>CAMRHE010000186.1:0-2400000 GCA_947044405.1 Leptodactylus fallax | reverse complement strand
GAATGAACGACAAGTTAGTCTTCAATCTTTTCCCAAAAATCTATACAAATCTATTAGAGAAAGCACCCCTAAAAGATGGAAACTTGGGTCATCATGTAAAGTGTAATGTAAAGGGACTCTACCTCTTCTTCCAAGCATATTCAACTATCACCACCATGTTACAAAGTACATTACAGAGATAAATTTCATACACTTGTTACCCTTTGGAGAAAATTAACTTTGAAAAGTTATACAAATGAGGCAGTTGAAACACTGGGGGCAGGTCTTCAGCTCCCTTGAGAACTGCTATTGCTTCCTAGTCCCCTACCATCTCCTGCCTATACCACCCTGGGTAGAGGAAGTTGATCTTCCCACTGCCATGACATTACCCATCCTACTTGAGAAGCAAGAGCAGTGCTTCTGGAGTACCCACCCCTGTGCACCAACAGCTTCTTTTTCATATCACTTCAAAGCTGTTTTTCTCCAAATCTACAAAAGTAACATATAAAATTATCACACTCACCCACAAATCCATCCATAGTGCTCTGCCCCCCTATATCTTCTCTCTCGTCACTGTCTACCGCTCTAACCATCCTCTCCTTTCTGCCAATGACCTTAGATTTGCATCCTCTGTTATCCGAACATCCCACTCCCGTCTCCAAGACTTTTCTCGAGTTGCTTCGGTGCTCTAGAACGCTTTACCCCAGACAATCCAATTAATCTCCAACTACAGCAGCTTCAAAACTGCCCTAAAATCACATCTGTTTGGTCAGGCTTATCATGTGACCTGACCACAGTGTAGTGTGCGGAGGTGTAGAACAATAACACCTTTTATCCTTCCTCCTCTGTTCCTCAGATCCTGTCCTCTCCATCTAGAATTTACACTGCACTCCTTGCGCTTAGTATCTGTTTATTCACAGATACTGGCTGGTGATGGGTTCCTACAGCTTCAGTTACACAACCTTTTCTATTAAAAGATGGCTGGACCATTGTAGCAAACAAGCCCTCTGACCTCTTGTGTCCTTCTATCTCTTCATAGAATGTAAGCTCTTGTGAGCAGGGCCCTCACTCCTATTGTTTGATATGTTTATTTCCCTGTCACATTGTAATGTTTCATATTGTCTGTTCATGTGTCCTCTGATTAGTAAAGTGCTACGGAATATGTTGGCGCTATATAAATAAATTTTATTATTATTATTATTATTATTAACATATGTAACAGAGGTATTTTGTTTATAACTGTATTGTGCTCTGTAAGTCAGTGGTAGAAGTTGCTTTGGGAAGTGGTAGACTCTCTTTAGCTTAGAGATGGTAGAATTAGTTTGTCAGACTCAAGATTTGCAGTGATCTGCTGTTAATAGAATGAATGGAAACTAGAATTATGAAGACTTGCTCATCACTATATGAACTGTCAGCCAGCATGTGTCACACACTTTATCTGTGCTTTGCTTCTATCTTGCCTCACTGAATTTCACAAAAGAGTCTAATTTTATCAGTTTTGTTAGAATCAAGATTAAGAATTCATCTAAGGTATCAGTGTGTTTGATGAGACATTAAGTCATACCGTGATATTTAATCCACATTGTATTGGCTGAGAAAATATTATGAAATGGACACTAACTTTAAAGCTTGTATGAAACCTGTTAATTAATAGAAACATACAAATAACTAGTTATTAAATAGTCACCTTTACATGCCATTTTAACATACTGTGCAATGGTTCATAATACTGTGTTGATTATTATTATTTTTTTAGATATATCTTTATAGGCACCAGAACACAATTTTTTTGATAACAAGTTCTAACTCTCATATACAGTGGTTACAGAAAGTATTCAGACCCCTTTACATTTTTCTTTGTTTCATTGCAGCCATTTGCTAAAAGCAAAAAAGTTCATTTTATTTCTCAGTAATGTACACTCAGCACCCCATCTTGACAGAAAAAAACCCAGAAATGTAGATATTTTTGCAAATTTATTAAAAAAGAAAAACTGAAATATCACATGGTCATAAGTATTCAGACCCTTTGCTGTGACACTCATATTTAACTCACAAGCTGTCCATTTCCTTCTGACCCTCCTTGAGATGCTTCTACTCCTTCATTGGAGTCCAGCTGTATTTCATAAGACTGATTGGACTTGATTAGGAAAGGCACACACCTGTCTATATAAGACCTCACAGTTCACAGTGTATGTCAGAGCAAATGAGAATCATGAGGTCAAAGGAACTGCCTAAGGAGCTCCATTGTGGCAAGGCACCGATCTGGCCAAGGTTACAAAAGAATTTCTGCAGCACTCAAGATTCCTAAGAGCACAGTGGCCTCCATAATCCTTAAATGTAAGAAGTTTGGGACGACCAGAACTCTTCCTAGACCTGGCTGTCCAGCCAAACTGAGCAATCGTGGGAGAAGAGCCTTGGTGAGATAGGTAAAGAAGAACCCAAAGATCACTGTGGCTGAGCTCCAGAGATGCAGTAGGGAGATGGGAGAAAGTTCCACAAAGTCAACTATCACTGCAGCCCTCCACCAGTCGGGGCTTTATGGCAAAGTGGCCCAAAGGAAGCCTCTCCTCATTGAAAGACATATGAAAGCCCGCATAGAGTTTGCCAAAAAACACATGAAGGACTCCCAGACTATGAGAAATAAGATTCTCTGTTCTGATGAGACGAAGATTGAACTTTTTGACATTAATTCTAAGCGGTATGTGTGGAGAAAACCAGGCGCTGCTCATCACCTGCCCAATACAATCCTAACAGTGAAACATGGTGGTGGCAGCATCATGCTATGGAGGTGTTTTTCAGCTACAAGGACAGGACGATTGATTGCAATTGAAGGAAAGATGAATGCGGCCAAGTACAGAGATATCCTGGAAGAAAACCTCTTCCAGAGTGCTCTGGACCTCAGAGTGGGCCGAAGGTTCACCTCCCAACAAGACAATGACCCTAAGCACACAGCTAAAATAACAAAGGAGTGGCTTCGGAACAACTCTGTTTCCATTCTTGACTGGCCCAGCCAGAGCCCTGACCTCAACCCAATTGAGCATCTCTGGAGAGACCTGAAAATGGCTGTCCACCAACGTTCACCTTCCAACCTGATGGAACTGGAGAGGATCTGCAAGGAAGAATGGCAGAGGATCCCCAAATCCAGATGTGAAAAACTTGTTGCATCATTCCCAAGAAAACTCATGATAGTACTAGCTCAAAAGGGTGCTTCTACTCAATACTGAGCAAAGGGTCTGAATACTTATGACCATGTGATATTTCAGTTTTTCTTTTTTAATAAATTTGCAAAAATATCTACATTTCTGGTTTTTTTCTTTCAAGATGGGGTGCTGAGTGTACATTAATGAGAAATAAAATGAACTTTTTTGCTTTTAGCAAATGGTTGCAATGAAACAAAGAGTGAAAAATGTAAAGGGGTCTGAATACTTTCCGTACCCACTGTAGGGATACATTTAAAAAATGACATGTTGGCAAATTGCAGCTATCACTATGGGGAGTATATGATTATGCAATAATACTACAAATTGTACTCAAAGGGGTTTTCCAGGCTAAAAATTTTGATGACATATCCTCAGTGGTGCCTAATAGCCGTCACCATCAATAAGCATTTAATACGCACAGAATGGACCACAAAGCAGACAGCTCTGTTTGCGTAGTGGCCAGACCGAGTCAACTGGTCTGCAGGTCAACTCCCATTCACTTGAGTGGGCTAAGCTGCAGTGACTCAATTCAATCACTGCACTGAGAATAAAGCTATCTGCTTCATGCTTCATTCTCTGTGTATGAGATGCTGCAAACAGCTGATCAATTAGGGTGCTGAGTATCAGACCCCCAACAATCTGATAGTGAAGATCTATCTTTAGGATAGATCTCCATTATTTTTAGCTTAGAAAACCCCTTTAATGCTAAGGCTAGTGTTAAATGGTGACTTGTGGCAGCATGACATAAGATCACAATGTTGTGCTACTGTTGGACCTCAGTGATCATGTGGAGGGCATCAAAGTCATCATGCTTTGACACTACAGCATACAGTGCTGGACAAAAGTATTGGCACCCCTGCAATTCTGTCAGATAATACTCAATTTCTTCCAGAAAATGATTGCAATCACAAATGCTTTGGTAATAATATCTTCATTTATTTTGCTTGCAATGAAAAAACACAAAAGAGAATGAAAAAAAAGTCAAATCATTGATCATTTTACACAAAACTCCAAAAATGGGACGGACAAAACTATTGGCACCCTCAGCCTAATACTTGGTAGCACAACCTTTAGACAAAATAACTGCGAACAACCGCTTCCGGTAACCATCAATGAGTTTCTTACAATGCTCTGCTGGAATTTTAGATCATTCTTCCTAGGCAAATTTCTCCAGGTCCCTGAGATTTAAAGGGTGCCTTCTCCAAACTGCCATTTTGAGATCTCTCCACAGGTGTTCTATGGGATTCAGGTCTGGACTCATTGCTGGCCACTTTAGAAGTCTCCAGTGCTTTCTCTCAAACCATTTTCTAGTGCTTTTTGAAGTGTGTTTTGGGTCATTGTCCTGCTGGAAGACCCATGACCTCTGAGGGAGACCCAGCTTTCTCACACTGGGCCCTACATTATGCTGCAAAATTTGTTGGTAGTCTTCAGACTTCATAATGCCATGCACACGGTCAAGCAGTCCAGTGCCAGAGGCAGCAAAGCAACCCCAAAACATCAGGGAACCTCTGCCATGTTTGACTGTAGGGACCGTGTTCTTTTCTTTGAAGGCCTCTTTTTTTTTCCTGTAAACTCTATGTTGATGCCTTTTCCCAAAAAGCTCTACTTTTGTCTCATCTGACCAGAGAACATTCTTCCAAAAAGTTTTTGGCTTTCTCAGGTAAGTTTTGGCAAACTCCAGCCTGGCTTTTTTATGTCTCTGGGTCAGAAGTGGGGTCTTCCTGGGTATCCTACCATAGAGTCCCTTTTCATTCAGACGCTGACGGATAGTATGGGTTGACACTGTTGTACCCTCGGACTGCAGGGCAGCTAGAACTTGTTTGGATGTTAGTCGAAGTTCTTTAGCCACCATCTGCACAATCTTTCGTTGAAATCTCTCGTCAATTTTTCTTTTCCGTCCACATCTAGGGAGGTTAGCCACAGTGCCATGGGCTTTAAACTTCTTGATGACACTGCGCACGGAAGACACAGGAACATTCAGGTCTTTGGAGATGGACTTGTAGCCTTGAGATTGCTCATGCTTCCTCACAATTTTGCTTCTCAAGTCCTCAGACAGTTCTTTGGTCTTCTTTCTTTTCTCCATGCTCAATGTGGTACACACAAGGACACAGGACAGAGGTTGAGTCAACTTTAATCCATTTCAACTGGCTGCAAGTGTGATTTAGTTATTGCCACCACCTGTTATGTGCCACAGGTAAGTAACAGGTGCTGTTAATTACACAAATTAGAGAAGCATTACATGATTTTTCAAAGGGTGCCAATACTTTTGACCACCCCCTTTTTTATGTTTGGTGTGGAATTATATCCAATTTGGCTTTTTGACAATTCTTTTTGTGGTTTTCCATTGACGACAAATTAAATGAAGTTATTATTACCAAAGCATTTGTGATTGCAATCATTTTCTGGAAGAAATTGAGTATTATCTGACAGAATTGCAGGGGTGCCAATACTTTTGGCCAGCACTGTATATATTTCTATCTTCCTTGGCTTGTGATTATTATATCCTAAGGTCTAAAGAGACCCCATTATATAATAATCAACATTACTGTGCACTTTCCATGCTGACCAATCAAGTTTGGTTCAAAAGTAAATTTCCTGTTGTTTCCTAGTTTATGATGGAAAGCAGCTCTGCTCCTACTAAAGTGAATAGGAGCAGAGCTGTAGTTCTCTGGTGCCACTTTTACAGCATATGTAGGCTCTGTACACTGTAGCAGTGGCACTAGGGATCAGCAGCTCTGAGCCTATTCACTTGAGTTGTTTCCAGCCCTAGTCCATATATATACAGTTTCTGGCACCCAGAAGCTGATCAGTGAGGGTCTGAGTTACAGTCCCCCACCAATCAGGTACTGATGACCTATTCTGTGGATATTTTAAATAGGTGACTGAGTAACTGACCAGTATTGGATGGCTTGGCGACTAATGAAGCAAGCAGGCACTTTTCCCAATCAACAGGCTCAAAAGCAGCAAAAGTGCTGATTACCGGGCTTCATTGAACTTTAGGTCATTTAGCTTATTTTACCCCCAAACTTTTTTTTATGATACCTTTGCCAATTTTCTACTTTGTTGTTTGCTGATGTTCATGTGCAGCGGAAGGGGAAAATCCGAACATTTCCTATTAAAAAGGTTGTACCAGTGTACTGTCAAAAACCCCAACTGCTTTCTCTTAGAAACAGTGCCACATAAAGATATTTCTACCCTTACAGTTCTTTTGGTTGGACATGTCCAGATATATATATCAAGAATTAAGCTGCTTGTCACAGTTATCACAAAGTGATATGCTAATTGTATTATTAATGTCAATGTGTGAACACACAGTAGGATAATTTGCAAATTCAAGGATTTTGTTAGCATGTCTTATGTTAAATTGAAGTCAAGATAGATTGGAATCCTTAACCAAATTAATTTGTGGACACACCCATTTGAAAATGGCATGCCTGGTATTGCAGATCAGCTCCATTCACTTTAATAGGGCTGATCTGCAATACCAGGCACAAATCATAGACATGTACAAAGCTGTTTCTAGGAGAAAGGAAACATTTTTCATATGCTGGTACAATCCTTTTAAGTCACTTACCCCCGGGGACAGTGTCAGTCCACTGCTAAGAGAAACTTAGAAGAGTTCTAGCTTTAAAATGTTGCAGAAACTCTGTGTGATAATGTAAATACTGTAAAATGTCAAATGGTTATGGATGCTGTATTTTAGAAAGGAATAGAAAAAGTAAGTATATTCTCCAAATGTCCAGGTCTCCATCTTATTTGCAATCACTGCTACTTTGAAGGTTGTCTTACAGTTTATTCCATTTTTTACAATAAAATAGCTAAAAATTACAGTTCTACTTAGAGCGATATACTGCATTGTTAGACTATGTTTTGTGAAATATTGTGTAAATTATGTATACTCCTCCTCCCCCAAATATTCTAATTACTTGGATAAAGTAATAATAATTGGTTGCATTGTATTATTTTAAAGATTTAGGGGATTACTCAGAGAGATGCAAAAATCCTGTTTTGGCTCATCCACAGAAAAACTCCAATTTAATTAATTTCCCCTGTGGCGCATATGCTCTAAAATCATTATTTGGTTTACTTTGTGCCAGAGAGTCCTGAAAAAATAAATGAACAATCTTTTTTTTCTAAAATTTTAATGGCAAAGTATTTATCTCAATGTATGGGTTTTTCTATGTAATATTTTGACAATTAAGCTACATTAAAATGCTAACCTTATTTAACAATGTTTATTTAATATCAGAGATATTATATAGATATATGTACAGTATATATGTGTATATAATTTGTGTTACAGCAATTGATACATTCTTAAAAATAATGCAATGCTTGATTTAGGAAATATATTTGCCAATGAAAGAACAATGTGGAGCCCTCACCATCACACCTACATAATATGAGCTTGTTAGCAACACTATTAAAATATGGGCAGTAATATGGTCTCCATCTGCAGCTTTAATAGTCTCCACTGTTCTATGAAGATATTTCCAATATTTTGGAATGTGTCCGTAGGAATTTGTACTTATTCAGTCAAAAGAGCATTTATGAGCTCAAATAATGCTGGATTACAAGGTCTGGTTCAATCTCAGTGTTCCAGTTCATCCCTAAGGTGGGGTTTAGTTCAGGGCTCTGTGCAGGCCACTCAAATTTCTCTTCATCAAACTCATCAAACCATGTCTTTATAGATCTAGCTTTGAGCATGAGGGCACAATCATGCTGAAATGGGAAGAGACATCCTAACCTTTTGTCACAAAGTTAGAAGGATACATTTGTCTAAGTGGCCAAGTCCAAACCATGAAGGACAGACCCTTATTATTATTATCCTTCCTCAAAATTTACAGTAGACACTCTGCATTCATGTAAGTACATAAAGAATTCAAGTGATCCACCAAACACAAAAAACATTAGACATGCAGGGGCATATATATATATATATATATATATATATATATATATATATATATATATCTGTTTACGATGATTTCTGTCTTGGTTGGCACTAAAAAATTGTGCCCATTATTTTCAACATATTAAGGAATGGATTTTTTGTACAGTCTTGACACTTTTCAACAAGCAGACTATTGCCCGTTTGTGGCTGACAAACATTATAATGGTCTCTTAAGCCCCCTACACAGTATAATGTCTTAGCCCTCCTACACACTATAATGCCTTGTTATGCTCACCCTACACTTTAGAAACGGCAGCTGACTATTTAACCAGTAAATAGCTGTCCACCATGTAACTCTCAGTCATCTCATGAATGAGAGTTAACCTAAACAAGGTAGAGGACAGGAATTCCTACACTCCGCTGGCTAACAAAGGCTTACTTGTGGTCTGCACTCTGGAGCATGGAGCCCTGGAAAATCACCACAAATGTGGTGCATCTTGGGGCTCCCTGTGGCAAACCAAAAACATTAAAATGGTCCTTTAAGTCCCCCCTCCACACACAGTATATTGCCTGCTCTTGGCTCCCCCACACACTGTAATTCCCTGTTATGCTCACACAACACAGTATGATAATGTAATGCCCACTTTAAAATGGCAGCCGGCTATTTAACCAGTAAAGCATGCTGACTCTTTTTTCTGCATCTTATGAAATTTGGTGAATCTTCAGGTGATCCCGGCAAAATGCCGTTTTAGACACTTTGTGGTGCATTTTGGCACATCTTTGAGGATTAGGAAAATCACAAACCTAGTAATTGAAGAGAAATATTTATCAACTGGAGTGGAACCCTTTTATAAATATTTCTAAGAATGAGAGTTTTACAATTATATAATGCAAACTTAGATATTTCTGTTAAATATAAACCATATGGTAGAATACTGAAGTCACTTCCAGAGGCAGTATGGTACCCTGTAGAGAGGGATGTAACAGGTTATTTTTATGAAAAAATAACAAAATAATGTAACAGACTGATTATATTGTTTAAAGAGAACCTGTCAGTGTTTTTTTCTGTCCTGTTTAGGTATAGCATGACAGAAAGATATAAAAGCTGAATTCTGTGATGAATAGCTTTATTTAATTTAAAGCTGGATGACTGAGTAATAAGAGTAAATCTTGACAGGACTCCTAGTAGAGACAGTAAGAGTCCTGCATAACCCGCCCAAAAAGGTTGTATCAGTGTGTACAAAGAAGACTGTCGTGCACTGTGGGAAAGAAAGCTCCATATCCTATAAAGCTATCATCGAGCTCAGCTTCTATACTTTTATCATACAGTAGACTTCTCTAAGAACGAGCAGCATAAATCACCTGACTCACTTGCATTAAGCAAGAAAGAAGATAGCGCTACAATTGGCGGACATTGCTTTATTTTTTCCCAGACGATTTTGTGTCTTTTCTAAGGTGATTTTATCTCCACTTGTGTGGCACATGTACAAAAGACCAATGGGCCTTGATAGTTATTGCCACCTGGATGAAGCTGCAAATAACAGAACAAAGTGCTGCTGTAGACAGTGCTTAATGTTAAATAGGATTATAACACTTTAAGTAAAACAATAACACTTTATATTAGTTTCCCATCAAGTTAATGAGCAAACAGCTTTTAATGAATCTAGTCCTTGATTCTCTAGAAGTCTCAACCCTACATTCTTCAAAGAATGGGGATATTGGCCTATAGTTCGGATCATTTAACATGCTTTGCTTACAATGTGAGGAGCAAAAAGATCTCCTTCTTAATTAGATTTTATAATGATGTTCTTGAGTCGAGTGGATAGAATGTGCTTATTAGGCAAGGCTTTAAGTGTTCAGTGAAGTGCCCTGCACCCTCATTACTAATAATCCCCTATTGACCTGTTCTTAACAGAGGTATGTAATTGTAATATTGATATGCTTTCACAGTGTGGTACTCATTCATGACATTGTCTATTGCATGTACAAGGAGAATTTGTGGAATTTTCAAATTTTCACAACATGGTATATTTAGTATGGAAAGGACAATTATTCAGGCAAGTGGTCATTATTTATAATTACAGACAAAGGCAAAGAAATGGGGGGTGAAGCACTGTATTCACATAATTTTACATTGAGGGCCAGTGATGAAAAATTATCCTTTACAAAGAGACTTAGTGACATGTCAGAGGTTTTTATTCGTGGGGGTACCGGTGCTGAGACTCACACAGATTGCTGAAACAGAGGAGAGCCAAGCAAAAGGTATACAGACTCACAGACTTATTGTAAAGAGTAAACAGAACCATTTCAGAAACAAAGGGTCACAGCATTAAAACCACCGATCAAAACTTCTGACGTGTCATTAGAGATGAGTGAACCAGTTTGTAACAAGCTGGGTTGGTCACAGATTTTCAAAAAATTGTAGGTTTGGATGAACCCCACATTTTTGGGGTTCACCACCAAGGAATCACTATTATACTGAAAGGGAGGTGCAGTAAAATAATAAAAGCTGATACTTACCTTCCATCTATTCTCCTGGGCTCCCTGTTGGTGTCCAGTGCATATTCCACACCCTCTTTGGGCCTCTTCCAGTCTCTTCTGTGATGTCATGGCGCCTCAGTGATCATTTGAAGTATGCCCTGGGGCCTGTGACATCACAGTAGAGGCTGATAGAGGCCCAAAGAGCAAAGGTAATGTGCACCAGATGCCACTATGAAGCCCAGGAGATCCATGATGAAATCTATTAAAGTGGAAAAGGAAGATATTGCACTGTATTAAAGCTTTTCTACCTTGTGCCAGAGCCAATGTGTACCCATTACTTTCTTTGTAAAGCCCATAGAGATTTTAGGATACTTAGGAATTATTCATGTAAATGTATCTCCATAGATTCTCCATATTTTTTTCTGAGGATAAAGCCATTAATAAAACATTTTTTTTTAATTTTTTCTTTAGAAAATAGTAATGGAAAGTATAGTAGAGTGAGTCACTAAACACTACAACATGACACGTACATGACGCTACATTACAGGCATAGATTTTTGTGTAGTTTTACCTGCATTCTAAAGTGCATTCTGTGCCAGAACAGATCCGAAAATGCCAGTCTTCATAAATATTCCCCAATGTGATTTCCAGATTTGTTTCAGTCTGGGTAATTTTCTTTGTATTAGCTCAGTATTTTCTGTATTAACTTCGTATTGTCTCAAATCCTATTTTACCTTTATTTAGCGTTTGCTTCTTGCTTATCTTATTAGAAATAAATAACATTATAGTTTGTGTAGTATGTTTTTCTATGTTATTAGCTCACCAATAATGTAACAAGCAAAACAAATGCTTGATGAGGTGTTTAACAACTGGTAATGGCTTCTGTCATGCTGCACAATCACAGTTAAAGAAGGAAATGATGTATACGTTTATATCTTCACATTTTAACTATTTTAAATTATGATTTGTCTGTGTGACAGGAAATTTAATATTTATGTTGCACAAGTCAATATTTCCCCAGTGACAGCAGCACATTGACAGAATAAAAAGACAAAGCTCATTTTCACATCATTCTACAGTAGGGTACTGGTTCCTATCATGTGACCCAAGGGACAGCCCTGGGTCCTTCATCCACTGTCAGTTAAGATAATCTTAAGTCCCCGAACAACCCCTTTAAATTCTACCGTTTTGTATAAACAGCCTCATTGCATACCTATACAGTCATGGTCGTAAGTGTTGGCACTCCTGAAATGTTTACAAAAAATGAAATATTTCTCCCAGAAAATTAATGCAATTACACGTTTTGTTATACAAATGTTTATTTCCTTTGTGTATATTGGTACAGCACAACAAAACAGAGAAAAAAAAGCAAAAAATTATATAATTTGATGCAGAACTCCAAATATGGGCCAGACAAAATGACTGGCACCCTTAACTTAATATTTGTTTGCACACCCTTTGGAAAAAATAACTGACATCAATTTCTTCCTATAACCATCAACAAGCTTCTTACACCTCTCAAGTGGAATTTTGGTCCACTCTTCTTTTGCAAACTGCTCCAGGTCTCTCATATTTGAAGGTGCCTTCCTCCAACAGCAGTATTAAGATCTCTCCACAGGTGTTCAATGGGATTTAGACTCATTGCTGGCCACTTAAGAACTCTCCAGTTCTTTTTCCATCCATTTCTGGGTGTCTTTTGAAGTATGTTTGGGGTCATTGCCCTCCTGGAAAGACCTAGAATTCAAACCCAGATTTCTGACACTGGGCTCTACATTGAGACCCAAAATCCTTTGGTAATCCTCAGATTTCATGATGCCTTGTAGTCAAGGCATCCAGTGCTGGAGGCAGCAAAACCTCCACCATATTTGACTGTTGGTACTGTGTTCATTTCTTTTGTAGGCCTCATTCCGTTTTCAGTAAACAGTAAAATGATGTGCTTTAGTAAAAAGCTCTATCTTGGTCTCATCTGTCCACAAGACGTTCTTCCAGAAGGATTTTGGCTTACTCATTTGCATTTTGGCAAACTGCAGTCTAGCTTTTTTTGTCTCTGTGATGGTTAGAGAAAATTTTTTAAAGTCTGCAAAACTATTTAAATTTGGACAAATGTTTAACTTTCAATTGTCTACAAATCGAAATATGGTTATGTTAATGGAAAACCTCTTTACTGTCAATGTAATTATTTATATTTGTACCACATATTTTAGATAAATCAACTGCTGATAATAGGAGGCTCTCTCATGAAATGGTGATTCTCTTGTTGCCAGTTTAAAAGCTGAAAGCTAAAAGGATTTTTGTTTTCAACACCTAGCCATGCCTACAAAGTTGAAAATAATAATATTTTTTAAGTATATGGATATTACTTGAAGAATTATGGCATCATGATATACAAAATGTATGGGTTCATTTTAATCTAACATTCTTCTGACAGGAGCTAAGTGCAGCCATCGGGTTACTAATAACCATATCTTGCCATATGCAGTAGTAAAATATGAACCTGTCATTGACAACTCAGCATTGGACTGTTTAGCACAAATACACTTTTTCCCCAATTCCACCCAATTCTGAATTTTTTTCCAGCTTCCTAGTACATTGTACAGAATATTAAATGGTACATTTATGAAGAACAACTTGTCCCGCAAACATTAAGTCCTCCTATGGCTCTGTGATCAAAAAATAAAAAAGATATGGGGTTTGGGAGGCGGGGAGTCAAAAACGAAAAATTGAAAATCAAAAACTGTCACCGGAAGGGGTTAATGAACCCAAGCCTTGGGTGTTCACTAAACTATTGCTAATTCAGTTCAAATGGCCCCATAGCAATCTCAGTCAATCTCTTCTATAAAATTGTTGCACTATAAGTTAAAATAATTATTTTTTTTGATTCATTAATATTTTTAGTAAAAAATAGGAAATCACTAGTGACTACATTTATCATTTTACTATTTGGCACATTCATGAACCTCTGTATTTCTTCTTTGTAGACCTATGTGAGTGTGACATAGAGAAGTGGATATTAGAGTTGATTGAAATCATCCTTTCTAGCATTAGGAAAAGATTAAGCATTAACCTGTGGTTGGTTAAGTATAATACATAGATTGCCTGTTGACTGGCTATGCTATATATCTAATGCCCTAGATATCAAATTGGGATACCTTGTAGGTAACTCAGCCTCAGTAAGTTATAAATTCCAGTACCGCAAGACTGAAAATGTAGCTGTCTGCTATAGCGTTCTTTCAATTTATCAAATACAATCTCAAACACAAATTAAATTCCTTACTGATCCTTTTTTTTGTTCATATTATTCACACTTTAACTCCCACGATTTTTAACAAAAACATTACTTATTGATGGAATGCTCAATCCCTTACTAACAAAGAATGTGACTATTTTAAAGCTTGGTTGATTTTTTTTCTGCTATATAACCTTTTTGGTATACATTGTATTTTATTTAGTTCCATTTATATTATATTTTGCTAGTCTTTAAACTTAATGTGAATATTGTATGCAGTGAGGCAGTTGTCTGCACTCTAGCATTATATGGAGGGGGGGGGGGGGGAATATGGCGTACTCCGTTTCTCCTTCCATCTATTTAGTTCTTTCTGCTGTATGTAGAAATAAGTAGTCCTCTTGGGAAAACTTTAATTGCATCCAGCGAATTTCACAGCAAACAGCATTAAAAGGTAATACATATTCTGGAAGCATTCTCCCTTCGTATTTTATATTGCTTGCTAAGTATTAGAGTAAATGAAGTTGGTTGAATTTGTGTCAGCAGAAGATGGTGTATAATAGCATTTTTCACTTTTTTGACTGTCATAAGTAGACATTGAGTTATGATGATTTACTGAGAAAACCACAAAAAATACTAAGTAAGCCACAAGTGCTGCATGAGCGGAATTGCTGTTTTTTCCAGCTTGTGATATCATAGTCCTTACTTTGAAGTGGAATTTCAGTCCTTAATCCTCCACAAACTCCATTTATATATATATGTATTTAAATCGATTGTAGCCAGGCTAAACTAAACAGTCCCATGCTGAGTTGTCAATGACAGGTTAATATTTTACTACTGCATACTAGAAGATATGGTTATTAGTAACCCGATGGCTGCACTTAGCTCCTGTCAGAAGAATGTTAGATTAAAATGAACCCATACATTTTGCATATCATGATGCCATAATTCTTCAAGTAATATCCACATACTTAAAAAAAAATATTTAAAATTTCAACATAGAAGTCATGGCTATGGCTCAAAAAAAAAATCCTTTCAGCTTTTAAGATGAAACTGGCAACAAGAGCATCACCACTTCATGAAAGATCCTCCTATTATGAGCGGTTGATTTATCTAAAATATGTGGTACAAATTTATATATATAGGTTGACACTGAGGCCGGGGCCCCACGTGGCGCAAATGCTTTTGTTTGCCCGCAGCGTAAATGGAGCAGAAAAAAAACGCAGAATTTTGCAGTCACAGCAGAGTGGATCAGATTCTAGAGAATCCCATCCTCAGTGGAAACGCTGCAATTTCCAAAACTGTTGCAGTTTTGTAAATCACAGCAAGTCAATTATACCTACGGAAATGCCAACAGTTTCCCTATAGGTATAATCTCTGCGAACTTTCTGTGCGAAGTGCTACAGGAAAAAAACATGATGCGTTGTGCTTTTTTGCTGTTCATGCAAGCTACCAGGAAGAAAGAGTCCCTCCCTGATAAATATAAGGACATTTCAGTCTACGTGGATTTGTCAGCTGCTACTCTACAACAGCGTCGGGTTTTGGCCCCGATTACAGCCATATTGCGAGATAACCTGATCAAGTATAGATGGGGTTTCCCGGTCCATCTCCTAGTCTCTCACGAAGAGGATCTTTATGTGCTTTGGAAGATGGCTACAAATTTTTTAAGAGATGGAATCTGCGACTCCTGGATTTAGAGAACGTTCCTAAGGTTGCTCCATCATGTATCAAAGAACTATGGCATACGGTTAATAATCACGGGAAGATTGCCCACTGAGGTGCTTGTTTCTCACCTCCTCATGTTTGGGTGACATGTTTTGTTCTGTTTTTGGTTGCAGTCACCTACTGCTGCTCGGTCCTGAGACTGACTGTTTATTGCCCATTTCCTCACGGGCGAACAATGCTCGCCTCCAATAGACTGTGGTCTTTGTTTGTTGTCTTGCGTCTCCTTCCCTCCCCTTTGTGTTTTTACCCATATTTTTCTTTGCAGGTTGTGAGTTTATTATTGATATTATGGCAGGGTGATGATGGCTGTTTCTCTGATCTAGAGCGGTGCGGGCTCACCTTTCTCTGTTGAGGTGGTAAGCAGTTTTGAGCTTGCTTTTCCTTGTGAGTCATGGCTATTAATTTTGATTCTATTAATGTTAGGGACTTGAATTGCCCTAGCAAAAGATCTTTTCTTTGGTCTGAGGCCAGGTCTCTCTCCTGTGATGTACTTTGTGTCCAGGAGACGCACTTACTCAGCAAAGATGCCCATAGGATAAGCAATCCCAGCTTTCCCGTGATATTTCAATCCCATTACTCTTCTAAATCTAGAGGTGTTTTAATTGCCTTTAAGCATACGGTCTGTTTCCAACTGTTGGAGGAGAGGATTGACCCTAAAGGTCGATATGTGATTTTGGTTAGTCATTTAAATAATGTTCTCTGCACTTTGGTTTCAGTTTACGCACCTAATAACCACCAACTCCAATTTCTCAATAGAGTTATGCGCCTGGTGTCCCAAGTTCGACAGGGAGGTCTCCTCCTCTGTGGAGACTTCAATTTGTCCCTCAGGGGAGGCCCCTCACTGCAGACCTTTTTAGATCATCATGATTTATATGATATCTGGCGAGTTCATCACAGCGCCGAGCAGGATTATTCCTACTACTCTCAGGTACACAATAGTTACTCTAGAATTGACATGTTTTTGGTTGACAGATTTTGGCTCTCAGCAGCTACTCGATTCACTGTTGATGTGATAAAATGGTCTGACAATGCTCCGATCACCCTTACGGTGGCGGAGACTGGTCCTTCCCCCCTGACTTATCTATGGAGATGTACTTCTTTTCTCCTCTTGCACCCTACTTATAGAGCCTCCATAGAGAAGGACCTTCAGGATTATTTTGTATCTAATGACATCCCTGAAGTAGGGATTGTTCCCCTGTATAAGGGGGTCGTTCATTAGACTAGGCCATATGGTTAAGAAAGATCACCAGACCCAGCTCTACAGCCTCCTGGAGGACCTTAAGAAGAAGGAGTGGCTTAATAAATCTACTCCCTCCTTGTATAATGCGGAGCAGCTCTTCCTCGCTAGACAGCGCCTGCGCGACTTATTGTTGTTTGATTATGAAAAATCCCTGAAAAAACTTAAAACTAGATACTACTCACAGGGTAATCGGGCAGGTAGACTACTGGTGGCTAAACTAAAGAAAAGTCACCTTCGGTCCCGCATCCCTTTTCTTCTTGACCCTGTCTCTAAAGGGATACTGCTTAGCCCGTCGGACATTGGGGACCAATTTAGTAGATACTATGGCAGCCTTTATAATCTCTGTGACGACCCTTCTACTCCACAGCCCACGGATGTAGGTATTTCCACCTTCTTAGATTCCCTCCATCTTCCTTCCCTCTCCTTCCTTCAGTCGCAGCAACTTGATAGACCCATCTCCGCTGAGGAGATAGCTGAATTAATTGCTTCTTTGCCTGTCAGAAAGTTCCCTGGACCAGATGGCATGACGAGTACTATAAAACCTTTACCCCTATACCACTCCCCCACTTAACAAAATTCTTTAACTCTGCTATGCTAACAGGCTCTTTTCCCAAAGAGAACTAGGAGGCCTTGATTGTCACAATCCCTAAACCAGGGAAGTCTACTGACTCTCCCCAAAACTTTCGTCCCATCTCCTTATTAAATACCAATGTAAAGATATATGTGAAGCTTTCAGCTCGTAGACTGGCTCCATTGATCCCCCTCTTGGTCTCCCCTGATCAGGTTGGCTTTGGTCGATAAGCCGCTGATAATACTTGGAGAGTACTGAATCTTTTGCATCATATTGAAAAGGGAAGGCTTCCCTCTGTGATGTTGGCGCTTGAGGCCGAGAAGGCATTTGACCATATCCATTGGTTGTTTGCCTTCTCAGCTTTACGAATGATGGGATTGATTGGGACGTTTCTATCGGCTATAGCTGCTCTTTATTCCGCCCCCTCCACTAGGGTTTTTGTCAATGAGGCCTTGTCTACTCATTTTGAAATTACTAATGGTACCCGACAGGGTTTCCCCTTATCCCCACTTATATTTATCCTCTCTATTGAGCCCCTGGCCTGTGCCCTTAGATCCCATCGCGATGTCCGAGGAGTAACTGTGGCAAGTCACTCTCATACCATTTCACTTTATGTTGATGACATTATCCTGTCCTTAACCGACCCGTCTTCGTCTCTTACAGCCACTCTTGACTTAATTGATTTATTTAGCTCTTTATCCTATTATAAATTGAACATAGCCAAAACTCAGATTCTTCCGTTACATCTTCCTGACCAGGAAGTTTCCCTACTTTGGCAGAGGTATTCTTTTGACTGGAGATTGGAAAATATTCAATATTTGGGAATTCTACTCACTCCCATCTATTCTTCGCTGTATCTAGCAAACTATCCTCCCCTTCTTCGGGACTTACAGACTGAGGGAGATCAAATGGGCTTGACTGAAATTTCCTGGCTGGGTAGAACTGTGGCTTTCAAGATGCTTCTCCTTCCTCGCCTTTTGTATTTATTTCAGACCCTGCTTATTGCCTTACCCCCTTCCTTTTTTAAAACTATGAACGGCTTACTTACTAGGTTTTTCTGGGCAGGTAGAAAGCCTCTTCTCTCCCGCTCGATTCTAACCAGATCTATTAGCTTAGGGGGGTTGGGAGTCCCTGACATACATGGGTACCATATTGTTACTCTAGTGTCCCTCTTGGTGGGAGGCCTGTCTAGGGAGGAAGAGCGCCATTGGATGCACATTGAAAAATCTTATTTTGCTGCAAGAGAGTTCCGAGACTTACTTTTTGCCTCTTTCTGGGTCAATCTTAATTACTATTCTTGCTCACTTTTTACTAAATACTCTATAGCGGCCTGGAAATATACCCATTCCCACGCTGTTCGTTCGGAGTTGCTGGATAGATACACTATTCCATTCAGAGTGTTTTCTATAGTAGTCCCATCCTTGAGCTGGGTTGCTAAGGGTTTGCAATTTGTATCACAACTTTTTCAAGACGGTAAACTAAGAGACTTTGTATATCTGTCCAGAGAATTTGATCCGCCCAAACACGACTTTTATAAATTCCTCCAACTGCGACATTATTTTACACAAACATGACTCCTTCCATGTGCGGTGCAACCCTGATATCTCATTCTTACTCAAATCAACACGAAAAGGTGTTAGGCCGATCTATTATTCCATAGACCCTCGATCCTCCTTCCAAAAGACTTACCCTATCTGTCTATGGGAGAGGGATCTGGACAGGTCATGGACACCTAGTGAGTGGCAGAAAGCCTTTGCTCTATTCCGGACTTCTCTCGTCTGTAACTCTCATGTAGAGACGGCCTATAAGGTTGTTCTTAGATGGTATTTCCCCCCGGCTCGGATACAACAAATGTTTCCTAACTCTTCCTCTCTATGCTGGAGGCTATCTATTCATACCTGTTGGGCTTGTCCTCGACTTGCTCACTACTGGCGGGAGGTCTTTGACCTCTTGGACGGCCTTCTGGGGTGTTCTACTCCTCGGACCCCTCAGTTGGCTTTGCTTAATTTAGAGATGGGCTCGTTCCCCCCTCCACATCGCAAAATGGCATGTAACATTTTGGTGATGGCTAAATTGATTATCGCTAGAAAATGGAAACAGCCTCTGCCTCCGTCATTGCAGGATCGTCTGACACTCATTGACACCACTCACTCATATGAAAGAATCATTGCTCTTGGGAATTTTTCTTTTCCTAAATATAGGCTTGTGTAGGAGAGTTGGCTAGCGAGTCCGCACTGTTCTCTACATTGATCAATGGTCCTGCGCTATTGTTGCTATAACTCTAATGTCTGTGTTTATGTTTTTGACTTTGTACTATACTTAGTTGTCGCACCAACATGTTGAGTCCTATTTAGAAGCTTACCCTACCTTGTAAACTGACCCAAGCCGGCTATAGTAACTTCCTTTTGACCTGCTTCCCGTTTTCCTCCTCCCATGTGTTGTGTTGTGTTTGTGTCTGTGCCCCCTGCATCTATATGGACATATTACTTTTGTGTTCTCTATGTTGCTTGTCTCAGTATTTTGTAGTGTTAAAAGTTTGAAAACATTTCAATAAAAATCATTGAAACAAAAAAAACCAATACAAATATGAAGGAAGGAAGCGCATGGCTGACAGCATTGTATAATTGGAAGCATGTCCCAAAAATTTGGCCCCCAGAAGAATCCAAGTGGCAAGAGGTTGTGGCTGTTTTTCACTGGTGCTACCATTACTCTGGTTCATATATGGTACATTATTATGGCATTCTATGCATTTATTATGTGACTGTGTTTCTTTTATATCAAACAATGACCAAAGGACGTTTTGGGCACCATCTCTGGATCCTGTTATATGAATTGTATATTATATATACTTATGTGATGACATTTATGGACATGTTGCCAACTATACAGTGTTGTCCTCCTTTTTTTGTTTTAATGGATGAACTATAGTCTCTATTTATTCTAGTTAATGAAAATTTATATTTTAACTATACTATTGTGTAATGTTACTTTTTGAGGTATATATGTAGGTGTACACATTGTTAAATATATGCAACCTATGGAACAGCCTTGTTATAGTAGTCCAATCTCTTATACAGCATTTCTAATCAGTTATTACTTAGACAAGGAATTGTCTATTTTATTGATACTGTTTATTTAAAAAGGGAAAAGTTTTGTATTGTGCTGTAGGTTTAGCAAACAGTATTTTGTGGGCTGTTTTCTGACAATGTGTTGTATATCATGTTCCCTTTCCACATAAATGAACTTCCTCTGCAGGCCTTGTACAAGGAGACTCACAAAAGCAATCACTAAGAAGTTAGAAGGAAATGAAATAGGATTACTTTGTTTTCATGGCACATACTACACTACGTGTCCGGCATATCTAGGAGCTGGACCAGGGAAACATTCTGTTGGTTTTTCGTAATAGAGTTTATTAGGTAGAATGCCAATTGAGTATTAATACAGAATTAAAATAGCTTATGGTGGAAAATTTGTATTTATATGTATATATGTTCTATGTATATATATAGCAACTGCCAATTCCTTGTGAAAATCTCAAACAGTTGTAACATGTGTCTCAGCTTATCCATGGAAATCACAACTTTTTATAGGATAACAAACTCAATATACTTAGACTAGTCTATTACTTAAATATATGCACTCCTTGTGCTTTCAGACCAATAATTCATGTAGTTCCTATCACCTTAAAAGTTCATAGTGATCATTTAGAAATGCTCTTTATTAGAGATGAGCGAACCTCTCCAGATTTGCTTACTTTCAGGGTTGGATGGCTCGGATGCCAGATTATTTTCACGTTGAACAAGTTTGGTATGAACCACAACTTAAATTAGCTTAAATCATAGTTATAACACTGTCAGGGTTCCTAAGAACTTATCTATAAAATTTCTAGCTGTCTAAGGCAAACAAAGCCAAAGTTATGTCAAAGTAAATGTGACATGTATGTCTATGGAAAAACGAATGGTAAGCAGTGGATACAAACTCCAAATTTAACCATACACTGCGATGCCACTCGCTTTTATGCATTTTAACATTTAAAATGCTCCAAAATGATCCTTTTTGGGTGAAAAGGTGCTTGCCTGTGTTTTTTTTTACATACACATAGTAATTATATTATAAAAAGCAATGGTTTTGTAGATAAATTAGCCCATTTTGAGGACTTGTAAGTGCTACAGGCTTACTATTTTGAAGACAATTTTTGAAAAGAGATGAAGAATTGGCTTTTCAAAAAAAAAAAACAGCCACCAAAAATGATCATTTTATTGCAGCAGATGTGAAGTCAATATGGTTTTGTTTTTTTTTTATGTCAAGACTGTGGCACCAACAGTGTTTTATTGTGGAATGTGATGGACCAGGCCACAGGACATGTCTGGCTGAATGGTGGCAGTTGTGGTAACTGCGGCAACATGAATGGCAGTGTGGCATGGAATGATATGATGGACCAAGCCGCAGGACATGTCTGGCTAAGTGGTGGAAGTGGTGGTAGCCCTGTTTTTAGATTACTGCAGGCTGTGTATTGAGTGAGCAACAAA
Organism: Leptodactylus fallax; assembly: GCA_947044405.1. NCBI lineage: Eukaryota > Metazoa > Chordata > Amphibia > Anura > Leptodactylidae > Leptodactylus > Leptodactylus fallax. Next base: position 2,378,158 of record CAMRHE010000186.1, on the reverse strand, counting down.
AAAAACCCCACCTAATAAATATTTTGTCTGATTAGTACGCTCCATCACACTGTTTATTGGGTGAGCACAAAAAACCCTTAAATAAGGGAATATTTTTTCAGATCAGTGTAGACTGTTTATTGGGCGAGCAGCAAAAAAAAATAAAAAATGCTTAAGAAACAGAGATTTTATTCAGATTAGTGTAGACGGAATCAGCATTTTGTTTGGTTCGCCCATCTCTACTCTTTATATAGTCCCATCTATATGCTCAAAGATAACCAGATCATAGATACAAGTTACAAGGAACCAATTTAAGGTAAAGTTGTTTCCTCCCCCTTCTCGATGGGCAATATTAAGCTCCACTGGGTTCCCCTAATCAACAGACACTGTCTTATCATTATTGAAAGCAAAAGTCTTTGGAACAGGAGTTGGCCTCCTTTCCCGGGATAATATATCAATATAAAGTGCTTGCCCAGACATGACATAAAAAAATATTTAGAATATTATAAAATAATAAAAGAATCATTGTTCAATTTACTGATCCCACACTGTTCCCTGCACTTGACTCCAACGATGATGTCCTGACCAAGAAATGTGACAACCATTACCTGGAAATGTTATAATCGTTACAGCCAGTGATTGTTGTATGTGTTAGGTAAGGACTGAAATGGGAATGGTGAAATGAGTATTACTTAATAATTATTATTTTTATAGAAACATTTTTTAATTACATAGCTGGACAACCTCTGCAATGTTAACGCTGAACTTAAGTACTACAGCATTCTACAAAATTGGTTTTAAGAGAAATCTTAAATTGTTTACAGGATGTTGCTATTTTCTGTATCTTTAAGATTGCTCTCCCAGTCCAGTTTTATTCAGTAAAAACTATTAAACAAAACACTACCCTCGAAACTGTGCAATTCATCTGTGCAAGAACGGTCATCAAAGGACAGACTGACATAGTTCTGGCAAGAACTACAAAGTTTTTATTATACCCTAGTAGCATTTTGCTCTTACCTCATCCATTAGCCTAGCATCAAAGTGCTAGATAGATGTGTGTGAGTGTTCATTTGGCCCATCATGTTCTGTTCTTGCCTAACATACATTTAAGAACTGTACAGTATATTGAAAATCCAGTTAGTATGATACAGATACCTCACTGATAAGCTAATAAGGGAAGAGGGATGCTCTAGAGACACATATTGTTCTTCAGTCTACAGTGGTCTATAGAAGGGATAGGCAAAAAAAAAAGTGAATGAGAAAAAGCAAAGGTTGCTTTTATAATTTTATCTCCACAATAGTGATAAATTGTGCCCTGCAGGGCAACATAATTGAAGCTTGACAATAGTTCCCAAAATTTTCGGGTTCGTCCAAACACAAAACTTTTGGGGTTCGTCACCCACAAAACACAGAGTATAATATGTGGAGGTCCAGGGGAGGTGAGGGAAAATAACAATTACTTATACGCACCTTGTCTCTCCCGGGCGTCCAGAAGACCCTCGCCGTCCCCTTCTGGGTCTTATTGTTGAGACGTTGAAGCCACCCATGTGACTGCTGAGGACCAATTATAGACCTCAGCAGTGAGTGGGGGAAGGGACGACAGCCGGAGGCTGGAAGAGGCCTGAATAGGAAAACCGAGAGACTGCTGGACCCCGAAAAGATGCCCCGGAGCGGTGAGGTATTTTCCCTCACCTTCCTTCTCTCACTTCACCTCCACTCTGAGGAGTCTCAGGAGACTCTAGAGTATAATAATAGCAGTTCTGGTTCTATCCGAACAAGTTTGGCCCGAAACAAACTGGAGGGCTGAACCTCATGAATATTCGTCAAAATGAATCTCGTGAGTTTTGCCCATCTCTAGTGTTTAGTGCCAGGAGCGCAAACAAGCCACTTTGCCTTAGCCATGATATTGATATACAAAGCTAGGGCAGTGAACTGAACCTTTCCTCCAAGTGAGGGAAAGCCTAGTTAAGGTTTTGCCTTGGCTATACATAAAGTAATGACAGTTTGAGAAACCTTAACCTCTGTAAAGGTTATTTGTCAGCCTGGATTTCCTCTCTCTAACTGGCTGAGCTAATGTTAGTCACCAAATGATGACTGGAATTATACTTAGGCAAAGAGGGCATGTCCACAACTTATCAATTCATATAGTACATAATAGTATAATAGTATCTGGTATAAATAAAAAAAAAAATGACTAGCATACTGAACTCTTAAAATAAACCATACTCTACAGACTGGAAAACAGCCAAACTGCTTGAAAATGTGCCAAGAAGAGTAAACATACAGTTATAGCTATCTATCGTTCTATCTATCTATCTAGCTATCTACCTATATCAAGAAATGTAAATATAAAATTTCATTAATTGGAACAATATGTAAAATTATCTTAAACTGGAACTATCTTTTCTATCAGTGTCATATGAGATCAAAACTATCTTTTATACTATATGTTCATTGACTTGAGCTCTACACTAAAAGCTAATTACTACATGTATTGCTTGGATGTCTGCCCTAACATAACACTGAATTTATCTTATTGGCATCAACTTTCTGTCAGCGGGTTAAGTAAGCTATATTTCCACATTGAAACATTACAGGTCATATCAGGAGTAATAGACATTAGCCAGCCACTAGGTATAGAATGTAATCTAAGAACATGTTAGGTGACATTCACACAACTGAGACGCAAAACAGCCAAGGAAAATGGCCATTTTTCATGGCTATCTTACACCCAAGGGGCACCCATTTTCACGGATACCCCATACATTTGAGTGTGTAGAGGGATCGGTGAAAATGGCCAAAACAGGATATGACCTATATTTTGATGATCCGTGACCAAAAATAATCAAAATAATGATCATGTGGATAGTTCCCATTCACTGACAATGAATTTAATACTGCTGTGTGACATCCATTAAAAAAACGGACCTCACATGGCCATTATTCACACAGCAGTTTTAGTAACAATGGTAGTGAATGGGTCTATTCTTATGTCTGTTTTTCACTGCCATCAAAACAACTGACATGCTCTATCTTTGTCTCTCAAAATGGACATAGAGCCATGTGAATAAATCCATAGACATTCATGGGTTTCATAACAGCATGTAATGGGTGGTTAAAAATTTTCCGTCAACTGCCCATTATTCACTCGAACGGACTGACATGAGGTCAAAATAATAATATCTGCAATGTATCTATAAGAAGCTAAGAATGTAGATAATCTACTTAAAACATGAACAAGTATGCAAATACTTTGAATTACCTACAGTATTTAGTACTGAATCAATGACTGAGCATATGCACTGTTACACTACTACCACTCCAACTGGTAGGGGTCAAGCCGTCAAACAATTATCACTGATAACTAGTGTCCAATCACTCAGATACTTATCACTTATTCTTTGAATAAGTTTGAATAATATTCTTTGAAAGTTTGACTTTTTGGTCTCACATCAGGTATTAAAGAGTAACTAGTAGGAAAAAAGTGATGATCCTATGGCATCATGTATAGAATAGTTGCTAGGAATGTGTTTGTCAACCTGCTTGTTAATTTACATTTAAAATTGAGCAAGTTCAGTATTTTACATTCCCTGCTGGTTCAGTGTCTGTTTAGAGCAATGTCTAGTAATTTGCTTTCTGGTCTTTACACCAGGCACCATAGAGTAATCTGATATGGGTAAAAGAAATTGCCCTACAACATCATAAAAGCTGTTACAATAGGTTCACACCTGTGTTCAGGTTTCTGTTTTTCAGATCCTTTTGGGGACCTGAAAAACAGAAACCCAATCCGCTTAAGAAGGGGTTACCCACCGGGTTTCTGCCCGATTTTCGCCCGAAAAATGTGGAGAGAAAAGTCCTGTTTGCATTTTTCAAGTGGAATGGGGTATGGAATCCCTGAACAGGCAACGTGCACAGATGTGAACCCAGACTTAGGGATGTGTTGACCTGCTTGATCCTTTCTGCTGGCAGTCAACAGAATGGGAAATGCATCTTTGGACTATAATTCTGAATTTCAGAGTCAGTAAAATATACTGTAATTTATGCAATGCATTTACAACCTAACCTGAATTCTTACATACTTAATATTAACAAATGAACTATAGAATGGTATTAAAAGGTCAACATACACTATAAGGGTATGATACTAGTAGTAGTCAGCGTATGTGATATTACCATAGTATTAGAAGAGGTATCATGTCTTTTCTGCATACACACAGTGGGGCACCTGACAAGATGTTCTGTAATAATAACAATACTCATGACAATATAGCGCTATGAGCAGCCACATGCATTGTACTTCATAAATATAGTTCACCGTATAATTAAATAGACGGCACTGAGATAAAAGTACATGGGATATTTAGCAGCAATTAATATATTTATATTTATTGTTTACAGGTACGGGAAAATTGTATCGACTAAGGCAATCCTGGACAAAAACACAAATCAATGCAAAGGTATGTAAAATGATTTCTTTGAAAATGCTGGGTTCCTAGTACTTGAATGAGCAACAATCTGTTCCGGATTAAGTTGTGCTGATTATAGAAATGTAAAACTGTTCAGCATGTTATATCTCCAGGGTTTAGCATGGTATTTCTTGGCATATGACCAATGTGGTTTGCATAGAAAGCTCTATGGTTTCATGCATGTAAGAATTTTGTATTTTTTCTTGTGCTTTTGCTTCAGGCTAGGTATTGGATACAAGTCTTACATCTGGATTGTTTACAGAACTATTAGGATGCTCAACATTTATGCATTCTACTTATTTAAAATTACGTTATTACTTCATTTTTCAATTTATATTTATTTTATTTTTTTATGAGTTGGGTTACATTTTCTATTTGCCTGTACTGCTTCACTGCTTTCCCACAGAGAACTGTCCTGTCAGCATTATAGTGAACAATTCAAAGTGTAAACCTTAATTCCTTCTTGGGTCAGGCACAGATATTTGTCACAAGTGTCTGGTACAGGTATCTGCAACAAGTGCAGGAATAAAGGTGGCAGAGTGGTTTGTATCCACCGTACATAGGTAGTAAAGTTTAACTTGACTTTCTGAAGTGATATACACCACAGAAGACAACAAGAGACATTAAACAGCCATTGAAAGTTGGCACATCTGTACATACTGTATTTATCCTTCCTTATTTATACAATATGCGTCTATTTGTGGCCACCTTGTGGTGACAAAAATTGAGCCCTGTAGAGAATTTAGCTAGCATGTTGCATGTATTAAGTCTGTATTGTAAGAAATTGGAGATCTTAAAGAGGGTTAAGTTACCCGGAAATTTGATATCAAACCAACCACATTGCGTTGTAGGGGACAATATGCTGAGCACCATCATACCTTTACGTGGTCCAAAACATGCATTATTACCTTGAAAAAGAGGTTTTTAGAAATATGCAAATAAGACTCAAGGGCAATGGGGGCATCCCAAAGCCTCAAGTATTCAAACCTGAATATAGAGCCCTTTGGAGACTCTGGTACACCCTCATTGACTATCTAAAGGTATGATGATGCTCAGCATAATTTGCCCCCACAATGCACAGTGGCTGGTTTTCTACTGAGCTTCCTTGTGATGGATTTCCTTTCATTAAATTTTCAGAATTTTAAGGCTGGATACATCTGTACATAAGGACACATAGATCATATCAGAAAATATATATAGAGCCAAGTTTAATATGACTTTTGATGCATTAAGTAAACAATTGCTAATAGCTTTAACAACTCACATTGATTTCCCATTTCTTTCAATGACTCTTGTTGTGAGTTGTCATGGTACAGCAAATTATCACAATCAAGTTGAAGGTGGCTACCTCTGTATACTGTACTCTGTTACAATTATATACTGAGTGCGACAGTCACTTTGGATGTGATGCCAGGGCCCACTTTAATAATGGCTATCCAGGAGTAGACATGGATGTCGGAATAACCTTTCAGTCTACTCCTTCACTCTAATACAAATTTTGGGGAGGCGATGTATGTGTAAGACTATGCTGATGTCCATGGTTAGCATTGTGTAACTGAATGGAGTGGCTGTGCATAACTTATACACCAATGTCTGCTCAGCCATTCCATTTTGAAGCAGCATACTGTAAAAGGAAATTTATTATAATTTTTTGTTGTGTTTACATGAGTATTAGCTGAGCAAAATACAATATTCGACATACACTTATTTTATTTGTTGTGCTGCTACATAATGCCAATGCTGGAACAGACTCAAGGACATATTTCCAGTCCCCCCTCTCCTTTCCTTTCGACAACCACCAAACCTGAGGCGTATTATCGTCCGGAGTGCCCTGAAGGCCCCAACTGAAAATGGCACCTCACCTTGCCTACATAAAAGGTGCATGACCTGCAAGCACATCCACACCGCTGACAGTGTACCTATCCCACAGTCACAACAGGTGCACAGAATTAGGGGGACATTTTCCTGCAGGTCTTCCAATGTGGTGTACCTCATAATGTGTGTGCAATGTCCCACCACAGGCCTCTATGTGGGGGAAACAGGGCAGAGACCCAGTCAACGAATGAACTCACACAGATCCAATATTAATAACAGCAGAACAGATCTCCCAGTGGCCGCACATTTCTCCGGAGAAAACCACTCTATTGAAGATTTGCGGGTTGTGGTTTTAATGGGACATTTTAAAACGCAGGAGAAAAGAAAAGAATGGGAGTATAAATTTATGCAAAAATTTCAAACTCTGCAATTTGAACTTAATATTCATGCCAGCTTCATGTCACACTATGTATGACCTGTGAGGGTCACAAATCACCTCCTGATAGCAAACAGATAACAGCAAGAATTACTGATCCCTCCATCATGCACCACAAGTTTCCAGACTGTTTTTTTGACCTGTTGTAAATAACTTCTCTACTTAGATTGCATTTTTTTTAAGGACTCTAAAATGCTTTGAAAACCATGTGTATAAAAATCTGTGAATTTTCAGTTCTTGTATCACACCATGTCTGATGAAGGGAGCTAGCTAGTACTCCTGAAAGCTTACTTATAAATATACTCAGTTAGCCTCTAAAAGGTATCGCCTGATTTCTTCACTCTTCCACTACTTTCAATGGCTAACACGGTACAACATTATAATGCTGGAACAAACATAGATATTGCAATTTCCCTGTAGGTTAAAGATTATGGCTGCTACCAAGACTGACTTTTTAGTAGAGGGGTTGTAATATGAGAAGAGATTACTGAAACCATGCAACTCTTCTTGTTATTTGCAATTGCAATGTTGCTATAGTAAAATAATTTATATAGGTGCTTGTACCCATCATGCTTGCACCAGCAAGCTTGGCACCTGCTGTACCAGATGCTAGACTACTAAACTTGGAGCCGTAGCCCATCCAAAGTAATAGTGTTGAAGAACATCATTTAGGCTAAGTGTTCATGCTGTGGAAAAGCTGCTTTTTTGTTGTAGATTTTGCAACATTTTTTTAAACCAAACCCAGGAGTTGCTACAAAAGGAAGGTAAAAGACAAAGGGAACAATTCTCCCTCCTGCTCAATCCATTCCTGACATTGGCTCAAAAAACTGCAGCAAAAAAAAAAAAAAAGCAGCTTTTCCACAATGTTCGGCCTTAGCCTTAAGTCCTCTGCGGACTTTATGCTTCAATTATACCTATAGGCAAAACGCTGGCATTTCCGTGGGTATAATTGACATGCTGCAATTTCCAAAACCACAACGGTTTTGGGAATCGCAGCATGTTCGCTGTGCGTATTCTCTCACAATGTGTGGATGGGATTCGGCAGGCACTTTCCAGGAAATGTAAAACGCCACATGGGGCCCCGGCCTAAGAAAGATTTAAGGAAGGCGGAATAAGCCTCAAAATGTGTCTCAAAAATTACCTCCCAACTCTTCCATTCATTCAAATGGGAGTCAGGAGCAGATTTTATCCTTTAGGCTAAGGCCCCATGTTGTGGAAACGCAGCTTTTTTGTTGCAGATTTTGCTGCAGTTTTTTGAGCCAAAGCCAAGAATGGCTACAAAAGGAATGGGAAATACATAGGAAGTTCTTATACTTCTACCTGCTGCTAAATCCACTCCTGGTTTTGGCTCAAAAAACCGCATCAAAATCTGCAACAAAATCTGAAACGTGGGGCCATAGCCTTAGTGCATTTTTCTGCTAGAGGAAAAAAGGAGTATTGTGATCTATATCTTCAGGTGGATTCCGCCTTGAAAACCCCGTGCTTTTTGGGATTTTGGGGAATTTGGTACTACTTTTAATAAAATCGGATCTCATTTTTTTGTGATGTTTTGGCTACAATGAGTATAAATTTAAGGTATTAAAATGCATCACTTATATAACAAAACAAACAGTATTAGGCTGACACTTTGAATTGTCCTATGATTTTGAAATGCTTCAAGAGGCGCCACTCCACTGATTCTGGCGCAGTTAGAATTTCTTTTCTCTAGCCCTTACCATTCCAGAGCTATTGGTGCTGTTAGTTTCAGCACCCAATATGCTAATTAGGCTCTCTACAGTCAGGTGGACAGTCCTGGGCTGGGCCAAATTGCCTGTGACCACACTCATGACAATAGGAAGCCTAATGCACATATTTGCTGCTGAAATTTACAGAAATGATTGCTAGAGAAAGGGGCTAGAGAAAAAAATTCCAGCTGCACTAGTATCAGAGCACCAGCACCTATTGAAGGATGCATGGTGATGGTGACAGGTCCATTTTAAAGGGAATCTATCATTAAAAGACTAATGGGCGGTGACAAGCGATGATACGATGGGTGCTCGCTGCCACGGAGGAACGGCCCGGGTGCTCCGTGAGGATCATTCCCATAATTGAAGAAACAGATTTTGCAGAAATGGCTGGGAGAAGGCAACAATGAAAGGTAAGAGAAGAATTGCCTTATTAAAAGCCATTCCAACATGCCATTAGCTTAAAAGTGTTTTTTTTAATGATAGATTCCCTTTAAGTGCATTATTTGGTACTTTATGTTTAGTACTTTATTAACTTTTGTCACATGCGCCGACGGTTTGATGTAACTAATAATGCATAATTTTCAAGCACTTCAGTTTTCAAAAGCAAATAAACAAATATACCCATGGCAACCTATCACAAAATATAAAACATGATTGAAAATAGCACATCAATAGTTTTCTAAACCTTGCAAACAGCCATGGGAAGAATAAGATATGTAGGTTTCTAATCTCAAAACACTATTTCATAATTTGAAAGGGTTACCTAAAATAACCCAAGGCATTTTACAGAGTATAAGAAGAAATATAATTTCCAGCATTGACCTTTGTTTTGTGCAGAGCATTCTGCATTATACATATATTTTGATATAATAAAATGTGAGGCGCAAGAATAGATTGCATGGTATTGTTCCAGATGCGTATAGTAAGAGGTGTAGTGCTTGATCTGGCGGCAGTTCCTAAGTTACTTTCATATCTTTGGGCGCTGACAGAATGAATAATCTATGCCTACTGGATAGGGAATAGAAGGAAGTTAAAATGCCAAACATATAGGCACATTTCACTGAATGTGAATTACTATCATCTACATCTGTCCCCACTGACTGGTTAATTATGTGCATGCAGGTTTACTTGCAGTTGAATGAATACTTATTGCCATCTATATTCCATCCTGATCTTCCATTGTGTATCATAAAGCAAACTGAGCAGCCGGAGAATCATTATATTTGTCAAACAAAATATGCTGCAAGTATCATATATTTACTGTTCAATCTTCAGGTCTGGGTCATTCATCCATGTCGAAGTGCCTCTGTGAGCACTGCTGAATAATGTAACCTGTTTTGTTTGCAGAATGGTCAGTTATAAAATGCAGTTTTAACTGCAGGGAAATAAGAGCAATCTGCAGCGTGGTTAAAAAACTGGACGTTACATTTTCTTTCTTCAAATGTAAGTGCATTGATATCAGTACCACATAAATTTAGACTATCGATAAGTTTAAAAAAAAACAAAAAACACAGAAACATGGACCCCTGACTCCTACAAACAGACTTTGTTACTAAATAGAGATGGATGAGCCTGATGGATGAACAAACTAAATTTGGTATGAATTTCCCCAAAATATTTGATTGTAATGAATCAGAATTTTGGGGGATTTGGTTTGGTTTGCTCAAATCCAGTAAAATCGATGTGAATCCTGTCATGGGGGCACACAACATTGCACATCAATGTTATCACAGGGTCCAATCACTGGTCTCATCAGTGAAGTGGGGGGCAAATGACATAATTAAGTATGTGCACGGCCCCAGAAGAGGACCTGAACACCAGACTTTGCCATGGTGGAGTCCAGGAATGCTATTGTCAGGAATGTTACATCTGTTGTTGCTGCTTTAAGGTTGCCGTGTCAACATAAGGAAGCTTCCTATTAGGATTGATTGTTGCTGCTTTAAGGTTGCCATGACAACATAGGGAAGCTTTCTGAGCAGGTCTTTATAAACCACTCTCTCATCACCCAGCTGGCTAATTAGTTTGCAACTTCCTGCTTGACTCCTGACATTGATTTGACTGCTCTAATACTGACCTTTAACTGTGTTTTTGGATTCCTCTCTGTCTTGCGATTTTGTTCTGGTGTTCCTGATCAGTTTTGACTATTGGCTTTGTTTTCTGGATTTATCTTTGTCTCATGATTTGGTTCCTTCGTGCCTTCTTCAGCTGCTGACCCGTGATTGTCGACCATTCTGTTTTCTCTGTCCCTGTGAGTAGTGTGTGGATTTGGTGTTTGGCTTCTGCTGCAGTGCATTTATTTGTGATACACTTTCTGTTCTGGTGACAATTCCGGTCCTCAGATTCAGTGAAAATCCATCTCTTCTTGCGAGGAGCTTTGGTGAAGGCACCTGAGGCCGATCTTGGCTTGCAGTAGTGTATAACCTTTAAGTAGCATTGTCTACTGCTCACAGTTGTCAGCCCATTTCTGCTGTTGCTCTCCTGAAGACCAGTACATTTCTTACCTTGCATCTGAATCCTAATAGGTATATTATGTTTTCTAAACACCTTCCTTGCCCTCTATTTATTATATCCTGGGGCCTAAAAAGTCCACTTTTCTTTTCTCTTTAAAGAGACCAACAATAACTTCGATAATCAAACTTTGCATGTTCGCTCATCTCTATTAAGCAATGCAGAATTTTAAAGCAAATTTAAAAAGTCGACCTAGACCATTAGAATTGTATTTATGAACCCTGACACCACCAGGGATAATACAGTACCATTCAACCCTTCACTACTTAGGAACACCAAAAATGTACCCATTATTTTTTACTTCCCTAGACCAGCACAGATGCTACACAGCATCTCTTAATAACCCCTACACCAGTAGAATTATTAGGTAATCCATTTAGCACCTTAAATTTCTAGGTATACTGTATTACCATTAAATGCTTCATTCTTCAAACATGATTCCATTTAATATCCACAAGCCCACTATAGACCTTTCAGGAAATTACTATTAATACTATCATTAACCCCAAATCCACCTTGTAGTGTTGTACATAAATTCAACAACTGAATGTGATGGGGTTATTAATCACAAGGCATTATGGGAAAGGAGCTGGGAGCTCATGCGCCCTCTGTTGGATGTAACAGATCCTCAATTTGCTTTTGACTCACCGAGTCTTGAGACAGCAAAAGGGATTTTAGCCAAACCAATTTCATTTATCTGCATACAGCGCTGTTTCGGGATTTTTGTCCCTCGTCAGTGCAGAGCAAAATGAACTGGCTGGCTTTGTGGGAGGCAATGAGTGGGTTATGGACAGAGACATCTCTCCTTGAGGAGAGCACCAGTGAAGGTGTGTAGAGTTTTAAATTGCCTTTCGCCCTCTACTAAGCATCTACATATCACAAGGCATTATGGGAAAGGAGCTGGGAGCTCATGCACCCTCTTAATAACCTCCCATGGGGTTATTAAGACAAATCTATTGTGGGCACCAATTGCTTTAAACAAAAAGGTAATATGGAACAAATTATCTTGAAAATGTACTCCATTTCTGTTGTCATACTCAGTTTTTTGGTTATCTATTAAACAAAATATCTGAAGACCCCTTTCTCAGAAAAAGCTACCCAATTATGACCTGGAAACCTTCTTGATGGTGTATTTTTTAAATGAGCTGTGTCACTGTTTCTTTTCTGGTTTGCTATTATTAAATGAATCAATATGTCTAGTCAGAAGATTCAGATAATTTTATATCTGGACTATTCGTGAGGATTCTTCTACAGTCTGCAAGCTGTCAGATGTGCACTTTGCACTAATTCAGTTATCTGGGTTATTACCAAAGCCCTTTATAAATTTCCAGTCATCTTACAAAGGACAGATTGCAGTGGAGCCTCTTCTTTTGTTGTTACTATGGACTAAGAATATATTTCATTGTCACTCTGCTTAGCTGACTGGTCGAGGTGACTCTCTAAATGACAAAGGTACAACAGTCTCGCCTGGGGCCATAAATATTGATTTCAAATTACTCTCACATTTTTCATGTTAAAGTATTGGCGAAATCATTGCAAAATAATCTCTTTTACTTGGATTCCCTTGCAGACAGTGTTCACTGAAATGTGATTTGGGAAAGAAAACAATTCCCACTGAGTTATACAATGTAGTTGGCATTCTTATGTGGGGGAATATTACTCAACCATTTCTTGTTAATAAAACTCCACTCCGAATAGGATTTTTAAATTACTAGCGAGAAGTCCACTTCTCACAACATGGTTTATGGAAGAAATAAAATGTATTTGCCCTGAGGTCTAAATGAAAACAGATATTTAGATTTCTTTTGTATCTGAACTGTCACACACTGTCTCTATACTGCTGGATTCGACTATTCTTAAAATAAAGCATAAAGATACATCACAGCTGATGAGCAGGCTTTCCAGTCAATTACTTGGAAATGACTGTAGCCGATGGCAGATACCCTGTCATTTCACCACTAATAACACCCTTGTCAAAAGTTTGTAATGCTATATATGCATTGGAAGCTAACTGTAACATGACAGGATTGATGTCTATGATTTTTTTTTTCCAATTTTGGTATAAAATGTATCTTTTCATAAGAGATAATTATAATTTTGAGTACTAGAAAGACAACTTGACGTTATAGATAGCTGCAATGCACTTTATATATAGTGTTGCTGGAGCTTACAAAAATTCAGGAGCAGGAGCAGAAATAAACAAATACTTTTGACGTGTGTATATTTTGGGATGCTGTAGGATCCATCCTTTATCTATATATTTGTTCTTAAAGGCATGTTTTATGTCCTTTTTCCCTCCTGCAGAGGCTTAAAATAATGAAATATGCATACACACCTCCATGTTCGGCATGAGATCTAGCAGGGAGTCTCCACTCGAGTCTCTGGTCTTTGCTGATCTTAAGCCCACACATGAGTGCGTCAATTGGTGGTGAACGATGATGCTCTGCTCAGTGGAACATCATTGCTCAACCACTGATTGGCTGCAATGCTTACTTGCAGGCCAAAGTTAAGGTAGACCAGGGACCAGAAAATGAACTCTCCACTGGTTCCCCAGACAAACAGAGAAGTGACTATCCATATTTTGTTATTTTAAGCTTCTGTAGGGAGGAAAAAAGGACTTGGAGCACAATATAAATAACACATAGTATAATAGTTGAAAGGGGTTTCCAAAAATAATGAATTGTCAAGTCAAGTGAACATTTCATAAAACACTAATTGATGAAAATAAAGCTATTAGAAGCCAAACTGATAAACACATTCTGGAAAACCTATTTAATGCACTCTAGATTGTTTTAATTAAAACATCATGTAGTCCATTGCTTGAAGGTCATGTGAATTTTGATAAAATATGAGGTGCCGCGAGGTTCATCGGAAAAGTGGAAGGGCTCATCAGAGCTTTTTGTATTGGAAACTAAACCAATGAATAGATGGTGCAAAGTTAGACTAGACAGTCTAAAGATGCTCCAGATGTATTAGTAAGCACTACTAGACACTATAGCTGGCTATGGGTCAACTCTGATCAGATCAACTTGATTTAACTATGTATGTGTTTACCACTGTAGAAAGTACCTGCTTCATGTAGCTGGTTGCCATTTATAGTAACAACCAATCACCTGTGCAGTATTTGGACACATGACCATTAATTTTGCTTTAACTCACTTGGCACCTAGTCTAAAGCAGGTACTAAAAAAGTATACAGTACAGTATCTGCAACATTTTTGCAGTGATAAAATGGCAAAAATGGATCAAGGTAAGATGAGGCAATCCAATACCATGCATTTTAAAATTGGCTTTTCATAAATCTGGTGCAGTTTGACTGTCTAGTGTAAGTTTTCTCTATCTCACTTTTACACAGTGTTACTAAATCTGCTCCTGCATTTTCATCTAAAGTTATGTCTAAATAAAAAAAGAGTTGCAAGCAAAATTTCACAATAATATATACTACAGGGCCATTTACTGTAAAATTAAAGGTGGAGAAAACTCAAAAGGTTTACTCAGTGGTTGATGAATTTTTGTACATTTATTCCTACAGGAATGAGAATAGGGGTTGAATAGGTGGCTTTTACAGTTAGGCCCTATTGCCTTGGGGCTCCGACGCATGATAAGTTAACAGTTTAATGAGTGGTTTGTATAGAGGCGATCTGATTTTTCATACAAATTATACAGTAATTTAATTAAACTAGATCTCATTGGAGTCATCTCATATTATAGGCTGTGGTTTTATATTGTATTGTAGAGAGTAACATAATAACAGTAAAATGATTTGTCACATGATGTTTCTCCCAGTTAAGTGGTTGGGTGAGGTATATTGCATTGGGGCCTGGGAGCTGTTTATTGCATCTTCAACAATAAAAGTAATCAATTCCCTAAATGATATAACTAACATTAAAACTGCTGCTCAAAATGTTACTTACTTCTCCAGATTTTGCTTTTCATTACAATTTATTTTGAGCTTACATTATTCAGCATAGTACAATATTCAGTATCTTTTCTACAAATGACCCAGAATGAGTTGAAAAAAATTAAGAAGCCCTAAACAAAAATTAAAGAACACCTCACAACTCTCCCACTGCTAACATTCTGGTTTTCCACCATGTTGGTTTCTATGTCCTGGCTCTTTTTTATACAAAGAAAATGGATGGGTGACCACTGCAAACAGTAATAAACTGAGATCAGAAAGTAGAAATGGAAGGAAACCTAGACAGCCTTGCAAAGAACATGGAGGGTGGGATCGGTGAGGTGAGTAATTTTCTTTTAGTTTTTTACTCATTCTGAGCGTTGTGCAAAATGAAAATTACCCCTTTAACTGCTTTAAAAGGGTACACCCTTTAACATTAAGATATTTGGAACTAAAGCAAGGGAAGGTAGTTTTATATTGTAGGCACATGCATTTAGCAGCACTCTGAACCTTCAAGCAATAGGAGTAAAGCTTTCAGTAATTCCCAGTTGCACTACATCTACAATCTGAAAGATTTCCCCTGTATTTAAATTCCTAATACTCTACCTCTTCTATCTTTCATCTTGTCATACTGTGTGTCGTATTGTCAACGGATATTGAATTGCATTATCATTCTCAAGTCTGCATAAATCATATGTTTCAGTACATTCCATTGTGGTCAGTGAATTGTACAATGAGCTGGTTAATACTGGAAGTAGGATGAAGGTACAGACAGTAATGACCACAAGAACATTTCTTCTTAGTGAGTGAGGACTGCAGGAAATGACTGTGACCTTTGCAATCTTGTTTCCTTTCTTAAAGATAGTCTGAATTCAAATTAGAATCGCACCAAATAACACACATGTATGTCATAATTATTCATTCATGGCCATTGAAATATACAATTATCATAGGAAAGTCAAAGTCATAGGATTGTCTAATAATGAATCATATTGACTGTGCACTGTGTACTAGTGGTAAATAGAAATAGCCAAAGATGAGTCTTCTTTCAGGTGTTCCCCAGCACCACCATACTCCTCACCCCCAGAAATAGGGTAACCAAGTGCTCCAACCCATTTTTAGCACTCAAGTACATTTTGCTATTATTGTAGTACCTTTCGAGAACACATACATATGTAGGTTCTCGTCACACATTAAAATAGGGATAAGGTGAACCTGTGTTCACATTGATTTTAAAATGTAAACCTCATTCTAAAGTTAAATTACAAGATGCTAGATTCTACGATTTAACGCTGGAAGCAAGAGAAGAGAATTGCCCACATACAGTAGCAGAGACCACATAATGTGGCATATGACATCAAATAATGTATAATTATATTATATTTGTGTACATATATGTTTGAGTTGGGGATAGAAGTGGGAGTCTTTTTTGAGCATACAGTTCTCTCTTCAAGTTAGTTGTTGACAAAATGTTGTTTTGAGACCATAATATGAAATATTAAAAGTTATTCCAGGAGAAGCAATTTTTACCCATCCATGGGATAGGTGATAAATATATCATTGCTGTTGGGCCCCACTGCTGGGACCCCTACTTATCACTATATTGGGCACTCTAAGCCCCCTTCTAATGGAATTTGAATATGGTACTGGTCATACATACACCTCCACCCCATTATTACATGCATACATACCACCACCTCATTCAATTGATGAAAAATGAAGAAGATTGCCAAGTGCTACGATCTCCATCAATCCCATAAACTGTGCTGATCCCAGCAGAGTGACCTCTAATGACCATACATCTATCATGTGTCCTTTTTATGGGATATCCTCTGTGAATTAGGTTTTGAGAAGACCCTCTTTAGGTATAATTACATTTTCAGCCACAATTTACTGATTATACTGAATAAAATAAGATGATTTTTGATAGTTTAGTTTGTATTTTCTCTTGTTGCCATGCCCTTTTGTTGTTTGTATATTCTTTGAAGTACCTAGATGCATTTCTACATTTACAAAGTTGTATTTCTAAATGTACATAGTATTATTTTGTGTTTTATACAAGAAAAGCAATTATATGTGCATATAAACCAGAGAAATTAAATCAGATTCATATTAGCATCATTAGCATATTGTTAATAGCAGACAAGCAAAGTTTTAATTAGTTAGGAATTTGGCCCAAAAGCGATATCAAGCAGAAATATAAAGTGATGGTCTCTGAATTGCTCAGCATGTTTAATTTTATAAAGATAGTCAATGAAATGGCAACTGAAAATTTCCAAATGCCATTCACCTGCTCATGCTGATCATTGTTACAGTATATCAATGATGCCTTCTTTTTACAAACTTAATATGGAATATTAAGTGACACTGAGTGTATATAATGCTCTGGATGTTAAACACCAATATAACATATATTCTAGCCAAGAACTAGACCACAAATGGAGTACATAAGGAGTAAAGAGATATTTCCCAAAATTTTTAAAAATTTTTATAAAGATAGTTATACAACAATGTCAGTGAGACTGGCCTGTAGAGATGGGCGAACCTCTCAAGATTCAATTTGTTTCAGATTTTGGTGGTTCGGGAACAAGTTCGTTTTGGGTTGAACAAGTACGGTACAAACTACAGCTTAAATTTGCTTACAACATAGTGTATAACACTTTCAGATCTCCTAGGAACCTATATATTCAATTTCTAGCTCTCTAAGGCAAGCACAAACGAAGTTATGTCAAAGTGAACGTGACATGTATGTCTATGGAAAAACCAATGCTAAACAGTGCATACACTATGCTGCCACTTGCTTTTATGCATTTTAACATTTAAAATGCTGCAAAAGTGACCCTTATTTATGGAAAGGTGCTTACCCATGGTTTTTAGACACAAGTGGTGGTTATATTGTAAAAAGGAATGGTTTTATATAAAAAGTAGCCCATTTTGATGACTTATAAGTGCTACAGACTTCTTGTTATTTGGGAGACACATCTGTGGCTGTGTGCCTAGTTAAAAAGTAAGGAAGGATTTAAAAAAAAAAAAAAAAAAAAGCCTCCAAAAATTATCCATTTATGGGAGCAGAATGCCACACCAACATTGTGTTGGTATTATAAGAAGCAATGGCAACTAGGTAATCTCTATCAACACTGTGCACATGCCATCAGTTGGCAAAATACAGTGGATTCCACTATGTGGCATGGCAGCAACTGAACTACCAGGAACTTGGCTAGGTGCGAGTTATAGTTGCTGACCAGATGGATGACTGGACACAGATTGCGACGACAGTGATGATGACTGTGAGCTAGGTGTGGATGTAGCCTGCCTACACGGGGGAAAGGAATTATTGCTCACTTGCCAATGCCAATTCCATTTTGCCAAATGAGCTGGTGATGCCATTTCCTATGAGTACAGAAAGACCTAGTTCCAACATGTGTGCCTGTATGCCCATGGCTAATTATCTGACTGCAGATCTTGTACCTTACCAATGATTTGTCATTTGGTAATGTACAAAAAAAATTCCTATATGAGAGATGACTAAGATGACTACAAGTAGCTGGTGCTGCTAAAATCAACAGAAGTGGAAATATGTCTGCCAGTCCCACCGCCACCAAAGCTTGCCTTAGATTTATCCCAGGCAGTTCCTTTGGACTTTGGGGCTGCCCATCAGGTGGCATTTTTACTATTGTAACTACCACCACCCTCTTTCTCTGATGTCACCCTAACCCAGTTGCAAGGTCTTATCTGTAATAGAATCATCATTGGCTTCATTAATGTCGTCATCTTCCCCACTGTTTTGTGAGTCGTCAGGGCAACAGAATTCCTATATGCCCTCACAATTCCTAACAGATTTCCCCTTAGTGCCACTGCCAGCACTACTGCCAGTAGAACATCCCCTACCACTACTATCCCTATAACCAACACTCATGTCTACCACTTCTACCTCCTTACTGGCTGCAAGACTGTTTATTTGGAGAGCAAACAAAAACCCAGTAACAAATGGAGATTTTTTTTCAGATTTTTTTTTACCAGGCTGCATGACATTGGGTGAACAACAAAAAACAATTCAGAAACTGAGATTTTTTTCAGATTAGTAGGCTCGGTCACATTGTTTATTGGGTAATCAAAAAAAAAATCCTTAACAGAGATTTTTCAGATTTTCTGGCTGCGAGACTGTTTATTGGATGAGCAACAAAAAAATGCTTAAGAAACATAACTTTTTTTAGAGGCTCTGTCACACTGTATATTGGGTGAGCAAAAAAAAAAAAATTAAATGACAATGATTTTTTTAGATTAGTGCAGGCTACAAAACTGTTTATTGGGTGAGCAACAATAAACCGTTTAAGGAATGGAGATTTTTTTCAGATCACTAATCTGCCTGTAACTGATTAAGTCTGACTAAGCTGTGTTCTAATTATCCTACTCCTAAGATTCTCTAGCTGTATTGCAAGCTTTTCTGCACTCAGTGCTCTTTATCATGGAGTGATAAATAACACATCTATTCCCTACTTCCACCATCACTGAAATGCCTCATGTTCCATCCCACAGCACCTTATATACTGTAAATGACATCAGCACTGTAACGTGTCCACCTACCAGTGACTATTGGCTGAGAGGCTGTCAGCTGATATCAGGTGACGCCAGAGCGTCACACTGACTCACAGATACGTGTGTCTTCTATCTGTGGTGGCCATTTCATTCTATATTTTCACCATTTATTTGATTTCATTACAAAATTAACAATTTGGAATGTTCGGATTGAACCAGATTCGAAACAAATCAGTTCACCCATCTCTACCGGCCTGTCATTTTATGCATATGGGACTCCCTCAATTTGCCTAGGACATCCTCTTTTGAGGGAGAATTAGACAGATTGAATTTCAATTTCAAATGCATAATACTGATGTACTAAGGGTACATAAGCCACTTCCTAAGGTGACCGATATCAGCTTATTTCCTTCTGTCCACTGAGAAGTCCAAGAGTACATTTGTATAAGGGATTAGGAGGATTCGATTTCTGCCAAATGAGCATTCAGGTAAAGGCTACAGAAGGTGTATAGGTACCTTTTTACTTTAGTTATGTGTGTGTGTGGCCAGTTTATGAGAGGTTACATTTGGAGACTAGTTTAGGATACAATTACAATATTTTTAGTGGGTATTTTTGAACTGGTCATCTCCTGCCACTGGTCTTGAGGCAGGTATGGGTGGCCACATGTGGGGGAGCTGGTTTGGAGAAATACTGGGTTTTACATTTTCTAAGTGTAGCATAGTAATTTCACTATATTTTAGGCTTTTGTGTTCAGCTTTTATTTAAACAGACAACATCAATGTTCCTGCAGAAATAAAGCACATATCATGTCAGTCTCACTCCCTGTAGTATTGCTTTGCAGTATCCACATTGTATTCTTTTTTTTTACTTTTATTGCATTTCTTTATATTCTTTTCATGGTCTACCTCAAATCCATTGTAGTAGCTAAGTACAGCTTTTGACCTACTTATTTTCAGCTAACCCAAGCATCATACAGCGTTCAGCAGGTACTACCTTCCTTTGCTGTTGAAATCGCTTTAATGTCCCTGTAGCACAGGCTGTTAAGGGGCTCAAGGCCAAGGAAAATAAAAACAGCTAAGAAATTTGAAAAGAGATAAAAAGGACTTATGCATTTCAATCTCTTTTTCACATTATCCATTGGCTACAAATATTCCTCATTTATAAATTGGTCTTTATGTCTTAAACACCTTACTTTTCTAAGCTGTATACTATTGGGTAATGGGCATGATAAATCAGCGGCCAGCATTGATGTTACTTAATGACCAAGTGAATCACAAATAAGAACTACAACATATTATAGTAATTTGAATGAAATGTAGAAGAAGTTTATTTCATTGCTTGTTACGTGTCAGTAAAGATCATTGCAGCTATGGCTGAAACGCAATGAGCTTCATAATATACAATTAAAATTATATGTGGCACTTACAAGCTATTTCAATCAGGGTTTTTAGCACAGACTTTGAGGCTTGATCTATGTAATCATAAAAGTAAATATAACCACTGAAATTATATCCTTTTAACTTTACTTTTGTGTGCTATACAATGTGTATGTATATGAACATTTATATGCTTATTTATGTCATGTCAGAATACACATCATATTCTTTTAAAGGCATACACCACCAGAAGAAATATATTTTCTGTGCTTTTTAGCTAGTAAAATTAGCAGTATTTTGTAATATTCCCAAATGCTGGTCTGGTTTTACACTTATGCTCTAAGGGCAGAGAACATTCACCACCTAACCACCTAGTCAAACGATTCTCTACTAGGGCTATACTAAACAGGTTTTCCACTAAAGGAAAACTCAGAATGGTTTATAAAATAAAAATAAAAACATGCTAATTTCACCATCATATGGTGGTTTGCTATCTACCATATATGTACAATGCTGTGGTCACGTATGTTCAGTAGCTTAATATTAATGACCAGATCTTATACATGGATAGTAGTGTGACTTATGCTATTGTGTTGGCAATGCAATATTAACGGGACTGATTAGGTGGATGCTGTAATAGGAAATCAAAGGAACACCAGGTGGCACCATGACAAGTATCCACTATCCTATAGGTATCCTATAAGTATATCCTATAAGTATCCACTATAAGTATCTACACACATACATAATTTTACAAAATTATCTTTTTGAAAACATAATGGGGGAAACCATTAAAATTTGACCATTGTGCGCAGGTACTATGAGCATGGACTCAGTAGGAGGTTCTGGCCTCAATTCTGGTGCACCATGAGAGTTTCCATACACCAGAATTGAAATATATGTTAGTCATGGTAAATGTGCCTTAGTAAAGGTTGTCCAGGATTAGAAAACATGTCTTCTTTCTTCTTCTCAAGAAGTGACTTCACATCAGAAAGAAAGCAGCAAACCTGTTTTTTAATTTTGGATATTCCCTTTAAGAGAACATTATGTAAAAGCTAGTTAGCTCCAGATGAACTCCTCATTTTGGACTCTTCATATTTTCTTAGCTGTTCTTATTAATTTTATCTCTATTTACAGGTTTTCAGTAGTTCATGGCCACTTGAGGTTGATTTAGTGATATCCGCTTGTTGACTTGTTTAAAGGCTAAACTTGGATAAACTGGAGCATTGCACCCCAACCTTTTGAACTTGAAGGCTGCTTGGTCTATTTACTTGATGGATCTATTTTAGTTGTTTATCTCAAGCTATTTGCGTAGTAACTGTTGGCTTGATATCTAGGAATGGGAAAACTAGAAACATTCAAAACAAGATTTCCTAAGAAATCATTCTGAGTTCAAAAAGTCACGTACTGTAAGTGAAACCAGCAATATTTCTATAAACATGTCTGCTACCACAGTGTATGCACTGGACATAAATACTGCAAAGTACATGTAAAGCATGCCTCTGGTTTCAGATGAAATTTACAAGCAAGCAGATATTGCAGCCGTAAATGTACCATATATGTTACTACATTAAAGTTGTTTTCCACTTTAGATAATCCCATTTTCATGGAAGGGTCCCCTAAAATAAGATGATCAGCTGTAGTCTACATGGGAACCTGGCAGTAAGTGTTAATTTTTTCAATTTATGGCATGTCTTGTACATGCAGTTTCCAACTCTGTGACCCACACATCTCAAGAACAGGGGTCAGGGATGGATGGAAGTCTGCCGTTCAGCAGTTAAAGGGGTTATGTCTCAAAACATATTTATCCTTTACTCATAGGATAGAGGATAAATAGATGATCGATGGGGATCTGATGGGAGACAGAGTCCTGTACTATGGCTATTTCTGGGCTCCTATTGAAGTGAATGAAGGGGATGCATCCCATCTAGCAGGGGCATGCCCACATTCAGCCTTTACTACAGGAGAAAAACACCCCCATTCTTCGCATCGATGTGAGTTTCAGTGGTCAGCTATTTTATCTTCTATCCTATGAATAGAAGATAAATATATTTAGTGGCATAATGCCTTTAAAAAGAAAACATGTCATGCATTATACAGACAACCTACTGATTTTAATAAATAATGTGCCATGCCTAGTTCTCCTACATCGACTAAAAAAGCAGAGTTCATGAAGCACGAGCAACAAAGACAGCAGGAACATAGAGATGTGTCCTTTCTGACCTTACCACTTAGCTCAACATATCTCAAGATGAGAAATGTGAGATGACCAGCTTTAAGAAAAAATATGATTTTGCAATACTCAGTCAGTAACTATATATCCCATACATGGTGTTTCTATATGTGGCCACCCAATGGTTAGTTTGTGAACTGCAGCCTGTCAAGGGTTTTGCTATCTTGTCATAAGATTGTATTTAATTTGTTTATGAGAAATTGGAGGTTGTAACAAAATATAAGATAAGAGTAGACACTTAAGCTTTTCAGGACAATGTACAGTATGGCTACCTATTGCTTGTTGTTTGTCCTCTTATACTTTTCCTTTGTCTGGACAAGTTTATATCCTATATGGGTGTAACAAGGTTTTCAGGACAACACTATTTCGTGATATTGTAACAGAAAATTATATGCTATATGTTTCTATATGTGGCTCAGTGGTCATTTTGTGAAATTTGAGTCCTTAATCAAATTTTAGCTAAGTTAAACGCCAGCCTGTATATCTACATTATATAACTATATATGAACATTGCAAATATACTACTGTAAGAAGTATCAGCTGCAGCTATTCTCAAACTGTGTGGGGAACTTACATACAAAATTTTCCAATGTCAATATATAAAAGAATATAAAAACAATGTCAAGTATTATCATTTTGAGTTAGTGGCACACTATGAGTTTTTTTTTTCACCTACGGTATCCTAGGCTTTCATCTGGTTTTGAGTAGTAACACTATGTTCCTTTCATACTGGTACTATTAATAAACCCTGTGGGTTTTTGGCAGCTACTGAAAGGACTAGAGGATTTTTGGTTGATAATACAACAGGTAGAAAGAGAGGGTAGCTCTGTGATACTGTTCTAGCTTTCAGTATAACTTATGTTGTCCTGCCAAGTGTGCAAGGATCTTAATAAAATGCATGTACTTTCACACAGACAACATAAACACAAACACTTTAACTGTAAAAATCCCCAGTTGCCTATTCTTCTGCTTACAGCAAAGTAATTGTGCTGTTTTACCACCAAAATTTCCATTGTGTCACATTTAGAGAAACATATTTTGTCCTTTATTGCATCTGAATTAAACAGTTTATGTGAATAGAATCTATTTCAGCATAACTGAATAATGCTGTGTTGTAAACCAGCTATTAAATGTGTCAGTGCGTGTTCAGTAAACACCGTAATATGTAATCATCTATATTAGAAAAGCCAATGTCTGTTTGTCTGTCCTCTATAGCAATCCAAACGTCTGAACCATTTCACCCCAAATCTGGCACATAGGTAAATCGGGTGTCCTGGAAGGTTTTCATAGTGTCCCGACCTTGTTAGATGTCAAGAGGCCACAGTAGGGAAGACAGGATGTCGCTATCTCCAGCCACAGTAATAATGGAGGAGATTTATTAATCTCCTATGGCACTTTGTGGTGTAAAAAGTCGCAAACTTTGGGTTTGTGACTTTTTAAATGCCAGTTGTAACAAAAACTGTTGCAACTAATGTTTTTAACGCCGTCCTCGCCACTTTTCTAAAAGTTTGTCTTAAATCAGTCGCATCCTCTGCTGGTGCAGGAGATAGGAAGGCATTGAAAACTCTGGTCTTCATAAATCTCCCCAATGTATCCTTGTTCTGCCCTCCTAGTTTCACCAACTGCCTCACTGACTCACCTGCATGTAAGCTGGCACTTTAGTCCTCATTACTGATGGTCTCTGTTATCAGCCATTATCAGTGGATTATGGCACAAATATGGTGTGTATTACAATAATAGAAAATTGGCCTTCATCTAATGCCGTGTCCAGGAACCAAAGATTCTGATTTGGCTGTTTTATTTTTTTAGCAGATCATACACTTTACTAAATAATACAACATTTGGAGGTACAATGGAAAAGTTGTGATCAACTGAAATTGGGTTGGCTGCTTTGGACAACTGGCTCATTTTTCTTTTGCATCTCTTTAGATAACTCCCCCCCATTGCATCTTATACATTTTGGGCACATATTACATTTATTTAGTCGTAACTCTTGAAGAGGGTTGATCTTCTTGATTTCAGTGGCATTAGTGGAGGCTTAAAGTCTGGGTGGATTGGACTTGGCTTAGGGTATGGATTGGCCTCCTAGGCAAACTTGTAACAGATCCAATGAACACACAAACAGACACACCAACACTTTATACATGAGCAGTTCTGGGTATATTTTTCTAGTCTATATTATAAAAGCAAAAGATTGTTTGTCTGACCTCTATAGGCATCATACGCCTGAACCACCTGACTCCAAATGTGGCACATGTAAATCAGGTGCCCAGGAGGATTTTCATAAAAGTCACGATCTTGTTACATGTCATGACTCCACAGTAGGTCACAATGTCTCCTTGCTCTGCCCCCTTAGTCTTACCAACTGCTTCACCTGCATTCGAGTTTAGTCCTCATTACTGTTGGTCTCTGTTATCAGATATTATCAGAGGATTGTTTATATTAGACGGATGACATCTAAAATTGGATTGCTTGCTATGGGCAACTGCTTCATTTCTCTTTTTACACCACTTTAGATAAATCATCCCCATTGCATGTTATACTTTTTGCGCACATGTTAAAGTTTTCAGTCAAAAACCTTAAAGACAGGCAGCAACTGCCCATTGATATTTGTGACTTCAGTGGGATTCTTTGGACCCACACTTTATATCTGGGCAGTGCAGGGTACTTTTTCTAATGCTGAATATTTGCTGATTTCAGCAATGTGATCAGCAATAAGTGTTACAATAGAGCAATGGTTTGCATTGGCCATACTGTGTATAATGGGCATGTGGCATCAAGATATGATGTGCTGTTTTTCTATTTGCATTCTGTATCAGAACATTTGACCTAGCATGCAGCAAATGTACATTCAGGTATTTCTATATCTAGTATTAAACATAATATGAAAGGATAACACTACCTGTACACTGAAAATGGGGGCACATAGGGCATTGAATATACAGTAATATGTGGCCCTCAGATGGAGTGAAGGGCAATATCTAAAGCACCTATAATGTGGTGGGTTGACTCACTTCTAATGCTGCTGAACTGAAAATAATCATTGGGGAAATTTAGTAAAATTGGCCTGTAATATGTCAGTCTTAATCTGAAGTGCTCTGGAGTATAATGAGTCAGATTTATTAACCAGCGCATGTCTCTTAATAAATTTGGTGCATCTTTGCTCTCCATCTGTCATAAAATGTAATTTATGTATATGGGGTATAACCTTGAGTCTATTTATGTTCACAGTAAGTAAATGTATTTGAGCTGCAGGTCTGTTAATAAAAGGGCAAATAATTCACAATCTTTGTCCAAAGATGGTGTGCGACAAAATGCACAATTTTTTTAAACCAGAAATTTTTCTTACTTGCATATATTACTACAGTCCAACAGAAACTTAAAAATGACAGATAGCTAGTTAGCTAGATAGATAGATAGATAGATTGATAGATAGAATGAGCCCCTTGCGCCCCAATAGCTCATCATAGAGTAGGTATCCTTTAACAATCCGTCTGTGATTGTGATCTATGTAATTAGCTAGCTAATTCATTTACATGCAATATCATAGACAATAGGAAGCTGCTTTTGGGTGGACAATGGCACTATTACTTTCTGGGCTCTTGTGTAGCTGTATAGGTTGAACATATAATATATCTATCCCTGTGAGGATTTACTGTAGTATGCATTATGGTGTGAATTCCATGTCAAAATCCTTGTGAAATTCTATGCTTGACAGTGGGGTTTCTTCAAACCTGTTCACATGCTACAGTACAAAAGGTCTGTCAGAATAAGGACCATACTTCTTATTCCTATATATTCCACAAAGTTGTTGGGTTATCCATACTAAATGGGGCTAATTCTTTGAGATTCACACTTCACATTCTACGTCTGTACATAGAAGACTCTGATTTCTGACACAGATCTTGGCGAAAATAATGTGTTGAATTTGCAATATGCAAATTCAGCCCATGTGGACATACAGTACCTCTACAGTATAATCTTCATCTTGCCATGTAGAAGTTATTTTGCAGAAATTACAATATTTTGCAGAGGAAATAGTTCCTTATTTTCTATAAATAAATACATTCAATAAACCTAATTCATGACCGCACCAAAAAGATTTCATGTTAGCTTTGTGGCTTTTTTGAGCCAAATTACTTTAACTATTTTTTCTATATTTACTTACTTATATAGTTTGCCAAAATATCCTTTCCACATACTGTAGGTTTTCTTATCAGATATATGCCTTTTTAATCATAACCAAGAAAGTTGAGAACATCTTTCACTTTGGCAAATCCCCAAAAACTGAAATTTGATTGGGCAGTTTATCAAAACAGAACCCAGGAAAGCATTCTTTCACTTGGACTTTTTGTCCTCACTTACTTCCTATTGACCTAACCATAACCTTGTGTTGGGCACATTGCCAGGCTGTTAACATACACTGAATCAAATATAAGGATTCAGTACGGGACTCTACTCCTTCGTTTGACTTAGTTGGTTTCTTAGGTTAGGTACAGTATTTATACTGTCAGGCAAGCTCATATTAATGTAAATGAGAACATTTAATCATTTTAATACCATATAATAAGGCAGTTCTATGAAGATGAAATGTTCATTTGGTTTGCATAACCTTGTTTATTAAAATGATATAATGTGAATAGTAAACTATCCAAAATTTTCAGTTAAAGGGGTTGTGCCATTACAAACACTTATTCCTTATCCACAGGCTAAAGTGCTTGTGTGGCCGATGCTCCATTCACTTCAGTGAGGTTGCCCAATGATCTCACACTTAGGTGTGGATAGGGACTAAGTGTATGTAACAGCACAGCCCCTTCAAGTCCCTTCTTGAGTTTGGCAAACAATAAGAATACTAATGATATTATTGGTATAGCCAGCGCCATCACTGGTATTCACATATAGTATTTTAAGGGTATGTTCACATAATTTGCTGCATTTTTTTTCTTTCGGTTTTTCTTGCGGTTTTTGCCACATTTTGTTTGTTTGCTCCAGCTTGCAGTTGTTGATGCGGTTTTTGCAAAAACTGCGTCAAAAAAATCATCAAAAACAGCGTCACATTTTTTTCCACCTCCCATTGATTTCAATGATTTTTTCAAGGCAGAATCCGCCTGAAGATAGGTCATGTCGCTTTTTTTTTCCTATATCTGAAAAAATCAGCTAGAGGAAAAAAAATTGCTACTGACTCACATTGAAATGAATGTGAGTCGTTTTTTGAAGCGGATTTTGAGGCGGATTCTGCCTCAAAATCAGCCTGCGAAAAACTCTGTGTGAACCTACCCTAAGACTGAAATGCTACTGTTTCCTTCCATTCTTACTGTATCATACCAGACACTCACTGAACACTTTTCGCATGTGGTTCCTGTTGGTTATTGTTTGATCATTATACTACATCAGTTGTGCTGTTAGGATAGGTCTACACAGCAAGTTTGGTTGTGTAACATGAAGATTGTCTCATTGCCACATCACATTTAATGATTTTTATGTGGCTGAGTTGTAACATAGTTGAACATTGACACAACAGTTGCAAAAAATCCAAACGTGCTGCATTTCTGCACAGGTTTGCTAGACCTTTTACAGTATGTTAAATACTTAAAGTGCTAAATGTTTTGATGACCTATTATAAGGTCAGTGGAGGTCTGACACCCAGCAAACATATCAATCATCTGTTCTCAGCAGCTGATAATGGAGCAGATGTTTCCATTGTCTATGTTGTGGCTGACCTGAGTCAATGCAACTTAGCTTATATTTAAGTGTATGGGAGGTGAACTGCAGTAACCTGGTCTGGCCACTACACAGGGAACAGAGCTGACTGTTTCCTGCTCCATTCTCTGTGTATCAACTAAGAACAGCTAATCGATGTGGGTGCTGGATATCAGACCCCGCCAATCTGATATTGTTCACCTATGTTTAGGATAGGTCACCAATATTTTAGCCCTTCAAACCACTTCAATTCATTTTTGATATATACAGCAACCTGCAAGTAATGACACACTGAAATAAATAATAAAAATGGAAGTTGTAGGCAACTGTGAATCACTTACGACATGTCTGCAATTTTGCACCTCTTAAATTGTTGCGGGACAGAAAGTT
This sequence comes from Leptodactylus fallax, assembly GCA_947044405.1. Classification (NCBI taxonomy): domain Eukaryota; kingdom Metazoa; phylum Chordata; class Amphibia; order Anura; family Leptodactylidae; genus Leptodactylus; species Leptodactylus fallax. The sequence continues at coordinate 2,349,093 of CAMRHE010000186.1, read as the reverse complement.
GCATACAAATTGCACACATTATTTAAGAATTATTATGGAATTGTAGCAGATTTTGTCTGAAAATATACAGTGTAATACTTGTGGATAAAGTTTTTAAAGTTGTCATCAAACATTGAAATTTGTTAACAGAGATATGATCCAGTTCACTGACAGATTTAGACAGATTTATTGCTGGGTTAAAGATGAACACTTAAGGCATAGCTGTGTTATTTGGTAGAAATAGAAAAAAAAGCCAAATCACCTTTATCACTTCAACATGATACTGTATATACTGTAATTACTAAATAATTTTATTATTGATACCAAGTAATCTATGAAAAAGGTATTCAGAAGTATGCCAAAAAGATGCAACTGTGGCATTGACTTGGCTGTTATATACTATAAATACACTTGACATGCTGATTATACTGTATGCTGGACTTCCACATATGATATAATATATCTAGTATAATATAAGTCTAGTATCCTGCTATATTCCTACTATGGTTAGATATTTTACTAGTGAATCATATAAGTATATATACATAACCACTTTAGATCGCAGCTGTACTAGTTTGTTTCATCCTTTTATCAAAGGCAAGGTCAGAATTGTTGTTGTTGCTTTCAACGAACTTCATTGATTGCAAGAATAATGTATTTAGAGGAATGGAGAATAAAGTGACAAAGTCAATGAAACCTGTACAACATGGTGAGAAAGGCAATACGTCCTTATATCACTAGTAAAACAATCTTCAGTATGTGCTTGTATTTGTTTAATATGGGATATGCCACTTTTGATATGTCTGTTATATTTTTGTGGTATTTTATTTTGTACATATTTCAGTCAAATTTGAACTTTCAATATCACTTGTCTGCGTCCTACAGTGACAAGTCGACAAATACTACGTTTACCAGTCTAATGGTTTCCATAAATGTCCTTATCCTCAAAGGGAAGGCATCACCTTTTGGTTCTTTGATATAGTACTAAATAATAAATATGTTCTCCATGGTGAGATAGACATTTCAGGGTATTTACTTGTGTTTACTTCAGGCACAATTCTTTCATTTACTGATGTTTGTGAGCATTTTTAGAGAAATAATTTTAAATTTGCAGTCTAGATATTATGTATGCATTGGATTTTTTGTTTTTATTATTGCAGTCGGAGTTTGATATAACTTACCCGATACTTGAAATAATAAGAAATGGGATAGAGCCCACATATAACTGAAAGATTTGTTCCATACTGTATCACAATCTTAGATGGTGTTAGAGCTCTTTATTAGCCTTTGAAGACAGATACATTAAAAAGATTGTTCTCATGGATGGGAACCACCTGCCAACAGAAGGCCTCAGTTATTAGCAGAGCTCCTAAAGCTCCTAAGCTTTGTGCCTCCCACAAAGCCAGCCAATTCACTTTGCTCTGTACTGATGAGGGACAACAATCCTGAAACAGCGCTGTATGCAGATAAGTGAAATTGGCTTGGCTAAAATCCCTTTTGCTGTTTCAAGACTCGGTGAGTCAAAAGCAAATTGAGGATCTGTTACATCCAACAGAGGGCGCATGAGCTCCCCAGCTCCTTTCCCATAATGCCTTGTGATATGTAGATACTAAGTAGAGGGCAAAAGGCAATTCAAGCTCTACACACCTTCACTGGTGCTCTCCTCAATGTGAGAGATTCTTGTCCTTAAGATAAATAAAGGGAGACATTTATATATATATATGTCTTACTGATAGCATGGAGCACAAAGCTTCTGCCCAGTACAATCACAAGCTGCCAGGATTGGCCCAGTCTCTGGTATTTAAGCTATTTAACCCCTACAAGAATTTTAAAGTAGACTATGGCTGCCTGAAAGATAGACCACAACAGATGTCTGTACATCTTGCTATTTACAGGCATAGCAATGATATTCTATTTGATTTAGGCTTTTGGGAAATACTTCAATCAGGCTAGGCACATTAGTTTAATGTTAGCTGAGCCCCTGATTTCATTGGATTCGGCTGATCATTTTTTTTGTATATGCATCTTCTAACTCTCAACCAAAAGGCAAATGTTGGACTAAAGAAGGATTTGGCTGAATCTTTTTATTTCTCAGAGAAGAGGAGGTGGATGGGAGCAGCATACTCCTCTATCCCCATATGAGCATTTGTATTGGAGATTCAAGTGAAATCAGACAAAGAAGAATATGTGTACTTTTGCCTGGCCTATTGACAATCAAAACTATTTTTTGTCTTAAATTCTGGTAAAATGTATGATATTCTCTGTGATAAAATGGTAAAAATATTCAACTTTTTGCATAAGTATTAATATGGTTTGGGTGCTGTATAATTAATATTACAATGCAGCATGTGGGTCAGCTGATTCCCATCATGGTCTATCATGTCCCTGCAGTATACTGTTAAATTTAAGGGGAACAGAAGTAGAAGAGTGCAAGACTTTATGTTGACCTGTGGCACATCTATAGTTTCATATTACTTGTGGATACTATGCATTTCTGTATCTATATTGATAACAGTTCATATCACATAAATCATTTCAATGAAGTAACTTTTTGCTTGTGACCCCTGAGGATGTACTATGGATACAGAAGAGCCTAGGATCCACAAGTTCTAGAAGGCTTTAGATCTAGTACAAAGCTGCATTACTTAATTACTTTTCTACTAGGAGGAGTTGAACTTGACATCTTACGATTATACTCCTGCCACATTAATATTTTCCTATGAAGTATTTTAAATATAATTTGTAAGTACAATTTTATCAGCATAAAATAATAAAAGCTACATTTTACTATCAATAGTCTTCATTAGCGATGGGTGATCCTCCGAAGATTCATTTAATTTCGGGTTCGGCCCAAGGATTAATTTAGAGCCGAACTTGTTCGGATAGTAGCTGAAGTGAAATTATTATACTTTGGGGTCTGGAGAGTATTTTATGTGGAGGCTCAGGGGAGTTGTAAAAAATAACAAACAGTTATACTCACCTTCAACATGAAGTTGTCAATTTGTTCATAATTTCTAGATGGAATAACACAGGAAAAGCACAAGGTAGTATTGTAAGACAAGATGCTCCAGATACGTTATTTCATGGAAAATATGTCTACTAAAATGGACATGTCAGGAAAGGTAACAGATCATCTTTAAGATTCTTTTACTTTACAAGTTTTATGCATTAAAAAGCCTGGACATTTTCAGGTGTCTACAGAGGCTTATCCAACCTGATCATTTTCATCTACTGTCAACATAACCTCAAGTTTCCCTGGGTAAAACAGTCAGCAGTCTTGTTCATTTGTAGAATAACTGCATTAAAGTGAATCCCATACCACATCTAAGTATGTACGTACCACACAGGTATAAAGAAGATACATTTATATTCAGTCATGATACTGCTTGTGAAGATATTGTTGACGATGACAAATAAATTGCGATTTCTACGAGCTTCAATTATCTAGCAACCTTCAAGCACTGTTCCTAGATTTCATTGGAGCGGCTGCTGTATTATCCACTGATATTACATGTCATCATGAAGGCTGCGTGATTAATTACATGGCTACAATTGCACATTAATTAACTAGGAAAAAAGAGCCTGGCTTGATGAATGGGGATATCAAAAGGCAATGGAAGAAAAAAGCTCCATTTTCAAAACAAAAATGTAATTACAATGTTTTGACAGGCATTAGGAAGCTAAACATTGTATCAACTGTGCACTTGTGATAATGTAACAATTAGCTACATTTACCTGCAAGGCTGCAAATGATTCCTCTGGTGCTATGAAGCATCAGATACGGACGATATGCAACAGAAACATGTTTCTGGGCTAATAACTATTAGAGAATGAATCTTAATTAGTTTACCTTAAATGTAATAATATGAGTATCGTTAGCAAATAATACATAAATGAAAGTGTGCATCTTCTGAGGTCAGGACTGTGCAGGCACTACATAAATATCAGAATTTCACACTAGGTAGAATTGATCTGCCACAGACCACATCTGCTGGGAGGTAAAGTCCTCTGACTGTATTGCTGACAGAGTCGAAGCAGCTGCTGAATGGCCTCTCATATGTAATTACAGAGGACAGTGAAGAGACAACACTTGGCAATTAAGTACCTACATGTTCTGTGTTTTCGGAATAGATGGACTTGTAGCTGTTACTGCATGGGTCAGCTGTAGTTGGAACTTCTTTGTGGAGAATTGTGACAAGCACTGAAAGGTAGCAGAATTTGTATATGACACTGTTATGGGGGTCATTTGTACTGTCAATATTGGAAGCATTGGGTCTGGAACCTGTATAAAAGGTACTGGTACTTTTTGGTGATTCTGCATTGGCACTGCGATGGTGTTTCGTGGCTGACATCTTCATGGGAACATTTATATAGTAGGTGGTATTGTTATAAGATAGTGAGATAGGCATTACTGAGATTAGTTTTTAGTTCATGCATGTTTGGGATTGTGCAGGTCCGTCCTTCCTTACCTGTCCTGTGAGCTAGACACATACAGAAATTAAGCTTCTTTTCTAAACACAACATGGTTTTGTGACAAGTTATCACAAAGTGGTATACTAACTTAGATACAAATAAGATAAGATAATATGTGGGACCACCACATGGGGGAAGGTGTATTGTAGCCTTTCAAGACTTTTGTTAGCATGTCATCATACTGTGTCTGGCACTGAAATACAGCCATTGGTTGCTCTACATTTCTAAGGGGTTATCTCATTCCTGAAAAAAAAGCTACAAAATGTAAAACCTCTTAATCCAGGGGCAATTGAATGCAGATGGTTGGGCAGTCCCCTTCTGGTTATTGAATATACACATCTAGTAATGAAATGTTGAAGGTGTTGCATAAGACTCCTGAAGTAAATCAATAGCCTTGACAGTCACCTGCCATATTACCGACATCTTCACTCTGGAGACCACTTGAGTATGAATTAAAGAGGGGAGTAGTGTTTATTTTATTACATTTGTGTCTCTCTTTTTCAACAACTGGACAGTCTCTTTAAAGAGACATTGGTTTACATTATTATGATGTACATAAAGTTCATTTTTGAAATTCAAAAAGAGGTTCTAAAGTAGCTGAGACCTGTTAGAAGATGAGAACAATGGGCTTTAATGGCGATATATTGACTGATACAGATGGAGAACTGTCCATCTTCATTCACTATAATGTAAAAAAACATGTCAGAAGCTTTCATGTTTGTTTACTTTTCTGACAGAAGAAAAAGTCATACAGGCTGAATATTTTCTTACATTACAAATGTAAACACACATAACAGAAGACAGTCTTCATCATGTTTTTTGCATTACAGTGAATGGGAATGAATGCAGAGGGAGGGGACTCTGCTTGTGTTACCCTATCAATGTTAAGATTTTGGTCAATAAGCCAAGGTATACATAGGGAACAACTGTGATGTCACTGCCAAGTCTACTTGAAGTGTACAGCCTCTGATTTTGGCAAGTGCCAGCTGTCCAGCTTATGTGTATGGTGGTGTCCCAACTCTCCTTTGAAGGCAGATATCATGGAAAAGAAGGGTATAACATAATGAACTGCAACACAACACCCCGATCTTTTGTTCTCACTGGACATAAGCCACTGCAAGAGGTGTCTGTCAGGGGCTTTTTCCTTTCTCCCCACTGGAAGAGTTCAAGAAGTATGAGTAGTTAGCTTTCTAAAGTGTATGGTCAGCTAAGAACATTTACATTGGTCCATGACAAGCTGGAATTTACTGTCTTTAGATGATACCATACATGACCTAAGCTATCAGATGCATACTGTATCTTGACACACACATAGTAGCAGTGGAGAGGGATTAAACTGAAGGCAATCACAGCTAAAAACAAGTATGTTAATCTAATTCTGATCTTCGTTATATCATTGTAATTTGTAATATGTATCCACATATCTTTTAAATGGAACACAAACAATTGAAAAAGTCAATTTCATTGCAAGGGGTTTTAGGCATAGGGCATAAATATTGAGCTATCTAATCCTCCACGCCTTGTGATGACTGAAGATAGTAATTACAGGCCTCCCTGAGAGATACACAGTTTAAAATAATGCACCTAGGCTTCATACTGATCAAAGCATATGCTGAAACCCTGCTATCAAAGGTATACGTTCCATCGAGTAAACACATATCTGTTGTGTTAAAGCAAAGAAACCGCAACTAAGCTTGTGATGACTCTTTGTTGCTGCTTGTAAATATTAGATAGCAGAAGCTTCTTGTTTTTTCCATTTATAGAGGTTTTCCCTGTGAATCAGAATGAAACAGCAAATAATAAATCAGTATCTCAGAGGAGCTGCAGCAGATTCCATCAGATAAAAATGTGTATTCTCTCATCTGTTAAAATGCTTAAAATCTCTTGCTGATGTTTCGTAATTATGAATATTAACAGATATGCTCAGGGGAAATTTAACCCATATTAAATTAATGTACAGTACCTTATCCAGCATACAAGCTGTATTCTATATTCAAGAATCGATCAAAGCGATTTCAAAATTTTCCAATAAATGTAATACTTGTTGCTCAATTTTATTAGAGGCATTTTTTGCAATGCATAACCTGAAGTCTCTGGAAGCTACTTATAGTATAAATATTTGTTTTGGACATTTCATCAATTTATTGCTTACTACAATATACATCTATTGATGTGGTTGACAAAACATCTCAATGACTATTAATTTCCAAGTATTGAGGAGCATTTTTCTTGGTCCATGTATTGCATTTGTTATACCTGGTAGTCTCCTTTTCTTATTGGTGGTTTAATAGTCAGTACAAAAATTTTGTTATAGAAAACAGTAATGTGTACATTGACTTCCTTGTACTACATGTGTGTTATGGGCTTCAATATGCAGCAGCCAAATATGAAGAATTCAGAGGCTGAAATCCATAAATATTCCACAAAGTATTCCAAGTTAAAACACACACATTTACAAGACCCAGTAAGCTTTGCTTAAGCGTTCATACAATTAACATCTGAAACATGTAAGCAATGCTGACTGGGATCTTTGTATGTGTATTTTAACTTGGATACAATAAATCTACAGTCTTACATTGATTCCCTTTCTGTTGATGAATTTCTTCTTTTTTAGCTTAAAACTACCAGACTTTGCTCTTATTTTTCAGATGCTTGTTGGACAATGTAAGCAGCAACCCAATGAGTTATAATAGGTAGTTCAGTTACTTCTCCTGTTGCTTACAGTGACTGGCTGTTGTGCCAACTCACTAAACAGGCCATAAAAAAAAAACTCCTGGACAACCCCTTAAAACCCTTTCCGCTCTGCTCCATACTACTACTTTGTCACGCTGAGTGTATAGTGAATGCTCAGCACCATAATAGTATGCCGCTTTCATGCCACAGCAGAGGAGTTGTGTCTGCAGCATGACTTCCGGGTCTCGGCTGTATTACAAAGCCTGGATACAGGACTAGTTGCCAGAGTCAGAAAATGGTGCATCTCCGGCATCTTAACCCCCAGATACAGTGATCAATAGCAATCATGGCATCTGGGTGTTTCAGGGGTAAGATCGCACCCTCTTCCAACTCTTCGATCTCCTGCGATGAGATTGCAGGATTCAAGGGGTTGCCATGGCAGCCAGGAGGCTGAGCAATGGCCTCCAGACTTCCTATCTCTATTGCACATAGGGATACTATGTGCGAGGTATTGCAGTATATTGCACTAGGGGACAGGAGATCCCAGGTTTAAGTCCCTTTGTGGGACAGGAAAAAAATTTAAAAAAAGTTTACGTGTGTTTGACTCTCCACTAACCACTATCCAAAAATTGAGTTATCTATCCTGTGCAGTGAACGGCACTAAAAAAAATAACGCAATGTGGAAATTTAAGTATTTAAGTACTTCCCCCTCAAAAATAGCAGTAAAAAGTGACTAAAATGTCATCCATACCAAAAATTGGCATCAATAAAAACTGCAACTTTCCCTTCAAACAAAGAACCCTGACATAGTTCCATCAACAAAACAGTAAAAAAAAAAGTTATAGGCATCAAAATGCGGTGACCCTAGGCAAATTGCTCACTTTCGAAAATTTTTTTGCATAGAACCTCTGAATCTGACATCTATGCAGACTGAATACCTCTACCTGTGACATTTACATCATTTACAATATTCTAAACAGTCCCCAGTCAGGTGGGTTCCCCAGATACAGATATATGGCCCGTTGGAAAGGCTACCTTGGCGTAATTATCTCAGATGACTCCTGGCGGATCATATGGCGAAGGGCGGCTAAATCTTCCCTATGTTACTCCCATAAAGAATGCCAATGTATACTCATGCTTCACTGGTACCATACTCCGGAGCTCCTCAACCGCATAAATAGTAACCTTCTGGACAACTGCTGGAGGTGTGGCTACTCTGAGGGCTCCCTGTTTCACATATTCTGGACATGCACCCTGATTTGGATGGGAGTCCGCTCCCTGATCCAGCAGATAATGGAACTGGACCTTCCACAAAATCCCAAGATGTAAGTACTCAACCTACCAATCCTGACATATAGAGAAGAAAACCCTAAAATCACTGCTCCAACTCCTGGCTGTGGCCAAGTGCCTTATAGCTCCTCATTGGCGAAATCAGCTTCACCTCCCAAAATTGAGCTATACACCAGAATTTGTGATGTTCGGACTATGGAATACCTCTCAGCCAATATTGAAGACAAGTTAGAGACTTTCCATGTGGTGTGGTCACTTTTGGACTCCTATGCCACAACCCAACAGCTTTAGACTGTGCCTGGATAAAGCTCCTACCTGACCTGATACTACTTTGTTATTTGCCTGGTCTTCCCCAGTGTGTCTTGTCCTGTCTTTTTTGTCCTTGCGGTATAAATTTTTGCTTGCAATCCGACTCCCATATACCACCCTTACCCTAGTAGCTTGTTCCCCCATATCATCACCCAGTAAATCTCCCTTAACAGTTCACATAGCCTGTTGTTCACCACATATTGTTCTGATCTCTTCTTTTTTGTTATGGCATTTATTTTGTACAACTCTCTGTTTTATTTGTTTGTACTGTTTATTTAAAAACTTAATAAAAATAGAGACGATATTGGAAACAGAGTAGGGGCTTCAAGGGTACAATGTTTTGAGGCACAAACAGACATTACACTGTGTTTGGGGCCAGTAATGGGGGCATTAGACTGCATATATTTAAAAGTATTTGCTTCATTACAAATTTCATTTGTTTTTGCACCTTTGTCACGCTTAAATGTTTCAGATTATCAAAAATTTTAAATATCAGACAAAGATAACCTGCATAAATACAAAAATTTGTTTTCAAATGATGATTCAATTTATTAAGAGAAATAAGCCATCTCAAACAACCTGGCCCTATGTGAAAAAATAATTACCCCTCATGAATTATTTGTGATTAACCACATTTTTTAAAAAGCTGAGTTAAATTTCACTAGCCACACCCAGGCCAGATCTGTAGAATCTAGAAATCACTTAAATAGAACCTGTTTGACAACGTGAAGTAGGCTAAAAGATCTGAAAAAGCAACACATTATTCCCCAAATTCAAGAACAGATAAGAAACAAATTCATTGACATCTATCAGTCTGGAAAAGGTTACAAAGCCATTTCAAAGGGTATGGGACTCCAGCAAAAAACACAGTGAGAGCTATTATCTACAAATAGAGAAAACATGGAACAATAGTGAACCTTCCCAGGAGTGGCCAACCTACCAAAATTACTCTAAGAGTGCATCGACGACTCATTCAGGAAGTCACAAATCAACCCAAAACAACATCTAGAGCACTGAAGGCCAATTGTCTCAGTTACGGAGAGTTTTCATGATTCAACAATAAGAAAGAGACTGGGCAAAAATAGTATCCATAGAAGAGTTCTAAGGTGAAAACCACTGCTGACCAAAAAGGCCCATCTCACATTTGCCAAAAAACATCTTGATAATCCCCAAGAGTTTTAGGAAAATATACCGTGGACTGATGAGATAAAAGGGTAACTTTTTAGAAGATGTGTGTCCTACTACATCTGGCATAAAACTAACAGCATCTCAAAAAAAGAACATCATACCGATAGTCAAACATGGTGATGGCAGTGTGATGGAAAGATTTGCTGTAATTGATGGAACCATGAATTTTGTTCTCTATCAGAAAATCCTTAAGGAGAATGTTAGGCCATCGGTTTGTGACCTCAAGTGTACTTGGGTTCTGCAACAGGACAATGATCCAAGCATACCAGCAAGCCTACCTTTTAATGGCAGAAAAAAATACAAAACAAAATGAAGGTTTTGGAGTGGCCCAGTTAAAGTCCGGACTTAAATCCGATTGAGATGCTGTGGCATGATCTTAAACAGGCCGTTCATGCTCGAAAACCCTCCAATGTAGTTGAATTAAAACAATTCTGCAAAGAAGAGTGAGCCAAAATTCCTCCACAGAGATGTGAAAGACTCATTGCCAGTTATCACAAATGCTTGATTGCAGCTGTTGCTGCCAAGGGTGGCACAACCAGTTATTAGGTTTCTGAGGCTATTACTTTTCACATAGGGCTAGATTGGCTTGGAGAGCTTTTTTCCCTTAATAAAATGATATCATCATTAAAAAGCTGCATTTTGTATTCACCCAGATTATCTTTGTATAGTATTGAAATTTGTTTGATAATCTTGAAAAATGTAAGTAATGTAAGTATGACAAAAAAAGCAAAAACAAAAGAAATCTGTAAGGGGATAAATACACACATATATATATATATATATATATATATATATATATATACAGTACAGACCAAAAGCTTGGACACACCTTCTCATTCCAAGAGTTTTCTGTATTTTCCTGACTATAAAAATTGTAGATTCACACTGAAGGCATCAAAACTATGAATTAACATATGTGGAATTATATACTTAACAAAAAAGTGTGAAACAACTGAAAATATGTCTTATATTCTAGGTTCTTCAAAGTAGCCACCTTTTGCTTTGATTACTGCTTTGCACACTCTTGGCATTCTCTTGATGAGCTTCAAGAGGTAGTCACCTGAAATGGTCTTCCAACAGTCTTGAAGGAGTTCCCAGAGATGCTTAGCACTTGTTGGCCCTTTTGCCTTCACTCTGCGGTCCAGCTCACCCCAAACCATCTCGATTGGGTTCAGGTCTGGTGACTGTGGAGGCCAGGTCATCTGTCGTAGCACCCCATCACTCTTCTTCTTGGTCAAATAGCCCTTACACAGTCTGGAGGTGTGTTTGGGGTCATTGTCCTGTTGAAAAATAAATGATGGTCCAACTAAACGCAAACTGGATGGAATATCATGCCGCTGCAAGATGCTGTGGTAACCATGCTGGTTCAGTATTCCTTCAATTTTGAATAAATCCCCAACAGTGTCACCAGCAAAGCACCCCCACACCATCACACCTCCTCCTCCATGCTTCATGGTGGGAACCAGGCATGTAGAGTCCATTCGTTCACCTTTTCTGTGTCGCACAAAGACACCAAAGATCTCAAATTTGGACTCATCAGACCAAAGCACAGATTTCCACAGGTCTAATGTCCATTCCTTGTGTTCTTTAGCCCAAACAAGTCTCTTCTGCTTGTTGCCTGTCCTTATCAGTGGTTTCCTAGCAGCTATTTTACCATGAAGGCCTGCTGCACACAGTCTCCTCTTAACAGTTGTTGTAGAGATGTGTCTGCTGCTAGAACTCTGTGTGGCATTGGCCTGGTCTCTAATCTGAGCTGCTGTTAACCTGCGATTTCTGAGGCTGGTGACTCAGATGAACTTATCCTCCGCAGCAGAGGTGACTCTTGGTCTTCCTTTCCTGGTGCGGTCCTCATGTGAGCCAGTTTCTTTGTAGCGCTTGATGGTTTTGGCCACTGCACTTGGGGACACTTTCAAAGTTTTCCCAATTTTTCGGACTGACTGACCTTCATTTCTTAAAGTAATGATGGCCACTCGTTTTTCTTTACTTAGCTGCTTTTTTCTTGCCATAATACAAATTCTAACACTTCATTCAGTAGGACTATCAACTGTGTATCCATCTAACTTCTGAACAACACAACTGATGGTCCCAACACCATTTATAAGGCAAGAAATCCCACTTATTAAACCTGACAGGGCACACCTGTGAAGTGAAAACCATTTCAGGTGACTACCTCTTGAAGCTCATCAAGAGAATGCCAAGAGTGTGCAAAGCAGTAATCAAAGCAAAAGGTGGCTACTTTGAAGAACCTAGAATATTAGACATATTTTCAATTGTTTCACACTTTTTTGTTAAGTATATAATTCCACATGTGTTAATTCATAGTTTTGATGCCTTCAGTGTGAATCTACAATTTTTATAGTCATGAAAATACAGAAAACTCTTGGAATGATAACGTGTGTCCAAACTTTTGGTCTGTACTGTACACATATATATATATATATATATATATTTATGATACATTCTATTTTTATATATTGAAACTACTTTGAAACTATGCAGTTTCTTAACATGCTCACCAGGGTTAAGATTTCTGTTTGTTGTCACTGAATAGGAACATTAGATCTCATTCAAAGTCTAAAAACATGGACACACCTAATACTTCTCATAGATTCTCTCAACAATAATCTGTTTTATTTCTTTCCAATTGGGAAATAAGCATTGAATTATTATGTATTGTGAGTCTTGTAAGGGGAGTTCCCATAGAGACCAAATGGCACTCTTTGTGCTGTTGAATGGTGCCTCCATGAGTGATAATATCCTCCTCTAGGGCAGCGCACAACAAACTACAATGTTTTTCCTCATGAATACCATATTGTGAATTTGTATGATATTCATTTATCCACTGTTCTTGTATGTGATCATTTTATTTCTGTAGGCGTATAAGACTGTGACAAATCTTTTCCTTTACCAAATGATTTGTCAGTAACAGCCTTGAATTCAGGATTATTAAAAAAAATCAATAAGCGCAAAAAAAAAAGAAAAGCTCAAATAAACAGAGAAAACACCTACCTAACCTCCTCTTATTTCCACTTGTAGTACCCTGTCGTGCTACAGTGTTTTGTTACTGATTGTTCCTATACTTCTTCTTCTACTATTGTATGCTCGGTCATGCTCCACCCCTTTGTTTCACAAGCACTATACAGTAAATGACCAAGCATGCGTTACTCCACCATTCCTCCACTGAACCCTTGCTTTCTTGCCCCTTACATTGCATCAGTTAATGCTGATGCAGAATTCATTTCTGCATATTGCATATTGTAAAACTTCATTAGATAAACATTAGATTCCTCCCTTTTTAAAATTTTTAATCCAAGCAAAAACACATTGACAATAAGTTAAGTCATCACTGTTAACATTTATGTAAAGGTACAGATGTAACAACATTTAATTTGATACTTCATGCATCAACAATGATTGCTAAATGTAAATGCAGTAAATGAATAAGCTTTGATTGGGAATGAACATTCCTGGGAACGTCCATTTTGAAGCCCTGCCCTCTCATTGGTCCAAATAAATGTGACCTTTGACAGAGACAGATAAGCAAGCTGGCCCTGCCACAGGAAGAGAAAAGCAGCCACAGCTTCCTGCGTAAAAAGATTCTACAGAGCCTCATAAAATGCTAAAAGGATAACTAAATGTCATAATGTACATAATATTGGCAATGACATGCTTCCCTGAGTATATTGGAGAACTTAGACCACTATCTTCTATTGCAAAATGAGAACAAAACAAATAGAATCTACCGAGTATGTCGTATTATATGCTTGATTCTGTATTTTCTACACACATTTCAAGAGTATATAGTGTAGAAATAATAATTTTGCATTGAAATAACATATTTTCTTCTAAATGTACTGTGGGAAAATGGCACCAAGCAGAAGCAGCTGCTTTATTAAATAGTCTGTCTAGATACACATTATTTTTCAAGCACATTGCCTTTAGCACAGTGTTTGGTTTGATAAATATCTGTCTTATGCAAGCAGAAGAAGTTATCTTTTATTAAATATAATACAACAAAAGAAATGGCAGATCTCAACACCACATGTCATTCTAAGATAATATTTGATCTGCAGTATCCGAAATCTGGAATTGAAAAGAACCATTTTCTCTTTTCTTCTATTTATGTGAACGTTAGTTTAATTAAAAATAAGGAAGAATATTTTCTTTAAAAGCTAGAGACTTGCTAGAGACTTTGCCCTTTTTGCCAAATTGTCTATGGAAAAGGTTATAGTCTGGGCTGGATTGATGACAAGAAACAGTTACTCTGTACAGCTGTATCCACCCTTAGCTTAAAATTTGTTAAGTCGCCCAATTTATCATGAAAGCAATTCAATTGCAAAGATGGCCAGACCGTTCTCAGGCGATAATTCACAGGAGCACAACTACTGGGTAGTCAAACACAGATACATACAGGACAGGCATCTTGTGACAGAATATTATGAAATCATATTGGTGGAATTTTTCAAAGCATTTATGCCAGTTTTCTGGTCCAGATGTATGATAATAATATAATATAGTATAGTCCAAGACTCTAAGAAAAAATACAAACAACTAATAAAGTGTAAAATCCATCATAACCTTTAGAGTAATATCCTACCTATGTTTGGTTTAGATGCCTCCTGACCCCATGTGTATCGTCCGTTGTCCGGGCTTCCGCAGGGGAACATCATCATGCTTAAACGTATTTTATCCAGATGTAATGTGACATGTCTTTGGCACATGGACCTTTATTAAGATTAGTACACTAAAGCCAGTCTTAAATAAATTTTCCCTATTGTTTTGAAAAGCTGGTTGTCTCATAACAAACATATCTGGACATGTCCAGACCAGAGGTAAAGTAAGGAAGCTGATCTGGTACTGAAGAGGTTGGTAGTACAATGTTGAGCTTCAAGATTGCTGATGATCTTCAAAGGGATAATCATAAGCAGGGTCATTAATAAGGTTCTTATATTATTGATTAATTTGGAATAGCAGACATAGTCCACTGTAGCACTATTCTAGAAGTTAAGCAAATCCTGTTCTTCTTTTGATATGTTAAACAACTTCTTTAATACCATCTATCTATGCTAAGAGAAAGATTAATTGAAATTCTACCAGAAAATTATATATTATATATAAAAAATATGCTGAAGTGAATTTCTTTGCTGATTTTTCTACCTTTTTTCTCTCAAAATTATTTGGATCATGTAAAGCTGTAAGCACCATTAGATCTTTTTTTAAATTTAACTGAATGTATTTTGAGCCAAAATCATTTTTGCAATAGACTTTTATTAATATTTTGGACTGTTTGGCTTCTGTACCCTGCATATTTTCAACTAAAATACAAGCTTCAGAAGGCTGTCGACTAGCAGATCTGTCAGGCTGGTTGTCTAATAGCTTGGTCTCCAGCCTTTCTCTCAACTCTCTTAAATAATCTTCTAAAATGATTTATGATAAAATCAAAGTGGCTGGAGACCAAGCTAAAGGGCCTCCTGCACACAACCATATTCCGTCCCGGAACCACGGTCCGTATGAGGGCTACTATGGCCCTATGCATGGAACTCACTGCATCATAGTGACTAAGATATGATGCCGTGAGCTCCCGAATGGGCAGATCACTACTATACAGGACTGACAGCTTTAAATCAATCTAGTACAGTATCAGGCTGTTCAGGAGCTCACTGCATCATATCTCACTATGATGCAGTGAGTTCCATGCACATGGCTCTGGTCAATCTGGGAAATATGGCCCTCATATGGATCGTGTTTGCGGGACAGAATACAGTTGTGTGCAAGAACCTAAGACAAACAGTTTGACAGATTTGCTAGGGAATGCACTCTGCAGTTTGCTATGTAGTATATATACATAACAACTGCCGAAAGGTCCAAAATTTATAATAAAATAAAATATTTTTAACATAAAATAAATGCAATAAAATTAATGTGTCTACTGTATAGCTTTTAAAGGTCAGAGATAGGAGAGAGGGAATGTGCATTTTTCTTTAGCTTGTGTGACTCTCCAAAGCTCTTAAAAATTACTGTTGTACCTTAGCTACTTCATAGAGATTGCTTCAAAAGTCAAGCGATATGGGAAAATACAAATAGAATAGAATAGTGCTAGAATAAAGTTTTTAGTAGGTTTCGATAATAGACAGTACTGTCTAGAAGGCTATTAGTGATATCTTTGCTATTAGACTGGCCATAAAACCAACGTTTCAAAGTTATTTTTTTCAGCACAATTTATAGAAAACTTCCAGGAACTAAAAGGATAAGTCAACTTTATCTGTTTCTGTTTTCTCCTGGATATAAAAATACTTAATAGTCACAGACTAAGTAGACTTCAGGATTGATTGTGATATTTTTAGCCGCCCCTTTGTGCCCAAGAACAATTTGGCTTTTTTTTTTTTTAATCCTTCCAACCAGTTTAAAAGATATGGCCTCTGGAAGATGATGATGATGATGTGTGTTAGCCCTTATTTTCTAAAAGTGTTGTAATCTTTTTTTTTCTTCTCTAAGAAAAACAAAAGGTTACGTCTCACTTGGAGAATGAGAGCTAATTTACATAAAACCCTCCAGGGGTTATATCTTTAAAACACCCCGGACGAATTAAAAAAAAAATATATATTAAGAAAACCACCACCAAATGATTCAGAGGGACAGAGACAATCAAATGATGTATGTCATTAGCATTCTGTTCTTGGTGACAGATCCTCTTGAAATACATCAGTTAGGAATTATATGACTTTCTATTGTCTAAATAAATACATTAAAAACTATAAACCATAAAATACCTTTTATAAATATAAAAAAAAACTTCTGTAGGCTATTTTTTTAGTCCCTGACCCCATTAAACTACAGTTTTGTTCCCAAGAAATTAAATTCAGTAATGTTTCTACACTATGTTTCTACTATTTGGAGTTAGGTTTATATGTTTCCTATTATAATGAAGTTAAAAATAGCAGCAATATTATATAAAGCAAAAAATGCAGAAAATGGCAATTGGTTTCAGACTCTGGTACCTAAGGGGCCCTCTGCAACATAAGTAGATACCAGCATTACAAGTGGAACATGGTAAGTGGGTATCTCTGTTACTGTACATAGTTTACTTTGTTGCTTCATTTGCATTCTTATGCAGTTGTACTGAAGTGTCAAGAGCAGGAGAACGTTGCATGAGAATAAGAGAACCCGGGGACTCTACTTTTAAGTATTCTTGTGTTTCCTCTTTATTTTCCTGACCTTTCACACTGATCGCAAGTCACCTTATTACAAGTGATGGGAAACATTCCTGTGAGATTGGATTACAGTTTTCATCAGAATGAGGCTGAAAAGGCACGAATCAGTTAGACACAGTACTGGAAACAAATTTTGTCCTGATAAATCCCGTAAAATGTACACTGGGGATGATTAAGAAAAGATGCAGCAACAACTGAATCTGTTATGACAGATTGATGTGATGGTTTTTTCCATCCTCTTTGAGTTTTCAGGAGTGTTCTGGTTGACTATGATTTGTTACATTATAAATCCAGCAGATGAACATCATGAAAAATTGTAACATTTCTCATTTAATCTTTTTAATAGAAGGAGACTCATTCCATAGTCTAGGATGAATATCCATTTATAAAAAAGACAAGGCCTGGTAACGTTAAACAGGAGGAAAATAACCTGGGCAGTAAAAGGACCCAAGCCTGCTTCATTTACCCATACTGGGTGAATTATGATCTGGGATGTGGAATTTACTATATATTATAATATTTATGATTAAGGATGGGCGAACCTCAGAAGATTTGTTTTGTCTTGTGTTCTGAGGAAGCAAAACCATGGTTTGGTTTGGTCGGAACTTGTTTGGATATAACTAAAAGGGAAATTCTTATATTCTGGTGTCTCTTCAGATCCCAGAGTGTAATAGCTAGAGGCCCAAGGGAGGTGACAAAAATAAAACGACATATATACTCACCTTCTGTAACCTCTTCTGGTTCTCCTCACAGCGTCCAGAGCTCTGTGTCTTCCTCCTCTCAGCGTCTGGCTCTCTTCTCTGATGTCATGACGATCAGCATGTGCATGCCACCGCCCATAAGGCCCAATCAAAGGCCTCAGCATAATCCCATGTGCATGACATCAGAGAAAAGCACCAAACGCCTCAAAGAGGAAGACAGAGCTTTGGATGCTGCGAGGAGACCCAGAAGAGGTAACAGAAGGTGAGTATAAATGTTTTACACTAGTGCTGGCTCTCCATTGTTCAGGTCCGTCAGGGGACCTGAACAACAGCGAAGCGGACAACTAAAACAACAGTTACACACAGAGCCCCGGCAGACCCCATTGACTATAATGGAGTCCATCAGGTGTCCATCATTTTTAAACTGAAACCAGTTGAGGAAAAAGTACACTGATTTTCAGAGGACTCTGCGACAGTCTCCAAAAGAGACTCCCGTGCAAATGTGCAAGTTCCATTTGCCCATTGGTGATACAGCTATAAAGGACATCAGCAGATTGCATGTTTAGTTAACAGATATTATTCCCATCCACCATTGCATAGGTTCTGAATGGTGAGGGGGAGTAAGCCACTGCTCGTGGCTGTTTATCTCCCCTGATAACACAAGGATTGAACATGTAAAATTCATCATGCTTCTTTTTTTTTAACATCAGGAGAGTCGGAATACCCCTATGCGCATCAGATAATTTCCTGAGATCAGTGGATACCCTAATGTGTATGTGCACCGTTAGTTATTTTATACGCTTAGTTATTATATAAACAATATTGTGAAAAAGTTTTAAGCAGTGTGGAAAAATACTGAAAAGTGAGAATGCTTTCAAAAAGTAGTTAATAGTTTATATTTGTCAATGAACTAAATGAAGTCAATGAACAAAAGATAAACTGAAATCAAATCAACCTAGAAGAAGCCAATTGTTACATCAGCAAAATTTGCGTAGGGTCAGACAGAGGTAAAATCTTTTAGGGACAGCTTAGAATGTGCTTTTTTCTGTATAATACCCCTCATTTCATATACGTATTATTATTTCAGTATAATCTGAGTTAGTGGATCCAAGTTTAGACTCCCTATTCATGTGCTGCTACTTGTACATTACTATAGTGCCTGATTCTAGTCGTCATTCCATTAGCGACAGGTCTGGACGTAGGTACTGTCACACTGATCTTACTGTACTGTATGTAAATATTGCAGGACTAGAGCGACTGTATCAAATATATATGCAGGCTGCACTTATACAGTATATCCTGACATTGTTGGACAATATAATATCACCAGGAGTATTATATGCTTATTATTAAGACCTCTGTCTAGATAAACAGAAGTTATACAATTAAAAGGATTTCTACATTTCACACATTGTTTTATTAGATGTTCACTCCAGTCCATATTTTTTTCCACTTAATTTTTTCTATACTTTGGGACAATGTAGCAGTTGTCCTGAGTGTGTTTAGGTGATATATTAGGCGACTATTTACCCCTTACAATTTTTTCTTCTTGCCTTATTATGTTGTTATCTTTTAGCATCATCAAAGCACATTGTATTTATAATATAGGGGAAATTTTATGCCGTTGTTTTAATATAATATTATCCATCCTTTTATCAATTTTTCTTAATTTCCCTTTCTTTCTTAGTAAACTATGTAGCACTAGTAGGTGGTGTATACCTTGGTGGTAATGAAATGTGTAGCTATTTATAGGAGAGCAGTTTCTCTCATTATCTTGGAGAACCAAACACAGATCTGCTGTGGATGTAGGCTTGCTCAAATCCTTCTGTGTCTTAATGTAATCCCAGACAGACTCGGTGATGTTGAGAACGGCTCCGTGGTGGGCATATCATCACTTCCAGCAGAAAATTAGCAGTATGGCCCGAAGACTAAAATTGTAATAGCTCACATCTGCAAACTAGGATGTGTTTCTGTAGGATATATAAATATTCACAAGTAAGATATTGTACATTAGTGCTGTCAGAAGTAGAAAATATAATAAAACAGTCTTCGTGAAGATTGGAAACAATAAGACACATGGGTGAAGGGTAGTCATAGATGTGAAATACAGACACAGCATACAAGAAATGGTAATTGAAATATTTGGAGCTGCATACTGTAGCAATTACACTCTGGGTAAAATTATTGCTGTACATTGACCTTCAGTTCTTTGCAAAACCACAATTAACTTCTTGTGGTATCAGGTTGCACTGAATAAAGAACTTAGCTCTGCTACATCTCTTTTAGGAGTTGATGAAGTGTTAAACAAAATTCCTGATAGATAAATAATGCATAAATTAAGAACTACAGGATTATAAAGTAGGGATTGCCGCCGAACTGAAAATTCTATTATCTATAGAGTTGTTTGGTACTTCAGTGCTTTGACAATCATTGCTTAAAGGGGTTTTCAGGGGCAAGGATATTGATCACCCAAGCACCTCTGCTATTCTGAATAGCTGATCACAGGAGGTGTCTGAGCTGAGACTGATTCCATAGCCTAAGGATAAGTCATTAATATTGTATTACACAAAAAACCTTTAAGTGTAATAATTATATAGAGCACAAGATAGTTACTCTTTCTAAGTCTATACAGATGTGCAGTTTCTTACCTTGCCTATTGGATAGGCATATCCAGATATTTGTGCCACAAGACAGGCAACTAAACTTGTGCTAAAAAGTTTACATACCCCGGCAAATTTTTTTGTTTTTTGGCCTTTTTTCAGAGAATATGAATAACACAAAAGCTTTTTCTCCACTCATGGTTAGTGTTTGGTTGAAGCCATTTAATGTCAAACTTCTGTGTTTTCTCTTTTTTAAATGATAATGACAACCAAAAAAATCAAAATGACCCTATTCAAAAGTTCACATACCCTGGTGAATTTGGCCTGATAACATGCCCAGAAACCAAACCACGGTCAGGTAGACCAACCAAAATTTCGACCACAACTGCCCGGAAAATTGTTCGGGATGCAAAGAAAAACCCACACATAATATCAGATGAAATACAGGACTCTCTGAAAACTATCGGGGTGGCTGTTTCAAGATGCACAATAAGATGGCACTTGAAGAAAAATGGGCTGCATGGTCGAGTTGCCAGAAGAAAGCCATTACTGCGCAAATGCCACAAAGAATCTCGCCTTCAATATGCCAAACAGCACAGAGACAAGCCTCAAAACTTCTGGAACAAGGTAATTTGGAGTGATGAGACACTTGGACGTTCCAACATGACAACGATCCAAAACACAAGGCCAAGTCGACCTGTCATTGGCTACAGCAGAAGAAAGTGAAGGTTCTGGAGTGGCCATCTCAGTCTCCTGACCTCAATATCATTGAGCCACTCTGGGGAGATCTCAAGCGCGCAGTACATGCAAGACAGCCCAGGAATTTACAGGAACTGGAGACTTTGTGCCAAGAAGAATGGGCAGTTTTACCATCTGAGAAAATAAAGAGCCTCATCCACAACTACCACAAAAGACTTTCATTTCAAGCTGTCATTGATGTTAGAGGGGTAATACACGGTATTAAGAACTGGGGTATGTGAAATTTTGAACAAGGTCATTTTGATGTTTTTGGTTGTCATTATGATTTCAAAAGAGAGAACACAGAAGTTTGACAATAAATGGCTTCAACCAACCACTAACTATGAGTGGAGAAAAAGTTTTTGTGTTTTGTGTTATTCATATTCTCTGAAAAAAGGCCAAAAAAACAAAAAAAATCTGCCGAGGTGTGTAAACTTTTTAGCACAACTGTATTTGCAATATAATATTACAAAGTGACATGATGCCTGTCTTATATATGTTTAAGTGTGACCATCTGGTGGTTGTGTTGTGAATTGTGGCCTTGGTTTTGTTATCATGTCACAATATTGGGGAAGATATATTAATACTGTCTAACAGTGCAAAGTAGACTAAACAGTCTTTAACTGCACCAGATTTTCCAAAGTGTCTAATGCTCTTTGATAATCTGGCCTGCTTTTTAACTGTCTACTTTATGCTACTTATTAGTTATCTTAGTTTCTGGCTAAAGATCAGCCAAAATTTTGGCAAATTTTTTTGTGCACATTTATGCATATTAAGCCCTACCCACTTTTCAACAATCTCCACCAATCTGTCGAACGAGGATCCAAAACTGTTAGAAAATGTCTGAAATGGATAGAAAATGAGGAGTAAAGCATGCACATCAGGTTTTTTGGCACAAATTATCCCAGAATTCTGGTGCATTTTTATTGCTTTATTTACCCCACAGTATTGCACTGGTTTCATAAGAAATCCAAGTCCTTAGCCAAATTAGAGCTAATGGTGGACACCTTTGAAGATTACATAAAGCTATATAACACAGCTCATGAAAACTGTATACAAGTCCCAAGATGACCTACACAAATTGACTCACTGGTCATTTAACATTGCAAATAGGACTCAGTAAAAAAAAAAAAATGCAAGTGCATTTTAATGTAAAAAACTAAATAACAGTAAGAAATGCCAGTCTGCTGCTGGTAAGACTATTCGGATAATATCTTGTATGAAATGAGGCATACAATATACAAAAGGTAAAGAGGCAACTGTAAACCTCTTACTGAAATACTTCATTTTGAACATGTAGTTCAGCTTTCACAAAAAGCAAGTGGATAGAGAAGAGTTTCATAATTGCTAAGAAACGTTGAGAGCCTCAAATCAGAGAATTGCAATTGATTTTTTTAATCCTTGAGAAGAGGTTATTAAGAGTTATCTGGATCAAATTATAGGGATATATAAATGGCCCATACAAAAAATACAATGAGTCCACCTTAAAAGACATAAGGACACCTTTTGAGGTGAAAAAGGTTCTCCAAAAAGACACAATAGATAGTGTGAAATTGTGCAAGGGGCAATGATCATACAGATATAGAAAAGCATTGATAACATGCTGTGCCCTGATACTGTATATTGTCACAGAAGTTAACAAAAGCCATTGAAATCTATAGAAAAAGTTGAATTATCACTCAACGCATTATCTGCAATGTTAAACTATATTACATCTGTATGCCACTATAGATAAAAATAAATGAACATAATTGTAAAATATGTAAAACATTATGAAATGTATTTTTTTTGCTTTCTGTTGGATAAGCCACCTTAGCTATAGAATGGAATTGACTTGAAAAATAAGATACTTACTAGTTTTTAAAGTTTATCTTTGTAGGCTTTTTAATCTCTCTATATTTTAATGTCCCCTGTATGACCTACCAGATTATTTCTGTGAGTCACACAATATAAACTTCCCGTAAAAGCAAAGGAAACAAGATGAACTGGAATTGTAGATAGTGTGGCATGGTTAATGGTCAGTGCAGGTCAAAAGTGTACATCAAATAAAGCATTTAGAAGCCTGTATTTGTAGATATGCAGAGCCTTGTTTTTGCTAATCCTGAAGATTGAAGAGTGTCTTTTTTATTATTTTTATTTTATAAACATTTATTAATTTCATTAAACATTAGGAAAAAAAAACATCCAGTAAAATTGTACAAAACACTATTAATGCCCTATTAATAATTATTAATGTCCATGCCCTACTCACAAACTCCTTAGTGAAAAAAGCATAAAAATCAAAAACACCGAATTTGTCATTAGACTTAAGGCTATTGAAGTTAACCCAATTTCTCCATTATTTTTCAAAATTATAGACTTTCATAGAGATCTGAACCTTGTCAGTTTATAGAAAACATATTACGGCAGATTTTTTAAATGATCTGTCCAGGAAAAACAGTGAAAAAAAAAACATACTCAACTGTTCCCAACACTCTGGTGTCCTTGACCACTGTCCGGTCCCATTGTGCTCCAGGCTTGTTCTGGCAGAAGTCCTCACCTCACGTGACCTAAGGAGAGGACCTGGAACATCACAGGTGTCCATTGTTTTTTGGCTGGCCCCAAATGTGATAGCCAGTACCTCACAATTCTTTTTCCTTTAATAAAAGGGCCTTACAGACACGTTTGTCGGAAAGGGTGTTTATTTTTAAACTCAATATTCATAGAAAATCTATTTTTTTTAGAGTTTTTGACTTTTTTATTGTCTTATGCACTGAGATAATTCATATAGTCAAAGTACGTAGGCAGGTTCAATATACAGTATACAATTCAATATGCAAACAATTTTGAACAGAACCAAGTCAGATGCACCAAATCAGCATTTGGTTTTATACACAGAATGCATATTGCTGCATCCCTTTTATGGACTTTATACAAAAAAGAAGCTGTATAGTATAACCTACATTAAGTGTGAACATAAATTACATATACCTATCCATCTGAGATGCTAAAACATTCATTAGGCTAGCATAACTTTTTCATTTACTATTCCCAACTCTTTCTCCCACTTGATATGAGTTTTAATAGTCAATTCCTTATTCCCATTTCTTAACAGCATTGAATCATTTTTTAAGATTAACCCTTTAGTAGTTAACAGTGTTAACTGTACTCCATTGATCACATTGGAACTTTGTTTTGAAGTCTAGAGAAAGCATACTGCAACTAAATATACCAAAATAAGTCATTTTGTGACTAAGTAAGTTTCAGTTGAAGATCCTTAAATGAAAAGAGACCATTTTTACCATTTACCCCTTTTTTCTTCCAAAAAGTCTAACCCTCCAAAAATGTAATCTCTTTAATAGTATAGGATAGTATATTAAGGCTAAGGATGTACTGTACAGTATCAGCATTGTAAATGAGAATTTACTAAATCTTATCAACATGCTAATACTAAAACATGCAGAGGAGAGAGAGACCAATGGTGATTCCTGCTAATGTGCCATCCCATTTAGTCTTTTTCTTTTTTGCATTGGCACTTTCAGGACAATCGGGGCCTGAATTCCAATGATAGAAATACAGCAGCATGGCCGTCCCATTTGACTCCAGCCTTAGTGTCCAGTACAAAAACTACTTCTAAATATTCAAAAATACATTTAAAAGTATTAGCAATGCCCATATTAGTGTTTGATCTTTTATGCAAATCCCCCTATTCACAATATTTTAACGTTGTGCAGTAGAATAATAAACTCCTGGAGCCCATCCTCTACTAAACCATTCTGTAACATATTTTATTTAATCCTTACCTTAACACCTTTCCAAATATGCCTTTTGCAACCTTTGTCATTTCCTTTTACCATTTGTATTAATAGATACATGTTTAATGTAACAAACTCCTCAATGTCTTCTGACACCTCTGCACCTAAATACTTGAAATTCTCAGTCTGAGTATTCACAAGTTCTCACCTTTATTTCCTATCCCACCTTCTTATCAATCAAGTTCATCTTTTCCCCCCAAGGAGGACTTATTTGCATATTTCCTATGAAGGTTTATAATGTTAAAGTGACACTAACAGATATGGCTATAGATAAATTTATGGCAACCAGTGATAACAAACAGCCTGTATGAAAGCACACTACATTGTTTAATGCCTATTAAAAATAAATAAATAAATAAATCAGTCCTTTTTGGGAATGTGGGTGTTAGAGGCAATGGCTTTTACAAGGGCTCCAAAAATGATCCCTTTTTGGGGATTCACAAAAGGTTTAGTGTTTGAATAGTGTAGAAGCAATGCTTTTTTGTTTATTTCTGTGGCTTTTTTTTTTTTGTTTTTTTTTAGCTTTTTATAATGACAATCAAAGCGATACAGAAAAGGACAGACGAGGCCACACTAGATATCTGGCTCTGTGATATGTAGCAGTAGAGAGAGCAGTATTATCAGGACTATATGGAAAAGGTTGGACAAGGCAGGCAATTATTTCCCATTTTCAAAAATGAGGTTTTAAATACCATGGGTGGACAATTTTTTCAAAGCTGAATACCCTTACTGACATTATGCTGGATGCTGAATAAGACAGTACAGCCATGGAAACCTGAACCAGTTCCTGCCACTGGTCCAGTCTGCTGCCCCGAAAGTCCATGCAATCAGGGTTCAGGGCATTTCCCAGAGTAAAGACACTGTTCATATACAACTTAACCTGGCTGTGTTGGCAGTGCCTGTTCATTGTTCATCTGTTTCACATTGGTTCTGCACATAAAGATACTGATTCCACATGTTTTGTATTGTATTGGCTGCTGCTTCTTCTTCTATTTGTTGTAGCAGTAGCACTGGCAGAGGTGGTGGTGAATCAGTAAGGAGCAGAGAGCTGCCTCCTGGCCAGACACAAGGCCAGCGAGTATCTGAGGTGAGATAGCTACAGAGCATTTCCTTGTAATATGCTAGTTTTGCCTCCCTTTTAGAGATAAACCTCATGAGATTTGTTTTGATTAATATTCATAAGATTTGGTCCTTAGCTTTGCTTCCGTCAAAACTGAAAGTGCTATTATTATACTCTGGGGTCTCCCGCAGAGCCCACAGTATAATAAGTGGAGGCTCAGGGAAGGTGAGTAAATTCAGGTCAAATCCCATTCCCATATGTACTACCTTTCAAAACCATTGAAATCTTTCCCAATTTTGCCCTCATAGTAGGGTTTAAAAGCATAGCTATTCAATAGTCACCCATTTATCTTGATGCTAGCAATACTCATGTAAGGCTGTTTGTATTGGCCAGAATCATTGCCATCATTATTATCATCATCATCCCAACAGTAGAGTCCTCCTCTCCAATCTTCCAACTCCTGTTCATACTTCCCCTCCTCAAGTCCAGGATCCAGACCCAGTTTCTCATCCTCTTCCATTTCTTTCTGTGTGCAACATCATCCTTGCCAGTCCACAATAGAACCAGATCAATGAGCAAAATGTGAAAGATATTGTTCACATGTTGCATGAATGTTACGGTCTCCTCTTATATAAATATCAGGAAGATGATATCATTGATGCTGCAGTTGTCCCTACTGACAAATATGGTCACCCCTTCAAAGGGCTTCAGGAGGCAACACACTTACCTTATGAGCTTCCACTATCTAATCTGAACATAACAATACGTTGTCCCTGTGTTCTGCTGAATGTAGTAATCCTTGACTGCTTTAAACTTCTAATATAAATGGCCTATTATATACAAGGTAGAATTCTTTTTGTACTGTAGATCAAGTGTTGGAAAGACAGACAATTCTGCTGCAATTCCAGGAGGGTGTTCTTTGCCACATAAGAAAGTCTGAAATGCCCTGAAACCTTCCTTGCCATGAGCAGCACCTCCACTATGGTGGAATTTCTTAATGTCCCCTGAGCCAGAAGAGGGCACTTTTAATTCATGATGCACCACTTTTGTGGTATAAGTGGCAATAAATTCAGTGAGGGTAGTGTCCACACCTACACCCACCCACACCCAGGCAACATTATCTTTTTGAAAAGTGGCGAGGCAGTAGTGAAAATGCAATTTGCCAAATGTGGCATAACCATAGTGATGAGTTTCTGTCTATACGTTTTTTGTAAAACGTTTCACCACAAAATTTATGACATGTGCTATGCAGGGAAAATATGCTACCCAAGAGCAGTGCAGCCACTATGTATGTGCTGTTCTTGTTCACTATGATACCTAATTGGAGCTTGTGGGGAGACAACCAGTAGGAAATTTGATGCAGGAAAAGAAAAAAGTATGCTGAATTTTATTGTAACACTTTTCTGCATCAAAACAATTAATTGCAGAGACATGTATAACTTAAAGGGGTATTCCCATTTCAAAGTTAGGTCCAAGCAATCAGGTCAGCTAATTGCAGCTTGCCGATAAACGATCGGATAGTGTCTGTTATCTCTTTATGTAAACACAAAGATAACATTGAATTTACTGCAAGTCCATTGTCTGTAGAAGCATGGTAAGTGTTCTCTCCAAACCTGTGCAATGTAATATACATTTACTGTGCATATTTGATCAGCATTTATATTAGATTTCTAGTAATGATAATAAATAATCTCTCATGGTAAACGCAATGTCTATATCTACTGAGGTACTTCATAGTGTCTTGTCCATCAAACAGTCAAAGCCCACCAGCTTGTGGAAGAATATAGGAAGTGAGAAGAAGAGACAGAAGGTAAACTAGTGAGAGAGGGAGGTGGGAAAAGTGCTTAACTGGGTTTGGCATTTGGCAATATATAATGTAAGCCAACCTCTTTACTGTAGCACTTATATTCAGGAAAAAACTGAATTGCAGAGGCAATGTGCAATTTTACTGGGTTGTGGTGTTTGGGAAGAAAAATAAATATTTTAAAAAATGTCAGATACATGCAAAAAAAGTGCCACCAAGCATGATTAAATTGTCAGTTCTTTTATACAGTAAAGACTAAATATTTGTGAGAATGGGGCAGCACGGTGGCTCAGTGGTTAGCATTTCAACGCTGGAGTCCTGGGTTCGAACCCTGCCAAGGACAACATCTGCAAGGAGTTTGTATGTTCTCTCTGTGTTTGCGTGGGTTTCCTTCCACACTCCAAAAGACATACTGATAGGGAATGTAGATTGTGAGCCCTATATGGGACAGTGACTGTCAATGTCTGTAAAGCGCTGTGGAATATGATGGTGCTATATAAGTAAGCATAATAAATAATGAGAATTGTGATTGATGTAGCACACTGACAGACTCTAAAGGCTGCTAGTCTAACATTGTGACTGACAGACAGACATGGGCATTAGTATTCTATTTCTCTGTCCCTAAAATCTATCTATTAATTAAATCTAAGTTTTCTTCTTCTTACACACTACACTTCCCCACACTGGTTATCTAATCAAATTGTGTATCTTCATTGTTCTTTCTACATTTTTTCCTTTCTCGCTCTCTGTCTAATTTGCTCCTATCTCTAATCCCCAGAAAATGCACATGTTCTCCTCCTGTTTGAGCTTTTTTTTAATAAAGTTTATGAGTCATCAGTGACCTCACAACTATGTACCCTCTCATGATTGGCTAAGGACTGTCTGCAAAGCAATTTTGGGGAAGCCTGCATGGTCCTCAAGATCATGTCATCCCGTCTTTATTTTTTTCATGCTCTCACTTGGGGGTTGCCAATTTAGCCAATTCATGCAAATCATACTTCAGATATGTTTGAAGCCAAAGTTTTGAAATCTTCAGGTCAAATCCAATTATATACAAATAATTTCTTTCATCTCTAATTACCTAGGATGAAACTAGGATCTTTCAGGGCAATCCTGAAACCAAATGTTAGTTGATGTACTGGAAAACCCAGCTTCTCAAAGGCTGAAAAAAAAGCAATTCCAAATTTAAAACCTATGTGGTAAAGTGTACGGCAAAGTCATGGACGGGGTGTATATCTCGCCTGGTTTCCTCAGCCAGGTGAGATAGAGGAAATCCAGGGTTTAGCTTGCTCTAGCAGACCATAGTCTGCTAGCGTTTTTCATTATAATATGGGCTGGCTTTTCTGGACTGGAGGGCAGGATTGGTAGTGGGTACTCTCCAGTCCACACCCCAGTCCACTCCGGGATTTGCCTCCCTAACCCCAGGTGAGGTTTCCTGTGGGTTTGTCTTGATTGAGGGAGGAAGCTCAACACAAAAAGGTGAGCTCTGGTATACTGCAGGAGAGAGAAAGACCAAACTCTCCTGGAGGAGAGCGTTTACACTGGGCTGCTGTGCTCATTGTGTTATGGTTACCTGCATGAGGACAGTGAGGTACGCTGTTGTTATCTAGCGCCGGACAGGCCTAGACATTTATTTTGTTTGGACACTTTTTGTTTTGTGCTGGAATTACCACAAATAAAAGCTCTATCACCGTTTTAAGCAACCTGCCGTGTGTGAACTTGGTCATTGCCGCCCCACCGTGCGTGCTGATCCCTACAATTGGTGGAGAACGCGGGCAGTGTGTTGCTAGGGGTAACGGCATGACAAACCAAGTGAGAGCTAAATATTGCGGACTTTAAAACCCAGAAGTGTATGTCTTTGGTGAAAGCTGCTGCTGCTTTGCAAGGCCCATCCAGTACAATGGAAGAAGTAATAAAGCAGCTGGTGCAGGCTAATCTGAGACATGAAAAGTCCATGGAGCAGCAACAGAAGTTCCATGCCGAGGTCTTACAAGCCCACCAACAAGCACAGCTGCAGCTCAGTATGCAGCAACAACAGGCCGTGGCACAGCAACAGGAAACCAATCGCTTGCTGTTGGAACAGATTGCTGCGCTCAGAGAGACTGCCGTGTCTCAGCCCCAACGGGTGGAGATAAGCCCACCAGAGACTACTAGTGTGAAAAGGGCTGTACAGCGGGCCATGCAAAAAATGACACCTGATGATGATGTCGAGGCCTACCTCACTATATTTGAGAGAGTGGCGGAGAGAGAGAGGCTACCAGCTACAGAATGGGCAGAGGTGGTCGCGCCCTTTCTGTCAGGAGAACCGCAAAAGGCCTACTATGACCTCAGGGAGCAGGATTTCCGGGACTATGCAAAGTTAAAAATGGAGATCCTTGCTCGCCTTGGTGTTACGCCAGCTGTTCGTGCCAGGAGAGTGCAAAATTGGAGCTACACCCTGGAAAAACCTGCCCGGTCTCAGATGCATGACCTGATTCACCTGGTGAGAAAGTGGCTAGAAGCAGAGTCCTCTACACCAGCTGAAATCGTGGAGAAGATGGTGATCGACCATTTCTTCAGGACCCTCCCAGCAGAGCTACAACGGTGGGTTGGACATGGAGACCCCAAGACCGCGGAACAGCTCGTTAACATGGTGGAAAGATACCTGGCAACCGAGGATTACCTCCATGACGCCCCTGTAGCTCCGACACCTCCCAGGACGGCCCGTCCCGTGACATCTGTGGGTAAGAGAGTTCCAGCTGGAGGTAGGTGGACAAGAGGTAGCAGGGCTCTGGAGCATGGCAGAGAACAAAAGATTGAACCTGAACCCCAGAGGCCCTCTGGTCTTAAAAAGGACCCTCTTCCAAGGAGGCCCGGGACTCCCCAGTGCTGGAGGTGCCATGAGTGGGGACATATAGCTGTCTATTGCCCCCTTACCTCAGAAACCATGGAGTGTGACCCTGATCAGCGACAGTCACTATTTGCAGAGTCTGTGTGTGCAGCCCTTCCAGGGTCAGGGACTGAGCCCCATGTTTGCCTGATAAAGGTAAACAACCGCTCTGTGAAGGCCCTTCTGGACTCAGGTAGCCTGGTGACTTTAGTTCAGGCCAGCCTTGTGGCTAGGGACTATGTGCCAGGCAAACAAGTGAAGGTACTCTGCATTCATGGGGATATGATTGCTTACCCTGTAGCCTCAGTCTGTTTGGAAACCCCATCTGGGGCTGTGACCTATGAAGTTGGGGTTGTAAAAAGACTAATGTATGAAGTGATACTAGGCCGTGATTTCCCGCTATTTTGGGAGTTGTGGAAAACGGTAACACTTCTGCTACCAGTGAAGAAACTCCAGCAGAATATGTACCTTCCCCAGTAAGTAGTGGTACTGATAAGGGGCAAAGTGGAAATGTGAGTGTACCTGAAGTACAGGATGATGTTTACTTTCCCTTGCAGGTGTTAGCCGGGGAAGAAGAAGAAACTTCCCCATCGGGACAATAAATGCTAGACTTAGAGGTGTCCCAAGGTAACTTTGGAACCGAGCAAATGAGAGATCTTACTCTGACTAATGCTTGGGCCAATGTTACCGTAATAAATGGTGTTCCACAGGAACCCGAGGCTGATACAAAATTTCCACACTTTGCCATGAATGGGGATAAGGTGTACCAGGTCACCAAGATAAACAATGAAGTTGTGGAACAACTTCTGGTGCCAAAATCGTACCGCCACAGGGTGTTTGACATGGCTCATAGCCATGTACTTGGGGGTCATCTGGGGACCAAAAAAACCCGAGAGAGAGACCTTCAGAGGTTCTTTTGGCCTGGGGTATATGAAGAAGTGAAAAGGTATTGTGAGTCATGTCCCACATGTCAGATAAATGCCCCAACATCACACTTCCGTAGCCCGTTGGTGCCCCTTCCCATCATCGAGGTACCATTTGAGAGGATTGCAATGGACCTGGTGGGGCCCATTGTCAAATCTGCTAGGGGACACCAGTACATTCTCGTTGTGGTGGACTATGCCACTCGGTACCCAGAGGCAGTACCCTTAAGGAGCATGACTTCTAAAAATATTGCCCGAGAGTTATTTTACATGTTCTCTCGCACCGGGCTCCCTAAAGAAATCCTTACTGACCAGGGTACGCCCTTTATGTCAAAAGTCATGAAGGATCTGTGCAAATTATTTAATCTCAGGCACATTCATACATCAGTATACCACCCACAAACGGATGGGTTAGTGGAAAGGTTTAACAAAACCTTAAAACATATGTTAAAGAAGGTTGTAGAAAGGGATGGTCGGAACTGGGACTATCTGTTACCCTACCTAATGTTCTCCATAAGAGAGGTACCCCAGGCATCTACAGGGTTTTCACCCTTTGAGCTAGTTTATGGCCGACATCCAAGGGGTTTGTTGGACATCGCCAAGGAAACCTGGGAGACCGAGGCAACCCCTTATAAAAGTGTGGTTGAACACGTCGCCCAGATGCAGGATAGAATAGCGACAGTAATGCCAATTGTCAAGGAACATATGCAAAGAGCTCAGGAGGCCCAAAGCAGAATTTATAATTGATCTGCTAGGCTGAGGGTTTTTAATCCTGGGGATAGGGTCCTGGTTCTAATACCCACCGTCGAAAGTAAATTTCTGGCAAAGTGGCAGGGTCCCTATGAGATTGTAGAGAGAATAAGTGAGGTGAACTACAAGGTGCATCAACCAGGCAGGAGAAAACCCTTCCAGGTCTACCACATAAACCTGATCAAGCCGTGGAAAGATCGAGAGTCATTAGTAGCCACCCAGGCTGTGGCTAAAGAGGTGGTACCGCCAGTTTCCCCAGTAAGGATAGGTGAGGCACTGTCAGGGCACCAGAAGCAGGAGGCAAGGGAATTTTTACAGGAAAACAGGCGCAAGTTTTCTGACTTACCAGGCCGTACTCACCTGGTAATACATCATATTAAGACTGAGCCTAACCATAGAGTGAACCTGAAGCCGTACCGCATACCAGAAGCCCGCAGGCAGGCGGTATCCACTGAGGTCAAACATATGCTTGAGCTAGGTGTTATTGAGGAATCTGTCAGTGAGTGGTCAAGTCCCATTGTACTAATCCCAAAGTCTAATGGGACATGGAGGTTCTGTAATGACTTCAGAAAATTAAATGAAGTATCAAAGTTTGATGCTTACCCCATGCCCCGAGTAGATGAACTAATTGAGAGACTTGGGAGGGCAAGATATATTACAACACTTGACCTTACAAAAGGTTATTGGCAGATTCCACTATCTGATGAGGCTAAGGAAAAAACTGCATTCTCCACACCAGAAGGCCTGTTCCAGTATGTAGTGATGCCATTCGGGTTACATGGGGCCCCGGCTACATTCCAGAGGCTGATGGACCTGATCTTGAGACCACATCGAGATTATGCGGCTGCTTACCTGGATGATGTGGTCATTTTTTCGTCTGACTGGAGAAGTCACCTCTGTAAGGTACAGGCAGTGTTGGATTCTATCAGTGATGCGGGCCTAACTATAAACCCAGAGAAATGTGCAGTGGGTCTAGAGGAGGCAAGATACCTGGGGTACATAATTGGAAAGGGCAATACAACAAGGTTGAGGCAATACAAAACTGGCCTAGACCCCTAACAAAAAAAACAGGTCATAGCCTTCCTTGGCATAACCGGGTATTACCGTCGGTTTGTGCCCAATTTTGCCGCAATGGCTTCCCCACTGACGGACTTGACAAAGGGTGATAAGTCCGTAATGATAAAGTGGACTCCAGAGGCAGAAAAAGCTTTTCAGAACCTAAAATCGGCCCTGTGTGAACAACCCGTACTTATCTCCCCAGATTTTAAAAAGCAATTCCTGGTCCAGACAGACGCGTCTGATACAGGCTTGGGAGCGGTCCTGTCACAAGTGGTAAATGGGGAAGAACACCCAGTGATGTACCTAAGCAGAAAACTGACCCCTGCAGAAAAAAACTATGCCATAGTAGAAAGGGACTGTTTGGCTGTCAAGTGGGTGTTAGAATCCCTGAGGTATTATCTGCTGGGTAGACAGTTCGTGTTGGTGACAGACCATGCTCCTCTGGCATGGATGAAGCAAAATAAGGAGAGAAACGCAAGAGTAACCCGGCGGTTTCTCTCCTTACAGAATTTCAGTTTCAAGGTAGAGCATAGGCCTGGGAAATTACAAGGTAATGCAGACGCCTTGTCCAGAACGCACTGTATGTTCAGTGTAAGTGCCCAGACCTCTGGTCTGGAGAAGAGGGGGGGATATGTGGTAAAGTGTACGGCAAAGTCATGGACGGGGTGTATATCTCGCCTGGTTTCCTCAGCCAGGTGAGATAGAGGAAATCCAGGGTTTAGCTTGCTCTAGCAGACCATAGTCTGCTAGCGTTTTTCATTATAATATGGGCTGGCTTTTCTGGACTGGAGGGCAGGATTGGTAGTGGGTACTCTCCAGTCCACACCCCAGTCCACTCCGGGATTTGCCTCCCTAACCCCAGGTGAGGTTTCCTGTGGGTTTGTCTTGATTGAGGGAGGAAGCTCAACACAAAAAGGTGAGCTCTGGTATACTGCAGGAGAGAGAAAGACCAAACTCTCCTGGAGGAGAGCGTTTACACTGGGCTGCTGTGCTCATTGTGTTATGGTTACCTGCATGAGGACAGTGAGGTACGCTGTTGTTATCTAGCGCCGGACAGGCCTAGACATTTATTTTGTTTGGACACTTTTTGTTTTGTGCTGGAATTACCACAAATAAAAGCTCTATCACCGTTTTAAGCAACCTGCCGTGTGTGAACTTGGTCATTGCCGCCCCACCGTGCGTGCTGATCCCTACACCAGATATATTGTTTTTCTTGACGTAAATAAGGTGGGTTTAGAAAGGTTGGTCCCAGAAGATTCTACAGTGAGCAGGCATCTACAAAGAAGTACTTGGAAAGTTGAGAGGGTGAGGAGTAAGAGGCCAATGTTCTGGGCAAATTGATTCATCCAGCTTTAGGACATTGCTCAAGATAACTTAGCTAAGTCTGTGAGACAAATCAAATCTTTTATCAAAGGAATATGTTTGCAGAGGTAAAGAAAAAAAAAACAAGTTCTTAAGACAGCTATCTGAAGATCCTCTAAAGCATGGCTTTCAGCAGTGGAATAAAGGGATGTAGTGATATGTTCAAGCAAAAAGGAAGTATTTTGAAGGATTTAAAATGTAATCATTTCTGATTATTATTGAGTTAGGGCATCTGTCTTGTTATTTAATAATTATACCTTATATCTCAATCACTTGTCAAAATATGTATATGGTAATATAGTGACTAATACAATTAGTTTAATATAATAGATAATAGATGTGCTATCTGAGTCTAGCCGACTATCTTCTGGGTCAATTAGATCTGTATGTCCATTCCAGTCGGATTGCCAGCAATGAAAAACATAGTGAAAAGCATCAGCTGCTTTTCACTGTTTTTTCTCAATGGCAATCCCGACTAATTGGAGAAGGTTTAATGCAACACCGAAATGTAATTTGGATTGCAAATAAAATAAAAACAGTTAAATGATTCATACTTACCTCTGAGTATTGGATTTTATTTTCTACTAAGCTAAACATCCTGGCACAAGGATTCAATTTCTTACTGCCATGTCTTTACCTTATATTTGTACGTCCATTCTGACAGATCTGAATAGGACCGCTTTAAAGATATTAGAAAGAAATGGAAACCCAGACAGCACTTGGATTGCACACTTGGTCATGTGCATGAATTGTTACAGGATAAGTATACAATTATATTAATCTTTAGAGTCAAAGCTGTACAGTACATACTAATAGAGGAACATCTAACATTTGATGAATCACAGACAACATAAAGAGGACAACTTAATGATTATAGTTGTTTTACATCCTATTGTACAATTTTCATAAATATACTTTAGTCATGTACATTCTTACTTTTATTTCTTGTGTGAGCATATCATAGTTAATACAGAAGATAGAAAAGTACAAGCTCTCATCATTATCAGTCTCTTAAGGGTAACTTATTTTACATAGAATTAGGAACATCACTAATAAACATTGCTCTTTAGAAACTCCAGCAGAAATAAGTACACAGAATAGATCTGGGCTTATGCCCTTGTAGGGTATATAATTACAAAATACGAGAGTTAATTCCTAGCTCTGCTCATATTTTAATCTAATTAGGTCTATAACCGTACAAATCCAATATTTATTTTAGCTGGGGCTTCCTCCTCAAGGCTTGACAAAAAATATGTCTCATATGATTCATATTTCCATCTTCATAAAGGTCTACATTACACATTTATTTTTGAGAATGAAACAGTGAGTGAGTAATTGAGTCTATTTACGGCACTAATGTCTGCACCTTTTTGCCGTAATTATGCTGTTGTGTGTGTCATTGCTGTTTCCTGTCATGATTTGATGTACTGTTAGACTAGGTTTGCATATGTTAACTATTATGAATGCCTTACTTAGAAATTTCTCTTAAAAGCAGAGTTGAATTATCATATATTATAGCAGTATTTTTATGTTAGATACAATGGGGGAGATTTATTAATCCCTATTCTAGTTTTCTGGTCCCTTTCTGGCCACAGTCCCCATTCTGCACCTCACTCGCTACATTGTGTGAATGTGGGCAGAGCAAGGAAGGAGCAGTGCTAACCAAAGCGAAAGATGCCTTGCCCCGACATATTTATTATAACTCACACCAGTTTTCTGGCATGAGTTGTAATGGAAATCTATGCCAGTCCCTAATTGGTGTAGATCTCCATTCTGCCAGAAGGATGTTCACCTGATTTATGAAGAGACCGGAGCCTCTTCATAAATCAGAATCAGTCATTCCCTGCATCAGTCAGGGCCTTTATTAAGACTGGCATACGATACGGCAGTCTTAATAATTCTGCCCCATTTTCTGCATGGGAGCGGCATTTATCAAGTGGCATTTTCCATGCTGGACTTGATACTCTCTGTGCTGGGAAGTATCATGGACTGCCACTGTAATCTATGCTGACTGTTAGTCAGAACAAATTTGTAAATGTTAAATTTTGCAGGGCCTATGGTGCCATCCACAGCTCGCAATGCACGCTTTTCAGAAAATGGCAAGGGCCGCATAAGAACAACAGTTGCAACAAACTCTAGGTTTGTGAATTTTTTTTAATGCAGTTTTTCTGATGTAGAGGCACAATAAATGTCCCTCAATGTGAAGTGAATCTAAATATTTAGAAAATGAATGGACCTTGGCATGCAAGTGGTACAGATAGGTATGTGTCCTAAAAATGTAACAATATTGAATATGCTTGAAAGAACACTTAAAAAAAAATTAAGTGTTCTTTTGGTCATATTCAATATTTTTAAATATTCACAAACCACCAAGAACAATCAAGCTGGTCATATTGACAGTCAATTACAAAATTTGTAAAAAATATTCTAGATAAATATTATCACAAACTTGATTTATATAAGAGATTCCGATATAATGTTTTTTCTTTATCAGGTGAAAACAAAAAGCAGTTCCTAACATTTTATGAGTTAGGTGGATATCCTCTTTGACCCCCCACATTGCCAAGAATGAGGGACCCCAATCCTTGTTTTTGGACACAGAGCAGGATTAGCATGAGCTATCATTATTTATATACAGTCATTTTATCTATAGATTTTTTCCAATCAGGTAGGCTCTGATGTTGTTTTACATGAGATTTAAAGGAAATATGTCATCAGAATATTACCTAGTATTATTATTATTGCTTGAATCATGTTTTTATGTACAGTCATGGCCAAAAGTTTTGAGAATGATACAAATATTAATTTTTACAAAGTCTACTGCTTCAGTTTTTCTAATGGCAATTTGCATATACTCCAGAATGTTATAAAGAGTGATCAGCTTAACAGCAATTACTTGCAAAGTCAATATTTGCCTAGAAAATGAACTTTATCCCCCAAAACACATTTCAACATCATTGCAGCCCTGCCTTAAAAGGACCACCTAACATCGTTTCAGTGATTGCTCCATTAACACAGGTGTGGGTGTTGATGAGGACAGGGCTGGAGATCAATCTGTCATGATTAAGTAAGAATGACACCACTGGACACTTTAAAAGGAGGCTGGTGCTTGCCATCATTGTTTCTCTTCTGTTAACCATGGTTATCTCTAAAGAAACACGTGCAGTCATCATTGCACTGCACAAAAATGGCCTAACTGGAAAGAGTATTGCAGCTAGAAAGATTGCACACCTCAGTCAACAATCTATCGCATCATCAAGAACTTCAAGGAGAGAGGTTCCATTGGTGCCAAAAAGGCTCCAGGGCGCCCAAGAAAGACCAGCAAGCGGCAGGACCGTCTCTTAAAAGTGTTTCAGCTGCGGGATCGGGCTACCAGCAGTGCAGAGCTTGCTGAGGAATGGCAGCAGGCAGGTGTGAGTGCATCTGCATGCACTGTGAGGCGGAGACTCTTGGAGCAAGGCCTGGTCTCAAGGAGGGCAGCAAAGAAGCCACTTCTCTCTAGAAAAAACATCAGGGACAGACTGATATTCTGCAAAAGGTACAGGGAGTGGACTGCTGAGGACTGGGGTAAAGTCATTTTCTCTGATGAATCCCCTTTTCGATTGTTTGGAACATCTGGAAAACAGCTTATTCGGAGAAGAAGAGGTGAGCGCTACCACCAGTCTTGTCTCATGCCAACTGTAAAGCATCCTGAAACCATTCATGTGTGGGGTTGCTTCTCAGCCAAGGGAATCGGCTCTCTCACAGTCTTGCCTAAAAACACAGCCATGAATAAAGAATGGTACCAGAATGTCCTCCAAGAGCAACTTCTCCCAACCGTCCAAGAGCAGTTTGGCGCTCAACAATGCCTTTTCCAGCATGATGGAGCACCTTGCCATAAAGCAAAGGTGATAACTAAATGGCTCAGGGAACAAAACATAGAGATTTTGGGTCCATGGCCTGGAAACTCCCCAGATCTTAATCCCATTGAGAACTTGTGGTCAATCATCAAGAGACGGGTGGACAAACAAAAACCAACAAATTCAGACAAAATTAAAGCATTGATTCTGCAAGAATGGACTGCTATCAGTCAGGATTTGGTCCAGAAGTTGATTGAGAGCATGCCAGGGAGAATTGCAGAGGTCCTGAAGAAGAAGGGTCAACACTGCAAATATTGACTTGCTGCATTAACTCATTCTAACTGTCAATATAAGCTTCTGAAAAAAAAAAAACCCAAAAGAGGCCCCCAGCCCCCCCCCCCCCCCCCCCCAACCCCGGAATCTTGTTACTCATAATATGAATGCAATTATATTTCTGTATGTGATAAAAACATCTGACAAACACACATAAAAACCAGAGGGCAGCAGATCATGTGAAAATAGAATATTTGTGTCATTCTCAAAACTTTTGGCCATGACTGTATACTGGGTTTTTAAGATTTTTTTTTAAGATTTATTTAAATGTTTATGCTATTGTCTATAAAATTCCGCAATCAGATTGGTCACTTCCTGTTCTGTACGATGTACACTGTTCTGCTCACTTTTCAGCAGTCATC
Organism: Leptodactylus fallax; assembly: GCA_947044405.1. Classification (NCBI taxonomy): domain Eukaryota; kingdom Metazoa; phylum Chordata; class Amphibia; order Anura; family Leptodactylidae; genus Leptodactylus; species Leptodactylus fallax. Next base: position 2,309,776 of record CAMRHE010000186.1, on the reverse strand, counting down.
TCTTCATAAGCAGGATTATAAAGAAAAATAACATCTCTATTATAGGATCCACCATCCACAATAGGTGATAATTGCAGTTTATCTTTACCCTTCCCTTCACAATAATCTGTATAAATCACAGAGCAGGTCTAGAAAACTCTCTCGTAGAAGTAAATTAGACATTTTTTTCTGCCTATGGTGCATGTGACTGCAGTGTAGTATCTTAACATCAGTTCAGGCAAAATGACTGCCCCTATAATCATGTCCATAAAATACAATTAAATAGATCTACAATCAGAAAGTAAAACAGATTATAATACAGAATATGTATCAATAACTGGTTTTAATTGATAAAAATATATGTAACTCATTCACTTTAACTCTGAACATATTGGATTTAAATGACTTTAGTCCATTTTGCAACACTATAATTTATGATAGATAGACAATTTGGGTACCGAGGGACTTACAGCTGAGCTACTCAATGTGAATAATTTTTTTTTATTCTTTATTCTCCTTCATGTTTTAAAGACCTTTCACTACCTCCACCAATTCTAACTCTTTTTGTCCTTCAGTAGGTATCATTCCACTTATCTTGGTACAGTTGGAGTTTTTTTCTCTAGTACCTACAGTCCCTGAGCAATTAATGCTGCTAATTTAAGCACCCAATATGTTAATTTGGAGTAGACAGCCTGAGGCCGCCTAACTGACACTATAGAGCCTAATTAGCACATTCAGTGCTGAAACTAACCAGCACCAATTACTTGGTAATTAACAATACTGGCTAGAGAAAAATGCAACTCCAACTACACCAAAGTCAGTGGAATGGCATGTATTTAATAGTGTAAAAAATTGGAGTAGGTGGAGGTGGTAAAAAAAGTCCTTTTTAAAGTCTTATGACAGACAAATCCTTTCATACTGGAGGTGTCACAGAGATCCAACTGTTATCACCACTGTCAAACAACTGATTTTACCAGGAAAAGCCATGTCCAGCAAAATATTTCCCCTGCACCAGATAATGCAAAAAAAATGTAGTATTACATTAAAATTAAAGGGGTTATCTACAAACCGTTTGAAAACACTTCTTCTGGGGTGCTACTGTGGCCAAACCTTGGGTTTATGAACTGGTTTCGACCCTGGGTCACCATGTCTGGCACACCAGATTATTCTAATAGTAAAGTCAGCCTCCATAGTTCAGGTAACTAACTACTTGTGAACACAGGACAGGAGGGAGGAGGAGGAGCAACTTTGGAGCCAGGTACTGGTTCCAATAACGTAACCCAGGAATGGAATCAGCCTAGAAACTTGTCGTTCATCTGCAATTGAAGTAAGCATGCAGGACATTTATTTCCATTAGAAAAGTAAACAATAATGACAGAAAAAATCTTTCATCATATTTGTACACTGAAATTATGGAGACGCAGGGGACTTTGACTGCATCAGTCATTCCAGCACCGTTAAAGTCCATTGCTCTCATCCTATGACAGATAAGAGCAACAGACTTTTCAAACAGAAATGTGAACTTATTCTTACTGTGTGAAATCACTTTGCAATATAATCAAAAAGCTACTAATCTTTTGATATGTCCAACCAAAACAAAAGGTAAGGAAGAACATTTCTGTGTAGGGAAGTTTTAACAATGTAGCCTCGCCATCAATAAACAGCTGCTTTTGCTGGGGTAAGCCATGGACAGCCAGACATTTCTCAAGCAGTAGTCACTGCATAGTATTACATGGTTGACATTCAGATGTATATATCTCAATTATGCCAGAACAGGACCCAATTGTGCAAACCAGCTCTCTATTCTGGGTCATATTGAGGGTTTACCAAGTGGAGGGTGCCCTCTTTGATGTCTATAGGCTCTAATAGGGCCCTGGTAAGCATATGAACAGAGTCTGTCTTCATGAGATTTAAGATTTAACACCTTTAACATTCCTATTGATCAAATTTTCATTAGGCATTTCCTCAATACATTCAGGTCAATGTTTTTACAACCCTATGCAAAGAGTAAAAGGATGATTTCTGGAGCACTGTATAAATTTTTTTTCAGACTATGGTTTGGGTAGGAAATTGAAGAATAGTCACTGTTCACCTATTTCTGTTCTGTGTACTTATCTATGCTACAATGGGCAAAAATATATTAAATTAAACAAAATGGCAAATTTTGCCACTACCTCAAAGAGTAATGACATAATTTAGATGGAGTGTATACACTTGAAGCTATATTTCTAATACATGGTTTATGATCTGTAGGACTGTTATATGTGCTGCTTACTTGGACCCAGTATTTTGTGTCTTAGAACAGCATAAAATATATTGATGCCATGGTAAATAATATTGATAGGTAAAAAGTAGGAGTTCAATGTCTGAAGGCACCGTGAGTAATGGTAACTGTATTGCTGAACGTCCACTTTTCTTGGCAAGTGACTTTGATGAGATCTTCTGCAAAGCTATTGATTAAGCAACTGATGCATTGATCAGCAACTAAGGCTTCTATATCCGTTACAAGTATTTCTTTATATCTAGTCATAAGGCTTAAAAAAGTTTAACTTAAAGGACTTGTTCAACTTGTACAATTATTTGCCCATATACATGGTTTAGTTCAAAATAACAAAAGAAAGCTGCTTCCAGTGCTGCCCTTCAATCCTTAGCACTAGGATCTGTTTACATGGCATCAGCGGGAAAGTGTTGGTATACAAACAATGCTGCTGTAGCCAATCTCTGGCCTTAGGGCCTATTCACACTACAGTGTCCTGTCCATGAAAAATGGTTTGTGTATATATAGGCTATATTTCGAGGTTTGAGCATGGTAGTGTGAATGTAACTCATTGCATTGTACTGAGTTACGATGTAGTGAGCTCCTGAATAACCGAATCGCTACTGTACTAAACTGACATAAAGCTGTATGTTCATTACAGTAGTGACCCTGCTGTTCAGCACATCACTGCATCACAATCCACTATGACGCAGTGGGTTATATTCACACGCCCATGGTTAGCCAGGGAAATATAGTCCGCACATGGACCATGTTTCACAGACAGTAGTTTGAATAAGGCCTAAACATTGAACTATGTACACAGCATCTCCTGGCTGCAGTCATCTAAACATCTAAGCCTTGGGCAGCTCTGCAAGTGGCAGCCAGGGCAGGTAAGTATCACTACTTTTGTTATTTTAAACAAAACCAAGCACTTGGGCAAATAATCATAACTGGACGAACTTTTAATATTACATTTATATGCTCCATTTACATTTATCTAGGAAGGCAAAGCATTTAGTCACCTATAATAGAATTAAAATATTCCAACCTACTTTATCCTATCATATATGCTCAGCCCTCCTAAGTGAATCTGTGTCTTTCAGTTTTAAGTCTACTGCCAATCTTGTGGCAGCTGCACTATTCCGAAGACTCTGAGAAGTTCCTAGATCTTGCTGTCTTCAGTACTTCAATTAGTGAAAAGCAATGGTTGGTAACGTACCTATCAATCACCGATGCACTTCAAGTCCATGCTTTCCTTCAGCATTAGGAAAATCGCTGACTGGAGTATATTCAACAACCAATTCTACAGGGGAAATGTCCTATTACATGGCAGTCATTCAAATGAAAGGCCGTGTAATGAACAAAATGGGTATGGCAAAGCAAAAGCTCCTCTTACTTAAACCATTCTCTTTGACACCCATATGCCATCATGAAGAAATTTTTTGGACCCATGCTCCATTTACTGAATAAACAATACTATAATTAACAAAAGAACTGTTAAACCTATTACCATCAATATTCCCAATAGGAAATATCTCATGTAAGACTTTTAAGACATTTCTTGTTGACTGAGCTATGTGTAGAGAAATGCATTGAAAAAATTCTTTAGTATTGATGCTTGAAGTCGTGTGCTTTATCAGTATAGCGATTTACACACTTTCTATTTGATCTCATAACATATTTGGAAGAAACTTTAGTGCTTGTGTATATGACCGACTTTTCGTGTTACAATTCTAAAACACTGCACACACAAGGGTCTCCAAGGGAAACTCGGTAGGAAATCATTATTTGTATGATCAAAGTGATAAAAAACAGCCCATAAAAACACATAGACTGTTCTAATTATATCTCTAGTCTTTTTATTTGTTATTTTTAATATTAAAGGGAGTCTGCCATGTCCATGTAGGAGCCTTTAAAAGGGACAGTAACATACTTTTGTGGCATCAAACCCGTGAAACAATGCAGAGATAATCATCTTTCTATAGAAATGGAAATCAGTCTGCCAGTGTATTTGTCTAATATTGCCAGATTTACCTACAGACAGTCGTGACATAAGCACATGCTGTAAATGTCGTTGAATGTTAAAGGGATTGCATTTGTCAATGATTCTGGAGGAGAACCTGAGCACTTGCAGCTGCCTATAGGAAAAATTGGCAGAGTGGGTCCACCCTTCAATGTACTTGAAAAATTGTATAACTTTTCATTATACTAACAATAACATTTGATAAAACTTGCTAACATCTTTAAATAGTTTGAAGAACCACAGCACACACATTCTTTGCATTGTGAGCAATAAAGTGAGGGACTTCTTATATTTCCTCATTTACCTCAGTGCACAAGTGCCAGGAGTGTGGCACTGGCGCATGTACAATCTAGGAAGTCACTGACTTATTGTTCATAAGTTAATCACTTTATTGTTCACAAGTACTGTTAATATTAAACCAGTTCCGGACTGCCTATAGACTTTTTAAGTCCGGGCAGTCCACTCTTAACTTACCCGGACTTCTTTGCAGTGTTAAGCAGCTGCATGAAATCGTGCAGAACTCAGAACTCAGAAGTCAGCTGTAACTGCAGCCTGAGTTCCTATAGAGAAGGTAGGGATGGTTTATTACCATTCTTGCCTTCCTAATCGCTGTGTACACAGAGAAAACAGCCCCCCATAAAAAAACAAAAAACAAAGGTCTATTATGTCCTTATGGGGACACAATGTAAAAAAAAAATCATAAATAGAAAAGTAAAAAATAAAAATGAAATTAAAATAATTTTAAAAATAAAAAATAATACACCAATACCACGCCAACATCACAGGTCCTAGCCTCACTCCCAATGACACACTACAAAATAAAAATTACTGTAACTGAGATGGAAAACTATTTTAAAAAGTTTTTTAGTGCCACTTTAAAAAAAAAAAAACGTGAAGCATGAAAAACAGACGCAAAAATTAGTTGAATAACCCAAATGAAAAAAAAATTTATAGCCCTCAAAATCACATACAGTATACGAAAAAAAACTAAAATGTGTCTGGTTCTGAACCAGAGTAATTGGCCTGGTACTGAAGTGTGTAACAATGCCTGCATTGGTGCTCCATCCGTTAGTCCTCAATTTTTACCACCAGCCAGGTAGTTTGCTTTTGTAGTTTTCTCTTGTTATGATATATATATATATATATATATATATATATATATATATATATATTCTCTCTTCCCTTTATGTTCTCTTATAGTACTCCTTGGTAATGCCCCCCTAGCCTATTTCTCTCCTCTCCTGCTCTCCACCTAATCATAGATCCACCTCCTCTTTGTGCTAATGGATTGATTGGGGAATCCTTCCACAGAGTACCACACCCAACATTGAAAGTGCGGCACTTCTGCTAATACTACTTCTTGTTTTAAATTCGTTTTTATTAAGTCGCTAATACTACTTCTGTTCCTATTAATGCCCCCGATTCAGCACTGTTATTTGGAAGGATTTTGGACCTGACAGACTCCCTTTAATTTTTGAATATTTGTACATTTTTAGTTATGTTTTTGTTTTTAGTTTAATCATAGGGAAACTCATTCACATATGTTGTAGTCTGATACACAAAAAATACTGCAAATGTATACATCCACCGTAAATCGTTGATTGTAATGTCAGTCTGTATTCCCTTAGTCCAGACAGCAGCACAATATGGGGTATCTCTGCCCCTGTGTGTTGTTTAGGACAGGTGGAACCTTTAATTAGCACCAAAAAGGTGCCTCCTACTAGCCCTATAAGAGGGCACAAGAGACCTCCCTCCACTGTGTAAATTATAAAGTAGCAGGAAACAAGCTTCTAGGGAGGGAAGCCTTGTGCTGCTGTCTGGACTAAGGGAATACAGATTGACATTACAATCAACGATTCCCCTTACGTCCGACAGCAGCACAATATGGGGAGATAGCAAGTAATTCCCCTAGGGAGGGTTTCCTCGCCTTACAATGTCAAGGACTGACTGACCAAAGGCAGTTGTCTGGAAACTGCGGATGTCCAATGATAATGTTTAACAAAAGGTCAACTGAGATGACTATGATGCAGCCGCACAAATCTGGTCCAATGGTAAGGACTGATACTCAGCCAAAGAAGTCGACAACCCAGGTCGAGTGGCCGTAGAAAAACTGGAGGGAATAACTCCTGAATAAGAAAGGAAGACTTAATTTTCTCCTTGATCCATGTGGATAGAGTAGGCTTGGAAGCCTTGAGGCCTCTGTTTTTACCCTGCATATCAATTAGTAGGCTTTCGGCCTTCTTAAGCGGTTGAGTGTGGAAAAGGTAAATCCACAGACACCTTACCACATCTAAGGTGTTGAGCTTTTCTTCCTCCTCAGGAGGTTGGAGAGGGGAAAAACACAGGTAACGAAATTAGCTGATTGCTATTATAGTATGAGGGGACCTTAGGGATAAACCCAGGTAAACCTAAGGTGCACCCTATCTGCAAAAACAAAATGTACGGTTCTCTAGAAGAGAGGGCCTGGAGCACTCCTACTCTTTGGCAGATATAATAGCCAACAAAAAAGTGGTTTTGTAGGCTAAATATTTTATCTCCGTAGTCTCCAAGGGTCCAAATGGAGGACCGCACAGGCCTGTAATGACTACCGCAAGGTCCCACTGGGGATGATACTGAGGGCTTTAGCCTCATTGCCCCTTTAAGGAACCTTGCAACCAGAGGATCCTGAGACAGACGTCTGTTCAAATGAGCAGAGAGGGCCGCAATCTGCACTTTCAAAGTGGCAGGGGCAAGGCCCTTATCCAAACCGTCCTGAAGAAAATATCAGCCGTTGAAGGTTCTAGATTATTAATACCCTTCTTGGAGCACCACTCCATGAAAATCTTGGCTGTCCTCTGGTAGTTCTTATTGGTAGATTCTGCTCTTGCAGAATAAAGGGTCTTCAGGATGGCCTCTGACAGTCCTCTATCCTGCTGTAGGGACTGCTCAACCTCCAGGCTGTCAGGTTGAATCTCCAGAGATCCTGGCACTTCAGAGATCCTTGGGAAACCAGGTTCTGGATGGGGGGAAGCCTCCAATATATCCCTCGACTCATCTCCATGAGTTGGGAAAAACCAAGCTCTTTTTGGCCAGAATGGAATGATGGCTATCACAGAGACTTGGTCCTGTCTGATTTTCATTAATACCTTTGGTATTATTGGAATTGGAGGGAAGATGTATGCCAGCCTGGACCTCCAAGGGATGGACAGGGCATCCACTGCCAAGGGATTGTCCTCCTGGTAAAGGGAACAGAACTTCTCCACCTTGGCGTTGAGTCGGGTTGCCATGAGGTCTATTTCTGCAAGACCCCTATTCAGGGTAATCTGATGAAAGACTTCTGGATTGAGTGACCATTCTCCTGATATGGCATAACCCCCGACTCAACTGATCCGCTACTATGTTCAGGGAGCCCTTGATGTGAACTGCGGATAAATGGGTTAGATTTTTCTCTGCCCATGTAAGTATCAGATCTGCCTCTCTAAGGAGGGTTGGTGATCTGGTGCCTCCCTGTCTGTTCACGTACAGCACTGTGGTCATGTTGTCTGACCGGATTTTGACTGCTCTTCCCCTGGGAAGAGGCAAGCAATAGAGTAAGGCACGATATACGGCTCTGAGCTCCTTCCAGTTGGACGAGGTCCTTTTTTCAGGAGCGCTCCAGACTCCCTTTATGGAGTTTTCGTCCAATGGGCTCCCCATCCCGAGGGGGATGCATCTGTAGTCAACAGGGTCCAAGAAGGTTGGACCGTGGACCTTCCGTCTTTCAGGTGCAACCACCACTTGAGGGAAAGACGGGTCCTGGGGGAGAGTCGAATCTTCTTGCTGAATGTAAGAAGGGAGCGATCCCAAGCCTCTAGTAACTCCTTCTGGAGGGGACGTAAGTGCCACAAGGCCCATGGGACTGCCTCCACTGAGGAAGACATCAAGCCCAGGATCTTCATCAATGTTCTGATGGAGGCTATCGGCTTTTTGAAGAGGTGCCGGACTGCCGCAACCAGCTTCTCCTTCCTCGCTGGTGTCAAGGAGATTTGCAGGCGGACTGAATCTAGGAAGTAGTTTTCTCAGAGGAACTTCCTTCGAGTTGAAGGGATCGTTTTTGACTTCTCCCAATTTATAAGCCATCACAGACTCTGAAGGCTGTCTGTAGGTACTGGAGCAGAACAGACTCTGACTGGGCCTTTATCAACCAGTCATCTAGATAAGGCACCAAGAATATCCCCTGAAGCCTGAGGGTGGCCGTTATAGGGCCACTACCTTTGTAAAGGTGTGGGAAGCAGAGGAGATCCCGAAGGGTAGTGCTGTGAATTGAAAGTGCTTCCTGTGGCCGGAAACTACTATGGCAATCCTTAGAAAAAAACCTTCTGCGTGGAGGTAAATAGAAATATGCAAATGGGCGTCTTTTATATCCAAAGTCACAAAAAACATCGCCTTAGAGGAGAAAGGTGGTGACAGACTTTATGGTTTTCCTATGGAAGCGCTTCTTTTTGATGAAGCGGTTGAGGTACCTTAAGTCTATGATCATTCTCCACTTGTCTGCTGGTTTTGGCATCAGGAAGACGGGAGAATAGACACTGGATCCTTCTTCTAGAGAAGGGACTTCCACCAGGGCTCCCTTGTGAATGTACTCTCGGATGGAGCATTCCAATGTAGTCTGCTGCATTGTAGGGAGGCTGCGAGTTAACACAAACCGATCCTGAGGAGGACGGAGGAACTTGATTGCATAACCTCTTTGGATTACCTACCGGACCCATGGGTCTCGAATTTTTTCCCTGCCCGCAGTTGAGAAAGTGGGAGACACGACCTCCAACAAGAATCTCGGCCACAGGAAAACTGCTTCTGATGTCAAAAGCTAGGCTTGACTTTTTTATCATCAGACTTCGGAATCTCCGGCCGGCGTCTCTAGAGGAATAACTAGAGCCTCTCTGGACTGCCTTCCACGACGAGGCGGATAGCCTCTACCACGGCCAGAGCCAGACCTACCTCTGAAGGCCTGGGGTAAAGTTTTACCCTTCTTGTCGGCCAAGCCCTCTAGGATCTCATCTAGGGCACAGCCAAAGACTCTACCCGGCTCAAAGGGTAATACGCACAAATTATACTTTGAGGGGAACACAGCTCTCCAAGGTTTTAACCATAGAGGTCTTCCTGCTGCAGTGTTCTTGGTAAGTGCCAGGGATTTGGCCGCCAGCCTTAATTGATGGTGGGAGGCTTCCGTTAAATATTCAGCTGCTAGGGAAACTGAGCCTAGAAACCCTAGCAGCTCGTCTCTGGAGACTTCCAGAGTCGGTCACTTTCGAGGTGGACAAGGTCAGTACATAATTTGGCTGACACTTCACAGGACGCAACCGCCACAGCGGTCTTGGGCGAGGCAGCTGAATAAGCCTTCTTGAAGGTATTGTCGAAGCGCTTGCCATGGCGTCGTGCAGATTTCCTCCATCATCTGATGGTACCTTAGTGCGGCAGGACAGTTTAGCCACCGCCATATCCACCTTGGGAGGAGGACCCCATTGATCCCATTGAGCAACTGGAAATAAAGCGCCGAACCTCCTAGGAACCACAAGAGGTTTTTCAGGACTTCTCCACTCTGAGGACATTAATTTTTGTAATGTCTGGTCCACTTGGAAGACCCTAGGCCCTCTATAGGTGGACGCGGAGGCTTCCCCCGTCAACATCACGATCCTTAGACCGGATGGACTTCAGCAGCCGGCTTAATTTTTCGAGTGGAAGCACGGCCTGCTGGGATCTTCAGTGGAATCGTCAGATGAGAGTGTCTCGTCCACTATCTGATAATCTTCATCAGAGATCCGTAAGGAAGATTGTGTCTCAATCTGCGGTCTCTTGGCAATCTGGGCGATGGAAGAACGAATCTCCTTTAAGAGACTCCTCATATAGTCCTTTACCCAAGTAACAACCTCTTATAGAAGGTACTTCCGGCGGAGGTCTGCGACACTGGTGACAGCGGGTAAAATCATAGCCGTCAGGTAAAGGGGTATTGCAATCCAAACACATTAGGTGTTTCAAGTTTAGAGGAATTTTTCCTCCTAAGCGCATCGCCATTACGTGATGCAGAAGATGACATCTGAAACATCAAACAGCCACGTGACACTGAAACAGGGAAGATCGCCAAGCATCGCATAAAAACCCAAGGGGTACCTTTTTTTTTTTTTTTTTTTTTTTGAATCGGTCACTTGAAGAGAGAAAAAAACCGTCAGAAAAAAACCAGCCACCGCAACCCGCAGCAGAGGAGCTAGAAACCACTCACTCAACAAATAAAGGACTGCATTCAGACCTTTTAAATGTAATCCAGCAGCGAGGGGAGGAAGCCAGCAAAGAAACATTTATACAGCACCAAAACAAGTCAAACGCCATAATGGAACATAGAGGAGCATAAGCTTAAGCCAGAGGCTCAAAATACAAGCAGCAAAAATCAATTCTATATTTTGCCTTTAAATTTCCAAACTTACCGCACTTTTTCCGAGAAAACCGGAAGTAGGGCGCGGTGGTGCGCAAAGGCTTCCTTCCCCTGGGAACACGGCACCGGAGAAAAGTTCCGGCCGAGGAGGTTCCCCGCTTACTTCCGGGATCGCGCTGCCTGCAGATGGATGCCGGATAACGCTGCGCTGCGGTGCGAAGGCCCGAAGGCCCGAAGGACCGGAGGTTTTCTCTTTGGGACCGAGGTACCCCAAAAAGGTAAGCCAGGAGTAAATAAAACCCCTAGCAACGGGAGGTCACAAGAGACCTCCGTCCACCTGTTCCACACAGGACAGAAAAAAACACAGTGGAGGGAGGTCTCTTGTGCCCTCTTATAGGGCTAGTAGGAGGCACCTTTTTGGTGCTAATTAAAGGTTCCACCTGTCCTAAACAACACACAGGGGCAGAGATACCCCATATTGTGCTGCTGTCGGACGTAAGGGGAATACTTATTTTCAATACTAAATAATACATTTTCAATTGTCAAGGCATAGTGCACAATCTTTGCAGGTAAAGTGTATCCTCCAACCTGAATAATAACTGATAGACTTTATTGATCATTAACGGATGTTGTGGGCAACATGTCAAGAATGATCAATTACCCCTTTAGCAGTGCACTAAATGCACTAAGGATCTAGCAGCACAAGCAATATAAAGAAGTAGCTTTATTTTACAAGACTTGACAATTCCAAGATAATCCTCAAAATCCTCCTACAATGTTATTGGGTACTTGAAAAACGTAAAATCTCCTAAAGTGACTGATTTTATTTCTCTTAAATTAACTACAGTTTGGTGCGATTTCACTGATGATTTTTCATGATAACAAGGAAATCAATTGGAAACTGAATGATCATGCAAAGTCAGAGCCCAGGGCTTCTACCCCTTTGTTATAGCAATCATGAGTGCTGATCTGTAATATCACTTCGATATGGCAGAAACTTTTAAAATAACAGTTACCTTTTAAGTGACCTGTCAGATTTTCTGTCACTGCTGACATTACCAGACTGTGTAGGGATATCCCATGTGTAGGGACCCACCAGAAAGGGGAATGATAATGCACAATTGTTAATTTATTTATACATGGTCAGGAGGAAAAACATAGAAGAACTTAAATGCAGCATTTAAAAAATACTCAAGGATTGATATTTTTGCATTAAAATGACGGACATTTGGACAAAAGTTGATGGTTCCTATTATAAGTCAATGGGTTTTATTAGTATCCATCATGGCAACACAATTCTGTTTACTCTAAGTATTCTGGAAAAGGAAGACAGAGCACTTGCTTGTATATTTCCAAACAAAAGGGGGGACACCCTTGAGGTCCCAATGTAAGATAGTGCTTATCTTAACCTAGATTCACACAACAGAATTTCACCTGTGAAATTCAGTCTGTGTGTCCGCCAGATTTATTGGCCTGAACATCATGCCGGGAGAGGGACTCCTAGCATTATAGTTATCTATGCTGTTAATGACTGTGGTACAGTATTTGGTTGTGAGACAGGGATTCCTAGCAGCTTAGAAAACAATGTGCCCAACACTAGTTTTCAGTTTCTTTATAAGAACGGTTCCATCCCATTCAATGACAGAGAACAAAGACGTTTAAAATGGCAGGAGTAAACACAAAGTGACTTTTTGACACATTATGTAAACAGTTGCTAACCACTTTAAAGGGGTTTTAAAATGGGGAATCAATTGAAGATGCATGGGGGTCTGACACCCGAGCCCCCCAAGGATCTGCTGATTGAAGCAGCAGAGGCACTCCCTGTGCGCCACTTCCAATTCTCAGGCCTTGTGAAGTCAAGTTCATCGGTCATATGGACAGATTGCAGCTCAGTCCCATTCATGTGGATGGGCTGATCTTACAAAAGTACAGAACCGTGCTTGATAAGTACTGAAGAGGTTGCAGAGCTCACATGAAGGCTGCAGCCTAGTCAAACAGCTCATCAGCCAGGGGCCCAGGTGTCAGAAATATGGATAGGTCATCAATTAATAAGGCCCAGAAAACCCCTTTAGGCTAAGCCCCCACATTGTTGCGGAAACACAGCTTTTTGTGTTACAGATTTTGCTGCATTTTTTGAATCAAAGCCAGGAGTGGAATGAGCAGAAGGGAGAAGATTGTGCTTCCTCTATATATCTTATTCCTTTTGTTGCCATGCTTTGGCTCAAAAAAAAAACGCAGAAAATTCTGAAACAAAAAAAGCTGTGTTTCTGCAATGTGGGGCCTTACCTTGATTTTTCTCCTTTGCTTTCTATGGTTTTTGTTGTGAGTTAACATGGTGCAGCAAGTTTTCAGATTCAAGTCACAGATGGCTACATCTGTAGTATTATAAAGTTACTGAACCATATTATCCCCATACACACAGTATATATGCAGCATATGCCATGAAGCCAAAACACACCCACAAACACTATAAATATGCATTGCTTGCACGTGGTAGTAAATTAATGAGATTCAGCAATCAATAACCATATAACTTCTTCATTTGCTGAATTCTCTCAAAGGACTTTTTGTGTGCACATGGCATTGAACTCTTTGGTGTTGTGTCTGGCAGTTCTATATAGAACATATTAGCAATGCTTTGCCTGGACTAAATACATTGCTCAGCTCCAAAGGATGCTGCTTGGATGCCAGTGGAGTGCTGCCAATTAAAGTTGGCAATCAATAGTTGATAAATACTAGCGTGAATCCTAATTTCATCATGTTTGGTAATTATTTGCACCACCAGACATTTTAATTGAACCAATTAACCCGATATTATATATTAATTAATGCATTTTATTGCGCAATGCCTCTTATGCATGAATAAAAAGATGAAACAACATAGAAAGAAGGCGCTGAGCTTCTCTAATGATGATTTGATAGTTTCCATGATTTTTCGTTCTGATAGTTAACTTTTTCACAGATTATTATATTTTGCCTGCACAAAACATTTTTGTCTAATTATCTTGGCTATAAATAAGATATGTTAGAAAAGTAGTTTTGCCTGGCAGGATGGCTAAAATACAAAAATGAAGAGGGGGAAAAAACAAGAAATATAGAAATTAACTATAATCTAAATATGGATTTTTATTATTTTGATTCCGTTTATCTTCTATATTATACATCTTGTATATCGAGAGGTATTTTAAAGTTTAAGTAGCATGTACAGTCATGGCCAAAAGTTTTGAGAATGACACAAATATTATATTTTCACATGATCTGTGGCCCTCTGGTTTTTATGTGTGTTTGTCAGATGTTTTTATCACATACAGAAATATAATTGCATTCATATTATGAGTAACAGAAGCTTATATTGACAGTTAGAATGAGTTAATGCAGCAAGTCAATATTTGCAGTGTTGACCCTTCTTCTTCAGGACCTCTGCAATTCTCCCTGGCATGCTCTCAATCAACTTCTGGACCAAATCCTGACTGATAGCAGTCCATTCTTGCAGAATCAATGCTTTAATTTTGTCTGAATTTGTTGGTTTTTGTTTGTCCACCCGTCTCTTGATGATTGACCACAAGTTCTCAATGGGATTAAGATCTGGGGAGTTTCCAGGCCATGGACCCAAAATCTCTATGTTTTGTTCCCTGAGCCATTTAGTTATCACCTTTGCTTTATGGCAAGGTGCTCCATCATGCTGGAAAAGGCATTGTTGAGCGCCAAACTGCTCTTGGACGGTTGGGAGAAGTTGCTCTTGGAGGACATTCTGGTACCATTCTTTATTCATGGCTGTGTTTTTAGGCAAGACTGTGAGAGAGCCGATTCCCTTGGCTGAGAAGCAACCCCACACATGAATGGTTTCAGGATGCTTTACAGTTGGCATGAGACAAGACTGGTGGTAGCGCTCACCTCTTCTTCTCCGAATAAGCTGTTTTCCAGATGTTCCAAACAATCGAAAAGGGGATTCATCAGAGAAAATGACTTTACCCCAGTCCTCAGCAGTCCACTCCCTGTACCTTTTGCAGAATATCAGTCTGTCCCTGATGTTTTTTCTGGAGAGAAGTGGCTTCTTTGCTGCCCTCCTTGAGACCAGGCCTTGCTCCAAGAGTCTCCGCCTCACAGTGCGTGCAGATGCACTCACACCTGCCTGCTGCCATTCCTCAGCAAGCTCTGCACTGCTGGTAGCCCGATCCCGCAGCTGAAACACTTTTAAGAGACGGTCCTGCCGCTTGCTGGTCTTTCTTGGGCGCCCTGGAGCCTTTTTGGCACCAATGGAACCTCTCTCCTTGAAGTTCTTGATGATGCGATAGATTGTTGACTGAGGTGCAATCTTTCTAGCTGCAATACTCTTCCCATTTAGGCCATTTTTGTGCAGTGCAATGATGACTGCACGTGTTTCTTTAGAGATAACCATGGTTAACAGAAGAGAAACAATGATGGCAAGCACCAGCCTCCTTTTAAAGTGTCCAGTGGTGTCATTCTTACTTAATCATGACCGATTGATCTCCAGCCCTGTCCTCATCAACACCCACACCTGTGTTAATGGAGCAATCACTGAAACGATGTTAGGTGGTCCTTTTAAGGCAGGGCTGCAATGATGTTGAAATGTGTTTTGGGGGATAAAGTTCATTTTCTAGGCAAATATTGACTTTGCAAGTAATTGCTGTTAAGCTGATCACTCTTTATAACATTCTGGAGTATATGCAAATTGCCATTAGAAAAACTGAAGCAGTAGACTTTGTAAAAATTAATATTTGTATCATTCTCAAAACTTTTGGCCATGACTATATACATTAATATAGAAAAAACTACAAGATTGCATAAATTAGTTTTAAATATTTTTTTATGCTTTTATCAATATGCCATTTTACAAACGTAGCAAAGTTTAATTTGACATGACTTTTCTATGGCTTTTCAATGAACTGTGTTGTGTTTTGTTGCAAGGTATAAGACTGCAGTAAGTTTTTAGAGTCAAGTTAAACTTTGCCACAGAGCCACAGTTTTTTTTTATAATAAAATATTCCTTTTTTTACTATTCAAAATAGTGTCAATTAATACAAGTGCCCTAATACTAAGTGATTTATTAACAACTAATCAGCAATATTAGTGATTATACCAAACTATCACTGTTGCTTTGGCTTATTCAACCCCAAGTTCTAAGTTGTTATGATTAGTAAAAGTTCTGGCTGGTCATCATACGCTGTAGAAGGAATGGCGGCCATTCAAGAGAATGCTGACGGTGTATTACTGTACAGTGAGTGACAATAGCTGATGTTCCTCTGGATATTAGAGAAGGAGTCTTTATGAGAAAAGTTCTTTGAGGCTGAGGCCCCAAGTTGCGAAAACGCAGCTTTTTTTTGTTGCAGATTTTGCTGCAGTTTTTTGAGCCAAAATCAGGAATGGCTACAAAAGGAATGGGGGATATATAGGAAGTTCTTATACTTCCCCCTTCTGCTCAATCCACTCCTGGCTTTGGCTCAAAAAACTGCAGCAAATTCTGCAACAAAAAAAGCTGTGTTTCCGCAACGTGGGGCCTCAGCCTAAAAGTCAGAATTTATCATGGTAATGTGCTGCCTTGGTACATATCAGTATATACCATTGTGGTCTATATATGAGGACTTCATTGTTGTCAGTCAGTATGCATATGCTATGATTACTCATGCTACTAAGCTACTGTAACATTTATCGATTATTCATTTGGACAATTGTTTTGGCCCATAGATACTTTTGTGTCAGGGTTAACCTAGCAATCTTAATATTATCCCCCACACTTTAAGATTTTTTTTTTATTAGTGGACTTATGTGGACTTAGCCCTTACTAGATATGAAGATATAAATATAGAGAAAATATAACAGGCTTTTATTAAAATACAGTCCCAATCTACAGTAAGTACCTTTTTCATTTTTATATGGAAAACCTTCAGCCTCTTTTCTCCAGTTCTGGTCTAACAAAGGATTTAGCATGTCACTGGCCATGTGGACTTAGCCCTTACACATCCTCTTTGAACTACAGTTCATTTTTAAAGAATAACAGAACGTGTGATACACAATAGGAGAAATAAGTCTTATGCAGGCTCAGGCGGTTTCACAGTACCTAGTTTACGTGATGCCTGCAATTTGGTACCATGTTTCGGACATGGCCCATCCATAAATGCTAAGAACTGAGATGCCAGTTATGTTTTTGGATCATGATTGATTGATGGAATTATTAATCTGCATCTTTAGTTATACACTTCATTGCACTGAGAAACTTTCAGTATACTGTATAATGGTTTGAATGTTGATCTTCATGTTCCTTCACCATGTTCTGTGTTGACAGATCTGTCAACCATGCACTGGGAAATTTTAACATTTTGACCTGCTTAGGTTGCCTGATGACCAGAGCTGACTCTACAAATTTGAGAATTTATAGTGTGATGCTCCGTAAATGCTTGCTACTTCATGTAAAGTGCTAAAGAAGCAGTAAAGCAGAATGCAGATAGAGTTCCTCATCTTAATTAATACATGCTCTTTTTCATGCGCGCATGGATGCAGAACATGTTTTGAGCCCAGAGAGCGGTTAACTGCTGACTGTGTGCTGTCTGTGCTAAAATTGTGTCTTAGTTCTGTATATTGTATACTGTATATGTTTTAATTAGGAGATAAAATTTCTACTTTGCAATTCTTAAAGGAACAATAAAAATCTAGAAATAAATAATACCAGTAAAGAGAAAAAAAGAAATTGTCAACATTGTTTATGGGTCTATAGAACTTCTTCAGAGTGTGCAGATGTTTGTTTCCGCATGATCTCTTCAATTTTTGACTGACAAATGCCTAAGGTTTTAGGACTAAATATTATTTGCCTCCTGTTGCATAGAGAACATTGGGGAGAGGCACCTGCTGCATTCAACGGTATACAATATATACAATGAAATGAGAATATCCATTCCGAGAATATTATAAATAATTTTTTTCTTTAAATGAAGTTAAAGTATTACATCACAGAAATATATGGTTACTCAATAAGCTAATGTCTGTTTAACCTGTTAGTGATAGTCTTGTTTTAGTCCTTAATGACCAAGTAATTTTTTTTTGCACTCTTCTGTAGTCACATACCAAGAGCTATGACTTTTTTTTATTATTCTTTTAATTTAACTACATGAGGACTTGTTTTTTTTTTTTTTTGCAGTACAAGTTGTAGTGTTCAATGGCACTATTTTGGGGCAGCTATGTCTCATTGATTAAGTTTTATTAGCTCTTTCCTGAGAATACATAGAAAAAACAGCAATTTTGCCATTGTCTTTTTATGTTAGACATTTTACACAATTCACCATATGGATTAAATAACTTGATAAATGTATTCACTGGATCAACAAAATTACACTGATGCCAAATTTTTTTATATTTTTTAAGTTTTACTATTTTACAAATCCTTTTGCAATAATAATATTTTTGCCAATTTCCAAGATCTATAACGTAATTGTGAGAAGATTTATTTTTTGCAGGAAGATCTGACATTTTTATTGATGTATTTTTAGGTAACATAATACACTTTGATTTCTTTTTATAATTTTTTTTTGGTGGACAAAAAAACGTGTAGATTTTTTTTTTTAAAACGTTCAGCTTATGAGAAAAATAACTTTATAGTTGTATTACTCAGATCATTATGAATACGGCAATAGTCAATATGTCTGTTAGATTTTAACTTGTTATTTTATTATTAGTAAACATTTTGGGATGGGGTATTAACATTTTATTATGACATTACCTGTTGTTGTTTTTTTATAAAACTTTATTTAATTTGTTTATAATATTTTTTATTGACTAAGGGTACTTGAACTTGTGATTTCATCATCACTTTTATAATACATAGAACTGCCAAAGTAGCACAATATATTATATGTTTATCACAATCTCACAGGCTGGCTAGAAGGCCATGCCTTTGACATGTTACTGAAAAACAAGATAATATAAAAAAAGTAATGAAAAAACGCCGCACTTACCCAATTTCCCAATACCAGATGAAACATGGCTGTGTCCAGGATGTAGGCAGTCCCATTCAGTATATGATAAAAACAGCACAGGTTCAAAATGCTAATAGAGTAACCAACTACGCACCTACAATCCATGAAGCAGTGGATGCTAGCATTTCCAAGAGTCCAATGCAGCATATAATACCTTAATGGCAATGGGTGCAAATGCAATGGAGGAGAGAAAAAATACCCACCAAAAGTATATAGCGCAATAAGGCAGAACTCAAATTTTTAAAGAAAACATAAAGTGAATCTTTAATTCAAAGCAATGTTTTGGTTCCAACAGGAACCTTTCTCAAGGTTGGCTAGGGGTAAAACCAGTAGAAAGAGAAAGATTGGTTATGCTGAATAGAGCACTGATGAGATCACAGCAAGATTACTGGGTCCATTTCTGCAGATCTCACCTATAAAAAGACCTAGATAAGATTGAAAGGGTGCAAATAATGGACTACAAAAATGGTGGAGGGTCTAAAGTATAAAATATAAAGAAATCTAGAAGAAAACATAGAGAAAACTGAAGAACTTAATCTGTATAGCCATGTAGAAAAAACTATAAGGTTGCCCCCCCCCCCCCTTTCATTATCAAGAAACAATATCCCTTTGGCAGGTTGATTTTGTATTAGTTAGACACTAAAGAGGAGACTGTGGGCCCTTTTAGCTGCCCCCACCCATTATTATTGTGTTGGAACACAACACTTTACTGTGGCACATAATGTGAGACGTTATTTTGTTGTGGGCACAATGAGGGATTATTATTGTATAAAAGCATTATTATTTTGTAGGGCATAAAAGAGGACACTAGTACTGTGTGAAGTACAAAGAGGTACTGTTAGGGAATTGCCAGTTAAGCAATTCCTCAGTTGCTGCTGCTGAAACCTGGGAGGAAGGGAATGACAGAGACAGTGAGCCCAAAAACTAGGCCCACCCCCGTGTCTCTACCTATTTGCTGCAACTATGCTAATGACAGGGACAACTGGACAACAAACCCTACTCTAGATAAGTGATACACAGAACAGGACAACACAACACAACACAGAAGAGGAGTCAGCAGGCCATGAGTCAAGCCAGAGAGACAAAACAGTACCAAATCGCAATCCAAAAGAGTAGTCAAAAAAGCCAAAAAGCAGAGGTCAGTAAATACAATACAAGAGCAAGGAAAACCGCTTAGAAAGGTCAGAAACACAATAACCAGCAACCATGTGTGGGCTGATGGCCAGGTAAGGAAGTCCAGAACCCGCCCCAGGCTTGATTGGCAGATAAGCTGTCAATCACAAGCACACAAAAGTTAACCCTATCAGTTCCAACACAGAATGACAAGAGTCCGGGAGCAGGTCATCATGAGTGGACATGCCTCCTACGCCGTACAATGCGGCCAGAGAACGGCGCAGGAGTTCAAATGGGTGAGTTCGTAACAGGAACAGTATTGATGCGCAAGGGGCAATGAATGGGCTTTGTTAGAAGCAGGAGATAAAATTATATGGCAAGAACAGGGCAGTCTTCAGGATTATTCTTCTTTCCAAAAATTTGCTTCAGAATACATACCTTAGTTATCATAGGTATGTTATAAGGAGAACACATGTTGCTTGTGTGAACAGAGCCTTAGCATATAATCACATAGAGAAAGAGTGTGGGATAGAATTAACTCATTAGGAATGGTTGTAAATTAATGAGAACGTATCTCTTTAGTCCAACTGTAAAGTATAGTATTTTAAATACAGTGTAACTAGAACAAATAAAAGTCCCTTTCTATCATTAACTATAATGACAACCCTACTTCTGTGAATTGATAACTATTAATTATAGCTATAGTTGTAGAACTCTGAGTTCTGTGGTTGAATAAAAGATCTGTATGTCTTCATGCAATTATAAAACTCTTAATGTTCTTATATTTTGCAATGCATTACAAAAGGCTATGGTTAAAAAAAATGACTGTATTAGATATCATGGTGAGCTGGAAAGCTTTTAACCAAATAATACTCTATGATCGTGAGCTCACATATATCACATTTCTTGTACTTTGGAAAACTAAATAACCTTATTATGTACAATGTATGCTTCAATGACATACTGCATTAAGACAATAGAGAGAAAGGAATGGAAGTATAAATTGGGACAAACAAGTCTTAACATTTCACAATAAATGAAGAAATTCATACAATACAGATGTAGTCATCTTTAACTTGAATCTGGTAACTTTATGCCCTGTGATAACTCACAACAAAAACCATTGAAAGCAATAGAAAAAAAAATTAAAGTGATTAGCAACTGTTTACTTAACATATTAAGTTATGTTAAATTTGGCTACATCTGTATATACAGATGTGTCCTCCCTTAAATGGGTTTTCCCATCTCCCTCTATCACCAGTTTGCCTGCTCTCACTTCGTCTCACTTCCTGTATTCTTCATCAAGCTGGTAGGCGTGCTTTGACTGTTTGATGGACAGGACACTATGAAGCACAGTAGATATAGACATTGTATTTATTTATTATGATTACTAGAAATATATAATAATGCAGTTCAAATAATATGCACAGGATTGGAGAGAAAAAAACTTATACATACTGCCTGGACTGACAACAAACATGCAGTAAATGCAATGTAACCTTTGGCTTTACCTAGAGAGATAATATAAACTGTCTGAGCCTTTATCAACAAACTGCAATTAGCTAAAGATAACAGCTCTGAGAGCAAACATAATCCAGAGAATTTAACTCCCCTCCTGTCCAGAGAGCAGTGAGCCATGTCATCTGTCCTATATGGCTAGATAAGTAGAGATACAGGCCGGGAACCAAGGAAACGTAGTGTAAACAATGGGAGGAAAAATTTCACATAGGAGGTAAACGAAGGTAAATGAATGGGCCTAATCAGCAGAGAGTTTTGAGCCACCAGCTCAGGGGTTGTGCAATGGGTAGCCCTTGTGCACCCTCTTATGCCAACCTATTCCTGGGCTGGTGGGAGCGCTCCCTCGAACCGGGTGAGGGAGAGACCGATTGGATGCAGAAGATCCATATTTGGGCCCGCTACATAGATGACATATTGGTCATATGGGAGGGGTCTGAGGACCAGTTTGGTCGTCTGGTAGCGGGTCTCAATAAGAATGATATTGGTCTTCATTTTACCTATGAGACTAACCCTACCAACTTAGCTTTTTTGGATCTCCATATCTCGGTCATTAAAGGGGAAGTTTTGACTACCATATATCGCAAACCCACCTCTACTAATTCATTATTGCGGTGGGAGAGTCATCATCCCCTTCCCCTCAAAAAAGGAATACCTAAGGGCCAATATCTTCGGCTTCGTCGCAATTGTTCAACAATCTCTGAGTTCAAGAAACAAGCGGCAGATTTGAGATCTAGATTTCATGCTAGGGGGTATCCTGATTGCGTTTTAAGACCGGCTTTTCAACATGCCCTTAATCAGGATCGGCCCGTGCTTCTGACTCCTAAGATCAGTCCTCCCAGTGTTGGGCAGACTAGGCTAATAGGTACGTTTGATGGCATGGCTGATCAGGTTTGTACTGTTATTGCTAAACACTGGGGGATTTTGACTATGGACCCCGATATCGTTGATGCGGTGGGCCATAAGCCCCAAATAACGTATAGAAGGGGCAGGAGCATTAGGGACCGTGTGGTAGTGAGTCATTTCTCCGAACCTACCACTGCCAAAAATTGGCTAACAAAAAAAGTTGTGGGCTGTTTTCGCTGTAGTGGCTGTATTGCATGCCCATACATCACAAGTGGTAAAAATTTCACTAGCAATGTTACCGGTGCTTCTTATGCAATCAGGTCTGTTATTAATTGTCGTTCGAAGGGCGTTATTTATAAGGCCACCTGTAACTGCGGCCTTGAATACATTGGCAAAACAATCCGTGAGTTCAGGCGCCGAATCTGCGAGCATTTAGGTGACATCCGACATCATCGTGATACACCAATCGCCTGGCATATCCGACTTGAACATCAGGGTAATGCTTTGTGCATTAAATTTATGGGTATTGACCTGATCCAACCCCCTGTACGCCGCGGTAATTGGGACCAACTTGTTACTCAGGCAGAAACAAAATGGATTTTTCGCTTGCAAACTGTAGCCCCGGGTGGGTTAAATGAACAATTGAGTTTTGCTTCATTTATTTGATAGGGGTTTCATTCTATATTCAGGATGGTTATTTGTCTAGTCCATATGTGCATTGTATTTTATATCTAGTTTTCATTCCCCTCTAAAATACCTTTTTATGTACTCTACAAGTGATTCTATAAGGTTTTATTTGCAGAGCCTTGCTTCTGTTTATTTATCTGCAGCATTGTTTGTTCAGTTAATAGGGGCATAACGAGGTTTGGATTCAGATAACATTCTATCCATTTCCTGTTCTTTTGGTTTCATTATCATATGCATAAGCGCTAATGTGATTTCTATTTGGGCATGCTCAGTATGTACTTTGAGTTCCCTTTGTTATGCGCATGCTAATTGCGCTATCCCACCTGTAGCACTTAGTATTTAAGTAGGTAGAGCCTCTTGTGCTTCTCAGGTATGTTTGGCACTCCATATACCTGGTGTAGGAATACTTAGCGTTTGAACTGTGCTATCTTCCAACACTTATGGCCACTCATTGATATACCATGGTGTTGTTTTGTATCTGTGATTAGTTATCTGGTATCTGCAATACCTTTAGGAGTTTTATGTACTACTTATATTTGTGCTATGTTTTTTGATGGTTAACACTTGACCTTAGTGCTTGTTTCTTCCATGCTTGGCACAGGGTGGTATCTTTACTGTGGCTCCATTCCTGCATTTAGTATATTTGAGATTTTTTAACCAACTCTATCCCCTGATGAGTTTAGCGAAACATGCATGTCGGGATTGCATGTTTGGTTACTATATATATGTGTGTTAGGCGTACCTAGTTTTGTTTTGTTTCTTGTGTTTTTTGTTCTCTTTATATCTATTTGTTATGAAGGGATTTGATAGGGATAGTTTATTCTAGGGCCAGGTTCCAGTCGGGGGCACTTGCTATTTAGGGTGGTGGCCCCGAGTTAGGACTTTAGGGTCCATTTAGTGTTTTATATAGGGTGTTATAGGGATAGTTTAGATACAGGTGTTTCCTTATTTAGCCCGTTGTTACTGGTGTTACTTTTGAACCGTGGACTATGTCACCCCTCTCCCCTTCTGGTATTTGCTTCGGCAACACAGGCACCATCTGAATCACGGTAAGTGTCTGGTTGGTTTTTCCTATTTCAGGCTGCCGTGCCTGTTTTGTTTGCTTTTTTTTGTCTCCAAATTATATATATATATATATTTATTTTATTTTATTTTTTTTTTTATATTTTGAGGACTATTTAATTGTGCTGCTTTTAGGGTGGTTATATGTTGTTGTGATTTTTAACTTTAAGTAATTAAAAGTTATATATTAATTTCTGTATTATTGTGATTATCATTTTGGATTATATACCACAGCTGATTTAGCCACAGCATCCATGCCAAGATTGAGCAGGTGTCCTGCTGTGATCTATGCCTTCCATTGAAAACAATGGGAGGCAGAATCTGCTGTTGATTCGGGGGTGGAATCCTTCCCCAAATCAGCGTCAAATTCCGAAGTGTTAGCGGCCTCCAAGAATGTCTTCTCTTATATCACAATCTTCCTCCCTTTTTCTCTAGTAACTAGTAAAATTGCTGTAAAAGTACCCAGTCCATATATATCAAATGGCACATGCACATACAGAATGGATCCGAGAGGTTTATATTCACCGGAATCTTGTATCTTGTAATTCTTTTCACTGTAAATAAATATTAATAAATTGTCATAGACATTTTTGACAAAAATATTTTTTCATTTTGCAGGGTATGGATTTGTAGATTTTGATAGTCCTGCTGCAGCACAGAAAGCAGTTGCATCGCTGAAAGCTACTGGTGTGCAAGCCCAAATGGCAAAGGTAAGGACCCAATTAATTCTACAGTATACTACTCTGTATCATGATGAATAAAGCTACAGAAGTTGGATGGCAGTACTAAGGCATGTGTGCTTGAAGAAGCACACCAGAGAGTTTTATTGACACAAACCACACTGTTGGCTTGTCTGGACTTTATAAGGGCAGGTAGGGTAGAAAATTGTGCTGTTACTTAGGCTTCTTAGTGCATGCAAATGTATTGACTGATTTTTAGCTCACCACACCCACCGAACAAGTAATATAGTGAAATTTATGCACCTGAGGACACAACCCCTGAAAGTATTTCTCTCTTTTTGATCGTCATGGGGCTGTAACTGGAGGTCCTGGGGGTATAAGTGTAGTGTGGGTCCTGCAACTGTCACTGTTATGGGGTTGTGTGGCAGGCGAAGTACAGTATTTAATGGTTTTCTTCTTGACATCGTCATGGAGATACTGTGGATTTTGCTGTGTTGGAAGTCCTATAAATGACATTATTCTGGGGGTTCTAAGCATGTCACTGTTATTGGATTCTTCTTATTTGCTTTGTTATGATATTCTTTGTTTGTCTAAACTATCATAAAATTTTAATGTGTATTTAGGCACAATGTAACAGAGGTAGTATCCCTCGCATATAATATCTGTATTCTTGTGTGCTATCTAAATTACAAATATTGGGAGAATATTAAGACAAAAAGTTATAATAGAGAATGATGGAAAAAATGTTTAAAGATTCATTAATCTCTAATATTGATAAAACATAAATGAGCAACTTTTTTTCTCAATGTTTATATTTTTATTTACAATTTTATGATTTGCTGTTTGTTCACCTTTGTTTTGTTAGGCATAAGTGTCAGTGTATTCAAGGCATTTAATGCCCACTTTTGCCATGCTATTAAATTCTAATGTGTCTTAGTACTGTACGTATAGATGGTAAAATTATGATGTATGGGACAATAGAGAATTAATTTCTTAAAGTGAAAAGTCTGTGTTATTTTCATTAAATGTGATCTATTGTTGGAGAGGCTACGAGAGATGGACAATAGTGTTACTTAATAAAATTGAAAGGAAAATCTGTTCAAGATCACTGCAGTACAATATCATTCTTATTTGATGTCATTATTTTAGAAATAGTTTTATTTACATTTTGGATGTATTTCATATTAAGAGTACCAAAATAATTTAGTTTGAGGTGAATTTGTTGGTATTGTTGCATATATTCTTTTTTGTTTCACTTCACAGCTTACAATAAAATAGGTTATAGTCACTTAATAGGCATCTGTTACCATTCACTCAACTCTCCTGTTGTTTCAAGCATCTTACTGCAGAATTCAATAGGCTTAGCTAGCTTAGTCACTGTATGTTAGTGGCTTTGCTGTTATTTACAATGCATTAACGTGATGCCAAACCGTGTATATATCGGTCCCTATGTATATTGATTCACAGAGGACCACAGGGAATGCTGTGAATATTTTTATATTAGTGAAGATGAAAACATGAGTACAATAACAAGAAAAAAAGCATTAAAAGGTATCTGTACACTTTAAAGAGAATATGTTATGTATTAAATTTTAGTTTCATTAAATATTGTTAGAAATACTATGAATAGGTGGAAGAGACATGTGTTTGGTATTTTTTGTAGTTGTTGCTGTGTATTTTTTATTTGCAAAGCTTCCTAAATGGTACTCCATATTGGAAGAACACACATCCTTCCTGATTAGCCAGCAAAGGCCAGCAAAGTGGGATTTGTGTACTTTCTGGTAACGTGGAAATGCTATGTTACAGTTTCCAGTAAATGATGGGTTCAACCCCAGAGACCAGGGATGGACAGGAAAGATGCACTTAACACTTGATATACCATGATGCAGCAAACTTCGACTTTCAAATACATGCGATGTTTTAAATTTCAGACTAAAGCTTGATCATTTTATGTTGTATAATGTACTGCATGCAGCACAATAGTATTGTAGCTGTGTCAAACTATAGATAAACAAAATTATACCTGTATTTGGCCTTAAAGGGGTTGTCTTGGATTTTTCTTATGACCTATCCCTAGTATAGACCACAAATATCTGAGGCTGACTGCTGACTCCCTTCAAAGATCAGCTGTTCAGGACTATACTGTATCCCTGTACTATACTGTGTACGGAGGCAGAAGCAGATGACTCTACACACTGGAAAATAGTCAGGCAGCATCACTGCATATCAGCTCCCATTGACAACTGTAGCCATTTAAATGCTGCAGTCTCTATTGACCAGCATGCAAAGAGTTAAAAGCCCAGGATTGGAGTCTTCCTGATCCTCGCTGTTAAAAGTGGGTCCCCAGCTTTTGATAGTAGATAGCCAGGCACCCAGCTTGACACAGAGCAGTAGGCCATGCCATGTTTTGATGCATATGAAGTAGAAATTCATATGCATTCAAATAAAATTTGTTAATGACCAATATAGAAAGTCTATTGGTCAGTGACCAATGGGTTAAAATGTTCAAATGTAGCATTGTTTTCTTTTGAAAACCATAGCAACATAAAGTATATTGTATCAGTATTAGAAGGAACCACAATAAAAAGCAGATGGATGTAAAATAATTTGGATAAACATACAGTGCAGAAACAGTTCAGATTATAAACCCAGTAATAGCATCAGCCGGCCATTAATAACTGGGGCACACTATAAATACAATGTACTAGTGAACACATTGACAGTGTCCCCATTTAACTTTCTAAGCTGCATACACACATACATGAGTACTATCCATACATGTTAAGCTCAGAATAAAGTAATAATTTCTATGTAAAAAAAATAACATGAATAATATTAATTTATATCTTCATTGTCTATAATGCTATATTATGTACAGGTAAATCAATGCCTGATTTCTTCCAGAAACAGTACCACACATGTCTATGGTTTGCTTCTGATATTTTTGTCTTATTTATGCGAGCAATACCACACACAACCTGTTGGTGCACTATTTGGAATGAATGCAGCCTTTTATATATAAGCCTGTTCTATTCCTTTAAGATATCTTATTTATAGTACCATTTAAATACTGTTTAATAATTATGAGCCTGGGATTTACATAATTGGTGCTGAGTCATAAGGTCTTCAATCAAATCCATACATCATGTTTCAAGTCCCTAATGGTACCCTTATTGTAGTAATGCACTAGGCTGCATGTAAACTGCACTCTCCATTGAATTCTGTGAAAGAATCCTTTCCAATAACTTCCAAGCTTGATGGAGTCAACAGTGAGTTTTATTGCCCAGATTCAATAACTGTTGGGTGGTTCATTGTGGAGTTATCAGTGGCTGCGTATATTATATTCAGTGAGCAGAAGCAGAAGGCTGGCAGTGATTGCTTGCCAGGGAGAACTGAGAGAGGGAGTCATACAGAGAACATACAGAGACAGTCATGTAGATAGTATCTTTAGCAGTTAAAGGAGAAGGAGATTCCCATTAATACGTTTGTCAGCAACTAGCTTAGCAAAGGCATGAGAAATCCCAACAGCTGAACTACATCATATTACTAAATTGTCAAATTTAGTTTTTTTGCTTATTTTTTGGCTGTAGGTGTAATTATAAAGAAATGTTTGTAAATTTTGTATGATTGAGGATGAGAGAATTGATTCATACCAAACTAGGTTTGTTACGAGTTTTCCATAAATTTTGGGTTTGCTATCCACAAATTTTTATTATGATCTGATTCCCCAAAGTATAATAATCAAAGGTCCAGGGGAGGTGCGAAAAATCAAAAACAGCAAATACTCCTCTTTCATTACCTCTAGGGGACTCCTCTGCTGCTTATTGGCCTTCTCTGGGACACTAGTAGCTTCTTGTCACCACTGAGGTCTGTGATTGGGCTTCACATGGGGGGGAATGTCAACATCATGATGCTTTGATGAGCACTGAACAACCTGTTTAGTTATGAAGACATTCATTTGTTCTACCATGTGTGATTTATGCTTTTTTCATAAACATATCTGTGTTACCTACAGCACGTTGTAAAATATACAATAACAGAAAATCAATAAATAAGCAATTTAAAATTAATGTTGAGTGTCAGAAGTCCCCAAAACATGATGTCATTTAGCACCACATTGAGGTCATCAATATCACTTGATGCCCCTTTAAGGCATACAAAAAATTGATTATATAGTAATGACGAATTAAAGGGTTTTTCTGGGACCTATACATTGATTTCCTATCCCTAGGGTAGGTCATCAATATGTGATTGGTCCAACACCTGGAAACCCCACAGATAAGCTGGTTGAGGAGGCCTTAGGATTTCATGTTCTGTAGCCTCTTCGAACAGTTGATCTTTAGGGTGTTGGACCCCCACTGATTAGATATGCTAAGGATAGGTCATCGGTCCCAGGAAAACCCTTTAATTTTACTGATATTCTACATATTAAATGGTAAATGGGTAAAATATATAGTATATTTCTTTTGCAACCCTTATAGAATTGTATGCATGCTTGACAGTAAGTATTAGGATTACAAAAACCTCCCATAAATAATATTATATTTACCTGTAGGTTACTTTACATTACACTATGATTCTGATATCTGATCTATAAGGTGTTATTAATTATAAAATTATAAAATATAATAATTAAATTGACTGTTAACCACTTATTCATATTTGCAGTGAATTCTTCTCAGTAGCTTGAAAGGGTGTATATATTTTTTCAACAATATTTTTTCTCTAATGTATCCAGAAATGATAATTATAATAAGGAAATGGGTGGGGTTTGTAGTGTCTAACCATAGGGTCTGCATAACAGAGGAATACATAAAACAGTAGGATATTTTATTTTAAGACTAAAAAGTTGCTTTGCACTGGAGAAATAAATATGCTTGCAAAACTATATATCCTTTTTAACATAGGAAACATGGAGCCAGGAAAGTTTTTCCAAAGATTGCAAAATGGGACTATTATTCTTTGTATATGGCAAACATGTTATTAATATGTAGATGATAGCAGCCATTTAATATTTCTGAGACTGAGGAACAAAAACTACATTATTGCAAATGGAACTGGAAGCAAACCAAGTAATCTTTTAATAATGGCAGCCATTAATTATTCATGCATGGAGTGGAATAGTACTGTTAGCGGCAGATCATCATGAAGATGTGCTAATTACATGTGCCACATCATAGATGAACCGAATGAGAGGGAGACATGCTGAACCTAGCGATATCAAACAATGTAGATGTAATGTCAAATAGTGAGTTAAAGGGAATCTGTATCAAACAGTGATTATTTCCAGAGATGAAAGTTTTCATGATGTGAATCTCAGTCTCAGATGTTTTGAAACAAGTGAGTCTGTTATGAAAAGGATATTAACTTTGATTTGCAAAGGTCTCTGCAGTATCAAATTTTAGTTATTTTTAGTTTGCCCTTACTGATACATAAATCTTGTAACACTGCATAAGTAATAACACAACACTAGACAGCACCTATGTGTAGTACATTGGTTGAGAATTATAATCTGTAGTAGAGCTGTGAAAGCCAGATCAATCTATTTATCTATCTATCTACAGTCTCTATACATCTATTAGCAAAACAATATACAGTGCACTTACTCTCCAGTAATTCACTATTGAACACTTGGTATATAATTTTGAGCTATGAAATTCATTATTTTAGTTTCTTAAATGTAATATATTAGACAATCGGAAGACTGTTTGAAAAGTTGCTTCAATTTTATATAACCCCTTCCCAACATTATCCGTAATAGCACAGTGGATGTTGGGACTTTAAACATGACACCAGCTGAAGAATTGGCACCATAACCCCAGGTCTCTTCTGTTTTAAATAGCGGAACCCAAAAGCAATGCCCATATTCATAGACTTTTATGGGCATTTTACTCTTCAGATGCCTTGAAGAGTGGCAGCGCATGGGGCAGCAATCTTTGTTGAGATTGGTGCACTCCAGGGCATGATCCAGGTGGTGGTTGATGGTTACTATGAAAGCTGGGAGTCTATTGATGGTTCCCAGATCTGTCATTAGTACATTTCTCTTAGAAGAGGCAAAAACAAAAATAAAAAATTTATATAAAATGAAAAAGTTATGGTTTTTGAAAAGGCAGGTAAAAAGTAAGAAGCATAAATGCAGAGTTAAATACATTAGATCATTAAAAATATTCTTGAAAATATATACATACAGTACAGACCAAAAGTTTGGACACACCTTCTCATTCCAAGAGTTTTCTGTATTTTCATGACTATAAAAATTGTAGATTCACACTGAAGACATCAAAACTATGAATTAACACATGTGGAATTATATACTTAACAAAAAAGTGTGAAACAACTGAAAATATGTCTTATATTCTAGGTTCTTCAAAGTAGCCACCTTTTGCTTTGATTACTGCTTTGCACACTCTTGGCATTCTCTTGATGAGCTTCAAGAGGTAGTCACCTAAAATGGTTTTCCAACAGTCTTGAAGCAATTCCCAGAGATGCTTAGCACTTGTTGGCCCTTTTGCCTTCATTCTGCGGTCCAGCTCACCCCAAACCATCTCGATTGGGTTCAGGTCTGGTGACTGTGGAGGCCAGGTCATCTGGCGTAGCACCCCATCACTCTCCTTCTTGGTCAAATAGCCCTTACACAGTCTGGAGGTGTGTTTGGGGTCATTGTCCTGTTGAAAAATAAATGATGGTCCAACTAAACGCAAACTGGATGGAATAGCATGCCGCTGCAAGATGCTGTGGTAACCATGCTGGTTCAGTATTCCTTCAATTTTGAATAAATCCCAAACAGTGTCATCAGCAAAGCACCCCCACACCATCACACCTCCTCTTCCATGCTTCACGGTGGGAACCAGGCATGTAGAGTCCATTCATTCACCTTTTCTGCGTCACACAAAGACACGGTGGTTGGAACCAAAGATCTCAAATTTGGACTCATCAGACCAAAGCACAGATTTCCACAGGTCTAATGTCCATTCCTTGTGTTCTTTAGCCCAAACAAGTCTCTTCTGCTTGTTGCCTGTCCTTAGCAGTGGTTTCCTAGCAGCTATTTTACCATGAAGGCCTGCTGCACACAGTCTCCTCTTAACAGTTGTTGTAGAGATGTGTCTGCTGCTAGAACTCTGTGTGGCATTGACCTGGTCTCTAATCTGAGCTGCTGCTAATCTGTGATTTCTGAGGCTGGTGACTCGGATGAACTTATCCTCCACAGCAGAGGTGACTCTTGGTCTTCCTTTCCTGGGGCGGTCCTCATGTGAGTCAGTTTCTTTGTAGCGCTTGATGGTTTTGGCCACTGCACTTGGAGACACTTTCAAAGTTTTCCCAATTTTTCGGACTGACTGACCTTCATTTCTTAAAGTAATGATGGCCACTCGTTTTTCTTTACTTTGCTGCTTTTTTCTTGCCATAATACAAATTCTAACACCCCATTCACTAGGACTATCAGCTGTGTATCCACCTGACTTCTGAACAACACAACTGATGGTCCCAACCCCATTTATAAGGCAAGAAATCCCACTTATTAAACCTGACAGGGCACACCTGTGAAGTGAAAACCATTTCAGGTGAGTACCTCTTGAAGCTCATCAAGAGAATGCCAAGAGTGTGCAAAGCAGTAATCAAAGCAAAAGGTGGCTACTTTGAAGAACCTAGAATATAAGACATATTTTCAGTTGTTTCACACTTTTTTTGTTAAGTATATAATTCCACATGTGTTAATTCATAGTTTTGATGCCTTCAGTGTGAATCTACAATTTTTATAGTCATGAAAATACAGAAAACTCTTGGAATGAGAAGGTGTGTCCAAACTTTTGGTCTGTACTGTGCATTTTAGTTGTTACAATTCTGCTAATACAGTACGTGACAGCAGAGATATTGAAGATCATATGCCATGGGATACTCCCCTAAGACCTACTACAATGTCAGTGGGAGCTACTACACATCAGTAATTTTTTGCTCATATGTGACTTGCTGAGAGGGACTTTGTTGCTAGTACTTAAATATGAAGAGTGTTATAATGCAAGCCCTAAGCCCCCTGATCCAACCAGCTGTGTGAGGAAATGAGGATGCGCTGATCAGCATAAATAACTTTCCTTTAAAAGGTAATAGATGGCCTGCAGATGTAGCAAAATGTGTTTTAATGCATAAAGTAAACCGATACTAATCACTTTTTTCCATTGCTTTCCATGGTTTTTGTTGTGAGTTATCAGACTGAAGTTGAAGATGGCTACATCTGTATTTCACAGAGAAATATCCTGTAACACATTGTCTTAAGAATATTGTTACCTACGTGACCGTTGGAATAGCAGGGCCCCACACTGAAGAAATGATCAATTAAAGAAAAGAGTCACAATTTAACGATAGCTTGGATTTGTATATATTTGTATAATTTATAGTTTTTTCACATTTAGAGAAGATATTACAGGAATTTTTATTTGTCCCTGCAAGTATTGCTAAAAATCAAATACCATAGAATACAAGCAAAATTCCATAGCATACAATAGAATACAGACTGAATAAACAGTTAATTTTGCAACTGAAAGAGGCCTTTCCTAATGTACAGTGTGTTATCTCAGTCTGCTTCCTTGACTCTGACAGTGTGCATTTGATGATAAATTATCTAACCAGTCAGACACTTTGGTGTGTGCAGATGGTGTTTACTAGTATTGTACTGGCACAAGCCAACGTGTTGACACTGTATAGCTACTAGATGTTTGCTTTCAATGATTATTAGCTAAATGCACATCTGATTACGTTTCTGCATGAACAATTCATCTGTATGATGAACATCTTCTGCCTAAGGAGGTTTATCATTAGAAAACTCATACTTGGTATTATTACTTTCTTGCCAATTTTCATTGGTATACATTTTGTCCTCGTTGGTAGAATTCTAACTGCAAGGCAGCCTTTCTTGGCTGAACACTTCGCAAATTTATATAGCAAATTACTAGTTTTCTCAAGTGTGGCTTTGTCTTTGTAT
This sequence comes from Leptodactylus fallax, assembly GCA_947044405.1. Lineage (NCBI taxonomy): Eukaryota > Metazoa > Chordata > Amphibia > Anura > Leptodactylidae > Leptodactylus > Leptodactylus fallax. The sequence goes on along the minus strand of CAMRHE010000186.1, from coordinate 2,276,267 downwards.
TATATGAAAATTAATTTGATCAAGGTTTAAAGGTTTAGCTGTGAAATGTTTCTAAACTCCTTCATCCTAAGTGCATTTAGTCATCTATAACATATTTGCATCACCACTTGTGATTATTATCCTTTCAAACTTCATTTTCTAGACCGTAACTGGATTTATCAAGCCAACAAATTCTGTTATTTCCTTTGAGAATTATACATTCCATATTTTTTGCAGAAAAATTTAGCAGACAAGCTCTTCTGATTAAAAAAAAAAATGGTGAATGGAATGAAGACAAATGAAAAATAACATTACTGTCTAAAATACCTTCATTTACAACTCCCCAAAGTATATTCAGCTACCAACACTGAATTACAGAGCACATTACAGTAATAAACAACATACCTTTGTTTGTAGCTTTGAACTGATATGCAAATGAGGCAGTTGGTGCACTTGGGGCAGGCCTTCAGCTCTTGGGGCACAGTTTTTGCCACTCAAATGCAAGTTTTTAGCTTGTGTCATAGCAGTAGGAGGATCAAAAGCCACAGCTGAGAGAGGAGAGGGGTCCAAGTGCCAAGAGTGGTGCTGCGGAAACTAAAGTCACACTCCAAGTGCACCAATGCCTAATTTACATTGGTGCTGCGGAAACTAAAGGCACACTCCAAGTGCACCAACTGCTTAATTTACATATTACTTCAAAGTTATTTTCCTCCAAATCCATAAAAGTGATGTATATAACAAAGTCACGTTGTTTATCACTGTAATGTGCTATGTAACATGACAGTGGAAGTTGAATATGCTTTGGGGTAGTAGTAGATGCTCTTTAAATGAACTTTTCTTTACCATTATTAAAGGGATTGTCCAGTTTCAGCAAATAAATGTTAATGTGATGAAAAGATAAACATTTGTCCAATACACTTTCTGTATCATTTTCTCATGGCCATGCCATGGTCATGCGATGAACACACAGGTGCACAGCTTGTTGCAGTAACAGCACAGTAATCCAAGCTCTTCACCTGTATGTCCATCACATGAGTATGATCTGATCTTTGTTCAATGGAAATAAACAATGAATGACAGAGATCTAGAAACCAGGAGGAACTGATAAAGAAAGTATATTGGTAAATTGTTTATCTTTGTCATCATTTACTTGCTAAAACCAGACAGCGCAAAACTTTATGTTCAGTATATCAGTGTAGTTTTACAATTTAATTGTAAATGAATTTTCAATTTTTTTTGTATTTTATGACTAGTTTATCTATGACAGATCGCATTACTTAACAGACTGGAGATCTACTAAGTATAGACACATTTGTAATTACTCTAGAGGTGAATACACACTTACATAATTTATCACCAATTTTGGTTAAGGACTCCATTTTGTCAACATGCTATCCAAAGCCTTGAAAGGCTGCTATTCATACCTCTACTGGGTGGCCACACATATACAAAGTAGTTAGCCTAAAACCATGTTGTTTTTAAAAAAGCTACTGCATTTGTGAAATACGCTTCTGAACATTTCCAGCTAAAAGGATGGGTAAGGAAGAAGTTCATGTTGTTCAAATGCGAATATCCTTATTTTGCTGTAACAAATTCTTTGTACATCTGCTTTGTCTATTCGTAGATTTTCAATAACAGGAAATGATGTGTAAAAGTGAAGATTTTTCCAATTAAATTTTTTTTATATGAAGCATCTTCCATGTTACAAGCATTTTTAATATGTTACTAACCCTTCTGGCAGCAGTTCCCAATAATTTCCCTTAAATCCTGAGCATTAATGAGCTTTCAAGGTGAAACTTCTTTATGTGCCCCAGGCCATTGTGTATGCTAGCGATGATGAAATGAGTTGACAGGTGCTGTCAGGTGTATGATGCATCATATAGATTTCACAGGTATTCTCTTTGAATACTTTACCACTGGTGAACTTTAGCTTCTGTTAATATGATTGAAACAGGGGGAAATGAATATTGTCAGAGCAATTTAACAAAAGGAGCCTGTAAAATTCATTACGGGCTCGGTAGTAAAATCACTTTGGAAAGCACATTTTTCAAGCTTCGGCTTTATTCAGTAAACCACACAAGAGTGTGACCTTTTAAGAGCCCCAAATTCCTTGGGAAAAAGAACAGCCCTTGTAAAAGTAACCATTTTAAATTATAAAGAGTGGAATGATTTCACTGCACAGCATGACAGATTATATGAGAACTGCAAACAGAAAGTTAAATTGGCAGCTATTTAGTCGAGCTTGATGCATTTTCCCATAATTGTATCCTATTCTCAAGCATACAAGGACATTTTTCTATGGCGTTTTCAATCTGTAAATAAATGAGAGCACTTGTTGTAGTTTTGTAATTTACTTAAATTGTATGAAGGCGAAAAAGCTACCTGAAGACAGTTTTAGTCGTTTAGCCAAATTGCCAAAATCCGCTTTAATCTTGTATGCGATTCCTGGAGATAGCTCAGTGCGGAAAGAAAAATATATTCCCGAGATAAAGAAAACAAAATGAGGGCGGCCGAACAGATCGCATTTACACAACAAATAATTTTAATTTTGAATAGGTAATTGCAATGATTCATTCATTAAATTCCTGCATATGGATTTCAACCTAGGCTCACATTATGTCTTTTAGTGGTACATTTAGTTTTATTGTGCAATATAAAAAACAAGAAAGCAAGGGTTAATAATGTAGGTCAGCCAAGGTCAAACACATTTTATGAAAATAGACAGCTTAGTCAGCAAAAGGAGAGGCAATATATACAACCACAAGGTGATACTGCTGTGTTTTGTCCATGTGGTGAAGAGCTAGCTGCCTGTAACAGTTCAGTAGCTACACCAGTCTTTTCTGTATCCAGGCTGAGTCTGAGACAAAAAGGGGACTGGCATACCAAATGAACTGGGCCATTGATTATGTCACTAACAAAAAGGAGGGGGGCAGAATGCTCCCTGATTGTATCAAAACAGCCTTGCTAAAGTATTCAGAATTAAAATATAATATTAGAATATTAAATTATTTTACATCTAAAGATTAAGTCTGCATTTAATTCATCTTAAAATCTGCATAAATGTAGATTTTGCTTCAGATTACATTGCAAAATTTGCCACAGATTTGCTACAGATTTTAGAACTTGTTAGCAGTAAAAGTATTTCACCATGTGTGTACATAACCCAAAAGGGAGTCTGTTTGTAACAAACCAATAATAATGCCTTCAAATCCAATAATAGTGCTATGTATAAGGCTTTTATTAGGAGAAGAGATATAGCTTTGTGACTATAAACCTATAAAGCAATGCAAAGATAATTCTCTTTTTATAGATATTCAAATCAGCCATGCAAGTGTATTGGGGGGACCTGATTTATGAGATTTGCCAACAGACAACAGTGATGCAGACAGATAGATTAGGCAGTGACTCCAGAGAACTGGGGAATTTTCACTTGTGTGTAGGCAAATCTGGCAAATCAGATCCCACCCCTGATGCACTGGCAGTCTGATTTGCATATCCAAAAAAGATGATTATCTCTACAATCTTTTGTCAGTTTGTGAGCTCAAAAGTATGCTTATAATCCTAATAAAGGCCCTACATGGCACATTGGTTTTGGGGGTATTTTGGACCTGAAGAGACCCCCTTTAAGAGAATGAAACATTAATTCATAGACACATTGTGAGCCCTATATGGGACAGTGACTGCCGAATATGATGGTGCTATATAAGTAAGCATAATAAATAAATAAAATAATAAACATTCTTTTCCATGTTGGCAACATAGTGGCTCAGTATTAAAATTGTTACCTTTCAGTGCTCAGGTCCTAGATTGTAATCTCACGAAGAGCAACATGTGTATGAATTAAGATGACGAACACTAACAATGGCCTAGTAAGAAATTGGTCAAAGTGTGTCTTAGATCAGGAAAGTAAATTGTTCCATTGGACACTGTATAGTGCAGTAGAACATGTTGGTGCGATAGAATCAATATGAATAAATATAGTAGAAAAACTACATATGTTTTGCTATGTTTTCTAATCCACTCTTCAGTCATAGAATGTGATATTTAAATATTTTACAAAGTTATTGCAATGATGAATTTCTTGACTTTTACCAAAAACTACCTTTTTTGGCAAGACCGAAAAACTTATTATACATTGCTGTGATAAAGAAGATTTTTAAACAATGAATTTTGTCCTTCATAAAATAAGCTGTTGATATCCATTGATGGGACCTTTCTTTATTTCTTTCTTAGCCTTGACTTGACCTTTGTTATCACTATTGGGAACAAGACATTGGATTAAAAGTTAAAGCACGCAGCCAAGCCTTGTGAATGGAGTCTACATCGCATATATATATATATATATATATATATATATATATATATATATACATGTAGTAATAATAATAATAATAATAATAATACATTTTATTTATATAGCGCCAACATATTCCGCAGCACTGTACAACTTGTAGGGTTCAAGTACTGACAAAAAATATACATTACAAAGAAATAGTCAATTCGCACATTGGGACTGAGGGCCCTGCTCGCAAGAGCTTACAATCTATGAGGTAGAGGGGGTGACACAAGAGGTAGCAGGGGCAGCAACAGATGTAGCATTATTTATACAATGGTCAGACAATTTTGTAATAGAGGTTACTGTCATTACTGGACAGCAAGAAAGCAAGTCTGATACGGCATCATATCCTGTGAGGTAATGTTGAAGCATAAACAGAGGAGGGTACATTTTAGGGATTCTAACTATGGAAGAGTTTACATTAGGAGTTGTGATAGGCCTGTCTGAAAAGATGTGTCTTTAGTTTACGCTTGAAGCTGTGGAAATTGGGGGTTAATCTGATAGTCTGGGATAGAGCATTCCAGAGAAGTGGTGCAACTCGGGAGAAGTCTTGTAGATTCCTTTCACAGAGTCTCTGTGCACTGCTATACTGTACACACTTCATCAGCAAAGGCGTAACTTCAAACTCCTGGACCTCAATGCAAAATCTGGCCCCTACCTATTTTGTATTTTATGGGGTTGAGGGACCTTTGGGGGCCCCTCTCAGTCTAGAGCCCAATAGCGAGCACTACCAGTGCATCTATATGTAGTATAGAATAACTTTTACATGTAGAATCTACACAGAATTTTATATAACTACTCAATATTTACTAAGCCTGTTTTAATAAGGCAGTTTGAGAGTTGGATATACTCAGGCTTTTATCCCAATGACACGAGACATAGCCCACTATGGTTCATCCTTTCTTCCCTGTCTCTTGTTTATTATACAACATACGTTACCTGTTAACAAAAAGCTAACACTATTTATCTTCTTATTGGCATGTGATTTCATCCTTGAATTACAATTTCTGCCATACAAAAGCTCATTATGACCCTAGAATTACAATTTTAAGTGGTCTTCAATCTAGTTTTTATGCTTCATTTCCCAAAACAAATAGTCCTCTATGTCAAGAAGAATAAAAACATTTTATGAATAATACATTGAGACCTGATATGTCTGCCTGAGAAACAATTATAGATTTTACTCTTCTATGAAAATGGAGCCAAGGCTAATATAATTTTATTTAGATAATTTAATGATTATAGGATTACCTTACAATCATACCTATAGTATTAGAGAAGAAATAACTGTCTCACTTCTATGCAATGCAATGGAACATCAAGACATCATTTTTACTTATATAAACTGACATTAGACCTTAGTGTTAAAGGGAGTCTGCCACCTAAAAGTTGATATGAAACCAGCCTCATTGCATTTTAGCACAATCATATATTTAGATGGGCCATCTCCTTGGAAAATCTGATTTTAGAAATATGAAAATGAAGCTCAAGTGCAGTGGGAAAGGTCAGGGCTTTAGGTACTCAAATTTCATTACCAAGCCCTTGGAGGCTCTGGTATTTCTTCATTGCATTTGATCCTTATTTACGTATATTTTAAAAATAATCTATTGGGTTATCTGTAGGTATGATTGTGCTTAGCATATTGAGAATAGAATATCAGCAACGCATCATTTACAGGTGGTTGTAAAGCATGTAGCCCCCAGTGGTTATGATGTGAATTCAAGCCTGTAGGGATTTTGCTAGCATGTCATAATAATGTATTTGCATTGAGAAATTGGAGTCCTTAACAAAATTCATAGAAAGGTAAGAGTGAACAAATCTGTATGAAAAAATTGATGAATATTCATAAGGTTTCGGACTGAACAACACTTCTATGTTATTATTCTACTCTGGGATCTAACACTGATGCTCACCTTCCTTCATCTCTCCTGGGCTCCCTTGTGGCAACTGGTGATCTTTCCTGGGTGTCTTCTGCCCTTCTTGGTGATGTCACTGGACCCAGGTCACTGTTGAACCCTGTGATTGGGCCTCAGTTGTCATGTGTGGCATGTCAACATTATGATGCACAATACCTAAGCATCATAACATGATGTCAGTGTGCCGCACATGACCGCTGAGGACTATGTTTGATGTAGGGTCACTGACATCACCTACTAGACTGGTAATGGCAAGAAAACGACCAGGAAAGATCACTGGATGCTGTAAGGGAGCCCCAGAGAGGTGAAGAAACGTGAGTATGTGTGTTTATTATTTTTCTGACCCTCCTCTGAGCCTCTTCAACCCGCAGAGTATAATAATGTTTTGTGGGTGGCAAATATGACCTTAATATGACCTTGTCTTTCAACCAAAATAGTTATTCAACACATACAGTATATGCTGATTTGAAATGCTATATCAGCCTTATATTATAGAATGCAGTCCAGTGTATGTTATCACAAATGTGATAAAATCATGTAAAATTCTAACCCCAAGGACTACTCCCACAGCACTGGACCAATGAGCAGATTTTCTACAAAATTTATTGAACCTTCCCAACATGCTGGTAAGGCAGATCAGATTCAGTACACTGAATCTCACTAGTGATAAAGTACAGGAAACCAAAGTGGCTGGGTCTATGGCCTACATCCCTTATTTCCAGGTATTAAAATTATTAAGGGATATGCCCAAGTTTCCCAAAATAAATATCACTTACCTATAGAATATCCATAAAATAGATTATTGATGATAGACTTCTGGGACCCTCATGATCACTAGCACCAGCTTTCCGGAAGTGATATCAACATAAGAAAATATTCAATAATGAATCACTTCTTCCTTAATGTCTACTGTTTTTTTTTGTTTTGTGTTTTTAAATAAATGTTGGAATAAAATATTATTTTAAGGGGTTATATTTTTTAGTTAGACATATACTGTTGCAGGCCATGGCTATGATATATATCTATAGCACCAGGCCATAACACAGTGTGATTGTAAAACCTCCTCTATTTCACAGTATTAGATGCACTTTCTGCTTATTGACATTGATTTGCTAAGCTTGACAATGCACGCTGTGATCCAGCTTAACTCGGATGAAAACTCTTGACCTTCCCTGCAAGAGAAGCTGTGAACACAGACCAATGTGAGTTTAGCGCAGATAGATTATTATACAGACTACACAATGTCCATCAATAATCAGCCCATCGGTTTAACAAATAATTTAATAAGAACTGGGGTTTTTTTTTTGTCTATAAAAATATAACTAATTTTCATGTATAATATGTTTAGAGAAAATCAATCTGATATTGGAATGAGTGTAGAGGAATGGGGAGAATGATAAAGACTTAACACTAAACATGTATAGTCGGTCAACCCGACTATCACATTTCTAATACTGATCACCTCAAATGGTGTCTAAACATCGAGGATATGGATGAGGCCTCAAACGCTTTGTCTATGTCTATGTGTAGCCCCAAGCATCTGTTGTGATACTGTTTTGAGATGTTTAACCAAGCTGGAGATCAGTTAAGTGTGGACTCATTCCCACAGATACTTTCTCCAATAAGTGAAATACTAGCAGACTGGGAGATTAAGATCACCCATAAACCTCAGTGAAGTTATTATGAGAGATGAGATGTGGTGAAACAATCTTTGCAGCCGAAACAGAAATACTGTGTGAAAATGGTGGGAGGATATTTGTTTCATGAATGAATGAATAAATACTGTAATGTACAATTAGCCATCACTTTTTTTGTGCTCACGGCTCATTAAAGTATTATTATACAGTCAGAGTACATAGATTGTGACATTAAATTGTGACTAAACAGTGTGCCCAGCAAACCAATATCAAATATATGTACTCCTAATGGACATGAAGCTGAAAAGCAGAATAAATGAGGTTACCTTGACTAGAAAACATTAGAGCTAACAGCTTAAAAAATGTTACCATCACTCTTAAATGTCAGTGATATTTATATTATTATAGATGCTATACTATATAAAGATAAACAAAGACCCTTTTTCAAGGACATAAATTCTAAGGCTTTTTACACCTCATAGAGATTGGCAAACTGATTAGTTACGAACCAAGTTCAACCCAAATATTTTAAATTTTTACAAAACCAAACAAATGGCGATTTGTCTCAGACAAACTCAAATAGCTGCTGCCACATGTATTGGGCAGGAAAAATGCAGAAGAGACATGTGACATAATGAGGGTGAAAATCTGTGTTGTCTAATTCAGAATTACAAACACAGACAAAGGGCAGTTTACCATTTCATTGCCAATAATCTAATTTTGTCTATGTTGTATAAGAGAGTGGTTAAATTTATATACAGTGTTTAAGCATAGTTTTTACTGACAGTTAGTCCTGCTAGTGAAAAATCTTTTTTAAGGGTTTTTTTGGGGGCAAAAGTTAATTTTTTTTCAATCAATACCAAAAAACTGCTGTTCTAACAGCAAAGCGCTGATTTCATTTTCGCTAATCTGAAAAAAAAATCTGTGTTATTTAAGCATATTTTCTGCTCTGCTCACCCAATTCACAGTGTGACAGAATGTTAATATGAAAAAATATTTGTTTTTTAAACTTTTTTTGTTGCTACACATATGTACTGTATTGAAACCTGCGCTAATCTAAAAAAACTCTATTATTTAAAGCTGAATTTTCTTGAAATAGTTGTTTGTAAAAAAAAAAAAAAAAAAAACAAAGAAAAGACATACACATAGTGTCAGAATTCCAGCCAGTGTGCAGCCCCAATATCCAAAACGCCTGCCCCCAGAAGATGGTGGTAGCGGCAGACATGTTCCCACTGCTGCTAGTGTTGACGACAGCAACTACACACAATCATCTCCTATGTGGGAATTTTTTTCTATATTGCAAAATTATTATTATTATTATTGTTTATTTATATAGCACCATTAATTCCATGGTGCTTTACATTTGAGGGTTTACATACGGTACACAAGATATAGAAAACAGATAATACTAACCAACTGGCACAGTGGGATAGAGGGCCCTGCCCGCAAGTGCTTACAATCTATGAGGGAAGAGAAATAGAGACAGAAGGTGGGGGTAAAGGCTGTTCAGGTGGTGGTGTGGAGACAGTAGTGTTATTGGAGGTTGTAGGCCTTCCTTAATAGATGAGTCTTCAGGGCCTTCTTGAAGCTTGTGACTGTGGGGGATAGTCTTATGTGTCTTGGTAATGAGTTCCAGAGTATGGGGGATGCACGGGAGAAGTCTTGGAGACGATTGTGTGAAGAGCGGATAAGAGCAGAGCAGAGTAGGAGGTCTTTGGATGATCGGAGGTTATGTGCGGGCAGGTAGCAGGAGATTAGGTCAGAGATATATGGAGGGGACAGATTGTGGATGGCTTTGTATGTCAGCGTTAGTAATTTTAACGCTATTCGCTGGGCAACGGGTAGCCAGTGAAGGGATTGGCAGAGGGGAGTGTCCGATGAATAACGGGGGGAGAGGTGTATTAAGCGAGCAGCACAGTTTAAGGTGGACTGGAGGGGGGTGAGAATGTTAGCTGAGAGGCAATGGAAAAGGGTGTTACAGTAGTCGAGGTGGGAGATTATGAGGGCATGGACTAGCATCTTTGTGGTTTCAGGGGTGAGGAAGGAGCGGATTCGGTGGATGTTCTTCAGTTGGAGGCAGCAGGAGGTATTGAGGGTTTGAATATGCGGCTTGAAGGATAGGTCAGAGTCTAATGTTATCCCAAGGCAATGGGCCCATGGGACTGGGGTGAGAGTGGTTCCATTAATTTTGATAGATGGGTCAGGTAGGGCGGCCGTGCGAGGAGGGGTGAAGATTATGAACTCCAATTTCTCCATATTGAGTTTGAGAAAGCGGGAGGAGAGAAAGGAGGCTACTGCTGCTAGACATTCTGGGACTCTGAACAACAGAAAGGTAATGTCTGGTCCAGAGAGATTTATTTGGGTGTCGTCAGCATAGCAATGGTAATGGAAACCATGGGATTCTATGAGTTGGCCAAGGCCGAGGGTGTAGATGAAGAACAGGAGGGGACCTAGGACAGAGCCTTGGGGAACACCTACAGAAAGAGGGCATGGCGGGGAGGTGGTGTGCGAGTGGTAGATGCTGAATATGTGGGTGGTGAGGTATGAGGAGATCCAGGAAAGGGCCAGGTCTGAGATGCCAAGGGATGAGAGCATTTATAACAAAGGCAGAGGAGAGGTCAAGGAGGACAGAGTAGTGACGTTTGGCTTTGGCAGTTAGAAGGTCATTAGTGACCTTGGTTAGGGCAGTTTCTGTGGAGTGATGGGGTCTGAAACCTGACTGTAGTCTGTCAAAGAGCATATTGGATGAGAGATAGGAGGATAGTTTGGAGTGGACGTGTTGCTCTAGCAATTTAGAGGCATATGGGAGCAGTGTGATGGGGTGATAGTTGGCTGTAGAGGACAGGTTGTGGGAGGGTTTCTTAAGTATAGGTGTGACGGTAGCATGTTTGAAGGCGGAAGGGAAGGATCCATTGGTTAGGGTTGAAGAGATGGGTTAGGGCAGGAGTAATGACTTCTGTGAGTTTGGGGATGAGATTTGACTGGATCGGGTCAAGCTTACAGGAGGTGAGGTGGGATTTAGAGATTAGGGTGGAGAGCGTTTCATCATTGACGGTGGAGAAACATAACAAAATGACTAATCCCTGGCAATGTGCAAGATCTGCAAGCAGAAACTTAGCCATGACCGTGCAGGAACAAAAGTATGAAACACATCACTACATACTCACATTAAAAGGGCATCACCATCCTATTTGGGCTTGGGATTGAAGAGGAGGAACAATTTCTAGTCATTGCCCTTGGTTGATGAAGGAGGATAAGGATCTGTATGGTAGAGGAACTGGGACTCCTAGGCAGGAAGAGGAGGAGGAAGACTCTCCTTGATGCAGAGGGGGTCCTTGATATGTCACAGGCACAGCCAGGGAAGGAGATTTACTCATTTCTTTCAAGATGATGATGATGACCATGCTGGACAAAAACACCAACCATGGCAGGCCCCTGGGTCCGTGTATATACTGGCAAGTATGGCAGACTCTATGCTCCATTGCTTGATGAACCAGAAATTTTTCTGCTCGCAGTGCCAACTGGAGCCAAAACAGGCAATTGACGCCCACCAGCTGCCAGTAGGTACAATCATACCTAGAGTGCACCTATATTCCAGCAAATAGAGATGTCACTGTCTCCCTGTATTATGTTCCATTTACTGTACTGCTGGTGCTGCCTGCTCCTGTCAAACAGCTACCACCACTGCCACCACTCAGCCAAATATGTCCTGTGGCTTGGTCAATCATATCATTCCATGCTGTACTGCCACTCATGTTGCCACAGCTACTACCACTTCCACAACTCAGCCAGACATTTTCAGCCAGAGATTTATCATATCATTCCATGCTGTACTGCCACTCATATTTCCACAGCTACCACCACTCAGCCAGGCGTGTCCTCCAGCCTGGTCCATTCCATTCCATTACAGTGTTGGCATAAAAATAAATAAATAGATAAATAAATAAATAATAAACATTTTGATTTCACATCTGCTTCCATAAAGGAATAATTTTTGGTGGCTTTTTTATTTTGAAAGCAAATTCTTCATCACTTTTCAACTAGGCTCCTAGCCAAAAATTTGTCTCCCAAATTACAACAAACCTATAGCACTTACACTTAAATGTTAAAATACGTAACAGCGAGTGGCAGCGCAGTGTATCGTTAAACACCAATTTGTATCCATTGTTTTTTTTCCATAGATATACAGTACATGTCAAGTTCACTTTGACATAACTTGGGCTGTGTTGCCTTAGGAAGCTAGAAATTAGATAGGTTTCTAGGAGTCCTAAGAGTGTTACACACTGTGATTTAAACCAATTGAAGTTGTGGTTCATACCAAACTTGTTCGACCCGAAACAAATCTTGGACCCAAGCCAGATTGCAGCAGAATTGGATTACAGCAGACATTCCCTTCATGCTTGTTTCTATGACCTCTGAGGTACTGAATGGACAGGGCCTTGCTGATAATTATCAACCTAGATGTGGTGTCCACCTCATAGATCTGGATGGTGGTCAGGGCATCTCCATTCTTCATATGTACAGTAGGTGTGCATCAACACATTAGGGCAAACATTTCTCAGACATGTACATCTCCTTGTGAAGCATCTTAGTTATGAGTAAGATCTTGAGAAGAGAAGTGTAGTCAGGATAGCATGTACTGTATATAAATGTGGTGTATTACAAAAATATGGTTTAAAAAGCTGTACCATATAGAGTTTTCTCAAAATATAAGGGATGACTACTACCATCTCAAGAAAAAGGTTCAATCTCCTTCTTTAGTTCACTTATTTTGAGCCAGTGTCAGAAGTATATATTCAGTAGAAAGCTAAACTGTATCCCACTGTATAGGCATACAGTACAGTGGGACAAGTTGTCCCATTGTGAAAGAAAAATACTGCTCAGTATACATTTTTTACTTTGTCCCTCTAAGTAGGAGAGCACTCCAGACTACAATTTCCTATAAAGTGAAAAAAAAAAATATGCAGCCACATAGCGATCCTGCACGTACCAAAAGGACATTCGTTTGAATATGCTCAGTGCATGCCAGATGGCCATTGTCTGCTGTATATGGCATAGAGCTGCTTACTTGAATGTACAGAAAAAAGCATGATCAATAAATCAACAGAAAAGCATGGACCAAGCAAAAGCTCACTATGGTGTTGTACAAGGCACTGAGCTCAGAAAATAGCTTTGAAGCCAAATTGCAGAATTGTTTGGCATATTAGATCTACAAAAAAGCTATTCTAGGACTTGTCACTTTGAAATGAGCCACATAGTTATGCAATAGCCATTTGAAATGGTTGCAAAAATGTACAGAATAACAGTGCGCATCCTGAGTGCTCTGCTGAATGTTTACTTTTTCTAGCGAACCTTAGGGAAAAGTCTCTGTAACTGAAATCTACAAGGATGCTGAGGATAATGCTGAGAAAAACCATTCTTTTCTGGGTATTGTCAAGGCCACTGAGATGTATGGGAAATAAATAAGAAAAAAATTCTGAAGAACCATATATAATAGGAAATGTATGTTTTTTTATTGTTTGTCAGTAGTAGTAGTAAAAACAGTAATAATAATAATAATAATAATAATAATAATAATAATATTATTATTATTATTATTATTATTATTATTATCACTATTATTAATATAGTCTTCATTTATATAACACCAACATATTGTGAGGCACTTTAAATTTCATAGGGTACATGTACAAACAAATAAGACATTACATTGTAACAAACTAATTTATAATTTATAGGAGAAGGGGGCCTGCTCACAAGAGCTTACTATCTACAGAAGGGGTTGACAGAGGAGGTAAAGTGCTTGATTTGTACAATAGTCTTGCCATATTTTATACAATATAGGGCAGTACACATATATGAAGTGCAATAAAGTACAAGGAACATATGAGATATTATGATATGGAGCTTTACATGACATCATATGAAGCCTATGCAGTTTCATAAGCTCCACAGGATCTGTATGATCTCAGTGCCACACAGACTATGTGGCAGGGCTGAAATATGATTGTTATGTCTGTGTATTATTATGATCTTCAATTGTCATTTTATCTATTCACCTTTAACAAAATTAAGGTAATGGTGGGCACATCTGTATTGCTAATACCATTAATTGTAAAAGATAATCTAGCTCTTGTAGGTTCTACTAACAACTATCAGTAGTGTGGTCCATTCCCTTTTTGTGTCCTGAACCACAAATATTGCATGAAATCCCATTGCTTTAAATGTGAGGTTCAATTGCACTTTTATTTCACATATGTGTCATGATGTTTTTAAAGTTTACAGCAAGACAACATGTAATGTCCTTCAATGTGTCAAAAAACACAGCCATGTATGGCATACTTCCCCATAAATCAGACATGCCCTCCGCCAGGCTGTGTGCCTGAACTGAAAACTATGCCAGTAGTTTCAGAGATCATTTATGCCAATAAACTGGTGTAAATGATCATAAACTGGAGAGGTTAGTGGCCACATCCATGCCCTCTTCTAGGAAAGTAATGAGGGCTGTTCAAAACTGCACAAAGTTGCACATTTTTGCGCACAAACCTGATTTGTGCAAAAAATTGTGACACCAGAAAACTGCCATACAAAGCATAATAAATCTCCCCATTATTAATATTATTACTATTATCATCATCATCATCATGTAATGTTTAGTATTTTAATTTTTTTAAAAATCAAATAAGAATTTAATAATAATAATAATAATCCTATTTATATAAGTAAATATAAGTAACATTTATGTTTTTCATTTTTTTGGACTTTTTTTTAGGAAAATCAATAAAAATGCCTACTTTTTGTTGTCATAGAATGAAGCAGGCATTTGATTTAAAGCAAAAAATAAATAAATCAGGATTTAATCTGACAGTCCAGTCTAGGAAATCTTAGATAATGTAATTACCTGACAATCTAAAATGAAACAAGACACATCTGCCCCCCTTCAATTGGCTAATCACTTTGAGTGTGCATTACTAACCACAATAGCAGCTTACTTCTATGTGGACTTTTAGGCAAAGGATGGTAGACTGCAACAATGTTATAAAATATATGGCTTAGATTTATTATCTTGACTTAGCCTTTTACTATAATCTTTTATCAGTGGAATACATTGACAAACTTGTATCATTAATGAAAAAAGATTTTGCTTGAAGCGTCCAAAACTTACAAGGTGAATATTATAGTTTCTGAGAATATTTTTTATTGACACAAATTTAAAGAGGACCTTTCACCACCTCCATCAACTCCAGTTCTCTGCATCTTATAATAGGCACTGCTCTACTGATTCTGGTACAGATGGAATTTTTTTTTCTTTAGCCCTCACCTCTCTCAAGCAGTCAGTGCAGTTAAGTTTTGGTGCCTGATATGATGATTAGGCTCTACTGTCATGTGGGTGGCATCAGAGAGGATCAGGCAAGTGGGCATGATCTGTCTAATCAGAGACGGACAGTGTCAGAGTTCGCAGAATCATGTCCAAGGCCTGCTCCAGTCTGAGATCACCCACTTGACAGTACAGAGCCTAAGTTCCATATCAGGCACTAAAACTAAATAGACTGATTACTAGGGTGGTGGGAAAAGACAAGAAACTGTGCTGGAGTCTGCAGTGTGGCACCTATTAAAGGATGCAAAGAACTGGAGTTGGTGCAGGGGAAAGGTCCTCTTTAACGGTTATGTTTAGGTAAATCTTAGACTGGTGGTTATTGGATAGTACTCTTTGTAGTCTAAAGCTGGGTTATTGCAACATGCAGTTTGAAAAACCTTTGTTAGAAAAATCCTCTAGTGAATGATCATGATACAGACACAGATTGTTTTTAGATGAGAAGTCTTTTGTAAGAATGAAAGATGTTTTGACTGATTATATGATGAAAATTTTAACCAATGACGGTGTGCCATTAGTTTCTACACAATGATGGTGTGCCATTAGTTTCTACACAATGACGGTGTGCCATTAGTTTCTACACAATGACGGTGTGCCACTAGTTTCTACACAATGACGGTGTGCCGCTAGTTTCTACACAATGACGGTGTGCCACTAGTTTCTACACAATGACGGTGTGCCGCTAGTTTCTACACAATGACGGTGTGCCACTAGTTTCTACACAATGACGGTGTGCCACTAGTTTCTACACAATGACGGTGTGCCACTAGTTTCTACACAATGACGGTGTGCCACTAGTTTCTACACAATGACGGTGTGCCACTAGTTTCTACACAATGACGGTGTGCCACTAGTTTCTACACAATGACGGTGTGCCGCTAGTTTCTACACAATGACGGTGTGCCACTAGTTTCTACACAATGACGGTGTGCCACTAGTTTCTACACAATGACGGTGTGCCACTAGTTTCTACACAATGACGGTGTGCCGCTAGTTTCTACACAATGACGGTGTGCCACTAGTTTCTACACAATGACGGTGTGCCACTAGTTTCTACACAATGACGGTGTGCCGCTAGTTTCTACACAATGACGGTGTGCCACTAGTTTCTACACAATGACGGTGTGCCACTAGTTTCTACACAATGACGGTGTGCCACTAGTTTCTACACAATGACGGTGTGCCACTAGTTTCTACACAATGACGGTGTGCCGCTAGTTTCTACACAATGACGGTGTGCCGCTAGTTTCTACACAATGACGGTGTGCCACTAGTTTCTACACAATGACGGTGTGCCACTAGTTTCTACACAATGACGGTGTGCCACTAGTTTCTACACAATGACGGTGTGCCACTAGTTTCTACACAATGACGGTGTGCCACTAGTTTCTACACAATGACGGTGTACCACTAGTTTCTAAGCAATAACGGTGTGCCATTGTTTTTCTAATATGATCACCTGGTCTTCAATTTTGCCTGATCCACATTTGTTATGATGGACATTATCCTCTTTCAACAACTGTAGACTAATGGGTATGAGCACTTTCAGTGTGCCTTTCAAGGTTATTATTAACCCTCAGATCTTGGTTGTCCAATCAATGCTATCTGCTCTTTTTTGGCTCTTTTTTAGGCTTCTGGAACAGAGGAAAGCTATCAGCAATTAGGGTACATATTTCCTCCATAGTAACTCTGAATTCAATAGTTGACCGGGTACTGTTTTTAACAGTAATCTACTCTGAGTAGAAAACAGCAGTTAAAGGACATCTTGCCTCTTGTAGAGTTCATATTCCCTAATAGGGTATTTAGACAAGAGTTGCACTGATGGACGACCTCTGTAAATGCTTAGTTGTAATAATGTGGTTATCTTTACATTTGTGCAGATCTACCTATCTATCTATCTATCTACTACATACCTAGTATCAGAAAAAAAAACAGCACTCCGGGATTCCAAAAGTGCAAAAAAAAAGGTGCAAAAAAAAAACTGGATTATTCCATGTCACAAATAGCAACATTTCGGTCCCAAGTGAATGGATCTTTTTCAAGCAAAAAAGAAAAATATTTACTGCAACCCATCATAATAAGTTAATAATCCAATTAATAATACTTCATGTAAAATAAGTAAGTAAATTGCACAATAAAAGTGACATAGTGCATCTCAAATCAGGGAGTATATACAAAGACGATTCAAAGTAAAAATACAGTACAATATATAATAACCATAATATACTTAATTATCTAAATAAGCCCAAGTCAGCACATATGTGTGTGATAAAGGTCATCCAATAGGAATCCAGCATACAGCCAACCTGTATAAAGATATGTCAAACATTTGGTGTCCTTTGTATACAATCACCCATGCTTGTGGTGTTGGAGGAAGTGGGAGTGGCAGCATCCTATTGAGCATGCTCATGCACAATTGCAGAACATTGCATTTATTCAGCGGCACAATGATACTATAGGGGTCACCAATAGCAGTCACATGACCACATCGAACCACACATTAGCAAGAGGATCCATATCTCCATTTATATCTCCATATATTTCTAATAACTTTTTTATCCTTAGTTTATCTCTATTTTACCAGTTTTATACTTATTATGCCATGCCAATATAAAATATGGCGAGTCCAGCAATGGCAGCCATGCTAAAAACCTTATTTCTCTTTAAGATGTGCCTTATTCCATTGAGATAAGGATCCTCCTACACATGTGCGATTGGATGCGGTCATGTGATCACCATTGGGTTTTCCCTATAGTATCATGGTGCTGTTGAATAGCTGCAATGTTCTGCACATGTGCATGAGCATGCTCAATAGGATGCTGCTACTCCCACTTCCTCCAACTCCACAGACAAGGGTGATTGTATTCAACATATCTTTATTTAGGTGAGCTGTATGGTGGATTCCTATTGGATGACCTTTATTACACACATATGCACTGACTTGGGCTTATTTACAATATATAATAATAATGATTATTATATATTGTACTATAAACTGACTTTGAATGGTCTTTGTATATACTCTGTGATGTGAAATGCACTATGTCACTTTTATTATGCACTTTACTTGCTTATTTTACATAAAATATTGTTAATTGGATTATTAACATTTATGATGGGTTGACTTTAAAGATTTTGCATGTACATACATTTTTTTTTCTTTTTGAAAGGTCCAGCCACTTGGGAGTAAAACGTTGCTATTTGTGACATGGAATAAAGAATCCACTTTATTTTTTTTGGAATTTTTGGAGTCCTGAAGTGCTCTTTTTTTCTGGTAGTAGTGTGAATGGACCCCTAAACAGGATCCATAGCTTGCACCCAATTATACCTACACTGTGCTGCTTTGAACCTTTTATTGTCTATCTATCTATCTATCTATCTATGTATCTATCTATCCATCAGAATATATATATATATATATATATATATATATATAAAGTATACACCATATATTTAAATATAAAAGACTAATTTAAACTTATTTTGGTACAGACATTTTATTTTATATCACTGTTCCAACACTGATGTAGCTTTACTTTGGAGATTTTGATCTATTAATCTGTTAGGCAGTGTACATATTGTGTCCAGTCTTTAAATTAATATCTGCTGAATGAGCAGCGCTTTGTAGAACTTGAGCTTTGTGTCGTGTTCAGTGTCTGGCATTGCTTCTGATTATGCCTCAGGAATTCTAAATTGACAAGGATTCTTTGTAAAGGCAGAAAAGAGAATGAGAACAGTTCATTGCAGTATATGAAGTATCAGCCAAACTTCAGAAAGGACAGTTTTTGCATTATTTTTTGGATACACTCAATTATAACTTGTGCTGGAATTCCCTTTACCATTTTTAAGATATACTGCAAACATAGTATATTATTATACAAAAAGGATATAACTAGTGAGATATAGTTTATTAAGATACTGTAGTTTAGTGTAAGTGAAATATATGGAACACTACCTCATGATGTCATAAATTTTACTGAAAGTATACCACTTTTTAAATAATTACATCAATGTATTGAAACGTATATTTTTTAACTTGCTTCTATCTTTAGATTGTATATTTTAGTTCTAGTTCTATGCATGATAGACACAGCCATCTTACCTGAAAATTCTCAGATTCTTAGAGTAAAAAGTGATGCATCATCCTCCCTGTACCTTTATGTATAAACCTGACTTGAACATAAGTAATTTTCTAACAATACATTCCCTTTAAAAACTATTCACAAAAGAGCCCATTATTAAACTTTTGGTTTGGTGTTCTAAAATGCCAAAAAGATGTTACAAAAAAAATTCTCAAATGTTTTATGTATTTTTTCTGTAAATTCAAAAATTATTTTTCATTAAATTTGATTAGTGGCTTAAAAACCCCAGCTCAAATAAATAATAATAATAATAATAATAATAATAACATGACAATGATAATAATAATAATAGCAACAATAATAACATGTTCTATCCAGACAAGTTCTTGATGACCTTGTTCTGAATTACATTTTTCTTTTCAGTCTTTGACTTTTTTTTTAAGACATTTCATGATTTTAATGATTGTAACCATTGACCTTGATGCTGTTCATTCTCTTCCACTTTACCTTCAACTTTTTAAAACACACGTATTTTTAACAGTAGTTTGGAAATTTACAAAATGATAGTTTTTTTTTTACATTGCTTGTACAAGTGGAAGATTCAATTTGATATGGTCAAGGATCTTCAGGTTTTCCTGCATTCTTTAGAATCACCCCTTTCCTTTCACACTTCTTACTTAGTCAGCTTTCACAACCATAAAAAACTACAGAAAATAATGAGTCATGGACAATTCTGATGTGAATTTTTTTTTTTTTGTTTTTTTTTAAATGTCTTTTTAGGTGAACATTATTTCTAGTTTTCATGCGTCACTTTTCTTAATTGTGGGTTCTGCTTCTGTGATATAGTATAACAGATCTGTAACATACATTATATGTATATATGTATATGTATATAAACATATATGCAGGACTTTTCTGTTTCTTCACATTTAACTGACTTCCTGATTTCAGGTTTTCTTCATTTTTGGGCAGACTCCTTTTCCAATAATGAACTCTAATCTGGCAATACATTGCCTTGATAATTAATACACTTGTCTCCCATTAGGAGCAACATTCTTATATTTCCTGACGTTCTCAATTCCTTCTGTCACCCTTGCTTACATGTCTGATCATTCTCTGTGAATTCAAGCCTAGCATCATTTTACCACTGTGTAATGTAGTCAAATGATGCAATAATGTACCCCATATTTCCAATAAAGTGTTATCCTGAAAAGGTTATTTCTCCACCAGAAGCTTGTGATATCATTACATCAAACATTTAAGAAGACCAATCCATTGGTAGCCTTGTACTTGGATTCCCAATTGCTATTCTAAATGGATGGACCACTGTAACACTTGCATGATCAGCTCACTGTTAATTTATTGGATAGTATGAAAAACTATGACAAGCAATACGCACAGCCATTTCAAAATGTACTTTTAGGGTACTATTCTAGCACCCAATATCGAACAATTGACCACCCCTTTAAGCATAACACCTACCTACTGACTAACTAATGTATATGGAAGCCTCCTGACACTCTTCTGATGGCTGGGGTCAGAGAAAAGAAGTATCAAGTACTTGGACTTCAACATGCCTGATCCTTTTGTTTCCATGGGAGATAAGCTTCTGTCAGAGGTGTCTGGTATTGGGTTACTATGCCTTTTCCATTGAAAACACATGCATACATAATTTGTGCCTTCCTATCATTTCTTATAGTCTATAAATGCTGATGTGTTCACACTTAACTGATCTTTAATTTGGTTAAAGATTCCCATTTGTCTTGAAATCAATTCAGAATACCATGATATACTAACAAAAGCCTTGAAAGATACGTACTTACAGTAAGATAGCAAGGCCAATATCAATAGGGAACGCATATAAAAAAATATAAAAATAACTTAGTAAAAATATAACTTAGTTTCCTTATGTAGATTTAACCTCCCAGATATCCAATATCTCGATTAAGTTACATATGTTGTAAATTGCCTCCATGAGTGGGTCTCCTTACTTTTTTTTACTGTTAAAAGCAGCTTAATTTGAAATACACATATCTGGACATGTCCAACCAAGAGGACAGGTGAAGGAGGATACATCTGTAAATGTGTCAAGCTAAATTTGGTTACATCTGCACATTCACTCACACATTTGTTACAGTAGGCAAACTACTCTTTTACTAATTATATTATTCCGACACTTCCCTTGCACAGGTGGCCCCCTACTCATAAAATAATAAAGATAATAAAACAAACCTTGAGCAACTCAGCACTGATTGTAATATAATGATAAGGTAGCATGGGGAAGAAAGTTATTAAACTGTTACAGGCAGTGCAATAAATAATGTCTCTATCTCATTGTAATATTGTTTCCTCCCCCATGCTGGAATTTACAGAGCTTTTAAGGGATCTGTAAATTACTGTTATTGGATCTGCATGTAGATGAGGAAAATACGAAAAAGAATTCATGTAAATGCAAATTGCAGCTAATTTGTGCTAATTTAAAATGTATCTCTCATTTAAAAGGCCTTATTTCAATATAATACAGGCCAGTAAAGTTTAATTCAAGTTTAGATTGCTCTTTTACTTTTAATTAATGCCGGTTATAGATACCATTAAAAGAAGCTACGGTAATGATTATATCATTTCTGTTTTGCTCATAAATGCTGAATTCTTAGGTGAGTGAGTAGAAACTTACTTTCATTGTACTGTCAAAAACTTTTCTTAGTGGTTAAATTTCATATTAACATACCATAACTTAAAGTGAACCTTTCATCATCTTCACCAAGTCTAGACCTTTGCATCCTTTTATAGGCGCTGCTCCACTGACTCTAGCAAAGCTGAAATTTTTTTCTCTGGTCCTCACCATAACCAAGCAAGAACTGCAGTTAATTTTGGGGCACCTCTGATTAGGGCTCTAAGCCACTCCCTTTTCCCTGCTCCTGCCTGACACCAACCACCACACAGTACAGAGCTTGAGTAGCATATCAGGAACTAAACCTAACATCAGTGATTGTTCAGGAATGATGGAAACAAGAGAAAAAATACCAACTGCAGTGGATTCAGTGGTGTAGTACCTAATAAATAATGCAAAGAGCTGGACTTGGTAAAGATGGTTAAAGATCATCTTTAAACATGACTTCAACTAATATAATCACTCGTTATATTGGTTGAGAGGCTCAGCGCTCTCATAAATACAACAGAATTTTCAAGATTTTTGGAAAAAAAGGCTATTCATTTCAACTTTTGGTTTATTTGTTTAAGTTATGGTTTATTTTTCTATTTTTTTTTTTTTGTGAAATGAAAAGTACACATCACAGAAGAGATGTAGCAGAGTGCCAACCGTATCAAATAGGTCAGCTAAAAGAGGAACACAGTTCACATCACTTTTGATAGATCTGCTCTGTTTTTTAAAGGGTTGTGACATTTTCCTTCTTTTTCAGTTCAGATAAAACCAAATTCTGTGAAAAAATATGCAAACATATTCTAGATGTCTGTGTACACTAACCATTAAAATATATATATATATATATATATATATATATATATATACATATATATAGGAAACGTGTCAACGGAAATGATCTATTGTTTAAATCAAGTTTTTTTTTGTTCAACATATTTATAAGTAACACATTTTAACTATTTTACACTGGCCATTGATCCTCATAAAAGATTGACGCTTCATGTATTGTAAAGTTCACTTTTCAGTAGTCATCTCATTATCATCACAGACAGTATAACAATGATGAATAACAATATATAGAGAACAGGTACTACAGCTCAGCTCCTGGTGACATCAATGGGAGATGCAGTAATACCGCCTGACCACTAAGGGTAGGCCATAAAAAATCTAATGGATTTAATGGAAAAGCTTTTAATTGCCAGTGTCAACTTTTGACCTGCAAAGGTTACTGGACAGTGTTGTACTGGACTTCCATTGACCCAGCTTAAGAAATTATACTGAGGGCCCACCTACCTTTTATGCGAATCAAGTACTTGCCCACTTTTAATTGCATCATACATTTTGTTGTTATCTTTGCCCATTTAGGTTATTTGTGAGGAAACAAAAAATAAAATTCTAGCAGCCAGTGGCTGACTCCAAAGCCAGCCTTCCACTTTATTTTAGTGCAAGGCACTCTGCAGGGTACTTTGATACTCTGGTGGGTCTTTTTTTCAGCTCTGTCTACCCATTAAAAATATATGACCTTGGAATGTTATATGTAAATAATTTTTATTCTCCAAGTGGGCAGTAACCTCTTCTTTTTTCATAGAAAATAAAAGATTATCACCTAGAGAATAAGAGCAAATTTACATATAACCTTTCCTGGGCCATATCTTTTGAATGGGTAGACAGATTTAAAAAAAACAAAAAAACTGTTTGGAAGCACAGTGACAATGAAATGATATATATAATTTGGCATTTGTGACAGGTACTGTTTAAATCTAAAACCATGAAAATACTGTACTTTGGTAAAAATAAAATTTTACCAAAATTTCAAGCCCTTTCCATTCATATGGCTCTCTCTTATTGATACAAAATCCAGGATGTCAGCATGTCATTCTTTCTAGCTGTAAATTCTGTATATTCACTTTGCAATCTGCCACATAGATCTATAATTAGATGGGCACTGTGCAGATTGCCTCTCCTGTAGGTTTAATTTATTTGCTATATGTTTATCAAATAGTTTTGCTTGGAAGCATTTGCTTCTATTGCCTAGCCAAGAACTTGGAACGTGTAATTAAACTGTGAGCAAAATATAGAAACATTTCATCCATTTGCAGTAGGCTTATAGCGCAAGACATGTTAGCAAATGTGACATAATTGTATTTAAGTATTAGGAAAATCCTTGCTAGGTTTTGCTATAATAACATTTCAAATGTCTGAATATTGAGATTTAACCTTTTTGGTAGGCAGGTGTGCCCCTCTAGACCTAAAGTGCCCAGTATAGGGCTAACAAAGGCACATTTCCCCTGATTTGTGGAGGTGCTGGTTTGAGCAGATTGCGGATGCTTTCTTCTTCTTCCTGCAGATTCAGCAGAGGAACATGCTTTTGATATTTAAGCTTTGTCAGCTTTCAAAACTAATTAAAAATACACCTCTCCAGGTCTATCAGCTGCAAGTGATTCTGGTCGCTGCTATTATCCGCTTTCACATTTGATTTAGAGCTAAAATTAAACACTTGTATTAGCATGAAAGAAATTATGACTTGTTTTCTTTATTATTAAGATGTTAGTATATGAGTCTCATAATTCACATGATATATGGTGCCTTGCCGGTGGAGGAGTAGATGTGTGTTTGTGAGTATCTATGTATCTCATGAAACATCACATTCTAGGTAGGTCAGTAAATGCTGAATATTAGATTTATGCCTTAGTATTTCATCTCAGTGCTTTTTAATGTATCACAATGGCTGTGTAAATTATTATTGAGATAGTAAAGGAGCTTACAATAGTCTGGAGCTGGCTTTTTGTTCTCAGATAAAAGAGAAGAGAACTTATATGTGAGATGAAAATGGCTGAAATAAGTGCAGAGAAAAAGTATTATATGTGCCTGAACTGCTTATCATATCTCTTTAGCCTTCACTGTTGAAGCCCAATTTGCAGACCTTGTAAAATATTATTCCATTTCTTTGTTACAACACATTCAAGCAACCTCATCTGTACATTTCACCACCTCCTCCATAATACTTAAAATGTACATTTATTCCCATCTGTCCTCACTGCCAAAATACTGCTCAGACTCCTTTAATCTCCATTCTTGGCCAACACAATATTATTTTGGCTTGTGTCACCTGTTCCATGCGTTCTACAATATGGTCTATTGAAGATATTACTAATTCTTAAACATTTATAGGCTACCTATTACATTTTATATGCTAGACAGTTCTCTTCCTCATCTTTCCTGCAAGTCATAGCAATGCTAAAACTAATTTAATTTCTACCATCCCATTGTAGTTGTACTTGTCTGTATTTCTGTCCATCACTTACTTGTGTCAGTTTGATTTATTACCTGTAACTGTCTACTCTATTATTGAACTTTACTTTCAAACCTCAGTTTTAGCTCCAGTTGTTGCAATAATTGCCTAAAACCAGGGCATAGCTATTGAGGGTCCAGAAGTAGCAATTGCTACTGGGCTTAGAAGCTTCAGGGGGCCCAACAGCCTCTCTAAAACATAAGAATACATTAGTATTATACATAGCAAATGGTAAGAGGGGGTTCCATAATATATTTGGCGCTCAAGCTGTTGTGCAGTTACAACTCCCAGCATGCCCACTTGCTCTGCACTTCTTGGAGGTACCCATAAAAGTGAATTGGTCATTCTGGGATTTGTACATTCACAGAAGTTGTAGTGCCAAAAGTTTCTGATATGTGTTCTAGAGCATGATAGTCCATATCTGATGATAGAATCCACCAGCACCTATGTAACTACCTATTTATAGTTGAGAGGAAAATCTACATAGAAAAAAATGTGTTAATATATAGACGCATCCACACTTACCTTACTTAAAATTTATTTTAGGGCTCCATTTCCTCATGAAACCAATTCAATACAATATTGTGACCTGCCATGAAAACCCTTGACAGACAGCAATTCGAAACACCACTAGCTGACCACACATATATGTAACAGAATATCCCAAAATCATGTTGGATTGAGAAACTGGTCATTTCCCAAACAAATATCTGGGCAAATCCAGTGAAGAGGAAAGGTAATGAAGCACACATGAGTAATCTGTGATCATTGTTGTGATCTCATGGAAGGCTTCTCAAGGTTTGACAGCACAAGAGGTAATAATGACTGTTTCCTGGGAACACTGAAGTGTTGCTTCTCATGGACAACCTGCAACATTTCTTCCAGCTAGCAAATGTTCAGATTAGGTAAGGAGGTAAAACTGGGCCAATGTGAATTGCCTCCAGTAGTATGCTTAAGTCTGATAAAAAGCACTGTGCAAAAGGTTTTTTTAGGCAGATGTGGAAAAAATGCTGCAAAGTAAGAATGATTTTCAGAATAGAAGCGCGTTAATAGTTTATTTTTGTCAATTAATAAAATGAAGTGAATGAACAAAAGAGCAATCTAAATAAATCAATATTTGGTGGGGGCACCCATTGCTTTCTAGGTACACTTGAACACAGGATTGTTCCAAATCTTGGAGAACTAACCGCAGATCTTCTGTGGATGTAGGCATTTCATGTAATCCCAGACAGACTGGATGATGTTGAGATCAGGGCTCTGAGGGGGCCATATCATCACTTCCAGGACTTCTCCTCTAAAGGGCGCTCACACCAAATATTGATTTGATTTACATTTCTCTTTTGTTCATTCAATTGATCTTGTTAATTTACAAAACAAACTGTTGACACTTCTATTTTGAAAGCATTCTTACTTTGCAGCATTTTTTGCGCACCTGTCTAAATTTAGCACTGTACTGTACTTTACTATACAAGTAATTGTACTTTAGATGCAGACATACACCTCACTAGATAGGATGTCTTGCGGATTGAAAACAGTTCATCTAAGGCTGTAATTGGAACTGTGCCTAATTCAGAACTACATGGAGAATAGCACTACAGGAGTAAACTGAGAGTGATTTTGGCCGTTGAGCATTAAGGGTCAATGATTTGTTGTACTGACTGATGTGCTGACCAATATAGCCATATGGTTTACATTTGAGGAACATTTATCACTTCCATTTTTAAGGCCCTCTACTTAAGAGTCTTGTAGCTGACTAAGGGTTTGCAAATTTGCTAGTGCCACCTATTGAATAGCTACACTGTTATTCAACCAACCCTTTAACAGCCCTTGCAACATGACTTACAGTAGCATGCAAGCCACATCAGAGTCATAATCAGAAGGTGTCTTTTTTCTTATGGATAAAACTCTGGTTTGACTTATATCCTAAATCATGTTGCAAGGTCTATAAGACTCTGTATGGCATCTCAGAGTCCTTCACAAAGAGAATCAGTACCCCCCTCCTATTATTAACTAACTATGGAAATTTGAGGTAACTCTGGCTGTAAGCCTGTAATACAGTCCTACTGCTTGAATTGTCCGTCATAGTCAGCTCCTCTCTCTGACTTTGATTTACTAAGAATTATGAGACCTTTATATTATTTCACATATTGTTTTCAGTAATGCATAATACTAAAGTCCCTGATGGTAATATAGATGTATGGAGGTGTAGAAGGAACTACTAGTAAGTTGTACGAAGTAGGATACCAACCCTTATCAAATCAGTATGTAACAGACTTCGTAGACAATGGGATGATGCGATACAAGTGTGGTTTTATTCACCAACAGTAGAGTATTCATACAATAATGTTTCATCAGACTCTGTAGAGGAAATCTGCTTTTCCTTGCCGCTCAGTCTCTCTATAAATAAAAAAAATACAAATATAAAAAATAAAAATCACAAAACTGTTAGCAATATATGAGGAAATCATTTTTTAATTTATTGTAATTACAGTTTGCGTTCTACTCAACCAGATGGGTAGTAGATGTACAAAGTACTGAATTTCTAGATTTTACATACACGCACACACACACAAACACACATATATAAAATACACACATATGTAAAAACAGGCAGTACTCCAATATGATGTGAAACAAATAGTGAGGGAAGTTTATTGCCCCATGCGACGTTTCAGGTTGAGAAAAGCTCATGTCTGAGCCGAAATGTCGTATGGGGCAATAAGCTTCCCTCACTATTTGTTTCACATCATATTGGAGTGCTGCCTGTTTTTTCTATTAAGATTATTACATAGGGACAGAGCCTATTCCCAGGGGTAAGCACCTGGTTCTTGTACCGGTGCGGTCTAATTTTTGGATTTGCATACACATATGTACTGTATATATATTATGAAAGATGGCAAACAGCACTCGAAACTACTGTAGTGTGAACAAAATGTGGGGGTATTTTATTCTCCCAGAATTCACAATATCAGGACTGTTGTCTGCCTTTGTTTTATATTGTATAGGTGATATGTAGCCTTGGCCCTAAGGCTTCCTCCCACCAGAGATAATAGAGTTTGTTTTCTAGATGAATAGATAGATATAGTCATATGTGTTATTATGCAGAGATGGTAAGCAGATTTGTCAATGTGGCTGTTCTCCTTTACTTGGCACTGGCTCTCTGCACCCCAGATGGCTCTATCTGCGCAATTTATTTTTATCGCCTCCCTTATTTTCTTTATTGTCGAAACAAACACCAATATGTAAACAAAGTTTAAACAAATAAAGAATTATCATGGAAACTGTTTGCAAACTAAACAAGATTAGGAAATGTCTAAAAGAATTTTTTGGAAAAAAAAATAGCTATGCAGTATTGTTTTATAAACAAAGTGGCAGCCCACCTCTACACTCCCTAAATGATAAGCAAATGACATTAAGGTACTGCCCCTACAGTAGGGCAGGATATGTAACTGCTATGGGATGAATAAGCCGAGATGGCTCAGTGTTGTACCTTGAATCTTTATTTTATATTTTTTCTTAGTGATCATTGCTCATCCTAACTCTCTATTGATTTGATTAATTGTGACAATCATTTATTACAAGTATGTCCTGTTCATTGGCTGTTACAAAACCACAAAACCCTTCTTTGTGGCATGTGTAAGAGATCTTAGCCCCACACAGTTACTTGAACTCAGCATTTAAAGCAGCCTGTAATGTGAAAACAAGAAAATTTGTAATACCACACTGGGAGCATTTTTCATTGAGGGAAGGCTGGGGTGGAGCTGGGAGGACTCAGGAGTCCCTTGGAGACATGAAAGGGTGGAAGAATATTGAGCTAGCAAGCTCAAGATGCCTGGAGCTGAAACCAGTCAGGGAAGGGGTTGGGGGGAATTAGTGGATGGGGATGGGTGCCAATATCTGACTAGAGACATACCAACCACTCCTGATACACCTATTAGCAAAACCAGTAGACAGGTTAGAGAGGACACATCTGTTCCATAAATTTCATACTTTTTCCATGGGAGTGCTTCATATAAGACTCATTACACCTGCTAGATGCTGAATCTCTGCAAAGAAAACAAGTACCCCTCAAGAATTCTGGTCACTCAAATGCAAGTTTCCAAGGTGTACTTTTCACTGTATGTCCTTAACACAAATGCCAACTCAAAATGGATACAGGTTACTGGGTTATACTAGAGAAGTTACCAAAATAATCTCCCCTTCTCTTATATTACTTCCTACTCCTCAGCTATTGGTAGAAACTGCAGAACATAGACTTCCTGCTGTGCCCACATCCTGCATGAGTGGGGCACATTATACTAGTAATATAGAATGCCCTCTGCTCCTAGGTAATTTTCCTTCTCTGGAAGAAACAGATAAAATGAAGCAGAGAGCTTTAATATTAACAGCATTATGTGCAGAATATATGCAGGGGAAAGAGTGTGGGAAGTTTGTAAACCCTCAACCAATAGTTGCAGTAAGTGATATTAAAGCAACTTTAGCAACTTACTTAATAAAGTCCAGTATCATGTAGTCATTGTTTAGTTTACCATGGTATTAAAGACACAGCAGTTTGGAAATTTGCATTTAAGGGGCCTATAGCAGGTGAAAGAATAAACAACCCTGGCATGTTCAATGACTAACCCTGAAACAATAGACCTCAAAAACAGCAGAGGTCAACAGCATGTCTCCTACATTGAAAAAGAAGCTGTTAACTATTAATCATGTTGCAAATGTTATTTTCATATATCTATGTCATCTACATTAATAATTTAATTTTGTATAGAAAATTATAACATGTCACTAACAGAAATACAACTGTATAGCCAAGAATTATTATGAATATAAATGCAATGATGTGACACTTTTCTTCATTCCCATTAATGCATTATTAATAGATTCTTAATAGTGTTTGCAATTGCTTGCAGCAAGTTCATTGAACTTAGGTGTCCTGGTTTTGCGCTGCTATAGCAGTTTAATGTGCTTTGATGTATAGAAGAACCATACCTTTATCAAAAGTGTACCCTGTCAATGCCAGCTGCTGCTGAGATGTCTAAACACCAAGATCAATGCTCTCTAAGGTCAGTGAGGTCTACTAGGATGAAACAGAATAGGAGTAATACAGTAAAAGAACATAATAGTGAGTGTAGCCGTCAATAAGGTGAAGAAAAAATACCACAGGAAATGAGAAGCATCTGTTTACTGGAAGAGATGAATGTGGAAGCAAGATAAATTCCAATTACTAATGGTTTCCTTTTATTAAACAATCTGACAGTAATATCTTTCGGAATGATACACTGCTTATATTTCCTCTCGGTGTTTAATGAGACTATTAGGAATACAGATATGAGTAAG
Organism: Leptodactylus fallax; assembly: GCA_947044405.1. NCBI lineage: Eukaryota > Metazoa > Chordata > Amphibia > Anura > Leptodactylidae > Leptodactylus > Leptodactylus fallax. Next base: position 2,245,654 of record CAMRHE010000186.1, on the reverse strand, counting down.
GGAGCTTATGTTTGTTGAGAATTGCTTATTTTGTTACAACTGGTTGTCTGAGGCTGGAATTATTACAAGATTTCCAGAAAGGTTTACATATATCTATTGCACTTTATTTCTGCTCGGCAAACGCTGCTGTTTTTAAATACAGATGTAACAAAGATTAAGTTGGCAGTGCATTACAACACTGTGGCACAGAGTGTTATCTCAACTCTTTCAATGAGATATAATGCAACAAAAAGTCAAGCTAAACTTTGCTACATCTGTACCTTTGAATATGTTGCTTATACTGTAACGTTGTATATTTCTTTAATTAGAATTATCCAGTACAATATTTTTATTTCTAGGTGATTCATATTTTGCTGAAAAATTATGAACCACTGTATGATATACAAAATTTCTTGCCACCAGTAATTTCTCTAGAAATCATATAGGTAGAACTGCATTCTTAGTGTCATATGAAAGATGAGAACCTCCTCTTTGGTATGACACCAAAAGCAAGTTTCTCCATTTTATAATGCCTGAGATATAGCTGTTTGAAGTGAACTACCCCCACCCTCATTTTCTCTTCACTTCACACAGCCCTGTACTCAGTACACAATGAGAATATGAGAGGCGGGGACAACTCTCAGTAGAGAAGCCGGGAAAAGAATAAAGAGGTGCAGGATTTCACAGAAAGGAGTCAAAGTTTGTTAATACAGTATATTACAAAATGTTTTAATGACACAAATGCTGATAGAAAATCAAAATTGTCTGACAGTTTAGTTACACTTTAAATACCAAGTCATCTCCAATGAGGTTTGATAATACAGGATTGCATTATGGCTCAGTTGTTGACGGTGGTGAGTTTCTGGGTTCAAATCTAAATAGGGCAGCATTTACATTGAGTTTATATCTTGAATACATGTCTGTGCAAGCTTTGTGTAGTATTTCTTTTATATTGCAAAAACATACAAAGAGGTTAATTGGTTTCTGGTAAAATCTGCCTGAGTATATGTGTAATATAGATGTTAGATTGAGTGCCCTAGTGAGGATAAAGACTTCCTTTATAACTATTATTCCCTGTAAGATGAATTATAAAGCAGTTTATTGCGTTCAATATCATGATCTCTTATACTAATGGAAAAGCAAATGGAAAGAAAAGATATAAGGGGGGTCTGGGAGGGGGCTTAAGTCAATTTCGGGTCATAAACAGTCTGTCTGCCAGATTGAGGCAGATGTTAATTGGCTTAATGAACTAAGCCTATTCTTCAACAGATTTGATCACACACCAGCTCCTCCCACCCCAGCATGTCCTTCAGCTCCCCTCACCACAATGACTTCACCCCATTCACCCCATGTGGCTACTTCCCAACAGACCAGTAAATCCAGAAATCTGCCTTTATCTGACCACAGTCTGACCTTCACACGGGCCCAGGTGAGGAAGGAGATGAAAAAGATCAAGGCGAGGAAAGCCGCAGGGCCAGATGACATCAGTGCAAGGCTAATTAAGACTTGTGGGGACCAGCTGTGTGGTATAATTACATATATGTATAATATGAGCCTGAGGCAGGAAATAGTCCCTGAATTATGGAAATCTTCTTGTGTGGTACCAGTTCCAAAGAAACCTCACCCTATGGACCTCAACGACTACAGACCTGTAGCACTGACATCCCACTTTATGAAGATCTTAGAGAGATTGGTTCTCACACATCTTCGCCCTCTAGTGAGCCCCGCTATGGACCCTCTCCAGTTTGCTTATCGACCGGGCATTGGGGTAGATGATGCCATCATCCACCTTCTGCACAGGGCTCTGTCTCACCTGGAAAAACCAGGGAACACGGTGAGAATAATGTTCTTTGATTTCTCCAGTGCTTTTAACACCATACAGCCCAGGTTACTGAGAGACAAGCTGGGCCTTGCTGGAGTGGACCACCACCTCTCCAACTGGATCCTAGACTACCTCACAAATCGACCTCAATACGTGAGAGCCCAAGACTGTGTGTCAGGTACCGTTATCTGTAATACGGGGGCACCTCAGGGTACGGTTCTCGCCCCTTTCCTCTTCACACTGTACACTGCTGATTTTAGCTCTCATCCAGCTGCTACCGACAGAAGTATTCTGACGACTCTGCAATAGTAGGCCTCATCACAGACGATGATGACAGGGAGTACAGAGAACTGAACTGGTTTTTTGTGGACTGGTGCCACCAGAACCACCTGAAGATTAACGCGGGGAAGACCAAGGAGATGGTGGTGGACTTCCGTAAAGGCAGATGCCCTCCAAAACCAGTGGACATCCTGGGGACGGGCATCGAGATTGTGAACACCTATAAGTACCTGGGTTTGCTCCTTAATAATAAGCTGGACTGGGCAGATCATATGGAGGCCCTGTACAGGAAGGGCCACAGCAGGCTCTACCTGCTTAGGAAACTGAGAGCCTTTGGAATCCGGGGGGCACTTCTTAGAACTTTCTTCAACTCGGTAGTGGCATCAGCCATCTTCTTTGGAGTGGCCTGCTGGGGGAGCAGTATATCAACCAGGGACAGAAATAAACTTGACAAGCTGATAAGAAAGGCCAGCTCTGTCCTGGGGAGCCCACTGGACCCAGTGCAGGTGGTGGGTGACAGAAGGATACTGTCCGTGGTGAGCTCCATGCAGAAGAAGAAGTCCCATCCCATGCATGAGACTGTGATCACGCTGAGCAGTACTGTCAGTGACCGACTGCTCCACCCTAGGTGTGAGAAGGAGCGCTATCGGAAGTCTTTCCTCCCCACCGCGGTTAGGCTGTACAACCAACACCGACCTAAGCGGAGATCATTACACACAGAGAACTGAAATATCTCTCTGCCTGTTAAATCCCCCCCCCCGCCCCGCTACTTCCTATCTGTCTGTCGGCTATCAAAGCAATGCCTCTTACCTTGGAACATTCCTGTACATGTTGTATTTGTATTTGTATCTGCTTATCTTTGCTGCTGTAACACACTGAATTTCCCCATTGTGGGACTATTAAAGGACTATTATTATTATTATTATTATTAATGTTTTTATGACTTATAATACACGTCAATAGATATTTTTCATTGGCATGTCTGTAACTCATATTTGTATAAGACTCTTTATATCTGCATTATTATTTTCTATTACTCTTTTTTCATGTGCGAGCAAAACAATGAAACTAAAAGCAGTGCTGGATCTATCATATAATGGACACCAATGGCACCTAACAGACCCCACAGACTACATTACAACAGTATGTTGGGTTAATGCCATGGTGACCGTCAGTTTACCAGCAAAAAATTGTGCAGCATGTTGTACTATTTTGTTCAGTGTTTCTTTTTTTGTTTTTGTTTTTTTTACTAAATTTGTCATCGTGACTACTAACCGAGGTTCCAATGTGGGTGACAAATAAGTGTTGTCACCATCTTCTGATGTCAGAATCTGGGGATTATCAGAATCAGTCTGTCAAAGGTGATTTTTGTTAGAAAAGCTTTTTCCTGTGCCAAGTGCTGACTGACATGTATTGTAGTGCTCCATCTCGCTTTAAAATAGTTCCCTCAGCATCTGTGGTTAGTGGCTCACACTGCTGTGTCCCTGTTACTATACAACATTGTAACACATGCCTCAGCTGCTGCAGGTCATCTTTTTCAATTGGATAAGACAGTTTGATATTGATCAATCACCAGGCGACAGGCATCCCCCTTTTACCTTTCAGAAAGTGGTTTTGCAGCAGTTGAGCTGTGTATGAAAAAGAATAACTCCCCCCTATTATAAATTATAAGGTCTAATAGGTGTCAGTGAGTTCTGGGACCTGTATAAAGGTGTTTAGCCTTTGGCCTTATGCTTTCATATGATCACAAAACTCATTCATACCTACTTACCAGGGGAGTAGCAGGGGTGGCAATTGCTACTGAGTTTACAATATAAGAAGACACCCATGTTATAGATAGCAGATGGTAAGTGGGGGCCTCATTATAGATTTTGCATTGGGACCCAGGAGCTTCAAGTTGCATCTCTGCTCCTTATAGATTCTTTGATGAACTTTTAGGGTATATTATTGCCTAGTAAAGTATTTTGAAGACATTTCTCATATTTTATCTCTATACTCCTTGAGATTGCCTCTCCAATTTTTCCTTTTCCTGTATCTAGTTAGGCCATCATTTTTTTTTTTTGTGTGGCTCATTTATTACTTTTTTGCTTTCATCCTTCATTACTTATACATGGCTTGTATAGTCTCATTTCTTTCCAATTAACCTTGGGAAATTTGTGTGCATTTTCCTCAGTGGACATTGTTCAATATAAATTGCAAGGGAATGACATACAATGTCCCAATTAATGGTAACATATTTCACACTGATTAATATTATTATAAAATATGCAAGGGATTAAACATTTTGCTCCATTATTTATACAGTGTATAGTGTGGCGACATTAAAGTAAAGCAGTCTCATGCAAACTAGGAACATGATATTTAAAGTGCAGCAATCGTTTCATACTTAGCTACAGCATGAGGCTAAACCTGTCTCTGCATCTGACTCGCTTAGCTCCTGCTCTCTCCTCAACCCTCTCCATAGTGTTTTATATACATATGCAATCTAATACATGTTACCCAAAATTGATCTCAAATAGACAAAGAGGAGATTTCAGAGTGAAAGTCAGGTTATTGGAGGAAAAGCAGGAAATAGCCTGATAAGAGAAGTAAGAATCATTTTTCTCTGATATATTGATATATATTGACATTTTCAAAACTTTCCTATAGTTGATTGTACTATTCTATACTTATTTCCATACTTTTTTTATATTATAACACATATAGTAAACCTGAGAGGGAATATCTGTTAAAATGTTACACATATTTAAGAACTGTATGTTTTTTGTGTATTAACTGTACCTTTACACCAAGCATCAAGGGGGTCCCACAAAGCGTTATATAATTACAATAATATAGTTGAAAAAAAAGAGGCATGTTCATCAAGACCAACCAATAAAGAAGAAAGGGCATACATTGAAGAAAGGTGTCATTAAAGTGTACGTCCAGTTATAAACAACTTTCATAAATAAATAGTACAGGGTAATATTAGAAACTTTGTGATATGTCTTACTAAAGAAATTTGCTTTCTTCTCCACTTTCTACATATTACTCTATGAAGAGGGGAGGGGGGTAGAAAAGACACTCAAATAATTGCTGCTGTTACACGATGATACTTTGTACTACTCTGTTCTCTTTTAACACTGATAGATTTGTAGACAAGAGGCTACTAATATTCAGAAAGAGGCAATAAATCAATTAACAAGTCAACAGGGGAATCATACTCTAACCTTCCTTCTCCATAGAACTCTGTGTATGAGGCTGAATACTGAGCCAAATATAATGTAAACGTACAAAGAAGGAGCAGGAGAACAGCTAACAAAAACCTATGATGGGCCTAGACTTTGCTAGTATGTTGCAATAATGTATTGAATTGGCTTTGTGAGAAATTGAAGTCCTTAAAAGGGTTGTCCAGTTTATGACAAATATTAAGAGACAAATTTTATAGTTTTTTTTTTTTTTTTAATGAGAAGTTACACAACTTTCCAACAATCAATGCCTCATGGATTACAAGATCTCTGCTTACATTCATTCATGTTCGTAGTCATGTGTGATAAACAGTCCGTGGTCATGTGATGGATACAAAGATACACAGATTGTTACAAGGCAGATGTTTGATTACTAGGCTGTGACTGCAACAAGCTGTTCACCTGTGTGTCCATCTCATTGACCATGGACTGTATATGGCAGCAAGCTGAGATATAGAAAACCGAAATACATTGATACTGGATATTGGAAAATTATATAACTTTTTCATTATTCTCAATACTTGTCTGAAACTGGACAACCCCTTACCCACATTTAAGGTATAGTAAGTTTTAAAATGACTTTGTAACTATGTAACATGAAACATAACAGTACAGTAAGGTTTTGTTCACTTTGCTCTTTGGGTATACATTCAAGAAACGCTTTTGAGCAGTTTAATTGACCTTGATGAGAGAGAGAGAAAATAGTCAATTCAAGTTCTACTCATACCATTTGACTCTCTCATACTGTGTGCCACACAGCACTGTTAGCTGCCTAACCCTAGCTTTATAATGTAATATATAATTAATCCCTGATATTCCAACATGAATGAAACTGGTAAAGGGCTACGTTACAGATGTAGCATTTGTTAAGATTACATAGGCACTGTGATGTCACGATGCACTAACCATTCCTGGCATTAAACAAACTTCTAAGGTTGAGGGGTCACTTCAAATAGCTCAGGTTTCATATGCCACCGAGATTGCAGTTCTAGCTATAGAAAAACCGGCCATACAAGGTTCATATTCATTGTTCTAGGTAGTATACATTGCAGCTTCTGAAATTCTGACCATCCATGGTGGCTAGTGGCTGCACAATTTTAGATCCAAATTGTGTAACCACTGGCCATTGTAAATAAGCAGAGTCTCAGCTAAGTATGGTTACTTTAACATGTGTCTATACCCTAGTAAACACAATATTTTAAATAATATCATGTCCATGAAAAATCATTTTCAATTATTCTCAAATTCTAGTAAAATATTTTAAATACTTAAAATACTTTTTTTCCAATTTCATAGTGTTTCCTGTCGCCGACTTGACACTACCCCACATTATATTCTGAATTTGAGCCCTCTCATATTCTTGACTATCTCATATGTTTTATTTATAATAGAGTATGTATATTGTAATATTCATCTTAAACAAACATATAAACTGCTGAACTTTTTAAAATTTTAGCAAGGGGAATATTTTCATGTGATATATTTGACTTACTCATAGGTATTAAGCTCCTCATTTGATTCATTGTTCCGCATTTTATGAAAGGACTACAAAGAAAATTCTCTGTAATACTATCTGTGACCATGCACTGGAGAGAGCAAGGTGAAATCCTCAGTTTATTACGATGAGACCATACTTATTTCCACCGCTCCACAGCCAGAGGGCTATTTTCACACCATTGCATATATTGACAAAAGGGCATAAGAAAAATATGTTCTTCTTTTCCTCTGTATTAAATGTGAAATTGGTTTATTGAGGAAGAATGGAATTTCCAGTCTCAGCGGAACTCACTCTTCAGATTATTCTGGCTTTGCAACTGCTCCCAGGGTCTTTAGTGTGTGTATTAAAACCCTATCAGTGTTACAAAGCTTTAGCGGGAAATATTATGTGATATGCCTGGGCCATACAAAATGTAACACACAGTGTATAGAATGCCCTAATGTAATTAATGATTGCAACAACAAAAGTGATTTTCAGTTGTTCTACTCAGATCTTAAAGAGCCGTACCCCCAAATATCAAAACATTATCAGCAAATAGAATGACTGAATTTTTTTTTTTTCTTCTAAAAACTTCAAAAGTTGTACATTTTAAAAGAATGGTCACTATGTCATTTAATGACTATATAAATGACAACACTGACTGGTTAATGTTCCTTGCCATTCAAGCTTTCATAGGCATGGTGTTTCCACCCAGTGCCATAAGTATGGGGTTGTATGCTGTCATCAAACTCTATCTCTTTGGAGGAAAGGAAGGAATGAAAGGAAGGTAAACTGGGAGGAAGCTTTCTGTGACTCTCCTCGGTACTAAGCTGTAAATGCATATTAGATGCAATGCAGCCAGAAATGTTTTATGTAACCTGCATATTTTGGGTCCTTTTCCTTCTCTCTGCCTTCGATTGATGCTCAATATCTCTTATTGGAAAGTGAAATAAATGGACATTCCATATAGTAAGTTTCCCTAGCCACAGTTTCCTGCATAAGTTGTGGAATACTTGCCCATTTTACCAGGTCTCTTAAATATAATAATAATAATAATAATAATAATAATAATAATGGGGCAATTCAGTGTGTTACAGCAGCAAAGATAAGATAAGCAGATTCAAATACAAATACAACATGTACAGGAATGTTCCAAGGTAAGAGGCATTACATTGATAGCAGACAGACAGATAGGATGTAGCAGAGGAGGGGGGATTTAACAGGCAGAAAGATATTGAGTCTCATATTAAAGTATTTAATACCTTGAGCTTTACTATCCATGATACTTAATACCCCCCATACCCTTTACAGCCCTGCTCACCTCTGATCATTAAGAAATAACATAATCATATCTTCATCCAATTATAAAACTATGTCATTTATAGTTAGATAAAATTACATTATAGCAGTTAGTAAAAGTTAATGCCATGAATATGCAGTTGCTAACTATATAGTCTAGGCTTCACAACACTGCAGGGTTGTCACTTCAATCCTTTAAGGGCGCAGAGATTTTTTTTTCATGTTTTCCTTCTCCACTTTCTAAAATTCATAACTTTTTTACTTCTCTGTCAACATAGCTATGTGAGGGCTTACCTTTTGAGTTGTACTTTCATTTGGTACCATTTTAAGGTTGCATATACAGTAATGTTTTGATTAGCTTTTATTAAAGTTTTTGGGGGGTACACGTGAAAAAATCTACAATTCTAATGTTATTTTTTGCATTTTGCTTTATGGCATTCACTTTGAATTAAAAATTACATGGCAGCATTGTCCAGCAGTTCATTACAATTACAACAGTACCATATTTATATTGGTTTTATTATGTTTTACTAAATAACACATAATTTTTCAATTTTTTTTCCCCAAAATGAACGATTTGCCTGGGGTCACCATATTCTGACTTTTTTGCTACCTTGTGCATGAAGTTATGCCAGGTCTCTTTATTTGCAGAGCAAGTGTGGTTTTTATTGGTATTTCTGCTGTGTATGATTTTTGATCACTTTTTATCGCTATTTTCGGGGAAGGTGAGGTGACCAAAATACATTAATTTGCGAATTGTGCGGGATAAATAACACTATTTTTGTGTAGTGCAGACTTATACACACTTGGGAATATCTAACATGTTTGTTTACTTTTTTGTTTACATTATGCAATTTTTAAATTAAAAGATGTTTTTTTTTTATTTTTTATAATACTTTTTTATAATTTTTTTTATACTTACTTTTTAAACTTTTTTTTATTTATTTATTTTTTTTTTACTTTTTCCTGTCCCACTAGGGGACTTTAACCTGGGATCTCCTGGATTGTATTGAAGTACACAGTATCCCTGTATGCAATAGGCATAGGCAGCCAGGAGGTCATAGATTGGCCTCCTAACTGCCATGGCATTCCCTCGAGGGATCCCAGGGGCAGAGGTGGGAACTGATATTGCTATTGATCACAGCATCTGAGTGGTTAAGTACAGCCGAGACCCGGAAGTCATGGTGCAGGCACAGTTCCTGTGCCTGCGTCATGAAAGTGCTTTACTATTACGGTGCTGAGCATTATCTATATGCTTGAAGTTATTTAATAATATTGCACAGAGCGGGAAGGTATGAAAGAATGAAAGAAATGTGATGTAAGAAAATTACTTCTTGTTTAGATTAACTTTTTATGTTAAATATATTTCTAAGACCTTTTGGGTAATTTTTTCTTTACAATTGGTATGATCCTTAAAGAGGTTATCCAGGTTTTATTTTTTTATAGTTTATCCTTAGGATAGGCTATAAATATCTGATATTGAATCAGATATTGAAGTAAATGGGAGCTCAGCTGCAGTACTGGCACCAGAACACTATACAGGGCATGAGGCCCATTGCTTTCAGCTCTGTGCTGTGTATAGTATAGGCATTGAAAGTGACCCCGTAGGCTGATCCATGTGGGAGCCCTGATGTTGGCCCCCCACTGATCAGATATTTATGGTCTAACCTAAGGATTAGCCATTAAAAAATAAATCCTGGACAATCCCTTTAAAATTATGCTTTTCAGTTGAGTCCTGAACTTCATGATAGTTTAACACTTGATATTCTTTAGAGATCATTTTTCAGTAAGCATCTCATTTTATCACAGGCAGGGTTACAGTGAAAAGTAACACTAATAAACAGATCATAGGATCACACTGTCCACCATAGCTTAAGCTGCAGTTCACCTCCTCTCCCTCATTTACACAATGATCTCTACACAGGTCACAGGGCATGCCTAGAACACTCTCCCATAGAAGACAATAACTCAAGTCATCTACAGACTAAAGGTTCTTATGGCTCATGTGGCTTCTGTAAAGCATAGCTCTGAAAGCTTTTCACAGCAGCGCAGGCAGAATAGTTGCCGGCCATAATTACATACCGAAAATAGAACTTAAGAATTATACAATCAGAAAATAATAACAGATATGACATAAAAAGTTATCAAAACCTGGTTTTAATAAGTGAAATAAAATCTAGGTGATACATTCTCATTAAGTAAATGAACCCTGTCCATATGTCTTTAATTTATTTCTCTACATTGTGCTCAAGTGAAAAACAAAAAAAGTACACTTTCTGGTCACAGGTTTCCGAACTTGTAATGTGCACTGCACACATGTTTCCATTAACTGTAAAATATGAAGCAATGTTCTTGAGGGCTCATGCTATTCAGAGCCAGGTCACAACTGTGAGAGGAGATGAAGGTTCTTCCAGCCTCATAAATTACCACTTAGCGCAACTTAGGTGACTTTTCAATGTGTTGCTGTAAGCTGTTCTCATTCCACGGTAGGTTAAATATCCCCTCCTTTTAATGCTGCTTGGTGATAAATGTTCTCATTTTGGCATAGCATTATCTCTAGATGAGCTGAAATAACTAAAATCAAGGGACTACTAGAATGTGATCTGAGAAAGACTTGGCGTGATATTAATGAACAAAAGCCTTTGTGGCCTCTCTACCAGCAAAGATATATTTCCTAGGGTAGTAGTGCAGTGTATTTGTCACAGTATTTACTGTGGTGCCAATCCTTGCATAGTAAGTGCAATAATAATACAACTAATATTTGCATATTATTAAAAGAATTTTCCGAAATCACAGTATTGATGGCTTATCCTTAGAATAGGGTAGACAGATGATTCACAGTAGCAAGGGGGTATCTAACACTCATGATGTCTCCCTCAAGACTTAACTACTCAGGTCAGATGCACTTCACAGAATACAATGGTGTCAATATAATAGCTTATTATTATTTATTATTCATTTATTATAATTTATTATTCATTTTATTACTGTCGCTAAAAACTGCAATAAATAAACCGAAAATGTATAATGAGACTCAAGGGAAATCTTTCCTGACTACGGGTTAGTAAATACCCCCCCTTTTTATGTTTCCTATGTATTGGGGTGGGAGAATACAGCATTTAGGGTACAGTGAATATCTTCACTGGGATACATCAGGGTTTATGTGCACATGTGTTTTTTAGAGCATATATTATGTATCGTTGTATAATTGTACTGGGTATGATTGTAGCAGTATCTATCATCCCTTGTAGTCCTGAAAAGAACAACATGCTGGCTGTATTGCTAGCCCAAGGGTGTTAACAATATATAAATAAACCTAAATCTGGCCCTGATCACCCTATGTGGACAATCCAATATTTTCTGCATGTATGCCCTCAGGTAGCATATTATATCACAAGTGGTATGCCCTGATGTTATGGATATGTCCACATTCAACTCATTCCAATTTATCCCGAAACTAACTGAACACAATATCACAACATGCTAACAAAAGCCTCGAATGGCTAGAAAATTACCATCCACAACTGGTCACACATAGATGGAAAGAGTTTAATTAGCTTATCACTTTGTGATAACTTGTCACACAACCATATTGTGTTGAGAAAATCAGCTAAATTGTGATTTACAAATCAGGAAGTGTCCAGCCAAGAGGACAGCTAAGGGAGGTCATATCTTTATATTGATATTGATGATACAATTTCTTTGTCCCCAGTGGTCCTCAAAAGGTCTGTTAGGCGGATGATCCTCTGGCCCTAGAGTCTGGTTGTGCTGCCAGGCCACATGCTCAGATATGATGAATTCCTGATGAAACTTACCTAGAGGTTATGCATTTTACAGAGACTCCTAAGGCTTTCATGGCAATTAGGGTCAGTTTAGGAGTCAGTTCAGGTTCAATCTTTTCACACCAAAGCAGGACTTTAATAATAATGCATTATGGTTTCAGAATTGAACATTTTCTTGTAATTTTCTGGCCTACCAAGCAAGTCATAATTTAATAAGACGCAGTCTCTACCATAGGGCCAGGGGATCAGCCACCAGATAGATCTTTTCAGGACCAACAGGGACAGAACAATTATAAAGCCAGTATCAATACAATCCTGGGATATCAGATTGGTGTATCATCAGTTTGTCCTTGCAACAGTGATGTCATGTCAACAGGACCGTAAGCCTGTTTTTAATATTTAGCTTTAGTGTCTGCCCTGACCATTTACCAGTAAATTAAGTAACAACTGGGTGGAGATAAATGAAGAACATGAACCTAAGAGCTTGTATTTCTGTACATCTATGCAGTGGTGGTGTTGGTTTAAAACCTTAGGTAAGGAGAAACAAAGCTCTGCCTTTATTCTAGGGGATCTGATCCTGCAGCCAGCGAGTGCTTCTTCCAGAGTTGGATATGCATAGTACTCGGTAGATGGATGATCAAGTCAACAAAAGAAAAAAATTATTTTGCTATAAATATTACATATGTATTTTAAAATGGATCTGTCAACCTTACATGCTTGCATGCCAGCACATTACAGTTATAGTTCTGTACTACTAGTAGTTAAAACAGCATAACAAAATGTGCCATTTGGCTAGAGGAGCAATGAAAGAATACACTGGGCACATATATATCTGGTGTTTTCAAGTGACAAGCACTCTCCTGCCTCCCCCTGCCCTTCTCCGCAGTGACTGACAGGCTGCTGTGTATACATCCATAATGTAAGCAGCAGCCTGTCAATCACTGCTCTGATGGGAGGGGGGAGGCGTGGGAGTTCTCTCCTCAGAATTGTACTAGACTTATATGCTATGTGTCTGGTTGAATTCTTTTACTGTTTCTAGTAGCCAAAAGACACAAATATTTTTTCATGCCATTCTGGCCACTAGTAGTAAAGACCTGTGTCTTTAATACGTTTCTCTTACATGAGCAGCATAAGAAGTTTCCAGTTTCACTTTAATTTTAGTCATCTCTACTACTTTTTGCAAAATAGACCCAACTTAAATCTGTAAACATACCCAAATATCATTTTCTTCATTCATTATTATATGTGAACTCCATTTCATAACCACTCCCAAAAATTCTGGCAAACTTGTCCTCTTAGGCAGTGTCAAAAAGCTACTCATTGCACAATATCTGTCGGTTGTCTCCATGAGTCTTGTGGTGGCCAGCTAGATGAGTTTGTAGGGGAACTACTACCAATACAAAACCTGCAAGATGAAAAGCAAATACAACATGATGAGTTTAGTTTGGTTCATGTCTGTTAGTATTTGCATCATCCAGCATATCATACAGCTATGAATCAGAGGACTTTTTTTTCTGGTGCTGCATGCTACAAGTATTCATTGGACTTTCCCTTTTCCCCGCTGTCTGAGGGTTTTTCTCCAGCCCACATTGCTCTCAGAACATTACAACTATATGGATGGGCTGTGCTTTTTTTTTTTTCTTACAGTAACATAGTTGGTTAATATCTGCTTGTACAAGTCTGCCGACAAACGCCAGTCTTAATCAATTCTCCCGCTGGCTCGAGATGCGCCAGAATAGTTAAGAAGCTTTTGAGGTCCCAAGCATCAGAATTGAAACTTACGCTGCCTAGCCCTTCTTGATCCTTGCCCTGCTTCTTAAAAAGCAGGGTGCAAAAACATAAACGTGGGGCATCTTTGGTGAAAATTGAGGCAGTGTATCAAAGAAGCCCCGGTTACCTGGCACAGGTCATTTAATAAAGTCCCCTCATTGTTATATCAGTTTACAGTTATATCAAACAAACTAGGTAGATATGGCTCTTATAGAGCAATATACAGTATATACAATTCACTCATCAATCCTGACCAGAGGAATAACTTGACATTCTTGGGGCCAATTCAAAATCTTTAATAGAGCCCCTCTATGTTGCTATCAATAATACTGGTGTTTTACCATATTGTAGAGAGGCCGTTGAGCCCCCTGAGGTTCTAGGGCGTAGTAGCGATTGCTACCTCTGCACACCCTATGGCTACATCTCTGATCATGACTAACGCAAATAGTAATCTATTCAATAATGTATTCTTTTTATAATTATATATTTTCTGCAATCATTCTCTAAAACTAAAGTCATGGAAATGTGTATGCAAAATAACAGATGTAAATTAGAGCTTTACATAGTGCAGCTCACTTTCAGCTTCACACATTTGCTGGGCACTTGAAATGCAGCTGAGCTTGTTTCCTTCCTTTTCCTACTTAAGAGAAGGATGGAAGCCAATGATCCACAATTTAAAGAGCTTATGATTTGGATTATGTTTTCAGTACACATACATTTAGAATCATCTATTTTTAGCCATGGATGTATTATTTTTAGAGAGGTTTACTTGTAACTGCCAGTCTAAGTGTTGAAGGAAATTACTGCTTAGGATCTGCTTCCTCAAATTTGTGTTCACAAGCACATAATGTGCTTCTAGGAGTTAGCTGAGATTTAATCACTTAAGGAATACAAACAGAAGATATATATATATATATATATATAGAGAGAGAGAGAGAGAGAGAGAGAGAGAGAGAGAGAGAGAGAGAGAAGGGGGTACATATTTTAGCGAAAAAACATTCTAACAATCACAATGGGTTTTCCTATCAAGAAAAGAATTGCAAATGTATTGATGACTGGGATTGCTGGAAATATTCAAAAAATTCTGAATATGCTTCTTCACTTCCACCACAGAGAAATATTTGCATGATGATGATAATATTGATGAACTCATACTACGTTTTAGCTATCACTATCTACCCACCCCTTTTCTTCCCTGTTATGAATTATCTCAATAATTCTGCCTTTAGGGATTTGTCAGGAACATACAAATACTTAATTTGAGAGCATCTTACTCTTCTAGGTGTAACCCTATTTGTACATTTTTTGTTTTGCACAATTTATAGACTAGGCATTTGTCCAAGTAACTTTTATTATTGACCATTAATATAAATAAAAATGTTACACTGCTACTAGGCAAAACTGGATGAACACCTGAGTGTTACACCTGAGTGTTACAACACACAGTCTGGTTACAATTGGTATTGCAAGTAGACATAGTAATATATATATATATATATATATATATATATATTAAGTATATGTATCTCACCAAACATTATCACTATTTGCAGAATTAACTAAAAGTATTCTCTCTCCTCTCTCTTTTCTTTCGCTCGCTATATAGAAAATCTATATGTGTTTCCTATAATTAGTCAACATGTAACAACTGTCTTAGAGATACGAGCACAGTTTTATTCAATTTCCTGAAAAATACGTACCATATTCATTTCCCATCTAGCCTCATTTCTTGTTACAGTTTTTGAGAATAAATGCACTGGATCATGCTTGAGCAGTAATGTCTATTTTGTGTTTTGCTAGCTATGAACAAGTATTGTTGCTTGCTTTCAGTGGGCACAAACACAAGAATACATAAAGTATTAATGCCTGCTATACACTATAATGGTAGCGTGATTCTCCCCGAGCATCGCTTGCTCTCAGAAAACAATGATAAAAAGGATTGTTTTTGTAACATTCAGTATGTGAAGTTACTCACACTGTAGATTACGCTAATCTCTAGAGAGGCTTTTGTGTAACTGGATCCTCTAAAACATTACATATTTTTGCTAGAAGAATTTCTCAAACTAAGGTATGCAACCTAAAAATGTACTTTAAACCAAATACACATACTTGAATGAAATGAAAGCATGCAACAAAGCAATCTTTTCCTTAACTCCTGTGTTACATCTATCTGTGGGTCCCTCTTCCTTTTAGAGGGGGTATACGCCATTTATGCCACTAGGTTTCAGGAATTCAGGTATTGAGCTGTACGGAGCTATCTATAGGGGGCACTAAAGCAAGTTCCCCCTTTGTACTAAGTATATTTCCATATACTTTTAAAGGAATTCTC
The DNA here is from genome assembly GCA_947044405.1 of Leptodactylus fallax. Lineage (NCBI taxonomy): Eukaryota > Metazoa > Chordata > Amphibia > Anura > Leptodactylidae > Leptodactylus > Leptodactylus fallax. The sequence goes on along the minus strand of CAMRHE010000186.1, from coordinate 2,229,690 downwards.
AGCAAGGCATGCATGCGGGGACTAATAAGTCTCTGGACATTGTACAGTGATGTCTCCTTAATGAGAAATAGTCCCCCCCGTATGACCCACAGCTATGACCTTTCTCCCAGCCAGCCAGTACCCTGCTTCTCATTGATGAGAGGCAATAACCTCAATACAGTTGTCTGCAGATGGATCTTCCTTGGATAAGGGTATTCTGGCTTGGCTATATTCCCAGATTATGCTAGTAGATTTCAGAAAAAAACAGAAATTGATCAATAGGGAGCTGCCTTCTAAAAGGTGGCACTAGACCAAGTTTTCCCTTTGTAACAAGGAGGACTTATTTGAATATTCTTTACCCAGTAAATTTAATAAGCACAATTTGCTAAACACCTTGTGATCAAGTAGATGAAGTTGTAGCAATGTTTTACTGAAACTTAAGGAGTTAACTACACGGTGGCACAAAACTTTAAAGAGAGCCTTATTTGGGGCACTAAACCACAAGGCCTAAAAAGTTGTAAACATGATTTTGCACACAAAATAGTGACTTTTTCAAATCTGTGCCGTCTTCACCACTTTCCCGAAAAGCAAATTCATGGCGGAGGGGGGCCATCAGCCCCATTTACTACAATTTACAGCAGAAATATGGAATATATATCTGGGGAAATGACTGAGGAAATAAGGTGGCATACATTTTCTCCCATGCACATAGTCTGGTTGTGGGTGCACTTCATTTGTGAGGATGCATGTGCCTTGTCATATATGAGTCACACCCTCCACCAGCTCTGAGGCTATGAAGACTGACGTGAGTACACCAGTCTTCATAAATCTGCCCCAATATGTTTATGTTCTTAAATAAACTTAAGGCGCTGGGGTAGTTGCTACAGTCGCTTGCCAGCATACAGTGGGGAAAAAAAGTATTTAGTCAGCCACCAATTGTGCAAGTTCTCCCACTTAAAAAGATGAGGCCGGCCTGTAATTGAAATCATAGGTAGACCTCAACTATGAGAGACAAAATGAGAAAACAAATCCAGAAAATAACATTGTCTGATTTTTAAAGAATTTATTTGCAAATTATGGTGGAAAATAAGTATTTGGTCAATAACAAAAGTTCATCTCAATACTTTGTTATATATCATTTGTTGGCAATGACAGAGGTCAAACGTTTTCTGTAAGTCTTCACAAGGTTGGCACACACTGTTGCTGGTATGTTGGCCCATTCCTCCATGCAGATCTCCTCTAGAGCAGTGATATTTTGGGGCTGTCACTGGGCAACACGGACTTTCAACTCCCTCCAAAGGTTTTCTATGGGGTTGAGATCTGGAGACTGGCTAGGCCACTCCAAGACCTTGAAACGCTTCTTACGAAGCCACTCCTTCATTGCCCTGGTGTTGTGCTTGGGATCATTGTCATGCAGAAAGACCCAGCCACGTTTCATCTTCAATGCATTCAAAATCTCATACATGGCCCCATTCATTCTTTCATGTACACGGATCAGTCGTCCTGGTCCCTTTGCAGAGAAACAGCCCCAAAGCATGATGTTGCCACCCCCCATGCTTCACAGTAGGTATGGTGTTCTTTGGATGCAACTCAGCATTCACTCTCCTCCAAAGACGAAGAGTTGTGATTCTACCAAGCAGTTCTACTTTGGTTTCATCTGACCATATGACATTCTCCCAATACTCTTCTGGAACATCCAAATGCTCTCTAGCAAACTTCAGACGTGCCTGGATATGTACTGGCTTAAGCAGGGGGACACGTCTGGCACTGCAGGATCTGAGTCCCTGGCGGCGTAGTGTGCTACTGACGGTAGGCTTTGTTACGTTAGTCCCAGTTTTCTGCAGGTTATTTACTAGGTCCCCTCTGTGTGGTTCTGGGATTTTTGCTCACCGTTCCTGTGATCATTTTGACCCCATTAGGTGAGATCTTGTGTGGAGCTCCTGATCGAGGGAGATTATCAGTGGTCTTGTATGTCTTCCATTTTCTAATTATTGCTCCCACAGTTGATTTCTTCACACCAAACTGCTTGCCTATTGCAGATTCAGTCTTCCCAGCCTGGTGCAGGTCTACAATTTTGTTTCTGGTGTCCTTCCACAGATCTTTGGTCTTCACCATAGTGGAGTTTGGAGTGTGACTGTTTGAGGTTGTGGACAGGTGTCTTTTATACTAATAACAATGTCAAACAGGTGCCATTACTACAGGTAATGAGTGGAGGACAGAGGAGCCTCTTAAAGAAGAAATTACAGGTCTGTGAGAGCCAGAAATCTTGCTTGTTTGTAGCTGACCAAATATTTATTTTCCACCATAATTTGCAAATAAATTCTTAAAAAATCAGACAATCTGATTTTCTAAATATGTTTTCTCATTTTGTCTCTCATAGTTGAGGTCTACCTATGATGACAATTACAGGCCTTTCTCATCTTTTTAAGTGGGAGAACTTGCACAATTGGTGGCTGACTCAATACTTTTTTTTCCCCACTGTATATACACTGTCCATAGATGTGACATATGTGGCATAATGTATGATGACCCTAGTTCTCAACTGTTTCAATACAAGTGAGTAGATATTTGGGTCCAAAATTAACGGAATTGCTGGTTTAAACCCTTCCCGACATCCGCTGTAATAATAAGGGGGTTCTTAGATCTTTAAATATGGCATCTAGGTAGACCCGACAATAATGTCCACAATCAGAAACCTCTCTTATCATGGCCGTTAAATATTTATAATGCCTCTAATTCCACCGCCCCATGCCATTCCCCATCCCTCCTCATGCTATATATTGTATATATAGCATATAAAAGTGTAGATTTCTAGTTGTAACTGATTTGTTCAGTTTTCTTACAAAAGTTGCAGTGATCAATACTAGTAGAATAGGAAAGATCTAAAGTACTGAAAGCAAAATATTTTAGGACATGTGCACAAAACTGTACAGTCCTCACTACCATGCCAGTTGCATAGCTTGAAACTCCTGGGGGTCAAACCAAAATTTGTACATTTCATGTATTTTATTGGTGTTCTCTGATGTCTCAGATGGATAAATAGACCCTAGGTGGTTTCGCAACCTCTGCAACCCCCTATAAAGTTACACTACTGGTTTCTAGTACTTAACATATTGGCTTTCAACCCCAATGATTTGCATAGAGAATATTTGGATCATTTCTTTTTTATTTGTTTTTTTTTTTTTTCAGTTACTGTTCCTTAATGTTCTGAATATATATATATATATATATATATATATATATATATATATGTAAATCATGTCTTTATATGATGCTAGTATTACAATAGCACCTTGACAGTAGTTGAATAAGAATCACCAACATCTGCAGAAAGGGCGTTTAGAAGGCATAAAACTGTCATGAAGTCTCATTAGGTGTTTCCAGGTCATTTAAGGTAAAGACAAATAATAGCTGGAAAATGTCCAGAGAACATTAGATGTACAAAGGTACAATTAGTTTGTCCTGGCATTAGCGAGCATGAGAAATATGCAAGTGATATACAGTGTAGTCTTTAAGGTGTAACTGACAATTTAAAACATGTCCTTTGTTGTTCTGAGACCCATCATACTCATCAAAAACATGTAAATTGACACTTAACGGCAGATTTATGCTGATGATATTGTTCTTGCTGTTCCTTCAGTTTCCTGCTCTTCTTGTAAGGTGAACTAATGCAGAGAATTTAGAGTGTTTTATTTCTGGATTCCTATAATGTGTACAGGAAATGTGTCCCTTATGGAAATTTTACAACATGTGCTTTAAATATTTAAAGTATGGCTTCTAAACCAAAGTAGTATTTTCTCACGGGGTTCATTTGCTAAGTGTATTGTGGAATAATGGTTTACAGTATAGATCTTACAGACTGTATGTATGTGGCTTATCACTAAAAAGATATAGGTCTAAACCTTATCCCCAGTTATAAAAGAAGAAAGAACTGTAACACTGATAGTCTATTAGTAGTATAGGCCATCAATATTTGATAGGTAAGCTCCAATCTCCAGAACTCCTGGCCATCAGCACAGTTAAGATGCGATGGCCCTGCTGCTAGCTCCACGTCTTCTTCAGTCTTCTTAAAGATGTGTCCACCATTATCTTAGCTGAAATTTGACTAAAGGATCATATTTCTCATTAAACCAAATTAATTAACATAATATAGTGACATGCTAGAAATATGGACAGGCTGCAATTTACAACGCAAATTTACAAACCTGCAAATATAGGTTAGTCACCTTGGGACATAAATAGATATGTCCGGCAAAGAGGAAAGTAAGGAAGGAGGCATCTGCATGTGCACAATGGTTCATCCATACAGATGTCTGTGTTTGTTACTGCAACTCTCACTATTCATACTATTAAACTGCTCTGCCTGTTATAACAATGAAGGGTAGGCAAAGCTCTAGGATCCAAGAGGTTATTATCCTCTGGTTATACATTGATGGCCTATCCTAAAGAAGGGTTATCAGTGATAAACTCCAGGAGAACCCATTTAGAGCTAATTCAGACATCTGTTATTCATCTTGTGTTATACAGATCATGTTATAATCTCAAATCCTGTGTTGACTATGATGTTGCAAGTAATAGTCTTTAGGTCCAAGGTTGGGATGCAACTCACATCTGTAATGGGATCCATTTAACACAAATGTATAATAGCCACATGAATTAGGCCTTAGTGACTTCCCATATTGGTGACTACACGTAATAAACACATAATGGGCAATAAACACATAATGAACACATCTATACTTAGACTATTTAAGAAAAGCCTTTGGTGGCTCATGACAATACTTCTCAGACTTGTCATTATTAGACGCAGTACACAGCTGTAGCATGCCAACTCCCATGGTTGCCATCAAAAGTATTTGGACTCCATACAGATACATTTGTTAGGGCCCTAGTACTTTACATTTTCCATCTTTCATCTTGTTTCTCATTTTGCATTTTGGGCAGACATTGTAATCAGAACATAATATTTTCCAGATACAGTTTATAGCCATGGATCTTGTATCAAATAGTTGGAGGATCACTGGGTAAAGAGAAAACATGTGGCGTGTGCAGTTTCTGTTGCATAAAAAAATTCATCCGAATTTGCACATTATTGTCTATTAAATAGGGCCTAATAGGGAAAATTGTGCCGGTCTCTTGAGTTGACTACATGGCAGCAGGTGAAAGCCAGCAGGTGAAGGTAAACCCATTTCTGGAACCTGCCCAGACAACAACGCATGCTGTGCTGCATAGATGACTCCCAAGAACATGACTGCTTTAGGCTTTATCTTTAACCTATTCATGGACAGTTGGCCTTGTTCAGAGGAATTTTGTCATTTCAAGGGATTTTCCATATAAAATGCTGTATATACATTAAGGTAGCACTACATCTGCCCAGTATATGACTTGATATATGGAATTTTTCATACATTTTCTTCTCTGCAGGATTCCTCTCTTCTTGTGCATTTTCCCTGAGCTAGTATGTAAAGGCTAATGATGTCTCGTATATGCAGCAAAAAAGGAAGAGGACATCCTGATCCTTTAAAGGGATTGTCCAGGATATAAAGTTTTTTTGCAAGGAAGCTGGGGAAGTTGAAAAAAAACCCCAAAAGCTATACTCAACTATCCCGGGTGCTCCAGTGTCTCCCACCATGGTCCGGTCCTGCTGCTCCCAGGGTCTTGTTCAAGTGGAAATCCTCTCCACACGTGACTGCTGAGGACAGTCAGCGGCCTAAGGAAAGGACATGGGATGACACAGGTAACATATGTGAGTTCCTTTCCTTATGCCGCTGATTGGCCTCAGCAGTCAAGTGCAGTGATGACTTCCGCCAGAAGAAGCACCAGGGCACCTCTGGACAGTGGCATGGGACACCAGAGCACTGGGGACAGATGAGTATGTTTTTATTTATTTTTTTTTTTCACCCACCCTGGCCTCCTTGTGCAAAATTGTACATCTGGACAACCCCTTTAAGTTTAACTCTCATACACAAAAAGAAGCAGTAATAGCACAGAGGACATTATATAGCAGCACTGGCAAAACTAGCACTATAGCAGTCATAGAGGCTGTTAGGGGCCAGCAACTTTACGGTGCCCAGTTGGCCACTTATAGCAGCCTAAAGTCACTATGGGGGGCACTTTATGCATGGGGAACTTGTAAAAGGGGCAATTGCTGCATGAGGGTCATAAACTGTGTGGGAGGGGCAATAAAGGGGGCATTATATGTGAGTACCAGTAAAAGTGGGCAATAAACCTTATGGAGGCCCCAGTCGAAAGTTTTCTATGGGGCCTTGTATTTGCTAGTTATGCCCCTGAATACCAGTACTGACCAGCATAACTGTAAATCTAGCATTATGGTGGGGTACATCATTTACTAGATGCTGCTGCACCATCTTTGTGCTACAGCCACCAACTGCCATCAACTTCTGCCCCACTTCCTCCAGCTCCCATCTCTTCCTTCTCCCCATAGACCATAAACTCTATTGGGAGCAAGAAACCTTGTCACTGAAATGAAAGGTAAAAAGTTTGCTCAAGAGTTCAATTAAAAAAAGCTACAGAAATTGTTACAAACTTTACTCACGTGTAAACCACCTGCTCCTATAGTGCCTATTGCTCTGGTGCCACCTTCTGATTTTATTTTCCTTGAGTAAGGCAGTGCCATACTCTGCTACAGTATATCACTGGCCTTGGTGGTCACTTGTCAGTGATTGCTTGCAGAGGGTACATGGACGTTATCACTTCAGGAAAGTAAAGACCAGTGGGATCCACCAAAGCATTGATGTTGTAGTTTGGGATTTTAATGTTGTGCCATGGTTTTTTATTGCATAATATTTCCTGGAGCTAGTTTATTTTCTTTGCACACTTGAACACCTTTTTAAACATTAATACCAATATATAATGTATGTGTATATATTGTATATACATAAAATCTTGCTTTAGCCAATAAAACTTTATTTGTAGGCCCTTTACAGTTGAATAATTGCTTTATTCTTTTTAACATAAATATTTATGCACATTTAAACAAATGTGCAGAGATTCTTATCAATTTAATTGCAAATATTTGTTTTTAGAGAGGTTTTCCTTTTCTAATAGAGCTTTTAAAATTGATTTGTTGCCTTCTACTATTATGCTTATTATAATTGTCTGGTTGCTTATAAGCAGTCCATTAACAGTGTGTGATAAAAATCCTCATTAGGTCACTTAAAGAACTATTTATTCTGGTAATAACATTGTCGGAGACATTTCCGCTAACTTACTCTTCGGGATACTCAATGTACATGTGTTCATTTGCTTGCACCGTTAGCCATGCAGTTTTTGAGAGGAATTGTAATTACATTTACTTCCACCTTGGAACAAATTGATGTGCAGAACAGAACTAGACTTATCAAAGGTAACAAATTTAATTTATAGGAAATGAATTGGTTCCTCTCCTGAATCTGATATAGTCATATAGCTACAGTTTTGCTGCCTGAAGACTTTGATAAACGCTACTCATGGTACTGAATTTATGCAAACTGAATGCCAATATTTGCTGACTTTTTGTTTAAGTGGCAAAAGAAAGCCAGGTTCTATGGAAATAGTGGCGGTCAAGTATATAAAAGCCTAAGAAATTCATGTGCTGTAGCCTCATAACTTAGGCTTCTTCTACGTCTATAAAGGCAGAATGTTAAAATAATTTAAATAATTAACAAAAAAAAAACTATTTGGGTCAAAATTATAAATTGTTCAAGCCATATAAATTGTTTAGATCAATAATATTTTTCTAAAAACTGTATTTTCATTAAAACTATAGATGCCATAAAGACTCTGTTCCATCAGGGCTGATGCTTTGGAACAGAAGCATTAGTGTCATCTACACTACTATGCTTCCTTTCGAAAATGGTTGAGACAGAATTTGACTGATTCACAGTCATTGGGTTTCATCAGGATTCATTGGAATCTGTCATACCTATTATGGCTCCATTATGAGCAGAAATGAGAACACCAGTGTTCATCACCCCATTGCCGACAGAGGGTACGTCTCAGATTTCTGACATAAATGATAATAAGAAATCCCTGTTCTCTTTGTGGGAAAGTGGTGAGGGTGGTGCAAAAAAAAAAGTCATAATTTTTCTGCAAGAACCCAATTTGCGCTAAAAAATTGCAACTTTTTATTACTTGTATGCCAGAAAACTGGTGTACAAGGCATAATAAATCTGTCTGAATACAGCCAGAGAAATTATATTTAGAGAACCAAGAGGTCCTGTAGCAGAACTATTTTGGCCCATTCCCTTTATCAGCAGAATCAGCACATAAACAGAATAAGATTATTTTGAGCTACACTCTCTCCTGAATTTTTTGTTTCCTACATTGACTTCCCAACTATTTGTGTTCTATTTCAGATTTCCACTGCTCCTTTAGTCAGTGGCTACTATAGATGCGTTCATCCCCAACACCCACAAGGGTCAGTTGTTTTTTACAGGAAGTCAATTTACCTATCAATATATTTTTGGCATGTGGGAGGAAACCCATACACAGGAAGAACATACAGACCAGGGTCTACTTTACTATATGTCTGCTCTGTCTCCTTTCTTATAGCAGTATCTTGGCTCAACATATCATTAGATCTGTTATGTGAGATGACCATCTTCTAAAAATAGAATGTGATTTTTTCAGTACTGTGTCATGAGATGTCTATCCTATATGTATCTATGTGTAGCCATTCATTGGTTTGGTGGTAAATTGCCTGTTGAGGATTTTGTGATATTTTACTGGATTTGTTTCTTGAGAATTTGGAATTTTTAGCCACAATGAAGCAAGAGTAACAGCAGACACGTCAGTAGATCTTCTGGTTCGTTTTAGGATGATAAGACATGGTATTAGGATGAATATTATTTTTGACATTGTAATGACCAATCCCATACAGGCTAATTCATTTCTAACTATACAATACAGTATTTCACAAACTGTATAAATATTCAAATCAAAACGACTTAAATCAAACATCTGTATCTGTATATTCTCACTGTTACAATATATATCAGAATGAATAGATTAACATAGTTTTAGATGCAATATCTCTGCATGAGATCAAGTTTGGGCATTCTTACCAATTTTATATGCCGCAATTTCCATATTTACCTTTCCCTTTGAAAATTCGTAATTTTCCTGATAAGTTGTAACTGCTGTTTTCCTTGAAAAGGGACATTTGGTGAACCTGCGTGAGGTATATTCAAAACGCAGATGAGAAATAGCAAAAAAAAAGAGCCAAGAAGGTATCAACTGCTGGCACCGAAGGAAATTAAAATGCAAAGCCTCACAGGAAATTTTTAAATCCAGACATAAAGACAGCAAAAGCATACCTCCAGCAGACAGATCTAATGCCCCTTGAGATTTTTTTTATATATTGACCTTCAATTTGATTTGTTCCTACTGTAGCGAGTGATGTTATAGTACACTGAGAAAAGTTTTCTTCACGTTTGTTAACTCTATCAGCAAGTTAAATGATGGATGGATGAGGCCTCTAGCTTTGCTAGGTTAGCTGTCATCTCTATTGTACAGAAGGACAGCTCTGCATAAATAATGTTCCAAGGACTTCATCTCATGTTGAGGGACAGAATGCAGGTTGCTGTGATGAAATAAGAATCCTTCTATTAAAGCCAATATGTGCAGCTAAAAGTTTCTCTACTCTAGATTTAATAAATTAGGAGGCAGCAGCAGGGAGCTCGGCATTCACTCTTGTGGCAATGGATCAGCGCCACAGAGTTTGCACTTCTCTTTTGATCACAGAATTAATATTGACTCTTCTGACAGCTTTCCTGAGTTCATACGAGTTTTATTTTTTATAAGATTATGGAAGTCTCTTTATCATGAGAGATGGGTTACATATCATCTTACCCAACTGAGTAGAAATTTTATTTAAAGAGTACCTCCAATAATAAAACAACTTTTAATAAATGAATAGTACAGATGCTTAATAAAAACTTTGTAATATATCTTATTAACCCCTATAAACCTACTATTACAGCAGATGTAGAATATCTAAATATGGTGGGCCACCCATTAGCTGAGTCTTCAGGTCTCTGCTGTAATCTACAGCAAAGACCCGGGGCTAGAAGTAGCGGTATTTTGCAATGTATTAGCATTGTAATCCTTTGCATTAGTGATCAGACCCCCTGGGGTTCAAGATTAGGGGGCCTATTAAATAGAATTAAAAAAAAGTAAAAAAAAATATAAAAAGAATTAAAAAATTTGAATCACACCCTTTACCCTAGAACACATATAAAAGTTGTACTGTGAAACACATACACTTTAGGTATCCCTGTGTCTGAAAATGCCCGGTTTACAAATTTATAATAATATATTAAAAAAAAATCAAAAGAGCCGATCTGCCATTTTTTCACTGTTTTGTCTTTGATAAATATTTGAATAAAAGTTATAAAAGCAATATAACAAAGTGGTGTAACTAAAAGATTTTTGGATTTTTTAAGTGGTTAAAACATAAATAAAATGATATAAATTTGGTATCCCCTGAATCCTACCAACCCATAAAATACAGGTGATATGTCATTTTGGCTGCACAGTGAACGCCATAAAAACAATGCCCATAAGAAAGTCATACAAATGCACTTTTTCTCCAGTTCCACCCCATTTTTTTCCAGATTCCGAGTACATTGTACAGGATATTAAATGGTACCATTATGAAGAACAATTTGTCCAGCAAACATTAAGACCTCATATGGGTCTGTGAATGTAAAAAAATAGAAAAGCTATGGGGTTTGGAAGGTGGGGAGTTAAAAATAAAAATTTAAAAATGTCTGCTGTGGGAAGGGGTTAAAAAAAAAAAAAATAGTTCCTTCTCCATTTATCAGGCTGAGCTACGTTTTACATAAAAGTCTTTGGAGAGGGGAGAGGGGGGAGGAGGATGCTGGAAAAGACACACAAATAATGGATATTGAGAGATGAGTGAGAGAACTCTTTTGACACTGCTGTATCTTTCAAGATAAGTCTCTGCCACTGCACAGAATGAGCCAATAAATCAACTATCTAGCTGGCAACAGCCTCATTCTACCCTCTCCCCTCTTCACAGACTTTTGTGTGTGATGCTGAGTATTCTGGAAGATTCTATACAGTTTGAGCAAAGACACATAGGAGGAAAATAGCATAATACATGGACAAGCAAATTTATTCCTTTAATAATATAAAACAAAGTTTTCACCTGTACTATTATATTGTACTGCATTGTATTGTAATCTTAATTCCCTATTAGTATGTATTTGGAGTGTAAGACAAAACCAGAGTAAGGAAAAAAAAGGCGGCAGAAACATATAACTTTTTTTTTTTTCCGCAGCAGGTATAATTGACATGCTGCTTTTCCGCTGCAGATTTTTTTGTGTGCAATATGTGGCTCCACTTTGCAGATAGTATAAAATGCAGCATTTTCGCAATGTGGAGCCCAGACCTACAGTAAAACACACAGAACACAAACCAAAAACTGTTCAAAAAGAGAATTGCTTGTGTTCTCACTTTTTGCCTATGAATATTTGAGAATATTTGAGAGTAGCTAGCAGCATTACTTACTTTCTGTAGCTTTGATACTTTCATTGCCATTTTTTTCTATCATTTCATCATTATAGGTGATATAGTACCTATAAGTTTTTTTTTCTAATTAAAAAGTAAATAGTAATAAATATTGTTTTATTTTTATTTTGAATTTTGTAATGGAAGATTCTTTTATTCTACTTCCTGTACATGATTATAGTGGCAGCCATCTTCTTTATGCTTGAGATACGGTACAGTACAGTAGTCATAGAAACCCATAGACTGGAAACATTTATTGATTTAAAGAGGACCTTTCATGTCCTCAGGCACATGTGGTTTTACATACCGCTAGAAAGCCGACAGCGTGCTGAATTCAGCGCACTGCCGGCTTTCCCAGTATGTGCCCGGGGCTGGAGATATCGGCGGTGTAAGTTTCACAGTTTACTGTCAGAAAGGCGTTCCTGACAGTCTAGCTGCACTGTGAGGAACGCCCTCCCTGACTGTGCTCGTCCATAGCCCTGTACTGGGGGGCGTTCCTCACAGCTCAGCGTCATCATCGGACAGTAAGGAACGCCCCCTCTCTCTCTCTGTACTCATCTATAGCCCTGTACTGTCAGAGGGGGCGTTCCTTACTGTCCGGCGATGACGCTGGGCTGTGAGGAACGCCCCCCCAGTACAAGTCTATGAACGAGAACTGTCGAGGAGGGCGTTCCTCACAGTGCAGCTAGATTGTCAGGAACGCCTTTCTGACAGTAAACCATGAAACTTACACCGCCGATTTCTCCAGCCCCGGGCACATACCTGGAAAGCCGGCAGTGCGCTGAATTCTGTGCGCTGTCAGCTTTCTAGCGGTATATAAAACCGCATGTGCCTCAGGACATGAAAGGTCCTCTTTAAGTGTTTGTTGCATATTTTGTGCAGAGCTGACTGTGCAGGGAGGCATAGGAGGTAAGCTTTGACCATCACCTATTAGGAATGGTTGGATTCTGTGTTATCTATAAAAAGTTGATATCTTTTAATTCTACCAGTAATTATAATGTGATCTGTACAGAGTAAGAAGTATCATCCTATTGTGGGTCTCAGTGGGAAAACTGAATGATTTCAGGATTTTTTAACATAGAAAAAATGGCATAGAAAAAAACACCAAAAAAATCATATAAAACATGTTTTAAATAATAGATCATTTCCTACAACACATTCCCTTTAAGGTAATATTTGACAATAGTGAAGATGCAGTGTTTGTAAGAAACCATGCCAGTACTAATTTCAACTGCTAATAGTCTAATTGTGTATTTGGTAATGTATACACACCCATAGATAATTGCCTTGGAAAAATGACAAAAAGATCATGTTTTCTTAAAGAACCAGAGCATACATATTCTCTCCATTATTAAATTGGTTCCATCACAGGGTAAATGGATTAGTTCCTATTTATGCACATTTTACAGTGGGTGGGCATAGATGTTGTAGTGTCGTTTTACATAAATGTAACTTCTAAACTGCACTTTTTCATATTCAATTCAATGAAGATATTGTCCAAAATGTGACAACATAGTGAAGTAAAATAAAAAGCTTCCCCATACTGTTCTATGAGGTTTATTCTTAAAGAGGACCTGTCAGCTCTCCTGGCATGTCTTTTTTAGTAAATGCTTGTATTTCCATGAAACAACAATCCTGAAGAATCTTTTTCTTATAACTCTACTTTATACCCTAGACAACTGGGAGTCACTAACCCCTATTGCCAACTGGCTGTGTCCGTACACAGTCTGAAACTTTCAATATTGGTTGGACAGTGCAAAAGTGTAAAAGCACTTGCCCCCCTCTATTAACAGCCAATTGTCCATTTGTTTAGAAACTTCTCTAACAGGAACAGTCAAGACTGCATTAGGCTAAAGCCCCAGGTTATGAAAACGTAGCGTTTTTGCTGCTGTGGAAATGCCACAGCAAAAAACGTTGCATTTCACAGTACCTGCAAAGTGAATGAGATTCTGGTTAATCCTATCCACACATTGCAGAAAAAAATCCACAGCAAAAAAGCTTTTTTGAAAATCGCAGCATGTCAATTATGCCTACAGAAACGGTGGCGTTTTTCCTATACTGTAAGTATAAGAGCAGAAATTCTGCAAAGAAAAACTTAGCGAAAACACAATGAAAAATGCTGCAGAATAAAATGTAATGTGTTTCCGCTGCGTTTTTTTTTGTAGCTGAAGGTTGCCTCCTAATAAAATGTTGGTGATTCTTAAATTTCTGTAAACAATATAGTATTGTCAGAAACATTAATTTGGGTGACCATTCCAGTCTGGAAATGATGACCTATTATGTATGGTATGTGTTATATTTGATGACATTGAAGCTTGTATTCAAGGAGATTTTAAAGTGGTTAGGTCATTACTATAGCAGAAGAAAAGCAAAACTGGAAGATTATGGGTGTTTGTAATCCCCTATCTATTAAATAGCGCTTGAATGGATGGAAATCTCATGTCTATCCCTGTAGAGACATTTCCTTTGACTGAACAAAACATTACTGATATGGGAGAAAATAAAATAGATGATTATGCTATTCTAGGAAAATGAAGCGGTGTTAGTGAACTGTTTTCACGTTTAGAAATGTGAAAGCCCAAATGATTTCTAATTTAGAAGGGACCATTTTTCCTGCTGTTCATGCTTTATAGTCTGGTGTGGGATTAAACCAGAGTGTCAGAGATCAATGTCATCTATTTCACAGAGCTCTTCAGTGTCAGCATGTGGCTAGTGGTATTCACAATTATCCAGCTGCTTGTTAAAAGTTAAACATGTCCTTATTAGATGAGATAATACTAAGGCAAAGAGTCAAGTCTTCAAGAGGTCAAAGCCTTTCAAGCAATTATTCTTTTTTTTCTGTCTTGAAAAAATATACTGTAACATCCCAAAAAAAAAAAAAAGACATTACAAGCCAATAATGTAATAAAAGGATTAGTGTTCTCCTTAAATGGGCCATTAAAGAAATAAGTACTATAGTATTCATATTATTTCCTGTTCATGTGCTTACATGTTATTTCCTGTATCTCCATAGTTCATGCTCTGTGGCCACATAAAAGCTGAATTCCAAGCATGCCAAGCATAGTTAGTGGGCTTGTGGAACTTTTCATGATGATGTGTTCAATAGAGTTGACAGAATCTATATGCCAAGTTAGAAACTGGCATCAAAGCAAAATTGTTCAGTTTTAAATAAAAAATCAACATGAGAGAATTTTAACCTCTTGGCTCCATAACCAATTTTCTTTTATTTTTTTTAATGCCTACTTTCCAAGAGCCATCATTTTATTTTTATTTTTCATTGACACAGTGGTATGAGGACTTGATTTTTTTTTGTAAGACAAGTAATTTAAAGTTCCACATAACATATTGAGAAACTGTAAAAGAAAAAAAAAAAAAAAAATAATATATATATATATATATATATATATATATATTTGGGAGAAATTGCTACAAAATGTGATTTTGCTATTGTTTTTCAGTTCATTTATTCAGCATTCACTTTGCGGTTAAAATGACATATTCTAGTGGAATTTTGGCCTACACTTTACAATGTTGCTTCAGTTCATTGAAGAATGTAGGCATTCATTTATGCACAGCTCTTAAGATCTCCCCAGAACATTGGGTTGAGGTTTGGAGTGAGCTTTGACTGGGCCACTGTAATTGATTCCTTTCCTATTCAGCCATTCTGTTGTAGATGTGCTGGTGTGCTTGGCATCATTGTTGAATGACCCAGTTTCAGCCAAGCTTTAGTTGTTAGATAGATGGCTACACAATTTACTCTAGAACACTTTGGTATACAGAGGAATTCATGGTTAACTCAATGACTGCCAGGTGCCCAGGTTCAGTGGCTGCAAAACAAGCTCAAAATCGTCATAAAACTAAATAATTTGACCTAGTTTTTGTTAAATAAAGATATGATGTAATTTGTCATATGTTGTTACTCAACTATCGCTGTATTTACCTAATTTTAAGATCTTCTAAATGAACGATTATTGTAAATTATGTCCTGATATGTAAGACCATAGAATTGAAATGGTGTACTATTTTTTTCATGAGATATATATAGACAATGACATTAAGCAATGGATGTTCTGCATGTTCTTTGTAGACACAGGAATAACAGTATTATATAGTATTTGGATACGGCACTTCATTCATTCCATTGACTGCCGCTCTCATCATTGACACCCTCGGTGGTTGCCTATGGCAGCTTCAGTCCATAATTGTGAATTCCATTCAATTGATTTTATTGCATTATTTATGCATTTTTTTTTACATTTTATACTGCAAAAGTTTGGTGTTACAGGTGCATCTCAATAAATTAGAATATTTTTGAAACATTCATTCATTTCAGTGATTCAGTAATACAATTCATAATCAGCATCTTCCATGATTGTGTGTCCTACTGAACCAAACTGAGGAAGCATTTAAAGGCTTAGGAAACCTTGGCAGGTGACACACTGAATTTACAATACTGAACTTTTTTACAATATACTAAATTTCTTAGATTTGGGTTTTCATTACCTGTAATCCATAATCAACATTTACAGAAATAAAACACTTGAAATAGAACACTCTGTGTGTAAAGAATCTAGAAAATATAGGAGGTCACTTTTTTAATTCAATTACTGAAATAAATAAACGTTTCAAAGATATTCTAATTTATTGAGATGTACCTGTGTATTTAAATATGAATAGCCATTTTATGCTCATATTTAGTCAATGATAAAATTAATACAAATTTTGCCATCATTTATCTGTGTGTGGCTACTAACAATCTTTTCTGAGTTAGCACTATCTCTGGCAAAGGTTTAGTATTAGCTAAAGTATTGATGTCTTAAGCACAAATCATTGCATGCTGCCAAGATATATTTGACATTTTAACAGCAGGCTTACAAGGAAGTGATTGACTCTTCCATTAACAAAACATCTGGTTCTTAAGATACAATTGAATGAAAAAGAAAGATAATAGAGATATGTCTTTGTTTTTAAATCACATATTGTAGTAGTATAATAACAACCACATAAACCATATGCTTAGTGGACAGTTTTATTCATTGTGCATACTGATGATGGGTTTGGAGGTCTATAGACAAAAGGAGGTATGCCCTTTGCAACTCTACAAATTTTTGGAAATTTGATGCTCATATTTGGAAAATGTATGCTACTACCTAATTTATCTAGGAGGATTTGTTAGAGAAATAAAAGAGTCAAGGGCATCAACATCACCATGTGTGCAAAATGGCAAAATGACTACAAAGTAAATTGTGTCTAATGGCAAGAAAGATTTTTAATGGTTAATTTATATTAAAGGGATTGTCTGGGATTAGATTAGAAAACACAAGACACAACCCACGCAGTTATGATTTTCTAACCTTATACAATCTCTTTAGGTTAACATTACCTGCTCCTAGTCAGTGATTATATAATAAGTTAAGTCATAGTTTTGTATTTAATGTAAAATCTAATATAAAGTGTAAAAAAGAAAAAAAAATAGCTAAGGTTCCGAACAAATATACTGTGTTTCAATGGAGAGAAGAAATAAAAATGAAAGTGAAAAAACTAATATATAGTACTAGTAAATACTGCACCACAAGGCTAGTCCAAGTGTGACAATGAGCAACACATGGCCATTCAAGGTACTACAATCTCATTACAGTAAAGAGAGAAGAGTTAGCAAGAACCACTCTTCAGAAAATAAATAAATGAATGCATATAGTCTATTTGTCTATCTATCTATCTATCTATCTATCTATCTATCTATCTATTGTAAGTATGTGAGCCAGAGGGCGCTGTTGAGCGACCCAGACCAGGCCAGAAAAGGCTCTCAGCCACGCCTTTGGGTGGTTACACGTAACTCCAGGAGGGCTGGAGTGTCCTGCAGGAAGCAGGAAATGGTGGACCATCTAGGACAGAGAGAGAGGCTCTGTCCCAGAAGGGCTGGGGTCCACAGGGGTGGACCAGCTAGGACAGAGAGATAGGCTCTGTCCCAGAAGGGCTGGGGTCCACAGAGGACTGTTGCTAGAGCTGAGCAATAGTCAGGACAGTTAGGGGCTCAAGGAGTGAGTTAGGACCCTAACTGTGGCCTAGGTTTTTTGTTGTTTTGCTGTGTTTCAGTTAAGCTGAATAAAGGCACTTTTATTTTACACTTGGACCGTCTGAAAGCTATCTTTCTGGCGCCCAGTACCACGAACCACCGCTGTCCGGACCAGGAGTCTGCCGCCATTTTGAGTCTAATTCCCCAAATTGTCGCATATGGTGGAGAACGCGCGCATATGGTGCTACGAACGCGGGCATAAAGAGATCCACGCAAGTCCTGGAAGACAAGTGATTGGTGACTGCAGTACTGCTAAGTGTGCATTGTGGCCTACAGTACAGCTGGAAGAAATCTGTGATTTCAACTGAGAAGCCCAGGAAGGGGTGAGTGAATTGCAACATAGCAAAGTGTGTGCAAAAAAACTGGTGAAAGTAAAACTCTGGAAGAGGAATCCAGGGAATGGACTTTGTGTATACTGTGGCACAGAAGTCTGTGAAGTGTTTGCAGATGGCAAGAAAGTAAGCAATGTGTATAGAAGCTGGATATTGCAAACAAGTCTATGTGAAAGGCTATGGTGCCATGTTGGTGTTTTCTGTGGAAGACAGAAGAAAATGCTGGTTGTTGTAGTGCCACATAAGTTAACTGTTTGAATACAGGTGACTGCAGAAGATAGTAAAAAGTTGCTGCCGGTTGAACCCAAGGTTGCTGTGGAACATTGTGTAATCTTGTTAGTAAACCATGGACAAGAAAAAGAGAATTTCAGCTTGTAAAAAAGCAGAGAAGTTATGCACAGGTTTATTAGTGCAGCAGTCTGAATGCAGAGAGACACAAAACCCGGAACAGATCATTTGGAATGCAAGTAAAGATAAAGGGTTGCATGATGGTGACTCAGTTTTTCTAAAGCACCTCTGTTCTATGATGGAATATGTCCCTGCTGAGTGTGTGTCTCATAATGGAGTGCATGAAAGCGCCAAAGATGAAAATGTTAGGGTGCAGCAGCTTCAAGATGAGAATAAAACCATCAGGTTCATGTATGAGAATGAAATATCTGATTGGAAATGGCAACTTTTGGTATCAGAAAGAGAGAACCTTAAGTTGAAGGCAGAGCTTGACTCTATGAAGAGGTTATATCCTAGTCATTGTGAAAATGTGGTACTGGGTTTGCCTGGAATGGACTGTGTCACTAAGAAGGAGTTTGCTGATATGAAATGTGCTCTATCTAATGAAGTTATACAGAGTGTAGAGCAAAAGCAAGTGCTTGAGAAGCAATTGCAGGATTTAAAGGAGCAGCATGTTCCAGACTCCATTGCCAAAGAGAGTGTCATTGAAAAATTAAGAGATGACCTTGAAACTGCTAAACATGAGAGAAGTGAATTTTTGCAGAGTCAGTCAGAATGTCTGGATGACAAAGTCAGGATGTGTGTAAACCTTTCGGCTGCATTAACTGACAAAGAAAATGAAATTGCAGAGCTGAGGAAGCATGTGTCTGACCAAGAGAGTGATTTAGAATCTGTGGTGCAGACATTGCAGTCAGAGCAAAACTTGCATCAGGTTCGCCTAAATGGTGAAATCCACGAATGGCGAAGTAAAGCTGGAGTTCTGGAACAAAGAGAAAGGGAACTCAAAGCTAGAATATGTAGCCTGGAGAGGGCGCTGTCAGGATCTTGTGAAGATAATGAGAAGTTGTCTGTTTTGGTGCAAAATAAAGACAAAGATTTGATGGAGATGTCGTCTGTCCATGCTCAGAAAGTGCAAGCCTTACAGGAGAGTCACAAAAAGGTAGAGACTCAACTTCAAGTGATGCAACTAAAAGTCACAGAAGGGGACAGGTTTCAAGCAGAACTACTAGGCAAGGCAAATAGACTGCAGGTGGAATTGAATAATGTCACAAGGCTTCTTTCTCAAGCAGACAGCAAGTTTATCAAACTTTCCAAAGATTTTTCTACACTAGAATCTCAGCTTCTGGACACTCAGGAACTTTTGCAAGAAGAAACTTGTCAGAAGCTTGACCTTAGTACAAAACTAAAACAAATGGAAGATGAGAAAAATGGTTTCCTTGAGCAACTAGAGGAAGAGGAGATAGCAAAAAGAGATTTGACAAAGCAGATTTCAACACTACAGGCTCAGGCGACTGATATGAAGAGAAAAATGGAAGATAGTATTGGGTACTTGGACTCTGTTGAAGAACTAAAGGAAAGGTTGCAAAAGGAGCTAGAAGCTACAAATCAACGGTTTGAGGAGAAGGCTGCTGCTTATGACAAACTTGAGAAGACGAAAATTAGACTGCAGCAGGAACTAGAAGATGTAGGTGTAGACCTTGATCATCAACGTCGGATGGTGTCAAATTTGGAAAGGAAGCAGAAAAAGTTTGATCAGCTGCTTGGTGAAGAGAAGACTCTTTCTGCTAGATATACAGAAGAACGTGACCGTGCTGAAGCAGAGGCCCTTGAATTGAAGGCCGAGTTAGAGAGGCTCAACAAGCAACTGTGCACTGAAATGGAGAATTTGGTTAGCTCCAAGGATGAAGTTGAGAAAAATCTGGAATCTGTGCAGATATTGTATGAGAACAAAGCTAATGCTTATGACAAGCTGGAAAAGGCCAAGAGAGAATTGGACCTCCAGATAGAAGACATGAAGATTCAGTTTGAGGGAAACCTGTCTAATTTGTCTGCTGAGATTGTAGATCTAAAAATGCTTGTTGATAAACTAAAGGTGCAAGTGAACCAGCAGGAGGAAGTTGCACGCATCAAGAAACAGCTGGAGTTTCAGATAGATCAAGTGAAGAGCGACTCAGAAATAAAGTTGGAAGAGCGCACTTTTCAGATTGAACAGTTAAAAACCGAAGTGGAATCTAAAAGAGAAGAATTGGATCGATTGCAGCAGTCTTTATCCAATACTGAACAGTCGGCATCTGCACTATCTTCAAAGCTGTCAGCACTAGAAGCTGAGAAGGATTCGCTGCAGAACCTGTTAACCTCTAAAGAATCAGAGCTGCAAGGTGCACTAGTAGAAACTGAGATGGAAGCGGCACAGAAAAATGTCACAGTGAAGAAAGTCCTGGAGCTGGAATCAGAGATTTGTGCGCTACAGAAGGCGTTAGAATTGGAAAAAGCTGCCAGCATAGAGGCAGAGAAAGGAGAATCATTAAGTCAGACAGACATGAGTGACCTGTCCACTGATGTTCATACCAATGGTCAGATTATGATGAAACCATGTGACTCGGTAAAACGTCAAGTAGAGGGTATAGTTCCCCAGGAAGATGCTGCTAAAGGTGGACTTCCTGCAAAATGTGAGGAGGCCAAAGAAGGTCCAACAGAAGAAGAAACTGTGATTGGTCACACACTGACTGTGACAGAGTGGGTCCAGCTTCAAACCAATGAGGTCCAAGGCCTAGAGGGCTGTGAGATGGTAAATAAGGTGAAGGGTCATCAAAAGTGTGGAACAAGAGTCCGTAAGAAGACTGACCACGCATATGTTGTCCCAACAGCTAAAGTGTCTGAAGCCATTGTGGATAAAGGTGTTACTGTGCCTGTCTCTAGCCAAATGTCTGGTGGACAAACGGTGAATAATGACTCCATGTTGTCTGTGAAGAGGGAGTCAGGAAGTAAGAGATGGTTACAGGTCACCAATGATGTGACAGTTGTTAAAAACATGCCAGAAAATGTAGTTCAGCGTGAGCTATTTTGTGAGGGTGTACGGTATGGCCCTCGTGCAGAAGGAGAAGATATTGCAGTACAGAGATTGTGTATCTCAAACAAAGAGGAGAGCAAGCAGCCTTTGTCTCCTAAACTTCTAAGCCTTGATGGTGATGGCAAAGTTTGCTTTGAGATGAAGGTTATGGAAAAAGTTCCCGTGATACCGTTATACTCTAAAGACATTGATGTGCATGAAGTACGTGTTAGTTGGTCTCTGAGCTCCTGTGAATTCATGATAGGTGAAGATGAAGATTTTTACGGCTATTCACTAAAGGGATCAAAGTCATGCAATGGGATGGCTGAAGACTATCGTGAAAGATGTGATGAAAATGATGTGATCCCCTGTATGGCAAATTGTGAAGGTGATGAAGAAAAACTTGCCTTTGCACAGAATAGCCAGGATCTTGGCGTAGCAGTTAAAATGATGAGAAACCGGAAGTGTCGAGTAACCGGAATCTGGAAGAAGAGACCGCCAGATTGGGACTTCTGGAGAGACACTGGACAGGCATGCATGGTTGAAGAGGGACTTCGTCATAGGATGTCTCGTCTCATTGTAGCTCACTCCATGGGTAGTGAGCTGAGGGGGAGGGTATGTAAGTATGTGAGCCAGAGGGCGCTGTTGAGCGACCCAGGCCAGGCCAGAAAAGGCTCTCAGCCACGCCTTTGGGTGGTGGCACGTAACTCCAGGAGGGCTGGAGTGTCCTACAGGAAGCAGGAAATGGTGGACCAGCTAGGACAGAGAGAGAGGCTCTGTCCCAGAAGGGCTGGGGCCACAGGGGTGGACCAGCTAGGACAGAGAGATAGGCTCTGTCCCAGAAGGGCTGGTGTCCACAGAGGACTGTTGCTAGAGCTGAGCAATAGTCAGGACAGTTAGGGGCTCAAGGAGTGAGTTAGGACCCTAACTGTGGTCTAGGTTTTTTGTTGTTTTGCTGTGTTGCAGTTAAGCTGAATAAAGGCACTTTTATTTTACACTTGGACCGTCTGAAAGCTATCTTTCCGGCGCCCAGTACCACGAACCACCGCTGTCCGGACCAGGAGTCTGCCGCCATTTTGAGTCTAATTCCCCAAATTGTCACACTATCTATCTACCTTGTGGCTGGACTCAGTAATATCTTGGCAGAAGATATGGAAAATTGCAGTGCCCAGTGCCTACATGTTGATAAAGACTCTGCATAGACTCCACATGTTTCTAGTAAATACTGGCTTGAAGAAGGTGAATATTAAGGAATTTATTTTGTGTTCGAATATGGATCATTCTGCTACATTATATTTTCTGTCAGATTACTTTCTGTAAGATATAAATGAACTTCCAAAATTACCTTATTTTCTAGAAATAAAGATTTACATATATTCAGGAATTAGAACAGTAATGTGAAACTTTCCAAGCAGCAAGGCTGGAGAAAGTCATAGGTTATCCTATTTGAACCTGCTTCTTATTTCCAATGCAGTGTTCCACTGAGTGTGTTTTTTTGCAACTGTATTTAATTGCATAAATGGTATTATTTTTGCTATATCAGTTTTAGCATTTTTTTGTAACTGTGAATTTATTTGTACATTTACATTTGGCTGTGTTGAATTCAGTTATAGGAAACTAGGAAGTTGTAATGGATTTTGTGAGAGTAGAACTAATAAAATTGGTGTAAGTACATATCAATAAAAATAAAGAATGTGTTCACTACTTATCTACCTGTCTCAGTGTTAGTAAGATTCAGGTCACATTTAGAAAGTCTGTTCCAGCTTTCTTTTGAAAGTAAAATATAAATGTTTGGTACTATAGTAATACCATGGACCTGAAATAAAGTCAAAATGCAACAGAAATACACAAGTAAATACTGCATTACAAAGCCATATAATATCAAAATATTAAAAAGAAAGTGCTTACTGTTGGAGTTATGGGTGAGGGGAAGGATAAGGATCATTTCCTAGGATCCTTCTGTAAGAAGCATGTCAATAAACTATGCCAAAAAATGTTGAAATACCCTCTGTTACTCGAACATACCCAAGAATAGGAAAGCCAGGTTCCCTTAAAAGTGTTTAGGCAGTGCAGTGGCAATTCACAGGGTTGTTTTCACCAGTGCTTTATGGTGGTAGAAGTTGTCCTGCCAAACAGTACAGTAGTTAATGGCAGTTGCTCATTTGTAACAAGGATCAAACACAGGAGTAACTTCCTAGACAGTAGACACTCTGAACTTTTTAGTAGGATTGGTTGCAGTTATCTGTGCTTAGATGTTCACTGTAGCTGACCTGAGGTAACAAATAATGGTTATAATAAGATTATAATCCTATTATAATAATTATTATAATCGGTGTAGCTTTGGTTAGAGTCACTGCACTACCATCCCTTCAGAAAATATGAGACTGAATCAGAAAACACATTGACAGTAAAGTGACAGCAAAGTGACAGTATTATGTCATACAGGGCAACAAGTCATTAATGTATACAGCATAAAGTATGTAATAAAATGTACAATAACACGTTCAAAGCACAAGCAACTATACACAACAGCTATACAGGCCAATCTTGGGTAAATACTTGACAATGCCACCCACCTAAAGTCAATTTGTGGAAGGCTGTGGCTTCTACCACATTACATTTGCCAAAAGGGTTAAAAGAGAACAGTCACAAAGAAAGCCCACACAAAATAAATAATGTCTGGAGATGTTCTTAAATACAATAAGAGGTCCACATCTATTGGGCCATAGTACCAGGCTGCAGAATGACCAGAGGGTAAAGCTATTCCCGGGCGAGTATGTGTATATGCAGAGCAGCCAAAATTATTTGGTGACGTCAAGTTGATGGACTTTTTAGTAACATGATTGACTGCAGCAGTCAGGAGCTGTCAGTGCCCTAAAATACTCACTGCTTCCATCTCCTTGTATCATGACTGTTCCTCTCAGCCTGTCGGTAGTAGGAGCCAAAACTAAAACAGGAGCAGAGACCTGTAGTCACTAATTTCGGCTCCTACAGTGTAGTGAGATGAGGGACAAGAGATTCAATAGGACAGGATATATAGGAGAAATACATAAAGATATTAATGGCTGAGAGGTTGGCTATTATTGTTCCTATGTCTGTATGTGTATTGGCTGGTGTAGCAGGGCACCCATGTGGTCAGTACAATTTTTCCTAGGCTATGGGACATTTGACTTGTTTGGAATTGGTCCATGGTAGAGAAAAGGATGGGAACTGTTGCAGTAAGCCATCAATTTCTATACCCTTTGTAAATAATGTATTTCCTTGAAACTGAAGGTAATAATGGGAGACTCAGCAAATTTCTACAATCTTAGAATCAATATTCTAGCCGCAAAAATCTGAGGATTTAGCAGTAGACTTTAATGAGTTTTTCGCACAGAAGGAAGCAAGTCTTATAGTTTATATTTAACACATTGGATTGCAATTCCTAATAATCATTCATTTAGTCAGGCCTCATGCACACAGTAATATTATAGACCCTTATTGTACAGATCTGTAATACAGTACCACTGGTCTGCTATAGGCCTGCATGGTATCTTTGTGTACCGCTGTTTTTTTTTTTTTAATTAACAGATTCATATGAATTTTCAATAAACAATTTTTGCCATGGTCCATGATATGCCATTGTGTACAGAATTGAGCAAATAATGACTCACAAATTCATTAAACTGTAACTCATGAAATCAGGCTTCCTCCACCAAACTTAATAGTTTCTTCAATTTCTCAATCCATTAGCCCTCCTTTCGTTTGTTTCTTCCACACCCATTTGCACCCATCACAGCCCAATTTATTGACTTTCGTGTCATCGCTCAAAATCACCCTTTTCCAATCTTCTACTGTTCACTTTTCGTACTTTTTTGCAAACTCGAGATGACGCTTCTTATGACGATATTGAAGTTAAGGCTTCTTCACCTTTTTTCTGGCCACCATTTCAGACTTATGTAACTCATGTTGCAATGTGCTTGCATGGATGTCTGTGATCTCACTATTACGAAGCATTCAAGCTACCTTCACTGCCTTGTTTGTCTTGCCAGAACTGATAGACCTTGTGATGAGCAGACTTGTTGACTCCGATATTTTGCCTAGACGTCCACCTTTTGGTTTTTGAATGGATGAACAGACTTCATTTCATATTCTTCCAACTTCTTGGCTGAGGGACCACTATTGATGAGCTGGATGAGGCTGTTTGTTGTTTCTTGGGGAATCTTTTCTGATCCTCAATTTGAACCAATCACCTTTTGCTTGGGAATTAACCTAACAACACACTGAACTATTTGTCAATGTGAGAACAGGTTGTAATTTGTAGTATACAAGAAGAAAAAGATTTTTCCACCACCAGGAGCAAAACAGTAACAATACAGTTACATGACAAGAATCTGCATAACTAATCATATGCTAAATAGTTGCAAGTCAGATTTATGGATGAGATAGCCAAGATGATTGTCTATAAAATGATGGTAGTCTCACGTTTGAAGCTGTAGTGGATGGTGAGATATGGCGCCTGAAAATCAAAAGTTCAAAACATCTTTTGCTCATCAGTGTTAATGCAGGAATAAGTACCGCAAGATAACTGTCTTTGACACAAAACCAAGATTTTGCGATACTCTGTTGTGAGTTATCTTATATATATATATCTATACTTTACTTTATTTATAATTTATATGATATGAATTACAAACAAACTATAAGAGTTGTGCTAGCATTTTTCACTAATGTATTAAATTTATGTAATCAGAAATTGAAATCAATAATTCAATTTATAGAGAGGTATGTGTGGACACATTTGTGTGGCATTGCTCTGTGCATGGACCCCGATACTTCTCATCTACTTATTAAAACAAACATTTGGCTATTTCTCTCTTCCACTATTTGTATTATACATAAAATTGACTATCATTTAATTTAGTTGCATTTTATTTGCCTTTACATGAATTATCAGGATTATTGGGAGATAAAAAGGTAAATTGTACCCAAATGCCTAATCCTGTACTGCTCAATAATGAGCACTTGACTATACTGTTTAATATATTATCCACACAGTGAGGAGTACATGGCTTATGCAAGAGAAACTGTCGACTTGATCATTCTAGGCAGAAGTGGAAAAATAGGCTTCATTTAATCCTCTATAGCATAATAAAAAGAGGTCACTTGTGGTTTTTCATGTTGTAATAAACTATTTAAAAATCAAACTGTGGCTTTGACTTAAGGACAGAGAAAAAATCAGGCTAATCTTTCATTCACATGGTTAATTAACTCCAATTCATTACCCAATGTGCTCTGTTCTGTGCTTCATGGAAAATGAAACTTTAAAAGTACTTCATAGGAATTTATGCACTAGGTGAATTGCCTTGGCACCTGTTAGGTGATCCTGTTATGGTGGTGGTTCCAGGAAGATTTTCCTCTAAAGTGATTTTATTTATATACAGTATAACATATATCATGTTAATAGGCCCATAAAAAGCAAGATGTACAAATGTGGAATTAAAGAAATGAAGAGTGGAGAGAAATGGAAAGCATATTGTGAGGTTGTGTGACACAGTGGTCAGCTTCATTGCTTGCCGCTGGGATTACATGTATATAAATCCATTTATGTAAAATGTGCAATGTTTATGTGTTTTACGGTATGTGCATGTGTTACCCTTATGTAATACCATTAAATTGCAATTTTCATCGAAATTGACTGCTGTGTTTTTATGATTGCACCTTAATTGCCTGACCTGGGGCAGGGGCTTCTAAGGGTGACTGCTGACAGATGACATTTTATTACTTCAAAAGGAGCTGCCATAAGATTTCACAATAAGACTGTTATACAGTATTTACTATATCTATTTCAAAATGGCATAACCAGGAGTGGATTGAGCAAAAGGTAGAAGTATAAGAGCTTCCTATATATTTCCCATTACGTTTGTAGCCATTCTTGGCTTTGGCTCAAAAAAAACACAACAAAATCTGCCAAAAAAAATGTGTGTTTCCGCAATGTGAGGTCTTAGGCAGGGTTCACACTACCGTTGATGTCCGTTCTGATAGTGTCCGTTAAAAAAAGAAAAACAAAAAAAAAACGGACACCTATCATAACAGACACTGATGTTAATGTGTCCGTTTTTTTAACTGATCCAATTAATGGATTAGTTACAAAAAGCAGACACATTAGCATCAGTTAGCATCAGTTAGTGTCCGTTTTTTAACACTGTCCATTTTTTAACACTGTCTGTTTTTTTTTTTTCTGCTTTCTGAGCATGCGCAGGAAAAAAAAACGAACATAAAATAACGGACAATAACTGATGGCTATCAGTTACCGTCCGTTATAAGTCCGTTACCCATAGACTTCAATGTTAAAAAAATAACGGACACTTGCTGTCCATCAAGAATC
This sequence comes from Leptodactylus fallax, assembly GCA_947044405.1. Lineage (NCBI taxonomy): Eukaryota > Metazoa > Chordata > Amphibia > Anura > Leptodactylidae > Leptodactylus > Leptodactylus fallax. Next base: position 2,202,124 of record CAMRHE010000186.1, on the reverse strand, counting down.
CATTATTTCAAACGGACAAAAAAGTCCTGCTTGTAGGATTTTTTGTCCGCGGAAAAAAACAGACTTCTGACGGATTTGGTGTAAACGGACACAAACGGACACTAATGGACACAATATAAAACCCCAATGAAATGATTGGAAATTTTAACGGATTTCTGACGTTTCAGCCAGTGTCCGATGTTAAAATCTTGTAACGGACAATAGCAACGGACACTACTGATGGTCACCAACGGTAGTTTGAACGCCCCCTTAGCCTTAAAAGTATTTCTGCCTGATATGAAGATTCATTTAGCAAGAGAGTCAGTCGCAGTCTCCACCCACTTTGCTTAGTTTCTTGGGAAGTTGTTGTTAGCACTAAGCAGTGTAACATTTCATCAGTGGGGTGCGGACACTGAACATAGCTTGATAGTTTTGCACTAGGTGTGTGGAGATTGAATGTTGCTCATGAATACACTAGGCTCATGAGCTCTCTCACGTTTTAGCTTATTTTGATAAAACTTTCAAAAAGGATTATATGGCATGGATTTAAACATGGGTACATCAGTTTTATCAGGTTAAAGATCTGTTTAATAATGTACAAAGTCTGCATTGTTGCCAGACTTTATTTAAAGGAGTTGTCCAAGATTTAGGGTAAAATGTGGGATGGCTGGGGTGGGCTTAAAACAAAAGAAAAAACATACTCAATTCATTGTCCTGTCCTGGTCTACTTCCAGCAAGGTGACTTCTGGCATGGGAGAGAAAGGGGAGCAGGATAGGACAATGGAGCATGTAGGACTGATGATCATGTCTTTTTTTTTTTTTTTTTTATATCCACCCAGGACAACCCTGAGTTTCTCCTAAATACTGGACAACCCCTTTAACTATGTTTAAAAGAAAGGAGGGAAGTTGAAGCTCCTATAAGATTAATCTGTCCAGGATATGAAAACTATTTAGACATAAAAGTAAATGAAATGAACATTCACTTGAATGAGCTCTTGATACATAGATTTATATTCCTCCCATCCATATGATAACTGTATCTTTTTCCTACTTTGTATGTTCTATGATTACAGACAGACATAGTTTATATTTTAACTCTGCAAATATTTTTTCCAAAGATTCTCATGCATTATCACATGTTTCTGTTCATCTTGTGATAGTGGATTATCAGCTGAAACCAATATGCTTATGTTTTTTTGCTTTGAATATTCAATATTGAATTAAATGGCAGACATACAATACATACTAGATTCATTTGAAATTTAAGAAAGTTGGCTAGTGTAATATTTCTCTATGTTTTCATTTAAAGTTTGATATGGCTATTGTACAGTACATTGAGGTGATGAACTTTACTATTATTATTTATTGCACATACCAGTTTTGTTGTCTTTTTGATTATTTTTGTGAAGTACAGTACTAGGAAATAATTAGTTAATTTGCAATACTTTTTGTGTATTGAACAGTATTTTTGTGCAACCAAGGCTTTGTACTTTACATTATATTGGGTTGCATATCATGGCCTGTGGTACAAATGAGCAGACAAGTTACAGAGACATTTTAATGAGTGTTGACTGTGTAAACAGATGCAGAAGCTAAAAGTCCCATCTACCATTAACGCACAATTAAACAACTGAAGGATCAACAAAATGCTGAGAGTGAGCAAAACTTGTAAGTGACATATTTACAGTTAGTATCAAATTGTTCTGTTAATGCCATTAACAGTGTTGTCTCTTCCGTTTTATGGGTGACTTTATGCTGAGACTATAGAAGCAGGTTGGAAAGTGTTCAGAGGGCTACCGTTCATCTGTCAGTAAAGGAAAGGATTCAGTACAGTGCAGATATATGCAATGTTGAGAAATGCTGCAGTAGTATCTCTAAAATAACATTTATCCCAGTTCTTTATTCTTTTTCCCATAGAGGTTTCAGGAGAGCTACAAGTACAAGATCTGAAAGTCTAAAATAGTATAGAATACATCAATTATGATGTTCTTTTTCAGTGACCTTGTGTGAAACCTTATCATATGTGGTTTTATAAAAATGTCAGGTTATCATATTTGAGTAAAAAATTTTGTAAGCAAAGAGCTTTCAAATTTTTTCAATATGTGCAGTATTAATGCATTATAAAGATTCTTGACAAGTATCAAGGAAAGTCACAAATTTTACAGCTACAGTGTTACATGTCATCACCTTAAATGTTGCAAGACATGTTAGTGGTGCAGTGTACACCTAAATCTGACATACACTGCTTAATAAATGTATCTCAAGGAGTCCTTGTCTATTAGGATAAATGAACCTGTATACATGAGCTATAATTATAGAAAATGTGATCCTGGACAACATGGAAGGGCCCCTTCATTTGCTATTTATGCACAGCTTTGTATTGTTAAAGAGTGCAGTATCCCAGAGTGCTACTGCTTTAAGTGTTTGTCTTTTGTGCCTCTGGGCTGTGTTGGTATGTCCGTCTTTTATGTTCTATGTTCTATGTAATTGTTATGCAGCTTTCCTATTGTTTCCCCCCAGTGATTGAAGCCCTTAGCCTCGGTTCAGCCCTGGCCAATCACAGGCCACTGGGCAAGGTGATAGGAGACCTTATTCTCCATGGTGACCACTGAGCCCTTGGTTCAGAGTGTGATTTCAGTGAGAGCAGTCATTCTGTGCAATTCATGCTGGACTGTGCAGTGAGAGCACCAGCAATCGAACTTAACAGCCGTCTATACAGGATTGTTATTTGCCCCAGGCTCAACTAGAGACAGCCCTGAGTAAGGGAGAATTGCTGTCTGGATTATTGGACATTTCATGTGCCGTGCCATGAGGAGCAGGAGAGGACCCAGACAGGAGGAACGCGTTCGGGCCTAGTCTACAGGTAACCAGATCCCTGTCAGAACTCCCTGTATAACCATCCCCAGTATCCATACCTGGGAGAGGCACGAGAGGAGTAGTTGGAGAAGTCTGCCATAGAGCCTGTAACATTTCTGGGCACCCTCCTATAACCAAGGCTGATTGGACACTGTGCTACTACTACCCCATTTTGGAAGCTGCTGTTTACTTCCGTCCCAGTTGCTGAATAAACTTTTAACTGATTCAACTGAATCTCTGGCCTACTGAGTCGTGCCTGCCTAACCATCAGGGCCCTTCAGACAAACACCACACCAGCTCAGAGAGGAGAGGTCCCCTCTCCAACTGGAAGTGCCCCGGGGGAAACTGCTACCACCACAATCAGGTAGTGCTGCAGGACCTCCCTCAATGGTGTCTGGCCCTGGAGTTCTTGGTGGAGTGTACTCGGCCTAGCAGGTGGCACATTGTCTGCCACTGCAGCTCCCATCCTCCGGTCTCCTGTATCTGGGTTGCGGCAAGAGGACCTTTCATGTCCTCAGAGATATACTGCTAGAAAGCCCACAGTGTGCTGAATTCAGTACATTGTCAGATTTCCCGGTATGCGCCCCTGTGCTGCAATTATCGATGCCATTAGTTTTGGCACTGATATCTCCCCACTGTCAGAAAGGGGGGCCTTACAAGCGGCACCAATATCTCCAGCACACCGGGAAAGCCAACAGTGCGTTGAATTCAGTTGGCTTTCTAGCGTATGTAATACTGCACATCTATGAGGACGTGAAAAGTCCTCTTTAAATGTACTGAATATGAAATCTATGGTGAACACTGAACATTTATACAGTGAAAGATATTGTGTATATGACAGTTTTGGAACATGCAACAATGATACTTGTATCACTGCTTCATATCTACAGCAGACTCTAGGTATACAGTAAGTCTCCAAATGTATGATAGGAGCATTTAATAACATCTCAGAGTCTTGAAGTAAGCCTTGGTATAACAGATTACAGTCTCTTGCAATAGCCCTTATTGGTCTGTAAATTAGATTTATTCTTTGAAATAAATTTAACAAGTCTCAGTGTCACGAAGTCCCTAGTGATCTGATGCTGAGGAAAGAGAATGCTAACAATCTAAATCCTGGAAAGCTTCTTTAATTTGATACATTTTCAATATAAATGGTAAGATTGATGGAAAAGATCACAGCCCCATTAAGAATACTCAATTAATTAGCGTACATGAAGGTGACAAATGCACTCAGGTTAATCACCCACTGTTCTCATGGATAAAATAACAATATCTGCTATTCTCATTGTAAAAATATGCTAAAATGGACTTCTTGCACAAAGGCGTATTCTGGTTTCATAGTTATGAATTTTCATACACTTCATGCTATAGCCACCATTAAGTGGCTTACTGAAAACCCAAGGCCTATTGCTGAATTCCCACTTACCACATGTTGATGGAATGTGGCGGCGCAATGGGTCCTGGCTGGTGAAGAGTTAGAGCAGGGCTGTCTTCTTCCTTTGCTGTGACCTGACTGCACCACAGCCTAGCTGCACTGTGGCTGCCATCTTTCCACTGCCGGTCTGTGTCTTGCAGCTCGAGGTGCTCTTGATGAAGCTTCACTTCTGCTCTCCTTACATGGATATAACTCAAAAGGAGACTGAGCCTGCCCTGAATCATTGCAGCCACTATTCACCACTTACCTCTTCCTGCTCTTGCTGCATATATAATTTAAAGGGACATTGCATGTCTGTTAAAGATTCACTGTGGCTATGTGCACTAGTTATAAACCCTGCATGCTGCTACATCTTCAACTACCTCAACCCTCTAGAAATGACCTGCCACCAAACACCTCCACTGTGAGAGAAACAATTCTGCTGGACAGCCAATAGGAACAGTAAGAGTCTCCTTCACCAACTTTCTAACTCAAGGTCAACATCTGCCAACATCAGCAACACCAGTTTGTATTACCATTACCCGGCTATCCTCCCCTACTCTAAAGTACCCCTCCCATTGATATATAATTGCACTGGACTCTGATGCACAGTCACCAGGTCAGTCGTCCAGTTGCAGCCCCTACCTGCTTTTTTAATAGCTTCCCCCCCCATTGGCTACTTCCACACCTGCTGGACATGTAGCATTTGCAATCTTTCAAAGGCATATACTTAGACTTTGTTTTTATGCAACTGTGCCAAGGTTAAAATAGGACAAGCCAAATCTAGAGATACTTCTGGCACTGTCAAGAGTGGAAGCCTGATCACTTTCCTCCAGAAAGCAAAACCACCTCCAAAACCAGAAGCTGTCACTAAAATGGTCCCCCCCAAACCTCCTACAGCCAACACCTCAGAAGACATTAGTGACAATGAGGAGTCTTTGATTAACAGGAATATGCCACTGGAATCTTCTTTAGTCATACACTAACCAAAGCTCTAGAAAAAGTTGTAAAAGAACTCTAAGATATCAAAAGCGACATGAAACAGATTGGTGGTAGAGTTGATAACCTTGAGACCATAGAAGCCTCTATGTCCTCCTTCCAAACCTGTCAAAAGCATGTTAATGATCTGGTAGATTGGATGGAGGACCAAGACAACAGAGAAAGATGAAATAACTTACATATCAAAGTTCCCCCTGAGACCCTACTCACCACGTCAAACAAATATTTATTAAATTTTTAGGTGATTGCTACCCAGAGGAAATACTCTTAGAGTAATACTCATAGCACTTTTTAAACAAAGCACTTACTTCCATGTAACTCAGCGCAGGCCTGTGGGCTGAAGAGGGGAGAAAAACTTGTACCCTAACTTTTGCTTTGCCTGTTTTCATAGATTTATATATTTGCAAATTTATCATATCTTTGGAGTACTTATTTCTAAGAAATCAATAGTGCAGGTGATGAAATCAAACCTTGTAATAAACTTTATTAAAGAAAATTGTGTGTTTCTTGACATATTTGCCTCTTTCTGCCACTGATCAAATCTGTACAGTAAAAGTCTATGGTGAGAGGAAACGAGGAAGAGAAGAGCTTCTGTAAGCAGAGAGGCATTTTTGGTTATCTTTCACAACACAACTTGAATTACCATCTGGGAATTGCCACAGGAATTACCATCCAGCCTTTTCCTGACAGAAATGACTCTTCTAGTGTTGTAGACAACCTCATATCTCTGTCTCTTTCTGCCTCCTCCTCTCCATAGACTTTATTGTAAACTGACACTGCTTTTGTACAGAATATAGACTGAAATCACTCCGATAAGAAATAAAGATACTATTAATAGTTAAAGACATGGGTACATTTCTTTGGTAAAGTATATTGCAAAGTTTGTTCTCTTCGCCTGTACTATTGATTTATATTAAAAAAGTTAAGATTTCTTATGCTTAAATGTTCCTAGGGCTTTTATACATTACTGTAATTTAACCATATGGAGTAATCAATACACAGTTTTAACCAATGTTGTCTTATTTGTAAAGCCCTGTTCCTGCTCAACAGATATATTATGGAAGGTAAAGTCTAATGTCACCTAAAATCTGAAGCAGTATTATTAAAAGCCCAATGCGTCATATTCAGTGGCATACAGAAAGTTCTGATCTAAGCTGATGTTTGTAGTGTGTTTGCTCTACATTCATTTTTTCGACTCTGCCTCCCCTGTGCTTTCCCATTTTGAATGAAGTTGGGCTGCATAGAGGAACATTAATCTTGCAACACAATAGCCCTCAGGGACACATAAACAGTAGTCTTAGTCCCCAGGCACACATGAACAGTAATCTTAGCCCCCAGGCATTGTAGGTCACAAGCTACTTATCAACTACTAGAGCCATGAGATGCTGGATGTGAGTGAATAAAGTGCAATAATTCTTTCTTTGAAGGAAATTATAAAAGAGCAATTCTGATATTGTCTTTTACACTATAAATTTGTGCCTTAAATAACCTGATAAATGTATTCTCTGGGTCAATTTGATTACATTAACACTAACACTAAATTTATATAGTTTTTCTTTTTTTAAGTTTTACTACTTTTGCAAAGTAAACCCCTTTTTCTAATGTATATATTTTTGCAGCACCACTTTCCATGACCCATAACTTTGTTATTTTTCTGTCAACAGCATTGTGTAGATGCTTTTGCAGGAAGACCTGGTATTTTTATTGGTGCCATTTTGGGGAACATAACACTTTTTGATCACTTTTTATGACATTTTTCTGTAGCTGAGAAAAAAAATGGCAACCATTTTACCATGGAAACATCAAAAATCCTTATTGTCACCCTGATTCGCTCTCAATTTGACTACTATGACTCCCTACTAATCGCTTTTCCCCCCACTATTCCCTCTACAGTTTATCCTGGATGTGGCAGTCAGACTCATCTATCAGTCTGTGCCTGACACTGCATTGGTTGCGTCCTCACTATAGAATCTAATATAAATGTATCACCCTCATCCACAAAGATCTCCATGGTACTGCACCTCCCTACGATTTCCTCCCTCATCTCTGTCTACCACCCTACCTGTGCTTTCTGTTCTGCCATTGATCTAACACTAATATCCTCTATAATCTATAACACGCTCTGGAAACTAAGTCACCACTGTTCACATCCCCCCTCATATTACATGATGCCTTTATTTAAGTGTAACCCTGTATGCCCAGACACTTTGGATCTGTACATAAAATGACATTGGTTGGTGATCGGCTTATCCAGCTTTATTTATTTGTGCAGCCTTATATCATAAAAACGGTTGGATCAATGTGTAAGCACTTCTACCTCTTGAGTCACCCCTTCTACCTTATAAATTATACGCTCTTGTGAACAGGGCTCTCTATGCCTTTTGAGAACTGATTTACTATTCTGTAATGTCTAATTTAGTCTCTATGTGAACCCTTTGATTTTTAAAGTTTTACAGAATATGTTGGTGCTATATAAATACAAATGTATTACTTGCTATAATTGGTATTATTTTGGGATGGAAGATTAATGTTTTATTTTTATTTTTTTATTGTCCCCCTAGGGGACTTGATCCTGCGATCTTTTGATCTCTTACATAATATAGTGAACTGCTTATGTAGCGCAACGTCCTATGCTGCTTATCTGAAGCTGACAGGCAATCTACTCAGGCATACCTCTTGCCTAATAGGGATACTCTGAAGACAGCCCTGGGGGGTCTTCATTAGCTGCCATATAACAGCATCTGGAATGTACTGGATGTAGGCCTTAAATGCTGCCGTCTATATTGACCTTCTTATCTAAAAGGTTAGCTTTTCCAATCCTGAGCATTAGAGGCAGATGCCTGACATAGCTGCACACAGAGTGGGACACCTGCATATGCTATTGAGAGCATATTTATTCTTGGCCAAGCATGCACATGTTTGGGGTTTGTATGGAATAGCTGTGTGCTAAACAAGCATTCTGCCGGCAGCTATGTAAAGTGTATGGCCAGCTTTACTCACTGCCTTAGTGATCCAATGGCCATTCCACTCTTGGTTACAGTGAAGGCAGTTCATTATAAAATACAGTAAAAATAGTTTTTTTTACATGATAAAACATATGTAAATTAATATAGAGGAAATCATAGAACTCATGCAACATAAATTACATTGAAACAATACAGACTGATGAATTGTAAGACAAAGATACACACATTTTGTCATAATGACTTAAGTATTTGTCTATATGTCATGTTGTAAGTGTTTGACTGTCTGCATTATTTTACAAGCACAATGGATGTGACAAGAGACAAAACACACATGATTTATCAGCCATGTCAAAAGATTTGGCGTGTAACAGCCGCTTTACACAACACCAGGGAGAGGGTTATTGTTTTTGGTAATGATCATTATATATAATTTTACTCATGTCTGTCGTGTTATAAAAGCATTAACACAAGACTCATTCAATGTTCTCAGCTCAGTAACCGAGTCAGCTTTCTGCATAAATACCGGGATTTTATTATTATCTCCAAAAAGCTCTGCGAATAACAATGATTCTGTTGCCTTCTTAATGAGTTCTCCATTTTCGCAGACTACATTAGTTCTTTTGTCTGCATTTAAGTGTATTAGCTTGGTGGTGTTTTAGCAGAGGGGTATTCATTTTGTGTAGTATATATACACTTGTGTAGGCTTTCATATTATTACAGCTTCAGCATGCAATGTTTACTGGACTTAATTGGCTTGACTAGCACAATTTTTGATTTATGAGCCAACTAGAGAATCATTAATCTCTACCTCTTGTAAACAATTGGAACTGGTTTCTCTTTTATATGCAAATGTTTTGTTTGGGCAAGATATTAATGTTGGTTTTTAAAACTTTTAGACTTGTAATGTTCACTTTGTGTTTATAACAAGATTATACTTTAAATAATTGCACAAGGGAATAAGCTACAATGTTGCATCTAATGCATTGTTACTAGCGCTCTGTCTAAAGTACTTGAAAAAATCTAGTTAACATACTGTAGTCAAAATGATTGTACACATGGGTGGTATAAACACTTGCCCCTTACTGGCCCCATCTTGCCACCTTCTGCTGTCCTGAGATAGAGTAGACATATTCTGCTTAATAGCTCCATATTAGGGTAAGGACACACAGTGAATTTTGAATCTGTTTTTTTAAGTCAAAACCAAGTGCGGATTATGGTCATGTGATGAACACACAGGTGCATGGCTCGTTACAAGACAGATGTCTGGCTACTGTGCTGTGACTGTAACTAGTTGTGCACCTGTGTGTGCTTCTTCAAATGAAGAATGACAGCAAGCAGAGATATAGAAAACCATGCGTGCACTGTACTCATATAGTGCATACATACACTGTGAGTAAGGGAGTACTTACCTAAGAAAAATGGTATGCTGTAGATCATTCATTAACCAGAAGCTATTTTTGAGGTTAACCATTATTTCTCTTTATATGCAAGTATCTTCCAAATCAAACTCATAAAAATGTTTAATTCTCTTTGGTGAGTGCAGCTGTAAAAAGTTTACATTTCATGCATTTTCCATCCTGTATTTAGCTATAATTGTATATGAGAAGAAAAACACAGTAGCAGTTCGCAAGTTCATCCTTTTTGGAAATCATGTTATTTCATGTAAATTGTCACTTCCTGCTAGAAACATCTGTGTATACTGTAGCATCTCTGTGACGTTGCCAGTAATAATTAATGAGGTACAGAATAGTAATAAAAAGATAGGAATAATTTATTACTTAGCAGGTAAGGGATTTTTTTCTTAAACACAATATTATTCCATTTTCCAAATATTTCAATTAAACTAAAGTTAAAATAAAAGCTTTAAAATTGGATAACGCAGATTTAAGGAGCTTAAACAATTTAGGGACTAAACATAATTTGTCACTTATTATTTTGTGTCAATGTATTTATTATTTCTAAAAGGTCATTTCTGCACAATTTCCATAAAATAATAAAGAGCAAGTGCTGAAAAAATAAATAAGATGATAATATCTCTAACTAATGTTACCCCTGGGGATGCTGCTAATTCTTATCCTAGGAGAGACAATAAGAATGCTACTAACCCTGCCCCCTACATAATGATTGACAGTAGAGATGAGCAAATTTCCTGAAATTCATTTTGGGTTTGATTTAGTCAACCTGGTAAGCACATTGCAATATTGGTTTGTTTAATGCTTTTTAATATATATACAGTGGGTACGGAAAGTATTCAGACCCCTTTATATTTTTCACTTTTTGTTTCATTGCAGCCATTTGCTAAAAGCAAAAAAGTTAATTTTATTTCTCATTAATGTACACTCAGCACCCCATCTTGATAGAAAAAAAACAGAAATGTAGATATTTTTGCAAATTTTAAAAAAAAGAAAAACTGAAATATTACATGGTCATAAGTATTTCAGACCCTTTGCTCAGTATTGAGTAGAATCATCCTTTTGAGCTAGTACATCCATGAGTCTTCTTGGGAATGATGGAACAAGTTTTTCACATCTAGATTTGGGGATCCTCTGCCATTCTTCCTTGCAGTTCCTCTCCAGTTCCGTCAGGTTGGATGGTGAACGTTGGTGGACAGCCATTTTCAGGTCTCTCCAGAGATGCTCAATTGGCTTGAGGTCAGGGCTCTGGCTGGGCCAGTCAAGAATGGTCACAGAGTTGTTCCGAAGCCAGTCCTTTGTTATTTTAGCTGTGTGCTTAGGGTCATTGTCTTGTTGGAAGGTGAACCTTCGGCCCAGTCTGAGGTCCAGAGCACTCTGGAAGAGGTTTTCTTCCAGGATATCTCTGTACTTGGCCGCATTCATCTTTCCTTTAATTGCAACCAGTCGTCCTGTCCCTGCAGCTGAAAAACACCCCCCATAGCATGATGCTGCACCACCATGTTTCACTGTTAGGATTGTATTGGGCAGGTAATGAGCAGTGCCTGGTTTTCTCCACACATACCGCTTAGAATTAACGCCAAAAAGTTCAATCTTCGTTTCATCAGACCAGAGAATCTTATTTCCCATAGTCTGGGAGTTCTTCATGTGTTTGTTGGCAAACTCTATGCGGGCTTTCATATGTCTTGCACTGAGGAGAGGCTTCCTTCGGGCTACTCTGCCATAAAGCCCTGACTGGTGGAGGGCTGCAGTGATAGTTGACTTTGTGGAACTTTCTCCCATCTCCGTACTGCATCTCTGGAGCTCAGCCACAGTGATATTTGGGTTCTTCTTTACCTCTCTCACCAAGGGTCTTCTCCCACTATTGCTCAGTTTGGCTGGACGGCTAGGTCTAGAAAGAGTACTGGTCGTCCCAAACTTCTTCCACTTAAGGATTATGGAGGCCACTGTGCTCTTAGGAACCTTGAGTGCTGCAGAAATTCTTTTGTAACCTTGGCCAGATCTGTGCCTTGCCACAATTCTGTCTCTGAGCTCCTTGGGCAGTTACTTTGACCTCATGATTCTCATTTGCTCTGACATGCACTGTGAGCTGTGAGGTCTTACACGTATATAGACAGGTGTGTGCTTTTCCTAATCAAGTCCAATCAGTTTAATTAAACACAGCTGGACTCCAATGAAGGAGTAGAACCATCTCAAGGAGGATCAGAATGAAATGGACAGCATGTGAGTTAAATTTTGAGTGTCACAGCAAAGGGTCTGAATACTTATGACCATGTGATATTTCAGTTTTTCTTTTTTAATAAATTTGCAAAAATATCTACATTTCTGTTTTTTTACTGTCAAGATGGGGTGCTGAGTGTACATTAATGAGAAATAAAATGAACTTTTTTGCTTTTAGCAAATGGCTGCAATGAAACAAAGAGTGAAAAATTTAAAGGGGTCTGAGTACTTTCCGTACCCACTGTATATATATATATATATATATATATATATATATATATATATACGCGTGTGTGTGTATTGTATTTTGTCCATCAATGACAATGGCAATGTCTCTAATTCTCATGGAAAGTTAAGAAGCAATGTTTATTTTTACAAAACTGTAAAAAAAATTTCCATATTTTGGGAGCAGTTCATGTTTGCTAGCGTCATATATAAAATCACCCTGATATGAGTGGGATGATGGATGATTAAGCCATCCAGTCCACAATTTCATACATTTCCTTGCTATAATATCCTACTGGAGGAGACAGTCAACTATGATCTGCTACTACAGGCTGGAAGGCTGGTTCAACGGTGCTGCTGGTGCTTTTGTACTACAGTTATCCACATTCTTACTTGCAGATGACATGATAGGGGTTTTTCCTCTTATATTATCCCATCCATTGTCACACTGTCTTTTACCGGAATTTTCATTTAAATGATGCACCATAGACCCTGAGCTGGTGTCTGACCACATGGCCTATAGTTATGAAGAAAAAAATCAGTAGTTACAGCCTATCTTCTAAAATTGCATTTTTACTTGTTGCTGCAGTATGTAAAAAATTGTGTGGTACTATTAACAAGTAGATATACAATGAGGTGCAAATGTTTAAGCAGGTGTGGAAAAAATTCTGCAAAGTAGAATTCTTTGAAATATAGACATGTTAATAGATTATTTTTGTCTGTTAAAAATTATGAACAAAAGAGAAATCTAAATCAAACCAATATTTGGTGTGACCACCCTTTGTCTTCAAAATAGCATCAATTCTTCTAGATACACTTGCACACAGTTTTTGAAGGATCTTAGCAGGAAGGTTGTTCCAAACATCTTGGAACTAACTAACTTCCATAGATGGAGGCTAGAAATTCTGCCTTTTAATATAACCCCAGACAGACACAATGTGTGGGCCATACCATCACTTCATTTCCTTTATTAATTATATTGGCTGAATGTTTTTGAATGATTCTTATACATTTAATGTAAGACTTGTATAGCTAGAGCACTCACAACGATGGCTGCCTGTCCCTACTTAACACAGGGACATTGACTGACTCCCATCTCTCTCTAAAATATCTCTGTCAATTTATTGTACACCTAGCAATCTATTATCCTGTCCTCACTATGATGTACAGTCACCTATAGTCATCATTGACTTAAAGGGGTTTTCCAGGCAAAAAAAATTAAAAAAAGGTCTGTTAGTGCTATTAATGGGTTAATAAATGCACCCATATACCTTTAGTAGTGTTTTGAGTGATTTCTGGGTGTCTCTGGGAGCTCCTGGCATCTTCTGCATTTGTTTACATGGTTCAGCTTCCTGTTACGTAGCTTCCATGCTAGCTCCCTCTCACCTCACTTCTCTCTCTTCCTCTCTCCCTCCCTCCCATACACCCCCCTCCCTGTCTCTCTAGCTATCCTTCCCACCCCCTGACCCCATTATACTTACGTGACTTCCTTCCAGTCTTCCTCCTGTGGGATGGCCCCTCCATGTTTTCTGATTCAGCTGCCTGTGCAGTAGAGGTGGATTATCGGGTGCAGAGCACAGAGCAGCGCTGGGACTATTGCGCGCGCCGGCAGTCAGAAAAGAGGGAGGAGCCATCCTGCAGGAGGAAGACTGGAAGGAAGTCATGTAAGTATAATGGAGTGGATGGGGGGAGTAGTAGTGATGTTCCGTTTCTGGAGACGGGGAAACAGATCATCGGATAACCAGAAAATGGGTAAATATACATTTCTGATAAATTATGTTATTTAGAAAGTAGGTGGGGGGAGGGTGTTTAGATTAGTGTAGGAATTTGCTTTTATGATTCCTAATGATTGTTTGTGTTAGAGGGGGACTAGCGGCAAGGTATTATGGGGAAGTCCACCTAAGGTCATATGATTCTTTACTGTCTTCTTATGATCTGTAAAATGGCAACTTCCAAGTAATATACATAAAAAGTTTTGTAAAAAAAAATCTTGATTATTATATTTTCACTTTAAAATTTAACATATAATTTATCTTTTCTGTTTTATATTTTATACTGCAACTTACTGGCATACATCCATATACTAATGGATTATGCCTGCTTGTAATAGCATTGAATGGACATCTCTCTGGAATCTAACAGGAGTTATAACAGAACAACTTTAGAATACTTTCAAAAAATCCAGACCACTTCTTTGTAGGCATATGAAAATGGTGCACAACTTTAATAAGTTTGGTACATTTTGCAGTATGAATGGTTTAACCACAGAATGGTTTAACCCCTTTCTACACAATCATCTAACACATCAAAATTTGGTGCACAACTTACATAACTTGATACCTGTTTCAACTGGTGTAACTGAGCCATGTTTGTAGGCCACCTTCCTCGCACCTGTCTTTTCAGCTTTGCCCATAAATTTTCAATAGGATTGAGATCAGGTCTTTGTGATGCCCACTCCAAAACATTGACTGTTATCCTTAAGCCACTTTTTAACCAGTTTGGCAGTATGCTTCAGGTCATTGTCCATTTGGAAAACCCATTTGTGCCCAAGCTTTTACTTCTTGGCTGATGTCTTGAGATGTTGCTTCAGTATTGCCACATAATGTTCTTTCCTCATTATGCCATCTATTTTGTGAAGTGCACCAGTCCCTCCTGCAGCAAAACAGCCCCACAACTTGATGCTGCCACCCCCGTGTTTCACAGTTGGGATGGTGTTCTCAGGCTTCCAAGCTTCTCCCATTTCCCTCCAAACGTAATGATGGTCATTATGGCCAAACAGAACAATTTTAGTTTTGTCAGACCACAGAACATGTCTCCAAAAATTAAGATCTTTGTTCCTGTGTGCATTTATCTGGATTTTTTATGTTTCTTTTGGTGTAATGGCTTCTTCCTGGCAGAGTGGCTTTTCAGCCCATGTCGATACAGTACTCTTTCACTGTGAATAATGACACATTGTTACCAGCTTCAGCCAGCATCTTCACAAGGTCTTTTGCTTTTGTTCTTGGGTTGATATGCACATTTCGTACCAAAGCACATTCATCTCTGGGACAAAGAACCCGTCCACCTTCCTGAGCGGTATGATGGCTGGACATTCCCATCTTGCTTGTACTTGCATATAATTGTTTGTACAGATGAACGAGGCAACTTCAGGTATCTTGAAATTGCACCCAGGGATGTACCAGACTTGTGCAAGTCCATAATTCTCTTCCTGATATCTTGGCTGATTTCTTTATACTTTCCCATGATGTTACACAAAAAAGCAGTGTGTTTCAGGTGTGCCTTAAAATACTTCCACAGGTGTGTCTCTAATAACTCAGATGTTGCCAATAAACCTATCAGAAGCTTTCAAAGACATGACATCATCATATGGGCTGTCCCAAATTGTTTAAAGGCATAGTAATCTTAGTGTATGTAAACTTTTGACTTTGCAGAAAGTAATAAAAATGCCTTAAAAAATTTGCTCTCTCGTTATTCTGGGATTTGGCAAATATAAATAATTTTGGTAATCCTAATTGACCTAAAATGGGAAAGGTTTATTCAGATTTAATGTTAGATAGTGAGATAAACATGAATATGTGTCTTTTTATATAGTGTATGTAAACTTCTGGTTTCAACTGTATATTCTCTTATTAGCAAAGAATTATACATTTTCTTAAAACAAATATTTATTGTGGTGCTGGAAATATCCAGATTTTTACACACAATACATAACAAATATTTTATGTATTATATAAACCCTTCTTCATGAGTCAGAGTCATTCAGCTATCTAGGGAGTCACTACTTTTAATAAAATAAGGTAGGCAACATAGCTTCATATTGTTGCTATTTGTTACACTGTTGTGTTCAATCAATATAATACTCATCCTGTTGAATGTACCCTGAGGCTAATGGTTCCACTAGATCTAGTTTAAGTCGTAGCAGTACTTCAAGAAATGTAGACGCTTTGAAAAACTGATGTGCCTCTGAGGACTAGTTGATTTCTACCTCTGGAGTGTGAATCAAGCTAAGAACATACGTTCATAAACAAAGTTTGAACTTGAGGAAAATGGACCAAACCTGAATTCTGATGGGTTTTGGAAAAAAGCTTCAGTTTTATTTCTTCTGCCTAAAGACAGTAAAATGTTATCTAAACTGCACACAGACTAATGTATAATTAATATAAAAATAATAATTCTTAATATAAAATATAGTAATTCGTATTTCAGTCCAAGCTTTATAGATGTAGTAGCAAAAATTAATTTTTCAAATACAGTCATGTGACACAACTGATTAAGATGTGTTTTCAGAAATATATTTATTACATTGTTAACTCTTTCACAAACAAGTTCATTTAATAAATAGCAGTAATATTTTACCTTTTTTACTTTTGTTTTTGCTGCATAGATATTTTAATGTGATGCTAAAACACAACAAGTATCTTTTTATTAATTCATTTTGTGTTTGAAAATGTATTTGTAATCTGAAATCTAGGCAAATCGATTGACTTATCAGGAAGTTCAAAACTTTCTAATGTATACGCAATATGTCTATTAGGTAGAACAGTATTGAGAAACATACTTTTTTGTAAGGCTCTGTCCACAGCTTATCTTGTAAATACAGTTGACATACTCTATGTGCTAGAAAGATTGCATAAATTAGCTCACATACAGGAAGAAAAAAGTTACCTCTATAGTTATTGCCAACTGTTGGTCTCCACTAGGAGGGATGGTATAATGCTAGACCTATATCAAGGGCTTATTAGCCAGCCAACTAGTAACCCTCTCTGCACTGTCCAAGAAGCATTTGTATGCAGATTGTAAGCAGTACTCAATACAACTCTATACAGGGCCCCGTGTACCCAGCTTGTGTCAAAACACTTTCCTTTTGGCATATCTTTTTAACTTTGGGGGAAGAATAGTCTCGAGTGCTTTCCTACACAGAGGAACAGTAATTTTTTTTGCTTTAGGAGTTAATAGAAAGCACTTGCTACAATATGTCAGAACATTCCAGTCTTCACCTATGAGTGTGGGACTTTTGCCAGGTTTCATTTTAGGAATGTCTCATCTCATTATCTAATTAGGCCATCTTTAGCCATTGACTTATTAGGCTTAAACTATCCAAACTGCGATTCTATTAACCTTCCTAAGCTTTTTCTCTAAATCCTAGGAAAAATAGCTGTACGTACAGTAATTCAGTATTAAATTAACTATAATGATTTCAAAGTATCTGTCAATTCTACTTGTTGGGGTACAGAATGTCATAGCTTGGCTACTCATACTGTAAAGTTTACCATATAGATGACTATAAAGAATATCCTCTAGTCCTTTGTCTGCTAGCCTTCTGCTTTAAAATTTGGATACATTCATTAACAGAGTGTTTTTAGACATTTTGTAATTATGAGAATGATCAACTATAAAAATACATACTGCTTACATTAATGTATTTTGTTTTGTATTCATGCTTTCTTTCTTTGTATGTTCTATCACAGCAACAAGAACAAGACCCTACAAATTTGTATATATCAAACTTGCCTATTTCAATGGATGAACAGGAATTAGAAAACATGCTGAAGCCTTTTGGACATGTAATTTCTACTAGAATATTACGAGATGCAAGTGGAGTCAGTAGAGGAGTAGGATTTGCACGGTATGTACCTTATTTGTGTCTGAATTTACTTGTTTGCTTGTGTCCCCAAAATCAACCTAAAAATATATGTTTAGGACTGTAGTAGAACCATTTATCTACTCTGCATTCATAACCTGATAATCAAGGGAAATAGTAAAATTTTTAGCTATTAGCCATCATGACCACCTTCAAGAGTGACTTCAGAACATAGGAAAGTAGTCATTGTACAGAAATGTCACAATAGTTCAGATCAAGTTAGGTGAAACAAGAAAGTGTTTTCCATGATAATTTAAAAACTAACTGGGGGCCAGTGGTGGGGTAAAATAAAAAAGAAATCCTGTGAAACAAATTTCTGGACTTGTCCATTCAAGAGGAATGGTAAGGAAGGCTACATCTGTATTCTACTAGACATAAACCACACATATTATACAGAGTGATGTCTAGACCCACTACTTGCACTTCCTGAGATACTACACTAGTGATGCTTGCTTTGAGTTCAGTGCTTGTTAAACCCTTGTAGCGTGCACATTTCTAATTAATTAATGTGGATGTGCGATCTCTGGTCATGCCATACAAGGAAATATAAATGTGAGCCACTTAGTTGTCCATTGTCTGTGATGTCAAACTGAAGTATCTCCTGGTAGAGGAGGCTGTGTCCACAAGTAGGCATCCAGCCTAATGGTTAACTTGTGCCTTTGCTTGGGTTTCCATGTGTTATATCACTGCATTTTTCTTATCTGCATTTCTCAGCAATCATATTCAGAATCATGTTTATAATCTCTCATCAGTCATAGTCATTGAATTTTCTACAGATGAGTAGCTAATGGAGACTTTTTTAATGTACCCTGTGGTGGAACTACTAAGGTACTCAACATTTGGCGCCATGTTTCTCCATGGTACATTTAATGGTACACCCTGTGATCAACTCATCAGCTGTTTAACAAAATGAAGTTGTCCAAAGCAGATAATTCCATTTTTTATAGGTCCTTTTACAGGAGCTGAGTATCGACTGAAGTAAGATTCAAGCCAACATTATTGGTGGGTCAGGGCCCTGTGTAGGGGGCTCAGTCAACAGCTGACTTCTTTGTGGGCATAAAAGTAAATTATCAGTAGCACACCCCCTTATGTAGAACTGTATTGGCTTTAATAGTTATATTAACAATCCTATGCCCCATACAGTAAGATCATTGCCATATGTAAATGATAGTTCACGAGCACTGACTGACTTGTTACAGTATAACAGAGATTGGCAATCATTGCTGGTATAAATATAGCAAAGTTTAACAGTTCCATGTGTGTCACAGAAGACAACAAAAGTCATTGAAATCTATTGAAAAAAAAAAAAATATCCACAGTGTAAATAACATACTATACGTTGAGCTTTGCCTATGCAAAAGGATCCTAAGTTGTACTAGACTAGTATTATTGAATATTGGACAACTTAATTTTCTGTATTTTTTATTTAATATCATGAAATAAACATGACTTTCCCTTCTTTCAAAGCATTTCAGTTTAATTCTTAAAAAGGCTGTCTCAGCTTAACATTTCCAAATTTACCTATGAATGTTATGAAGAAAAATTGCTGGCTTGAGTCCGTATCTACAAATCAGAGCAAACAGGCACTAACAAACCCAACTCTTGCTTTGGCAGACCAATGCTGGGTGGTTAGTAATTTACAATTGACATGTAATGCTACATTTTTGCTGCAGCATTGTATGTCTGGCTGCCGGCTTCTAAAGTTGAATTGGTTTTCATTGAATAGGAGTTTTCAGAATATGACAGTCCTTAGTATTTAAGATATAACTGATGCTTAAAGCTCATATTTTATTAAAAACAACAGTATTTTAAACTCCTTCCAAATGACGCAAATGAAATTGCAAAGTCCTTGGGGGTTTAGGTGGTGGCTTTAGGTGGAATAAGGTATAGTAGGATTTATATTATGTTTTGAGATTTTATTTTTCTAACATGTGATGCTTTCTTTCAAGTTGGGAAATAGTTGTAGTCCAAAATTGCTTTAGTTAACTAACTAGGAGATCTGTTTAGTCTGGTCACATTCGTATGCGTACCACAAGTTAAGCAGCTTTTGTAAAAACAGCATGCTTTTATGATAAATTGACACAAAGTGATATGCTAGCTATCCATTTTGTATCTAGAGGTGGCTAATGTCTACCCTTTAAGCCAAGATCTGCTTTTTTGAATGACTAAACAGAGAGGCTAGGTTTACACCTACGGCTGATCAGGGATTCCATTTCCCATTCCGCTTTGAAAATGTGGAGATAAAAGTCTTGCTGCAAGCAGGACTTTTCTCTACACATTTTTCTGCATTTTTCGTGCGGAAATCGGATGGAAACCCAATGGAAACCATTATAGTTTATGGGGTCCACGGGTTTCCACGGGTAACCACTTTTTTAAGCGGATTAGGCTTTCATTCGTGGGGTCCTCAAGCGGACCCCATGAACAGAAACCCAAACGCAGTTGTGAACCTAGCATAAGTTGTTATAAAATGAACTGGATCAAATTACTTTGCTGAATAGAAAAATATTGCAGGTTATTGGTATTAGATTTTAAAAAATGATAAGTTGAGCCAGGGTTTTATGCTGATTAATGGATTTGGAATTAGGAATGTTTTTTTTTCTTAATGTGGGGAAATGGGCAT
This sequence comes from Leptodactylus fallax, assembly GCA_947044405.1. Lineage (NCBI taxonomy): Eukaryota > Metazoa > Chordata > Amphibia > Anura > Leptodactylidae > Leptodactylus > Leptodactylus fallax. Next base: position 2,181,792 of record CAMRHE010000186.1, on the reverse strand, counting down.
CTGCCTCTTGTTCTTTGTCTTTTTTTTTCCTTCCTCTGGATTAGCACTGCAGGGTTATTGGTTTGACTTTATGGCCCTGTGTCTTCTATCAAACTAATCTGCTATGTTACTATGATATTTTAATACAGTGCCTTGCGAAAGTATTCGGCCCCCTTGAACTTTTCAACCTTTTGCCACATTTCAGGCTTCAAACATAAAGATATAAAGTTTAAATTTTTTGGTGAAAAATCAACAAGTGGGACACAATTGTGAATTAGAACAAAATTTATTGGTTATTTTAAACTTTTGTAAAAAATAAAAAACTGAAAAGTGGGGCGTGCAATATTATTCGGCCCCTTTACTTTCAGTGCAGCAAACTCACTCCAGAAGTTCAGTGAGGATCTCTGAATGATCCAATGTTGTCCTAAATGACTGATGATGATAAATATAATCCACCTGTGTGTAATCAAGTCTCCATATAAATGCACCTGCTCTGTGATAGTCTCAGGGTTCTGTTTAAAGAGCATAGAGCATCATGAAGACCAAGGAACACACCAGGCAGGTCCGTGATACTGTTGTGGAGAAGTTTAAAGCCGGATTTGGATACAAAAAGATTTCCCATACTTTAAACATCCCAAGGAGCACTGTGCAAGCGATCATATTGAAATGGAAGGAGTATCAGACCACTGCAAATCTACCAAGACCCGGCCGTCCCTCTAAACTTTCATCTCAAACAAGGAGAAGACTGATCAGAGATGCAGCCAAGAGGCCCATGATCACTCTGGATAAACTGCAGAGATCTACAGCTGAGGTGGGAGAGTCTGTCCATAGGACAACAATCATTCGTACACTGCACAAATCTGGCCTTTATGGAAGAGTGGCAAGAAGAAAGCCATTTCTCAAAGATATCCAAAAAAAGTTTAAAGTTTGCCACAAGCCACCTGGGAGACACACCAAACATGTGAAAGAAGGTGCTCTGGTCAGATGAAACCAAAATCAAACTTTTTGGCCACAATGCAAAACGATATGTTTGGCGTAAAAGCAACACAGCTCATCACCCTGAACATACCATCCCCACTGTGAAACATGGTGGTGGAAGCATCATGGTTTGGGCCTGCTTTTCAGGGACAGGGAAGATGGTTAAAATTGATGGGAAGATGGATGGAGCCAAATACAGGACCATTCTGGAAGAAAACCTGTTGGAGTCTGCAAAAGACCTGAGACTGGGACGGAGATTTATCTTCCAACAAGACAATGATCCCAAACATAAAGCAAAATCTACAATGGAATGGTTCACAAATAAACGTATCCAGGTGTTAGAATGGCCAAGTCAAAGTCCAGACCTGAATCCAATCGAGAATCTGTGGAAAGAGCTGAAAACTGCTGTTCACAAATGCTCTCCATCCAACCTCACTGAGCTCGAGCTGTTTTCCAAGGAAGAATGGGGAAGAATTTCAGTCTCTCGATGTGCAAAACTGATAGAGACATACCCAAAGCGACTTGCAGCTGTAATCGCAGTAAAAGGTGGCGCTACAAAGTATTAACTTAAGGGAGCCGAATAATTTGGCACGCCCCACTTTTCAGTTTTTTATTTTTTACAAAAGTTTAAAATATCCAATAAATTTCGTTCCACTTCACGATTGTGTCCCACTTGTAGTTGATTCTTCACCAAAAAATTAAAATTTTATATCCTTATGTTTGAAGCCTGAAATGTGGCAAAAGGTTGAAAAGTTCAAGGGGGCCAAATACTTTCGCAAGGCACTGTATATATATTCTCTGTTTTATTGATTCTCCTAATTATCAGTCAGCTTTTAATCCAACACCTAGGCATATCATTTACTGTAACTACCTATACTTTTATATGTTCTTACATTTTGTTGAAGTTGACATGTTTACTAAAATCTGATACTGTTACTCTTATGCAGTAGCTCACAAATGTGATCCAGCCATAGCCATAACTGTAATTACATATTAAATGGTTGGACAGTTTAAATAAATTAATAAATTGGCCAAGGTTTAATAATAGTTCAACAGTGTTAAATTCGGCATATTTTTATTCAGTCTATTTTAAGTTTCTAACACCTTTTAAATAGCTTACTATGAGCCAGGATTTTGTAACACAATGTTGGAACATTTTTGCTGCAGTATGACGCATTTAAGCCAGTCCCTTTTTTCTGAGAATCTACACACACAAGTCTAGAAAGTCAAAAATTTTTAGTCTGAACTAGATGTGCCACATTGCGCCCCAGTTGCGCAAAATATCTAGTCATAATCATAATAGTAAATTTGGGCCACTTTTTGTACAATGAAAAATTTAATTTTCCGGTAACCTTTCTATATCAATTCCCCACATTTTCTAGATCTCTGCTTACTGTCAGTCTTTGTTTACTTCCAGTGGATAAAAATCAGACCATGGTCATGTGATGGCCAGTCCATGGCCATGTGATGGGCACAGAGGTGCGCTGCTCTTTGCAGTCATAGCTCAGTAATCAGATATATGTCTTCCAATGAGCCGTTCATATGTATGTCCATCACATGATCATGGATTGTCCATCACATGACCATGGTCTGATTTTTATCCACTGGAAGTAAACAAAGAATGACAGCAAACAGTGAGCAAGAAAACCGTGAGGAATTGATACAGAAAATTATTAAACTTTTCTTTATACAAACAATAACATTTATTTTCTTAAACTTGACAACCCCTTAAAGGTTAAAAAAAATCCCAAAACACCACAAAACAAAACAAAAAACACAGAAGGGTGACAAAAGAAACCCTCCATTTTTACTTTGCCATGCAGTTAATCAGTATGGAAAATGGAAAGTCATCATCATTTATTTTTTTTCCATTTAGAGAGTTGTAGAAGGGATTGCTTTTTGCAGGTTGCCATTTTAATTTATGTCATTTTGGGGTGCATATGACATATTGATAACCTTTTATTCCTTTTTTGGAGGTGGGATGAATAAAAACAAAAATTCTAGCATTTTTTACATAGTATAGTGTGTGAAAAATATTATGTAATAACTGTTATAGTGAAGGTTGTAACTTGTTACATTTGCAGTTCTACCAATTTCATGTAATATTTCATATTTTTTGCATTTTCTGAAGGGAAAGGGGGTTGTATTTTTAGATATTTACAGATTTTTAGTCCCATTAAAGGACCTAACCATGTAATTGTTTAATATACTGCAATACTTTAGTTAGATCCCCTGCTGCCATGGCTATTACATTGTGGGGGTTCCAAGCACAGATTAGTACTATTAGAATTGGAGAGCCCAAAAACTGTGGTCTTTCTCACCATGGTAATGCTAGCAGGTTCCTTCTTTATCATATCATTCTTTTTATGGAAAATGGGAGGACACCATGTCATTTTTCTTTTTAATTTAAAATGAATTACTTATTTTTAATACAAATTATTTATTTATTTAAATTAAGGTAAATTAAATTATGTTTTTTTTTTTAAAGAAATGGTGCCTCCATTTTTCAGAACCAGCCAGATATGATACTAGACTATACCTGGTTCTACATTGTACTCCTGGTGATGTTGGGTACCAGAGTAATAATGGAAGATTAGTGTTAGCCTTTGAGCAGCTAGAACTATGCCCTGCCACCTAAGTAATGGATGATTTTGGTCAGACAGAGGCATTACCAAGGCAATTGTAATAAAGATAAAAAAAAAAAAACCACACACACATTGAAAATAATATTTTATTGAAATAACTGTCACACCCAACCTTTGCTGCCCATTTTATTATAATTAAAAAATGCTGGTCATCTATGTATTGACAGAATCCCACATAGTCCAATAAGTTGAAATGTAAAAAGAATACAAAGAAAAACAAATAAACACATTAACAAACATATGTAAACAATACAATTATTATACTTACCTCTCCTCGCCCAGTGATGATCCCTGTCAGGGAGTAAACCAGCCAGTGACAGCATATTTGTTGTTGTTCAATAACATGGTAGGGGTTATTATCATGGTGCATCTTGGTGTTCTGTGTGACATACTGTGGGGGTTTCTGCTTCTTAATGGACCTACTCACAGGGTTACTCGTGGTCATGTCTAGACCATGAGTAACCCCTTACTAGTGCAATGAATGCTTCCACCACTATGATAGAAGTGATTATTACAGAAGGTCTGGGGAGTGGTGAATACATGCTCACCATTTCCTCCTCTTTATTGTTGGGCCCAAATGGAGCTCAATACTAATGTGGGGTCTTGGAGAGGTGACACAGAGGGGGCATTCTACTAATGTGGGGTCATGTCAAGTGGCAAAGCGGAGGCATTATACTATGGGGTATATAGTTCAAGTCAGGGAGAGCAGTGAATACATGGTCAACACTCATTATCCAGTATTGTGGGGCAGAGAGGGGAGCACTGTGGAAGCTTCTGGGGCACAGTGGGGAAATTATACTAATGTGGGGACATGGGGTCGCACTGAGGAGGCTTTATATGATGGATCAGCACATATCATTTAAGCCAGTGATCAAGCAGTAAATACATGCTTACAACTCGCTCCCTGACACTATGGAAGCACAGATGGGACATTATACTACAAGGAATACATAGAGAGGGGATTATAGTGTAGGAGGCACTGGGGTTGGTGGTTCTATGTCAAATAAACAAGCCATGGTCAAACACTGGTAATCAGAAAACACTTGTCGAAGACACACACCTTCACATTAACTAGGAAGCTATGCAACCTTTCACTTGGGCATCTTCCTGTGGAGGAAAGCACTTTAGATAGCCAACTGGTGCAGGGTACAAGACTGGAAACAAATATAAGAGGTTTATAGAGTGATGGCTGGTGACCACAATCAGGTAGCGCTATATAATGTAGATAGATAGAGAGATAGCTAGATAGATAGATACAGATGTACTGTGGCAAAGATTAAATTGAATATTTAAACTTTGTAATGTCTTATTAAATAAATCTTTTTTTTTTCTCAACTTTTCAGGATTGTATATTGTATATGTATTTTCTACATACTAGTCTATGAAGAGGGGAGGGGGATGAAGAGGCTGCTAATAAAGACACTAAAATAATTGCTGCTACACTCTGCTGTTTTGTGCTCTTTTAACACTGCTTGGTTTGTAGATAAGAGGCTACCAGTGAACAGAATGAGGCAATAAATCAATTTTCTAACCAACAGCAGCCTCCTACTCCTCCCCTTTGCCATAGAGCTCTGTGTGTGAGGCTGAATAAAAAACTTATGCAATCAAGCAGCCAAACTGAAGATAAAGAGCAGGAGAACAGCTTAAGAAGTGTAGAAGGAAAGATATATCCTTAATAAGATATATTACAAAGTGTCTTATGTTCACATGCACTATTCATTTATCAAAGTTGTTTATAACTGGAAGTATGCTATAAATTAAACGTTGCTGAATACTTACATAGGTGAGTAGATAGATAGATAGATAGATAGATAGATAGATAGATAGATGAGACACAATACATGCATTATCAAATAATCCATTTTATTCTATGCTGTCTTCAAAATTCAACTTTTTAAAAAATGAGTGAAGAACCATCAATTGATAAAGCAGATCTGAGACCACAAATGTGAAACCCAAGAACTGAATGGACATTTTCTCTCCAATATTACTTCTCAAGTGACGGCATATTTTCTACACTTGGCTCACTTGATTTTCTTTTTTCTTGCCTTCAAAGGACAACGCTTATTGAGGTTTTTACTCTTGGCAGCTCCCATATTGTATTCTTTTCTGGGACTGCCATTGCTTGTTAAAATGCGCCCAGTGTATTAAAATGAAATTGTCACTACTGTTTGATGCAGCATAACACTGTTTGACACCAACTGCCTGCGGCTACAAAAAGCAGATCTTCATTCCACTTAGACTTTCAGAGACAATAGTCTCCAAAGACTAGCCTGAGACAGTCACTTAGTGTACTCCCTACAAAGTCAAAATGAAAAATTTTAGATTGGTGTTTATGGAGGACACATATTGCATTATTTGCAGACCAACACAAAAAGGGATGACATTAAATAAAGTACTGTACATCTAATAATCTTGAATTTCTTTGCAATAGTTATGCCTTTTCATTTTCATACTACTATTAGTGTTTTAATACTATACTTAGTAAAAATAGCTTTTAATAGATTTAGGAGGAAGGTATGAACTACATATATTTATGCGTAAAATATTTTTATAATATCACCATAACATATCACTTTCTTTTACAGAATGGAATCTACAGAAAAATGTGAAGTGGTAATTCAACATTTCAATGGGAAATATTTGAAAACACCACCTGGTGTACCAGGTAGGTCTGAAATATGAAATGGTAGATTCAATGGATGACTCCATTTGATTTGTATATGACTTGTGTTTCTATAATTGTGAAAATTGAGAAAAGGTGCATTGATTATAATCTAGACCTGACCGGCTAAAAGGATGGATAAGAGAGGATACATGTGTAAGTGCTTCTGTATCCTGGCACTTGTATCTGAAAGCTTCTGATCAGAAGCAAGGTCTATGAAAAGATCATAACAGGACAAATCATCTTCCAATTTCAGATGTTAAAACCTTTTTATATAAATTAAAGATAGATAGATAGATAGATAGATAGATAGATAGATAGATAGATATTTGTTTCTGATTTAGTGGTCTATGAATAATCATGTGGTCCCTTATTGAAATCTGGAATTGAATAACTTATTGGCCACAGCAGCCAGCAGTAGAGCATGCTGCAAATAAGTTACTCCTAGTTGCTTTTTGCTTCTTTTTCTCACTTACTTAACTCCAACTATAGTATTTATTTGCATTCTTCAATATGTGCCGATCCATTGGAATCTTTTCTCTTTCCCCCACCGTTCCTGAGGAATCAGTTTCAGTATCCATTAAGCTAATTCAACTCTCTACTGTGAGGAGGGCAGTCTTGAGCTAAAGCAGTCTAGGACCACCCACCTAACAGTAGAAAACTTAATTAACATATTGCGTGCTGAAAAGAACTGCACTGATTGCTCAGGAGCAGTGAGGACTAGAGTAAAAATTCCAAATGTGCACGAAACAGTGGAGCAGCAATGATTAAAGAATAAAAAGAGTTGGAGTTGGGACTGGAAGGTCCCCTTTAACATCTATAATACAGTATATTCTTTATAAATAGTCGCTCTGCTTCATCTCTGTCTCACCTGTCTTGCATTTTCAAGAGCAAAGGTGGGATTCTTTAGTTGCTGGGCTTAATAGCAGTTGTTATAACCAATAACTTGGTAGTTATCCTCCGCTTAGGTTATATAATTATGTCATCTATAAAATATAATGCTGTAGGTCTGGTGCACTGTGTATACAGGCCTGATTTCTTAATATTGGCCTTTGCACTCTATTGTTTTCTAATGTAATATTTCATAGAAGTAAATGAGAAAGATCAAGCTATGGTCAGATGTTGATGTGCAGAGGTGAAACTGTCAGTCCATCCCTGTGATGCTTAAAAGGTTGCTTTTCTTCTTTGGTTTAGCTATGATTACTAATATTATTCAATATGGACACAGCAGATTATAAAGAACAATATAAATGCAGATTACACAGATTCGGCGGATTACATGGATGCTGAGGAACAGATGTGTGCACCTTTAATTTAGTTCAGATTTGGTTAATGACTCCAATTTCTTACTAGTTAAGTCAATATAATATTGTGACATGCTAGCAAAATCTTTAGATGCTGCAACTAACAATAAACCAGTGGATAGTCACACATAAATATATAAGACATATCACTTAGTGGCACAGTGAGGCAGATTTGTTAATCCCGCTACACTAGTTTTCTGGCATAGAGGGATGATATTGCTGCATACAATTGGCACAAGGCCATTTTGTGTCCCAAGCGTGCGTCACAACCATATGTTTCATGCAATGCTTACCACATTGTGCAAATGTGGCAAAGCGGGCTGGGGTGCAAGGAGGAATGGAGTGGGGACACATCAGCCTGACATATTCATTATGACTTATGACAGCATTCTGGTGTGAGTTATAATGGGAATCTACGCCAGTTTCTAACTGCCATGGATATCCATTCTGGAGCAGGGAGGTCCAGCTGATTTATGAAGAGTCAGGAACCTATTCATGAATCTCTCATTCCCTGGCCAGTTTGGGCCTTTATTAAGACTGACTTACAATATGCCAGTCTTAATAAATCTGCTCCATTATCTCAAAACCTCAAAATATCTCAAGACATACATAACAATATGTTGTCATTGTAATGTGCTCTATAACAAGGTGGTGCCAGTTGAAAAGGCTTTGGCGACGTAGAAGACTCTCTTTAACTTTACAGTTCTGATGCCTTTTCAGTGGCTTTTGTTGAAAGTTATCACACTCCAGCAAGTTATAAGATTCAAGTTAAACTCTGTATAGTTATATTATACAGCTAAACGAAGTCATAGAAATGAGCACTCATAACATATACACATAGCATATTTCTTCATCTATTTAGTTTTACATGTTCTAAGGTATCATGCAGGTATTGTCTTTTTTCACAGATACATTTAAGTTGGTTATATGTTTTAAAGAATTAGTAGAAATATAACATTTTTACTTTGCAATTTATTTGACCATACATATATTATACTTACATACAGATACATCATGTGATGTATAGTCAATGAACTACTGATATTGAAGCCAATTCTCCAACACTGTCTCATCAGACAATAATACAGTACACTAACGTAATGTCACCTGCTGTGATCAGCATAGCTCAAATGACAGCCTACATCAGTTGCTAAATTCGGAGCATGCTACATTTGTAGAGCAAATACTGTATATCCTACAGCATTTTATAGCTAGTGTATTTATTCACATAGGTCCCTCTCTAGGTTGCCAACTTGTCTCTTTAATTACTGACAGAAGAAAGCTTTCTTGGTTCAGAAGATCAATATTTTCAGGTAAAATAGACACTCCATTCAGTGTACTGCAGTACCCTTATACCTTATATATCTCAGTAACTAAATAGACAAGTTTAATTTCATGGTGGGTATAAAATGCTTTGAATTTTTTTTTAAAACAGATTTTTAATTATCTACTTGAATTTCCATCTCGAGTTATTTGCTTATATATTCAATTCCCCTACTGCATACCAGTTTGTATGGGTGAATACAGTCATTTTCTGCTAAGTGCTCTGATCCAAAATTGCATAAAAAATCATTAAAAATTCTTTCTGCTAAATCATTAGTATTTATGAATATTTCATTTTAATGGGAGTCAGAGCCTCCTGATTAGATTTTTTAGGAGTTTTCATTTTCCTCTTAGGAACAAAACATTGCATTAGTATTTCCAGTGCAGCTTCACCACATGAATTTCCCAACTGTATCTAGATTCACATTAATTCTTCCCATTCATTTATGTCCATTTGGAACTGACTCATATACTGTAACACTTCAACAGTTCTGCCTTTGTCTCTCACAGGGAACGTTTCATTGTTGAGAGTACAACAGAGGTCTGCTGGATACATACAAATTTCTGCATCTGTACAGCGGTCAACACATACAAAGGGCAGAGATTTGGATTGTTACTTGCACTGGAATGTTATAAATGCTGCATTTTAGATAGTGGGATGAAGTTTCTGTAAAGTGTAGTAGAAAGTATAAAAAATCCATAGAGAGTAAATAATCTCATAAATGCAGAACAATACAGAGGCTATTTGTTCAGATTTGTTGGAATAATACACTTATATTTTGTAAGAGAAAACAGCAGTTATGTAAGGTATACTAATATAACACATCTCATAAGAAATTGGTAACATTTAAATAACAGTAAGCTAAGTTACCCATGTGCAGCAATATATAATGTGTCTATCCACTTAAAATGTGTCTCCAACAAACAACTTTTCATGAATGAATAATATATGTGAATATAAGAAACCTTGTAATATTTCTTATTTAAGAAATCTGTTTCTTTTTCTACTTATTAGGAATACTCTTCTCCTCTTCAGTCTGTCTGTTTGTTCACACAGAACTCTACAGAGAAGTAAGGGGGAGGAGGCGGCTGGTACTTGATTTATTGCCTCATTCTGTGCTCTGGTTATCTTTAATTATAGCAGTGTTATAAGAACTAACTGACTCACAGAGTAGCAGAGTGTGGCAACAGAAGCTATCTGTGTGTGATTTACAACAGCTTTCTCCTTCACCTCTCCTCTCTGTATAGACTAATATGTAAAAAGTAACTCAGCCATATTACAAAGTTTATTTTATTTACCTCTACTATTTATGTATTATCTATTTTGTTATGTATGTTTTTATATTAGTAAGTATACTTTAAATATTCTAGACTATTATGTGCAGCAAACAATACAAAGTGTCCAATTCTAATGGTATTCATTTTGATGCACTCAACTAATGTTCAAGGTGCAAGCAGAGGCATAAGTAACATCCTCACAATTTCAATAAAGCCTGGCAATTCACTCCTTTTGTTACCAACACTGTTACATTCAAGTGACTGTTTCTATAAACCACAATATTCACTGTAAAGGAAATCAAACAAACTAAGTGCAATACCCTCCAGCTGGTTTAAAAAGATCAATTCCAGGAATTTTTTTATACTGTACTCACAAATATAGAAGAAAGAAAAGTATTAAACATGAAAAATCCATACAATATGCCATACTCTACTAAACTCAACTTTCACCTTGAATTGGCTCTTTCCAGGATATTATAACTGTGTAACATCTTTGCCCATTCGGGCCTCTGCGCCATCCTCTGGTCGCACGCTTCGATGCAGGAGGCGTGTCCAGTTGTGATCCTTTGCACTTGTTGTTGTAGCACACCTGAGGATCCGTTGCTGTGTGTCAATCCTGCCAGTGCTTTAGTTCCTTTGGCTAATAGAGAGTTAAGTTAGTGCTCTTGATTGACATTCCTCCTGGCCAATCTAGTCTTGGGTGGATTCCTTTAAATACCTGTCCAGCCCTCTCCCTAATGCTTGCTATTGCCTTTCTGTGCATGCTGGCTCTATACTGTTGCTGTTTATATATATTTCTGACCTTTGGCTTTTCTTGTGACTACTCTCTTGGAATTTGATTCTGTACTGCTCTGCTCGACTGGTTCCGACCTCTTGGCTAGTTGAGCTCCCGTTTGTTGTTGTTTGTCTTGTCTGTATATTGTATTATCACCTATTTCATAAGAAGGGACTGGCACCCAGTTGTCCTCTGCTGCCTAGGGCAGTGAGGCAAATAGGCAGAGACAGGGGATGGGTTCAGCTTAGGACTCACTGTCTTGTCGTTTCACCGGGGTTCTTCTAGCAATTCCCTTACAATCTGCTTGATTTTTGTTACAGTGGATATTATGGCTGATAGTACCAGTGACTTGAGTGCAACTGCCCAAGTAATGATTGATGTGAATTGCAAGCTATTCTTGGAGTTGTGAGGGGAAGTATAACTTTCTTCTTGCATCTTAAACACCCAATAATATTGTTTTTGTATAAAATAAGAATAAAAATATGGGAGGATTTGGTGGTCAAATTAGGGCAAATGATGATGACTAGCCCTTGAGAGGGTGGTCAATGGTTTGGTGGCTATGGTCCTGTTAGTCCCCATTGTGACTAGGGTAATCCTGTGTCAATAGGGCAAACAAGAAAGTTTGCATTACAATAGCTCCTTACTCCCAGTTTATTGGATGCACCACTGCCAGATAAGGAGTTGATAACATGACCAAGGCAGCAAATAAGAGCATTCTCATTATCCACTGTTATTGTTTTTTGTGACAGCTATTTTTAAATTAACCCCTTGGGGGCAAGGTGATTTTCCATTTTTGCATTTCCGTTTTTAACTCCCCATCTTCCCACTTTTTGTCTGTCAACATAGACGTATGAAGGCTTAATTTTTGTGGAATAACTTGAACTCCTAATGACATCATGTAAAATTGCATACAATGTACTGGGAAATTGTAAAAAAAAAAAAAAAAAAATAGATTGATGATGCCAGTCATATATTTTGTTGCAGGAAAAGCCTAGTGTAATGCAGCAAGTGTTGACTCACTGTGTCACTGAATGGAATTGACTTAGGGCTATTCCTAAGGGTACTAAGTGGTTCCCTGACTTTATCTCTGTCATCTCTGTTTGGTGATCTAGCCTCACCGCAGGTAAACCACCAGAAAAACAGAAATCAAATCCATTAACATGGCCAGTACTCTGGTGAACATCTTTGCCTTTTCACAACACTGGAAAGTAAATTATTGCTCAGGCTCCCTCCCATTGTAAAGGGTTCCATATATAACAAGGGGCATGAAGTGATTTGTGCACTCAATGACCAGGACATGTGTGATGTTCCTTTAAGAAGAAGGAAAAATGTTATGAAAACACTATTACTACTGTCTGGAGGTAACTGGGTCCATGTAACTGAAAGCTGGCTATTGCCAAAAAGAGGGAATATGCAGCTGTGGCAATTTAAAGATGTAGCAAAGTTAAAGAAAACCTTTCATGTCCTCATGCACATGCAGTTTTATACATCGCTAGAAAGCCGACAGTGCGCTGAATTCAGCGGATTGTCGGCTTTCCCCGATATGTGCATCTGTCGGCTTTCTAGCGGTATATAAACCGCATGTGCCTGAGGACATGAAAGGTCCTCTTTAATCTGGACTGTCTGCAGCATGATAAAGTGCTGCACTGTGATATCTAATAACAAAGTCATTGAAAGACTCAAGATAACATTCTGTGCCACAGTGTTGTTAACGCATTAAGTTTGAGGGTTAACTCTGCCACATCTGTAAATTCTATAAATGAATGGTCATTTATGTGATACATTAATGGGCTGGACAGCTATAGTAGGAACCACTAATACTTATCAACTTTCCACTGTGTCTCATTAACTGGGGTTTCAAGGTGAATCCCCTTTAATCGTGTCCATATGGCCATCCTTACCTATTCTCCTGGCTGCACATGTCTAGATATGTGTGGACTGAGATGACCAGCTACAGAAAACAATATGAGTTTGCAATTCTCGCTCACAAGATGTCTATCCTATATACATGCTTGTTTGATTACTCAGTTATTGTGTTGTGAATTTGTTGTGGTTTGCTAGCATTGTATTGAATTGGTTTCATGGGAAATTGCAGTATTTAATCTAGTAAGAGTTAAAGTACTAGTGGACATATTTATAGACAAACATTGTCTTAGTGAAACAACCAAAAATGTTTGTTGTACATAAAGTAACCTTTAATTTAATTTGTGTAGTCCTACTTGCTTATGATAAGTATTAATAATACAATATGCAACTTATTGTGGCAGGATCTATTCATTTTAAGCTTATTCGCATAATTCATGATCTACATTTATTTATATAGATGATGAGTTAAGATGCTTAAATAAAGGTTCTTTCAGATTAAGTAAATAAACATTGATCTAAATGAATGCCTGACAATATCCCTATTGCACATACTAATCTTACAATCAATGTGACTGATAGCTATCTCTAATTCATAGGACAGCTCTGAGTATAGATTATGCAATGGCTCATTAAGTTCTGATAGAGTCTTCTCTCTATAGGACTCTGTGATCATCATTCTTTTAAATCCTGCCCTTAATTGTTTCCACTCCATCACTTTTACTCACTCTTTTAGGTTATAACATGTTATAATGTCTGCAGTGCAGTAAAATATATAGTACTGATATTTATATTTTTTATTTATTTATATGTATTTCTAACTGTCTTTGTGGTTAATGCAATGTGTTTTGCTTACTTTTCTTTTGCCCAAAGCAATGCCAACAGTCAATACACATTTTTGCAAACCTTGCTTGGCTACAGCAAAATGATGTATCATGCTGTATAGAGCTGAACAATTTTTAGCACAGAATAAACAGTTTTATTTAACTAAATATCAATGACATTTTAGACAACTGAGTGTTAAAAGCCTGGAACAGATAAGATCTTTTGGTGCCCTAATAAAGGGGTTCAAAGTGTCTCCCCATGCATCTCCAATTACCCAACATCATAGTTGTTAAGTGGAAAAGCCCTGTCACCTCCAAAAATCCTTCCCACACGTATTTATAATATATATATCACATTTCATTTAAAGAGAACCTTTCATGTCCTCATGTATATGCTGTTTTACATACCGCTAGAAAGCAGACAGCGCGCTGATTTCCCGCTATGTGGCCCAGGGCTGGAGATATTGGTGCTGGTAGTTCTGTGCCCCATCGTCAGAAGGGCGTTTCTGACAGTCTAGCTGCGCTGTGAGGAACGCCCTCCCTGACTGTGCTCGTCCACAGCGCTGTACTGAGGGGGCGTTCCTCACAGCTTAGCGTCATCACTGGGCTGTAAGGAATGCCCCCTCTGACTGTACAGGATATGGATGAGTACTGCCAGGGAGGGCGTTCCTTACCGCCCAGTGATGACGCTGAGCTGTGAGGAACGCCCCCTCAGTACAGCACTATGGAGGAATACTATCAGGGAGGGCGTTCCTCACAGCGCAGCTAGACAGTCAGCTAGTCAGAAACGCCCTTCTGACGATGGGGCACAGAACTACCGGCACCAATATCTCCAGCCCCGGGCCACATAACGGGAAAGCTGACAGCTTTTAATCTAAAAACTATGCATGGCCAGCTCGTAACTCTACCACATACCTATATGAGAAAATCCTTCTTGTAAATGCATACCAAAAGCTGAAACCCCGGGTCATGAGCTGATATCACATGGAGGAGCTGTGGATGTGCCTCTCCACTGTAGCTCACAGCTATTCTTTTCAGGACAACACATATGAATAGTTTTCAGTTTACTTAAATTTTCCCATACACATCCAATAGCTGTTCCTGATCCTCCTCCATACACAAGAACTCTCAGTTTGACTGAGCATGCATGGGAAATGAGAGCACCTCTGGTGGCAGCTTATTTTTCTTGATATATAGGCCAAATGAACATCAGCTGAACAACAAATACATTTGAGATGGTTAGCCAGTTGCTCCAAAATCAATGGTTTTGACTAGTGTGTATGGCCACTTTAAGTCCTAGATAAGCCTATACTGTATGTCTTTAGCTATTGCATAAACAGTAATCCATTCAGAACATCAGAATTGGTTATTTTATCTGAAGTCAGTCTGAGAGCTGGGGGCTTCTGGAAGAGGTAAGGAATCTGGATCCTATATAGGTGTATCCATGTTTAACTGATCTTCAGTTTCGTTATGGATTCCAATTTGTCTTAAAACCAATCCAACACAATATCACAGCATGCTTAAAAATCCCTGAAATATTGCAGTACAGTCTTCCACTTTGGGTGTCACAAATATACATAAAAAGGATAGTTGCCCATCACTTACATAACAATAGGTCATGAAACCATGATATTTTTAAAACAGATGCTTAAATTTTATATAGATACTGTGACATGTCCAGCCAAGAGGACAGGTAATTTAGATTTCTAACGTGGCATAAAGATAAAACTCCAAAAAAACTGTAACGTTATGGAATTATGTGTTGTATACAGTTTGTATGTTCTCCCTGTGTTTGCGTGGGTTTCCTCCAGGTACTCCGGTTTCCTCCCACACTCCAAAGACATGCTGATAGGGAATGTAGATTGTGAGCCCTATATGGGACAGTGACTGTCAATGTCTGTAAAGCGCTGCGGAATATGATGGCGCTATACAAGTAAGCATAATAAATAATAATAAATATAAAGGTCTGTGGAAACTAAACGACTGGTACACACATGGTATCCATGTGCCATCCTTGCTTTCCACAACCCATACACTTGAATGAATGAATGAATGAATCTGAAGCACAGAATGGACAGAAATAGGTCCTGTTCCACATTTTGTGGCTCTCCCCTATGGCCCCCAGACCCCTCAAAAACAGGGCCATATGCATGAGGCCATAGGAATGGATGGGTCTCTATTCTATCTATTTTTACAGATCCATAATAACACACAAGCAGGCTGTGAGTATGTGACCTTATTCATTCTATTGATCAGTTTTACTAAGATGATATGAATGCTGATATGAAAGTATAGAAACTAGGTTATACTGTGCTTTTAAATATATAAGGCAAAAGGTCCTCAAAGGTTTTCGATGACGCTTAGATTATGAGTTACTCAATGGGTTACTTATTTTTCCATAATTGAAGCTACTTTCCATTCATTATGAATTATTACTTCCAGGATACATTAAGGCTGTAGCAATAGACAAATACAAGCACAGTTATAGCTCTGAGAATCTAGAAGTGTTAAAAACTCTGTCTTGCCCTCCAGCTTCTCTCAATAAGATGCCACTATGGGACTCGTTCCATTACCCGGTTTAATCATCCTTTAACGCTGGTTATTTGCTTAGAGGCAAAAAGTCCTGGCAGAATGAACAGATAAAAAAAATGTGTATGAAATGCTCATCGTCTACTAGTAATATATTTTCCCAAAAATATATAAAAGAGAAAATTGTGCAAACAACTGGCAGCAATAAAATAAACTTCACATTAGATTTGATATAGTACAGAACAAACATGCTATAATAACCGAACATGGGGCTTACACCTCTTCAGCTGCTCACTGCAAGGTATTTGTTAATGTGGTAGACACATCTCCAGGGGCTATCATTAGGACTAGCAAATAAGAGACAGAATGACCTCTGGTCACAGTCTATGAAGTAATTTTAGAGCTTAACGTTTGTCGTTTGTCACAAGAATGAAGTTGCCACCTACAGCTTGGTTTCGATAAGATAAAAATAATGGGATAATTTTTTTTGTTTTGGATTTTTTTTTTCTTACCTGGACTGCATGTGTATATAAAATACATGTAATACAGCCAAACTATACTAATAATAATTAAAAAAAAATAATAATATAAAGAAGCAAAATAATAATAATACAGAAACAGCAAACGACCAATGAAATCAATTTATCACTTCTATACACTAAGGTAATTAAGTAGCATTTCATCATAGCCATAAACAATACATGCAATATTGTATGTCATTTCTAATGTCTGACATAATTTGTGGTTAGAGGTTAATGTTGTGTTTGAAACTAAATGACATGGCTGCAAAGGGGAACTTTAAAAGAAAGGCATCATCAAGGTCTCTTTAACAGGGAATTCTGGTTTAAAGGGAGTCTATCATTGGGGAAACATGTTTTTAACTGAAGCAGTGCTGGAATAACCTTTATAAAGACTATTCTACTCCTACCTTTACTTTTCTTTTCCTTGCCGCCATTTGTCCAAAAAAAACCATTTTATTCTCATATGTAAATTATGCTCAGGGAGCATCAGGGGCGTTGACACGGAGTGCTCGGAGCACAGTGGGAATGCCCCCAGTGTTCCCTAAGCATAATCTACATATGAGATTAAAATGTTTTTTTGGACAAACGGCGGCAAGGAGAAGAAAAGTAAAGATAGGAGTAGAATAGTCTTTATAAAGGATATTCCAACATTGCTTCAGTTAAAAAAACGTTTCCTCAATGACAGACTCCCTTTAAGCAAAATAAGGTTACTTACTCCTTGTGTATGTATTTTATCAATATACATGAAATTCTTTCTTGGTCATATTTCTGGCACACGAGTGATACACATAATAGAGGACACTTACCATTGTACTATAAAGAATGAAGGTCCCCACTGAAAGAATTCACACAAAGATCTTTAAAATCAGAAATAAATTGATAAAGAAAGTATTTTGAAAACTGCATAACTTCTTTTAATACAATAGATGACTTTTATTAGCTGAAGCTAGATTCCATAGTATCTAGTGCTACTGAGTAATTACAGTAGCCCCACCACCACTGTGAACCTTTGACCGTCTCTGTGACTCCTGCTATTGGTATTCCTCATGGTCAAATTTTACGAGATTTCTCTGTGACATGTTCTTTATCACCATTTCAACAGGTTCCTAAGGGTAAGGAAACATGTTCAGGTATTGTCGGTGAAGCCAAAACCAAAAGTAAATTGAAGAAGGAAGAATAGCACCATCTGTCCTTTATAGCTTCTCACCATTTATCCACACTTGTTTTTGGCTTCAAAAACTGCATCAGAAAACCTGAACATGTGTCTTTATCCTAACTCTTTTTAAATAGCCTTGTACTGCCAAAATAAAGTTGTCTACACAGTGACAGAATCTAAAGATGATTGTTGAGAAATTAAACTCCTATAGAATATCTAGAGCTGACACAGCCTATCTACCTACCTATCTATCTACCTATCTATCTATCTATCTATCTATCTATAATACCTAAAATTCCATCCTTTTGTATCAGTCCTCTAGTAGTTCACTAAAGGATGAAGCTGCGATATTAGTCTACTTGCTGTCATATGAAAAATATTAATGCTATTAAGGTGCAGGGTATATTAAATTAGATCCATAATGAAACATTCTAAAGTAATTTATCATGCTGCTTTCAACACTCTGTCATTGGTGTGCAAATGTATGAATGAGAAATCCTGCCCTTAAATTTATTTTGATGGTATGAAGGCATTTTCTTTACTCAAGTCATTAAAAAAGATTATTTTCCATTTAACTTTTTAACAAATAACTTTTCTTCCATAAATGTCTCAAGACAGGAATGGTGTTTCTTTTATTCACTGCAATCCTCAGGATCTGAAATGTCATATAATTTGTATAACTATTGATGCTTAGAGAATTCTCAGAAAATTAATTAACATTACTTCCCAAAATATGTTTACCGGTGAAGTCAATCAATCTATGTAAAACATATCTTTAAAGGAAATATATTTCCTAGATCTTTATTCATTCTTAAGATAGGGCATCGATATTAGATTTGTGGGAGTCCAACACCCGGTACCCCCACAGATCAGGTACTCCAGGACAGCACGTCTCACAGTAATGTTTTTATGCTGGGAGTAGGGTTGCTCACTCGCTGTATGATATACACTACAGACCAAAAGTTTGGACACACCTTCTCATTCCAAGAGTTTTCTGTATTTTCATGACTATAAAAATTGTAAATTCACACTGAAGGCATCAAAACTATGAATTAACACATGTGGAATTATATACTTAACAAAAAAGTGTGAAACAACTGAAAATATGTCTTATATTCTAGGTTCTTCAAAGTAGCCACATTTTGCTTGGATTACTGCTTTGCACACTCTTGGCATTCTCTTGATGAGCTTCAAGAGGTAGTCACCTGAAATGGTTTTCACTTCACAGGTGTGCCCTGTCAGGTTTAATAAGTGGGTTTTCTTGCCTTATAAATGGTGTTGGGACCATCAGTTGTGTTGTTCAGAAGTCAGGTGGATACACAGCTGATAGTCCTACTGAATGGAGTGTTAGAATTTGTATTATGGCAAGAAAAAAAGCAGCTAAGTAAAGAAAATGAGTGGCCATCATTACTTTAAGAAATGAAGGTCAGTCAGTCCGAAAAATTGGGAAAACTTTGAAAGTGTCCCGAAGTGCAGTGGCCAAAACCATCAAGCGCTACAAAGAAACTGGCTCACATGAGGACCGCTCCAGGAAAGGAAGACCAAGAATCACCTCTGATGCGGAGGATAAGTTCATCCGAGTCACCAGCCTCAGAAATATCAGGTTAACAGCAGCTCAGATTAGAGACCAGGTCAATGCCACACAGAGTTTTAGCAGCAGACACATCTCTACAACAACTGTTAAGAGGAGACTGTGTGCAGCAGGCCTTCATGGTAAAATAGCTGCTAGGAAACCACTGCTAAGGACAGGCAACAAGCAGAAGTGACTTGTTTGGGCTAAAGAACACAAGGAATGGACATTAGACCTGTGGAAATCTGTGCTTTGGTCTGATGAGTCCAAATTTGAGATCTTTGGTTCCAACCACTGTGTCTTTGTGCGACGCAGAAAAGGTGAACGAATGGACTCTACATGCCTGGTTCCCACCGTGAAGCATGGAGGAGGAGGTGTGATGGTGTGGGGGTGCTTTGCTGGTGACACTGTTGGGGATTTATTCAAAATTGAAGGAATACTGAACCAGCATGGTTACCACAGCATCTTGCAGCGGCATGCTATTCCATCCGGTTTGCGTTTAGTTGGACCATCATTTATTTTTCAACAGTACAATGACCCCAAACACACCTCCAGACTGTGTAAGGGCTATTTGACCAAGAAGGAGAGTGATGGGGTGCTACGCCAGATGACCTGGCCTCCACAGTCACCAGACCTGAACCCAATCGAGATGGTTTGGGGTGAGCTGGACCGCAGAGTGAAGGCAAAAGGGCCAACAAGTGCTAAGCATCTCTGGGAACTCCTTCAAGACTGTTGGAAGACCATTTCAGGTGACTACCTCTTGAAGCTCATCAAGAGAATGCCAAGAGTGTGAAAAGCAGTAATCAAAGCAAAAGGTGGCTACTTTGAAGAACCTAGAATATAAGACATATTTTCAATTGTTTCACACTTTTTTATTAAGTATATAATTCCACATGTGTTAATTCATAGTTTTGATGCCCTCAGTGTGAATCTACAATTTTTATAGTCATGAAAATACAGAAAACTCTTGGAATGAGAAGGTGTGTCCAAACTTTTGGTCTGTACTGTAGACTTCAATGCGACAGTGCTGCAGTACCTAAAGCTGCCGCTACTGTTTAGCCAGCAAGTGAGCGATGCAGCTCCCAGCAAGTAAACATTACATGGCAGCTGGACCCCGCCGATCTAAGTTTAGGCCATCTGTATTTGAACATGGATAATCCCTTTAAAACCAGATATTGGCACATAATTTTTTCTATTTTTTTATGGTTACTGATTTCTTATTCTATCTTCTGTACATTAATATAAGGGCAGACATCTTGCCTGAGTTGCTGTTTTGCATTCATGGATATGATTTATGTCAATGATTTGGACATTTATAGTCTGGAAATGACTCATTGACTTCTGTGGGAAAGTTTTGTGTGCATGTACTGTGTCCTGTGCAAAGGTCACTGTGTAGGAGGTGAGCTGTGACCATTGCCTATTGTGAATGGTGGAATCTTTTGTTATCTGCTTCCAGAGAGATGAGAGATGTGTTGCCTTTTTATGTAATCCTGTCTGTGATAATAATGAGATCACTGCTGAGAAGTGATCTCTACGGAACAAGTAGTGACATCCCATTGTGAGTGATCAGAATGATTTTTTTTAATGTAGATAATACATTGCAAATGTAAAAAAAATACCAAAAAAATTAAAAAACATGAAAAACTTGATATTAAAAATATACATTGACCTAGAAAGCAATTTTACTTGAGTAATCTGGGTTTGTAGCATCTTTTTTTTTCTGTTTGTTCAGATCTTTGCAGTTGATATGTTATCTAGCATATACATGATGGATCTGGATAAAAAAGCGGTTTTGCTTAAATAGAAATTTCCAAATATAAATTACTGTTATTGTTGGAATTATTCTTATTAGCATCTTTGGTAGTGGTAGAAAGGAGCTAAAAGTCTACTGCAGAATTTAGTAGACTGTAGTCTTGACTATACTAATTTATGACTATTCATAGTCTTCACAGACTACAAAATAACCGAAACTCCCCAAAAATCTTCCCAATTTTTACCAAAATCAGCTAAGAACTGGACTAACCAAATTCAATAGTAGTCATTTTATGTTATGAATCATGATCTCGAAGAGTTTTAATTCAAATACATCATATCAAACCCATTCTTGCTTCTAAATTTTGCATACACAATATCTTATAACAAACAAATGCTTCAGAACTTCTTATACAATGCATGTTGGATGTTTTTTTTTTTCTAAAGAACAGCAGGGGATAAAAATGAAATATTAGGCTTTACTTTATTCTTTTTCATCCGCCCCTGGTTTCGGTGAAAATTGTGCATGTAAAATGTTTTGTGTGAGCCTAGTATAATAAGGGGAAAAGTAAGAGGCTTTCAAAGAAGTTCTTATATAAAACTCATCTTATAGTATAACACAGATTAATAAGACTGGTCTTTTGTTATGAAAATGTTTTATGTCTTAATACCATTATACAGTTTACACCTACAGAACCCAAGATGAGTGGCATGAAATGGTCAGATTTGACAAAAACATGATTTCACATTTCTCTGGAGTTGGTAGTGCTATACAGATGTAGCAGCCATTTACTAGCCTCAGCAAACATTAACTTGACATTAAGTACATTACATGCCACTGAACAGAAAGGTATGTAACATGTTAAAAGTCAACTTGACATTTGCTGATTCAAGTTAACAATTGCTGTGTCTATGCGCGGCTACTTGTGGTTGTGATGTAAAGGTGTCAAAGTTTTTGCTAGCATATTGTGATATTGTATTATATTTGCATCATAAGTCATAAGTCCATCAAGTCCAACCTATAATCCTACCAAGTTGATACAGAGTAATGCAAGAAAACCCCCACAAGGATGACGACAATTGCCCCATCAATGGAAAACATTCCTTTCTAACTCCAAAGATGGCAATTAGATTAAGTCCCTGGATCAAGATTCTATCCCAAAAATTTGCAGCTCCCATAAACTTTCAAGGAAGACTTTCAGCCCCCGCTTAAGTTATCAGTCCTCACCACATCATATAGCAGTGAGTTCCATAGCTTTACCGCTCTTACTGTAAAGAAGAATGTGATAAAACCTTTTTTCCTCTAGATGTAGAGGATGCCCTCTTGTCACAGTTACAGACCTCAGAATAAAGAGACCATTGAAAAGATATATTTGCTGTCCTTTCATATATTTGTACATTGTAATCAGGTTACCCCTAAGATGCCTTATTTCCAAACCAAATAACCCAAAGTTTGATAACCTGTCCTTATTCTCTAATCCACCCATCCTCTTCATTATCTTGGTCACCATCCTCTGTACCCGACCCAGTCCAGCTATATCCTCCCACCTGTGGTCTTGCCAGAGATTTTTTAAAGAGGCAATCATGAGAAATTGGAGTCATCCAAAAATTTGTAAAATACAAAATATCTCAATAGCCAAGACATGCATAGCCAGTATGTTACAATGGGACGTTCCTGTGTTACTTCCATAGTATTTTTTCTTTGTACCTACCATATAGTGCCCTGAATTTTCACCTTGTACTGCAGAAAACTCTCCCATATAGTCCCACAATAAAGTCTTTGTAATGATGTGGTGGGATTGCATGGTATCCAGCTCCTTCATGTTAACATTTTGATTACAGTGATAAGTAGAAAAAAAGATCAGCTGTCGTATTGTGTGAAGAACTTTATGTCATTTTGGAATGTTGAAGTCAAAAGGACTTTCATCTGAAATCCTTTGAAGCAAAGGAATTGCAATAACCAGCTGTTTTTTTCCTACAGAAAACAGTGAAAAGCTTTAATTTTGACTTTTATATTATCTTCAACTGAGTCTGTAATCTCTGTGGTGTATTTTATTTTTATTGTGGATGAGAAGCAAGAGAACTTGGATTAAAAAAAAAATCTGCTGCGTAAAGCGAAGAAGTTCTGTGTTTCATTTTCTTCTGGCATAGTAAATTAAATTGCACAACCGAAAATATATATCATGCATTATTACAGTCATGAAAGACAAATATGTGAACAGTTTAGAACTATGGGGAATGTTGTAAATTAGCAACTTATCCATGCCTTGAATGAAAGTTCATGGGACATTAGTCAGTTCAACTTTCCGTGAAGTCCCAAGTGGCTAAGCATATGGTGCAAGTGCAATTTTAAGCAATATTTACCTGCTGTTTACTTTTGCTATTGAAAAAAGTCATTACCTTAAGCTATATTACAAAGGCAAAAATTATATGCTGCATTCAATTTCTATATGGACGGAAAGTGGAAAATAATATACATGCATCTCTAATCATGAAGACTGTGTAGAAGGCTTAAAGAGTGTGTCTGTATGTAGAGTAACTGTATTTCAGACCACTGTAAGACATATGTACAGATGTGGCCCTTTTCAACTTGAACCTGATAGCATGCTGCAGATTGTTAACTCTCAACAAAAGCCATTGCTGAAAAAAATGAAATTAAAAAGTCAAGTTAAAGAGTACTAAAACTGTTCACTTAACTTGTTAGCTGTCAAGTTAAAAATGGTTACTTATCTGTAGCAATCCTTAAGCAGATAGTTAACAGTTTGAAGAATCTTTAACTCTATTTTTTCAATGGCTTTCAATGACTGTTGTGAGAGGATATAATTTTGCAGCATGGTATCAGATACAAGTTAAAGATTGCTTGTGAAAGATCCTCCGTGCGCCAACACCGCTGTGACCACACCCTGAGTCCTCTTTCATATAAAAACCACACTCACCTCCAGTGAGTGCCGGGTTCACCAGACAAATACAAGACAAGCTTTCTAAATTCTATATATTTATTAACCCCTAAATGGGTCGGTATTAAAATCTAACATATACAGATCAGAACAGATATGCAGACATATGCAAGCATTAACAGTTACTAGTTACAAGATACAGTACAAATAAAATAAAAGGGATTAAAGGTGAAATGATTACTTTACCACACATGTCCTTGATGTGGTTCTATAGTCCAACACTCACACATGGCATGTGTGAGTCACCAGTGGAGGCTTCTTGGCATGTGGCATTAACTCCTAGCATGTGGCATCACAGTATTCCAGCCTGCATGCTCTTCACAGTCTCTCAGCATTAGTCCAGTAGTCTCAACAGAATCTCATCACAGCAGCCTCTCCTCATGGTCTGTCTGTGTCAACTCCCCAGCATGATCTCCCTAGCATCAACTCTATAGCATAATCTCCATAGTGTAATCTCAGCACAGTCTTCATAGCATGATCTCTTAGTGATAGTCTCCTCCCACAGACCTCTTACCTCATCTTTTATACCCTTTTTGCCACCTCCCAGAATGAGGTCACCGGCGACAGTACGTCTGATGAGTTAATTCAATCAAATCCAGATCTTTTGTATAGAGCTGAGACAAAGTGAATTGATACACTGTTATCAGTCATATCTGATCAACAGCCCAGGCTTGAACAATGCACTATTGTTTGATCAGCCAGGGCTGTATAGGAATACAATGGAGCCCTATTGTTCCAGCCTGGCCGCTACTGCCAATATGCACCTAGGCTTATAGCTGCGCACAGTATGAGTGAGTGCAAGCAAGAAGGGAGACCCTATACCCAGAGACCAAAATACATCTGAGTTATAGCCACACTTAAGCAGAATCATCACATTGCTACATCCATATCTTGCATTTTTTTAAGTTCTCTTCTCTTTAGGTTCTATTTCTAATTTTCATTTGACCCTGAGCTAGGGAGTAAAGACTTATTGCTATGATGTCTCACAAAGAAAGCACCTGAGAAAACAGGAGACTCTACTCCCTGTCTCTGACTGAAGGAGTAGCAGCCCTGCCATGAACTAGAGGTCTTGCGGGGTATGGCTGTGTCTGGACAATCGATACAAACCTGCTACATAATTATTATCCCCCTCAGTTGTACCACACTCTGACTACCACTAAGGTTTGTTTTCCAAGAGCTCACACTCTTGCAGGAAGCCTTCAGTTACTCCCTGTTATCTCCACATAATCACAATTTATGTTACGTGACTTACTACTTTGTTCCTCAAAATACTATCTGGACAAATATGGGCGTTATGGGCACCAAACTTGGCATGTGGATTCCTTCAAGAACACAAGACAGAACTTAGTAAAGGGAGTATAATATGACAAAACGCTTATATATAATGCTTATCCATAAAAATGGTAATGAATGGCATACAGTAATATGCAAGGCAGTTTCTTAAAATAAACAGAAATAAACCAGAAACCTAACACTCACTTAGATGGGCTTAGGAAATGCTTTTGGGACCAGGACAAATCTTCACATTCAGTGAGCACCTAAGAAGTTACGCTCAGCCCTGGCTTATCATACTTTAAGAACTTTTGTCTTTAGTTTCCATCCACCAGTCCTCTGATGTCATGCAGGGGTCTGTGTCTAGGCTCTTTATATTTTAAAATGCTCTTTGATAAATATCCTAGTCACACTTCTACCATTATCCGTGTAGTGAGCTGAGACTTCAAAGGGATGCAATTTAAACAAGAGGTGACAAAACCAAAAGATTTCCCACAGTAATTCTCCTAAGTGTACACGATTAACAATTAATTGGAGGAGTCAGGCCCAGGCTAATATTAATATTTTCCTATTGAATCCATCATAATCACCACAAACACTATATAGGGCATTGTGGCAGCACGGTGGTTTGTATATTCTCGTTTTTGCATGGGTTTCCTTCGGGTACTCCAGTTTCCTCCAACACTCCAAAGACATACTGATAGGGAAGTTAGATTGTGAGCCCTATATGGGATAGGGACTGATAAAGTCTGTAAAACATTGTGGGATATGTAATATATACAAGTACAATAGATAAATAAATATTAAAGAAATAATGAATAGTATTGATGTGAATAAAGAAAGGGGGAGGTACAAAACATACAGTTAGCTGCATCAGCCTTTGTGTTTTTCCTCCTCTCACTCAGCTCTTCCACCTTACCCTCTCTTTAGACTTCTCTGGAGAGCTGTACTTTGATACTTCAGTGAGCCGACAGTCCTTTTGGATGGTGGATTTAGGAGAGCTTTCAAAGTGAATGTCAATTTAGCATGGAGTGAGGAAAGAGGCAGACAAGTTTTTTAGTTTGCACAATTTTTTTTTTTATATGTGTTCCCACTATTGTTTTACAGATGTAGCAAAGTTAAACTTAATACTTAACTATGTTGTGGCACATAACTTTCATTTCCATTTTTCAATTGTTTTTGTTGCCTCCTGCAAAATGTATTGAAAAGTTTCATGGCCATTTAAAGATAAAGACGGCCTATACTTCATTACTTTTAAGCAGTACGAATTCTGCATATTGCCATGTGATACCTCCTTAGGACAATTCATTACAGAGAGAGTCTCCCAAAGAAACAAACCTTCAAGATTCTCAGAAGTAAAAAATGGTCCACATTTACAAGGACTTGCATGTCAGTTTTAAAAACAGATTTATTTTTATATTTATATAAGTGATTTATGCCAAAGTTATTAATCTTTTTCCCAATAACCTTTATACATGTACCACAGCTGTCAGGTCTAAAAACATGGTGACCACTGACTGACTGTGTCGGTGATCTCATTTGGAGAGGAGGCCGAAAATTTCCCTATGTGATTTATGCACTAGTGTGTTTAACCTATTGGCACTCCAGGCTCTTATATGGAGTTTCTGGGACCACAATTTCCAGAAGCCCAATATAAATGAATGGAGTACTGGTCAGTCATGTGCACTGGTGCTTCATTCACACTGAGAATTCAGGAGGACTTTTTTTTTTTTTTTTTTAGCTTACTTATATAGCACCAACATATTCTGCAGCGCTTTTACAGACATTGTCAGTCACTGTCCCATATAGGGCTCACAATATACATTTCCCTATCAGTATGTCTTTGGAGTGTGGGAGGAAACCCATGCAAACACAGAGAGAACATGCAAACTCCTTGCAGATGTTGTCCTTGGTTGGATTCAAACCTTGGACTCCAGCGCTGCAAGGCTCCAGTGCTAACCACTGAGCACCCGTGCTGACTTTTGGACCCCGTTCTTCTAAATGCTTGGAGACCCTGCAGTCAGATCCCCAACAATTTGACAGTTATACCCTCTTCTGTCTGAAATAACAAAACTCATTTAACATATCCCAAGATCTGTGACCAGTTTTTCAAAAACGCATGTTTTTGCAAATTCTGTTACAAGATGTCTTATAGGTAGCCATACAGTGGTTGTTTTAGAATTGCAGTCTGTCAAGGTTGTTGCTAGCATGTTGAGATATTTTCTTAAATTTTCTTAAATAGGTCCAAAAAAAGAGTCCTTAACCAAATTTGAGCTAAGGTAAGGATAGACACATCTATATGTCTCCACATGAAATCAGAGACATTTAGGCATAGTTAAATCCCTTCAAAACCTATAGGCTATATCGCTATATAAATATTAATAATATCTCTTGTAGAGAGCTGAAAAGTGTTCATGAGTTTGAAAGATCAAGGGATAATTCAAGAACAACAGTACAGGCTGACCTTCAGTATGCTATGCTTTGGAAGGTCATCGACTTAAACTGATACAATAAACTGGTAAAAGACACACTTTTGTGAAGAACATTGATATTCGCTAATAGCTTTTTAAACTTTTTTATGAAATGTTAAGTGTTATGTAATTATTGGTTATTGCATCCTCCAGTCAAATAATGACATTTGTACATGATACGTGTTAGAAACATTTGGTGAACTCCATTAGCTATACTCCATTAATACTCACTTAGGACCTGAAATCCTGTAATTGTGGAACATAAAATTGTACCCTTAGACATGCTCTCTTCCATCAACTTTTATAAACATGACTGAATAATGCATTTTTGTCATCGCTAATTATAATTTCTGATCAGCAAAACTAGGATTAATATTATTGACTGACAGCACTAATGAATACATTAGATTATAAAATGTCTGGAAATAACAGACCTCATACCGCGAAGCCTTTATATTGACTTATAGTTTGATAACAACATTAAGCATTTTTGCAGACAGATTATCTCCTAATAATTGCATACTAAAGGGAAAGAAGAAACTATCTCTTCGCAATGAAGGGGGTCAGGAAAAAAAAATCCAACTATGCAGGAATCAGTGGAGCTGCAACTATCGAAAAATACAAAAAGTTAGAGTTGGTGGTGAAAGGTCCTCTATAAGAGCAAGTTAGTTGTCTACCCATAAGTTGATATCTTATGCCAAAGGGTGCCTGGGAACATAAATAACATTAGACAACCATCCGATGACAGTCGTATTTTGATCTTTTTATTCTTGATCAGTCCAAACATCATCAATACACTTTTGATCTGTGACAAGAAATGACCAACTTTTCAAAAACACATGATTTTGCAAACTCTGTTACAAGATGTTTGTCTCATATCACAGGTGGAGGGGCAACTAGGCGGCCATAATAACTAAAAACCCTTAGAAGCTGCATCTAAGGGATTAAATATCCATAATCAGAGTTATCTAAGCAATTGACACCCAACTATTAATGGCATCTGCTCAGCTTCTGAGCCGGTGCCACTATAACGTCATGCATTCAAGGCGGAATGCAATGACTCCATATATAGCAGTACACAAGGAAAAAAGAAAAAAACTGGGAAATGGTAAAGCGCTGCTGAACGAAATGAGAGAGACACTTGGGTCTATATGGTAAAAAACACACACTTTATTGGTTCCAGAAGGGACACGAATAAAAACATTGAGGGTGGGGCTACGCGTTTTAACGCAGTACCGACGTCTTCATCAGGCCACTGCATACAAATAGGTAAATAAACATAATAAACAAAAAGAACATCAGAAAATGAACAGATATTAAATATAAAATTAAAAATTAAATCTAAATTGAAGTTACAAAATTTAGGAATATAAATAAGATCATATGTATAGAAAGCGTAGTAAAAATGAATACAATATATAAAATAAAGTTCATGATACAATTAATGCATCGTAATTACTATATAGAAAATAAATAAATGCATAAAAACTAGTAATTGTGATATATTAAAAATAGGTAATGTGTAAAAGGATATATTTACACATAGGTATATGAAAGAGCATATAAATAAATCAATCAATCAGTAAATAAATAAATAAATAAATAGTAGTAGTAATAAATCACGTATAATTCAGAGTGGCAATCCATAATTGAACTGTATATACTATTATAGTGAAACAGAGGCAGATACCCACATACCTATACACATATAGGCACAAATGTCTGCACATATACATATGTATACACATCCACACAAGGTATTCTTAGGACCAAATAAGCCAGTGTTGGGAGAGGGACATTTAAAAGATAGTGGGAAATAAGGTATGTATGTATGTACTTACAGTGTTGTGATGTCCGCTTAGGGAAAGGGAGCCATGAGGGAACACTGTTTCAGCAAGGTTTATATAGGGAGATAATGAGGGCTGCTGGCGTCTGCACATGGTGGTGGGGAGGGGGCAGGGGCGGGGGGGAAGGGAAAAAAAATGAGAAGGTGGGACCGATTGCTGTCTATGGAGGGATAAAGGAATGGTGGATAATTTAGTTGGGTAATGGTACTGGGAAATAAAGTGAAATGGGAAATGGCTTGTAAGGTGGAGGATTATTAGAAAGCAGATTCAACTACATCATTGAGTCTGTTAGGGCTCAATGTGATTAATTTGTAGATCCAGTAGGCCTCGATTTGGCAGAGCCTCTGGAAACGGTTAGGGATAGAAGTGGGGATTTGTTCTATAGGCATTATGGTTAAACAACGAAAGTTACACTCGTGTTTCAATGCACAATGTAAAGATAAGTTGTGTTTCTGAAAACCTTTGGATACATTGGTGCGGTGGCCGTTATTTCTACAACGGAAAAGTTGAATAGTACGGCCCACATATTGGAGGTTACATGGGCTCTAAAGGAGGTATATTACATAATCAGAGCAGCAGTTGAGATGTGATTTTATAGAAAAAATTTCGTTAGTTATATTGGATTTAAAGTAGGTGGCTCCATGTTTGATATTTAGGCAGCATAGACACCTGCGGAGGTAACACTTGAACACTCCCAAAGTTGTTGGCTTTTTTTCAATATAGGGTGTTGGTTTAGAGCAGAGTCTACTTGGAGCTAGAATATTGCGTAATGTAATAGACCTTCTGAATGTTAATAATGGTTTCATCGGAAGGATCTTATTGAGATGTCGGTTGCTCAAAAGAGTATTCCAATGTTTATTTAAGATTGTTCTAATCTTTTTATGGTCAGAATTATAAGTAGTTATAAAATTATTTCTCATCTCAGAAGACGGTGTTGTAGAATTGGTAGGCCCAGTATAGTCTATAAGGCAGGATGCTTGACTAAGCTCTGATGCCTTACTAAGAGCGTTGTTGATAACAGAACGAGGATATTTCTTTTCTGTAAAACGTTTCATCAGGATATGTGCCTGTTTGATAAAAGTGTGGGTATTGTCACAGTTTTTTCTAATTCTTTTAAACTGGTTAAATGGTATATTGTTGAGCCAAGGTTTGTAGTGTGCACTGGTGTATTCCAAGTAACTATTTACATCTACTGTTTTAAAATATGTAGACATTGAAAAGGTACCAGTTGGTGTTATGGATATTAATAAATCTAAGAATTCAATTTTTTGAATAGAGAAATGATGTGTAAAAGATAAGTCTAAGTGATTCAGTCCCAATGATGTAATTAAATCATTGGCGGAGTTCTCATCTCCGTTCCAGATGAAGAACAGATAATCTATATATCGTTTATATAGTATGATATTGGAATTAAAGGCCGAGAGTTGTAAATGTATTGTTCCTCAAAGAAACCCATATAGAGATTTGCGTAAGGGCGCGCAAATCTCGTGCCCATGGCACATCCTTTAGTCTGACGGTATATTTTGTCTTTGAAGGAGAAAGCATTATGTTCCAAAATAAATTGTATGCCTGATAAGATGAACTCTTTTTTGTGAGATTGGCATAATTTGATTCTGGGTTAGAAAATAGTCAATAGCTGTGAGTCCTTTATCGTGGGGGATGTTTGTGTAAAGTGTTGAGACATCTGCCGTAAGTAGGGACCATTTTGTATGGCGAACTTGGGTTGTATTAAGGAGTTGTAATTCTCTAATTAGTTGTGTTGAGTCCTTCAAGTATGATGGTAGATGAAGTACATATTTCTGCAAATGAAGGTCTATAAAGTGGGACAAATGACTAGTGAGGGAACTGATTCTAGATATGATGGGTCGGCCAGGGGGACATATGAGAGATTTATGGACGTTAGGTAAGTGGTAGAAGAAAGGGAGCGGAGGTTCTATAATATGTAAGAACTTTTTCTCTTTTTTTGTAAGTAAATTATCAGTGGTTGCTTGTAAAATAAGGTTTTTGTATTGAGTAATATATAGGGGTAGGGGGTTGTAAGTGAGTGGTTCATAAAATTCGGTATCATCAAGGAGGCGCAGGGCCTCCTTGATGTAGTCAGAAATGTTTTGGATAACTATAACCCCCCCCCCCCCCCTTTTGTCTGCTGGACGTATCGTAATGTTAGGATTGGTTTTTAATTGTCTCAAGGCTTTCTGTTCAGAGGGAGACAAGTTGTTAGAAGGGGGGTGTGACTAATTGCAAGTTGGCGGAAATCGTTATTAATGAGTGAAAAAAACATTTCTATTGCCGGTCCTCTATGGTGTGTTGGATTAAAATTGGAAGATGGCTGTACATCAACAGAGATAGGCCCTGGTGTGGTGGGGTTGGTAATAATGTCAGTGGATGGCTTGGATTGAGAGATCTTGAAATGTCTTTGGATAGTCAACTGTCGGACAAATGAATTAAGGTCCAGAAAAAGTTGAAAACCATTAGGTTGAGCAGTGGGGCAGAAGGAGAGACCTTTATTAAGTAGTGTATGTTCGTCTATGGTGAGTTGGTGTGTAGATAGATTGAATATTTTGGTGGATGGGGCGGGGCGTTGCTCTAAGGTAGATTCCTTCTTTTGGATTTCGGCTTTTCCTCTACCCCCTCTGCATCCTCTAGCTCGGTTTTTCTTTTTGTGGATATGTGTCTGCTGGTAGTGAAAAATTGAGTTATGGTTGTGGAGCTGGTAATTGGTGGTAATATTGTACTGATTGATTGATGGGTGAGAAGTGGACGGGGAATAGGTGGCATAGTGAGTTGAGATGGAAGGGCTAAAAAAGAGTCCACTGACAAATTGCTTGATCCCACGGAAGTACTGGGAAGATCAAAGGAGGTGGATTGTTGAAGTGTATGGGATTGTACAATCGAATCTGAGTCATGTGGTGATAATGATCTAGTAGTAAAAAGTATTGTAGAGGTAGTTGAGGGGGGTTCATCGCATGTAGAGATCTGGGAGATGTTGAGGCATGTATCAGTGAGGGAAGGGTTGGCAGTGATTTGGAGTAATTGAAGGTCTAGTTCTGTAGCTTTAAAGGCTCCTGTTGGAATGGGGCCTACTGTAAGAGGTTGATAATTGCTGGTAGACTGAGAGGTAATACTGTAGGGATTACTGAGGAATTTGTGATGAGAGAGGTATTTGTTGTACTGGTGGTCTTCAGCGTATTGAGAGTGATTGGAGGTTTCCTAGAGAAGGTTCTACTGGGATGAGGTGTAAGTGGTAGACTGAGGTGAAACTGTTTGGAAGATCTCAATGGGGGTTTGTTAATCGATTTTGTATGACTGGGACGTCTGATGGGGGTAAGTGTACTTTTAGGAGACTTGTGTGTGTCCTCCAGAATGGTACAATTAGAAATATTGTCTATTAAGCTGTTGTTATCGGTAATATTTTCTTGGTTTTTGCATGATTCAGGATCGATTATTGTGGTAGTAGTTACAGGTGATCCCCGGTCCCGTTTGAATTTTCGAACTTTCCTCTCAATAAGGTCAATTTCCAAAGTGTGGATCCTCTGGTTGGTTGCATGTAGACGAGTGATAGATTCTGGATGGTTCTCGAGTGGTATAAGTTGTGTTGAAAAGTTCTTAATGTGTAATGTTGCTTCCTCACACAGAGATCTTCGCTTACTAAGAATGCGTTGTATTAGACCTTCAGTGCACATATATAATTCCCAATCCTGGTAGTGCTATACATGTATGGAAGATGTTGAGAAAGGGGTTAAACAGTTTTTAAACAGAAGCAAATATGAATGGTATAGTAAACCAATACAGTATGTGTCAATAGTTATGCATTTAATTGTTTGTCTTTTCGCATTTAATACTGTCAGTCTGCACATGGCCAGATTCTATCATGACCTTTGTGCAAAAATATCATATATTCTAATTATGCATCCTAGACATCTGTTCCATTATCTGTAACTCATGACAAATAACTGCATCATGTCTTATCCTTTTTACCAAGGGTTGTCATTCCCATGACAGGCTAGTTATATATGAAAGCATATTGAAGGACAGAGATAGATACAAGTCTTGAAAATACAGCAGTCTTACTTTATAGGGTACACATTTCCTCAAATCCCAGATGGTGACAGCAATTTGTTTTAAAGTGCTAAAAGCAAAACCAGAGTTGCCTTTATACAGATTTCCATCACTTAATATTAAGTATTTAGATTGGCTGTTGGCATCAAAGAACCAGGGTAGTCTCTGAAGACACAGTGCAAGGCTTTTTTTGTCTTCAGTGGTTTACCTCCTTTAGCCGAACATAAGAGTCTGCTTTGTTCCTGCTTTTGGTCTAACTTTTCAACAGTATACAGATTCAGGCAAAATTGTTGCTTCAAAATCAGTGTTGTATATTCAGAGGCCTAGCTTGATTTCAAGTACACAACACAATGTGCATGTATATAAAATTATTAAAGGCTATGTACACCTTGGGGGTCATTTTTTAAATTATTGTATTATGTCTATTATTGGCTAGAAAACATTTTTTAAATAGGGATGTATAAAAAAATTTTGCTTGATTTCCCGTCTGAAGCCTTCACTTGTTAAAATATAGTACACACTACTGTGTCTCTTTTCACAGAGATGTATCTGAGAAGCTGTGTGACTGCTTGTACTCACTGAATGAGACGGATCTCTGTAAAATGGGGACACAACAGCTTGCACTATATGAGAGCAAGTGAAGGCTGCCCAAGAAGAATCAAACAGAATTTTTAACAAAACTCTATCTGAAAAATAGTGTTAAAAGAATCTGACTTAAAAAAATCAGAAATTCCCAGCAACTACAGTACAAAATGTTTAGCCCCTCAATGCAATGTCAAATATAGTTTTGGATCAATTTATCTTCAAATGAGTTTTACTATAAAAAATGTTTGAAAAACAGCTTTTAAGGGTGTGAAGTAATAAAAGGAGTAATACACAACTTACCAATCCCTTGTTGCTCCAAGCCTTGCTTTCCTTGTTCCCCAGCCAGTCTCTGTTGTTCCTGCTCCAGAAATAGCGTGTCGACATGACTACTTCAGCCAGTCACTGGAGGCAATGGGGATCTCTGTGGTGTCAATGCATTACTGCTGTAGCAATAGCATTTCATGTTATCATGATTTTGTTAGAACAGAAAGAACAAGGATGGCAGGATACACATGGAATGTCAGCATTGGTGCAGCAGTGGAGTGACATTTTACTCATTTGGCTGTGTTATACGATTGATATTTTAAATTCATGGGCCTGGACTTCTTTATAGTGAACGGTAATGTTATTAGCTTACCATCAACTATTGTGTTATTTCTGTCATACAGATATGACCTCCCTTGCATGTCCTCTAAGGTTTATATGTCCAGATTTGTGTATCGTGAGTTTAACATAAACAGCTTTTGTAAAAGTCAAATGACTTGGTGATATCTTTACTTGATGAGTCTATATTCAGCCATAAAAGTGGCAGGGGGTTTCATTACAGCCTCTAAAGGTATTTATTCGCATGTTGTGATCTTGTGTTCCATTCACTTCAAGAGAAATTGGAGTCTTCAGCCAAACTGAAGAACGGTTAATTGTGGGCACATTTGTACATCTCAGCCTACTGCTAGCCCCTGAATTTTAGAGATCTTCACTCGATCTTCTATACCTTGGATAATTTATTGAAGAGGAAATAGAGTACTGCCTCTGTATATGAGGTTGAATCAACTATTTGTGGGCTGTCACCAGAGGATCTATTAGTCAAAACCTTTAAAGGGAGTCTGTCATCAGTAAATCGGTTATAAACCTAATAACACTACCTTGTAAAGGTGAGTCTACAGTTTCCAAATATGCCTCTGTTATTCAGCTGTGGAGTCCCAGTTTCATGTAGGTACTACTTTGATGAAATGCATCTTGCCTTGATGGAAGGATGAAACTCCAAAAAGTCAAATGACAAATTGAGATCCTCTACTGTATATTTCTATGTAATGTACCAAATATAATAAGAAACATGTTGAATATAAACATTGCCTAGTACATCAAATGCTTATGGAACAAATGTACAGTAGAAGCCCCTTAACCATATGGCTTTAAGAAAAAAGCTAGCTTGGCCTGCACAGTTTCATATACACCTGCTACATAGTACCTTCATTAATCATGGTCCTCAAACATAGGTTGACATGAAAGACACTTAATCTATAACCATTACAATGCAAGTTATGATTATTATCTCATCTCTGCCAATTCAAACTATCACTTTTGTTCATCTCTCTGCCATTATCGCTATTATTTAAATTTACCTATTATATTATATACCTTAATATATTTACATATTTTTCCTACCTTCACATTTTTTGAATATTTAGATTTTTTTGTTCTAAGTAGCAACATACCTATTGACTTCCTGACCTTTTCTTTTTCCCACCACATAGTTTACTTTCTTGTGACTGCTGCAAAATAAGCAATATCTAGAAGACCATCATGCATACAATTAAAATATTACAGACAGAAAGTCAAGTTGGAGAAAGAAACTTTCACTTACAATAGTCATAACTGGAATTTATAGGGTCCAGTAGGAGAATAGTCTTTCTAAACTGAACTGTAGTAATAAAACCTATCACACTTCTCAAATATGGATAAAGGGTCCAAAATGCACCTATGTAATATGTCAATAGCAACCAGAAATCAAATGGTGCTAGCATATAATGCAATAAAATGTCATCTTTAACAAATTAAATATCTGTTACAACTTGAATCCGTACAAAAGTGACAACAAATTTAGCTAAAGTTCCAATTTTTCATGAAACTTCCAAGATGGATAGCTACACCTGGACACACATAGGATATCACTTTGTGATATAAAAGGGATGTCTTTAAATGCTATCATGTGGATATGTTCACACTTAACTACTGCGATTGCTCTTGAAACCATTTCAACATGTTATCATGGTATGCTAACAAAAGCCTTAAAGGGACACAGTTCACACTCCCTCACACAGAGTAGCTGTATGTAGACATAAAAGGAGAGTTCGCATATCCTTATGTGTTAACTTCACAAATGTTTTGTCTAGAAAAAAGTTACCAACTTGTTTGAATAACATGGTATCCCCAGAGTCTTAGTCTTTGGATATCAGAGCTTTGCTCCACACAGATAAATGTGCTGATGGTAAAGCCAGAGCTAGAAATGGGTTAATCGCTAAAATATGAAGAGCTTTATGCAATATTACCGCTTCATAAACCATGCAATTAACATAAACATTATTTTTTTTTCTTTTGCATGTCGTTTTTTGCCTTTGAGTGCTTAATAGCTTCAAGAGATCTAAGAGAGTCTACTGATTTCCATCATTTATCATGTGTTTAGATAAGAGCATAAAGTGTGACTTAGGGAATTGAGTAAAGTTCAACCTTTTGTGATCAACCATACATCACCCATTGCTGGATTAATTAGAACCCCAATGCCACTATTAGATATGTATATAGCTCTTTTTAAAGCTAAAATGAGCCAAAAAACACACACCGTACCAAAAAAATATAAAAAATATAACTTTTGTTGATAATAAAAAATATCCCAGTGGTAGACAAGAAAGACAAAACTGACAGTGTATAAAAGATGTCAAGCTACTCACATAAAAAATAGTGATAGTCTATAAATTACACCCATAATGTACATTAAGATTACATATAATACAGGTATAGACATGGGTGTTATGTAGTAAATGCAAAAGATCACACAACCACCAGGGAATATTAAAAAGAATATTAGGTTGAAATGCTGCCAGTCAAAGTTGTGTATGAGCTCTAGAAAAGTAAGTAACATGCCTATCACAACTAATAAGAAAAACTAGAGCAGCAATTACAGCAGCTGAACCCAGAAAGATACCTAGAAGTATACCTACAACAACAAATAGACATACCCATATGATGGAGGGGTGATGTACCGGAATATACCTTGACACAACTCCTGACGCACTTTTCGTCAGCGGGTGGTGTCACTGAAGTTTTATGGAACCTTTTATAGGAATCTAATGAGAGACTGAAAACACACAGGTGTAAAACATTATAGAGGTAAATGCCATTCTATCTCAGAGCAAAACTAATTACTTGGTGCATGCCGCAAAAACATGGCCGCCGCACCACATCCACCTGGCCGAACTGAGGGTGGAAGTGAGGTGGAGACATAGGGCGCCACAATGACGTCAATGCATTCT
This sequence comes from Leptodactylus fallax, assembly GCA_947044405.1. NCBI lineage: Eukaryota > Metazoa > Chordata > Amphibia > Anura > Leptodactylidae > Leptodactylus > Leptodactylus fallax. Next base: position 2,143,909 of record CAMRHE010000186.1, on the reverse strand, counting down.
CCACAGCACCAGGAATTACAGCCTTTTGGATGTGACAGATCAAACCACATTAATACGCATGTACTCTTCAGATCCAATGTGTGTATAAATAGGAACATTGCTGGTATTAAGTTCCTAATTCTGCATATCAATGGGGAAAGTCAAAAATAGAGATATTGTAGAAGAAGAACATCTTTGATGTCTATTAACCTATTTGATATTTTTGCATAGTTTTTGTCAATGCAGTTGTATTGGTGTGTGTTTATTTATTATTTTGCTCTTTCTAACTTTACTTAAAAATGACTGCCAGGACTTCAAGCTAGGAAAAGGTAAAACATCTTAACTAGGAAAGATCTGGCTTTAAAAGATTTGTTCCATGGAGAACATAGAGAGCTGCTGGCAGGAGCACGTCTTGCAGAGGATTTTAACGATATATCCTGGTGTTTTGTCATTTCAGCTCCACCAGAGCCTTTACTGTGTAAATTTGCTGATGGAGGACAAAAGAAGAGGCAAAATCAGAGTAAATATACTCAAAATGGGAGGCCGTGGCCTAGAGATGGAGAGGTATGTATTTATAACATCTATATTTATCATGTCAATAAGAGATGGCAAAACCATGTGGAATCTCTTTCTATCTTGCTACTGTACTTCAGCTTGATTCTTACCTGTCAAAACTAGTTACTTTGCATGAGGGGATCTGAATGAAGCTGTATAAGGCTAAATTCACACTGCTGTCGGCGATTATGTTTGGAAGAACTATTTGAATCAGAATGTATCTCCATCCAAAAAAATGTATACTCTGTGTTACTGGTTCCTATTTGTACTGTATACCGTTCTATTGAAAAGCATAGTTGTCTCCACATTTCCGCACACCTCCTGCATTTCCATAGAGCTTTATATGTCTATGTATTACAGTGAATGAATGGCCAGTATTTACTTTTCACATTGGTGTTGAAAGGGCAAAATGAGCAGCTTTTAACGCCCACATTCTAAATCTGATGACACAACATATTTTATCTCTATGAGCACATCAGAATATTTATTAAGAGGTTTCCCCACATAAAGATTTGTACACACTTAACTGAGCCACAAGTTAAGAGTTTTCCCATGAACATAGCCACATTGAAAATATAAATAATTCAATATTTTACAGCATTTTAAAAATATTCTCTAACCATCTTATTAGTGGCAGTTTTTTTTTCCCTTATAGTTTGGCAATGGTTACAATCATGAATACATTAACATCTATGGTATGGCAATTGTCAGAAACCCAGCCATGATTTCCTTATTGTGGACAAGTTATCAGGCATGGACACTACCTGTCCACAATAAGGAAATCATGGCTGAGTTTATGACAAATGCCAGACCATAAAAAGTTCCTAAATTCATGGTCATATCCTTTGACAACTGATCAAGACACATATTTATATTCGCAAAAATGTTTGTGCTTTTAATTATCTACAAATCTAAATATTGTAATATTCATGGAAAACCCCTTGAACACTGTTTGAACTGAATTGATGGCTTTATACAAATCTATGTTGTCATACATATATCTGGACATGTCTAGTCAATGGGGACAGGTAAGGGAGGACACATATGTTCTATAAACTGACTGTCTACCACCGTCTCATTGAGCGCTGTATACACAGCGATCGGGAAGGCGAGGGAAGGTAATAAACCTTCCCTGTCTTCTCTCTGGGAGCTCCGGCTGAAGTTACAGCCGGTTCCCCGTTTCAGTAGCTGTACGATCTCGTGCAGCTGCTGATTTCTGCTTAGACGTACCGGTACATCCTTGCAGAACTAGACAACCACCTCTTGGACATATATATACTCTATGGGCGGTACAGAAGTGGTTAATTAACAAAAAAATTTTAAAAAGTATGAAAAACAAATATTGTTTTTAAAATAAACATTTTAAGCAAAAATAGTAACACATTAAAAAAAAAAAAAAAAACTATTTATATTGGGTACTGCCATATGGCTTATATGCTCCATGGTAAGCTGTGCAAAACTTATAGCACAAAGATCCATAGCAGAGTTGCAGGGTTTTTTCATATCTCCCCATAAAGAGTTAATTACAGTTAATCCATAAGTTATATGTATACCACAACGGTGCCACTGAAAGATACAACTCATCCTGCAAGAAAAAAGCCTTCAATTATGTTGACAAAAAAATTCAAAAGTTATGGCTCTATGCAGGTGACAATTAACCCCTTACCAACATCCACTGTACTATTACGGCAGATGACAGGTCTTTAAAGCTGTAGTATATGTTGTTCTGCGCCCCTTGTAGCAAATTAGGGTGCCATTTGGAGAGCTTGTCAAAACCGTGTCAATACAAAGAAGGTTCCAGATACTCCATATTTTTAGAAGAAAGTTAAAAATAATAATTTATTGTGTTTAACAATCGGAGATAATAGTACCCATGTTAGTGCAGCAGTACAGAGTTTTTACTTGATTAAATAGTATACATATCACATGCAGAGATGAGATGTATGAGTAAAGGTCTTGGTAAACTCCCAGACGTTTTGGTAATTATATCATTCTTTGGTGGGAAGACCAGGTACCAAATTAGAATAATACAAATGGAAGGCATGTATAAAAGTATAGAGCACATGCCAGGAGTCAGAAGCCCAGGCGATATGTGGCAATAATCAGTGCCATGGATAAGGATAGCTGAATTGAGATAGTGAGGCACATGGTGCTACAGAAGACAGGGCTAGGACAGAACAGCCTGTCACTTTGTATATCTTTATATAGGTCTTTAAAGATGGCGGCCGCTCTGCTGCAGAGCAGCTGCCATAGCTACTGAGTACATTACAATGGAGACCCAGAGATAATGGCCGCTATCAGTGTTCACTCTGATCGCAGGCATTGCACTGCACAGTGGCCCACCAAAATAAAAAAATGGCCCTGTAACTTTTCCGTCGCAGGCCGGCTCCCGGGCAGGAGATCATGGGAGCCGACCTGTTCCTATGACAGCCGGGAGCCTTATGAAGGCTCCCAGGCTTATCATGGGAATACTACTATTGAGGCTGGTCAATAATATTGTAGCAAATCTCTCATAGACTGCAACACAATATGTATTGCAGTCTATGGGACTTGAAATCAAGCAATTGTAGGTTCAAGATCCTAGGGGTGGCTAATAAAATAGTAAAAAAAAAAAAGTTTTACAAAATATAAAAAAAAAACCAAAAAAAACTAAAAGTTCAAATCACCGTAGAATACTTATAAAACTAAAAAATTACTGTGAAACACCTACACATTAGGTATCCCTGTATCTGAAAACGGCCGGTCTACAAACTTATGAAAATATTTTTCCCCTACGGCGAACGCCATAGCGGAAAAAAAAAAAATCAATAGTGCTGAACCGCTATTTTTGAATAAATAGTGATAAAATCAATGGACATTCCCAAAAATAGTATAACTGAAAAGTACACCTGGCCCTATGCATTCCCATACATTGAAATATAAAAAAGTTACAGGTGTCAGAATATGGTGACTTTAAGAAAAAAATCTTTTTTTTTTGCAAAGTTTTAAGCCTTCATACGGCTCTGTGAATGGAAAAATAAAAAGTTATGGGGTTTGGATGGTGGGAAGTCAAAAACAAAAATCAAAAAATGCCACCAGTGGGAAGGGTTTAAGAAAAAGATGTTTGTTCGTTAAGACCCAAACAGGTACAGTCTTTAAGAAGTTAATAAAATGTAGTTGCTTTCTTCATGATCAGCACATCCTGCTCATTTCTTTGACCTGTATCACTTCTTTGGTTATGGGGTTCTTCATTAAACACATGTATAAGTTCTAGAATATTACAATATGTATGTGTATCTGTAATACTAGCCACATATTTACAACTGTTTAGCTTTCTGAATTAGTTTCTGTAAGCCTCTAAACTGTTCCATCTGTAGTAAGTTTCTGGGCATATTAGCAAATGGGTAGAATAAAGTTTCAGCCAAAATTCCTTTTAAAATTCAATCAGTATTCAAAGGAAGAGGTAAAAAGTTCAAGTAAGGATCTCTTCACTGTGAAAGCAAGTGGCATAATTTAGCTTAAATGTAGGGTGGCACAAAAATTATAGTGCCAGTTGCATAGCTATTATATATTTTAAGCAGTCCCTGGATGGCTGTAAATCTCTAGCTATAAATGTGTTAGGATGTAAAACAAAATGTGTGTAAACTGGGTAAATAAATTAGCATACCAATAGCATGCATTGTAAATGTCACGTCTATTTTTTTTACTGTACATCTGGAAGATGAGACTCCCATTAGAGGACTTTCAGGATTAGATGACACTTCAATGCTGATATCTAAGGATTGAAAAACCAACAAGCATAAAATATGCTCTCCCTCAAACAAGAAGTATTTCAGGAATCATCTTTGTAGTTATTGTAAAGGGGTAATCACGGAAGATCACTGGGGTGTGCAATCTATGTGGGAGCACAGGGTATATCAGCTACCCCATCTCCTGTTGTCCAAAAGTAAAAGCACAGATCACTGCAAGCTGCATTGCAGTAGTATAAAGAACAGAAGAACTTATACATACAGTGCCAGTGTATTCATGCCCTTTGAACTTTTTCACACTTTGTCACCTTACAACCACAAACTTAAATGTATTTTATTGAGATTTTAAGTGATAGACCAACACAAAGTAGCAGATAATTGTGAAGTGGAACGATTTTTGCCCATTCTGCTTTGAAAAGTAGCTCAAGCTCAGCCAGATTGGATGGAGAGCGTCTGTGAACAGCAATTTTCATGTCTTGCCACAGATGCTCAATGGGATTTAGGTCTGGAGTTTGACAGGGCCATTCTAACACATGAATATTCTTTGATCTAAACCATTTCACTGTAGCTCCCTGTCCCTGCTGAAGAAAAGCATCCCCACTGCATGATGCTGCCACCACCATGTTTGACAGTGGGGATGGTGTCTTCAGGGGGATGAGCTGTGTTACTTTTCCGCCACACATAGCGCTTTGCATTTAGGTCAAAAAGTTCAACTTTGGTCTCATTTGACCAGAGCACCTTCTTCCACATGTTTTCTGTGTCTCCTATATGGCTTGTGGCAAACTGAAAATGGCACTTCTTATATATTTCTTTCAACAATGGTTTTATTCTTGCCACTCTTCCATAAAGGCCAGATTTGTGGAGTGCACAACTTATAGTTGTCCTGTGAACAGACTGTCCCACCTGAGCTGTGGATTTCTGCAACTCCTCCAGAGTGACCATGGACCTCTTGGCTGCTTCTCTGACCAGTACACTCCTTGCTCAATCTTTCAGTTTAGATGCAACGGCCATGTCTTGGTAGCTTTGCAGATGTAGAATACTTTTTCCATTTTTGGATGATGGATTGAACAGTGCTCCTTGGCATTCTCAAGGAGCACTGGTGAGTTCCTTGTCTGGTGAGTTCCTTGGTCTTCATGATTCTGTTTGTTCACTAGTGTTCTCTAACAAACCACTGAAGCCAGATGTATTTATACTGAGACTAAATTACACACAGCTGGACTCTATTAACTAATTAAGTGACTTCTGAAGGCAATTGTTTGCATTGGATTTTATTTATGGATATCAGAGTACAGGGGGCGGAATACTTTTGCATGTCACACTTTTCAGATTTTTATTTGATCATAATTTTGAAATCCGTGTATCATTTTCGTTCCACTTCACAATTATCTGCTACTTTGTGTTGGTCTATCACTTAGAATTTAACTAAAATAAATTTAAGTTTGTGGTTGTAAGGTGACAAAATGTGAAAATGTTCAAGGGGTGTGAATACTTTTGCAAGCCACTGTAGTTATGTCACAGCTTCTGTAGATACATATTAGAACACAAATATATATTAGTCAATAATATATCATGGGAGCAAAATCATATCTGGGAAATCCTATTTTTTATGAAAGATTTTATATACTGTATAAACAAACCAAATATATGTTATTGGTGTGCATGAAATAGCCAATATTCCTTCTGATTACTAAAAGAGGGGGGCTGTGGAGGTCTGAAGGTTATTTTGGTGTTTTCTGCATCGATGTATGACCTCCTTAATATACACAAGAGTATGAATAAATTCAATAGATTATCCTTCCAGTTTTATCTTGTGTTTAATTCCAAGTGCTCTAAAACCTATGCACAACGCGCAAGCTCAAAAGACTTTCAGTTTTCGTCTTTTATTAATGAGAAACCCAACTCCATTTCAGTCATTAATTTCAGAAGTAATGATATGAAAAGATCATTTGGGAGATGTCTTTTCCCACATTGCCACAGATCCAGTAAGAGAGGCCAGTCAAAGTTGTAACGAATGGTGCTAGCTTTCCCTCCCTGACCAACTACAGGCAATTTGGAAAGATTAGTGGGTCTGTGCTGGGCACATCTATAATTCAGACACACATTTCCATTTATGTTTCTAAGAAGACGGGCAGCACTTATTTTTTGTTTTATATGCCTGTGTGCAGGACTGATGCATTTGCCATCTCCAGACATGAAGTGATTATTGCACTGCTCAGCAGAGGATCATTCATTTAGTATCCAGTGAGAAACAATTTCCATCCCCATCAGACATAACATACAAATGTCAAGGCACACATGAAGCTATTTGGCATGTATTGACTATAAATGCTTTCAGCCAGGCAACTATAGATTTTTAGCTGATGAGATCACACATGCAAAGCTTTGTAGGGGGTTAAAGCAAAACAATAGATCATATAGTATGAGCACTAAAAGTAATGGATTCACACAAAAGCTATACAACTTTGTATTAGTATATGTAATAGGTAAAGCATAAGCATTTTGTAGAGTTTTCCATCCATCTGATAATTCTTTTTCTTTTTTGGGAAAGGACACATCCTTAAAATATACAGTTTTCTATGGACTAAATATGTTATTATTATTATTATTATTGTTTATTTATATAGCACCATTAATTCCATGGTGCTTTACATTTGAGGGTTTACATACGTTACACAAGATATACAAGACAAGTATAATACTAATAGTGACCAACTGGCACAGTGGGATAGAAGAGGGCCCTGCCCGCAAGGGCTTACAATCTATGAATATGTGCCAGAGTATAGCAAAATGCGGGGTGAATTGAGCAGTAGGGATTTTTTTGTTTATTTTTTCTTTAAAAGTGTACTGTTCACATGCTGTCTGTACATTGTAGTGAGGAACAGGCATAAACTTATAAGAAAGAGCCAGAATCTTAACACGTAGATTACTGGAGTACAAAGAAGAGTAGCAAAACTAATAAGAGGCAGGTTGAACCTCAATTATAAGGAAAGACTGAAATAATTAAAGGGATATTACAGTCACACCTTGCTGATCTATGGGTATCTTACCACTGGGACCACCACCAGGCAAGAGAACTTGCACCCAGGTTGGAATGAAGCAGCAGGTCATAAATGCATGCTATGGCTCCATTCATTCCAGTGCAAACTTGCAGAGATAGCTGAGCACTGTATTTGGCTATATCTAGCAATTCCCATTGAAATAAATAGTGTACATTTGTAACACCCCAGTTCTTGTAAATGGTGGGGGTCCGACTGCTGCTATCTCATGAATAGGGAGTAATCCTTTAAATGTTCTGTATTTAGTCTTGAAGAAAGACACAATTAAGTTAAATATAAGTTTTGTATAAATTGTAAATGACCTCTACAAGAATATGGTGAAAAGCTGTTGTATTTAGAATCTCCTCAAAAGAAATACTTCCTATGACTAGAAAAAAAGGAAGGTTTGATCTCCGGAGCCAGCAAGTTTCTATACTGTAAATGCTGTGAAGCTGAAATATATTTGCCTCAAATCTCGTCACAGCAATAACCATTGATGGCTTCAAAAAAAGCTCAGATAAGCTTGTCTGAATATTAATCCTGTCCAGATTGCTGCTTGGGAGCAAAAAAATTTTTTTTTCCCTTTTAGGGTATCATGCCTTAGGGGGTTTTCACCACCCTGTAGATTAATAGGTGAAAACAAAGGCATTCCTATATTTCATACATCATTCATAGCCTGTGGTCCAGTGACAGCAATTATTTAAAAGGCACAGGATTCTTACAGAAAGTGGCACACCTAGGTACTCCATGCACCGCAAACTGAAATTTGCTCCAGGTAGAAGCCAGAGCAGATTTCAGGTGTTATTTATGCCGGTTTTCTAGCATAAGAAATGTTAAATGTGTCAGGCCATAAAATTTGTTCCACCTAGCCCTGAACTCCCTATTTTTTTTAGAAAGTGGTATGAGCACTGGAAAAGTTATAAAAAGGCACAATTTGGTTCTCACACATCTCCGCCCTCTAGTGAGCCCCGCTATGGACCCCCTCCAGTTTGCTTATCGGCCGGGCATTGGGGTAGATGATGCCATCATCCACCTTCTGCACAGGGCTCTTTCTCACCTGGAGAAACCAGGGAACACGGTGAGAATAATGTTCTTTGATTTCTCCAGTGCTTTTAACACCATACAGCCCAGGTTACTGAGGGACAAGCTGGGCCTTGCTGGAGTGGACCACCACCTCTCCAATTGGATCCTAGACTACCTCACAAATCGACCTCAATACGTGAGAGCCCGAGACTGTGTGTCAGGTACCGTGATCTGTAATACGGGGGGCACCTCAGGGTACGGTTCTCGCCTTTTTCCTCTTCACACTGTACACTGCAGATTTTAGGTGCAACTCATCTAGTTGCTACCTACAGAAGTATTCTGACGACTGTGCAATAGTAGGTCTCATCACAGATGATGATGACAGGGAGTACAGAGAACTGAACCGGGATTTTGTGGACTGGTGCCAGCGGAACCACCTGAAGATTAATGCGGGGAAGACTAAGGAGATGGTGGTGGACCCTCCTAAACCAGTGGATTTCCTGGGGATGGGCATCGAGATTGTGAACACCTATAAGTACCTGGGTTTGCTCCTTAATAATAAGCTGGACTGGGCAGATCACATGGAGATCCTGTACAGGAAGGGCCACAGCAGGCTCTACCTGCTTAGGAGGCTGAGAGCCTTTGGAATCCGGGGGGCACTTCTTAGGACTTTCTTCAACTCGGTAGTGGCATCAGCCATCTTCTTCGGAGTGGCCTTCTGGGGCACCAGTATATCAACCAGGGACAGAAAGAAACTTGACAAGCTGATTAGAAGGGCCAGCTCTGTCCTGGGGAGCCCACTGGACCCAGTGCAGGTGGTGGGTGACAGAAGGATACTGTCTGTGGTGAACTCCATGCGGAAGAAGAATTCCCATCCCATGCATGAGACTGTGATAGCGCTGGGCAGTACTGTCAGTGACCGACTGCTCCACCCTAAGTGTGAGAAGGAGCGCTATCGGAAGTCTTTCCTCCCCACCGCGGTTAGGCTGTACAACCAACACCGACCTAAGTGGAGATCAATACACACAGAGAACTGAAATATCTTTCTGTCTGTTAAATCCCCCCCCCTCCTCTGCTACTTCCTATCTGTCTGTCTACTATCAATGTAATGCCTCTCACCTTGGAACATTCCTGTACATGTTGTATTTGTATTTGAATCTGCTTATCTTTGCTGCTGTAACACACTGAATTTCCCCATTGTGGGACTATTAAAGGACTATTATTATTATTATCATTATTATTATTATTATTAATTTTTGATGAATATCTCGCATGTGCCAAAAATTTCACTTTTTGTGACACCAGTTGAAATTTCAGAAATGTACCCAAAATTCTAATATTTAAACCTCCTCCTTATTTTTATCTACATGCTCTTTTGTCCCCAGGTTGAACTAGGCAGTATGTACTAACTATATGAGTGTAGTGGCCTATAGTATGCTTTTAAATACAGTTGATGCAACTGTGCCTTGACTCCTTATAAGCAGTGATGTACATGTAAGACTGAGCAGTTCCTTACCAGCAGGTGCAGGTTGTCCACAGACAGACTCCAACTTAGACTTCTGCTTTGACTCCAATTCCTTCACAAATGGCTGACAGCCATGGTCAGTGAGAACCAGCAGAGATCCTCTAGCTCATTAAAAAGCCTGTCCTTTGAAATTAAATATGCAACAAACTTGCATCTAATTAATAATACAATATTAATAATTGAATAGTATAATTAAAAATAATTGTTTCGGGTTCATCTGAACATAAAACGTTTGGAGTTCTTCACCCATGAAACACCATTATACTCTGTGGTCTCCTCAGACCCCATGTATACTAAGTGGAGGTACAGAGGAAGTGAGGGAAAATAACAATTTGCTTCACCTTGCCTCATCTCTCATTGGCGTCCGGTGGTCCCCTTACCCTCTTCAGGCCTCTTCCAGCCTCTGACATCTCAGTGGCCACATGAGGTCCCTTCAGTCCCCAGAGTATAATAAGTGGAGACCCAGGGGAGATGAGTAAACATAAAAAAATGTTATATTCACTTCTGCTGGGCATCCTGACGGTGTCCAGTGGTGTCTGGCAGTACCTTTGCATCCAATTCCAGCCTCTTTCTGTCTCTGGCTGACATCATGTTGATCACTACTGAGGCCTTGCATCCAATTCTAGCCTCTTTCTGTCTCTTCATGACATTATTTTAATCATTGCTGAGGCCTGTGATTGAACCTCAGAGGTCACGTGGGGCGCTGGTGTCTTAACGCTGGGTCACAGTGTCATAATTTTGGCAAACCCAACGTCATGACAGGTCTCATTGATGAACCTAGGGCATGTGATGCAAGACAGAGGCTACAAGAGGTCATGGTTCTGCCAGATACCGTAAGGAGGCCCAGGTTAGGTGAGGCAAGGTGAATATATCTGTTATGTTTACTAACCTCCGTGAACAGACCCCAGTGTATAATAATAGCATTTCCAGTTTCTGCCAAACAAGTTTGGCCGAAATGAACCGCAGGGTTGAACCTCATGAATATTTATTGAAAAGTATCTTGTGACATTCGCCCATCTCTAATGTGTACTCTAAACTTGAGAATATACAATAAGTGTGGCTTTAAATAACTTCAATATCCAACTCCCCTCATGTAACATACCCAATGAGTGTGGAGTTGTTCGATTATCACGTAAAATCTGCTTTAGCTCTTTCCTTATGTGCGATTTGGATGAACACTCTGGTCACCAGTCATTTTTTTTCCTGAAAAAATAGTGTTTTCATTGAAAAAAAAACAATAAGGAACTCTCTCAAAGCTGTTATTTTTTAGTCAGAGAAAGAGAGACGCTATTTTTCCCATTGTCATATGTAGGCACAGGGGAAACTAAAGCAGCTCAGGATTATTAGGATGCCAACGACCATTCTTCAGAATAGGGGGAATATATAGATGTCCTTAGGATAGGTCACCACTATCAGATTGCTGGAACCCCCACAGATCAGCTGTGCAGTGTTCGAATGAGAGCTGTGGCCTCTTCACTGATTACCAAGAGCAGGGCTATACATTGTTTAGGGGCTGTACTTGTCATTGCAGCACAATCCAATTCACTTAAATTGGATTGACTTGCAAACAGGCCATGTCACAAATGAATGTGACATTACTAGCCTATGAAGCGAACGCTGCGATCAACTTAGCAACGCTGCAGCTTTTAGCAACTGATCTGTATGGTTCCCAGGTGTTTGATCCTGACCAATCAGACATTGATGAACAATCCTAAGGATAGATTATTAAACACCGTGAAAACTCCTTTTAAGCACCTTTTCTAAAAGCAGCATGGTCTCCTCATAAGTTAATACCAAGAGATATGCATCATTAACTATACAATTTGTGTCTGTGTGACTTTTGTTAGCATGGTGTGATATTGCATTGAATTGGTTTAATGAGAAATTGCATTGTCTTGTCACATTTGTATACATTCCACAATGTGTGTTTTGTACCTGTGTGTGCTACAAATGTTTGTCCCATGTCATGCTGTGCTTGTGTGTTGTGTGTATTGTGCTTGCATGATGTGTTTGCTGTGCTTGTATAATGCTGTGCTTGCCTGATGTGTGATCCTGTGTTTGTATAATATGTATACTGCTCTTGGGTGACATGTTTGCTGTGTATGTTGGGTGTATGTACAACATGTATTTGTTGTATGATGTGGATCACTGAAGATGGGGCCCATAAACAAATCTTGCACAGGGGCCCTTTGGTCCAAGTATCTGACCCTGAAGATTGAATATATTGCATGATGGCTTGCTCTGTAACCTATATACAAACAGTATAAAGCTTGATGTGCTTGGTGAATAGACATAATTCATAAGTATTTTATACTGTCTGATCTCTTTAAACATTGATTTATATTTTATATTTACCTATGTTTGCTGGATCAGTTGACAGAAATGTCAAGTTTCTTTCTGTCAAAGTAAATGTAGTGTGCAGCTTTCTCATGAGTCTAAATTTCACTAAATCCTAGCTTTGGTATTTCAGCACTCTCCAATTCCAGTGCGCCACCTAGTGTAGTAAAATGATCAGTTGCATTTGTCCGCAGCTGGCATTTTCTGTCTGATTTCTATTATGGAAACTTTACAGTCTATTAGCAAATACAGATTTATTTATAGAGAAAATGATGTGAGTAATACAGATGTGTTCTCCATTACCTGCCCTAAAATTCCTAGTGTTAACCTTTTAAGGACAGTTAACACAGAATATTCTTTTTTGTCTCTAACGTATCAACATATCCTGGAAACTTAGCGTTTAGATAATAAAAAAGTAAACCATCAGGACCCATGCCTTACTATATATGAGATTATATGGAAGATGACATACAGGAACATGACAAATTGTACTGGTCTGAAATGAGTTATTAATATTGAGTTTTGCTGTGAAATTTAACTATTTGCACCTTGTAGGGAACTATATAAGTGTGTTTAGTGAGGGTCTGGTCCATGGTCATGCTTATTTAGTTTGATATGAAGCTTCATTTCTAAATGTGTGATGCATGTAAAAAATGTGCAAAGTATTGCATGCTGTAGATATCAAATCCCCTCCAAAGCACCGTTGCCCCATGTGACCTCCTCCCTGACTTGCCAATTCACACAGTGGAGTATATTTACTAATAGGTAGACAGTGTAAACTTAGGCAATTCATAAATGTGCCAGATTTCTCACAGTGACTGATGTTGGATGATACATCTTGTGCATCTTCACACTTTTCATTTGGCTTACTTTGAGCCATAATTTTATGTAAAAAATTTGGTGCACTTTGGCACATTTTTTGCATTTAAGTCATGTCTCCTTTTCCTGGAAGCCACATCGACTTGTCTAGCTAGTAAAATTTAATCTCAAAGTAGATATGCCAAAATGACTCAAGATGTGCCGAGATGCATCAAGATACACTGAAAGGTGCTAAAACACTCCACATTTTGACACACTTTACACCAGAGTCTAGTTGTAAAGACAATGGTAAATCTGCTCCGTGTATTCCAGTGAATCAAAAGTCAGGACTCTCAATTTCTATGAGAGCCTTAATCAGACTCCTATTAGAATACACTGAGAGTCCTGATTTGTTGTTCATGGAAATACTGTTCAAGTCACAGAGATCAAGTGGGGCAATGATGCACAGGAGGCAAGCTGATATTCATAGAATACAGTGCTTTTTCTGTGTGTGTGTTTCAAGCATCTCAAATTCAAACATATATTATGAAATGTTGGGGCAAACAATTTGAAGAGTGTGCATTTAATTTATAGATGTAGCAATGTTTAAAGGGGTTTTCCAGCCCCAAATGGAGTTTTCATACTGATGACCTATGTGCATATGTGATCTGTGAAGGTCCATTTCCCAGTCTCTGCGCAGATCTGCTGTTGCAGCAGTCTCCAGGTGCTGGAAGTTGATGCAGTAGAAGGGGCGCACACGTCGCCTGCTCTTATTCAAGTAATAGTAGCAGTGCTTCAATTCCCTGGAGTCACAGCTATGCAGTAGATAGGGCTGCTATGTCACTTCTATTACTTAAATAGGATAAGACTGAACATGCTCTCTGTCTACTGCGCCAGCTTCAGGTGTCTAGAGGCTGCTGAAACAGCTGATCTGTGCGGTGTTTGGGTGTCAGATCTCCACAGATCATATACTTATAACCTGGCCTCTGGATAGGTCATCAGTATGGAAACTTCATTCAGGCCAGAAAACACCTTTAACTTGACACTTAACATATTAAATACAGTGTGGCACTAGTGACCTTATAAATGATTGTGTGTGTTTGTGTGTTTGGTATCAATTTAAGGTTTGCTGCAACAGTGCATTTAACACGTTAAGGTCTTATTCACACACTAGTGTTTTGGTCAGGAATTTGCATCATTGATTTTAAACCAAAATCTGGAGTGTATAATACACTTACAGATGTAGCCAAGTTTAAAATAACTTTTAGCACATTAAGTAAACAATTTCTAATCACATTAACTTGACTTTTTTACATTGCTTCCAATGGCTTTGTGCAGTTATCAGATTCAAGTTGAAGATGACTATATCTGTAGTTAAATATAATGTTTTGTGTTTTCAACATGATCCTGGTTTTAGCCCATAATCACTGATGGAAATCAATGGCCAAAACATACATGTCCAATATAAACTTTATTAGATCTGTACACTCTACTTAGTTGACTAATGATGATGGATTACATGGCAGGTCAGTGGCTAGCACTGATGCCTTTGGGTCCTGCGTTTGAATCTGATGGAGGGCAGCATCTACATGGAGTTTGAGTGAGCGTTCCATATTTGCTTGGGCTTCCTTTCACACTTAAAAAAAAATAACTGAGGGTGGGTTCACACCTGCGCTTGGTGTCCGTCCGTCGCCAATCCAGTGAAAATCTCGGCGAACTGGATTGGCGTCGGATACAGACCGGTCAGCGGCGCATTGGTTAAAAACCCATTCATTTGAATGGGTTTTTAAAGCAGTGCGCAGGTGTGCGCTTACACCCTCTGCGCTGCCAATCCTTTTTTTTTTCGTCGGACACGAAGTCCTGCCTGTCCGACTTTGTTTCCGACAAAAAAAAAAGGATTGGCAGCGCAGAGGGTGTAAGCGCACACCCGCGCACTGCTTTAAAAACCCATTCAAATGAATGGGTTTTTAACCAATGCGCCGCTGACCGGTCTGTATCCGACGCCAATCCAGTTCGCCGAGATTTTCACTGGATTGGCGACGGACGGACACCAAGCGCAGGTGTGAACCCACCCTGATATGTTCATTCGGAATACAGATTGTAAACCCAAGTTGGGGAAGTCACCAATGTGAGTGATGGCAAATTATGTACTATACTGCATAATATGTTTAAGGTATCTAAATGAATATAATAAATATGATTGCTTTTTATTTGTCATTGTTCGCAAATAAGGGTTGTGTAAGATTAGAATAAAAAATGCCCCCCCCCCCAAAAAAAAAAAACAGCATTACAGATCTTAAAGGGGTTCTCTTCAAATTTTCTTTAAAAAAAATGTTATAGTACCTGCCCTGATACATACTTGCATCCTCTAAGTATGATGCAGGAGCTCCTTTTGGATGAATTTTGCATAGAGCATAGCTGTGATGGACATATTCTTTTTTTTTACAATCTTACCTCTAGAGCCAACAAGATCCTGCATCTTACTAAGAGAATGTAGGTACTATATGCATCAGCATCAGGGTAGGTACCCTGAATTTTATTTGTTTTTATATTTTGGCCAATTCTTTGAGAACCCCTTTAATGGGCTCTGCATGTTACTGCAGCTCATGATCATTCACTTGAATTTAATTAAGCTTAATGTGGTGAATGAGAGAGAGTTTCAGTAACCATGAAGGGGTTACCATCCATTATGTCTTATTGGTTGTGATTCACATATATAAATAATTACATGGGGATCTCAGCGTGAAGCCAATCAATTTTCTCTTTCAACCAAAGGACCACAGGGGCCTGTAGAATTAGGTGTGCGTGCGTAGTAAATGGATGCCGGGGTGCAGAAGGGGTTGTGTGTCCTGAAGAAGAGTGATTAATTTGACAGTAATACAGAGCTTAAAGTGTACCACCAATTATAAAAAAAAAATTCATAAATAATTAGAAGAGGAGAATATAACAACTTTTGTAATATATCTTATTTAGGAAATATGTTTCCTTCTAATCTAATCAAGCTGAGCTACTTATTACATATTAACTTATGGAGAGTGGAGGGGAGAAGAAGGCTGCTGGAAAAGGCTCACTAATAGCTGAAGCTGCTACACTCTACTCTGTGAGCCAGGGCGGCCTTCTGACTCGGCACAGATTAAAGGTTACACATATAGAGATTTACAGACTATATATAAACAAACAGACTGAGTGAAGATAGGGAGGAGAAGAGCAGCTGAATTAGTAAAACATGAAACATATTTGCTGTTATATTGCAAAATTTCTTTATAATCACCTGTGCTATTCATTTGTGAAAAGTAGATTTATAATTGAAGATACCCTTTAAAGGGATTATCCACTTATCCAATGGGGTTATCCTTAAAACAGATCAATTTAAGATTGGTAGCTCTGTCAGAAACCTAATAATCAGTTGTTTTCACAGAACTGTGAGTCTCAGCATTGCTTACATGGAATAGCAGCTCCTACTGCAGTGCACACATTCCACCTTTTTTATAGCAAGTGTAAAGTGTAGCAGGATTGTCCCAGACCCTTTAATGGGGCACCACTGCAATGCTCATGACAGACACTATCAAAAAGATGGCATGTGATAACTGCAGCTCCTGGCATGTAAACAATAGCAGAAACTGCTGTCCCATGTAAACAGATGATTGGCGGGGGTCTCTAACAGGCAGACTAAACCCCTACTCATCTAAAATTGATTAAAATCAGGCTATCAATTTTATGAAAAGTGGATAACCCCTTTGCGTGTGCAAGTGGGAAGAGAGGCTATGCCCTCATGGATCACTAATCTACTCTTTTTTATGTGCCTTTCCATGAGAACCTCAGCAAGTAAAATGAACTTGTCTATCATGTCACTTCCTTCTCCTATCATGTTACAACCAAGCCCAGCTACTACACAGTGTATGGCGCTGTGCTTCTGGTTAGTACTTTGATCCCTGAACTCCGCCTAGTTCCAGTGAGGGGCAGGATCTGCATGCAGTTGATTGGTGGACGCCTCAGGATAGGTCCTCAATAGTAACTTCCTGGAAAGCCCCTTTAATTGTGAATGTATATCACAAAGTGGAAGCATGTCCTGACACTTTGTAACATTACATAGAAATATGTTCAGAGCCTTTTAATGAGATAGCAAACCTTGTTTTCAGCACATTTTATGATAGTTTGCAATTGCAGTGTTTCCCAGCTATGCACAATATACCTAATCTCATCACCCATAATGTTTTTCTTTTATTGTTTTACCTTGATCTGTATTGTTCTCATTGCACAAAATGAGCTCAGTAAAGTAATTCAACCAATGTGAAGTATAAAGCAAATATTCTTTTTGCTGTTTATAAATGGAGCTAAAGGATACAGGATAAAGGACACATAAACACCGCAAACAATGGTGATGATGAATTCAGTCACGAATGTGTTGCAAAATATAGAGATCTGATAGAACTGTAGATGAAAGAGTAAAGAAACTCTGAGGAATAAAATGGAAAGTGTAGTTAAAAGTAATAAAGTTGCAATAGAGAGGAAAAACAAAGTAAATATGAAAGGAACAAGACAGACTGTAAAAGTAATAAGTGTAAAAGGAGAGAAGCAAGGTGGAAAGAACAGGGACCAAGGTCAGAGACTACAGAAGAAGCGGAAACCTGCAGGTCGGTTAGAGATGTAAATTAGAGCCTAAAGGAACACTGCTGGCAAAACTTATATAAACTTATACATAGTGTTATGCCTAGAGCAAGACCTTAGGGGGCGCATAACACAGGGTTCCCTAGAACATCAAATACAAAATCCCTGTGTCCAATAATCCTGCAAGTCAAAGTAGTCCTGTACTTTTAGAAACTAATTTCATGGTAGCTGAACACCAAATGTGTTTCCATATACACACATCCATACACAGTAGGTTCTGCCTAAATTGATGTCTGCTACTGAACACGTGTAACCAATGGTGTTAACCCTTTTTACACCACAGAAAGGAGTGGTTAGAAGGATGATGCTAGTTGAACATAAAATATAAAACTTATGTTGGAAACATTAGATTAATAAAAATGTATCGTCCTATTTAAAGTGCATGATCTGTGAATAGGACATACAGGTGCACCTCAATAAATTAGAATATCTTTGAAACGTTCATTCATTTCAGTAATTCAGTAATACAATTCATAATCAGAGTCTTCCATGATTGTGTGTCCTACTGAACCAGACTGAGGGACCATTTAAAGGCTTAGGAATCCTTGGCAGGTGACACACTGAATTTACAATACTGAACTTTTTTACAGTATTCAAATTTTCTTAGATTTGGGTTTTCATTACCTGTAATCCATAATCAACATTTACAGAAATAAAACACGTGAAATAGAACACTGTGTGTAAAGAATCTAGAAAATATAGGAGGTCACTTTTTTAATTTAATTACTGAAAGAAATAAAAGTTTCAAAGATATTCTAATTTATTGAGATGCACCTGTATCATAAAATTTGGACAGCATTGGATGATATCACATAGCTCTTGTCATCTTTATTAAAGTAGCCCTTCTGCAAAAATTTTGAATCTCTGACATTTAAGAAAGGTACATGATTTAGATTGTAATGAAGATAATTTCTTCCTAACAGTGGCTATGTCTGTTAGTTATCTACTCCCTTCTGGTCCTCAGCTGCATCATGTGACTGACACTCTGACTCTCTAAGTATTTTTTGTGTGGATAAGAAAGAATAAAATAAAAAACTGATTTCCTCTCTATAGATGCTGTATGTTTTGGAGATTTAGGGTACATTTGCATCACATCTTTTACATCTGTTAAGCAGATCTGTTTAACGGATGCAAAACATGGATGCCAACAGATGCAAAAAGAAGGCCATCAATTTATATATATACTGTATATATATATATAGTTTTAAAAAAACCTTTTTTGTCCTTTTTTTATACGTTTTTTTTTTTTTTTTTTTTTTTGACAGGCACAAATGTGTGATATAATTCAGACAGAAATGGATGGCCATCTGTTTGTATCCATTTCTTACATCCACTTTATTTGTATTTGTTAAATGGATCTGCTACACGGATGTAAGAAAAAACAAAAACTTGATGAGTGTTGTCACATGATAGAAAGTAGGATCGGAAGTTCAAAGTCAAAGTTCAACTGATATCCAGGGGTCAGAAAGAATAGGAACTAGAGCTGTCATACTCGGAAACAAATGCACTGTGAAAGGCATGCTGCAGCTTGCAATGTATAGTATGCAAGCTGTGAAAGCAAAATAGTTTTATACCAAAATCACTTTGTAAACCATTTTTTTTTAAATGGATGTGCATGCATTCATAGTCTTTAATGTATGTTTTTGAAAGGTGAGTTGCTTGCTTCCAGGACCGAATTAGCGCAATGGTAATTTAATATGAATTTCATGAGTGTAAAAACATAGTGACCTTCCATAAAAACACACACAGCGTGATATATCTCCACAGGAAGATGTTGTGCGCTAATGGCAATAAACAAGTCACACCAAGTCACACCTGCATAAAGATTGCCAGCAGTTCTCGAGTGCTCTAATTATATATGTCGCAGCAAATGAATAGTCCGCAGTACACACAACGCTGCAATAACAAATTGTAATGCTGCAGAACTTTAATTCTAAATCTAATATACAGATGCAGAACCATTACTTTTATCCCATGCAAAATCTGTAAGAGGGCTCCTGCTATCATGATAACACTAGTGACTTGTTATTTACAGATAAACCATTATATATATATATATATATATATATATATATATATATATATAGTAGCGTAACTAGGAATGGCTGGGCCCCAAGGCGAACATTTGACATGGGCCCCCCCCAAGCCGCCGCCCCCAACCCCCCCACACACAAACCGCATTCCTGCGCACACTATTATGCCCCATAGTGGCCCCTGCACACGGTATTATGCACCATAGTGGCCCCTGGACACGGTATTATGCCCCATAGTGGCCCCTGGACATGGTATTATGCAGCATAGTGGCCCCTGCACACAATATTATGCCCCATAGTGGCCCCTGCACACAATAGTTTGCCCCATAGTGGCCCCAGCACACAGTAGTTTGCCCCATAGTGGCCCCGACACACAGTAGTTTGCCCCATAGTGGCCCCTGCACACAGTAGTTTGCCCCATAGTGGCCCCTGCACACAGTAGTTTGCCCAATAGTGGTGCCTGCATGCAGTAGTTTGCCCCATAGTAGCCCCTGCACACAGTAGTTTGTCCCATAGTGGCTCCTGCACACAGTAGTTTGCCCCATAGTAGCCCCTGCACACAGTAGTTTGCCCCATAGTGGCCCCTGCACACAGTAGTTTGCCCCATAGTGGCCCCTGCACATAGTAGTTTGCCCCATACTGGCCCCTGCACACAGTATTATACCCCATTGTGGACCACCCATGAACGATTATTATACTCTGGGGTCTTTTCAGACCCCAGAGTATAATGATCGGAGACCCAGAGGAGGATACAAACATAGAAAACACTGCAACTTACCTCTTCCTCGCTCCGGTGCACTCCCATGCGCTACTTCGGCGATCTTCAATGTCGGACCGGATCTCGCATGATCCAGGCCGGCGTCGCGACGCATAATGATGTCAGCTGACGTCTGGGACGTCACCAAACAGGCCCGAAGCCTGCGGAGCGGCGGAGAGGTGAGTTACAGTGTTTTTTATGTTCGCTCACCTCCCCTGGGCCCCTGATCGTTATACTCCGGGGTCTCAAAAGACCCCGGAGTATAACTATAGCAGTGATTGTGGGGTTCGCGGTAGCGACTGCCACAGGGCTCTGGGCCCCGTAATGTTGCGGGCCCTGTGGCAGTCACTACCACTGCTACCCCGGTAGTTACGCCCCTGTATATATATATATATATATATTATAAACTGCGTGTAACATCAGTGAATGCATCTCATGTTCAGTGCTTTTTGGTGATTTATACACTTTCTACCAGGCAATGAGCATTTCACTAGTCATCAGTACAGATGTAGCAAGTTTAACTTGACTCTTAATAGGTTGCCACAATGTAGTACAGGGTGTTATCTCAACTCTTTCAATGGGTTTTCAATGGCTTTCACATTGCAAAAAGTTATCACACCGCATAAAGTCAATTTAAACACTGCTATATCTGTAGCATTGAACTTCTTCCAAAATACTCCCAACATATTATTTCTATCATAAAAAAGTCATATAGGGACACCTATTGGTAGAAAATGGTATTACACATGGTAATATGTGGTTTACTGTAGGTTTAATAACACACAGGTGTGAAAAAAGCAATCTGTATTGTTTTATTATCCATGAATAGAGTAAGCAAACATATTTCACATCTCACTACTTGCATAGTCTTATTAACATTAATCATTCATATTTTTTGACCTGCAGAGCTCCCACTTTTAAGTTAGAAACATTAGATTAAACAATTTGCATCAGTCAGTTTGCTGGGAAACTGACAGCAATAAAAAAAAAAGCCATGGTCAGTAGTTTCCTGTTATTGTTTCAATTTTTCTCATATTTGCTTTAATAATTTCTATAGCACCAACATATCCCAGCATTGTACAGAGTCAGTCGCCACTGCAGCTCACAATCTGAATTAACCTTCAGTATTTTTGAATGTGGGAGAAAAGCTAGGAAAAGATGGGGAGAACATACAGACTCCATGCAGATGTTGCCATTGGTCAGATTTCAAATTTTGACCTAGGACTCTAGAACTGCAAGGCATAAATGCTAACTATTGAGCCACATGCTGCTATTGAGTTCCAATGTAGTCATGTAGTCTGTAGTAATGGTTAAAACATGTTAATTTATAACAAGCATAATGCCTAATGCACAAGTCCCTTTTTAGGCTTGGTATGATATAGATACTGGAGATCCACAGTGTACAGTGGGGAAAAAGCGTATTTAGTCAGCCACCAATTGTACAAGTTCTCCCACTTAAAAAGATGAGAGAGGCCTGTAATTGACATCATAGGTAGACCTCAACTATGAGAGACAAAATGAGAAAACAAATCCAGAAAATCACATTGTCTGATTATTTAAGAATTTATTTGCAAATTATGGTGGAAAATAAGTATTTGGTCAATAACAAAAGTTCATCTCAATACTTTGCTATATAATCCTTTGTTGGCAATGACAGAGGTCAAACATTTTCTGTAAGTCTTCACAAGGTTGGCACACACTGTTGCTGGTATGTTGGCCCATTCCTCCATACAGATCTCCTCTAGAGCAGTGATGTTTTGGGGCTATCACTGGGACTTTCAACTCCCTCCAAAGATTTTCTATGGGGTTGAGATCTGGAGACTGGCTAGGCCACTCCAGGACCTTGAAATGCTTCTTACGAAGCCACTCCTTCGTTACCCTGGCAGTGTGCTTGGCATCATTGTCATGCTGAAAGACCCAGCCACGTTTCATATTCAATGACCTTGCTGATGGAAGGAGGTTTACACTCAAAATCTCACGATACATGGCCCCATTCATTCTTTCATGTACGTGGATCAGTTGTCCTGGTACCTTTGCAGAGAAACAGCCCCAAAGCATGATGTTGCCACCCCCATGCTTCACAGTAGTTATGGTGTTCTTTGGATACAACTCAGCATTCACTCTCCTCCAAACACGATGAGTTGTGTTTCTACCAAACAGTTCTACATTGGTTTCATCTGACCATATGACATTCTCCCAATACTCTTCTGGAACATCCAAATGCTCTCTAGCAAACTTCAGATGGGCTCGGATATGTACTGGCTTAAGCAGGGGGGCACGTCTGGCACTGCAGGATCTGAGTCCCTGACAGCGTAGTGTGTTACTGACGGTAGCCTTTGTTACGTTAGTCCCAGCTTTCTGCAGGTCATTCACTAGGTCCCCCCGTGTGGTTCTGGGATTTTTGCTCACCGTTCTTGTGATCATTTTGACCCCACAGGGTGAGATCTTGCGTGGATCCCCTGATCGAGGGAGATTATCAGTGGTCTTGTATGTCTTCCATTTTCTAATTATTGCTCCCACAGTTGATTTCTTCACACCAAGCTGCTTGCCTATTGCAGATTCAGTCTTCCCAGCCTGGTTCAGGTGTACAATTTTGTTTCTGGTGTCCTTCCACAGCTATTTGGTCTTCACCATAGTGGAGTTTGGAGTGTGACTGTTTGAGGTTGTGGACAGGTGTCTTTTATACTGATAACAATGTCAAACAGGTGCCATTACTACAGGTAATGAATGGAGGACAGAGGAGCCTCTTAAAGAAGAAGTTACAGGTCTGTGAGAGCCAGAAATCTTGCTTGTTTGTAGGTGACCAAATACTTATTTTCCACCATAATTTGCAAATAAATTCTTAAAAAATCAGACAATGTGATTTTCTGAATTTGTTTTCTCATTTTGTCTCTTATAGTTGAGGTCTACCTATGATGACAATTACAGGCCGGCCTCATCTTTTTAAGTGGGAGAACTTACACAATTGGTGGCTGACCAAATACTTTTTTCCCCACTGTACGTCCGTGTGTCTTGGATTTTTTTTTTTTTTGTATGGATTCAGTTTGAGCCACGGAAAGAATAATGTGGCTGATATACTACTGGCCCTGTGCAGAATTCTGTTGTGAAAGTGGAACAATGTTTGGTACACATCAGTTTGCACAAAAATTGTGCCACTTTTCTGCTTTTCTAGTCCTGAAGCTACATTAGAGACAAGTAGGTGGAACAGAGAAGGGAGTGGGCAGAGCAAGGGTGAGGTCTCCTTAGCCCAACTAATTTATGATGCTTTACATGAGAAACCTGACATAACTTATAGCTGTTATCTAAGCCATGTCCAAATTGACTTAGATTTTAGTACTGGCTCATGATATAAAACACAATTGCAGAATTCTCTGAGTATGACTTTTTTAGGCATTTTATCATATAAGTGACGATGGGAGAAAAAAAAACGTAAAAAAAATCCTTGTCAAAGAATGTGTGCCACAAAAAATGCCAAGAAAAAGCAAGAAAAAGCCACACTCCAAACTTGCAGTGAAAAATCAATGTGGGTTTATTCCAACAGCTATATTTCGGTCCAATAAATGTAGGGCCTTGAGAAGCCTTTAGAGAGGTAGCCTATATGTGGTGTTGCATAGGCGAATAAAACAAGATTAATCTTTATTGCTACATGCTGGCAGATTTTCTCTTATCTATCTATCTATCTATCTATCTATCTATCTATCTATCTATCTATCCATCCTCTCGGCTGCCCGCCCCCTTCACTTTGTACTGTGGGCATCGTAGAGGATTTCTAGAACAACTGTGTGTCTGGACACCTTGATGGAAGTGCACAAAATTGGCTTCCTCAGGATTACACTGCAGATTTGGAGTGTGGCTTTTTCTTGCTGTTCTGTCTACATGGTATCTTCTGCCAGATCTTGAGGGTTCGTACCCACTCTGGAAAGAGTTGTAACATGGTGCTGCTTCACAACCATTCTTTTAGATAGATAGATAGATAGATAGATAGATAGATAGATAGATAGATAGATAGATAATAAATAGATACAAGATTAATAGTAGATAGAATGTGGATAGAAGATAAAGAAATAGATAATATTTTCGGTGAACAAGCCACATTTTAGATGGTAAGATATTATGTTGCATGTTTTCTTTCCTCATAATAGTAATTGAGATGTAATGACACAGCTAAAGTTCACCGAGTGTTTCATAAGCAGCTTGTTGCATGGATCCTTCACATTATTGAATTAAAAACAGACAATAAGCACATTTGGAATGAACGATTACTCACAGAGAGAATTTTACCTCTTTGCATAATAATATGTCATTGTTTATAATCACATCTTAAAATGGATTTGAAATTAGTTTAAAATGTATAATATTCAACAACATCTAAAATTCTGGCAATGAGAACTAATATTCTCAAAGCAAACAGTGGCTTTCATACATTTCCTTCAGATCTTAAGGGTATTCAGTGATTGCTGATGGCCACCATTGCTCTTAATGATATCTATAAGACAGACGTTTGTATTGATACAGACATGTTACTGAAATAACACGGAATTAGCATTTAATGCCAAAGTTATGGCATTTCAATCATCCTACATGAACCTAAATGTTATTCTAATCATATTATGGATTGTTTTCAAATAATAAGATGTCTTTTTTAAAAAGTCACTGCAGCACAGATGTCTTCACTAAAATGAATCAGGTAATATAGTCATGAACACAATCTTATTAGATTAGAGAGAATGGGAATGGAAAGTCTAGACATGTCAAATATCTGCACCTGCTATTAATTTCTACTATATATCTCCCAAGGCAGACATTATTCTTAGTGAAAGGCACATCAGGTTGCAGATTTTCCTGCCAATCCTTTAAAACATTTCTAAGGGGAAGCTGTCTTCAATTCCAAATAATACAAAATGTCAATGTATACAGCTTGAAATATTTTTGCTGTCAAAAAGGAACAAACATGAAATTGTGACTTATTTTTAAGCATACCTATCATTACAAAAAAAAAAAATCACAATGACTCCGTAGGCAGCAGTAGATGTATACTAAAGGTGGAACAGCCTGAAATTGTTTGTCTAACATTTCCTCTCTCGATGTCTCCATATGAGTTCTTGTTGGTATAATGCAAATGCTCTGTTCAGTACCCTGAATGAATGAAAGGGGTTTTCAAGTACCATTATATTAAAGGCCTATCCTTAGGATAAATCATCAGTATCAGATGGGTGGGGGGGTCTGACACTTGATATCCCTACTATTAGCTGTTTGAAGAGACTGCAGCTTTCAAACAAGCACTCACTACTACTCACTACTTACGAATCACAGCCCCATACATTGTATAGTGGCTATGGTTGGTATTGCACCTCAACTCAACTTTTGTGACTAATGAACATGAATTCACTGGCCTGTGAAGCTTGCTTTTGGAGAATAATGAGATTTCTGTACCTTAAGGGTCACAATGCATTTTCTTAACTCTAATGTGTGTCTTCTGCATAAGCAACATAAAAAATGTCTGTTACTGTACCTGCATTTCCAATGGGAAACTGTGTATATCATCCCACAAGGGGAATTGATATCTGTCTGACTGCAGTTACAGTGCAGAAACTGTATGGAAGGTGCAGCAGGTAGGTCAAGTTGTTAAACTGCAGCAGATATTCGAAGTTCAGATTCATATTTGTACAGTGTGAACATGCCTTTAGAGACAACCTGAATAAATGTTGGATAATATATTGCACGTAAAGCAAAATGTCTGAGTCCAGCACAGATGTGTGATTCCCTCATCCCATTGACCTTGGAATGTGCTTGAAATCTCTGAAAACTATGACCAAGAACAAATTATTTTTTATCTTTAATGGAAAGGAGCTCAGTAATCTACAATACATTTTACTAAGTGGTTTTGGTAAATGTGGCTGATTTGGACAACTATATTTCAGATGTGAATAAATATTTCTCTTAATATTTTTTATTTTTAAAGATTTTTATCATTTTTAACCCTGAAGGTTTATAATAGACATCTTTACAAACCACAGAAAGAAGTACAGTGTTTAGTTGAATTATTTCCATCATTCACATAGATATTAAATATAGCAGGATGCATGTGTTAAAAATATTCCATGTAAATACCCCTTGGACTGGAGTTGGGGGCTTGGGACCGCATTCTAGTTATCAGTGCAAATCCCAGTGGTCAGACAGCCATTAATCATATTTTTAACAACTATAGGTGAAAAAAAGTTGTAAGGTAAGTCTGTTAAAAAGCAGTCCAATAGTTACTAGTTCAGGGGTGGACTGGTCATATATTTAACTGGGAAGATGCCGGGTGAACTGCTCATTTTGATCACACATTGGACTGTCTGGTCTGCCTTCTAACCCCATGTATACATTATGCTTATGAGTTTTATTCTTTGCACAGTGTTCTCTATAAAGAACAGCCATGATTTTAGGCTGTTATCAGTAGAGGTCAGTGAACCAATAAGAAGTTGGCTCACTGTTATCTTAGTGTCCTGTAATTCTGACCACTCTCCACATAGAAGACATGTACATCTAGTATAAATCATGGTAAACACTTTCCTCTCTATGACCAGTGACCACCTTCTACAGAGATAGCAGTCATCCTTGATCCGTGAGTCAAACATAGCAAATCCATCCTTCATGCAACTGCTTTTAGACATGTCTCCTGGAAAAGCAATCTCTGATGAGTTTTGCTGAGGTGGAAGGGAAGGGGGCTTGATGGTGTGAAATATGTTTTCTGGTATATATATATTACTAGCAGAAGGACCCGACTTCGCACGGGTATATTTCATTTTTTGTTTGTGTATTGACCCCATAAGAATTGCCCAGTTTTGCACTTGACATCCAGTATGGCAGTCCAGTATAGGTACAGTCTATTTATGGCTGTGTTGCTATGGAAACCTGATAAATGAAATGTTAACTTATATTGGCTGATGCACGTCATATGATTGAATATTTAAGGACCTGCAAACTGCTATTGACTCATACAGGTCATAAATAGCTTGGTTGCTATGGAAACCTGGTGTAAAGTTGTGTGTATGTTAAGACTGAAGAAGCTGCGATTTTCCATTGGTCCATAAGTGTCATGTGATCATGTGTATCTCAGTTTGGATATCAGTGAAAGACTTGCGATCCGTTGTTATGGAAACCTGGAGTAAAGCTGTGTGTATAATAATAATAATAATAATAATAGTCCTTTAATAGTCCCACAATGGGGAAATTCAGTGTGTTACAGCAGCAAAGATAAGCAGATACAAATACAAATACAACATGTACAGGAATATTCCAAGGTGAGAGGCATTACATTGATAGCAGACAGACAGATAGGGCGTAGCAGGGGGGGGGGGATTTAACAGGCAGAGAGATATTTCAGTTCTCTGTGTGTAATGATCTCCGCTTAGGTCGGTGTTGGTTGTACAGCCTAACCGCGGTGGGGAGGAAAGACTTCCGATAGCGCTCCTTCTCACACCTAGGGTGGAGCAGTCGGTCACTGACAGTACTGCTCAGCGCGATCACAGTCTCATGCATGGGATGGGACTTCTTCTTCTGCATGGAGCTCACCACGGACAGTATCCTTCTGTCACCCACCACCTGCACTGGGTCCAGTGGGCTCCCCAGGACAGAGCTGGCCCTTCTAATCAGCTTGTCAAGTTTATTTCTGTCCCTGGTTGATATACTGCTCCCCCAGCAGGCCACTCCAAAGAAGATGGCTGATGCCACTACCGAGTTGAAGAAAGTTCTAAGAAGTGCCCCCCGGATTCCAAAGGCTCTCAGCTTCCTAAGCAGGTAGAGCCTGCTGTGGCCCTTCCTGTACAGGGCCTCCATATGATCTGCCCAGTCCAGCTTATTATTAAGGAGCAAACCCAGGTACTTATAGGTGTTCACAATCTCGATGCCCGTCCCCAGGATGTCCACTGGTTTAGGAGGGCTTCTGCCTTTGCGGAAGTCCACCACCATCTCCTTGGTCTTCCCCGCGTTAATCTTCAGGTGGTTCCGGTGGCACCAGTCCACAAAATCCCGGTTCAGTTCTCTGTACTCCCTGTCATCATTATCTGTGATGAGACCCACTATTGCAGAGTCGTCAGAATACTTCTGTAGGTAGCAGCTGGATGAGTTGCACCTAAAATCTGCAGTGTACAGTGTGAAGAGGAAAGGGGCGAGAACCGTACCCTGAGGTGCCCCCGTATTACAGATCACTGTACCTGACACACAGTCTCGGGCTCTCACGTATTGAGGTCGATTTGTGAGGTAGTCTAGGATCCAGTTGGAGAGGTGGTGGTCCACTCCAGCAAGGCCCAGCTTGTCCCTCAATAACCTGGGCTGTATGGTGTTAAAAGCACTGGAGAAGTCAAAGAACATTATTCTCACTGTGTTCCCTGGTTTCTCCAGGTGAGACAGAGCCCTGTGCAGAAGATGGATGATGGCATCATCTACCCCAATGCCCGGCCGATAAGCAAACTGGAGTGGGTCCATAGCGGGGCTCACTAGAGGGCGGAGATGTGTGAGAACCAATCTCTCCAAGATCTTCATCAGGTGGGATGTCAGTGCTACAGGTCTGTAGTCGTTGAGGTCCATAGGGTGGGGTTTCTTTGGAACTGGTACCACACAAGAAGATTTCCATAATTCAGGGACTATTTCCTGCCTCAGGCTCATATTATACATATATGTAATTATACCACACAGCTGGTCCCCACAAGTCTTAATTAGCCTTGCACTGATGTCATCTGGCCCTCCGGCTTTCCTCGCCTTGATCTTTTTCATCTCCTTCCTCACCTGGGCCCGTGTGAAGGTCAGACTGTGGCCAGATAAAGATGGATTTCTGGATTTACTGGTCTGTTGGGAAGTGGCCGCATGGGGAGAAGTCATTGTGGTGGGGGGAGCTGAAGGACATACTGGGGTGGGAGGAGCTGGTGTGTGATCAAATCTGTTGAAGAATAGGTTTAGTTCATTAAGCCAGTTAACATCTGCCTCAATCTGGCAGACAGACTGTTTATGACCCGAAATTGTCTTAAGCCCCTCCCAGACCCCCCTTATGTCTTTTCTTTCCATTTGCTTTTCCATTTTTTCTTTATAACTGGATTTTCCCTGCCTGATTTGATGCCTCAGCTCCTTTTGTACTTCCCTCAACCCCTCCTTATCTCTTGTCCTGAATGCCATCTTTTTCTCCTTAAGTAGTGTTTTTATATCAGAGTTAATCCATGGTTTGTTATTGGAGAAGCACCTCACCACTTTTGTGGGTACTGTGTTGTCCACACAAAAATTAATGTAGTCCGTTATGCAGTGTGTGAGTCCTTCTATATCTTCCCCATAAGAATCCTGCAGAACTTCCCATGCGGTTGTGTCAAAACAATCCCTCAGAGCCTCATCACTCTCCTCGGACCATATCCTCACTGTGCGGGTGACAGCTGGTTCTCTACGTACAAGTGGCTTGTACACAGGTCGGAGATGTACTAGGTTGTGATCCGATCTCCCCAGGGGCGGTAGGGCTGATGAGTGTATGTGACCTTGTGTAACAGTGTCATCCACAGCGCCCTGCCCCTTTAAAGCTGACCTACAGCAGTGATGAAAAATGGCTAGGTTGTTATGGAAACATGGAGTGCAGCTGTGTGCATGTGGCTGACAATGCCTTGTCAGATTGGAGACGGGCTTGGGTCTGCTGGGTTGTTTCAGCGAGCTGTTGTCTGTGACATATCTTGTCAGATTAGAGACAGGCTTGGGTCTGCTAAGAGTTTTCATTAGCTCGAGCAGCAGCCATGCGTTTTGCTGCAGGGGGCATGAGTAGTTTAAAAACGTTTCAATTTATAAGAATGCTGAAATCCAGCATGGCAGGCCAGTCAGTGGCGTAAATACCGGGGTAGCAGTGGTAGCGGCTGCCACAGGGCCCGGGACATTAGGGGTCCCGGTGGGCCCATGATGTTTTTTTGTTTTTTTTAAATAGGCCGTTACCTGCTGGTGTAACACCAGCAGGTAACGGGACCTATTTACTTACCGATCCCTGCTCCTGCTCATGGCTGCCTGCGCTTCACCTTCTGCAAAGGCGCCTGTGAGCAGGAGCGGGGATCGGTAAGTAAGGCCTGCGGGCCGTGAACCCCACAAACACTGCTATCATTATATTCTGGGGTCTTTTCAGCAGGCTTTGGGCCTCCTTGGTGACGTCCCAGATGTCGGTGGGCCAGTCCGACGTCATTATGCGTCGCGATGCATGCCTGGCTCATGTGACATCTGGTCCAACATTGAAGAGGTAGCGGGGAGTGCGCATAATACTATATGAAGGGGCCACTATGATACTGTGTGCAAGGGCCACTATGGGGACTAATAGTGTGTGCAGGAATGCAGTTTGTGCAGGGGGGGCCGTTGCTGGGGGGGTGGCTGGGGGGGGGTCACATGTCAAATGTTCGCCTTGGGGCCCAGCTGATACATGTGATATGACTGAATATTTAAGGACCTGTGAACTTCTATTGACTAATACAGGTCATAAATAGCTTGGTTGATATGGAAACCTGTGTGCCTGAGGAGAGTAAGTGCCTGAGAGCTCTTATTGGCTGATAAGGGACATGTGACCGTGTGTATGGCAGTTAGAATATGAGTGAAAAACTTGCAGGCTTGTATTAGCTAATGATGGTCATTTTTTGGGAATACTGTATCTCAGGAACGGTACGTCCAAGAGAGCTGAGACCCAGTCTATAATATTCCTGGATACCTGATGTACATGTGTGCCAAATTTGGTGAGGATCGGTCCAGTCGTTTGGTCATGCATAAAGAACAGACAGACAGACAGATAGACAGACAGAAACTCATTTTTATATATATAAGAGATTTAGACCCCTTAGTCTTAAAGAATAAGTGGACTTTTTAATGTACTGTAATATTTGTAAAATCTCTCGATGCCTATGAACTCAGTACCCCTGTATATAGACATGTGAGTGACACCTGAGTCTGTAAAAGTATCCTGCATGTTACACAGGCTAAGAGTGAGTAGGGCCATATACAGAATTGCCTCTGCAATATGTTCATACACTGGTAGGAGTATAGTGATATTTCCCACGTTATAGTTATATGTGTATAAGAGGAAATTTTATGCATTGCTTTGTCATGGATTGTTCATGCATAATTTAACATTATTTTCAGAGTAAAACTATTAATAGTAATAATGCTGCATTTAAGCATCTACATTGTTGTCACCACACTGAATTCACATTGAGAAAAAAGCAGTAATACATATCATATTTTGTCCCATCTTTTGGGCTACAGTACATGGCCACAAGGATATATTTCTTCTAGTTGATTATCTTATATAATAATAATTCTTATATAATGAAACTAACATGCCAAATCACATTCACAAGATCACAGCCTATGTTCTAATCTTTTAGGCCTGCACAATAGGCATATATATAGATTTAACATTGAATTTCAGCTTTACTACAACAGGAGACACAATTAATGGTTATAGTACAAGGCTTTCTCAGTGCAGGAACGCAGTGTGATGTTTACAGGCTCACATGGTTTTACAAAAGTAGGCCCTGTGGTCAGGGCCGGTTTTAGACAAAGTGGGGCCCTGGGCAAAAATTAAAAGTGGGTCCCCAAATGCTAATATGCAAACAACACCATCATCTTCCAGTGACAACCCCTATAATAACGCCTCCTTTCTGCCAACAAAAAAGTAACAACAAGCCCCATTTTACCACACACAATTCAAATGAGCACCTTTGTACCACCTATTAGATTTTTGCACCCAGTCATCAGTTATTATAATAATAATAATAATAATAATAATAATAATAATAGTCATTTAATAGTGCCACAATGGGGAAATTCAGTGTGTTACAGCAGCAAAGATAAGCAGATACAAATACAAATACAACATGTACAGGAATGTTCCAAGGTAAGAGGCATTACATTGATAGTAGACAGCGCCTCCTTATAAACAATAGTCCCTGCTTATAAATAATCTTACACCTTTATCAGTAATAGCTCCCTTATAAATGATAAATAGTGCCCTGTATCAGTAATATTCCCCCTTATCAGTAACAGTCACCCCGTAAAAATAATACTGCTCCCTTATAAATAATAGCCCCCTCATAAATAATAGTTACCCTTATAAATAATAGTCCCCATTATCACTAATAGCCCCCTTTATAAATAAGCCCACTTAACAATTATACCCCCCTTATAAATAGTTCCCCTCTTATAAATAATAGCTCCTCCTTATATTGGATGCCTTATATATAATAGTTCCCCCCTTATAAATAATAGCCCGTCTTATAAATAATAGTTCCCCCTTATAATAGCCCCCTCATACTTAAGTTTCCCAATTATATATAGTAACCCACCCTTATATATAATAGTTCTCCGTTAGACAGTGTTGGACTGAAGGGCCTTAGGCCCACCAAAGGAACTTGTTCTGGGGCCCCACCCAACAGCTTCCTGCTAATAGCCTACACCACGGCTCCTTCACTGAAGTCTTACATATGTGCTGACTATCCTGTGTTACTGAGTATGTTCCCCGTATAGTCAGCCCCTATAGTACTGTGCAGGCCCCAATAACTCCATGGCCAGCTCATGCACAGTACTGTATGGGGAATGACATGGCCATGGGGCACTACACGTATGTGCAAGATTATAGTGAGGGAACTGTGATGCAGACATAGCACATAGGGCTGCCAGCAGGAATTGTGAGCCCCCCCACAGTATAATGCTCCACATGGTATATAATGCTCCACAGTATAAAATGCTCTCCTGAGCCCTCCAGTTTCCCCACATGGTATATAATGCTCCACAGTGACCCCACACAGTATAAAATGCTCCCCTCAGCCCCCTATTGTGGTCCCACATGGTATGTAAGGCTCCACACAGTATAATACTCCAAAGTGGCCCACACAGTATACTACCCCTTAGTGGACCCAGACAGTACAATATGCTCCCCAGCAGCCCCACACAATATAATATGCTCCATACAGTATAATATACACCCCACAATGCCTCCCCAGTATAATGCTCCACAGTGGCCTAACACAGTATAACATGCTCCATAATGACCTCCACACAGTATAATATACTCCCCAGAGGGGTTCCCCCAGTATAATGCTCCACAGTGGTCCCCCACAGTATAATATGTTCCCCACAGTCCCCCCCAGTTTAATGCTCTACAATGGCCCCACAGAGTATAATATGCTCCCGAAAAGCCCCACACAATATAATACACTCCACAGTGGCCCCACACAGTATAACAGGCTCCCCACACTGTCCATTCCCCCAGTATAAAGCTCCACAGTGGCCCATAGTATAATATGCTCCCCAGAGGGCCCCCGCTAGTATAATGCTCCACAGTGCCCCCTCCAGTATTTTGCTCCACAGTGGCCCCACGCAATATATTATGCTCCCCAGAGCGTCCCCCAGTATAATGTTCCACAGTAGGCCCCACGCAGTATAATATGCTCCCCAGAGGGCCCCCTAGTATAATGCTCATTAGTCCCCCCCGAATAATGCCCCACAGTGGCGACACAAAATATAATATGCTCTGCTGATGCCCCCCCCAGAATAATGCTCCACAGTGACCCCACTCAGTATAACATGCTCCAGAATGGCCTCCACACAGTATAATATACTGCCCAGAGAGGTTTCCCCAGTATAATACTCCACAGTGGCCCAAAACAGTATAATATGCTCTCCAGAGCCCCCCCCCCAGTATAATGCTCCACAGTGGCCCAAAACAGTATAACATGCTCTCTAGAGCCCCCCCCCCCCCAGTATAATGCTCCACGGTGGCCCCGCACAGTATAATATACTGGGGGGCCCCTCTGGAGAGCATATAATACTGTGTGTGGCCACCGTGGAGCATTATACTGGGGGGGGCTCTGGAGAGCATATTATACTGTGTGGGGCCACTGTGGAGCATTATACTGGGGAGGGGGCCTTCTGGAGAACATGTTATATTCTGTGGGGTCTCTATGGAGTATTATAAAGTGGGGGGGCTCTGGAGAGCATGTTATATTTTGCGGGGCCTCTATGGCGTATTATAAAGTGGGGGGGCTCTGGAGAGCATGTTATATTCTGTGGGGCCACTTTGGAGCATTATACTGGGGGGCCCCTTTGGAGAGCATAATGCTCCAAAGTGGCCCCACAGAATATAACATTATCTCCAGAGCCCCCCCCCCCACACATTATAATTTTCCACAGAGGCCCCACAGAATATAACATGCTATCCAGAGGGCCCCTTCCCCAGTATAATGCTCCACAATGGCCCCACACAGTATAATATGCTATCCAGAGGGGCCCCCCAGTATAATATGCTATCCAGAGGGGGCCCCCCAGTATAATATGCTATCCAGAGGGGGCCCCCAGTATAATGCTCCACAGGGGCCCTACAGTGCTATTATTATATTATATTCTGGGGTCTCTTCAGACCCCAGAGTATAATAATCGAAGGCCCGGGGAAAGTAAGGTAAAATAACAAACAGTTATACTCACCTTGTTCTTACCTCTGCTGGGCCTCCTCGCGCTGCTCCGCTATCACCGCCGGCGCTCGCTTCTTCTTCTCTGCGGCTGACGTCACGCGTTGTGGACATCACCGCTGAGGCCTGTGATTGGGCCTCAGCGATTACGTGACGCACGCTGTCAGCACGCCCCACGTGACCGCTGTGGCCAGGCCTCAGCGGTGATGTCCGGAACGCTAGAAGATGACGTCGGACGCCAGGACAGGTGAGTAAAAATGTTTGTTATTTTTACTCACCTTGAAAAAGGGACCCTGCAGTCCCTTTCTGTTATTGCTTTGGCCGGACCTGACTCCGGGATCCGGAGTCATCAGGTTCCGGATCCCAGGGGCCCCTTTGGGGACGGGGCCCTGGGCAATTGCCCAGTTTGCCCCCCCCCTAACACCAGCCCTGCCTGTGGTTCCTTGTTGAAAGCAGTATTTTATAGAGCAGGAGGAACTGAGCAGATTGATTTATAATTTCATGGGTAAAGATTCGGTATAATCTGTTATTTATCCACTGACATCCCTGTTCTTTCTATGTTGAGAAGTCAAGGGGATGGTGTTATTATGGACTAACAACTATCTTGGTATGCACAGTCATAGTGGAGAGGCTGTCATTGAAAGGACAATCCTCTTGAATTCTCAACATAGAAAAAGCAGAGATTTCAATGGATAAATGACTGGTTTTATTGATTTTTTTTCCCCACAAACCCAGCATCAATCTGCTGAACTATGTTATGGTTTAGATGCAAGACCTCAAAAACAATAGCAGTAGTTTGGCTGATAACAGCTAGCAATAGAAACAGCTATTTAAAACTAGCACAGTTCTGTGAGCCAAGACAGACCCCCAGATGTCTTCACCAGAGCCTATTACGAGGTGGGATGGATTTTCTCTGAATCTGGGTTTCTGAATTGTCACCAAATTGAATGAGGTACCAATAATAAACGCTCTGCTGCTGAAGCCAAAATAAAACCCAGTATTGACTTACAGAGCGAAGTGCAGACAGGAGACAAGTTGTACAGGCATGGGTCAGAATCAGGAGAGGATGTCAGAGACCAAATAGGAAGACAAACATAAAATCCAGAAGCAGTAACAAGCAAGATCAGTAGACAAAAGGGAATCCGTAAACAAGTCAAGGACTCAGTAAGAAAAAAATGGACACAACAGAAAATTAAGCCAAACCAGGAGTAGTCAATAATTAGTTGGCACCTATGTCAAGAGGGTGGGGTCTTATATAGGCCACCTCAGCTGCTTATTGGATCAGCCCAGGGAACTTTAGAGCTACAGAAGCTTCCACAGCTTAACACAGCAACCTGAAAGGAGTAGCAGCAAAACTGACACTCCTGACACTTAAAGGTGTAGCAGCTGAACTGACACTCCTGACAAGCTAATTCTGCTCTATAACATGCTGTCTGCAGATTGATCTGCATTTTTCATGTGACAGGTTCACTTTAAGATATATTAACAATTCTGCTAGTCCATCTGGTTATAATATCTTTAACATTGGTTATTCTTGGGCCATCCTAAAGAGATATTACACTCCTGGAACCTATCAGGTGATTTGTGCTGTAACATCTGAGAGCCGAATATGACACAGGGATAGAAGCTAAACTCATATATACTGTAGATTTATGTAAGGCAATTTTGGAGCAGGATTTCTGAGTAAAAAGCAGTGTAAACCCTAACAGAACTCCAAGGAGATATAGTGAAAGTTCTGCTTACCTCACCCACACCAAGTGATTGACAGTCTTCTGTCTACACACACTGATATAAAACTGCCAATCGATGGGCAGAGTAATCAGGGTTCTCAGTGTGTCTGCTAAGAGTCCTGCCCTATCAGGATTCACTCTGATGAGGTGGCTATACCTATGCACAGCTCTCTAGTCACTTCTAGAGTTATGAAGCAGGCATACAAGGATATTTGTGATGACTCCCATGGAAATGAAGGAAGATAGATGTGCACATGTTTAGTTACTTCTTCATTCATTCTACACCTCGATGTGGTAGCCAAAGGCCACATCACCAGCTAGGAATCCCTTTCTGGAGAAAGATACAAGTTGCCAACGTGGATCCTGCAACCATCAGACATTTATAGCATATTCCATGGATATGTCATAAATATCGACAATAGCAATACTATGTTAAGCTTACAGTAATAGAAAATTTATATTGGTTATTTTTTTGTATTATCCTTGACCTGACCTCAAATAAGTTTTCATGTATGGTAATTTGACAGTGTAGATTAATGGGACTTTGACTCATCATGTAGTTTTGAGGAGATTATCCTTGTTAAAATACAACTGCATTTTAATTTGTTATTGAATTAACCAGATTTATGCCACAATTATGCTCTTAAAAAGCAAGAACCAGCAAAACAGGCTCCAGTAATTGCAGAACACATTTCTAAATACATAAAACATTTACGTTAGAATTTACTGACATGGTCTATAAAAAATGAACAAAAAGATTCGTTTTTCTTAAACATATAAAATATTAATTGGATGCTTTAAAATGGATAAAGAGCTGATAATATATGTCTTCATCACAGGCACTGCTGTGCAGGTTTTTTAACATAATATTGGAACATCAATTCATTATAAAACATTAATAGTATGCAAACATCACACAGGCAGAATAAAATATGACTTGGTTTTACTTCAGCAAATGGAAGACAAGGCTTAATTTAATTTAATAGTCTTGACAAGGTAAGAATGCAGGGTAGATTTTCAGTCCTTAAATATGCAGCATAATACATGAGCCCATGTCTTAAAATATGTATTTTTCAAGCAGAGAAAAATTCTCATTCTTAGCACTTTTCTCCTCAAGCTATGCTGGAATATCTAATGGGGAATTCAATTAAATCTCTTCTGATTGCCCAAAATTGAAGAACCAATTTTTAAATATATTCCTTAAAAACATCAGCCAAATAGTAGGCTCTGAATAGATTATATTATAGGTTATAGATAAGTTACACCAGGAGCTATGGTCACTGCCACAGGATAGGTCATCAGTATGTGGGGTCTAATCCCGAACAGGTCATCTGTTCTAGACCACCAAGGATACTGTAAATAATTCATCCACTGCCATAGACCACCAGGTATACAAGCATTAAACTTTTTATTAATCTTAACAACCTACGCTGCAGACATTAATCTCATTCCTGCCCTATACCACTTGGGGTTAAGACAATAACCTTCATTCCAATAAAATTGGGTGGTGTTTACTTTAGTAGTTTTTTGGATTCTATGTGGTCCTGTAGCTAGTTATTATGCTGCAAGCTACATAGACTAAGAAGAATGTTTGTTCATGACATCCTGGTAACAAGCAATTGGTTGATTTCAGACTACCATTTACCCCCATTGCTTGTTTTGGAAATTAGTTATTAAGAAACATTGTCCATGAGAAGGAACTCTGATAACTGCATCTGCAATGAGCCATACAGTACTTTTGCATGACTAACAATTTGCATACTAGAGTTTTCATAGCTGTATTTTGTAAAGAGCTGTGGATCAATTGCATGACCAGGACAGACCTTTATCCACTGCAGATAAACAATGAAGGTTTCTACTGCTTAACTTCAAGCAGGGTCAGTGCTGCGAGGCAGGAGTCTGATGTATTGATGATTTGGAGACTCTCCCTGCATACCTGATGTTCATTGATAGCTTTCTACCTATTATTTTACATAGGGAGAAATCTGTCAGTCAGAGGCAGTTGAGTGGACTCTTGTCTAACAGCAATGGCATCACTTTGCAATGTATAAACTGTGAGTTGTATAAAATTAAGACAATGTGTCTTTAAGTCTTTTCTCTCTCTATTCTCTATTCTCTACTATTTTTTAGTCCATCGTTGGATCCATTCTATTTTATCAGTGTGTTTTTGTAAATGAGGTCAACAGAACTGTACAGTATTTCAAATGTAGTCTCACTAGAGCGCTATGTAGTGGGATCTTAATCCTCTCTTTCTGCTGGTTATACCTCTAGCTATGCAGCCATGACTTGTTTTCCCTACTCCCTATCAATACTGTTGACGTATTTTGAAGCTGTGAGAATCAGTACCCCTTCTCTTCTGAAGTCCTAGTTAACACAGAAATATACAGTGAACTTACTGGGCTATCCAGGGATTAGGTCCAATTTTGAGATTTTATCTATTATGTGGAACTGTATAAAAGGATTTGCTGACATATATAAAGGCAACTCCCATGATGCCTACTTCATCCAACAATTTTGTGATATAGTCAAAGAAATCATTGAGATTAGCTTGATATAATCTGTCCTCCATAAAGTCATACTGTTTAGGGTCCAACATGCTGTTTTTAGTAGAGAGGGTCAAACCAAACCTCAAGGAAACTGTTTAATCAAATATTTGTGAGGTTTGGCTCCTCGGTTCATTGCGGGCTGAACTTGCATGAACTGGAAGTGCTATTACGTTAAACACTATTAAATTGTGGGATCTTCTCAGACCCCAGAGTAGAATAAGTGGAGGATCAGTGCAGGTGAGTAAAAATAACAAACAGTTATACTCACCTTGCCTCACTTCTCCAGGACAATCTTGCGGAGTCCGGTGGTCCCCCACAGGCCATCAGTCCTATTCAGGTCTCTTTTGGTATTTGGCTGATGTCACACACCCTGGGGTCATCTCTGAGGATAAATCATAGGCCTCAGCAGTGACCAAGGGGTACGTGATATTAGCCAGAGCCGGTAAAGGCCTGAGGAGGATGTCAGGAGACCTTGGAATATGCATAGGGATAATAAAAAATTATATGGGCAGTTTGCATTTCTTTTACACAGATTATTAGGATTATAGTCTTACATATAGAGAGGGGTGTTTCTTAGTTTACATTTCTTTTCAGTCTTATAATTACTGCAGATATAAGGCATTTTAATGTTTGTTATAATCACCTTATTGTGGTATCTACTTTAAATTGGTAATTTTACTAAATAATATCTTACAGTGTATATTTCTGATTGTCAAGGCACTGAAATAAATTCTAGTATACTGATAGGCACTGAGTAAATTTTTGAGGCTTCAAAATACTACATATTGCTCAGAATGTAGTTTTTCATTATTTTTAAATGAGAATCATAATATATTATCCTGTTAGTGTTGTTCCTAAATTGACTTGCCGTGTCAGACTTACATTTTTGTTTCAGTATCATGTTTTATTACATAGTTGGTATTCAAAATTCCATTATCAGTAAATATCAAGAATATAGATTACAAAATGTTGGAATAAAAAATGTAATTATTTTCCAAGTATATTTATCTTTTGAATAATATTTGTTCTAGTTTTCAGAGAAATATACCCTGATATATTATTCTGGTAAATTACAGTTCTTGTTTTTGGGCAACGAGTATTAAGTGTAAATAATTTTTCCCTTAAATGCAGACTGGAATGGCATTGACATATGACCCAACAGCAGCTATGCAGAATGGGTGAGTAAATAGTTTTTTTCTTAGTGTAGATTTATCTTTCTGATATTTATTATGTTAACTTTTATATGAGCTTTTGGAACATAAATTCTTACTCCACATAAGAAACCAAAATAAAGACAAAATAAGAAAAGTCAGTGAAAAATGACTTCCAATTCATGACATTGTTAATTTATTTTTGTTTTTAACTCTGATAAGTGGAATATCAATTAGACAAATGGGTCACCCATTGGGATTTCTGAAGCTGAGGATAAACATATTTAGATAAAGTTTTCATTTAATGGAGTTAATATACTGTAGTAAAAGGAAAGTGAACACAAATGACAGTAAACCACTTCCTATCCTGAGCCAGGGGCCTAAGTTTCAGTTATTGAAACCCTTTCAAACCTGTCCTCAGATGTCCCTGCAGCCAGGGAGTACGTATTTTAAACAGTATGGTCACAGTCAAGTTGTAAATATTAAAGGGGTTGTCCACTTTCAGACAAATATTGAGAGACCAATGTTATTGTTTGTACAATAAAAAGTTCTACAATATTTGAATTTACTTTCTGTATCAATTACTCACAGTTTTCTATATCTCTGCTTGCTGTCATTCATTTTGCTTGCTCCCTGTAGATACAAATCAGTCCATAGTCATGTGATGGACACACAGGTGCACAACTTGTTATAGTCACAGCACAGTAATCAGACATCTGCCTGCTAACTAGCTAACTGTACACTTGTGTGTTCATCACATGACCATGGACTGTATAACACATGACCATGGACTGATTTCTATCCACTAGGACTAAACAGAATGAATGACAGAAAGCAGATATCTAGAAAATCATGAGGCATTGACACAGAAAGTATATTGGAAAATTGTAGAACTTTTTATTATACAAACAATAACATTGGCCTCTCAATATTGGTCTGAAGATGGCCAACCCCTTTAAGGAGATTTTCTCATTACAACCTTTATAAATGTCCATTTTGAATTGAGCTGATCACTTCAGGTCCAGGGAGCAAAACACCTGGCAAACAACTGACTTTACCATAGGAAGGTTTAGCCAGTTATATACGGACGGCTCAAGTTTCACAACTTGGGTACCGCTGCTTTTTAGAGGTACTCAGTTTTAGCCTTTAGTGTCGAGCCCCACATAATGTCCAAATGACTGACCTGATGGGGCAATTCATTAAACACAATAAATATCAGTATTTTAAGCCATCAATTTTACAGTGCTACATCTGTAAAGCCTGTCCATTGTTAACATAGTTAACAGCAATTGAAAATCCAGAAAAGTTGGTCAGCACTACCAAACAATATGAGTAAGAAATGCAGGTGCACATTGCTTTGGCTGCAATACAATTCCAAAAATTAAAAGTTGTAACAGCTCTCTACTAGCACTATTGAGCATTATTGCAAATACCTACTGTATATAAGGATACATGAAAATGAGATCCTTGACAGGTTGCCTTGACAGGGCAGGTGGGCTTACAATTACAGTTTGATCAAAATGTAAAGTACCAAGGACCAAATTTTCATGTATCCTTATATACAGTAGTCATTTGCCATAATGTTCATGGTGCTAGCAGAGTGTTGTTGCAATTTTTTGCTTTAGTAATTGAAAATCCAACTGTGTATTTTTGTAAATAAAAAAAATAAATAAAAAAAAATGTTTAGACCATGTTAAAGTGTAACATTTTTGTAGCAGGTTTACTATCACAGAAAATGAAAACTTATGAATGCCACTTCTGTTGCCTTTGTGTAGTTCTTTTTACAAAAAAAAAAAAAAAAAAAAAAAACATAATATGATGGCAGAAAAGGGTACCTACTGCACAAAATGTCTTTTTTGCTTATTTCCTTTTATTTATTTTTTTATTATAACTTTTTTAAGAACTGCCACATAATCACCCAAATCAGACTGGCTTTACAGTATGTTACAAAAGAGCTATGCCCTAAACTGTGTGTCTGGAAATGTGTCAAACAAGGATTAGCTTTCAGTCTAACCATAAATTACAACAATTTCAAATGCATCTTGAGATCAGGACAGATTTGTTGTGAGTGGAACTTTAGTGTGATTCAATCTCTTGAGCATGCTGTACTACAGCATTAGCTCAGTGGACTGAAGATCCACTTCAGAATTGTGAAGTGACTTCATATTGATTATGGTCTTGACAGCTGAGAAGTTGTGAACCACTCTGTAATAATGTCTGTATCAATTATGGCTATAAAACTTGGTAATAAATGACAACACAAGAGATTTTGAGAGGATTTCTCGTAAATTGCAATTTGTTATGCCTTTCAAAACTATTAAATGGGTAGGTCGAAATCCTGGTCACATGATTGACTTAGGTAATTAAAACTTACTTAGCATACAATGAAGATATACTTTATAGTAGAGACCTGGCATCAATCATTTGTCTGTGTCAAAAATGCTAGAATATAGACAGTTGGAGACATTT
This sequence comes from Leptodactylus fallax, assembly GCA_947044405.1. Classification (NCBI taxonomy): domain Eukaryota; kingdom Metazoa; phylum Chordata; class Amphibia; order Anura; family Leptodactylidae; genus Leptodactylus; species Leptodactylus fallax. The sequence goes on along the minus strand of CAMRHE010000186.1, from coordinate 2,101,125 downwards.
ACTAAGAAACACAAATGTATCAAAAAAAAAAAAAAAAACATTGTTCATAGCATCTATTAAGAGTTTTAGAAATTTTTTGCACATTACTGAAGAATTTAAAAAGTATAGTTAACGCTCAGTCCATAATAGTGCTTTTATGTCTCGGGCACAGGGGCTGTGTCTGCAGCATGAATTCAGGGTCTCGGCTGTATTACTGTATACAGCTCGGACTAGCCACCAGAGTTGGTAAATACCTAACCCCTCAGATGCCATAATCAATAGCGATCACAGCATCTGGGTGGTTAGGGAGCAAGATCGCCACCCTTCTACCCCTTGGAACACTTGCAATGAGATGGCAGGGTCTGAGGGGTTGCCATGGCAGCAGGTGGCCAATCAATGGCCTCCTGGATGCTTTTCCCTATTGCACATAGGGATATCATGTGCAATGTACTGCAATACAATGTATTGCAGTACATTGCATTGGGGATCAAGACAGCTCAGGTTCCCCTTGTGGGACAGGAGGAAAAAAAAGTTAAGAAAGTATAAAAAGTGTGAAAAATAAATCAATAATAAAAAGTTTTAAAAAACTACCTTATAATTTAAAAATGTAAAAAAAAATAAAGTAAACAAACATGTTAGATATTCCCATATGCATATAAGTCCACACTAGCCAAAAATAGTGTTTTTTATCCCGTCAAAAAAATATATACCATAGTGAGCAAATTAATGTATTTTGGTCACCTTGCCTCCACCAAAAAAAAGCCTTAACGAAATGTGGCATAATAGTATGGCGCTGCCATCTAGGTCTTAACGCAATTTGCCATACTCCATTATAATCTGCTAACAACCTTCTAAGGTAGGAAGGTAGAGGAAGTTATTGTATTGTAGTGTATACTACTGAGCCCATGATAAGAAGATCACCGGTTCAAGTCCCCGAGTGGAACAACAAAATAATGTAAAAAAGAAAGTTTTAAAAAAATTAATGAATAAATAAAGCCCCAGAAATACCTCTTTCCAATAAATAATAATTTATTATGTAAAAAAATACAGTGAATAAAAACAAAACATATTCGGTATCGCCGTATCTGTAGCAACCTGTGCAATAAAACTGAAATATTATTTAACCTGCACGGTGAACGTTGTGAGAAAAGCTCTCATAAACCCTCAACCAACTCTGTCAACAGAAAAATAAAAAAGTTATGCCTCCCAGAAAATGATGTTGCAAATTACAATTGATTTATGTTTCCAAGTGGGTTTTTGTTCTGCAAAATTAGTAACACATAAAAAAACAATATACATTAGGTATCACTGTAATTGTACTGACCCATAGAAAAAAGGAAACATGTTATTTATGCTCTACACTGCACAGCAAAAAATTTAAACAGTAAAAAGCAATGCCAGAATTGATATTTTTTTCTTTTCTTCAATGCACCCAGGAAGTGTTAATAAAATTTAGTTAATAAGTTATAAGCACCCCAAAAATGGTTTCATTACAAAATGTATCTCATCCCACAAAAAACAAGCCCTCATATGACTATATCATTAGAAAAATAAAAAATGTAGCTTGTACAATGTGAAGACAAAACCCCTAAAAATCAACACATCTTTTAGGCAAAACTGCAGCAGGAAGGGAATATATAAGCTGTGCGAGTGTATATCAGGGTTCACGAGGTAAAAGGCACCAGAAGTGACCTCCCCATCATTGGTGCCACTGTATTGGCCCCTCAGGGACTCTGCAAATGTGACAAGATGTCCAAATATCAAACATCTAAATCTGCCCTTCAAAAGCCTCATAGTGCTCCTTCACATCTGTGCCCTGCTGTGTGCCCAAACTGCAGTTTATGCCCACATACTGTACCCAATGTTGTACCCAGAATAACATACTTAATGTCATATGTGAGTATGAACTGCAGTTTGGGCAAATAGCCGGGCACAGAAGTGAAGAAGCTCTATTTGTTTTTTGGATCCCAGATTAAGACATTTTGTTTTTTGGACTTCATACCACTTTTGCATAGCCCCCGAAATGCCAATAAAATGAAATCGCCTTATACATGACCCCATTTTGGAAACTACATACCTGAAAGAATTTATCCAGGGGTATATGTAGTGAACAAATATTCCATTAATTTATTTTCCAGACATGAATGTGCAGCTGATGGTGAAAAGTGAAAATAGCAATTTTTCCACAAATATGTTATTTCAGTGTGCAATATGTTATGCATGGCTTGTGTCAGTGATGGACAAGCTAAAGGCTGTTGTGCCCAAGGTAACCGCGTTACAGTTTTTGGTTTGTGCCTCTATGCTGACACAAGATGGGAGCAACATATTGTGCATCTCTGGACAATCTGCAATCTTCCCTTTTTCTCCTTTAATTCCTTGTGAAAATGAAAAATTTGGAGCTGAATTGACGATTTATTGGAAAAAAAGTAATTTTTCATTTTCAAGTCCCAAAGTTAATAAAATCTGTAAAACAGCTGTGGGGTCAACATGTTCACTATAGCCCTTGATAAATTCTGTGTCATGTGTAGCTTCCAAAATAGGGTCACTTTTTGGGAGTTTCCATTATATTGATACTCTAGGGGCTCTGTAAATGTGACATGGCACCCGAAAACTATTCCAACAAAATCTGCTTTTCAAAAGCCAAATAGTGCTCTTTCCATTCCGAGCCCCACCATGTACCCACACAGCAGTTTATGACCGTATATTGGGTATTGCCATGTTCATGAGAAATTGTGTAACAAATTGTGGGAAGCCTTTTCTACTTTAACCACTTGTGAAAATGAAAAATTGGGGGATAAAATCTGTGAAAGAGCTATGGGGTCCAAATGTTCACTATAACCCTTGATAAATTCCTTGAGGGGTGTAGTTTCCAAATGGGGTCATTTTTGGAGGGTTTCCACTGTACTGCTACTTTAGGAGCTTTGCAAATGAGACATGAAAACTTAAAATTATTGCAGCAAATTCTGCTTTTCAAATGCCCAATGGCAATCCTTCCCTTTGGCACACTGCCTTGTGCTGAAACAGCAGTTTATATTCACATGTGGATACACATGGATGCATTTTCTCCTTTAACTCCTTGTGAATGTATACATTTTAGGGTTAAATGAATGTATTACTGAAAAAAGTGAAATGTCTAAATTTCACCTCCATATTGTTTTAATTCCTGTGAAATGCATGAAGGGTTAACAAAGTTCCCAAATGGGGTTTTGAATTAGCTAAGGAGTGCAGTTTTTTTAAAATGGGCTGATTGATCTAATATATAGGTTTTTAAAATATCCTTCAAAACTGAAGTAGTCCCTAACAATTGGGTTTGGGAAATTTTCTGGAAAATCGATGTTAGACTTATAGGCCTTCTAACATCCAAAATAAATGAAAGGATGATTAAAAGATGATGCCAACATAAAGCAGAGATATGGTAGATAATATTTATTAATGCATTTGAGTAGTATGACTATCTGTCTGAAAAGCAGAGCATTTCACATTTTTAAAATTGCAAACTTTTCAAAACTTCCATCAAATTTCCTATTTTTTAAAGAAATAAATGCAAAAAATATTGATCACTGTTTACCACTATCATTAATTACAATGTGTCACGATAAAAGAATTTCAAAATCACTTAAAATCAATATAAATATGGTATTGCCGTAATCATGATGACCCTCCAAAGTTGTAATGTCATTTTTAATGCAGAGCGAATGCCAAAAAACAAAATGCAAGAATAATTATAGAATTGTAGGTTTTTTCACATATACCCCCCTAAAAAAAATTAATAAAAGAAAAGCTAATCAAAACATTATATGCACCTCCGGAACGATCTACTCTATTTTTGGTGCAAAATACTGCTGTATAGTAAGCAAGACAAAAGGGGTATAAGAAAAGGAAATGTGTCATGACAATGTATGCTTGGCAATGTGATACCCTTAGAAACTTATTTTAGACAGTAGTGTCTGAGTAACCTGTTAACCTCTATAGCAAACGAAAGTATAATTTGTGCAAGAAATTATGAAAATTGTTTAGGTACATGGCAGAATGGTATTTCCAGATAAAATACACAAATAAAAACACTTCTTTTCAATGTTATCCTGGTAAGTTCTAAGGTAAGAAAAAGATGAAGCAAGTTACTGTACGTCTGGGCCTTAATGCTATCTACCATATTCTGTTTTTTTTATATATAGATTTTATTCTCCTCCCTACAATATTGCAACAAACAGAATGATTCCACAAACATCCATCACACCTTTCATTGCTGCTTCCCCTGTGTCTACATATCAGGTATGTTCAGTACTATATATGTCCTAGACTTAAAGGGGTTATCTGGTTTCTAACATTGTTGGGGTATTCTTCGGATAGGCCATCAATATAAGATCTGCGGGGGTCCCGGGTTTCGCGGGTATCACCGATGTAGAGACAAAGTGGCTCTAGGTATTGTTTAGGTACTGCAAGCTATGCTCCTCACTCACCATTGAAAAAGTAGGGTTGAGTGTGGGTACCTCAGCACTGTCTATGGAATGGTGCTGCAGTACCCACACTTGCCGCTATAGTTTGTATGGTGAGGGAGCAGCATGGTTAGCAGTATGTAATCAATACAGAGAGCCACAGACCTAATATTGATGGCCTATCCTAAGGATAGGCCATCAATGTTAGAAGCCAGAAAAAACCTTTAATAAATGAATATACATGCAGATGTGTCCACACTTAACTGATATCCAACTTGCTAAATGACTTGATTCCATGCTTCATTTTATCATGAACCAAATTCAACACAATGTTGCAGCATGTTGGCAAAACCCTTGAAAGGTTGTAGTTCATACTCAATTTTTATTGCTTTTTAGGGCTAGCGATGGGGCTATAAATATAAAAAAAACTTTACTCAACTCTCTGTGGGGTTCTGATTCCAGCGGAAGCAGCATCACTCTTCATTTTCCAGGTCCCCAGGCTAGATGTGCCAGGTGACCGCCACAATCCAATTACAGGCCTCAGCAGTCACCTCTTCACAAACAGCATATCACAGCAGTCATGTCCCATTTAGAAAGACGTCACAGCTGAGGTCCGTGATGGCGCAGAGATGACCTGGCAAAAATAGACATCACAGGGGACCTGTATACAGAAGAACGGAGCTGCTGCTTCAGCAGCTCTATTATACAATAAGAAATGAATCAGACAATCCCTTTAAGACTGAAAATGTATCACAAAAACATGGTGTTTTGCACAAAGCTGCTAAAGCAGGTTCTCTGGGCATTTTATATTAATGGCATAGGCTCAACATAGGTGATCAATATCTTAACTGTGTCCAATATTTACAATTACCTCCAGTCACCTGGAACTATATAGTGGGTAGGTCAGAACAAGGCATCAATAGAAAATGGCCAGAAAGTTCCATTAAGAATTGCCCATCAATATAAAATGCTTGGAAATCTTCTAAGTTGTAATTCACAAATTCATATAATTATGTTAATATTGTTTTAAAAAATATTCAACAATTATTAATATTTTTGTTATTATTATTATTATTATTATTATTATTATTATCAATGTAATTATTATTTTTATTACAAACAAGCATTACATTTTAGACTAAATCAACTGTTGGTAGAAACTCTGACCACAGATTTTTCAATTCAAATAAAGAAAACGGAATGGATAAAGAAATGTGAAAACTTGCTTAAACCGGATTGATAAATAACAATGTCACTTTTTTGATAATGGGTTTGATTAATATATTTATTTATTTATTTAATATGCAATAGATATAGACATGGAAATGGAGAAACATAATACTTAGATTTAAACAATTGGTAGTTCCCTGTGGAATCACTTTGAAATATGCGCTGGTTATTTTTTATAATGTATCTGTATAAAGGATAGAACTGTTCTGCTCTTTAACTCTGTCACAGAGTAAAATGATAAAATTCTGGCTGTCTGCAGTCACCACTTGGAGGAGCTTAGGATCTTGCTGCATGCAAATGTGTTGTCTAGTTAAATGTGAGCTGTATAAATCCAAATTTAGGAAGCTACTAAGCTTTTCCTAGAGGTAGTGAATCGGTGCTTCTGTTGCTGAGATAGAACTGCTCTTGTCAATATGCAAATGAGCTCTTTGGAGCAATGAAGGCATTGGTGCTCACTTTTTTTGAGCAATGGCAGCACCCTCATTGGTCCAAAGAGCTCATTTGCATATCGACAAAAACAGTTTCAGGTGACTCTAACCTATCTACATAGGTTGATATGTTTGGTTCTGGAGATAGACTCTCTTAAAGAGGACCTTTCATGTCCTCAGGCACATGCGGTTTTACATACCTCTAGAAAGCTGACAGCACGCTGATTTCAGCACAATGTCGGCTTTCCATTATGTGCCCCGGGGCTGGAGCTATCGGGGGTCTAAATGTCCCCTTAAAGAGGGACATTAAGGAACGCCTCCTCTAACAGTACTCGGCTATGGATGAGTACAGAGAGAGAGGGGGCGTTCCTTACTGCCCAGTGATGACGCTGAGCTGTGAGGAACGCCCCCCAGTACAGGGCTATGGAGGAATACTGTCAGGGAAGGCGTTCCTCACAGTGCAGCTAGACAGTCAGGAACGCCCTTCTGACAGTGAACGGTGAAATTTAGACCCCCGATATCTCCAGCCCCGGGGCACATAACGGGAAAGCCGGCAGTGTGCTGAATTCAGTATGTAAAACTGCATATACATAAGGACGTGAAAAGTCCTCTTTAAGAGACAACATTTCAGTAATAGAACAATTACCATGATTTAGTAATCTAGTCAGAATGTAATACATTTATTTGGTATTTCTAATGGTATAAGATTGCTTTCAGTATATTTTCTGATTCATTTTGAAGGTATTACATCCATTTTAAGATATCAATGCAATTACAGAATTAAGCAGTACACTTAGATAAATGATTCCAGACAGTTAAGTAGCAGAGCAAGCTTTGGGCTTGAAGTAGATTTTCATGTTATTTCAGTGAATTCTTATAAAGAATTCTTGAAAAAAACTCTCATTAATCAAATACTTATATTATATGGACATCACCCTTTTCCTAAGAATACTTTTCTATAATCTAGGTACAAAGTACATCCTGGATGCCTCACCCACCATATGTTATGCAACCAACGGTAGGTAATGCATTACTGATGACTTTTACTTTTGGGTGGTAATGATTTATGATACTGTGCATTTGTATTTCCTGAATTCTGATGTAATTTCATTGCCATACATATATTAACATACTGTATTGAATTTTAATCTATAAAGTTTCATTAGCTGTTACGTTCTATCAAACCAAAATGTTTTATGTGGGTAAATGAATTCAGCTAACTAAAATTTGCATAGTAATATTATGTGTATCAAGAACATACAATATAAAGTACTGTGCAAAAGGTTTAGGCAGGTGTGAAAAAATGTGTCAAAGTAAGATAGAAGTGTTAATAGTTTATTTGTGTCAAGTAACAAAATTAAGTGAATGAACAAAAGAGAAAACTAAAAAAATCATTATTTTGTGTGACTTCAAAACTGCATCAATTATTTTAGATACACTTGCACCCAGATTTAGGCACAGATGTAGGCTTTTTCAATTCCTTTTGTCTCTTCATGTAATCTCAGGCAGAATTGATGATCTCGAGATCAGGGCTATTTGGGGTCCATACCATCACTTGCAGGACTCCTCCTCCAAAGGGCTGTCACGCCAAATATTGATCTGATTTAGATTTCTCATTTGTTCTTTCACTTTGCATTTTGTTATTTGACAAAAATAAGCTATTAAAACTTCTATTTTTGAAGCATTCTTACTTTGCAGCAGTTTTTCCACACCTGCCTAAAACGTTTGCGTAATACTATACATGTGTAGCATATAAAAGGCTAAGCTGCTTAATCAATACAGTATATTTACATTATCTTAAATTCACGTTGATATTTTTATTGTTTGTAAACCATTATATACTGTATTATATATATTTAAAGGGGAAACAGTAGTTTTTTTCTCGCTTTTAAAACTTGAAAAAAGGATGTTCTTACAAATTTTTTGATGGATATTTTTTTCTTTACAATGGGACAATTAATGAATAAAATAATACCAATTTATTTTATTATTTGTTCACATTCTAGTTTCACAGTTCACAATTGTTTTTTGGTTCATTTACTGCATCCTATTAAAACATTTTACATTTTGTAGAAATGATTGAGGTCCATCAAAATATACGTTCCTTTAAGGGTTTTTTTTTAAATGCGACAAACCCTGTTCTGTGGCTTACCGTAACAGAACCCTACGCCTTCCATGTTCCACCTTGTGCTACATCACTGTGGCACTGTATTTTTCATAGTAAGTCATGTGATGGTACAAAATACGATTAGTTGCATAAGCACACATTCACACCAGCTTGTTTTGCTGCATAATGTGCTCCATGCTGCTACTTATGAGTATGTAAGAGATAGAAGAGAGGAACAAAATTTCCTCTTCTCTGTGTACTATGTATAAGAGATATAACTTGTAATCTGACAATTATAGATAGAGTCTGCAGAGGGAAAAACTGGTGATAAATGCAAGTCATATACTGGTCAGATATAGTGTTCTTCCTCATGTCTGCAGCTGCTAGTTCCTGTAGTGTCACTTGAAATAACAGGCATCCTTTAGTGCCATGTATACTGCATGGAACAGATCTTATACAGCAGCACACAGAACCTGTATTACTCTGCATTGATGGAAAAATTAAAACTGACTCTACCGCCACCCTTTGGAAGATGAATCCCTGTAACTCAATGCCTGTTTTTTATGAAATCTACAATTTTTGTCTGGCAATAAAGCCAAATCTGTAAACTGATGTTTTGGGTTTAGTACCCCTCATTAGTGCAAAGCAGGATACTAGTATGGCTGGGTGGGAGTTTATAGATATGTATCAGAAGGGTTACTATGTTGTATTAGGGGTACCAGGGGTAATCAACTAATTTTAGTAAAGGTCTGATGACCGGGGTTCACCATAAAGTAAAGGTCTGAGATAAAAAGCAGCTGAACACATCCAGTATTTATGGTATTTTTCAAACAATAAGAGGCACAAAAAAAATTAGGAAAAAGTATTTCCTAATGTGGAATTATACTGTATGGGGAGGCACTAAGGAGCATTATACTGTGTATGGGGGTGCTAAGGAGCTTTTTACTGTGCGTGAGGGCACTAAGAAGCATTATAATGTGATTGGGCGCACTAAGGAGCATTATACTGTGTGTGGGGGCACTAAGGAGCATTATACTGTGTGTGGGGGCACTAAGGAGCATTATACAGTGGGTGGAGGCACTAAGGACCATTATACTGTGGATGTGGGTACTAAGGAACATTATAGAGTTGGTGGGATACTAACAATCTTTATACTGTGTAAGCCATCAAGTAAAGGTCCAAGATGGACAGCAGTTAAACACATCCAGTATTTATGGTATTCTATGGACAATAAGAAGCACAAGAAAAATTAGGAAAAAATGTTTCCTAATGTTGTATTATACTGTGTGGGGGGGAACTAAGAAGCATTATACTGTGGGTGGGCACGCTAAGGAGCATTATATTGTGTGTGGGGGCACTAACTAGCATTATATGGTGGGTGGGGGCACTATCTAGTATTTTACAGTGGGTGGGAGCATTAAAAAGCATTATACTGTAGGAAGTACTAATAGGACATTAGTGCTCCCACACAGTATAATGCTACATTATTGTCCCACCCTTATTTATTGTCCTTCACCAAGGACAAGAGCCCTCACATGCAAAAGCAGCAGGGATGATTGCTGATCCTTGCTGTCGCTAGTGCAAGGGATTCTCCTGGATGCTGTCCTAAGAGTCGGGAAGTAGGGCAGCATTGGGCAGAACAGACTTGATGCACATGGCTCTGTGAACTGATTGCTCACATATGGAAAAAAAAACAAAACATTTTAATAGATGCACAAAAGGCAAATCCTGGTTTAACTATTAATCTGTAAAATCAAACCAGTCTGTCAAAAGAATTTAAACATAAAGACTTTTATACAATAATTAATACTTTTATTCAGTTGTCACTTAATATAACAAGTTAAACAGTGATAATAAAGATACACTATAATCACCTTTACATTAGCTATTGTATTTTTAGCGTGCTTTCAAAATTAGGACTTGGCGTATAATTTATGCCTAATGCCAAGAAAATGGAAGCTCCCTGCAGATTTCCTTTGGTAGCATCGGAAAGTACTTTAATATGTATATTATAATAATGTAATGAGCAGAAGAAGGATTTTTTGTTAAAAATAAAATAACTGTACAATGATAATCATAAAATGTGCGATGTTGCTACTATTGTAAATGTGGTATCAATGTAAAGTAGCATTTATATTACATAGAAAGTAATACATTTCACAAGTGGAATATTTTTTGCATAAATGTTTTAAATGTTATCAATATCATTAGGAAAAAAAGGTTTCTTGCATTGCATTAATTCATGCATGTACATGTGCCCTATTACGGCTAAGGCCCCATGTAACAGGCCACAGCAAAAAAGCGCTGCAGGAAAAACCGCGGCGGCAACACATCGCAGCTTTTCCCGCAACTCTTTTCTGTTTCAATTATACCTATAGGAAAACCACTGATGTTTCCGTAGGTATAATTGACATGCTGCGATTTCCGAAACCGCGACAGTTTTGGAAATCGCAGCTTGTCTGCAGCGCATATTTTTTTGCAAGGTGTGGATGGCATTCTCTAGGTTCGTGTTTTTTCTGCGGCGTTTACGCCACATGGGGCCCCAGCCTAAAGGTGGAAAAATTAAACTACAAAGAGCGGCCAACTGATCATTGCAACAACTTAAATGGGGTTGTGTTTATGACCCAACCCCATTTAAATGAATGAGGCAATGCTGCAATACCATATACAGAAAACTGACAAGGGTGGCGCTCTTTCTGGAAAAAAAAGCCAGCCCGTTTTTTTCCCCTAATCTTGCATATTCCCTTTCAAATATAAAGTATCTGTGTGAAAAACAATGTGTAATGTTCATTAAATTTCTTCTTAACAATAACCTGCTTCTATTTATCATGTTTTTAATTGTTTCCCTTAATTTATTTAGACATCATTTATGCTCTACTAGTTAATTCTTTCTGATACAAATGAACATACTAAAATGTAGCTAATTAATTCCCCCACTGCTTCCTTGTATACGATTGATTAGCTCTATAACTTATCCCCACCTCAGAAAGTGAGAAGCAATTTAATTTGCTGGAACAAATGGTTGTTGTTGTTCAGTTTGTTACCAGTATGTTATTCTACTTTTATAGGACATTTCTATTTGCTGTAGATAAATAATTATTCCAGTGCAATAATAAAAGTCTAAATACCCTATAGAAGTTTTCCTTTACTACCTTTACCAATCTAACGCTATTTCTGTCTCTATGTACAAAACCAACATTTTTGTTCTACTTAATTCCATCCTCTAGCTCAAGTTTATATCTACCCAAGTTCACTCAAGACTGTGAGCTATTTTTTATAACTGCTTTCAACTTTATGGAAGAGTTTATCCTGTCCTATTTGAATTATTGTCTGTTACCACTATTTCTGAAGACTAGACTCCGTGGTTATCAAGACAGGAAGTGATGTCATTTCATTGACAAATGCAGATACTGTAGAAGGATATAACTTGGTGTAGAAGGTGGCATCAAGATAAGTCAAAAAGTGCTGCAGACTGAGCCATCAGAGAGCTTCTCTGACTGATTTAGCACAGAAGAGCTTTGAGCAGCTTGCTACATTCAAAGTGAAATTCATGCAAGTTACTGAAGCCAAACAAAGTAAACCCAATTAGTAAAATTGTTAGTTTAAAATAAATGCCGCCGGGCATGTGCAGAGCCTCTCGTGTAGGAATAGAATAAAGATGGCCGCTGGGCATGCGCAGAGCCTCTCGTGTAGGAATAGAATAAAGATGACTGCTGGGCATGTACAGAGCTGCTCATGTAGGAATAGAATAAAGATGGCCGCTGGGCATGCACAGAGCCTCTCGTGTAGGAATAGAATAAAGATGGCCGCTGGGCATGCACAGAGCCTCTCGTGTAGGAATAGAATAAAGATGGCCGCTGGGCATGCGCAGAGCTGCTCATGTAGGAATAGAATAAAGATGGCCTCTGGAAATGCGCAGAGCCGCTAGTGCAGGAATAGAATAAAGATGGCCGCCGGGCATGCGCAGAGCCGCTCATGTAGGAATAGAATAAAGATGTCCACTGGGAATACGCAGAGCTGCTCGTGCAGGAATAGAATAAAGAGGGCCGCTGGGCATGCACTGTCGGCTCTGCAGCAGAACTTTTAAAAGGTGAGTTATGTTTCTCATTTCATTATTGTATTTTATTATATTTTATTTAGTGGTTTTCTGCTCTTAGACCATTTTAAATAAATCCAACAAGCCATTTAAACTTTAACCAATGCTTTGATTTCTTATTTATGACCTGCTGCCCAAACTGAATTGCTTTGAACAGGAATGTGGACGGCATATTACGGTATTTAACTGTAATAATTCCACATAAACAGTTAAATAGTGTAACATAAAATGTATTGTTTAATATAATAATGATATATTTTTACTTTGCACCACTTCAATTATGCCTGTAGCCTAAATGTGTTACATTTATAATGCTTTCTGTGGGTGGTAGCATTTAAATATTATTTTTTTCTGGTAGTGGGTGGTCTGTAATGTTTCACTTAAGTGAGCAACACTTTTTTTTTCCTCCTCTTACATTTTTCCCAAAGTAAGTAAATGGCTGTGTCAAGCATCTTCCTGCTGTTCAGTAGATGACTGCTAACTCCACGGGTTTGATTAATGGAGAAAGTAATGATATGCAAATCGTCCACAATATTGCAGCATGCCTACATGAATTTTAATTAGCCCTAAAATTGTAGTATCTTCGTAAATACTGAGTTAAATCAGCAATGATATATAAAATATATGGATTACAATAAAATTAACTGCAGCTATGGAAGGACACCATCATTAAAATCTTAGCGTGCTTCATTTACACTCATCAGCCCCAATGGACCGATCTGCAGTACTTTTCATTTACAAGAGGAACATTTGTAAACACAAACACATTTTATGTCATGTTATTACATGGTGCAAGACACAACCTTATCTTAGATTTGTATAGTATAGTTCAGTGGATATGAATAGGTACTGTAATTACACTTTTAGGCTAAAGTCCCACGTAGCGAGCCACAGCCAAAAAGCGCTGCGGAAAGAAATGCGTTGGAACGCATAACGTTTTTTTCCTCGGAAACGCATCACAGTTTTTTCCATAGCGCTTTTCAGTTTTCCTCTGCGGACTTTCTGTCCCTATTACACCTATACGGAAAACACCAGCGTTTCCATGCTGCAATTTACAAAAACGTGACTGCAGATATTTTCCTGCAATGTGTGGATGGGATTAGCCAGAATCCCATCCACTTTGCAGGTTCTGTAAATCCCCGTGGTTTTTGCCGCAGCATTTCCTCTGCGGCCAAATTGCTGCATTTTTGCAATGTGGAGTTTCAAGTTTTTTTTTCATAATTGAATCTGATTTTTCCAGGTGGTAGGCAAGGTGAAAGGTCACCAGGGGCGTAACTTGAGGGAGTGCAGAGGGTACAGTTGCAGCGGGGCCCAGGAGCCTTAGGGGGCCCACAAGCACTGGCATCAGTATTGAGATTGCAGCTTCCATCTGCCCCATAAGCCAATGAGACCCATAGATTACCCTAACCACACTATGGTTGATTAAACTCCTTAGCAACTGTAGCCATCACTATCAAGAATTCTCTGTAGGGATGATGTAGGGGGCCCTGGACAAAAGATTGCACTGGGGCCCACAAGACTTTAGTTATGCCACTGAAGGTTACCATATTTAGTCCAGTTCAATTTGCAATTTAATACTAAGGACTGATCAGTGGGCTATACCCTTCTACTCTGTGCTGAAAGAAGCCAATTGAACTGAAAAGTAGAGTATATGAGTGCAATTCTATTACATACACTGTACCTGTACATTGTACCTGAAAGTTTTTTTTTCTCTTTTCTATAAATAAATGTAACTGATGAACAGTATATTATAGATTGTAAAGTGGATCTGAAATATAATGTATATTAAACAGGAATTACTAATGTACTATTGACATTAATTTATCCTATCAGAGTTGCAAAACAGAGCAATTTTTCAACTGAAATCATTAAAAAAATTGTCCTTTTTTTTAGATATTGCAGTTACATACTAGTTATGGTGCCTTTAGTTATGTTTGAGATCATTCACCTAATATATCCATTGCTTGTGGTCATAAATGCAAATAACTTGTAATCCTAGCTCCTCCTGATGATCACAAACCTCTGCGTTACTTACAAGCTACCTTGAGCTGCTCCAGGCCCCTCTTGCTCTCAGTCATATCCTCCTTCCCCTCCTGCTGTGGCCAACCATATGGTGTGCACTTCCTTACTACATGCTAAGGTCCGTCCTGGTGTGTAACAAAGCACAACCATGATACAGACAGATATATCCACATATTTATATCTTTATACAATAGATGAAGGCACATCTAAGCATAAACAAATAGTGATAATATATGTCCAATATACCAACCTATCGAGATGACGCATGAAATAAAATGATATACTGTAATCCACCAGTTTCCAATGTAATGAAGTGAACCTTTCTTTTTTTTTTGCAGTACGTTTGTTTATAAGAATATCTGCCATTTCATAAAGACTGTCCATGTGACACGAGGTGACCACCCTCTTGTCTCAGGCTTCAAGGTGATATGTTAGCCACTTTGCTATGGAGAGCAGTAAATCCTGTTGCCTACAAAACAATGTCAGACAAGGATTTATTTGGATCACCATTGGATTTAATTCTGTACTCAGCAGTACAAGATGATATAATAAATTATGTTGTTATGGTGTCTTTAAATCCCATTAATCTTTGCAAGACAATAGTTTATGATATTTATAACATGTATATACATATATATATATATATATATATAATATATATATATATATATAATATTTTATGCATTTACTTTGTGTACTGGAAAGTTTAAGCAGGTATCCCTTTTACAAAAATAATGTCCCTGTATGGAGGTGCCAAGCTGCACTGTATTTACTCTTTACTGGACCAGGTAATGCGCTGTCCATGCTGGGATATAATTAAAGGGATGAGTGGCTCATGCTCAAGATTATTTTTATCACAGCTGAATCTAAAACTGTAGGATGTCCCAGCTGAAGGAACTTAAAGTGTAAACATGTTAATTTTGGAAAAAGTGAAAGCAATGAATCTCTTAACCCCTTCCCTCGGCAACCATTTTTATTTTTGCATTATTGCTTTGACTCCTGGCTTTATTTTCCCATTTTCTGTCATATGAGGGTTTGTTGTTTGTTTGACAAATTGTGCTTCATCAAGGTACCATAATATTCTGTACAATGTACTGGGAAGCTGAAAAAGGGGGTGGAATTAGAAAAAAAAAACTGTTGTTCTATTTTCTTACTTAGCTTTTAGTGTTAACTGGGCCGTAAATATGATATGTTATTACATTCCCTGGGTCAGCATGATAGCAGTATTAAATTTGTATAATTTTTGTTATTTGATATCTTTACAAAAATTCTTTGAAAAATATAATTACTTTGAGTCGCCATATTCTGAGACCCATAACTTTTTAATATATGCACGTATGGAGCTGTTTAAAGTGTCATTTTTTGGGGGGGTATAGTCTTTATTTAAACCATTTAGGACAATGTCTGATGCTTTTATCTCGTGTTATTCAAAAAACCATTTTGATTCCCACTACAGTGTTCAACGTATGGGATAAATATTTTTTTTTACATTATTTATAGTTTTTTTTTAACTTTTGTATCCTAGAATATATTGCAATACTAATTTTTTGTAGTATATTGAAAAATCCATTCTCTTCTATTAAATGCTGATAATACAAATATACTAATAATAGGCCTAAGAACCTTCAGTAGGCTCCCAATTGTCATAGGAACTGATCAGTGCCCCGTATGATGCTTCAGAAGTGGCAATCTGAATCAGTATGCTGATGTCTGTGTGCCAACCAGTCTATATATACAACTGACTGAGACATTTAAAGAGTTAAATGATATCATATTTTCTCTTTGTAAAATAGTAGAGACCCAGTGGTTATGGTGCTCAGTCAGCTCCTGTGCGGGTGCCAAGTTTAATGTCTTCTTGACAACAGTTGTACTATTACAGCCAATATCAGGAAATGGTTAAAATTGCATGTTTATGTCATATCTTCAAAAACTTTACTGGTTGTGGTATTTCTGAAATCTACTTTAATCTTCCTGGTTTCAAAAACTAGAAGAAATTAAACATTAATCCAACTAAATCATTATTTTAAAGAAAAAGATTCATATTATAACACATTACTACTAGTTTAAATACAGGTAAGTCCACACTCAACTTATCTCCACTTTGGTTTAGGACTAAAATTTTTCACAAAACTAACTCAATATCATGCCATGTTAACATAAACTTTGAAAGATTGCAATTCATCCTCCCTCTGGGTAGTCATACATAGAGACATATAGGATAGTTAGGATATCAAGAAACCTTGTTTCGAAAATCAGTTTAACCTGTGATACACATATCTAAACATGGCCAGCCAAGAGGACAGGTAAGGAGGGGGGTACATCTCTAATTGTATTGTACAAAAAGAAATGTACAATAAATTGTTCAGGAGTCCTTGATGGAGTTAGACTGTCCTCCACAAATAATCACAAAGTATCCCATTGCCTGGCCAACCAATGCTCAGTTATACTCTGTGGAGAAAACTGTCAGCAAGTGTTTCATTCCGCTGCAGCACTGAAGCAGCACTGTCATGACCATGTACCGTACTATACAGCACAGCTCAGAAACATAGAGCACAGTGAATGAAGCTAATGTATGAAAGAATTGTGTCTTTTCACGTACGCTGGGACTGCCTTATATTTCTGTCTTTTTAATGGTACTCAAAAGCCTAGACAACCACTTATACAAAAATAGACTCATGATGGATCCATTTTTTTACAATGCATTTTAGTGGACAGTGCATAAAAATGTTTTCACAGAACCATATATATGCTTCCAAACTTTTTGGGGCAATTTTCTTTTTTGTTAAAAACTAATCATGAACTGTAAGTTAAAAACCTGTAGCTAGTCTAAATCTGCATCAGATTTTACCATTATAAGTAGGTGTATTTATTGCTGTATGTAAATGTAAAGCACTATGGAATTAGTGGTGCTATATAAATAAACAATAATAATTGCTGACTGATCTATTATATATGTGGCAAGTGCCTTATACTATGGAATTCAACTGACCCGTGTATGTAATTCATATGCAACATTCAAATACTTAAATTCACTTATAGCACATTTTGGTGAAACTGTCAGTGACAAAGTGACCTCTTTAGATGAGACCCTATACTACAAAAAATCACCTCTCTTTGGGCCTAGCCTTCCAAATGAATTTAGGGAAGTATAGTTCAGAAATACTACGCTCCAATAAAGTATTGGACCAATAGGGTGCATGGATGGTCAAAATGAAATCCGCCATGACCCCATATGCATAAACACAATTAGCCATCACTGCCAAACAATATGGATTATATGTGCAGGAACACATTGCCATTGCTGCAAATTAAATACAAAAACAATAATCTGCAACATCACTTAGTGGTAACAGAGTACTATTACAACTTTTTGTGTAATTTGTAAACAGCATGGCATTATTGAGTGGATGTATTCAGGTAGAGAACTGGTATAAGTGTCTTGCAGGCAAGAGCCACAGAAATGCCTAAAAATTAGGGTACACTACATGCCTTTGGCTGATACTTATGATGTACAGTAGTTACTATTTTTTCATATGTACCACATGAACATATTGTAGTTGATATAAGCATAAAAGTTTTTTTTTTTAGTTTTACTTTAATATTTGGGGATTAAAAAAGACCTTTCACCAGGTCTGAAAAGCTGAATGACATACAGTACTGTGCAGCTCTGATCAACATATTTGAGTCTGGAATTATATGAAGAGAGAGACGAATTTGAACAAGCTTGCATCCACAGAAGATATCTGGTTAGATTTCCAATATGTTTGGAACCACCTCCCTTCCGGCCTAAAACTTTTGCATAGTACTGTACATCATCTAACACTGCATGGCATACAGCACACAGAGACCCTGCCTCCAGAGAAACCACACTCTTACTGCTGACTTTACTAGTATACCCCAATCATCAGCATCAAGAATAAAAGGGCTTATATCTTTGGCTGTAATGTATTTGGATAAGCAATACACCAGCATGCTCAGAGTGACAGCACCTATCACATGATTCATTGTCATTGGGCTTTTAGATCTGGTGACAGTTCCTTTTTAAAGTTATGGGATGGAAGGGCTAGACAGGTCTAACCAACTGTAACTAACTATGCTTATTTTATTACATTTTTATTGTATGTATTCTGCCATTAAAGGGGTTTTCTCACGAAAACAAGTTACCTTTCTATGCTAATCAATTCTCTGGATCAGTGAATAGGGGATAACTTGCATTTGTGGGAAAACCCTTTAAAGAGGACCTTTCATGTCCTCAGGCACATGCAGTTTTATATACCACTAGAAAGCCGACAATGCACTGAATTCTTTCCCATTATGTGCCATGGGGCTGGAGATGTCGGTGCCGTTAGTTTTCTTCCCATCGTCAGAAAGGCATTCCTGACAGTCTCACTGGGCGGTAGGGAACGCCCCCTCTGACAGTACAGGGCTATGGATGAGTACAGTCGGGGGGGGCGTTCCTCACAGCCCAGCTAGACTGTCAGGAACGCCCCCCCCGACTGTACTCATCCATAGCCCTGTACTGTCAGAGGGGGCATTCCCTACCGCCCAGTGAGACTGTCAGGAATGCCTTTCTGACAATGGGGGAGAAAACTAACGGCACCGACATCTCCAGCCCCGGGGCACATAATGGGAAAGAATTCAGTGCATTGTCGGCTTTCTAGTGGTATATAAAACTGCATGTGCCTGAGGACATAAAAGGTCCTCTCATGGAGAGACACCAACTCTGTCATTAATTCTATTTTAGAACTGTATGGAAAGGTATGACATACTAATGAAACTTGTTCCTACAGTGCTAAACTTTATTTACATTTTTATTGTAGGGTGCTGTCATAACGCCAACAATGGACCATACCATGTCAATGCAGCCGGCTAGTATGATGGGCCCTTTAACACAACAAATGAATCACCTCTCCTTGGGGACAACCGGAACAGTAAGGCTATTTTTAATAAAGCAGTCTCACAATTTAGATTTTATTTTTTTCTCTCCTCTTTAAAGATTATTTATCTATATCTCTTAAAATAGATCTGATCACTCATACTTGTTAGATACCATGATATATATAGTAGTTATATGCAAGATAAAAGTATGGCTATTGAAAGCAAATAATTCCTATTCTTAAAGTTCAGTTGTTATTCAGGTGTTTTATCAGACAATATTATTATACATTTTTATATCAGAATATACCTGTACATATACTTGAGTATTTCTTTATAGCTACTTTTAGAATGTTTTTAAGCCTATGAAGCATAACTACAGTGGATTTTGTAGAGTTATTGTAATTGCTTGTTTGCACCTTGAAAACCAGGCTATAGTTACCATCTTACATTCTTAGAGCACTGATAAGTAATGGATATGTATCACTCATGCTCATGTCTTATTGCATGGGTATAGAAACAACATTTACTGTAGGTCTCTCTCCTAGATTGGAATGCAGTTTAGTACAATGTTTCTTATACGTGGTCATCAAGTAGTTAAAGAGCAGTATGGAACACTGTGCCCTGGGGAAAAAAACAAAACAAAACATAAAAAGGTCAAGAAAAATCTTGAGGCTATATATTAAGAGTTATATTAAAATTGCAAAAACCCTCCCGAAGATGTCACTTTTTTATTGCAGATTTAGAATTTTTGGCTCAAATAAATATAGCAGGCACATAAGTCTGATGCCTTATGTACATGTTAACCCTTTAGTGATCAAACACATTTTAGCCTTAAATCAGTACCATTCAATCCCCTATCTGCATTCCCACTTTCATAATCTTTAGATTTTATTTCAATGCATGAGACCTTGCATTTTGTGGGTACATATGACTTTTTGATCAGTTTTTATTACTTTTTTATTTTGAGAGGTGAGAACAGAAAACAGTAATTCTGGCATCTGAATTTTAAGTTTTATGGGGTTTATCATGTATAATAAATAATGTACTATGTGGTATAGTGGGACTTGAATAAGAAGTGAGAGTTAGAGCTTAGCCTAATGCAGCTTTTCAGTTTACAAGAATACTGAAAAGAGTTAATGGTTAAAGCTTAAAGAAGAAGGCTTTTGGAACACTTCCTATGGTATTTCTGGTGGTTTGGTGACTGTACTGTCCAATAAGAAAATAAGTGGCTTCTGTATGGTCATTGATTTGCCATTTTTTATTTCATGTTATTAAAATGGGAAGATGTCTTAATCACCGATTAAGAGAAACATTTATCTCAATCTTGGTTTTTGTGTAAAATAAGGTGCTCCATTAAAATCCATTTTAAATAGATAAAATATGTTGGGTGTTTCCACGATCTTGCAAAGGATAACCTTGAAGAGAATTTAATAAAGCTACCTTTTGCTATCTTGAACATGAGGGGCCTCACCCTAAGAGAGCCTATTCTTGGCCATATAATATAGAAATGTTTTATATTATTCATATATATATATATAGATATTTATTATATTCTATAAATAAATATATATATAGCAACAGCTATCCAAAAGCAGGACAGTCCAAAGTTTGGGATGTTTAATGAACCTCAGTGTATGTTAGCTGAGAAGATTACTGAAGACAGGAGTTCATTACTCAGACAGCTCTTTCAGTCTGGGGAGGGAGAGATGAGACATCTACCTGAAAGGACACTACTGTGTAAATCCTGGGCAAGGAAACATACAAGCATTCTGGTTTGCCATACAGGTTGCTATGATTGTATTTGACTTGTCTGAGATAAGATTAGTCTAATCCAAGCAGTCAGGGACTGTTCTTTGTTTAGTTAGTGCCTGGACAAGGCTAGGATTTTGAGTTTATTGTTTGTTTTCTGTGTGCAACCTGTGGAATAAAACTGGCTGAAGTCAGTTTAAACAGGAAATACTCTGTGTTAGACGTTAATTCTTGCTGTGCATTCCATCTCACCCAAGATACATGGCAATCCCATCAGCTAACTTTTAATATATGAGTGTCTACAATGTTGTAAAATATTGAAGAAATTACACTTGATTAAAAATTAATTTGTATCAGTGCATTTTTATTATTGCTATATTTTACCTTTCCAAATTCCAGATTGTCTAACCAAAATTACTTTACTTTAAGGTAATGACATCTGCCATTTCATGCTAATGGTTTGGTTTTTGTTGTGATTTTGCTGCATTTTGATGTAAAAAATTAGTAAAATGGATCACATATGCTTTCACTGCAGTTTTCATTTCAGTCACAAACTACTACATAAAAAGTACGTTCACATACTACTTTCTAGGAGTAGGGCAATGGTGTAAGTTTTGAGAAGTTAACTCTAGCTAAACTTTGTAAGTTGCCTTTTAATTATTGTGGCCTCTTCAGTGCTTACTAGAGATGAACAGACCAATTTGTACAGAACTAAATTCAACCAAATTTTTTAAAAAGTTTTGGGTTCATCCCAAGAACAAAACTTTTGGGGTTCATCAAACAACAAAACGGTATTATACCCTGGGGCTGAACCTCACAAATATTCCTTGAAATAAATCTCTACAGCTTACCAAACACTGTGTTCTGTATAGTGATGTGTATAAGATAAGATAATACTTTAATAGTCCCATCATGGGGAAATTCAGTGTGTTACAGCAGCATAGATACTACAAATAAAAATACAAAAGCTCCAAGGTAGAGGCATTACAGTGACAGTAGGTACAGATTAAAAGGTAAAGGTAAAAAAGTAGTAGAAGGGATATCACAACTTAAGATTTTTCAGTTCTCTGTATGGAATGATCTCCACTTAGGTTGGTGTTGGTTGTACAGTCTAACTGCAGCAGGGAGGAAAGACTTCCTATAGCGCTCCTTCTCACACTTAGGGTGAAGCAGTTGGTCATTGACAGTACTGCCCAGTTCTATCACAATATAGTGGCTGTACTTAGCGTAGACCCATTAATTTTAATGGGACCAAACTGCAGTATGACCATGTAACCATTGACCATGATATCACTGGCCTGAGAAAAAGTGGAGTTCATCCAAGTGCTGCAAGCTCCTCAAACAGCTGATTGGCAGGGTCCCAGGAGTTGGAATTTACTAATCTAATATCAATAGGTAATCTTAAGGTCATCAATATAATTCCAGAAAACCCCTTTAATTTTTAATCAAAGTTAAGGTCCCCTTATGTGGATAAAAACAGTTGTGTTGCATACCACATATACTGGACCCAATAAATGTGAATAAACTGAATTTCACTGGGAGCAGGAGATCTTTCTCTCACCAGCAGGAAGAGTTCCAGGGCGGATTCTGATGCAAAATCTGCTGTAAGAACCTAGCCTGTAAAGTTTTGGCACTTTTTGAATAACATTTCCTACTCCCATTCACTTCAAATGGAGTCCATTGTCCAGTGTATGCGTGTTGGTCTCATTTTTTTAAAAGAAATTGTGCACAATACTCGACCATTGTATGGTTGCTTTGGCAACTGTGCTGCCCTTTATGCTTTTTCATCTCTCCTGCCCTGACGTCATATCTGGTGGGAGAGTATACTTGAATAAACCTCTTTAAGAGTCAGTCAACAATTTATAGAAGGTTAGCCTGATAAGTTAAAAGGATTTAGAGGTACAACTCCTTATTCATTAAATAAAATGTAATAAAAAAGTAATCTTACAGCTGATCTAATAAGTATGTCTAAATATATTCATGGCCATTATGAAGATTTGTCTAACAAAGTTTATACAGAGCAATTAGTGACAATGAACATCATTATTATAAGGAACGACAATCTCATTGTTAACATAAGGTTGAAAGCAAATTTTATCTTCATTGATTTCTTATTAATTCTCTATAGGGTGCAGAAATATTCACCAACTTGCCTGATACTGGCTAATTCAGTAGATTTTGCTTCCAAACACTTGGATATTTAATATTTCCTCAAGGCCTGATGTTTCCACTATACACTTCAACTGGTAGCACTGCAATATACAACCCTTCTTAGAATCCAGATCCCATGTCTTGGAGTTATACAGATTCATCTCAATAAATTAGAATATCTTTGAAACGTTCATTCATTTCAGTAATTCAATTCATAATCAGCGTCTTCCATGATTGTGTCCTATTGAACCAGACTGAGGGACCATTTAAAGGCTTAGGAAACCTTGGCAGGTGACACACTGAATTTACAATACTGAACTTTTTTACAATATTCTAATTTTTTTAGATTTGGGTTTTCATTACCTGAAATCCATAATCAACATTTACAGAAATAAAACACTTGAAATAGAACACTCTGTGTGTAAAGAATCTACAAAATATAGGAGGTCACTTTTTTAATTCAATTACTGAAATAAATAAACGTTTCAAAGATATTCTAATTTATTGAGATGCACCTGTACATGATTCTGATCTGGGAAAACTTTAAATGAGTATTGATTTCAAATTTCTAACCGAACCTTTATGTCAAATTATTACTAATTTGATTGCCTCTCTCTGTATAGTATATGACTGCTGCTGCACCTATGCAAGGGACCTATATACCCCAGTATACTCCTGTGCCTCCAACAGCTGTTCAAGTTGAAGTAAGTATTTCACATCTGCACAAAAAATCATATGAATGACAAATGTCCACTTGTTCTAACAGATGAATTACAACTGTCTTTGGGGGAAATTTATTAAGACCGATATTACCAGTCTTAATTATTTCACCACTGATGAAAGAAGCACTTGAATTACTAAGTGGCTTTAACATCTCAATAATACTGGCGCAGCTTGAGAGGTCCTATGTGCCAAAATTGAAATCTATGACAATCAGGAACAGGTATAATTCAGTTGTATGACCCAAGTTAGAGTAAATCTGTTGGGCTGAGGTGTCCTCACTCTAGCCTGACTTGTTCTCTGCCCTAATCCAACCACTTTTCTATAAAGTGGCGAACAGGTTGGAAAATGGAGAAAGTGGCATATTTTTGGGCACAAATGGTCAAGCCCCCCTTTTCTGCCAAAAAACTTGCATACCTGCTTTAGTAAATTTCCCCCATTGTATTGTTTTTTCAGCCAACTGTCTTAATATGTTTGAAATCCAAAGAATTTCCTTACGGATAGTGGGCAATGGCATAAATCAAAAAAATAATACTAAGCTTACTAATTCTCTGATGCTCAAATGCTAGCACTTCCATGTTTGTCTATTTTTGCGTGGCTCCAGCAATGTCATGTAGACACTATATGTGTTAGCTACACCCAAGCACTGGCTGGTGGTCTACTGATAGAGCCAGTGATTGGCTGCAGCAGTGACATGTTGATCATCATTGGGGCACAGAAAATAGAGACTAGTAGGGGACCAAAGAAATGTGGACATAGGTGTGGCAGAGGATTGTTAAGTATTTCTCATTTTTCTATTTTATACCACTGTCATATATTTGTAATAAAATTGTTAGGCTGAAAACCCTTTTAGATTAAGACCCCATGTAGCGGGCCGCAGCAAAAAAATCAATACGGGAAAAACACAATGGAAACACATTGTGGTTTTTCTCGCAGTGCTTTTTACAGAAAGGAAAACTTTGCAGAATTTCTGCTTCAAATATACCACCAGCATTTCCGTAGGTATAATTGACATGCTGTGATTTCTAAAAACACAACGGTTTTGGAAATCGCAGCATTTCCGCTGTGGGTATTTTTTTGCAATGTAGCATTATTAGGATAGGTAACAATTTAAGATTGGCAGGGGTTTGACACCCAAGCTCCCGGCTGATCAGCTATTTGAAGAGGTTGCAGAATTTACATGAGTTCTGGTTCCTCTTTAATACTATCTAAGCACAATGCCCTACATTTGTGCTTAGTATTGTAGCAATTCACTTGAATATGATTATGCTGCAATCAGGCCATGTGACCAATGAATGTGACACTCTAGCACCCACTTCAAACAAATAATCTGTCCCAGGTGTAGGACCCCCACAGATGTTCAATTGATAATCTATCCTAAGTGCTTAGTTGATTATTAGTATATACCTGTGCAGACACATTTAAGTTATATAGTGTGGATCTGACAAACCTTCAGTATATTTTTCTAAAATTGATATTGTACCATATCATGGGCTTTACTTTTTTGCTTTCATTTGGTTACTTTTACCATAAAAGTCATGAAACAGACCTTACATTTTTTTCTATTTTAAGGGTGTTGTTGCTGATACCTCTCCTCAAACAGTACCATCTTCATCACAGGAAGCAAGTGGACAGCAGCAACAAATAACTGTAGAGACGAGTAGTGAACATGCATCAGCATACTCCTACCAACAATCCAAGTAACAACTGGTAAAGCAGTTTAAATTTGCCCTATATTTTCTATTATTCTTATCTGTCAAGTAAAAACAAAAGTGTCCCTTAATACTTTTATTGTGTATCCTACTTCTCCTGACTCCATTGTAAAAAAAAGTGACAGTTTTGTTTTTTAATTAGTCATTATAAAATGACTTATATTAGAAAAAAATCAAGGAACCTCTGTGCTTTGTAAACTTGCAAATGCAATTTTTAGGTATTATTCCTAAAATATTTTAGCTTTTTTTTACATAAAATTATCTGACATCAATTAATTGAGATACACATTGAAGCTACATTTATAGAGAATTGGTACAGAAGGTTTGGTAGGTACAGAAGGCTACAACATCTGCAGTGCTATCATTACATTATTATGTTACTCTATGCAGTATTGTATAGGTAGAATCTAGCGATTTACTTGAAAGCAGTAAGGAAAAAGAAGGTAAAGCACAGTATATAGTAGTAATATTTTTGATCATCACTAAGTCTATATATAATTTCACTTTGCAAGAGTAGAGTACAATAGTGACTGTTACAGGAATTTAGGTTAATATTTTATGTTCCTGCCAGGAACAGCATCACACTTGCCCACACACTTCAAGGAACTGCAACACGTTGCCATGGAAGGGAGAATCATATTGCTATTCACAGACAATTCTTTATTGTATATCAATATGAGGTTGAAAATGGAGTACTTAATAATGAGTGTGATGCCACTGGATGGATATTCTTTATTATATCTTTTAATTAAACTAAGATTAATTTGTGTATACTTAATATAGTAAATCATATTTAGAAAATTAAAAAGATTTGTACTAGATTAGCAAAATGATCTGCTTTTGTTTCAGGAATTGAATCATGCTTGTTCATGCGCTATGTCTGATACTGTAGACCAACCCCACTGAATTGAAAGGGGATGAGTTGCAATACCAGAAGTAGCCCAAATACAAGAGTGGCACTATTTGTAAAAGTCAAAGAGAATATTTTTTTTTCTAAAAATACAGTCATATGAAAAAGTTTGGGCACCCCTATTAATCTTAATCATTTTTAGTTCTAAATATTTGGGTGTTTGCAACAGCCATTTCAATTTGATATATCTAATAACTGATGGACACAGTAATATTTCAGGATTGAAATGAGGTTTCTTGTACTAACAGAAAATGTGCAATATGCATTAAACCAAAATTTGACCGGTGCAAAAGTATGGGCACCTCAACAGAAAAGTGACATTAATATTTAGTAGATCCTCCTTTTGCAAAAATAACAGCCTCTAGTCGCTTCCTGTAGCTTTTAATCAGTTCCTGGATCCTGGATGAAGGTATTTTTGACCATTCCTCTTTACAAAACAATTCCAGTTCAGTTAAGTTTGATGGTCGCCGAGCATGGACAGCCCGCTTCAAATTATCCCACAGATGTTCAATGATATTCAGGTCTGGGGACTGGGATGGCCATTCCAGAACATTGTAATTGTTCCTCTGCATGAATGCCTGAGTAGATTTGAAGCTGTGTTTTGGATCATTGTCTTGCTGAAATATCCATCCCCGGCGTAACTTCAAATCCGTCACTGATTCTTGTACATTATTCTCAAGAATCTGCTGATACTGAGTTGAATCCATGCGACCCTCAACTTTAACAAGATTCCCGGTGCCGGCATTGGCCACACAGCCCCAAAGCATGATGGAACCTCCACCAAATTTTACAGTGGGTAGCAAGTGTTTTTCTTGGAATGCTGTGTTTTTTTGACGCCATGCATAACGCCTTTTTGTATGACCAAACAACTCAATCTTTGTTTCATCAGTCCACAGGACCTTCTTCCAAAATGAAGCTGGCTTGTCCAAATGTGCTTTTGCATACCTCAAGCGACTCTGTTTGTGGCGTGCTTTCATAAGTGGCTTCTTTCGCATCACTCTCCCATACAGCTTCTCCTTGTGCAAAGTGTGCTGTATTGTTGACCGATGCACAGTAACACCATCTGCAGCAAGATGATGCTGCAGCTCTTTGGAGGTGGTCTGTGGATTGTCCTTGACTGTTCTCACCATTCTTCTTCTCTGCCTTTCTGATATTTTTCTTGGCCTGCCACTTCTGGGCTTAACAAGAACTGTCCCTGTGGTCTTCCATTTCCTTACTATGTTCCTCACAGTGGAAACTGACAGGTTAAATCTCTGAGACAACTTTTTGTATCCTTCCCCTGAACAACTATGTTGAACAATCTTTGTTTTCAGATCATTTGAGAGTTGTTTTGAGGAGCCCATGATGCCACTCTTCAGAGGAGATTCAAATAGGAGAACAACTTGCAATTGGCCACCTTAAATACCTTTTCTCATGATTGGATACACCTGGCTATGAAGTTCAAAGCTCAGTGAGGTTACAAAACCAATTTTGTGCTTCAGTAAGTCAGTAAAAAGTAGTTAGGAGTATTCAAATCAATAAAATGATAAGGGTACCCAAATTTTTGCACCGGTCAAATTTTGGTTTAATGCATATTGCACATTTTCTGTTAGTACAATAAACCTCATTTCAATCCTGAAATATTACTGTTTCCATCAGTTATTAGATATATCAAATTGAAATGGCTGTTGCAAACACCCAAATATTTAGAACTAAAAATGATTAAGATTAATAGGGGTGCCCAAACTTTTTCATATGACTGTATATAATTAAGCTTTTCAGAACATTAAATGTACTAGAATCTTAATACTTGAACAATGTAATTTATGTATGTTCCTGCAGACAATAAACAGGACTGAAGAATGTTGGTCTGAAAACCTTGCCTTGAATGGAGACACTTCATTGAGAAGTTGACTTCCTCTTTGCACAGGCATCAAACAGAAGCTTTTCCTTTTTATTTTTTTCTAACTTGCTCAACAGTGTTTTTTATGTGCTGTGCAAAAACAAACAAAAAAAACGGAAAGAAAAATGTTCGGTTATGTAGTTTGACAATTTTATTTTTGCTACTCTTTCTTAATGAATACACACCAAGAGAAACAAAATGCTGGGTTATCATTTCATCCGGAACTTAATGGACATTGAAATCTGGAGATTTACGGCAGATAGTACAGACCATTGGGAACAATGAATCCAATGTCAAGGGGCAGTACTTCAGATGAACCATAACTGTCTTCCTCTATAATTAAGCTAAAACGTCTCTCTTGTATTTTGTTTCAGATATCTTTCTTTTTTTTTAATTTCTTCATCCATAGGAATGATTATCATGAATTCTAACTGCCTTAATTTTAAGGACTTCAGAAGATCCCAGAGAAAGAAATCAGCATCCTAATGGAACATAAGGCATGAGATTCAGCATTTTAACTGTACCCAACAATTGTTGTTGACGTTTCACATGGGTTTTTAGGGTTAACATATATGTACAGATTGACATGAGATAAATTTCTTCTTTTGAAGAAACATTTTGCTGGAAAAAATTGTGGCGTCTGCAATTAAAGAA
This sequence comes from Leptodactylus fallax, assembly GCA_947044405.1. Lineage (NCBI taxonomy): Eukaryota > Metazoa > Chordata > Amphibia > Anura > Leptodactylidae > Leptodactylus > Leptodactylus fallax. Next base: position 2,072,171 of record CAMRHE010000186.1, on the reverse strand, counting down.
AAGTCTGGACTTCTATGAACTTTAATGTAAATGTTAATACAAAAAAAAATATAGTTAGCTGTAGCTTTTTACAGTGGGGGGGTCAATGGACTAAAAAAAACAAAAAAAAACAAAAAAAAATCCAACTGCATCTCGGAGTTATGCAGTTTTTTGTTGAATGCTGTTTTTTATTTCATTTTTCAGTTAATTTACAAAGCGTGATTGCTAGCAAAGGCATTAGTGCTTTCTATCTGCAATCTTTTTTACAAGCTTTAAGAGATTTTTAGTCAGCTTTGCTTGTCATATTGCAAAAAATAGTTGCAAAATTAGGAGTTTATGGGTAAAAAATGCGAAAAAAAAAGCAATAGCTAGAAGAAATTGTTGACAATTTCTGTAGTATTTCCGAGTTGTGATCAAATGCAGCCTATGGATGGCCAATTTTATACCAAAGATGAAGTGGCACCCTAAAGCAGATATGAAGACAGTGTTTTGGTTTTTTATTTTATTTTATTTTTGTTATTTCACCTACATGGCCGGACCAACTCTTTCTTCTGTAATTAAAAAAAATTCTTCCATTGATATCTCTGTGTCATGTATACAGTATTGTTTGCAGAATAATGGTAAACTGGTACAGCTGAATCCTGCTGATTGCTTACAGACCTAATATCAGCTATGATTTATCTATGGCATCTAAAATTTTGTTTTTATAACATGACATTTTGTTTAAGTCTTCCTTATTTTTCTAACTAGACCTCTTAATAGCTTGTTAAATGGAAACTTATTTTGTTTACATTGTAAGTGTCGTCTGTCGTTTTTAGATGAACCATTGACAATCAATTTATTGATATAAGACATAACAGACAATATGTTTTGGTGAATTGGACATCATATTTGTTTTCTAATTTCATCAACAATTTCTAAAAGGGCTATAACTTCTTAATGGAAACTGCCACCAACATAGTGTTTTTTTTTCATTGTTATTCCGGACCTCTTGTTTTAAATATGCATTGGTCTGGCCATCTTAAGTGCCATTGGGATATATTTTTAATTATTCTAATTTTCACTTGTTTCACTAGTATATGAAAAGTCAAAGCATGTGTTCCTGTATTAAAAAGTATTGTACAGATTGAGACTAGAAGGACAGATAAAAAAAAATACATTTTGGTGACAGTTTCTTTTTCACTCAAAATACATAGCCCTTTTTATGACATTACATTAAAAATACTAATAAAGTTCTGTTCACATAAACATCATGACATATGCTCATAACAGAGTCATGACAGTTACAGTATTACAAGTCTATTTCAAATGTGATCCTTTTTACTTAATTTAAGATTATTATCCGGTTTCTGCTGTGACCCTGTATTTATAATGACAAGAATTGTGTAACACATGGCACTTTTCTTGTCATCAAAAATACCAGAACCCTCAAGAGAATACAGATAATGCCTATGTAAACAGAGACTTTGATATCTATTACACATGACTATTATGATGATCAAATAATAGTACATAAACTGGCTCACTTCATTTTCAGCATTTTTTTTTACAATATGTAAAATTATTTAAGCCACAATGACTATATAATACTCCATTATCTTTGACAGCAAAGAAATTGCACCTGAATAAATACTTTTAAATAAGGGGAAAACAAAAAAGCAGTATTTGAGTGAAAGGTATGAGCTAAGGGGTTTTCCAGCTCAATGAATTATTATTTCCAAAACAGTTTACAATGCTAAAAAAATGATAAAAGGAGTAAGTAATGCTCATCTTACAACTTTCATGATGTACCAGCACTGATGTTTCCCTGGTTCCCTACTGGTCTCATTTTACTGGGTTTATTGGGAAGCATTGGCATGAAACTCTATGCTTTTGTACATTTTTTGGAGAGGGATCTGGACAACCCCTTTAATTATTCCCCCTAAAACTATAAAATTGTAACATGAATATATAATAGTCTATTTTCAGATGCCTCACAATATTTTTGAAATTATTTCTACATTGAGAATTCAGATTATCAAGCATCTGCTCTGCCAAGCCTTCTAAATAGAATAAAATTGCCATAAATCAGTAATTTTTTTTGTATTTTGGGAAAAAAACATTTTTTTATCTGCTACTAAGAACACTTGGCTGAAGAAATGTGTAAGGAAATTTTAAAAAGGTATATAAGTTCACTTACTATTAGTGTTCTTAATATCGAGAATATAGTAACAGTTTTTAGCATAATGGTCAGAGTCTAGGCAAAATTCATTAGTAAAGATCTCCATTTTTTTTTTTCTAGACACAGCCCACACTTGCCCATGGGCTGTATCTTGTATCGAAGTTCAGTTCATTCCAATTTGAACTTGAATTGGAATGAAGTGAAATGCAATACGTAGCTAATTATTTTTATCAATTCAGAAAAATTTTGATCATTCATATACAGTCATATGAAAAAGTTTGGGCACCCCTATTAATCTTAATCATTTTTAGTTCTAATTATTTGGGTGTTTGCAACAGCCATTTCAATTTGATATATCTATTAACTGATGGACACAGTAATATTTCAGGATTGAAATGAGGTTTATTGTACTAACAGAAAATGTGCAATATGCATTAAACCAAAATTTGACCGCTGCAAAAATTTGGGTACCCTTATCATTTTATTGATTTGAATACTCCTAACTACTTTTTACTGACTTACTGAAGCACAAAATTGGTTTTGTAACCTCACTGAGCTTTGAACTTCATAGCCAGGTGTATCCAATCATGAGAAAAGGTATTTAAGGTGGCCAATTGCAAGTTGTTCTCCTATTTGAATCTCCTCTGAAGAGTGGCATCATGGGCTCCTCAAAACAACTCTCAAATGATCTGAAAACAAAGATTGTTCAACATAGTTGTTCAGGGGAAGGATACAAAAAGTTGTCTCAGAGATTTAACCTGTCAGTTTCCACTGTGAGGAACATAGTAAGGAAATGGAAGACCACAGGGACAGTTCTTGTTAAGCCCAGAAGTGGCAGGCCAAGAAAAATATCAGAAAGACAGAGAAGAAGAATGGTGAGAACAGTCAAGGACAATCCACAGACCACCTCCAAAGAGCTGCAGCATCATCTTGCTGCAGATGGTGTCACTGTGCATCGGTCAACAATACAGCACACTTTGCACAAGGAGAAGCTGTAGAGGAGAGTAATGCGAAAGAAGCCGTTTCTGAAAGCACGCCACAAACAGAGTCGCCTGAGGTATGCAAAAGCACATTTGGATAAGCCAGCTTCATTTTGGAAGAAGGTCCTGTGGACTGATGAAACAAAGATTGAGTAGTTTGGTCATACAAAAAGGCGTTCTGCATGGCGTCCAAAAAACACAGCATTCCAAGAAAAACACTTGCTACCCACTGTAAAATTTGGTGGAGGTTCCATCATGCTTTGGGGCTGTGTGGCCAATGCCGGCACCGGGAATCTTGTTAAAGTTGAGGGTCGCATGGATTCAACTCAGTATCAGCAGATTCTTGAGAATAATGTACAAGAATCAGTGACGAATTTGAAGTTACGCCGGGGATGGATATTTCAGCAAGACAATGATCCAAAACACAGCTCCAAATCTACTCAGGCATTCATGCAGAGGAACAATTACAATGTTCTGGAATGGCCATCCCAGTCCCCAGACCTGAATATCATTGAACATCTGTGGGATAATTTGAAGCGGGCTGTCCATGCTCGGCGATCATCAAACTTAACTGAACTGGAATTGTTTTGTAAAGAGGAATGGTCAAAAATACCTTCATCCAGGATCTAGGAACTAATTAAAAGCTACAGGAAGCGACTAGAGACTGTTATTTTTGCAAAAGGAGGATCTACTAAATATTAATGTCACTTTTTTGTTGAGGTGCCCATACTTTTGCACCGGTCAAATTTTGGTTTAATGCATATTGCACATTTTCTGTTAGTACAATAAACCTCATTTCAATCCTGAAATATTACTGTGTCCATCAGTTATTAGATACAGTCATATGAAAAAGTTTGGGCACCCCTATTAATCTTAATCATTTTTAGTTCTAAATATTTGGGTGTTTGCAACAGCCATTTCAATTTGATATATCTAATAACTGATGGACACAGTAATATTTCAGGATTGAAATGAGGTTTATTGTACTAACAGAAAATGTGCAATATGCATTAAACCAAAATTTGACCGGTGCAAAAGTATGGGCACCTCAACAGAAAAGTGACATTAATATTTAGTAGATCCTCCTTTTGCAAAAATAACAGCCTCTAGTCGCTTCCTGTAGCTTTCAATCAGTTCCTGGATCCTGGAAGAAGGTATTTTTGACCATTCCTCTTTACAAAACAATTCCAGTTCAGTTAAGTTTGATGGTCACCGAGCATGGACAGCCCGCTTCAAATTATCCCACAGATGTTCAATGATATTCAGGTCTGGGGACTGGGATGGCCATTCCAGAACATTGTAATTGTTCCTCTGCATGAATGCCTGAGTAGATTTGGAGCTGTGTTTTGGATCATTGTCTTGCTGAAATATCCATCCCCGGAGTAACTTCAAATTCGTCACTGATTCTTGTACATTATTCTCAAGAATCTGCTGATACTGAGTTGAATCCATGCGACCCTCAACTTTAACAAGATTCCCGGTGCCGGCATTGGGCACACAGCCCCAAAGCATGATGGAACCTCCACCAAATTTTACAGTGGGTAGAAAGTGTTTTTCTTGGAATGCTGTGTTTTTTTGACGCCATGCATAACGCCTTTTTGTATGACCAAACAACTCAATCTTTGTTTCATCAGTCCACAGGACCTTCTTCCAAAATGAAGCTGGCTTGTCCAAATGTGCTTTTGCATACCTCAGGCGACTCTGTTTGTGGCGTGCTTTCAGAAACGGCTTCTTTCGCATCACTCTCCCATACAGCTTCTCCTTGTGCAAAGTGTGCTGTATTGTTGACCGATGCACAGTGACACCATCTGCAGCAAGATGATGCTGCAGCTCTTTGGAGGTGGTCTGTGGATTGTCCTTGACTGTTCTCACCATTCTTCTTCTCTGCCTTTATGATATTTTTCTTGGCCTGCCACTTCTGGGCTTAACAAGAACTGTCCCTGTGGTCTTCCATTTCCTTACTATGTTCCTCACTGTGGAAACTGACAGGTTAAATCTCTGAGACAACTTTTTGTATCCTTCCCCTGAACAACTATGTTGAACAATCTTTGTTTTCAGATCATTTGAGAGTTGTTTTGAGGAGCCCATGATGCCACTCTTCAGAGGAGATTCAAATAGGAGAACAACTTGCAATTGGCCACCTTAAATACCTTTTCTCATGATTGGATACACCTGGCTATGAAGTTCAAAGCTCAGTGAGGTTACAAAACCAATTTTGTGCTTCAGTAAGTCAGTAAAAAGTAGTTAGGAGTATTCAAATCAATAAAATGATAAGGGTACCCAAATTTTTGCACCAGTCAAATTTTGGTTTAATGCATATTGCACATTTTCTGTTAGTACAATAAACCTCATTTCAATCCTGAAATATTACTGTGTCCATCAGTTATTAGATATATCAAATTGAAATGGCTGTTGCAAACACCCAAATATTTAGAACTAAAAATGATTAAGTTTAATAGGGGTGCCCAAACTTTTTCATATGACTGTAAATCAAATTGAAATGGCTGTTGCAAACACCCAAATATTTTGAACTAAAAATGATTAAGATTAATAGGGGTGCCCAAACTTTTTCATATGACTGTACATTTCTATTTTATTTATATGTTAATGTTTATGTATTTGCTATTGTCTTTTTGAAGGAGTTCATTGCTCCTTGATTACTTTTTTGCTAAAAAGGACCAAAATGCTAAATTCCATAGCTCACTAGATTGCTGTTGTGCCCCTGAGCAATTGTGTGTTTGTTGTTGTAAAATCTGGCCACACAATCTAAAGAGATGGCCCCTAGAATGTTATGTGTGTATTAGTTCTGATTCTCAGAGAAATACAAAAGGTTGCCACCAATTTTCCAGGGGCTATATTTTTTCTAGGGGTGGACAGACATAAAAAAAAAAAAAAAAAAAAAAAAACAAGCACCAAATTGTTCAGGGATACAGTGAATGGAATGATGTATGTAATTTACCATTTTGTACTTTGTGACAGGTCCTCTTTCATGATCACTGTAATATATACCATGTTGTCCGGTTTGTTATTGATTTTGGATTTATTATCCCATCAAACCACAACTGTCTTGGCAGACATATAACTGTATCTGTTCAACTAATGTGGTTAAAAATGCATTTTTAAAATCACTATATAAATTCTTTAATTTATATAGATTTTGCAGTGCATCAATTAGTAATGTATCCAACATATAAAATAGGTCAAATGGGGCTGCCATACTAAAAACTGGGTCTCAAAGACTTAGACAAGTACTGTAACAGCCTTGTTACTGCATAACTCATGCTAAAAAGTGAACACATTTTTTTTTTTCAAATACAAAAAATACTAAATAGATTTTTTGAAGTGTCATCCCTATGGATTTTTATTGCAATTATACCATGACATACCGTGCCTATGGTTCAGCATATTGTACAGGTAGCTTTTTTTCTTTTTCTCATAGACTACAATAGATACAGAAGGAAATTGTGCGCATAGTGGGCACAAAGATTTCATGTTACAAAAAGCCTCAATAATTATCAGCACTTAATGTGTGGCCAATGTTTGAGAGGAAGAGATTTCATGTTCTGGTTCAAAACCTGCTGCTATTTTTACTTATGTGTAAACTAAACATCTATCCACTTTAAGCTGCTATTGGAAGATTCTCTATTTAAGAAAAATCATGCCTGGGGCATATTTTTTTTCTAAAACTGTGCTGTATGTAATGGTGACATACTGTAAAATTTTGCATTGTTAAAGTCTAAAAGATGTTCCAATATTTTTTTTTTCTTTTTATTCATTAGAACATTTATTTAAAAATAAATATATTTTGTGTTCCAGGTCATATACTATTCGAAATATGTAAGGGCTACTTATACCATTGGGAGATGTATAGACTAAAAGGTGAAATACTGTAAGTGGTTATAGGTGTTCGAAGAAAGCTACTTTTATGTTCCAGTTACATTTTCCATTGCCTTTGAAGTGTCATATTTTGTAGTTTTATATGTATCTATGCTTTTGAGACAGAGCTTTCCATGTCAAATCACCCAAATGTATATTTAACATTAAAATGTTCTTCATGTCAGCATGAATAAAAAAACTGAAAAAGTGAAAAAAGGGTGAATCATTTGCCTTGCATCTAGTTATGTGATTACAAGATGCAAGTCCTTTGTAAAAAAAAAAAAAACATAAATACAGCTCATTTCGAAACATTTAATTAAGAAAGCCAAAATTATCATCTGCAAGTATGAGGTTGTAAAACCTGCTATAATATGTAAAATCATTTTAAGATACATTTATACTCACCTTTCCTAACCTCTTTTGGGCTTCCTCATGGAGTTTGGACTTCTCTCTTGGTCTACTTGGTGACGTTGTACACCTGGGGCCACTGTTGAGGCCTGTGATTGAGCCTCAGGGGTCACATGGGCATGCCAAACATCATGCCATCATGGCGCTTGTCGTGTCTATGTGACAGCTGTGGCCCAATCACAAGCCTCAGCAGTAAACCTGGGAGCACGACATCACCAAAAGAGTGACAGACACACAAAGAGGCCCAAAAGAGGTGAGGAAAGGTGAGTACAAATGTTTTATATATTTTTTTCACCTCCCCAGGGCATCCACCTATTATACTCTGTGGTCTGAAGAGATTATTTGGATTACACTGGAGTTCATTTTTGTTGCAGTTTTCTAAGTTTTACATTTTAACTTTGATTTTATGGCTCTCATGTTTGACTAAATCTTTCTACACTGCCCTTTTTGTAGTCTAGGTCTCCTGGTGAAACATTTATAATACATGTATATTTCTCCTCTAATGAACCTTATATTGAGGTAAATTCCATGGCATCAAGTACTAAAAGGCGTCTTTTGATCAGTGGCAAAGGTCATAGTCAATAACAGCAAAAGAATAGGACAACCCAATAAATGGGTTTCCAGCAGTAAAAGATAAAAAAAAATCCAATGTACTTTTATATATATTCCCACAAGGATACTTATCATTTGCTTTGTAAAAATTTACTTTTGTGTTCCTTAAGAAGCTCTGATATTGCCTATCCTCAAAATTATATTTCCATCTACATTACCTTCTTTCCTATAGGCACATCTCTACCCATCAAATGTATCCTCTCTCACTGTCTCTTCCATTTTCTGCCTCCTATAACCCATTGCACCTACCCCTAGCATTAACCACTGAGTCTCTAAGACATACCGCTGCTCCTCCCTTCTGTTTGCATTTGAGCAATGATATAACTGCAAGGGACCGATTTACTCTATTAAAGCCCCTTACAGCCAAGTGATCAGTGATGTGAAGGGGGAAGCATCCCTCACTCATAGGATTCCATGTTGATATGTCACTGTATAGGGAAAATAAGCATAATTCCTATGCCATGAGACAGAGGGTCTGGACCAGGGATCAATGTCTTTCACAAAAGAACTAATCTAGTAAGTGCTCTCTAAATTGCTGCTGGATAATGTCTTTTAAAAGGACATTTTTACAGTACTTAAATAGCTCCAGTACATGTTGCTAAAGCTTTAACACTTGCTACAGTGCAAAATACATTTGTGTGTTTTTAGAATGTGTTTTCCAAACTTGACTCCGTGGAACCCAGGGTTCAATGTCCTGGTAGAAACCTTAAGATAACAAATTACGAATGTTACAGTAGGTACTATATATCTTTGACTCCATCCAACATGCTTCAAAAGTAATATAACAATTCTGTGTAATATTTTTTGATCTGACTCCAACTGTTAATAGTAATGCACATTGTGGTACATATGGCTGTTTATTATGTTAAACAGTATGGCTGAAGGAACTATATCAAAAGTCTTTGTGATATCTTTGAAATGAGATACTAAGGGAACAATTAAGAATGTGATAAGAGTGAACAGTCCATGATGGTTGAGTTTGTAAGGACAGGAAACATTTTCCAGAGGTAACTAGACGGGCAGCATTTTCCAACATGTATCTTGTGTTACTGTACCTGTGGATTTTGCTGCATCTTGTTCTGCAAATGTGCAGTAAATGTGCCAGATCTGAACTTACATTTAATGGTAAGGAAGGCAATCACTGATCTAATATACCATATCACTGTTTGGTTATGAAGGAAAATTCTTAATTATTCCAATAGATATGTTATTCTATCATTTACATTATTAGCAAATTGTACAATCTTTTCACTTGTTCATAGATCTCTGAGAAATTGTTCATAATGTATAACTGCTCACTCCATTGGGATTCTTGACAGGGATATACGATACTATTAATTCAGGTCATTATGTACTGTCAAAAATTTATTCTGTCTTTTTATAATTTTTATGAACAAACATTAAGCTTCTCCTCAAAGGCTTACTAAGCATGGACAGCAGTACACTTGGATGTCCCATAGGAGTGCTGTAAGTTCTGTTTTCTGTTTACAGAGGCTTACCTTTCACCAGTGTAGAAAAATGTACTATCAAATCTAGAGGTGCAGAACACACCCACTGAAAGGGAGTCTGTCATCAGGAAAATAAGTAGCAAGCTAATTACAGTCATATGAAAAAGTTTGGGCACCCCTATTAATCTTAATCATTTTTAGTTCTAAATATTTGGGTGTTTGCAACAGCCATTTCAATTTGATATATCTAATAACTGATGGACACAGTAATATTTCAGGATTGAAATGAGGTTTATTGTACTAACAGAAAATGTGCAATATGCATTAAACCAAAATTTGACCGGTGCAAAAGTATGGGCACCTCAACAGAAAAGTGACATTAATATTTAGTAGATCCTCCTTTTGCAAAAATAACAGCCTCTAGTCGCTTCCTGTAGCTTTTAATCAGTTCCTGGATCCTGGATGAAGGTATTTTTGACCATTCCTCTTTACAAAACAATTCCAGTTCAGTTAAGTTTGATGGTCGCCGAGCATGGACAGCCCGCTTCAAATTATCCCACAGATGTTCAATGATATTCAGGTCTGGGGACTGGGATGGCCATTCCAGAACATTGTAATTGTTCCTCTGCATGAATGCCTGAGTAGATTTGGAGCTGTGTTTTGGATCATTGTCTTGCTGAAATATCCATCCCCGGCGTAACTTCAAATTCGTCACTTATTCTTGTACATTATTCTCAAGAATCTGCTGATACTGAGATGAATCCATGCGACCCTCAACTTTAACAAGATTCCCGGTGCCGGCATTGGCCACACAGCCCCAAAGCATGATGGAACCTCCACCAAATTTTACAGTGGGTAGCAAGTGTTTTTCTTGGAATGCTGTTTTTTTGACGCCATGCATAACGCCTTTTTGTATGACCAAACAACTCAATCTTTGTTTCATCAGTCCACAGGACCTTCTTCCAAAATGAAGCTGGCTTGTCCAAATGTGCTTTTGCATACCTCAGGCGACTCTGTTTGTGGCGTGCTTTCAGAAACGGCTTCTTTCGCATCACTCTCCCATACAGCTTCTCCTTGTGCAAAGTGTGCTGTATTGTTGACCGATGCACAGTGACACCATCTGCAGCAAGATGATGCTGCAGCTCTTTGGAGGTGGTCTGTGGATTGTCCTTGACTGTTCTCACCATTCTTCTTCTCTGCCTTTCTGATATTTTTCTTGGCCTGCCACTTCTGGGCTTAACAAGAACTGTCCCTGTGGTCTTCCATTTCCTTACTATGTTCCTCACAGTGGAAACTGACAGGTTAAATCTCTGAGACAACTTTTTGTATCCTTCCCCTGAACAACTATGTTGAACAATCTTTGTTTTCAGATCATTTGAGAGTTGTTTTGAGGAGCCCATGATGCCACTCTTCAGAGGAGATTCAAATAGGAGAACAACTTGCAATTGGCTACCTTAAATACCTTTTCTCATGATTGGATACACCTGGCTATGAAGTTCAAAGCTCAGTGAGGTTACAAAACCAATTTTGTGCTTCAGTAAGTCAGTAAAAAGTAGTTAGGAGTATTCAAATCAATAAAATGATAAGGGTACCCAAATTTTTGCACCGGTCAAATTTTGGTTTAATGCATATTGCACATTTTCTGTTAGTACAATAAACCTCATTTCAACCCTGAAATATTACTGTGTCCATCAGTTATTAGATATATCAAATTGAAATGGCTGTTGCAAACACCCAAATATTTAGAACTAAAAATGATTAAGATTAATAGGGGTGCCCAAACTTTTTCATATGACTGTATATAATATTTTAGGGCTGCTTCTACACTTTCCAAAGATGCCTTTCTTATTCTGCATTGCAGCTCCATTTTCAGGAAAATCTGCATTTTATTTTCATATAAATTAACTGAAAAGGGCTTTAGGGTCATTTCTTCTCTTGCTGGGGCTTCACTCTTTGCTCTAGATAATCACCCCTAACTGCTGCCCAGCCCCACCCCGCCCTCTCCATTGCTTGAGCGACATCTCCAACTTTGTCACACTCCGTGTGCAGTTAAGGGCAGTTAATCAGAGAGGAGAACAAAGCCGTGGAAGGAAAATACATGACTCTGAAGCCTTTTTCAGCTAATTTTCATAAGAATAAAATGATGATTTTCATGAAAATGGAGCTGCAATTCTGAATAACAAAGGCATCTTTGGAAAAGGTAGAAGCAGCCCTTCAAGGTACTGCCATTAGTTTGATACCAGTTTTCCTGCTGAAAGACTCCCTTTAAGTGGTTACTTACTAAATTATCAGAACGTGTGCAAATTTCACCATTTATTTTCAGATTCTATATTTTTTTAATATTGCAAATGGAGCATATACATATACATACAACATGCATTTAGAAGTCGCACAAACAGTTAAATCGTATTCTATTAAATTTCCCAAGGAAACCTTAAGGTATGACTATACATTTGATGGTTGTCAGCCAAGCTTGCGGATTTTGGGGGCCTGGCCAAAAATCTAATGTGTATGGGGAAATTCTGACCCTTACCTGATGGCAGGTTTCAGGAGAAATAAGGATCGGGCATTTGGAGTTCAAATACCCAAATTTTTGTTCTTAGAGATATGCCACTGCATCCAACATCAGTCACTTTGATAAAAGTGGCACATTCTAAGACTGGTTGAAGTCTGAAATAAATTTAGACTGTATTAGTAAATCAGCTCAATTATTTCCCATTGAGAATAACTTAATCTTAATTGATCATCAACCCTAATTAAACGGTTGTCTATTTTTGACACTTTGTCAATAGGGTCCCCAGCAACAAGCTGATGATAGGATACCCTGCTAATAAGACCCACAGTAATCTGTAAAGGAACTTATCAGCAAGTAGTCAAATCTCTAGTGCCACAGTATACTGAAAGAAGCAACAAAAAGCACACATCAATAGTCTGTCTATATGGTACACCAATGTGCTGGGGCTTCCAGCTCAAGAGATTTACCAGTCTCACTAATAGACAGGTCCTGATGGGACACCCACTATTATCTAAGAATGGGATTTCTAGACCAAACAATTCTTTTAATTTAACACTGACTTAATTCCTGGTCCAGAAAGGTTTACAGTATGTAATGGAAATAACAGAAACTAAACTGCAACATACAAAACATGCTGTAAATGTGGTAGTGTTACAACTGAAAGACAAAAATAAGTAACATTCCTCTCCACAGCCTACAAGAGTAATTTTATTATTTAGCACTGTCTCAAACGGTTGTGACCAGTGTCTTCAAGCTTCTGCTATTCCTACTAACTGGTCATATTGCTGGTTTGCCATGAGGCAAAGTACTTTCTGTTAATGAGATGCCATCTAGTGGATCCATAGAGATAATAACTATATTTCCATGTGACTTTGTTCTGCTACTGTTGCATAATATATACAGTATACCATCAAAGCTGAACAATTTAACACAATAGAGGCGAGGACTTCCACCAGCTATTCTTGTGAACTGTTTTGTTACCACACATATCTAATTATTAATAGTGAGTACTTGGTACAGTATAACCTTTTGGGTTTTGTTAAAGGGGTGATTTTCTTAAAGAAAGAAAATGTACAATAAATATAAAGTAAATCCAACAATGACTATTTGATTTAAGTCAGGCATAGCCTATTGGCATAAAGCTGGCCATATTTGTGCTATAGCTGTAAAATTATTTCATGCGTAAACATGGTCAAGTATGAATGTTCATTTTAAAGGGGCAAGTTGGAAAAAGTTGCTGTCAGACTGTTCTGCTAATCTCTGTAGGAACAAAGAGTGATACATGTGAAAATCCATCATGCCCTATTCTTTCTTCTTCAAACATCTTCTCTTTGTGGATGGGCAGAAGACCCCCTTACCCAGAAGATAGTCAGCCAAATCCCAGAGAAAATATTGGGTTTGGAAGAAATTAATCTAATGTGGAAGTTGCTTAAAATTCTTCACATTTGGTTTCTAATCACTTCCACAAATTCCAAGATGAGTGGAGTCAGATGACCCGCTTATGATGTGAATCTGTTGGGAGAGTTACAAACTACATATATATATGTCTAGGTGGCCATTCAGTGGTTGTGCTCTGAATTACAGCCTGTTGACAGTTTTGCTACGGTGTTACAATAATGTATTGAATCATTATCATGAGAAACTGGAGTCCTTAAAAGCTATGGACACATTAGAGTTTTTTTTTTACTATCATATAGTTTGTAAGATAGGCTAAAAAACTATTTCCAAATCGTTTTTGCTGAAAGGTTCTTAAGTACAGATTATTTTCAGTGAAGACTCCTATGTTCCGTTTAGAGAGAAATCCATCAGAGATGCTGTCTGATAACTCAGTGTGTAGTCTGTAGGCCTTACCATTGTATTGTGTAGACCCATAAAAGCGCATTAAGGATACATGCACACGACTTTGTGCAAGTGTCAATACATGGTAAAACGGCATGGACGGTACATGGATGACATCTGTGCGCCATCCATGCCTCCACGGACCCATTCACTTTATCTAGTAAGCCTGGGCCACAAAAATGGAGAATTATACGACCTATTCTGAGTTTTTCCCAGGGATTATTGCTGCATACAGGGGCCGTGTATGGGGCCACAGAGCACACAGTGTGCTAGCTGTGAAAAACATAGCTAACACACTGACAAATTGCATAGTTGTGTGCATGAAGCCTTAAGCTACACACGTGGACAAAATTGTTGGTACCCCTCATTTAATGAAAGAAAAACCCACAATGATCACTGAAATAACTTGAATCTGACAAAAGTAATTTGCCAAACTACATGTTGACAAGCCACAAAGCTTCTGGGAGAATGCCCTATGGACAGATGAGATAAAAATCAAAATTTTTGGCAAGGCACATCAGCTCTATGTTCACAGATGGAAAAATGAAGCATATCTTGAAAAGAACACTGTCCCTACAGTGAAACATGGAGGAGACTATGTTATGTTCTGGGGCTGCTTTGCTGCATCTGGCACAGGGTGTCTTGAATCTGTGCAGGGTACAATGAAATCTCAAGACTATCAAGGGATTCTAGAGAGAAATGTGCTGCCCAGTGTCAGAAAGCTTGGTCTCAGTCGCAGGTCATGGGTCTTGCAACAGGATAATGACCCAAAACACACAGCTAAAAATACCCAAGAATGGCAAAGAGGAAAACATTAGACTATTCTGAAGTGGCCTTCTATGAGCCCTGACCTAAATCCTATTGAGCATCTTTGGAAGGAGCTGAAACATGCCGTCAGGAAAAAGGCACCCTTCAAACCCGAGACAACTGGAGCATTTTGCTCATGAGGAGTGGCCAAAATACCTGTTGAGAGGTGCAGAAGTCTCATTAACAGTTACAGGAATCATTTGATTGCAGTGATTGCCTCAAAAGGTTGTGCAACAAAATATTAAGTTAAGGGAACCATCATTTCTTTCCAGGCCTGTTTCATGAGTTTTCTTTTTTAAAAAATTCTCTTGAAGCATGGTTGAAAAGCAATGTCTGTCTTTCATTTGTTCATTTTCATAGAATTTTTATATATTATTATTTTTGTCAGATTCAAGTTATTTCTGTGACCATTGTGGGTTTTTCTTTCATTAAATGAGGGGTACCAACAATTTTATCCACGTGTGTATATATTTACCAACCTGATAAGAATTCTGCTTAAGGCCAGGACCCCATGAGACGTAAACGCAGCGGCACGAACCGCTACGTTTTACAGTCACTGCAAAGTGGATGGGATTCTAGAGAATCCCATCCACACATTGCGGAAAAATATGCGCAGCGGACTCACTGCAATTTCCAGGACTGTTGACATTTTGGAAATCTCAGTATGTCAGTTATACCTACGGAAACGCCGACAGTTTCCTATAGGTTTAATGGAAACAGAAATTTCGCAGAGACCTTTCTGTGAAAACTTCTGCGGGAAAAACTGCAATCCATTGCCACTGTGGTTTTTCCCTCATCGCTTTTTGTTGCGGCCCACTATG
The DNA here is from genome assembly GCA_947044405.1 of Leptodactylus fallax. Classification (NCBI taxonomy): domain Eukaryota; kingdom Metazoa; phylum Chordata; class Amphibia; order Anura; family Leptodactylidae; genus Leptodactylus; species Leptodactylus fallax. The sequence goes on along the minus strand of CAMRHE010000186.1, from coordinate 2,056,725 downwards.
TGGGGACTTAGCCTAAGGGAGTGTTTATAAGCCTTCAGGAGAACAGAGAAAAAAAATTTATTAGGAAAATGTTATAAATTGAACCCATAATAGGTACAACACAATAATAAAAAATGCCCCAAAAGTGTCCATAGCTTTTAACTTTAAATTTATGGAACTGTAAGGGTGGGCATATCTGTTTAAAAATTACCCTTGTCAATGTACTGTCTGGATCAACAAAACAAGAAAATGGATTAAACCAAATAGACTTGTGTCTTTATCCAACTTTACTACCCATGTTGGTATATCCCATCTCATGCAAAACAAAACTATAGTTAAAAAAATGGAACACCAATACATGAAATGAAGCAAAAATGTCAGTAAATTGCATTAAATGAAATCATAACTTTACAGGGTCATGAAATGAAGTGTGTTTTCCAATATTCAAGAAATGGAAAAGAGATCTTATTACCTTGATATATTTGGAATCTCACAAAATAAATTTCATATTTCAGATTGTTCAGTCTAATTGAAGAAATATTTGCATTGGAGAGTTGGAACATTTTACCAATATTTGCTTAGCCAAATTGAGAGTCATTCTTTCATGGTTTTGTTTGCTAATACTCTGCACTAGTCTGATGTAATGTGCAAATCAGTCCATCAAAATCACAGTCCAAACATAGTTTGCTTAAAGAGCGAAAATTATCTGTGTGATCCATGGCAGGTCAAAGCAATTCATTCATCACTTCAAATGTCTTCTGTCTGATTTTCTTTTTTAGTTAAGGCAAGAAAAATACTGTCCAAAATTTACTATATTAATCATACAATTTTTGTGATGTTGCTTGCTTCAATATTTTTCTGAATTTTAAACACAGTGGGGCAAATTTACTAATAGTGTATAAAAGTTAGTCTAGTCTAACTTTATATCCCCTTTTAGTTTACTTAGTTTATGCCAGAAAAAATTCTACCACATTGTTAGTGCACAGTGTTGCAATTGAGGCCACGCCCCTTCCCCCCATGTCCCCTTTCCTTTGAAGTCATAAAAGTGACTACAACTCTTAATCCACTTTGGTGCAGAATTACTTTGCTAAAATTCTGGCTTGATTTGCACAAAAAAAAAAACTGTTTTAAACATCCATTTTACATCCATTTTGCATGTGCTCCATTCTGTTTTTTACGGCCAAGTGTCATACATTTCTATATTTTTAACAGACTGTCAAAAAAACAGATGAATTTTATTGGTCTTACTTTTTTGACCCAACCCACTGATCCATTTTTAACAGACACTAAACGGACATCAATCCATTTTACATCTGTAAAAAAATCGGATCCATTGATTTTTAATGGGTCTGTGTGTTCATCAAAATGGACAAAGATAAAGCATGTCAGTTTTTCTGATGTCTTAAACGGTCTATCAAATAAACGGATATGTATATATGCACATTGAAATTATTGGGGGGAATTTATCATTCCCAGTAAACACCCAACTCTCCCACCACAAAATGTGTCCTTTTTACCCTTAGGTCTTCTGCACACGACCATAGTGGATTTATGGTCCACAAATACTGATCACACAGGACACAAAATTGTGTCCTCATTGCATCAGTATTGCATCTGCAGATCCTGTATCATTCCCTACACTGGTATGTTCTGAAAATGTGGTCAAATATAAGACACGCTTTATAGTTTGCTGTCTTGAATACAGCATGGACACACAGCCGTAAAAATTACTCTTGTGTGTCTGGGTCCATATAAATGAATAGGACTGTGCTTTTATCCACATTTGCGGATAAAAACTATGGTCATGTGCAGGAGTCCTGACTCTTGGTTTATTATATCTGAAGATGTGTTGTAGGAGATGGCATTGTTTATGTCAGCAGTACATGTATGTTCACATACTGTATGTATATTAAAATGCATGTATATCAGTTTATATGTCTTTGTGTGTGGATACAGAGGTGCCAACCCATAACATAGCTCAAATATTCTTAAAGATTTCAATTACTCATGAAATCAATTCAATACAATATCGCAACATAGTAGCAAAACCCTTGACAGGATGCAATTTACAACACAATCAATGGGTTACCACACAATGATACATATAGTATATACAGGTGAATCTCAATAAATTAGAATATCTTTGAAACGTTTATTTTTTTCAGTAATTAAATTAAAAAATTGACCTCCTATATTTTCTAGATTCTCTACACACAGAGTGTTCTATTTCAAGTGTTTTATTTCTGTAAATGTTGATTATGGATTACAGGTAATGAAAACCAAAATCTAAGAAAATTAGAATATTGTAAAAAAGTTCAGTATTGTAAATTCAGTGTGTCACCTGCCAAGGTTTCCTAAGCCTTTAAATGGTCCCTCAGTCTGGTTCAGTAGGACACAATCATGGAAGACGCTGATTATGAATTGTATTACTGAATTACTGAAATGAATGAACGTTTCATAGATATTCTAATTTATTGAGATGAATCTGTAGTGAAATCATGCTATCTTGAAAGTCTGTTAATCTCGTGACACACAGCCAAGAGAAATGTAATGAAGAACACATCTGCGTGGATATTTGTCTCTGTACTTGTAGGCTTGATTCCTGACATACAGTATAATAACTGTGTGTGGGTCTATGATTGCATTATGTGTAGCATTATGCAAGGATATTTGTGCTTTTTATTTGTGCTTAAGTGTTTATGCATGTCACTCTGTGTACACACAATATGAATGCCATGCCTGTCCATAGTCTGTTTCTGGCTCACAACTGAGCTCCACCATTAGTGGATAATGTTGGGTTGCAATGCCACACACAAGTTGTGGACAGGTGGAGTACTGTTTTTAAATAAAGCTGTGTTTTTTGTTGTTGCAGATTTTGCTGTTTTTTGAGCTAAGAATGGCTTTAAAAGGAATGGGAAATATAAAGGAAGCATTTGAGCTTTTCTACTAAATTCACTCCTGGCTTTGGTTAATGAAAACACAGCAAAATGTGCAAAAAAAACCCTCAGATTTTCCACAACTTGGGGCCTTATAGTGTATAATTATAATTGTGGCTATGATTAATGACTTTTAATGGATTTCTTCAAAGGTACAAGCTCCTAAATGTTGATGCCTTAACTATAAGCTTTCAATAATGTACTACTACTGCTACTAATATGCTATTTCAGCCTGAATCAATATGACATTTCAAAGGTTAATGTAAGATATGTAATGTAACAGATTCCATTTTTAAGTTCACACAGTTTATTTTTTTATGGTTATGCAGTTTTGTAAAGTTGTGAGCATTTGTATGTGTTTTCTTGGCATATTCTGAATTGTTTTTTGTACATTTGGTTTGTCAGTTTTTTTTTTAAAACCGACAATTTCTAGGGAAAAATGCATTATTCAGTATACTAGGGCCAATTTATTAGGGCCAGTGCTTTGAGCATCAGTCTTAGGTTAGGGCTACACAGCGACTTTAAACGCAACTCCTGTTGTATCACCAAGATAGCCGTGTTGCTCTTCGAGCCCTTCACCAAAGTGAATGGAGTCACATTGTGGCCCCAATGGTGATGTGACTGTGATTTCTAGCAATGCTTGATCTTTTTATGACTAGTAGTCACAGAACCCTTGGGGTCACAACATAATTCCATTCACTTATATTAGTGAAGGAGTCGCAGGGTCGCATTGCAGTCGTTGGTCACACGATAGAAGTGTCTGCCAAAGTCTTCATGTAGCTTTAGCCTTACTCTTTTTGTTTGTTGGTGCAAGATGTGCCAGAATTATTAAGGGATTCTGGCGCATTGCGGGAATTCCTATACGCCAGAATTGAAGCCTATGCCAGTTTTCTGGCATAATTTATAATAAATTTGTCAGGCTGAGGCGACCCCATCCCAGACCACCATTTCCACCCAGAGTGTTAAATGAACTAGTCTACAAGTCCAAAATTGTGCCATTTCCACAACATGTGTCCCCAGGCTTATTGTGGATTTTGTCATGACAGGAATAATGACATTCACACAACAAAACACAATACTTAAAGCTTTGATGCATCCATTATAACACTGTTTAAAGTGCACTGAGCTACTTAAAGTGTCAGTTTTGTTACAATGCAATGTAAATGAGTTGTCCAGGACTGAAAAAAAGTATCTTTTTTTTTCCAGATATAGCACCACTCTAGCACTGCAGTTCATCCCCAGTGAAGTGAATGAGATGAGCTGCAATACCAGACACAGTTTATGGATAAGAGTGGTGCAATTCTTAAAAACAATAGAAAACAAAACAAAAAAACCCATTCTTTTTGTAATGAAGGACAGTGTATCTGTTATTGGCTTACTTAATCAAATAATGTGAAATATTATTATATATGATTCAAATGAAATTCTTCTTTTCACATGTACATTGTGTGGGACTTCAAAGTCAAATGATTTTATCTCCTAAGAATCAAATACTGTATCTTATTCTCAAAAGTCTCTCCCAAGTAGTGTAGAATGAAAAAATGCCGAATATTCTGTAGCTCCTTAAATCCAGGACTACATGAATTTTTGAGCAAATTACTTTCATGTTCTTTTGTTCACAAAAAAACATCAAGGCTATAATTACAGCTGCAATTAGATATTCTTACAATTACTATTGATTGCTTTTACTGTATATTCACAACCAATTATTGTGTTCTGTAATATTCAAGCTACAGCAATATATTCAGTTTAATTCTAAAACAAGGTATTTAATCACTTAACATAACAGGACATACATGTACGTCATTTGCAGGGTTTATTCCCTGCACAGTCACATGCATGTGCATCATAGTGATCTCACAGGCACAGCAGCCATGCAGGATAATGTTCATTAGCAACTGCAGCATCTAGATGGTTCCACAGAGGAAGGGGACACCCTTTGTCATCCTATTGGAGCCACCACATCAAGATCATAGAGTGCCAAAGGATTGCAATGGCAGTTGGGTGGCTAACAATGGCCATTTGGTCTGCCATCTTAGAGGCATGGCATAATAGGATGCTAGATTTTATTGACAGGAATAATACACTGCAGTGTAGAAGTTTAGCAGGGTAATATATCAGGGGTCAAGTTATGTAGTGGGATTTTTTAAAATGTAAAAAAAAAAAAAAAAAATTTTTAAAAATTCATTTAAAAAGACTGACAACCTCATTTCCCTATTAAAAATTTGTTATTATGTGAACAAATAAAAATAAAATAGTACACATAATTGGTATCAGCACGGCCATAATGACTCGAGGTGTTAAATTAATACATTAGTATAATGCAACAAGCATTCTGAACACTGTAAATATTAATGCCAGATTTGCTGTTTTTGTTGATTGTGTCTCCCAAAAAAGGAATAAAAAGTGATAAAAATGTTGTATGTACCTCAAAATAGGACCAATAAAAATGTCAACTCCTGAAAAATGAATAGCACTCAGAATATGGTAGCACAAAAATAAATGGTGTTTACTGTGCAATAGTGGCAAAACATATAAAAAAAAAAACTATCTAAGGCTAAGGCCCCACGTAACATCCCACAGCAAAAAAGCGCTTCTGCAAAAACCGCAGCGGCAACACATTGCAGTACTACCCGCAGCACTTTGCACAGAAAGTTCACAGAGGTTTCCTCTGCAGACTTTCTGCTGCAATTATAAACCGTGGCGGTTTTGGAAATCGTAGTGTGTCCTCTGCGTGTATTTTACTGCAAAGTGGGGATGTTATTCTCTAGAATCCCATCCCCACTTTGCTGTAACTGGAAAACGCCGTGTTTACGCCACATGAGGCCCCCCGGCCTAAAAGTACTTATACCTTAATTTGGTATTGTTGAACGTTAATCCATAGAAAAAATGAAGGTGTTGCATCCAGTAATATTGTAGTGTGAATCGTGTTAAATATATTAACACATACAACTTGGAGGAAAGACTGTTTTCTCCATCCTCCCGGGAAGAGTTAACTCAAGTTTACCAGTAAGTTATATGTATCTCAAAATACATCTCATCCGACAAAAGAACAAGCCCTCATACAGCTATAAGTTATGATTCTTGGATAAAATTATGAAATAAAAAAAAATATTTAAAAAAATATCTACTTTGTGTTTACAACTGCTATGCAGATAGTCTCCATAGTAACAGACTTCAAACACTAACACTGTGCAGTCTGATTCTACTATACAATCATGCTCTTTTCCAACTATCGCCTACTTCTAGGGTAGCTACTGTATGTTTATAAGTAAGAAGTACTGGAAAGTTGGCATTTTGACTGCATAATCTGACTACACACATTTTGTAGTCATGGAGACACATGTCGGCACAGGAAATGTAAACTCAATATTCATAAGAGATTTTTAATACAGACTGCAGTATGGTACCATATGTTCCTTCATGAATAACATGAAATGTGTAAAAAAAATTAAAGATTGACAGACCCTTTAATTGTAATTGATCATACATACAGCTTTAATTATGGTCCTATAACTTCCTTCATGTTTTACTATTTGCTATAAGTAATCTATCTTCATTATTCACCATGAAAAACACAATTTATGATTCTTTTCTACAAAACCTGCAAGTGGGGCACTGCATACAGTATAGTACGAGTGTGTACGGTAAAATGGTAATACTACACAAATCATTTCATTGCCTTTATAGCTATGATAAAAAGGTTAGATTTGGGCTATGCTTAGGTTTATAGCCTGGATTTAAACAAAAAAAAAAAGAAGCTAAGTTGAAAGGTTTAAAGAAACGCTGTTTTGATGGCATAAATGTCTTTAAAAGTAAGTTTCTAATGGTATGGTTTGTATGAGTTGTTTATTATGTAACAAGGCCCAAGTGTCAATCTGTTCTCCAATTATGGGGCTTTCTGTTTAACAGTGGATGTTGAATTTAAATTTTTTTGATGAAGCTTTCAATAAAAAATGGAAAAAAAGTGATGCAATGTTATTTTTTATATTGTTACTTTTGTAAATCCAAAAAGTAGCAATGTGCATTAAATGTTGTGGGAATATGCTTTAATAAATATTGAATCATTTCAATCGAAAGGCTAGATAAACGCAAGTGTATAGAGATAAATATTCAGATAGAATACATCACCACAGGTCTGCTAATGGAACTCCTCTCCAGTGAGTCACCTGCTGTGCTATATAAAACAAATATAAGGAAGTCAGTAATTGAAAGGGGAAAGGTAAGAATGAATAAAAAGACTTATCAAAATAAATTTTGTTTCAGCATGATTTTCTTTGTCAGATGTCCTGGACACATAGGGGGAGATTTATTAACACCAGTCTAAAACTAAAGTGACAATTTTGTTTAGGGTGGGTTCACACCTGCGCTTGGTGTCCGTCCGTCGCCAATCCAGTGAAAATCTCGGCAAACTGGATTGGCGTCGGATACAGACCGGTCAGCGGCGCATTGGTTAAAAACCCATTCATTTGAATGGGTTTTTAAAGCAGTGCGCGGGTGTGCGCTTACACCCTCTGCGCTGCCAATCCTTTTTTTTTTCGTCGGAAACAAAGTCGGACAGGCAGGACTTCGTGTCCGACGAAAAAAAAAAGGATTGGCAGCGCAGAGGGTGTAAGCGCACACCCACGCACTGCTTTAAAAACCCATTCAAATGAATGGGTTTTTAACCAATGCGCCGCTGACCGGTCTGTATCCGACGCCAATCCAGTTCGCCGAGATTTTCACTGGATTGGCGACGGACGGACACCAAGCGCAGGTGTGAACCCACCCTTAAGAGGCACACACCTTTTAACACTTTGTGGAGGTTGTATAAAGCCATTGAGCTGTTGTGTTGATACTATTATACTTTTGCATTATTCCAGCACCCAGATACATTTGCACCATTCCAGCACCAGGAGACTGATAGAACAGCTTACCTGTGCAAGGTCTGGGTGTTAGAGCCCAACAGATCACATACACTCCTGTGGAATTCCCTTTAAGTTTCCGTCATTTTCTTCTAGAAAAAGGTTCTGCTAGAACTGCTGATCCTGTGAATACATCATCAGTATGAAATCTCAATTTTGGTCCAGAACACCCTTTAATGATACTGCAACAAAATTATAACGCAAACAGGAGAAACCTCAAAGGTATCATAATAATTACTCATATATATATATAAATATGTACTGGCTTAAGCAGGGGGACACATCTGGCACTGCAGGATCTGAGTCCCTGGCGGCGTAGTGTGTTACTGACGGTAGCCTTTGTTACGTTAGTCCCAGCTTTCTGCATGTCATTCACTAGGTCCCCCCGTGTGGTTCTGGGATTTTTGCTCACCGTTCTTGTGATCATTTTGACCCCACGGGGTGAGATCTTGCGTGGAGCCCCTGATCGAGGGAGATTATCAGTGGTCTTGTATGTCTTCCATTTTCTAATTATTGCTCCCACAGTTGATTTCTTCACACCAAACTGCTTGCCTATTGCAGATTCAGTCTGCCCAGCCTGGTGCAGGTCTACAGTTTTGTTTCTGGTGTCCTTCCACAGCTCTTTGGTCTTCACCATAGTGGAGTTTGGAGTGTGACTGTTTGAGGTTGTGGACAGGTGTCTTTTATACTGATAACAATGTCAAACTGGTGCCATTAATACAGGTAATGAGTGGAGGACAGAGGAGCCTCTTAAAGAAGAAGTTACAGGTCTGTGAGAGCCAGAAATCTTGCTTGTTTGTAGGTGACCACATACTTATTTTCCACCATAATTTGCAAATAAATTCTTAAAAAATCAAACAATGTGATTTTCTAGATATGTTTTCTCATTTTGTCTCTCATAGTTGAGGTGTACCTATGATGTCAATTAAAGGCCTCTCTCATCTTTTTAAGTGGGAGAACTTGCACAATTGGTGGCTTTCTAAATAGTTTTTTCCCCCACTGTATATATATACAGTACAGACCAAATGTTTGGACACACTTTCTCATTCCAAGAGTTTTCTGTATTTTAATGACTATAAAAATTGTAGATTCACACTGAAGGCATCAAAACTATGAATTAACACATGTGGAATTATATACTTAACAAAAAAGTGTGAAACAACTGAAAATATGTCTTATATTCTAGGTTCTTCAAAGTAGCCACCTTTTGCTTTGATTACTGCTTTGCACACTCTCGGCATTCTCTTGATGAGCTTCAAGAGGTAGTCACCTGAAATGGTCTTCCAATACTCTGTGGTTCAGCTCACCCCAAACCATCTCGATTGGGTTCAGGTCTGGTGACTGTGGAGGCCAGGTCATCTGGCGTAGCACCCCATCACTCTCCTTCTTGGTCAAATAGCCCTTACACAGTCTGGAGGTGTGTCATTGTCCTGTTGAAAAATAAATGATGGTCCAACTAAACGCAAACCGGATGGAATAGCATGCCGCTGCAAGATGCTGTGGTAACCATGCTGGTTCAGTATTCCTTCAATTTTGAATAAATCCCCAAAAGTGTCACCAGCAAAGCACCCCCACACCATCACACCTCCTCCTCCATGTTTCACGGTGGGAACCAGGCATGTAGAGTCCATTCGTTCACCTTTTCTGCGTCGCACAAAGACACGGTGGTTGGAACCAAAGATCTCAAATTTGGACTCATCAGACCAAAGCACAGATTTCCACAGGTCTAATGTCCATTCCTTGTGTTCTTTAGCCCAAACAAGTCTCTTCTGCTTGTTGCCTGTCCTTAGCAGTGGTTTCCTATTTTACCATGAAGGCCTGCTGCACACAGTCTCCTCTTAACAGTTGTTGTAGAGATGTGTCTGCTGCTAGAACTCTGTGTGGCATTGACCTGGTCTCTAATCTGAGGTGCTGTTAACCTGCGATTTCTGAGGCTGCTGACTCGGATGAACTTATCCTTCGCAGCAGAGGTGACTCTTGTTCTTCCTTTCCTGGGGCGGTCCTCATATGAGCCAGTTTTTTTGTAGTGCTTGATGGTTTTGGCCACTGCACTTGGGGACATGTTTTTCTTTACTTAGCTGCTTTTTTCTTGCCATAATACAAATTCTAACACTCCATTCAGTAGGACTATCAGCTGTGTATCCACCTGACTTCTGAACAACACAACTGATGGTCCCAACCCCATTTATAAGGCAAGAAATCCCACTTATTAAACCTGACAGGGCACACCTGTGAAGTGAAAACCATTTCAGGTGACTGCCTCTTGAAGCTCATCAAGAGAATGCCAAGAGTGTGCAAAGCAGTAATCAAAGCAAAAGGTGGCTACTTTGAAGAACCTAGAATATAAGACATATTTTCAGTTGTTTCACACTTTTTTGTTAAGTATATAATTCCACATGTGTTAATTCATAGTTTTGATGCCTTCAGTGTGAATCTACAATTTTTATAGTCATGAAAATACAGAAAACTCTTGGAATGAGAAGGTGTGTCCAAACTTTTGGTCTGTACTGTATATATATGTAAAAAAAAATGATTTGCCAGCCTGTTATGATAGTGTCTCTGGAGCAAATATCAGAAATTTCAGGAACAACAGAGAGCAGTAGAACTAGCTGGTTAAATCTTATACAACACTGAGAAATAGATCTCAGGCACCCAAATGCCTGCTCCAGCCACAAATCCAAATGGACTTGAGCTGAATTTGGGGCCCCAGTTATCACCTCAGAAACTGGTATAAGAAATAAACGCTCCACCATCTGAAGTCAAACCAGAGCCCATGATTAACTTACAAGGCAAGTCAAAAACAAGAGGATGAATCAGAGTTAACGTGTCAAAGCCAAAAATCAGTCTGAGGGGTAATGTCAGAGCCAAAATCAGTAATAAACCAAAGGTAAATATATTGCAATCAAGCACAAACGATCGATCACAAAATGGAAGCTTCACTAAGTACAACCAAATAACAGGCAGCTGGATGAGTAGGAACAGGGTTTAAATATCCCTTCAGCTGATAAAAGGATCAGCATAGGAGAGGCCTGAAGACTACAGAAACTTCACAGGTTGGCATAGTAACCTTAAAGCAACAGCAGCTAAACTAAGATTCCTAACACAGCCAAGGTACAAAATAGCAGCCATGTGCTGCTATAAGGGGGGGAAGATTTATGGTTATTGTTCCTTCCCAGCCTAAAAATACCAGCTGGTAGCCACCTTCATAACACACCCGCTGCAGTAGCTACTAGTAAGGCGTTTTGTGTTAACTTTTTTACTAAGACTAAACTCCTGCCTTAGTAAATGAAATCTGTCAATCTCACAACTTCATTACTAAGGTGGTTAAATAGCTAAACACACACACAAAATACATTTATTGAAATAAACTCTCTCCAACACAATGTTCTTTGACCATTTTAATAAAAAAAAAAAGTTGCAATGCAGTCCAACAAATCAGCTCACAAGATAACAGAAAGCTGCAGAGAGAAAACCACAAAATAGTGTTAATAACATGGATTAAATCAGTCTGGATACGTATGTGAAGATGATGCAAGTAGGACCGCTTCCAAGTACTAGAAAAAGGACCAGCGCCTACCTAGACCAGATGTAGAAGATTCCTTTATTTCTTGACCAAAACACAATGCGTTTAGGAGCTCATAATCCCTTTCTTCAAGTGTATATTTGGTGGTATTCATAAAACAGACTGCTATCTAGCAAGAGTATATAGAATTGCAGTTAAAAGTCACACCTCTGGGGCGAGTCTCAGGATTATCATGGAGTTAACAAATAAAACTCAAAGCAAATGCCATGCAAACACTAAGAATCTCGGCGTTGAGTTTGAGGGATATATATAAAATTTTTTAGGCATTTGGCTATCAAAAAGTTTATCTTCATGTAATCTATGTATATATTTCTAATGTTGGGGTCCGTTTTTTTGCATCTACTTTGGGTTTTATGAGTTATCTCCATGGAAACTCACTCAGTATCACACCAGTCACATTGTACACCATCATACATTAAGATAGTCTAAAGAGGCACAAATTCCATGAAAAAGTTGTGTTTAGAAATATGCAAATGCGGCTAAGGAACAATGAGACATGCCAGAGTCTCTGTATTTTAAACCTGAACACAAAGCCCTTGAAGTCTCAGACAGATCTCTGATGTAGTTAAGACCAAATTGAATATTTCTAAAAATGGTGTTTCATGGAAATGGTGCATCTACTGGACTATCTTCAGGTATAATGATGTTCAGCATAATATTGCCTTGTGAAATGCATTGTGGTTGGTTTGATATTGAGTTTCCTGGTAACTAACTTTTTTATCATATTTTTTGTTGATTTCCATATGAATTCAATAGAAAACAATGTGGCATACTGCATTCCAAATGTCAGGAAAGTTTTCTTCGCTAGAAAAAGCTCTGCCATATGCCCAAAAAAAGTAAAGACATCTCTCTGAAAAGACATTTTTGTATAGGAAACTTATCGCTAAACATATATGTGAACCCCAAAGAGATTCCTGATGCATTCCTACCATGTTTAAAAGTGTCCATTAGTAACACTGACAATATACAGGGGACAGTAAGGATTGCAGTATGCATAGACTAAAGTGCCTTACACATTCCCAATAAGAAACACTGGGTGAAGTTTATCATGAGGGTAATTTTTAAAGTCAACTTTGCTGTAGTCTATTGTTAGCGTAATTTGCACCAAATTTACCAGAATTCTGGAGTGTAGGGATTGATAAAGCCCCCGTTGATCCAGTGTGCTACCTAACAGACAATGCAGATGATCTCATGCAAATTTTAGTATACATAAAAAGACATGTCTTGGTTAAAGACTGAAGATGTGCTTATCATTCTGAAGAAGCATAAAATTCCATATACTTATACTGAACAACATGCTGCTATCAGGATCTTGTTAACAGATTACTACTTGTATTGTATTACTTTTTTATATCAATTTACTTTTTATTTTCATAATAATAGTTTTGCTTTTAGACAGTTTTGATAAATTTGCCCTGTTGCCTCTACGCAACCTCACTGAACCTAAATAGTTCTGCAAAGACTATTGAGGGAACATGATAGAGACATGTATGGGTTAGCAGGTATGGTATCAAAGACATTTACTATCAGTTTTTAGTTGATCTTACGCATGTGGTACATACATGACTTTCTTTAGTTTTAGTCATAATGTATAAGGTAGGGAATGTTTGTATTACTGTACAGAAGCTGGAGCTGGAGAGGGGTCACTTCAAACAGATATATCTAGCACATTATATAACTTAGAACAGTGGTTCTGGTGTCATATGAAAAATGATATTGGCATATTTAAATGCAGCAGCAGGTATATGCATACAGGTTGTCCTATGATCATGGTTTTATATAAAAAAGCCCACCCCTACACCTAGTGAAAAGCAGGGTACAGATTTCATCTAGAAAACAAGAAAAAGAAAATTAATACAGAAGAGACAGAACGTGGATGTGAACACTGGATTTCACAGAAAGGATCCAAATCTGTTAGAATGCTGCCAGAACATCAATAGTTGTTCAAAATATTAGGTATGTTTTAACATTTCAGTAATTTGTGCTACATTAGGTCTTCTGTGGGATTAGACTAAATGGATTATCCGTTGCTTCCGATTTGCATCAATGTGATGTGGGCACCCAGGACCCTATTTCCGTTTGTCCTTTCTGCATAACATGCACACCACAAATAATCTGATGCATTGAATGATCTGACCCAGCCATCTGGCCATTACAACTTGACCCTTGCCAAACTTGCTTAAAAACTTTCTGCTTCCAATTTGCTGTTAGCCTTTTTATTGTTATGGCTGATCATGCAGTGGTAGAGCAAATGCCAAAGTAATGTATTTGTGCTATTTAAACTTGACTAACTGTACTGGATATAGTGGAGTGGCACCTATTGGAGGATGCAGAGAGTTGGATTTGGTGAGATTTGTGAAAGGTCCTCGTTTAAATGGAATATCTCACCCGGGGTAAGCTGGGTAGAAGTGGACGTCTGAGATAGCTTGGTATTTCCCTATAGTGCTAAGTCAGCTAGGCTGTTAAGGTGTAGCCAGTTGGGAAGCTCAATAAGTGAGATGGGAAGTCTTCACACAATGCTCTACCTTGGGGAATAAATAGACTGTGCCACATAAGAAAATTGCTTTTAACCACCAGATGGCACTACAGACTGTATTCAAGTTAAATTTCACATTTCTCAGCTGTGGGATGGAGCATCACACAAAGTCATCTAAAGAGATGAGTAGGGATGCATACTGGTGCTCACATACCAGTGCTGCAGCTCATGCATCATTGCAGCCAGCTTTCCGTCCCTGCTTATCACTTCAGACCTGTCTCACAGATGAGATGATATGTGGGCTCTGATATATTTAAGGCCTGTCATTCATGTAATTATCCTCTATCAGGCTGTCTTCCCCTTGCTGCTACCAGCCAACTTGATCAGAGAGTAGCAGTTATATCACTCCTGTTTATTCATGTATCGAGTCCTTCTGCAGGCCCAACATTCTAGGACAAGTTTTTCACTATAAATAGGGTCCAAAAATGGAAAAAGTGCTTTTTGCTGGAGTTCTTCTTTAATTTGTTTTTAGATTGTATAGCTACTGTATACTGTATACTGTATACCCATACAACTAATGTTCTATTTTCACTAAGTGAAAAAATGCTCCGTTTATTCTCCGATACATCTCGTATAGAACAAATAGCAAAATAATATATTACAGCATTATTAAAGAAATAACCTCTCTGTACTATTTTTCTTGGAGAATAGAGACTACAGTGTCATACAGTATGACCAGAGGTATAATGGAAAGATTTGCACCTGTTCTGTGTCTTCAGCTATCTCCTGGTTTTGGCTTACAAACACTGGTGCAAAATCCTAAAGTATGAATAAGGCCTTACAGTAGAAAACTGCTGAATGCAACAAAGTATTATACTGTTTGGATGCCCCCAGAGGTCTTTATAACGCTCTAATAAGGACATATTTTGTTGAAAAATGCCTAAAAAAGCTAAGAAATTCTAAACCAAAATACAACTAAAAACAATATTTCCCACACCAATACAAGTCATTGCCATCACTGCTCTGTAATCCAAAAATCATAGATATGTCACAGTGACAAAAAGAGGAAACCCATTCTAAGGGAGCGTTCACACTACCGTTGGTGTCCGTCAGTAGTGTCCGTGGCTATTGTCCGTTACAAGATTTTAGCTACGGACACTAGTTGAACCGTCAGAAATCCGTTAAAATTTCCATTCATTTCAATGGGTTTTTATATTGTGTCCGTTAGTATCCGTTAGTGTCCGTTTACACCAAATCCGTCAGAAGTCCGTTATTTTTTCACGGACAAAAAATCCTACATGCAGGACTTTTTGTCCGTTTGAAAAAAACGGATTCTTGACGGACAGCAAGTGTCCGTTATTTTTTTTAACATTGAAGTCTATGGGTAACGGACTTATAACGGACAATAACTGATAGCCATCAGTTACTGTCCGTTATTTTATGTCCGTTTACTTTCCCTGCGCATGCTCAGAAAGGAGAAACAAAAAAAAAACAAAAAAAACTAGCAGTATTAGAGGACATTTCGTGTCCTCAGGCACATGCGGTTTTACATACCGCTAGAAAGCCGACAGCGCGCTGAATTCAGCGCACTGCCGGCTTTCCCGGTATGTGCCCCGGGGCTGGAGATATCGGCGGTGTAATGTTTTACTGTTAGAAGGGCGCTGCGAGGAACTTCCTTCATGACACTTCTCTTTGTTCAGAGACTTGTACTGAGGGGGCGTTGCTCACAGCTTGAGCATCATCGCTGGTCTGTGAGGAACGCCCCCTCTCTCTGTTCTCGTCTATAGCCGGGTACTGTCAGAAGAACTCCCTCCCTGACACTTCTGTTCCTTCATAGCGCTGTATGAGGGGGCGTTCCTCACAGCTGAGCGTCATCACTGGCCTGTAAGGAACGCCCCCTCTCTCTGTACTGGTCTATAGCCCTGTACTGTCAGAGGGGGCGTTCCTTACTGCCCGGCAATGACGCTGAGCTGTGAGGAACGCCCCCTCAGTACAGCGCTATGGACGAACGAGAAGTGTCAGGCAGGGAGGGAGTTCCTCACAGCGCCCTTCAAACAGTAAGTAAAGTAAAACATGCCGATATCTCCAGCCCCGGGGCACATATCGGGAAAGCCGGCAGTGAGCTGAATTCAGCGCGCTGTCGGCTTTCTAGCGGTATGTGACATTAAAAAACGGACACTACCTGATGCTCATCAGTTAGGGTCCGTTATGATAGGTGTCCGTTTATTTTTTTTTAACGGACACCTTCATAACGGACTCCAACGGTAGTGTGAACCCTGCCTAACTCTTAATTTTAGTGTAAAATTGCAAATGAAAAGAATAAGAATAATATATATTTACATAATACTACAAAAAAATGCAACAAATTATGTTGGTATCTCAAGAAATAAAAAAGCTAAAGCCATTATAGCCCCACATGTACAACATAACTAAAAAGATGTCTGGCCATTTATGACCAATACACTTTGTTTATTAAATGGTTTGTCCAGGATAAAACAGTAATTAAATATTTTTTCCCAATGACCCCCCCCCTCCAACTTTGTAATTTACTTGCACTTTGACATTTGTAGCGGTCTCCTGTTTTGCCCATGCGTCACGTGAATGCCCCAGGCTCATATTTTCCATGTCCACTGAGGTTGCAAGAAACTAATAATAAATACATTTCCGGGCATGGGACATCACCCCCCACCCATCATACTTACCTGGCCTTCCATCTGGTCCAGAGGCTCAGGACATGGGACATCACTTCTTGCTTCCTCCTCTTTGTGACGTGTGCCGACCGCCCACACATGCGCAATTGAAGAATAATGCTGGCAGAAAGGAATAATACGGGGGATATGTTATAAACTGCGGGAAAGGGAGGGAGGGTGAGTGAGTAAGAGAAGGGGAGTGAGTCAGCAATGAGTGCAGCCCAAGGAATCATGAAAGTTGTAGTAAAGGTACACAACATTGCAAATGTAAACAAATGCAGAGGATGCCAGGAGCTCCCAGAGAACACTGCTAAATGTATTTGGGTGCACTTATTAACGTATTAATAGCACTAACAGACTAACTTTTTTGAAAATTCATTTTTTTTGCCCAGAAAACCCCTTTAAGATTTGAAAATATCCTATTATCTTGTGTATATGGCTTTTATGCAGCCAATGTGTCTTTGAAGTTAAAACAGCAAACTCTTTATCTAGTATGATCATGTGCTACATTTTCATCTATTTCCTCTTCTGTTTTCTGTAGATTAGTAAGAAGAAGGACTAATGTTGTAGAGTAAGTGTACATCTACATCTTCGTTATTTAAGAATTTGAGAACCTTTCAACACCTCCATCAATTTAAGTAGTTAGCATCCACGGTTGCATAGATTCCAGCACAGTTGAAAGATTTTTCTCTAGCTCTCATTGCACAGTCAGTTTTGGTGCCTGATGTACTATTTACACTGTGTAATGTCAAAAGAGCAGTGTCAGGCAGGGATGTGTGATTCACAGCTCCAATCAGAGGCAGCCAGTGTCAGAGCTCAGAATCGTACCCCTTGTCTGCTCCTGCCTGACACTGCCCTTCTGACAGTACAGAGACTGAATAGCATATCAGGCACCAAAACTAACAACATTGACTGCTTGGTAATAGTGGAGGTTAGAAAAAATTTCCAACTGCATCAGAATCAGTGGAGCAGCACCTATTAATAGATGCTAAGAACTGGAGTTGGTGAAAGTGATGAAAGGTCCTCTTTAATCAGCTATTTTGATCCATTGTAGGAACTAAGGAACAGATAAAAATTAAGATGGATGTGTTGGAAGAAAACAACAACTGTGATAAGGTCCATCGGGTATCCATTGTTTTCTTTCAGATATCACTGATGCAAAGGTTAGGCTTGCAATAATGTTTTGTTAACCTGTGTTCCAGAGGTTCTAAATGGACACAGATGTGAGCGTACCCTATTCAATAGAGATACATTGGTCTGCATGTCCACACAATATGATGTTTTTAGCCACTTCCCAGCTTTTACCATAATAGTATATAGCAGTGGATATTGGGATTTTAAAGAGTCTATCACCACCAACTGCTACCACATTACAGTGATAAACAACATATCTTTGTTACTTATGTCACTTTTGCAGAAAAACAACAATTTTTATGAAAATGAGGCAGTTGGTGCACTGGGGATGGGCCTTCAGCTCAAACAGGATGGGTTATGTCATAGCAGCAGGAGGATCAACTCTCAGTACACATAAGATGGCAAGGGTCTGAGTAGAAGATGCAGTAGAAACTTATTACTGTAATGTGCTCTGTAACACCATAGCTCCCAACTGTCCTGAATCCGGCGGGACAGTCCCGATTTTACACTGCTGTCCCGCCATCCCGGATAGCTTAGGGTTTGTCCCGCTATGCCCCTGAAGTGTTTTGTTGTTAACAAACTTTGTTAGGGTAGGGTAAAGGCTAATTGGTAGATGCTAAATCCTAGTAGGCTAAAGGACCTTTGATGATGTCATGACCATATGATCAGACTCTTGGGTGGGCGGAGCTATTCTGGACATTACAGGACAGTGTGGTGTTACACAGAAAGAGGAAGCTGCTGGGAACGGTTACTGATGGAAGGTAAGGAAGAGAGAAGAGACAGAATGTGTGAGCAAGAGGGGTAAACTGGGGGCAGATGTAGGGGGCAATTAAACTGAAGGCAGATGAAGGGGCAATTAAACTGGGGCAGATGAAGGGGACAATTAAACTGGGGGCAGATAAAGGGGGGCATTAAACTGGTGGCAGATAAAGGTGGGCATTAAGCTGGTGGCAGATGAAGGGGGACATTAAACTGGTGGTAAATGTAGGGGGCAATTAAACTGGGGGCAGATAAATAGGAGCATTAAGCTGGTGACAGATGAAAGGGGGACATTAAATTGGTGGCAAATGAAGGGCGGCATTAAACTTGGTGCAGATGGAGGGGGGACATTAAACTGGGGGCAGATGGAGGGGGATATTAAAATGGGAACAGATGGAGGGGTGGACATCAAACTGGGGGCAGATTGAGGAGTGGATATTAAACTGGGAGGGCAGATGGAGGGTGACATTCAACTGGGGACAACTGGAGGAGGGCAATAAACTGTGGGGGGTAGCTGGAGGGGGACGTCTGCCTCTAATTTCCCCCCAGTTTAATGTCTCTCTCCAACTATTCCCACTGTGTTATGTCCCCCACCAGCTGCCCCAGTTTAATGTCCCCCTCCAGCTGCCCCAGTTTAATGTCCCCCTCTAGTTTCTGCCAGTTTAAACTAGGGTACAAGGAGAAGGACTTAATACTGTGGGACTGTGTGGCAATTGGTGGGGAACATTATAATGTGGGAGCATATAATGTTAGGGTGACTGTAGGAGCATTATACTGTGTGGAGGCACATGCAAAAATGGATGAGAATGGGCGGAGTCAACGTAGAAGTAGGTGGAGCTAAATTTGCCATGGCGCACATTTTGTCCTTGGAAAGTTGGGAGGTATGTGTAACAAGGTAGTAGTGGCAGTTGAATATACTTGTAGGAAGTGATACACTGAGTCTCTGCTCTGTAATACCTGGCAGCAAAGTCTGTAATGAGAGTGCTCAACCAAACATAGGAAAGGCATCTGATCACTGTTGGAGTATGCTCTTCCAGATTTCCAACCACCAGACTGACATCCGGGAGTGGCGATCCATGTCCATGACAGCCTGTTGAAGGCAATCCAGCCTGTCAATATTAAGCTTCTATCACTGGTTGCTGTAGGCACAGACAGCATGCCAATGTCATGAATTTAGAAACAAGTGTCATGGCATTGGTGCACCCATGTGACGGATGAGGCCACTGACATCATTCAGGAGGCCCGAAGAGGCCCAAAAATGACGTGGTTCCGCACTGGAGCTCAGGAAAGGTGAATAACACTGTTCCATATGTTTACACACATCCCCAGGGCCTTTGCTTATACTCTGGGTTATGAAAAGACCCCAAAGTATAATAGTGGTTCATAGGCAAACCCCAAATTTTTGGAAAATTTGTAACCAACTTGGCTCATTCCTAATCGTTTAGCTCATCCCTACTCAGGAAAGATCCTATTCCTGTCCACCCTGGCTCATTAATGAAATATATGGGTCAGTGGAGGTCATATCATACATATCATTCATGTACTGTGTGGCCGTTTTGTTACGGACCTGTACTTGCACACATTTATGTGCATGTAGTCTAACTGTGATAAAGGGGTGGATCCAAGTAAAGGTCATATTTCAAAGTTAGTTTTAATACCATGTTTTAACCATGTTTAATGTCATATTGCTCATCTGTTGTTCTTTCTGTGATTAAACTCTTCTTTATTATTATTTGTAGTAGTAGTAGTAGTAGTAGTAGTAGTAGTAGTAGTATTGTCATTGCTATTCTATTTGCAGTAATGGAGGGCAGAGGAAGTGTTTGTATAAAATGACACTGGAATATTCTATATTCTGAACCTAACAATATTACAATACTGTTAAAATATGAAAAAGAAGGTGATTCGTTCAAGCACCAACATGCTGTACTAAGGTCAATATACCTGCACAATCAAGGTTACAGATTTATAACATTGAACATTTTTTACATAAGAAAAAATGCTTTCAACCACCAGATGGCACTACAGACTGCATGCAAGTCTAATTTAATGTTCTATATACAAGCCTGGCTACTAAATTAAGTGGACAAGCTGGAAATCTCCAATTGATAATGTTGTAAAGAATTTCTGCCTATAATTGCATCCATTCACTTAAAAAATAAGGTGCCACAAGGAAACAACGTTAAGCTTGACTGATTTTATTTACTTTATTTGCATTTCTTGCCAGTAACCCCAGCAGGATGTGCTGCAGATCAAGCACTGCTCAATGCTACAGTAATTTTAGCAGCAGGCTGAGGCTAAACCACAAACACATAATTTTATGTTCCAAGCACAAGCATGTTATTAGCTGCTGCTTAAAGAAACCTTTATGTTGCTTTACCATCTTGTGTGGTAGGTATAAGTCATCTCTAAAGCGGCAATATAACAGTCACCTTTTAGTTTGTATGTATCGCTGTTAGTTGTCATATATTATATTAGTCCTCTGCCACATAAGAAGACACCAGTATTTGTAAATGGCACGTGGTGGTGGAAGGAAGGGTGATTTTGCACTGAACTCCAGATGCTTCCGATTTTAAATCCTGCTACATGCATTTGCTACAATCCTCAGTTTCATTGCACACTTCAGTACCTGAACAGCATGTTTTAGTAAACCACAACTATCACTGAAACATGTAAACCAGAATATATCAGAGGAAGTGAAAGAATGATTTTTAGTTTTTAGTAAAGGAGTACATGTGCATTTGTCTGTATATACAGGTATACAGAGTAAGCTTCTCTGTACAGAAGTATTTTTTATATACAGCGCCTTGCAAAAGTATTCGGCCCCCTTGAACTTTTCAACCTTTTGCCACATTTCAGGCTTCAAACATAAGGATATAAAATTTTAATTTTTTTTGGAGAAGAATCAACAACAAGTGGGACACAATTGTGAAGTGGAACGAAATTTATTGGTTATTTTAAACTTTTGTAAAAAATAAAAAATTGAAAAGTGGGGCGTGCAATATTATTCGGCCCCTTTACTTTCAGTGCAGCGAACTCACTCCAGAAGTTCAGTGAGGATCTCTGAATGATCCAATGTTGTCCTAAATGACTGATGATGATAAATATAATCCACCTGTGTGTAATCAAGTCTCCGTATAAATGCACCTGCTCTGTGATAGTCTCAGGGTTCTGTTTAAAGAGCAGAGAGCATCATGAAGACCAAGGAACACACCAGGCAGGTCCGTGATACTGTTGTGAAGAAGATTAAAGCTGGATTTGGATACAAAAAGATTTCCCAAACTTTAAACATCCCAAGGAGCACTGTGCAAGCGATCATATTGAAATGGAAGGAGTATGAGACCACTGCAAATCTACCAAGACCCGGCCGTCCCTCTAAACTTTCATCTCAAACAAGGAGAAGACTGATCAGAGATGCAGCCAAGAGGCCCATGATCACTCTGGATGAACTGCAGAGATCTACAGCTGAGGTGGGAGAGTCTGTCCATAGGACAACAATCAGTCGTACACTGCACAAATCTGGCCTTTATGGAAGAGTGGCAAGAAGAAAGCCATTTCTCAAAGATATCCATAAAAAGTCTTGTTTAAAGTTTGCCACAAGCCACCTGGGAGACACACCAAACATGTGGAAGACGGTGCTCTGGTCAGATGAAACCAAAATCGAACTTTTTGGCCACAATGCAAAACGATATGTTTGGCGTAAAAGCAACACAGCTCATCACCCTGAACACACCATCCCCACTGTCAAACATGGTGGTGGCAGCATCATGGTTTGGGCCTGCTTTTCTTCAGCAGGGACACGGAAGATGGTTAAAATTGATGGGAAGATGGATGGAGCCAAATACAGGACCATTCTGGAAAAAAACCTGTTGGAGTCTGCAAAAGACCTGAGACTGGGACGGAGATTTATCTTCCAACAAGACAATTGTTGGAAAATAAAATCCAAACATAAAGCAAAATCTACAATGGAATGGTTCACAAATAAACATATCCAGGTATTAGAATGGCCAAGTCCAGACCTGAATCCAATCGCGAATCTGTGGAAAGAGCTGAAAACTGCTGTTCACAAACACTCTCCATCCAACCTCACTGAGCTTGAGCTGTTTTCCAAGGAAGAATGGGTAAGAATTTAGTCTCTCGATGTGCAAAACTGATATAGACATACCCCAAGCGACTTGCAGCTGTAATCGCAGCAAAAGGTGGCACTACAAAGTATTAACTTAAGGGGGCCGAATAATTTGGCACGCCCCACTTTTCAGTTTTTTATTTTTTACAAAAGTTTAAAATATCCAATAAATTTCGTTCCACTTCACAATTGTGTCCCACTTGTTGATTCTTCACCAAAAAATTAAAATTTTATATCCTTATGTTTGAAGCCTGAAATGTGGCAAAAGGTTGAAAAGTTCAAGGGGGCCGAATACTTTCGCAAGGCACTGTATATATTTACCGTAAAATGCCGTCCATGGCCTCTGTACTTAGAATGATACTCATTTGTTGGCCTGTGTGTGTGCTGTGCAGAGAGATAGTGTGAAATATTCAGGTCTTTATCCTCAATGCTATTCTCAAACTTCACACAAGTATGGCACACTCCAAACCACAGTATAAGGATTTGTGCTATGATCAAACTAAGTACACCAAAAATGACACACAACGCATATTTCTCTTATGCATCTTTATTAAAGATAATATCAAAGCCAGATGTGGTATCTCAGAAGGTAATGTACTCACACACCCCAAAACTCACGGTGTTTGTCGCAAAAAGTCACCCGATCAATGCGGCGAGACTAAGAGAAGCGCCAAATTGCATTATCATGATGTTCCTCATCACAAGACTACCCGGGCTGTATTCACACTAAGAGGCTAAACGCCCATGTGCCTATCACTTGGGCGGATAAAATGCAGGACATATATTAATAAGTAATAGAAAATTAATGAATTCATGAAAAAATTGTAATAATGTGAAAGGAAAAAGCATATATTGACCAAGTGTGATAGTGTACGGAAGAGTGAGTGTAGTTGTAACGTCTCTGCCGTTTCGGGTCTCGGCGCAGCCCTCCGCTCGCACGCTGTGGCGAAGGAGGCGTCTTCAGTTTGGTTCTTTGTGTAAGTTTCTTGATGCTCAGTCTGAACATGGTCCTAGTTCCCTTGCTGTGTAAAGCCACACCCGTGTAATTAGGAACATTTCTCTCTGGACTGCATAGAGTTAATCTCTTCCTGGCCTGTGTGATTGACAGCCTGTGTACCTATCAGGTCTGGGGCTGGTCCCAGACTTTCTATAAACAGGTTGTCAGCCCTCACATGGTCGCCGGTTATTGCACTTGTGTTTGCCAGCTCTCTTTACTATATTCCTTGATACTTTGTTATTTGATTCTCTGACCCTTTGGCTTGCCTCTGACTATTCTGTTGGATTTTGACTTTGTACTTCTTTGCTCGTTTGTTACTGACCCCTTGGCTTGCTCACTTTGCTTCTGTGTTGTTTTGTCTTGTCCTGTTCTTTGTGTCACTTACCCAGTGTAGGGCTTGTCTTCGAGTTGTCCTTTTACTGTTTAGGGTAACTGAGGCAATAGGAAGGGACAGTGGCTGGGGTGAGATTAGGGCTCACTTGTCTCTGTCCTTCCTCCCAGACCCTGCAGTAGTGTCAGGGTTGCTACGGTTGGCAAGACCCTTACAGAATAACCGGCCCATACATTCTGCCATTGCTTCCTATAGGTTCAGCATGGATCCTATTCAGGGCCTTGCAGCCAAGTTGGAAGGTTTGGTAGGCCTGGTAGCTGAGCTTGCTAAACAGGTGCAGACCCTTACTGATGCTGCTGCAGCATCCCCAGTTGTTTCTGCCCCTTTTAGGGTTAAGATGCTACTCCCCGACCGTTTATCAGGGGATCGTGAAAAATTTGAGACTTTTCGGGAGTCTTGTCGCTTGTATTTCCGGATTAATCCACATCTGTCCCAGGCCCAAATGGTGGAAGTAGTTATATCCCTCCTACAGGGGGATCCACAAGCTTGGGCCCTTAAACTCCCTCCAGGGGCTGAGGAGTGGATTAACTTTGAAAATTTTTTTTTGTCTTTGGGGTCTATATATGCTGAGCCAGACCACATTGGGCTTGCGGAATCGCAACTCCTCACCATGCGGCAGGGCAAACGCTCTGCTGAGGAATATTGCTCAGAATTCCGCAAGTGCAGCGTGACTGCAGGTTGGTGTGAGTCAGCTCTAAAGGCCCACTTTAAACAAGGCCTGTGTAACCGTGTTAAGGAACTCTGGGTTGGTCACCCAGATCCTCCCACTCTTGAGCAGGCCATGACTTTGGCTGTCCGTATTGACCGTAGGATCCGGGAAAATGTTAAAGAGAGAATAGGGTCTGCTTCTTTCAAGTTTTCTGTCTCTCCCTCACTCTCTCCTGTTATTTCTCCCATGACTCCTGGTGAGGAACCTATGCAACTGGGAATTATGGATGCCAAGAAGCGACGAGAGCATCGTCTCAGGAACAACCTCTGCCTGTACTGTGGTGCTTCCGGTCATTTTATCAGTGACTGCTCGATCAGACCTCGCAGACCAGCAGAAAAGCTTCAGTGCCTGAGTGGTAATCAGAAGAAACACTCAGGCAACCAGGTATTTGCCAGTAATAACAATAAGATGTTGTTATCTGTGTCTCTGTCCTCTGGGGACAGATCTGTTTCTGGCCAGGCCTTAGTTGACTCTGGGTCTGCGACAAAATTTGTCACATTCTCGTTTGTCTCACCTTTAGGCATTGAGCTTTTGCCACTTGATACTCCTCTGGCGGTTACTGGAGTGGATTTTGCCCCACTGGCCAGGGGTAAGGTCCGATTCAAGACCCCCTTAATAACGTTGCAAGTGGGTTCAGCTCATTCAGAGGTTATGAGCTTTTTTGTTATGGAGCATCTGTCTTCCGATATTATTTTGGGGCTCCCCTGGTTGAACCTCCATAACCCTATTTTTGATTGGGGTAAAAGGGAGTTGGTAAAATGGGGAGATCAGTGCTCATCCCACTGTATTGTTTTGCACACCTTAAATTGTGTTACTGAGGAGACTGTCTCGGCTGCAAAAGGTGGGGAACACCAGGTGAATAAAAAATGTTTGCCTGGCCCACCAGTGTCTGTGGTTGTGCAAAAAGACCCTGAATTGAAGGCAGAGAAAATACTGGGTCCTACTAAAACTGGTTTATCTGGTGAGGGTCCAGTGGCCCCTCATAAAGGGGGGGGTACTGTAACGTCTCTGCCGTTTCGGGTCTCGGCGCCACCCTCCGCTCGCACGCTGTGGCGAAGGAGGCGTCTTCAGTTTGGTTCTTTGTGTAACTTTCTTGATGCTCAGTCTGAACATGGTCCTAGTTCTCTTGCTGTGTAAAGCCACACCCGTGTAATTAGGAACATTTCTCTCTGGACTGCATAGCGTTAATCTCTTCCTGGCCTGTGTGATTGACAGCCTGTGTACCTATCAGCTCTGGGGCTGGTCCCAGACTTTCTATAAACAGGTTGTCAGCCCTCACATGGTTGCCGGTTATTGCACTTGTGTTTGCCAGATCTCTTTACTATATTTCTTGATACTTTGTTATTTGATTCTCTGACCCTTTGGCTTGCCTCTAACTATTCTCTTGGATTTTGACTTTGTACTTCTTTGCTCGTTTGTTACTGACCCCTTGGCTTGCTCACTTTGCTTCTGTGTTGTTTTGTCTTGTCCTGTTCTTTGTGTCACTTACCCAGTGTAGGGCTTGTCTTCGAGTTGTCCTTTTACTGTTTAGGGTAACTGAGGCAATAGGAAGGGACAGTGGCTGGGGTGAGATTAGGGCTCACTTGTCTCTGTCCTTCCTCCCAGACCTTGCAGTAGTGTCAGGGTTGCTACGGTTGGCAAGACCCTTACAGTAGTATGAAAAGAGTGCAATATGCAAAAACAGGATAAAAAAAAATCATAACAGTGTCACAAATATGGCAAATGTTACAAAACAAGCAGACTCCCCGAATGCAGATGTGAACCGGGCCTAAGTGTGTGAAGAGACCTGTCACAACGACACAAGGAATTCAATGTATTTATACAATTTCAAGAACAGAGGAACAGTACAAGTCACTGGTCCAGAATTATTTTATGGGTAAGTATTTACTGAAACAGAAAAAGTTACATGTTTTCTTTAAAGCCTCTCAAAGTTTGTGTCAAAGTCTATATCTTCTTTAATGTGATTAACTATATTTCAGGCTTAGCCTGCCCTATACTATGTGAGCGTTACATTATTCTTTGATTCTATCTGCATGTAGCTTATGATGATTACTGCAATTAATTCTATTTTTTTACACCAGAGATCTGAACATGTTACAAGCTTATTAGATAAACTGCATCTGCAAAAGTATCCCAGAGATGGCAGCATGCCTCCTTCTAAGTAAGGATTAAGAAAGAAAATCTCGGTTAACATTCAGGGCTGCTCAGGCATGTTCTGCATCATTTTTTTTTAATCAGTGACACGCAAAAGTATAAACACAGAAGAAATGTGTGAAGAAGCCTAGAACGTCCAAAATGATATCATTTCTGATAGAAAAAGTAAAGCACCAATCCATGACGGTATTGTAAATAAAATATAAGGTCAATAACTTCATCTCCTGAATTTTCCCCATTGTTATGATTGGAAGCAGCTCTAGGAGAAGGAAAGATTGTATCATGTTTTGCGTAATCCACAGTGCTCTCTGAATATGAGTAATGTATTTACTATAGCTCTACACAATGCATAGAGGGATTAGCTGTCAAGAAGCAAAGCCTAGAGGCAACACTGCACAGATATTTTTATAGCTTTACTCACTAGTAAAAAGATAGGAATGGCCACATTTTTTCCCCAATATATTAGATTACATGCTGACAGGGACATATCAATTATATGGCAAATGGTGAACCTACACATGTCCTTATGGTAGTGGAAGCCGCCCCCCCCCCCCCCAGTCATCCTAGACCCCAATTCTAGGTATATCTGCATACTTAGGATGCAGAGAACCAAACTCCAAGTATAGAGCAGCACCAATAAATAGAAAAAATGACCTTACTTAGTCCAAGGGTGCAAGTCCCAAAGGTCCGGCATATGACCCCCAGTAAACCAATACAAAGAATGGACAGCACTCAAAAGGTAAAATCTTAGTGCTCCTCCAGGTAGGCCAATTGTGGCGGGTACTTGCTCTATTCTTTCTAACATAGCTTTATTTTTAGATAAGTCACTGAGAAATTTTGCGATAAGTAGCTCTTCGTATATTAGAGATGCAACTTACTTTTTGGATAGGTTATCTCATATTTCTCTCTCAATCTGAAAAGATCATTTTGGCATCTTTATATACCTCTATTAATCATACTAGGGGTTTATCGGCTGTACAAAAAAAGTTGGAAGGTTCTGATTATACACAGGAAGCTCGTGTTTTGATATTAAAACTGTTGGAATTTGTTCTTAGGAATAATTATTTCATATTTGGTGATGATTTTTTTCTACAATTACGTGGTAATTGTAAAGCACGTAATAAATAGGCAGGTAACGGCCTATTTATTTACCTACCCCGCGTCTGCTCGTGGCCACCTCCGCTTTCCCTTCTGCTATGGGACACAGAAGGGGGAGTGGATGCCACTGTGAGAGGCCGCAGGCATCGGTAAGTGAGGCCACGGGCCTCAAATACTACTATTATTATACTCTGGGGTCTTTTCAGATCCCGGAGTATAATAATCGGAGGCTTGGGGCCTCTGATGATGTCATCAGGTCTCGTCACCGGCCTGATCACGTGACGTGTGTGAGCAATTAAATAGGGCCGAAAGCTGCAAGGAGTGCACCAGTGTCCAGGATAGGTAAGTAACACTGGTTTTTATGTTTGTCACCTCCTCTGGGTCTCCAATCATTATACTCTGGGTCTGAAAATATAATAATAGTTCATGGGTGGGCCACTATGGGGCATAATACCGTGTGCAGGGGCCACTGTAGAGCAGAATATCCTGTGCAGGGGCCACTATGGAGCATAATACAAGTGCAGGGGCCACTATGGAGCATAATACCAGTACAGGGGCCACTATGGAGCATAATACCAGTGCAGGGGCCACTATGGAGCATAATACCTTGTGCAGGGGCCACTGTGGAGCATAATACCGTCTGCAGAGGCCAATATGGAGCATAATACCGTGTGCAGGGGCCAATATGGGGCATAATACCGTGTGCAGGGGCCACTAGGGAGCATAAAACTGTGTGCAGGGGTTGCTGTGGAACATAATATCGTGTGCAGTGGCCACTGCGGGGCATAATACCGTGTGCAGGGGCCACTATGGAGCATAATAACGTGTGCAGGGGCCGCTGCGAGGCATAATACAGTATGCAGGGGCCACTGCGGGCCATAATACTGTGTAATACTGTGTGCAGGGGCTGCTGTGGAACATTATAGTGTGTGTAAATGGGGCGCTATAAACAGTGGCTATGGCGCCTGTTTATATTATACGTTATCTGTTTATAGTGGCCGTGTGATGTAATTCCAGCCTTGTCACATACTGTAGACATGTACAGGACGAGGCTGTAGTTACATGACATGGCCGCTATGAGATGAATGACACTATGTAAATAAAGAAGCGGTCATGGTGCTTACACAGGTACCATTCAAACAGCTGATCAGCGGGGGTCCTGGGTTTTTGAGCCCCACTGATTTGTTTATTAATGACCTGGAAAACCTTTTAATTAGTTAACACCTGGGACAGTATTAATAATGGGCACTATTTATACAGGATACACACAGACATTATTAATATAAAGATGCACTTGGGATTATTATTCATTATGGGGGGTTATATCATATATTTTATAATTGGGGTAGCAGCAGGATGGGTGTGCAGGTGAGGACAATGTGGGTTGGATGCCTTGAAAAGTGAGGAGCCAAAGATGTCTGTGTTGTAAACTTTACAGAGACAAGTCACACCTGGAAGAAGTGGTCATGGCAGTCCAGAGGGAAGAGAAGGGAAATGTGAAGGAGTAGTCAGAGACGTCACCTGTAAGTCACAAAATGTTACTACACTGTATTCACCTAAATGATAGAGGATAAATACCTGATTGATGGGGGTCTGTCTGCTGAGACTCCCACTGAACCTGAGAATTGGGTTTTTTCCCCCACTGGGTGGGAATTCAGCCTGACCGCAGCAATATATATAGGTGTGTCACTTGGTGGATGGACTAACCCGCGTGGCTCTCATTCACTTCAATGGGAGTGCCAAAGATAGCCGAAGTCCAGTACTCAGATAACAGCGTGTGAAGCTAGTAGCATGGAAACTCAATTTTTTTTTTTTTTTGTGGGGGGGGGGGCGTCTTTGTATAGTCCACCTCAGGCAGCAAAGAGACTAGGTTCACCACTGCTTCTGATAGCGCTCCTTTTCACACTTGAAGAAGCAGTGTGAAGCAGTTGGTCACGGACAGTACTGCCCAGCGCTATCACGGTCTCATGCATGGGATTGGAGTTATTCCCCAGCATGGAGCTCACCACGCACAGTATCCTTCTGTCACCCACCACCTGCACAGGGTCCAGGGGACTCCCAAGGACAGAGCTGGCCCTTCTATTCAGCTTGTCAAGTCTATTCTTGTCCCTGGTTGATATGCTACTCTCCCAACAAGCCACTCCAAAGAAGATGGCTGATACCACTACAGAGTTGAGAGGTCCTAAGAAGTGCCCCCTGGACTCCAAAGGCCCTCAGCCTCCTAAGCAGGTAGACCTTGCTGTGGCCCTTTCTGTACAGTACATACAGTGCATCCATGTGATCAACCCAGTCTAGCTTATTATTGAGGAGCACACCCAGGTACTTATAGCTATTGACTATTTCAATGCCCGTCCCCAGGATGTCCACTGGTATTGGAGGATATCTGCGCTTGCGAAAGTCTACCACCATCTCATTGGTCTTTGCAGTGGTTCTGCTGGCACCAGTCCACAAAATCACGGTTCAATTCTCTGTACTCCCTGTCATCTTCATCTGTGATGAGGCCTAAAATTGCAGAGTCATCCGAATACTTATGTAAGTAGCAGCTAGATGAGTTGCACCTAAAATCTGCAGTGTACAGTGTAAAGAGGAAAGGAGCAAGAACTGTGCCTTGAGGTGACCCTGTATTACAGATTACGGTGACACACGGTCGTGGGCTCTCACATTCTGAGGTCGGTTTGTGAGGTAGTCTAGGATCCAATTGAAGAGGTGGTGGTCCACTCCAAGTGCCAGCTTGTCTCTCAGTAGCCCCGGCTGTATGGTGTTAAAAGCACTGGAGAAATCAAAGAACATTATTCTCACAGTGTTGCCTGGTTTCTCCTGTCGAGAAAGAGCTCTGTGTAGAAGGTGGATGATGGCATCATCTACCCCAATGCCCAGCCGATAACCAAACTGGAGAGGGTCCATAGACGAGCTCACTAGAGGGCAGAGATGTTTGAGAACCAATCTCTCTAAGACCTTCATCAAGTGGGATGTCAATGATATAGGTCTGTAGCCGTTAAGGTCCATCGGATGAGGTGTCTTTGGCACTGGTACCGCACAAGATGATTTCCACAGTTGTGGCACCATTCCCAGCTTCAGGCTCATATTGAACATATATGCAATAATACCACACAGCTGGTCCCTGCAAGTCTTAATTATATTATGTGAGGCCATTTTATTGTGTGAACATATGGGGCATATGGTGTCCAGAGAGTGGATGCAGCCCATGTGCAATAGGAATTTTTCTCTAACCCTCACCATTCCTGAGTATTGATTTTGGTTACTTTTAGCACAATACGACAGAGAGGGACAGCAGACAGCAGAGTTGTGCTGAAACTAACAGAAATCAATGTTTGGGAATGGTGTGGGCTAGAAAAATAATTCCAACTGCACCATAATGAGCAGAACAGCACCTATTCAAGGATATACAGTGGGGAAAAAAGTATTTAGTCAGCCACCAATTGTGCAAGTTCTCCTACTTAAAAATATGAGAGAGGCCTGTAATTGACATCATAGGTAGACCTCAACTATGAGAGACAAAATGAGAAAACATATCTAGAAAATCACATTGTCTGATTTTTTAAGAATTTATTTGCAAATTATGATGGAAAATAAGTATTTGGTCACCTACAAACAAGCAAGATTTCTGGCTCTCACAGACCTGTATCTTCTTCTTTAAGAGGCTCCTCTGTCCTCCACTCATTACTTGTAGTAATGGCACCTGTTTGAAATTATCAGTATAAAAGACACCTGTCCACAACCGCAAACAGTCACACTCCAAACTCCACTATGGTGAAGACCAAAGATCTGTGGAGGGACACCAGAAACAAAATTGTAGACCTGTACCAGGCTGGGAAGACTGAATCTGCAATAGGCAAGCAGCTTGGTGTGAAGAAATCAACTGTTGGAGCAATAATTAGAAAATGGAAGACATACAAGACCACTGATAATCTCCCTCGATCAGGGGCTCCACGCAAGATCTCACTCCGTGGGGTCAAAACGATCACAAAAACAGTGAGCAAAAATCCCAGAACCACAGTGAATGACCTGCAGAAAGCTGGGACTAATGTAACAACGGCTACCGTCAGTAACACACTATGCCGCCAGGGACTCAGATCCTGCAGTGCCAGACGTGTCCCCCTGCTTAAGTCAGTAGATATACGGGCCTGTCTGAAGTTTGCTAGACAGCATTTGGATGTTTCAGAAGAGTATTGGGAGAATGTCATATGGTCAGATGAAACCAAAGTAGAACTGTTTGGTAGAAACACAACTCGTCGTGTTTGGAGGAGAGTGAATGCTGAGTTGTATCCAAAGAACACCATACCTACTGTGAAGCATGGGGGTGGCAACATCATGCTTTGGGGCTGTTTCTCTTCAAAGGGACCAGAACGACTGATCCCTGTACATGAAAGAATGAATGGGACCATGTATCGTGAGATTTTGAGTACAAACCTCCTTCCATCAGCAAGGGCATTGAAGATGAAACGTGGCTGGGTCTTTCAGCATGACAATGATCCAGAACACACCGCCAGGGCAATGAAAGAGTGGCTTTGTAAGAAGCATTTCAAGGTCCTGGAGTGACCTAGCCAGTCTCCAGATCTCAACCCCATAGAAAACCTTTGGAGGGAGTTGAAAGTCCGTGTTGCCCAGCGCCAGCCCCAAAACATCACTGCTCTAGAGGAGATTTGCATAGAGGAATGGGCCAACATACCAGCAACAGTGTGTGCCAACCTTGTGAAGACTTACAGAAAACGTTTGACCTCTGTCATTGCCAACAAAGGATATATAACAAAGTATTGACCAAATACTTATTTTCCACCATAATTTGCAAATAAATTCTTTAAAAATCAGACAATGTGATTTTCTGGATTTGTTTTCTCATTTTGTCTCTCATAGTTGAGGTCTACCTACGATGTCAATTACAGGCCGGCCTCATCTTTTTAAGTGGGAGAACTTGTACAATTGGTGGCTGACTAAATACTTTTTTCCCCACTGTAAAGAGTTGAAAATGATGGAGGTGGTGAAAGCTCCTCTTTATGATCCAGTATCGGGCAGGGTGCAACTATGCTGACACTGATTTTGCAGAATCATGTGGGACCACGGATGAGGACTATGAGGAGGATGAGATTCCAGACTTTGCGCAGGTGTCAGGTGGTGCAACAGGCTCAGTATAAGAAGTTGAGCATAAGGGGGATGCACTGGTTGCAGCTTTAAAGGGTTGAATTTAGACACTTTTTAGATTATAAGCTTTGGTCAAAACTGGAAATTGCATGAAACAATAAAACAACCACATATGTGAACAGTGGTGCTGGTAATGTTGTTGAGTTTACTTGTATGTCACACTGTTACTAATTGACAGAAAATTGAAGGTGTTTTTGCAAATACCTGCTCAGCATGTCCTGTCTACTTGACATATTATTCTTATCCTTCAGAGGTAGAAACCATTGAAACTGTCAAGTGCCATCTGCAGTACTATCATTCTTCTCAAACAGATCTCTCTGCTTTCAATTTTCTGTCTGTAACATAAAGAAAATAAATTACATTCACCAACTTCAAAGTTTCCTCATATCTCACAATAATCTGGTACACAGAGGTTTCATGGACGCCATTAAAAAGTAAAATTATTGGTTCAAATTGTGTTTTATATGCATATACATATATATATATATATATACACACACACACACACACATATTGAGTAAGATACAGGCAAAAAGATCAATAAGGCCAAAAAACTATACAAAATATGCAGGGCAGCACTCCAGAAAAAGTGAAAACGTGGTGTACTTTATTCAACCATCTATACGCAAAGTTTCAGCTCCAAACCCAGATCCTTTCTCAAGAACTATATATATATATATAGTGGCAGTGTAGCTGCCTCAAATATGTATTTGTGTTTAAGTGGAAGTAAAAATCTGAGAAAACTGGGTTTTCCCTGTGGTTCTCAGACGGAATGTTTAATGAAGGGTAATAAACAGTCAGGTGGGAGGGCTCAATAAGTGACATAAGGCAGGCTGAGCCAAGGGCCTGGGGAGCTACAGCCATGAGTTCTGGTAGGAACAGAGTTTTTGTCTTGAGGTGCTAGGTGGTAGACCTACATCCTGATAACGAACGGTGTCATACTATGTAGTTAGAGGTCAGACGATCAGGATTTGTTTTATTGTTGGAACTATTTTGTGAAACCTGTGTTGTATCCCTGCAAGCTGTGGTTGGAGAAATAAAGCGCCTGAGGTCAGTGTGAAACCTGAAATGTGTAACTAAGCAAGGATCCCCAATATAAAACTTAACATTTATTAATTAATATATAAAAAAGCCCAAAATGAACAAAATTTATACCATATAAAGAAGTTCATAAAAATGTAATGGAACCGTCTTAACAGTTCAGTTACCAAACGTAAAGGGGAGCATTCAGGATAGTGTAGGGGTCACAACACCAGTTATTAGCGACGGGCATGTACTGGCCTTATTGTTTCGCTTTATAGCTCCTGCCCTTTCAAGGGCAGTCCCAAACACTCGCCCCGGGTTACCCTATTTTGTATGAAGCTCTACCGGACGAGTTTCGTCACTTTTGTGGGTACTCATCAGGGGATCTAAAAATGAATCAAGAATGTATGCTAAATAACTACCAATCTATTGGTAAATGCTGTTTTGAGTCAGCAATTCCCAAATTTAGCAAATGGTGATAGCTCATTTCTAATACAGCAAGCACACTAATAAATATAACAACACTCTCAGAGCTCCATATCTATGACATCTCACTTAATAGAGTTTCAATTGATGTAAAGAGTAAAGTTCAAATGAATCAGCTCTAGTCTGACATGCAGGAAAGTCGTGCATGCTCACAGTGGTGAGACAGACATTGTGTGCGGCACCAGTGGCGTAAATACCGGGGTAGCCACGGTAGCGGCTGCCACAGGGCCCGGGACATTAGGGGGCCGGGCCCCTGATGTTTTTTTTTTTTTAATAAGCCGTTTCCTGCTGGAGTAACCCCAGTAGGTAACGGGCCGTATTTACTTCCCCGTCTGCGGAAGCGGAGGCGGCTGTGAGCAGGAGCGGGGATCAGTAAGTAAGGCCGTGGGCCTGTGAACCTCACAAACACTACTATCATTATACTTTGGGATCTTTGCAGACCCCAGAGTATAATGATTGGAGGTCCAGGGGAGGTGAGGGAACATAAAAAACAACATTACTTTCCTCTCCTTCGCTCCGGCAGTCTTCGGGCCTCTTTGGTGATGTCCCAGACGTCATGTGGGCCAGGCCGACATCATTATGTATCACGACACTGGCCTGGCTCACGTGACGTTTGGTCCAACATTGAAGAGGGCCAAAAGTAGCAGTAAGTGTGCCGGAGCCAGGGAGAGGTAAGTAACATTGTTTTTTATGTTTGCATCCTCCCCTGGTGTGAAGAATATCGCCTTGCCAAGCCCCTTGGCCTACCTGCGATCACCCTTCTTAACCTTCCACTCACAACTCGTGAGCAGACCGAGTTCGTAGGATAGAATGAAACGAGCTGTATAAATTTTATATATTTAATAACCCAAGTGGGTCGGTACTAATTAATAGCATATACAGAAATATACAATATTAATATGATCAAGCATAAATATACGAGCAAAAGTGTGATGATACAGCACATAAAACAAAAATGGAAATAAAGTATAGAGTAATACCAGACCTAAGCCTCTTAGCTGTCTCTCTTCCAGGCTTCACACAAAAACCAAAGACCTCACCCCACCCCAGTTGTGAAGACCTTTTTCAGCTCCACCCTTCACCACCCCCCCCCCCCAGCCAGCCCTCTCCTGACAAAAAGAGGAATCTATGCCGGTTAGAAGGAAAGATGGGTGCCTGGGTTAGTTGCAAGTCATTAGCCCACCCTCCCCCCCTTTGGACATCTGGAAAGGCCCTCTCTCCATGGTATGCACATAAAACCACTGGAGCGAATTGACCACCAATGTAAACCCAGCTCTACATTCCTACAGATATGTGAGACTGATACGAATAAAGAATGATACATGTCCAAGAAAGATACAGAAATTGAGGGTCTCATCCTCACACCTGGGTCTCTGATCATTATACTCTGGGGTCTGAAAAGACCCCAGAGTATAATAATTGTTCATGGGTGGTCCACAATGGGGCATAATACTGTGTGCAGGGGCCACTATGGGGCATAATAGTGTGTGCAGGGGCCACTATGGGGCATAATAGTGTGTGCAGGGGGCACTATGGGGCATAATAGTGTGTGCAGGGGCCACTATGGGGCATAATAGTGTGTGTAGGGGCCACTATGGGGCATAATAGTGTGTGCAGGAATGCAGGAAATGCGGTTTGTGCTGGGGGGGTTGGGAGGGCTTGTGGGGGGGGGCATGATAAATGTTCGCCTTGGGGCCCAGCCATTCCTAGTTATGCCACTGTCCGGCACGATGCGTGTGTTGCCCTTATATAAGGCTTCTAATATCCCACCCCCCTGAAGTCAGACCCGGAGAGTTCCTGCACACATAATTAGGTAAACAGAGGGGAGTGTCTTAACACGAGCTTAACAGCAAGCACGCTCCGGCCACCCACTTACTCCATACATAGATAAATCAGACGGAACTCGGGAAATACCCTTGCTGTCATGGCAGCTAATATCAGCTTTCCTGCATAGTTAATATGGCAAAGTAAGTTTGTCAGTATAGGTCTTCTACCAATGATATGAAGATAGATGAACACAGATAGTTCACAGATAAATTATGTAACTAGTCCTATAATTAATATAATAATGCTAAGCTATGTGGCTCACATATGGTCGATATAGTAAGAATACATTAAAGATAAACTTAGCCATAACTATGTATTAAGGTGGAGATCTTCAAAAACAGGGTAATAGTTCACAGATTATAAATCCATGCTCAAATAATAACAATAAAGGGACAGTAACCTAAGTAACCCAGATCACCCCACAAT
Source organism: Leptodactylus fallax (assembly GCA_947044405.1). Taxonomy (NCBI): domain Eukaryota; kingdom Metazoa; phylum Chordata; class Amphibia; order Anura; family Leptodactylidae; genus Leptodactylus; species Leptodactylus fallax. The sequence goes on along the minus strand of CAMRHE010000186.1, from coordinate 2,019,870 downwards.
CTATGACAAGAGGAGGGAATGACTCACACAATAGCTACTTCCAACAAATTACTTTAAGATAAAGAAGGATAACGAAATGGAGTAGCCTAAAGACGGCCTATCAAAAGATTACACAGATAGATGAACACAGATAGTTCACATATAAATCATATAACAAGTCTTAGACATACATATAATAATACTAAGCTATGTGGCTCACAGATGGTCAATATATTAAGAATAAATGAAAGATAAACACAGCCATAAAAAGGTATCAAGGTGGAAATCTGTAGGGACACGGAAACTACCTTTAAAATTTTAGTTCAGAACCTGAATAGCAATCTGATAGGCCTTGATAGGTTCACCAGTGAATGTCATGATACAATGCAGCTCTTTTTAGATGTTAGTATTACTAGAAATGATATTGGGAATTGGAGATGGTGGTATATAGGAAAACTACTGTCATGAACTCATTCTTGAGATGGGAGAGTAGTCATCCGATTCCACTAAAGAGAGGGATTCCTAAGGGGCAATACTACAGGTTGAGGAGGAACTGCTCGACTAGACAAGAATTTTTACATCAGTCAAGAGATCTAAGCGGTCACTTCCGGCAAAAAGGTTATCCGGACCATGTCCTGAGGAGGGCATATAGGGAAGCACTTCTTAAAGATCGCAATGAACTCCCGGGACCAAAAGGGAGGTATTGGACTGTGTAAGATTGATCAGAACATTTGACAATGGGGCTAAAATGGCACAAGAGATACTTACCAAACATTGGGACATTTTACTGATTGACCCTGATCTTGTGAAGATAGTGGGGACCCAACCGTCCATAACGTTCAAAAGGGAGAAATTGCTCACAGACAGGCTAGTGTACAGTCACTTTACAGAGTCAAAGACCACCACTTGTCTTAATAGGTTGTTTTAGGTATGGTGGTTGCATAGCCTGCTCTTTCATTGATACCACAAAGACTATGATCTGAAACACTTCATTACTGTAGGGTACAGGGAATCATTTACAAGATGACTTGTCACTGGAATATGTGGGAAAGACAAAGTGAAAATTTAGAAGGAGGGTTGGTGACAACCTTAGGGATATTTTGCACAAAAAGGATACCCTTTTAGAGATACACATAAATCAACTACATGGGGGTAACTGTGAGATTTATGGACATTGACAGAGTTTATCCTAATATAAAAGGTGGTGGTTGAGATAGGGCAATTCTCCAGAGAGAGACGCAATGGATTTTTGGATTGGAAACATTGATCGGGGTTAGTGAACAGCTTTATTATGGCTGTTTTCTTTGAGGGACTTTGGAGATTATAACCTATCCCAGTCTACTGGTCAATTTTCCTCTTAGGTTATCCTTTTGTTAGAGCCCTCTTGGGCATCTGTCAAAATTGGTGCATCTTTAGGGTGGGCTCACCTGATGGAAGAGATACAATGGTTATTTTTACAGTCATAGTTGAGTACCTATATATGTTGTACCATGTTTTATGGGAAAGTCTCCTCCTCCTCTTCGCTATAACTGTAATCGTTTGATAGGCCATCTTTGGGCTACTCCATTTCGTTATCCTTCTTTTACTTAAAGTGATTTGTTGGAAGTAGCCATCTTGTGAGTCATTCCCTCCCCTTGTCATAGATTGTGGGGTGATCTGGATTATTTAGTGTACTGTCCCTTATATTTATGTCTAGGACTTGTTACATTATTTATCAATTAACTATCTGTGTTCATCTATCTTTATATCGTCTATAGAAGAACTAAACTGGCTGTGACAAACTTACTTTGCATATTAACTATGCAGAACTGCTATGATGCTAAGACAGCAAGGATATTTCCTGAGTGCCACCTGATTTATCTATGTACGGAGTAAATGGTCGGCCACAGTGTGCTTGCTGGTAAGAACGTGTTAATACACTCCCCTATGTTTACCTAATGATGTGACCGGGAACTCTCCGGGTCTGACATCAGGGGGTTGGATGTTAGGAGACTTATATAAGAGCTGCATGCGCATCTTGCTTAAAGTGTCTGTCTCACCACTGTGAGGACGCATGGCTTCCCTGCATGACAGGGTGAATCTGATTCATTTGAACCAGGGGCGTAACTACTGGGGTAGCAGTGGTAGCGACTGCCACAGGGCCCGGAACATTACAGGGGCCCGGAGCCCTGTGGCAGTCGCTACCGCGAACCCCACAATCACTGCTATCATTATACTCCGGGGTCTTTTGAGACCCCGGAGTATAACAATCGGGGGCCCAGGGGAGGTGAACGAACATAAAAAACACTGTAACTCACCTCTCCGCCGCTCCGCAGGCTTCGGGCCTGTTTGGTGACGCCCCAGACGTCAGCCGACGTCATTATGCGTTGCGACGCTGGCCTGGATCGTGCGAGATCCGGTCCGACATTGAAGATGGCCGAAGTAGCGCACGGGAGTGCACCGGAGCGAGGAAGAGGTAAGTTGCAGTGTTTTCTATGTTTGTATCCTCCCCTGGGTCTCCGATCATTATACTCTGGGGTCTGAAAAGACCCCAGAGTATAATAATCGTTCATGGGTGGTCCACAATGGGGCAAACTACTGTGTGCAGGGGCCACTATGGGGCAAACTACTGCATGCAGGGGCAACTATGGGGCAAACTACTGTGTGCAGGGGCCACTATGGGGCAAACTACTGTGTGCAGGGGCCACTATGGGGCAAACTACTGTGTGCAGGGGCTACTATGGGGCAAACTACTGTGTGCAGGGGCTACTATGGGGCAAACTACTGTGTGCAGGGGCCACTATGGGGCAAACTACTGTGTGCAGTGGCCACTATGGGGCAAACTACTGTGTGCAGGGGCCACTATGGGGCAAACTACTGTGTGCAGGGGCCACTATGGGGCAAACTACTGTGTGCAGGGGCTACTATGGGGCAAACTACTGTGTGCAGGGGCCACTATGGGGCAAACTACTGTGTGCAGGGGCTACTATGGGGCAAACTACTGCGTGCAGGCACCACTATGGGGCAAACTACTGTGTGCAGGGGCCACTATGGGGCAAACTACTGTGTGCAGGGGCCACTATGGGGCAAACTACTGTGTGCAGGGGCTACTATGGGGCAAACTACTGTGTGTCGGGGCCACTATGGGGCAAACTACTGCGTGCAGGCACCACTATGGGGCAAACTACTGTGTGCAGGGGCCACTATGGGGCAAACTACTGTGTGCAGGGGCCACTATGGGGCAAACTACTGTGTGCAGGGGCTACTATGGGGCAAACTACTGTGTGTCGGGGCCACTATGGGGCAAACTACTGTGTGCTGGGGCCACTATGGGGCAAACTACTGTGTTCAGGGGCCACTATGGGGCAAAATATTGTGTGCAGGGGCCACTATGCTGCATAATACCGTGTCCAGGGCCACTATGGGGCATAATACCGTGTGCAGGGGCCACTATGGGGCATAATACCGTGTGCAGGGGCCACTATGGGGCATAATAGTGTGCGCAGGAATGCGGTTTGTGTGTGGGGCGGCGGCTTGGGGGGTTGGGGGCGGCGGCTTGGGGGGGCCCCATGTCAAATGTTCGCCTTGGGGCCCAGCCATTCCTAGTTACGCCACTGATTTGAACCTTACTCCTTACATCAATTGAAACTCTATTTATTAAGTAAGTGAGTTGTTGTAGATACAGAGCTCTGAGAGTGTTGCTATATTTATTAGTGTGCTTGCTGTTTTAGAGATGAGCTATCATCATTTGATAACTTTGCGAATTGCAAACTCAAAGCGGCATTTACCAATGAATTGATAGTTATTTAGCATACACTAATGTTTCACTTATAGATCCCCTGATATTTCACTTATAGATCCCCTGTTGAGTATCCACAAAAGGGAGGAGACGCTACAGGTGGAGCTTCATACAGAATAGGGTAACCTAGGGTGGGTATTTGGGACTGCCCTTATAAGGGCAGGAGCTATAAGGGGAAGTAGGGCTAACAATATGGCCAGTACTTGTCTGTCTCTACTAACCGGTGTTGGTGACCCCTACACTATCCTGAACTCTCCCCTTCACGTTTGGTAACTGGTAAGACGGTTACATTTTTATGAATTTCTTTATTTGGTATAAATTTTGTTCATTTTGGATTCATTTATATATTAATTAATAAATGATGAGTTTTATATTGGTGATCCTAGCTTATTTACATGTTTTTGATGCCTATGGGTCATAAGTGATATTTTGGATTGCTATATTAATCACTTCCTTTTCTTGTGAATCCTGAAATCCCTGTGTGGGACTTAAGTTCTTGATGTGCCAACCATAGTCCCCCAGAGATGGCCAATGAGCTGATTAACCCCCAGATTGTCACAATATATATATATATACAGAGCCTTGCGAAAGTATTCGGCCCCCTTGAACTTTTCAACCTTTTGCCACATTTCAGGCTTCAAACATAAAGATATAAAATTTTAATTTTTTGGTGAAGAATCAACAACAAGTGGGACACAATCGTGAAGTGGAACGAAATTTATTGGATATTTTAAACGTTTGTAAAAAATAAAAAACTGAAAAGTGGGGCGTGCCAAATTATTCGGCCCCCTTAAGTTAATACTTTGTAGCGCCACCTTTTGCTGCAATTACAGCTGCAAGTTGCTTGGGGTATGTCTCTATCAGTTTTGCACATGGAGAGACTGAAATTCTTGCCCATTCTTCCTTGGAAAACAGTTCAAGCTCAGTGAGTTTGGATGGAGAGTGTTTGTGAACAGCAGTTTTCAGCTCTTTCCACAGATTCTCGATTGGATTCAGGTCTGGACTTTGACTTGGCCATTCTAACACCTGGATACATTTATTTGTGAACCATTCCATTGTAGATTTTGCTTTATGTTTGGGATCATTGTCTTGTTGCAAGATAAATCTCCGTCCCAGTCTCAGGTCTTTTGCAGACTCCACATTTTCTTCCAGAATGGTCCTGTATTTGGCTCCATCCATCTTCCCATCAATTTTAACCATCTTCCCTGTCCCTGCTGAAGAAAAGCAGGCCCAAACCATGATGCTGCCACCACCATGTTTGACAGTGGGGATGGTGTGTTCAGGGTGATGAGCTTGATGTTGATGTTGATGTTGAGGTGATGTTGCTTTTACGCCAAACATATCGTTTTGCATTGTGGCCAAAAAGTTTGATTTTGGTTTCATCTGACCAGAGCACCTTCTTCCAAATGTTTGGTGTGTCTCCCAGGTGGCTTGTGGCAAACTTTAAACAAGACTTTTTATGGATATCTTTGAGAAATGGCTTTCTTCTTGCCACTCTTCCATAAAGGCCAGATTTGTGCAGTGTACGAATGATTGTTGTCCTATGGACAGACTCTCCCACCTCAGCTGTAGATCTCTGCAGTTCATCCAGAGTGATCATGGGCCTCTTGGCTGCATCTCTGATCAGTCTTCTCCTTGTTTGAGATGAAAGTTTAGAGGGACGGCCGGGTCTTGGTAGATTTGCAGTGGTCTGATACTCCTTCCATTTCAATATGATCGCTTGCACAGTGCTCCTTGGGATGTTTAAAGTTTGGGAAATCTTTTTGTATCCAAATCCGGCTTTAAACTTCTCCACAACAGTATCACGGACCTGCCTGGTGTGTTCCTTGGTCTTCATGATGCTCTCAGCGCTTTAAACAGAACCCTGAGACTATCACAGAGCAGGTGCATTTATACGGAGACTTGATTACACACAGGTGGATTATATTTATCATCATCAGTCATTTAGGACAACATTGGATCATTCAGAGATCCTCACTGAACTTCTGGAGTGAGTTTGCTGCACTGAAAGTAAAGGGGCCGAATAATATTGCACTCCCCACTTTTCAATTTTTTTTTTTTTTTACAAAAGTTTAAAATAACCAATAAATTTCGTTCCACTTCACAATTGTGTTCCACTTGTTGTTGATTCTTCACCAAAAAATTTAAATTTTATATCCTTATGTTTGAAGCCTGAAATGTGGCAAAAGGTTGAAAAGTTCACGGGGGCCGAATACCTTCGCAAGGCACTGTATGTGTAGATTATCGGCAAAATGTAGTGCTGTGGTTTGTCAAAAGATGTGTATTGGATATGTTGAGGGAATAACAAGGGTAGAATAACTCAGTGTCATCATGATGTTACCAAGACTCAGCTGTGACTAAAAACTTGGTGGCCACAGCAACCCATTAATGTATTAGAAAGCTGAATGTTTACTTCTGAGTTGCTTCTAGTTAATGGCTGAGTTGTAATCTGTAAAACCGTGGACTACTAACTTGGAGCACTCAATCACTTTGTACTATGTGCTGGTGGAATACTGGACAGCTGGCATAGCCACTCAGTTTTCATCTGCTTCGGGGCTGCATCATGACCATGTTTTGGATGTATCGTGACAGCACTGTGTTGTTGTACCCTAAAAGTATTTAGCAGAAAATCTGATTTACATGATATCAAGACTTTGAGAACAGTAGTACTCCAGGACTGCCAATAAGGACCATATTAACTCCTAGGAAAAATCTGTACCAGATGCCCACTTCCCCTTAACCCTATGCCATTCTGTTATGTAGCGGGGAGTATTTTAGGCCTCTTTAGGTATTAGGTGTAATTAAAGGATTTTTTTTTATCCCCAAAGCTACATAAATAGTGTCTTAATGGGTTAACAGATGTTGAGTGAAAGGGCTGGCTTCAACAACCAACAATGTTGTGCAAATCCCATCCACATGTAGTAAAAGATCTGCACATTGATATGAGCACCATGCATGTTGCAGAAATCCAGGGAGAACTCGAAGCACAATCTACAGCAAAATTTGCTGCAGAATCTCAGTGGATTTGCAATATCTCAGATAGAATTTGTCTACCTCATGTGAGTCCACTCTGGATCCTACTGTGACTCTGAGACACAACTTTGTGCATAAACCTGGAGCCATAGTAGATAACAGGAAAGAATAACTAAGTTATATCAGTTAGAATTCTGCCAACTGGCATACATGCTTTGCAGTGCATTTACTATGTGTTTTAGACACTATTTCTTGAATAGCTTGGGTGTTGCTTAGTGAGAAATGTTTACTGACACATAGGCAAACTAATAGGTTGTGTAAAGCTAGATAGAAGTATATAAAGGTGTGTCATATTTATTCTTCAACATCAGCTATTTTGATACTACCTGGTCTGATTTTATACTATCTAAATTTTAGGCAATATTAGCAAATCGGGTTTATACTCGGGTGTATGCAAAAAAACAATAGTGCTTCACTGTACTTTAAGGCTTTTTATTATATGTAGGATCTTTAACCCCTTCCCGACAATGACATTTTTCTATTTTTGTTTTTGACTCCCTGCCTCCCAAACCCCATAACTTTTTTATTTTTCCATTCACAGAGCAATATGAGGGCTTAATGTTTGTGGGACAAATTGTTCTTTATAACAGTACCATGTATTAATCTTTACAATGTACTGGGAAGCTGGAAAAAAATTCAGAATGGGGGGTAATTGAGGAAAGATGCATTTGTGCGACTTTCTTGCGGACTTTGTTTTTCACTCTGCTTCCAAAATGACATGTCACCCATATTGTATGTTTCGGTACAATTCCAGGGATACCACATTTATATAGTTTTATTTACATTTTAACCCCTTAACAAAAATCTAAAACTTTCAAAAAAAATTTTTTTTTTCTAAAAGTCACTATATTCTGACACCCATAACTTTTTTTTATATCTCTGTATGCAGAGGGTGTCTTTTTTTGCGGGGCCAGATGTAATTTTTAGTTATACCATTTTGGGGAATGTCTATTGCTTTGATCACTTTATTTTCAAATTTTTATCAGAGGTAAAACAGCAAAAAAAAGGTGGTTTGGCACTTTTGATTTTTTTTTTCACACTACGGCGTTCACCATACAGGAAAAATATTTTTATAGATTTGTAGACCAGGCATTTTCAGACACAGGGATACCTAATGTGTATGTGTTTTACAGTATTTAAGTACTTTTATATGTGTATTAGGGAAAGGGGGTGATTTGAATTTTTAATATTTTTTATTATTTTATTTTATTTTTTTTACTTTTTTAAAGTTTTTTTTTTTGCACTTATTAGACCCCCTAGGGGTCTTGAAACCCAGGGGGTCTGATCATTAATGCAATGAATTACAATGCTAATGCATTGCAATGCATTGCAAAATAATGGTACTTCTATTGCAGGCTACATAGAGCAGCCTGTAATAGAAGATAATGACAGACAAGCCTGGGAGCCTTCAAAAGGCTTCTGGCTGTCATAGAATGGAGTTAATGCTCACATTAGCGCTGGTTCTCTGCTGTATAATACAGCAGAGTCCCGATGGCTATGGCGGCCGCTCAGCTCCTGAGCAACCGCCATGTTTAAATAACCGACATCCGCTGTAATATTTACAGCGGATGTTGGGAAAGGGTTAAATAAGTAGAACTGTACATTGTTTAATAAATTGTATTAGAAAGATTACTAGAAAATCATAAAAATTTTGTTATTCAACATAAGACTCCTGTGCACTGAATTTTCTAAAACTGTAATATTATTATTTATTTCACTTGATTTCCCCTTTAAGGATTTTCAGAGGTTTTTTATGACATGCCCTTGGAGATTGTCACCCAACATTTCAGGGCCTATGAGTGGTACATGAACCTATGTTTTACAATGTGATCGTATATAAAAATAATCAAAACAAAATGGAAATCAATGTCTCTGGAAACCAATGTGATAACTCCTATGGGATCTATAATGGCTGCCATTCTGGTTTTCATCTTAGAATCCTACCATTAGTTAAGGCACAAATGCCAAAGGGAATATTAGAGACGACTTATAGACTTGCATTTACAAAATGTTTCTCTTTTTGTAAAAGTTGATGTTGCCTTTGGGTTGCTTTGAAGCAGTCAAAGCGGGAACACTGATCTATTAACTTTAATTTATTTTTCTCTAACCTGTTTTTATCTCTGCATTATGTACTATTTTGCAATGGGTATCAGATCCATAGCTCCCTATGAAGCATACTATCATATTTAGCGTGATATGACTTTAGTAGCTTTCCTTAAATATTTACCTTGTGTTAAGGTAATTTTGTTCTTCTCTAGGGGCCTCTTACACAACTGAATGGTGGTTTTCTTGAGTCATTCACTACAATATCATTGGCTACAGCTGTACCATAGTTTGTTCAATGTACTTGTCCTTTTCTCTGTCACTTTCCGTTGTTTTATGAAATCCTGCTCTCACCAACAACTGCACAATATAAATCTAAATATCTCCAGCAACAGATGGCTGTTCTTCCATGGCTCATTACCTGCTCTTCAACCATGCTGCCAAGAGTGGAGATTTAACATGTTCACTGCCAGACATGTTGACGACAAGGGAAAAAAAGATGCAACATAGAAAGTTCATAACAAATAATGTTTAAGCAGTACAATAGGCATCTAAAGTCTTCAAATTTGAGCTCCTTTTAGAACTGTCATTTAGAAAATTGCCGTTCATCTATTGAGAGCTGCATTTAACTTGTTTCCTTTCTCATTACCCAGTCATTGTCTCTTCTGCCTTGAAGCTGGCAGGACAAATAATTTACTTTCAGACATTGTCAATTTCAGTTGTGGCAGTCAGCAAGCATGGAGTGATTAAAGGGATGCTAAGAGTCAGTGATTAAGGCCATGCATGCTTTACTAGAGTACATTTACTATTTTATCTACATCTCTAGATAATATACATTTTTCCCTTAATATTTCACTTTTATCACATGCAAGGGCAAGTGTCACGTAAGCATAATATGGCACATTTCAGTGCCTGTATTACATCTGATTGTCCTGGCCCATCTTCAGATCTAATGACTCAAACTAACAGCATCGTAGGGATTTATGATGCTGTCAGTCAAGGTCATTAGACCTGAGGCTGGGCCAGGACATTCAGCCATATACTGAAATTTGTTCGTATTACACTTAAGTGAAACTATCTTTACTCTGTACAGTTATTTGCATACTTTCTCTCTCTTAGTGACCTTTAATAAGGGAAGAAAGGCCTTTTGAAAAATTTAAAAAATTCTACTTCTTCTAAAAAAAATATAGATTCCCTAAATGGTGATTACTAATCTTATCCAGCCAAGAAGAACTGGAGGGTTTAGTCATTGGTTTAGCTATATTCATAACTCTCATAGACTGCAGTGAGCCTAGCCTTGCATATTGCATCCATCTTTTTTGTGTAGTTAAGATGGGTGTCATGCGGGGTCTAGAAAAAGAATTAGGATGGGAGCTCCAACCTCACTTAATCCAGTCATTATTATTTTTTATCACTGCTAGTTTCGAGTAAAGATTCCACATACAAGATGAGCAGCTGACACCGAACATTGCATTGCGGCATACATATTTTGAAATCCCTGCATTGGGCACCAAGAAAGCTGTCACTAGTTGATATAATCAATAGGGCAGAGACTCAGTCAACGAATGAACTCACACAGATCCAATATTAATAACAGCAGAACAGATCTCCCAGTGGCCGCACATTTCTCCGGAGAAAACCACTCTATTGAAGATTTGCGGGTTGTGGTTTTAATGGGACATTTTAAGACGCAGGAGAAAAGAAAAGAATGGGAGTATAAATTTATGCAAAAATTTCAAACTCTGCAATCTGGACTTAATATTCATGTCAGCTTCATGTCACACTATGTATGAACCATGAACTGAACTCAATATTCATGCCAGCTTCAAATCACACTATGTATGAACTGTGAGGGACACAAATCACCTCCTGATAGCAAACAGATAACAGCAAGAATTACTGATCCCTCCGTCATGCACCACAAGTTTCCAGACTGTTTTTTTGACCTGTTGTAAATAATTTCTCTACTTAGATTGCATTTTTTTTAAGGACTCTAAAATGCTTTGAAAACCATGTGTATAAAAATCTGTGAATTTTCATTTCTTGTATCACACCATGTCTGATGAAGGGAGCTAGCTAGTACTCCTGAAAGCTTACTTATAAATATACTCAGTTGGCCTCTAAAAGGTATCGCCTGATTTCTTCACTCTTCCACTACTTTCAATGGCTAACACGGTACAACATTATACTAGTTGATATAATCTTTGAATACCTAGCATGAGTATTTATTACAAAATAAATAATATACAATACCTCAAACAATGCATCCATCCCCACCTATTGTGAATTCCATTAAAGTGTAAATATCGTTTCACTTTTTTTGATGTTGTATAGAAAGAAACAAGTTTTATAATTCTCCCTAACACTCTAACAAAGCATTGCTTGGGAGAACAGTCCCCTATTCATCCTCTATTGGCATCATATATACTGCATACTACTCACAGGAGGGAACTGGAAGATGGCAATAGTAATAGATCTACACTCATTGTACTCCTCCAGTCCACCTCCCAAGTTGAAGGGGAATGCAGTGTACCTGATGGTGGTGGTAGTTCCCCTGGGTGCTTCCAGTTGAGTAGGGTCCTCTTCTCTTCAGAGTCAGAAGATGGTGGTTGGAAGATCCCTGATAGTAAGCGCAGGAATGACTCAGAAGGCAGTTTAACCAAATGATGTAACGTTACTGAGTCAACAGACAACAAATGCAGCTTCCCAGGTGGGGGTAGTAGTAGGAGTTCCACTGTGAGTGATGGTACTAGACTTGGTAACAGTTCTTCCACAGCAAGGGAATGCTTATAAATAGATGCTAACTCATTGCCTTTTATCTCCACTCCAGTAATACTATACTCTGCCTGTCCCACTGTGTATATGGGGGCTGATGTGAGCAAGTCCCAAAGATCCCCACATACCTGTGTACTGTAGGTTCCAGTCTGTCAGCATCTGGGAAACCTCAAATTCTCCTCCAATTTAGGTACTTTTTCTACCTTCAGGGGGCTGATAGCAAATATTTTCTGTCCCAGGGCTATAGCAGTAGAGATGCTGGACAGGTGGCTCTGAAAATAGCCTACCATACTTCCTTCAGGGGCTGCAATGTTCTCTCAGCAATGGTGCACTGCTCTGCTCAGAGGACTCAGGCTCCTCTCCTTCCCCAGCCAATGCTTGGCCAGGCTAATCCAAGTCCCCTCTAAAGGTGGGATTTATCAATCCAGTGTGGAGAGCTCCAGAACAGAGGAGAAGACACATAACAGAAGCTGCAAAACATATATAAAACAATGTAATAAATTATATACAGAGACAATAAAATAAAGCAAAACATTTAAGCAGTGTCCGCTAGGGTGTTGCATATACCGAGATAGCAAAGGTCAAAGGGGGGTGTCACTTCAAAAAACCCTGTCTCTGCTGTTATACGGTACAACTGGAAAACTGCTTCTGGTGTCATTTCAAAGCTGAGAGTTTCAGCTTTTATTTGCTACCAAAGTGCTCCCAAGCTCTAGCTATAACAAAAAGAATAAATCCTTGTAGAAAAGAATACATTATTAGTTAAAATCATAAAAACAATAGGCAAATGTGATTTTTATATGTTGCAGCTAGAGCTGCCATATTGGTTGCATATGATAGATGAGACTCTCTGCTTTCAAACATCACCAGATGCACTTTTCTAGGCGGTATGAAACGAGAAAAGAGATATAGGTATCTGAAGTGACACCCCAGTTGCATTTGCTATTTGTGTATATACTAACAAAAGAGGATAAATATGGGACAGATCTCCCTAGTTCTAGTTAGAGAGAACTTTAGAACTTGTTTTCAGCTATAAGAAAGTACAATAAGTTATTAAAGTATTTTACTAAAATATTCAGCAAACCCCTCCCTATGCAATAGCAAAAAAGTGAAACGAACAGTCATATTTTAATTACTCACACGACATGCACTAGTAAAAACCTCAACAGCACACAATCCACATCACAGCCACTGTGAGTGGTCACATATAGACACATATTGCATAAACATCTCCTGACAGAATAAAAATTGGACATCTAGCACCACTCATCTTGAGATATATGAAGCTGAAAAGAAAGTAAAGAAAGTACAAATCTGTATGCACAGATACAGCAATGTAAAATACGAGAGGCTACATCACTCTCCTGAGGACCATGGTCTCTTCAAACATTTGATCACTGGGGGTGCTGAGAGTTGGATTCCCACTGATTGGATATTGCCGCCAATTTTTATACTGAGGACCTATCCTCAGGATTGGTCATCATTATCACATAGTTGGGGACCCAACACCCAGACCCTCACCTGTTTCAGACAACCTTCAGTGCATGAACATATATACAGTGCTCTACAAGGATACTTCTTATGGAAAATGTTATATTTAATTGTTATAATGATATTTGATACATTTACAATGTTTTATGATGTTTCCAGCACTTTTCCAGCTTTGTGCTGACTACTTAAGAGTTAATCTGACATTCCGCTTGCAAGAAAGAAACTTTTATTTACTGAGAGAACATTTTCACTGCTTAAGGCTAAACTCCCACATTACGAAAACGCAGCATTTTGGCCGCAGCAAAAATGCTGCATTTACAGGACCTGAAAAGTGAATGGGATTCTGGCTAATTCCATCCACACAATGCAAAAAAATATTCAGTGGAAAAGCTGCATTTTCAAAAACACTTGTGTTTTCGAGAATCACAGAATGTCAATTATACCTGTGGAAATCTGGCTTTTACCGTATAGGTATAATAAGGGCAGAAAGTCTGCAGAGGAAAACTCTGTGAAAACGCAATGAAAAACGCTGCAGAAAAAAAACCACAATGCGTTTTTTTTCCCCCAGCATTATTTTGGTGTGTTTCCCTACGTGGGACCTTAGCCTAAGAGTAGAAAATTTGGAATCCATGGTTAAAATGAGCCTTTGTTGCACCAAAGAAGTCATTGGTATATTGGCAAATTAATATCTTGGCAATGGAAACACAAGGGGAAAATACTGTTTGATTCAGGTATCCCTAAGCTATCTATCTTTGGGACAGGGTTGATATGCTGGGTTCTGGGCCATCAGTTTTAATGAACTGGAGAATCCCTTTAAGGCCGGAGCCCCACGTGGAACAAACACGGAGTTTTACAGTTGCGGTTTTGGAAATTGCAGCATGTCAATTATACCTACGGAAACTCTGGCGGTTTCCCTATAGGTATAATTGAAGCAGAAAGTCCACAGAGGAAACTTCTGCGAACTTCCTGTGCAAAGCGCTGCGGGACACCATGTGGGGCCTTAACCTAAGGTTGGCAGATCAGTGATGTTAAAAAAAATAAAAAATCTAAAGAAAGACAATTGATACTGTCCCTCAAAAATGTTCTATGATTTTGTTTAGTCCAGAGTGCAAATGAATCTGTTTTCAGCAAATCAGGATAAAAATTATGTGAAATTATTATAATGAAATATGCTAATTAAACAAAAGTGCTGTGACACTTTTAATATTGTTTTGAGAGGCGTCGCTTGAAGGTCCTGGCAGAACATATGATTTGGGTCCCAAGTGCCAGGGGAGCACCAGCAAACTTCTTGTAATACCAAAAAATCACGTCAGACAGGACTAAAATTTTACATTTTGGGTTCCAAATAAAATTGACCAGATGCCTCCACATCTGCTTTCTATTGCCAGACTCCACAAACATGATTTTTCACATAGTTTATATTTATATGTCATTTCCTTTGCATATACTTAAGGAATTCCAGTCTTGTTTTAGATTAAAACATAATGGTTTTATGTGATAATCAAAGATGAACTTGTAGCAGCTTTAGCCATTGCCAGATCCAAATGACAGAGAAAATAAATCTGTTTCCTATGCTGATTCTATGGCAACTGCTTGTTGTAGTGCAGACAGTCATTTTATTAGGTACGGATGAGAACAGAGGAAATGAATCACTATAAGCAGCTGTGTGGATTGAATCTGGATTTTATTCAAAAATCCTGGCCAAAACACAAAAACTATGCTGTCTTGGTTTTTGATGTGTGTTATACTTCTCTGGGATTTCCCAGAAAGTGCAGAATTCATTCTTAGGAATCCCAAGTACGTTCTTTTTAAGGTTAAAAAAACAGATTAGAGTTCAAAGAACAAGCAAGACATGGGTGTTGTTCATGTCTCAGGGCCAAGAACATGTCCTACAATAAAAAATGATGGAAAAGATATCAAAAGAACTTTAGTGCTATTTGATACACACTTTGTGATTCAATTAAATACGTTATCACTACAATCTGTGTATTGGAGATTTTAGTACATCATTTATATACTGTATTTCTAAGGCAGATAGGGAGAAGATCATTTAGTATAAAAAGTATTATGATTTTAACTTTTTTGGCTTCATACAATCTACAGAAGACTTAAAAAGCACAATATATGGACCTTCTCATCCAGGTTCAGGTCAATGACAGCTAACTACCTCTACCCAATTGAATTGATTTGAGTAGATGGGAGATCACTGGGTTGAGCTGACTTTATGTTATGAGCAGTCTTTATCTCTCTGCATGTACAGAGCTGAGGCAGACAATAAGAGTTCTAAAAGCATGGTGCTCAGAAGCAATTGTGCATCTTCATTCTAGTAATCACAACTTCTTAACATCTCTAGGAGTTTGTTGAAATAATAGCCATACTTTATGTGTTCATTGAAAACTCATTTCTTCCATGCCACTTATGACATTAAAGGGAACCTGTCGGCAGGAAAATCTTAAAGTAATCCCCGTACTTTGTAGTGCTCCTTACACACTTTCAAAATATGCCTTTGTTATTCAGCATTGCAGCTCCATTATTGAGAACATTGCTGTTTTATTGATATGCTAAAAGAGCTTTTGCAGTGTGTCTTATCTTCCTTGAGCTTTACTCTGCACTATAGAATACATCCCATAACTGCTGCCCAGCTCCATCCACCATTCTTTGATTGACAGCTGACAGCTGTCCCCCTTGGAGCCCTCATCGTCAGTTAGGGGAGGTACTCTGCAATAGAGAAATGCCCCATGTGAAAGATCCTCAGTGCGCCAACACCGCTGTGGCCCCACCTGAGTCTTCTTTCATATAAAACCACACTCACCGCCAGTGAATGTCGGGTTCACCAGATAAATACAAGACAAGCTTTCTAAATTTTAGATATTTATTAACCCCTAAATGGGTCAGTATTAACATCTAACATATACAGTTCAGAACAGATATGCAGATATATGCAAGCATTAACAGTTACTAGTTACAAGATACAGTACAAATAAAATAAAAGGGATTAAAGGTGAAATAATTACTTTACCACACATGTCCCTGATGTGGTTCTGTAGTCCAACACTCACACATGCTCTGGTATGTGTGAGATCACCAGTGGAGGCTTCTTGGCATGTGGCATTAACTCCTAGCATGTGGCATCACAGTCTCTCAGCATTAGTCCAATAGTCTCATCACAAAAATCTCCTCATGGTGTTCGCTTGTAATCCCAACACCAATCTCTTGTAGTCTGTGATGGTCTGTCTCAACTCCATAGCATAATCTCCATAGCATAATCTCCATAGCATAATCTCCTCCCACAGACCTCCTACCTCATCTTCTACACCCTTTATGCCACCTCCCGGAATGAGGTCACCGGCGGCAGCAGGTCTCATAGAATAATCCACTCAAGTCCAGACCCTTTGTATGTAGATGAGACCAAATGGAATGATACAATATTATCAGGCATATCTGATCTAACAGCCCAGGCTGGAACAATGCCCTATTGTTTGATCACTCAGGGCTGTGTAGGAGTACAATGGAGCCCTATTGTTCCAGTGTTCCCACTACTGCCAATATACACCTATGCTTCTAGCTGCGCACAGTATGAATAAATGGAACTAGAGAGAAATACACTACCCAGAGACCAAAATACAGCTGAGTTATAGCCACACTTAAGCAGAATCATCACACCCCATAAGCCCTTGTCACCTAATTTGCATATGAATAAAATAGCAATATTCTTGATAACAGAGCTGGAATACTGAATAAGAAAGGCATATTTGTAAACTGTGTAAAGAACACTACAAGGTGCTGTGATTACTTTGCTTACAATTTTCTTGCTGACATATTCCTTTATGTCATATTAATATTCTTTTACATTTAAGGTCCTCTCTAGATAAGAGAGAGGGTTGGATGCTGCGAGGAGACCCAAAGGAGGTAACAGAAGATGAGTATGAATGTTTTTTTTTTAAATTTTGCCACCTCCCCTATTATATTCTGGGATATGAAGAGACCCCATAGTATAACGCAGTGGCCATTTTATTTTGCCAGTGACAAATCTCCAAATGTTCACTTTAGTAAAAAAAAATGAGCAATATGGAATATTCAGGTAGAAGTCGGTTCGTCCCAATTTGTCCTGTTCTTTTGTCCTTGTTGACTTTTATTCTTTATTTCACTTGTTTAAAGCTGTAATTTTTTCTTTCATTTACCTACCTACTCTCCTAAAATATATAATTTACCTAGTATTACCCTATAATTCATAGCATCCATTTCTTCCATTGGGTCATGTGATCTCATTGTAACCTGCTGGGAATACCATATCTTTTTGTTCTCTCCAGAAGTCACACCAGAATTTCCTGTGTGAGGAAACTGCACACAGAGCTGGTTTTAAACAAAGTGTGGTTCTGGGCAAAATAAAAGTGGGGCCCCAAATGCTGACATACTAACAACACCATCATGTTCTGTCACTTCAGAAGTCAGTGCTGCACTTCCAGCAGCACTGATATAGTCTTAAAAGATCAGGAGAACAAAAACAAATGTAAACATGTATATAGTTGTGAAACCACTGTGTGTGTACTGCTATGTATGTGTGCCGCTATGTGTGTACCGCTATACTGGGAAGAATTTTTACCACTATACAGACAACTACCAAACAAAACACATCATATAAAGACCACTAATATCAATAATACTTCTATACAAGGCCCAGATAGTACACAACCTCCACACTGTGACTACCTCCATTACACTACACTATAGTAATGCAAAGACAATAGTCGTGCACTACACATACTTCTAAACTAATAAACATCAGATCAATTAAAGAGGTTTTCTGGCCCCAAATTGATTTTTTTATACTGATAACCTATCCACAGGACAGGTCATAAATATGTGATCTGTCAGGATTCGACACCTGAACCCCACACAGAGAAGCTGTTCTAGGAGCTTCTGGGTGTCAGACACTGCTAGTGGACAGGATGCAGCACCACTCCTATTAAAGTAATAGGAGCGGAACCTGCAATTACCCAGAACTACCACACATTGCGCTGTAGTGCCACTCCTATTATGAATAGTAACGTTGCTGCATCCTGTCCATTAGCAGCTATCAACACCTGGAGGCTGCTAGAACAGGCAGACCCTGACAGATCACATACTGATGTGGATGTATCCTGTGGATAGGTCACCAGTATCAAAAATTAGTTTGTGGCTGGAAAACTCCTTTAAAGTAGTGATTTAACTTTTAACAATAATAATAATAAACTATTTAACTATTAATAAGCCTAGGGGAACTATTATATATAAGGGGGTCTATTTATAATGAGGAATTATTAATAATAAGGGGGGACTAATAGTTCCCCTATCTTTATTAATAATAGATCCTCCTTACAAATAGCCCCCCCTTATCAATAATAGTTCCACTGGATTTATGAATAATAGTTCTTCCTTATAAATATATATATATATATATATATATATATAATATATATATATATATATATGTGCATCTCAATAAATTTGAATATCTTTGAAATGTTTATTTATTTCAGTAATTAAATTAAAAAAGTGACCTATATTTCTTTACACACAGAGTGTTCTATTTCAAGTGTTTTATTTCTGTAAATGTTGATTATGGATTACAGGTAATGAAACTCCAAATCTAAGAAAATTTGAATATTGTAAAAAAGTTCAGTATTGTAAATTCAGTGTGTCACCTGCCAAGGTTTCGTAAGCCTTTAAATGGTCCCTCAGTCTGGTTCAGTAGGACACACAATCATGGAAGACACTGATTATGAATTGTATTACTGAATTACTGAAATGAATGAACGTTTCAAAGATATTCTAATTTATTGAGATGCAACTGTATATATGGGGGAGCTAAGAGTAACTACTCAGTATGTGAGGCCGCGGGCCGAACCTCACAATCACTGCTATCATTATATTCCGGGGTCTTTTCAGACCCCGGAGTATAATAATCGGAGGCCCAGGGGAGGTGAGAAACATAGAAAACAATGTACTTACCTCTCCTGCGCTTCTCCAGGCTTCGGGCCTGTTTGGTGACGTCCCCGACGTCATTTTGCGTCGCAACGCCTTGCCTGCATCACGTGACGCCGCCCTGGTCCAACATTGAAGGCGGCCGAAGCAGCAGGGAGTGGACCGGAGCGAGGAACAGGTAAGCAACGTTGTTTTTTTATGTTTCTATCCTCCCCTGGGTCTCCGATCATTATACTCTGGGGTCTGAAAAGACTCCAGAGTATAATAATTGTTCATGGGTGGTCCACAATGGGACATATAATAGTGTGTGCAGGGGCCACTATGGGGAATAATAGTGTGTGCAGGGGCCATTATGGGATATAATAC
Source organism: Leptodactylus fallax (assembly GCA_947044405.1). Lineage (NCBI taxonomy): Eukaryota > Metazoa > Chordata > Amphibia > Anura > Leptodactylidae > Leptodactylus > Leptodactylus fallax. The sequence continues at coordinate 2,000,444 of CAMRHE010000186.1, read as the reverse complement.
TTTGTGCAGGGGCCACTATGGGATATAATACTGTGTACAGGGGCCACTATGGGGAATGATACTTTGTGCAGGGGCCACTATGGGACATTATACTGTGTGCAGGGGCCACTATGGGACATGATACTGTGTGCAGGGGTCACTATGGGGCATGATACTGTGTGCAGGGGTCAGTATGGGACATGATACTGTGTGCAGGGGTCACTATGGGACATGATACTATGTGCAGGGGCCACTATGGGACATGATACTGTGTGCAGGGGCCACTATGGGATATGATACTGTGTGCGGGGGCCACTATGGGACATGATACTGTGTGCGGGGGCCACTATGGGACATGATACTGTGTGCAGGGGCCACTATGGGACATGATACTGTGTGCGGGGGCCACTATGGGACATGATACTGTGTGTGGGGGCCACTATGGGACATGATACTGTGTGTAGGGGCCACTATGGGACATGATACTCTTGTGCAGGGGCCACTATGGGGCATGATACTGTGTGCAGGGGCCACTATGGGATATGATACTGTGTGCAGGGGCCACTATGGGCCATGATACTGTGTGCAGGGGCCACTATGTGGCATGATACTGTGTGCAGGGGCCACTATGGGGCATAATACTGTGTGCAGGAGCCACTATGGCACATAATAGTGTGCACAGGAATGCGTTTTTTTGGGGGGAAGGTTGGAGGGGGCGGTCCGGGGGGGGCGATTGGGGGCAGCGGTTCGGGGGGGGGCCCCATGTCAAATGTTCGCCTTGGGGTCCAGCCATTCCTAGTTACGCCACTGCCCCGAAGTGTCCTGATACTGAAGTCTCTCCCTGCTATAGAGCAGCGCCAAGCACAGGGGGCGCGGCTGGACTTCTATGCGGTCATCTATTGCAGAACAGGGACTTTACAGCTCCCTGCTCTAGCATAGATGTCCACAGTATCAGAATACATAGCATGTGGCGTAACTAAAGTCTTGTGGCCCACTATCCCCTCCCTAGAGCAAATTCTTGAGTGACGGTTACGGGTGCTGCAGTGGTATCTCAGATACTTGAAAGGGATACAGCTTTAGTACCCACAACTGCAGTTATCAAGAATACGGTGAGTGAGCAGCACAGCGACGGCATGTAAACAATACTGGGACAGTATAATATGCTCCACAGTGGCCCCCAAACAGTATTATATGATCCACAGTGGTCCCCACAGAGTATTATATGCTCCGCAGTGGCCCCACACAGTATTATATGCTCCATATGCTACTATTTTGAGGTACATATGACTTTCGTGTTGAAAAATATTTCCCCCTTCTGTGCATCAGAGGATCATAGAGGTCAGTGCTCCAGGAGGAGCACATAACTTCTCAATAAAGTCGCTTGTACAGATATAGCTATGTTTAACTTACAGTAATTGACACTGATTACATTGACACTTGTTGCAACATGATATCATATAATAGAACCCAACAAAAGTAATTGAAAAGTCATTGCAAGAATTGAGTAAACATCCTGTGCCACAGTATTGTTAACCTATTAAGCGTCATTTAAGTTTGTTGTATCTGTAAGTTACTCAGTAACATTACATTAAACATAGGATCATTTTTAAATCAGTGGGTGGACACAGTGGTGAACCTAGCCTCATTGCTGCCTGAGGCGGACTATCGAAAGACTCCCCCCCCAAAAATAAAATATATAAAATTGAGTTTCCATGCTGTTAGCATCACACGCTGTTATTTTCGTACAATAAACATGCACAAGCTTATAAAACAGTTTTTAAGAATTCTTCTTCCTGTATTACTTCAGTATCAGAAGTCAACAACACGGCATTAACAATTAAAGTAATTTCACACATCTTCTGCTTGGTGGATGGACGAGCCCACATGGACCCATTCTCTATAATAGGAGCGCTGCAGATAGCTGAGTACTGGACTCGAAGTGAATGAGAGCCACGTAGGTTCGTCCATCCACCAAGTGACACACCTATATTCAGCCTGGCTGCGGTCAGGCTGAATTCCCACCCAGTGGGGGGAAAAAACCCAATTCTCAGGTTCAGTGGGGGTCTCAGCTGACAGACCCCCATCAATCAGGTATTTATCCCCTATCATTTAGGTTAATACAGGGCATTAACATTTTGTGACTTACAGGGGACGTCTCTGACTAATCGGTCACATTTCCCTTCTCTTCCTTCTGGACCGCCATGACCACTTCTTCCAGCTGTGACCTGTCTCTGTAAAGTTTGCAACACAGACATCTTTGGCTCCTCACTTTTCCAGGCATCCGACCCACATTGTTCTCACCTACACACCCATCCTGCGGCTACCCCAATTATAAAATATATGATATAACCCCCCATAATGAATAATACTCCCAAGTACATCTTTATAATAGTAATGTCCATGTGTACCCTGTATAAATAGTGCCCCTTATCAATAATGCCCCAGGTGTTAACTAATTAAAAGGTTTTCCAGGTCATTAACAAACTAATCAGTGGGGCTCAAAAACCCAGGACCCCTACTGATCAGCTGTTTGAATGAACCATGGTACCTGTGTAAGGGCTGTGACTGCTTCTCTGTTTACACAGTGTCATTCATTTCATAGTGGCCATGTAATGTAACTACAGCCTCGTTCTATACATGTCTATGTGACAAGGCTGTAATTACATCACACGGTCACTATAAAAAGACAGGGTGTGATATCAACAGGTGCCATTGCCCCTTCATACAGCTGATCAGTAGGGGGGTCCACTGATCTCTTATTGATAATCTGTCCTAAGGATAAAACATCAATAAAAATGAGCTGGAAAGACCCTTTAATAAAGCCCAAGTGCCACCTTAAAGGAGTTGTCCAGGATAACCACTTTTTAAATATGAGGCTGTGGAAGGTGCTCCGGTGTCTTCCAGCATGTTTCAGTCCTGCTGCTCCGGTGTTTTCTTCCCCACAGTACTGTGATGTCCTGTGTCAGAGACCTCAGCGGTCATGTGCGGTGGGGACTTCCGCCAGAAGAAAACACCAGAGCAGCAGAACCAGACTGCAGTGGGAGACATCGGAGCACAAGGGACAGGTGAGTAGGTGTTTTTTTTAATACAGTATTACACGGTATTATGGCCCACAGCGGCCCCTGCACACAGTATTACATGGTATTATGCCCCGCAGTGGCCCCTGTACACGGTATTATGCTCCATAGTGGTCCCTACACATGGTATTATGACCTGCAGCGGCCCCTGCACACGGTATTATGCTCCATAGTGGCCCCTGCACTCGGTATTATGCCCCATAGTGGCCCCTGCACACAGTATTATGCCCCGCAGAGGCCCCTGCACATGGTATTATGCCCTGCATAAGATACAAGATAGTTTTCTTAAATACTTCTTTTCTGGGAAACCAACCCCACCCTTTACAGCAAATAGATTACATTTACTTGAATATTTAGTCAGAGTTGTTTGTTTCCCTGCCAAAATCTCCCAAATGTTTTATCAATTAAATGCAAAAACATTATCTATTAAAATCAGATTTACTTTTGCAGTTCATTGGAATTACATAGTTACTATTGCATTAATATACCATAATAGAATAGTCACTGGAACTATGCAACGCAGGGATGATCTACAAAGATGAGAACCAAAAAGTGAAACTTCAGGAGAAAGGCTGTCTGTGCCACTTCCAAAATCAGGGTGCAGAGGTAGGGTCCCACACCAGAGCGTAAAGAATAAGGAACCCCGACACTCAATGCCGACTCCACCTCTTCTTCATGACTGCCGGCGCCTACTCAATAGAGCCGGAGTGCTGGCATGTGCTGTAGCCAGCACTCTGGCTCTATTGCGCAGAGGTGTACGGCTGGCAAAAGTCAAGAAGAGGAGGAGCCGGCCCCACAGAAGGAAGTGATGTCCTGTGCCCTGAAGACAAGTAAATATGATGGGGTAGGGAGGTGGGCTGAGTTAGAAGGGAAGGGCTAGTAGTGGGGGGGGGGCTAGCTAGGGAGACATGGAGGGGGTGTGAGAGAGGAATAAGATGGTGGAGGGAGTGAGGGAGGTAGTGTGAGTCAGCTCTGAATATAGTGCAATGCATCATGGTAGTTGTAGGAAAACAGAACAGGAAGCTACCCATGTAAACAAATACAGAAGATGCCAGGAGCTCCCGGAGAAACCCAGAAACTCAAAACAAAGCTAAAGGTATTTGGTTGCACTTGTTAACCAATTAATAGCACTAACTGAGCTTTTTTGAAAAATGTTTTTTTGTCCAGAAAACCCCTTTAACTTTTTTGTATACCCGCAATAGAATTGCACTTGTCATCTTGTCACTTGCAGTGCTTTAACCAGACTGAATTGTGTGTGTGTTATATGTCTAGACATGTCTCTCCTTCAGATGCTACAGCTACACTATAATTCCATTCTGATATGCCCTAGACACTATGCATTTCCAGCAAGTAGACTCTGCAGGCATCTAATAATTCCATTCTAGTGATAATAAATTTGTATTCTATCAGAATAGGACTATAGTGTAGCTGTAGCATCAAGGAGAGACATGTCTAGAATTCAATAGGGGTGTCTCTGACCTGGCTGTTTGGATCTGCAGAGGAGTTGTACACAAGTTTCCCATTCATGCAAAGAAATGGCTACTCCTCTAGTGTATTATGAGGGTATCCATTGTAGACATCTCTAGTCCGAACATTTTATATGGTGGGCATCTCTGCACATAGGGAAAAGTTTTTATTTCTCTTAATTTTATTCAGCTATTAATAAATGTTATGTTTTAATTGCCCTCAATACTGCAGTGAAGTTTAGATTAAAGGGGTTTTCCGGGCAAAAAAAAAAAATCATTTTTCAAAAAAGTCTGTTAGTGCTATTAATGGGTTAATAAATGCCACCAAATACCTTTAGCAGTGATTCCCGTGGTTCTCAGTCAGCTCATTGGATCTTTAGCATTTGTTTACATCCCTAACTTCCTTTCTGTATTTACTACAAGTTCCATGATCCCCCTCCCTTTCCCACTACACCCTCAGCAGCCATCATTAGAATCCTAGATGTCAATCACCACACCTCACTCTCACACTCACTGTCCCCCTCCCTTTCAAAACACTCCCCCTCCCTTTTTGCCTAGCTAGCCCGCCCACTTCACCGCCCGCAGCCATCTTCATGACATCACCAGGCAGCTCGCGCTTGTGCAATATCCCACAATTGCTTGGGAAGTCTCAATCACCACACCTTACTCTCACACTCACTGTCCCCCTCCCTTTCAAAACACTCCCCCTCCCTTTTTCCCTAGCTAGCCCGCCCACTTCACCGCCCGCAGCCATCTTCGTGACATCACCAGGCAGCTCGTGCATGTGCAATATCCCACAATCGCTTGGGAAGTCTATTGCACATGCCCGAGTTGAAGACCTACTGCACGCGCGTCGCTGATGATGCAACCTGACAGGAGGAGGCAGGAAGGAAGGTAAGTATGAAGGGGAGGGGTGTAGTGAGGGGGAGGGGACGGGAAGTGAGGGGATGGGGAGGGGAGATCTGGGGACAGGAGGAGAGGGGAGGAGAGAGAGGGGGCATATAGTATGTGAGCCCTGTCTCCGGAAGCAGTGAGACAGAGTGTCTTAGGATACTATGAAGATGTGCCTGGAGCGGTCACATGACCGCCCCAGCGATAATGGGAAATATCAAGTTTTGCTAATAAAAGTAATTTATAAAGTAGATGGGGGGGGGTGTTTAGTTTAATGTTAAAATTTTTCTTTTTATCCTGGACAACCCCTTTAATTTCTATAGGTCAGGGCAGGGTCGGACTGGCCCACTCGGGAAACCAGTGAATCCACCGGTGGGCCCCGAGCCCTGACTATTAGTCCTCATGTCATGGGGGCCCGATCGGGATCCTGACCATCCCGATCGGGCCCCTGACCAGTGGCGTAACGATCGCGGTCGCAGGGTGTGTGACCGCGACCAGGCTCGGTGGGGTAGCTGGAGATGGCCGGGGCCCCGGACCACTATGATAGCGGTCGAGGAAAGCCTGGTTCCTCGACCGCTATACATACTGTTATTGGAAAGGGACCCTGGCATATTGCAGTCCCCTTTCCAATAGATGGCAGCCCAGGGCAGGTGACTGAAAATAATAAATATATATTCTCACCTCTCCTGGGAACGGCGTTCTCTCAGGCGCTCCTCCGTCATGTGACTGAGGCCTGTGATTAGGCCCCAGCGGTCACATGGGGCGCGGCCGCGTAATGACGTCAGTGCACCCCCACATGACCGCTGAGGCCCAATCACAGGCCTCAGCAGCGGCGTCGGAAAAGCGCCTGAAAACGCTGAAGACACTGAAGACGACAGGATGGAGGGAGGATGCCAAGGAAAGGTAAGGCAAGGTGAGTATGAATGTTTGTTATTTTTAATCACTTCCCCTGGGCCTCTGATTATTATACTCTGGGGTCTGAGGAGACCCCAGAGTATAGTAATAGCACTGAAGCGAAGGGGGCTATTGAGCGCTTATAATACTGGGTGTAGGCCACTGTGGAGCTTATAATACTGGGTGGGGGCCACTGTGGATCTTATAATACTGGGTGGGGGCCACTGTGGAGTTTATACTCCATACAGTGGCTCCTTCATTTTTTTTTTAATTACGCCGGGGCAAGTGAAAAAAACAAAACAAAAAAAAAAACAAACAAACTTTCTTTCCTGTCCCCAGTGTCTGCTAGCGCAAGTTCGATCCTGCAGTTCTGTTGTTTTCTTCCAGCGCAAGTTCCCTCTGCACATGACTACCTGTGACGTCAAGTGACCCCTGAGGCCAATCAGCGGCCTAAGGGAAGGGACCTAGGACGTCACAGCCAGTAAGGAATTCCGGTAAAAAGAAGACAGTGGAGCTGCAGGACCGGACCGTGCTGGGAGGACACCAGAGCACCGGAGACAGGTGAGTATGTTTAGTATGTTTTTTTTTTTTTTTTTTGGGGGGGGGTAGGGGGGATTCACCACCCTCGGACTAATTATAAAAAAGAAAAAAATTATACTGGACAACCTCTTTAAAGTATGGCGCATTAGGGGGACCTGTGGGGTATATTAAAGGGGTTATCCAGGCATAACTTGTTATGGTTTATCCTCAGGATAGGCCATAGATACCTGATCTGTAGGGGGCTGACCCCGGACCGATCAGCTGTATGGAGCCACTTCTGATGCCCATACTGAACACAATACAGGGCCAGAAGCAGAAAGCTCTGTTCACTGTATAGGGGCTGGGCACCTTCACTGCATCTCAGCACTTATTGAAGTCAGTGGGAGCTGAGCTGCAGTGAAGGCGCCGGGCTGCTATACAGCGGATGGAGCTTTCTGCTTCCGGCCCTGTGTTGTGTACAGAATGGGCTCCGGAAGTGGCTCCGAACAGCTGATGGGGCCGTGTGTCAGCCCCATACCGATCAAGTATTTATGGCTTATCCTGAGCATAGGCCATAAAAAAGATTAACCCTGGACAACCCCTTTAATATGCCCCACACAGTTTAATGTCCCCCCCACAGGATGTTAGCCTCCATCACTGCTCCCACACAATATAATGACCCCATCACTGTTCCCCATACAGTATGGGGGACCAGTGAATAGGCCACTATGTGGGGGGACCAGTGAAGTGACCATAGAAAAATTTGGCCCAGACAACCTCTTAAAGAGGTTGTCCATAAACTGGAGCGACCACTGTGTCGGCCGCCAGGGAGGTGTAAAAATAAGAAAATTTAAAAAAAAGCATACTTACCTGTCCCCAGCACCTCGTTGTCCCCTGCATGTGTCTGTTCGGTCTCATGGTGGTGCCTCATTTCTGGAAATCCTGTACCTAATTGGTTTTAGCGATCACATGAGGTTCAGGACTCCCAGCAAGGAGTCACCGGCATGAGACTGAATGGACACGGGCAGTGGACAATGGAGCGCCGGGGACAGGTGAGTATGCTTTTAAATTTACTTATTTTTTACTTTACACCTCCCGCCAGCTACATAGGTTGCTCCATTTCCTGGACAATCTCTTTAAAGGATTTATCCATCTTTCTAATATTGATTCTTGGAGCCACGCTGTTCACTTGCCATACAAGGTGTAGCAGTAGGTTTAGGTAGTGCAGTGGTGCACATGGTATAGTGGGTGAGCCGCATGGCTTTAGCCGCCCTGTCTCGGTACCACTGATCTGCAGGGGTCCTGATGGTGGGCCCCTAGAAACAATTCCACTGGTGGGCCCTAGACATCTCAGTCCGACACTGGGTCAGGGACATTTCACTACAGCGATTGTGTAAAATTAAACACCCCTCATATATCTGCATTTACCCTTAAATGTACTTTCTGAGCAAAAATAGAACTCAGACCCCACATTAGACATAACAAGATGTGTCACTTTTGCCTAGAGTGCTCCATTTCTGTGTTCCATGTATATATATAGTATACTTAGTGTAGATTATATTAGACTGTATAAAATCTGTATATATTATAAGCAAGGTACTATAGCTATGTATAATATAATTACAGAAGTACTAGTAGCTCACCACTCTTATCTGGCTACCTATAATGCTTGATTATAATTGCTACCTCTGTAGGACATATAGCTATCATACAGTATGCCACTATATGAGATTATTCTATATGATAAATAATATGGGACTATACATTTCCCTGATGATTTGATGACATTGAACATTGAATATGTTACCCTATATTGTCTCTGCTTCCTGAACAATGGTTTAAATTAAATCTAAGATATTTATTAAACTCCTGAATAAGACAAATGAGTTGGATTTATCAAAGAAAATGTAGCTGAAAGCTTAATAAATCAGAGTATGAAACAGAATATTAATTTTATCTTTTACTGTGTGATCATTTTTCTCTGGATTCATAATAATTTAATCTTGTAGCAATATATTCATATATAATAATCTATAGTAGATACGTGACAATACCTCTCTACCTGTAATATTCCCTTCATTGATCAAAAACATAAAAAAAACATAAAAAGTCAATAGTTGACAATAATGTTAATAATTTGATAATACAAGGCTGGTCAAAGTGACTAAAACAACTCTATTTTTACCTAGTGAAGTTGAACTCTTCCTGACATACCTGCCATCACCGACAATGCCCCATTTTTTTCTCAGTCACCTAGTTTATATTTCTGTTGCTAAACTTTGGTTTTGTCAGACCTGAGTTCCAAAGGGGACTTATTGTTGGTGTTTGGCTGGTAGGGGTGTTTGTGACCAAAATTCCTGAGTTGATGGGTGTGTAAAGATCTTGAAGATCATATCTCAGTATGCAAACACAAACAAAACATCTTGTAGATAGAAGCACCTGGGGTCAAAAGTCAAAGCTTGACTTTGATTTGTCTATTGCAGCACCACCAATGAATGTCATCTTTGTACAGTGCACACCTGATGGATTTCACTGATACTGGTACCCTTAAACTTGCATTAAAGTCTGCAGTAATTTGAGGGGCCATAGTTTTGTGTATTTTGGATGCAATTTGTCAATGTTCTGTCTTGTCCATTGTGTCAGGCTTTGACTTTTGACCAAAGCTGTTCCTGCAATGTTTTTCCAGTAAACACACCCATCATCTCAGCAACTTCACAGGCTCCCCTATCAGATGCACACCAACAAGTCACCTTTGGAACTCAGTCTGACATATCACACAAATAAAACAAAGAAAGATTTTTAGAAGAGCAAAAGAAATAAAGTTTATACAGATATATAGGGTACATGACTGAAAATGGGGGGTGGGAGGTACCAGTTATTTCAGGTGTGTCAGGAAGAGTTAAACTTCACTATTTATAAATAGGAGCATTCTAGTTATTTTGTCCAACCCTTGTATATTAATATAATGTAATGAATATATGTTATAACATTACTCTACCTTGGCATGTCTTATTGATATTCATATAACAGTATTTGTATAGTTACCTTAAATAGTTAAGTATTTTGCATACCAATTACTGTATTACATTAGAAGGACAAAAATTGTTCACTATTTACAATTGCGATCTTCCATAATTGTCTCAAGGAGTCCCTTTTGGCACATACAGGATTAATGTAATCAGCTATTGGGCTTCATCCACTTGATAATCTGCAGCAGCTGTAAATCTGGTTCCAGTGAACGTTACAGTATCTCACATTAGATTGATTAAATGTTACAACAACAATTTCCCCAGAGGTGGAAATTTTCATTTAAATATTTTCATATGTTGCATTGGTTGATTTGGGCATCCAATATATTAATTTCCAGCAGACACTATTATGGAAATCTTTAAGCTCAATAGAAAGCTAAAATTGACTCTAATTAATCAGTGGTTTACCCATTACCCTGCTCAACTGGTATTAAACCAGAATATTGCACAGACACAGCAAAAGTTTTAAATTGTAGAAAATATGAAAAAGTTAGTTTTACATTGCAAGGATTTTGTGCCAATATTACTATTACACTGCACTATAAATCGTAAATTGTACTTTCAGCTACTAACATCATTTAGTTCTTATGTCCAAAATTCTGAGCTAGGTAATTCTATAGTATTTATTTAACACCTTGTCAAAATCTGCCGTAATATTACCGCGGATGTCGGCACTTTAAAGATGGCACCTACTCAGCTGCTGCCGAGTCTCCACTGTATTACACAGTGGAGACCCAGCTGCAATGCCCTTGATCAGAGTCCTCTCTGACTGCATTCATTAACCCTTGCAATGTCTCAGTCTAACATGATGAAAGCACTCTGTCTCCTGGCCCTTTCTTTCACGCCCCTCTCTATGCAAATGACTGCTCCTCGTCATCCTCTTTGCTGCTTCAGCAGCAAGTGTCTCAACGAGCGTACTGCGCAGGTTCAGTGTAGCATAGTACTCCTTAGAACTACACGAGTGTACTGCGCAAGTTGAGACACTTTCTACTGCTGAAGCAGCAAAGAGGATGACAAGGAGCAGTCACTTGTATAGAGAGGGACGTGAAACAAAGGGCCAGGAGGCGGCATGCAGACACTGAGACACTTGTTGCTGCTGCTGAAGCAGTGAATCGGATGATGAGGAGCAGTAATTTGCATAGAAAGGGGCGTGAAAGAAAGGGCCAGGAGGGGACATGCAGGTTATGATGCTGCTGTGGGGGAACGCCCCCTGTGCTCCCTGAGCTTCATTAGCATAACACACAAAAAAATGAAATAATTAAAAATGGCTGTGAGCAAGAAAACAAGAAAGGTAGGACTATACATTTGTAGAAAAAAGTTTACATACCTCGGCAGATTTTTTCTTTTTTGGCCTTTTTTCAGAGAATATGAATGATAACACAAAAACTTTTTCTCCACTCATGGTTAGTGATTGGTTGAAACCATTTATTGTCAAAATTCTGTGTTTTCTCTTTTTAAATCATAATGACAACCAAAAACATCAAAATGACCCTATTCAAAAGTTCACATACCCTGGTGATTTTGGCCTGATAACATGCCCAGAAGTTGACACAAAGGGGTTTGAATGGCTACTAAAGGGAACATCCTCACCTGTGACCTGTTTGCTTGTAATCAGTGTGTGTGCATAAAAGCTGAGTGAGTTTCTGGGATCCAGACAGACTGTTGCATCTTCCCTCCAGCCACTGATGTTTATGGATTATGAGTCATGGGGAAAGCAAAAGAATTGTCCACGGATCTACGGGAAAAAGTAGTTGAACTGTATAAAACAGGAAAGGGATACAAAAAGATATTCAAGGAATTGATAATGCCAGTCAGCAGTGTTCAAACTGTGATTAACAAATGGAAACTCAGGGGCTCTGTAAAATTCAAACCACGGTCAGGTAGACCAACAAAAGTTTCGGCCACAACTACCTGGAAAATTGTTCGGGATGCAAAGAAAAACCAACACATAACATCAGCTGAAATACATGACTCTCTGAGAACTATCGGTGTGGCTGTTTCACGATGCACAATAAGAAGAAAGCCATTACTGTGCAAATGCCACAAAGAATCTCGCCTTCAACATGCCAAACAGCACAGAGACATGCCTCAAAACTTCTGGAACAAGGTAATTTGGAGTGATGAGACAAAAATCTAACTTTTTGGCCACAACCATAAACGTTACATTTGGAGAGGTGTCAACAAGGCCTATGATGAAAAGAACACCATTCCTACTGTAAAGCACGGAGGTGGATCACTGATGGTGTGGGGATGTGTGAGCTTCAAAGGCACATGAAACTTGGTCAATGTCATTGGATACAGTAGAAGAAAGTGAAGGTTCTGGAGTGGCCATCTCAGTCTCCTGACCTCAATATCATTGAGCCTCTCTGGGGAGATCTCAAGCGCGCAGTACATGCAAGACAGCCCAGGAATTTACAGGAACTGGAGACTTTTTGCCAAGAAGAATGGGCAGTTTTACCATCTGAGAAAATAAAGAGCCTCATCCACAACTATCACAAAAGACTTCAAGCTGTCATTGATGTTAGAGGGGGCAATACACGGTATTAAGAATGTTTTTCGTTGTCATTATGATTTAAAAAGAGAAAACACAGAAGTTTGACAATAAATGGCTTCAACCAACTAACCATGAGTGGAGAAAAAGGTTTTGTGTTATCATTCATATTCTCTGAAAGAAGGCCAAAAAAAAAAAAAAATCTGCTGGGGTATGCAAACTTTTTAGCACAACTGTAATAGCTTTTCTAAAGGGTATATTGAATGATAGACTCCCTTTAAAGCATCAAATAGAGAGGTGGCATAATGGGTTTTCTAGCAACAACAAGGCTGAGACGGCCACTAAGCAGCATTAGAGTCAGGACTGTTTAGTAATATGCAGTTTTTTGAGCAGAGTGTATCCAACAAAAGAAGATATTTCCTTCGTACCTTAAGCCGGCCATACACATTAGATTAAGGTCAGCCAAATCTGATAGTCAAAGTGAGACCTTTAAACTTTTCCTTGATTTTAGATGTTGGAAGAGAGAAGGATCATTCCACTGGATCTCAACATGCCCAACGCTTTTATTCTTGGGCTGATGTCCTACCTCCCGAGGATTCTCGCAATGGCTTCTTTTCCTCATTCAGAACATATGAAACCTGGGTCAAGTGAACTGTATATGTGTATGGAGTCTCAGGAGGAAAAGCTGTCAGCTATAAGAGCATTCAGTCAATAACTAGCTAATGTGTATTACCAGCATGCAGTAGTGTTACATAAAGTAGAAATAAATGTAAATACTGTAGTCCAGAATACAGAATTATGCATAGAAATGTAAAACAATAGTTTGTAAAAATAACTTTCTAACATTCTCACATATTTTTCTTAGGGAGTAAACAAGCTCATTAGTTCCAATTAATGTCTCTCCAGGAACCTGTGACTTTATGGTAGTGCGGGCTGCCGATAAGAAACCTACACTGTGTCAATGAGCCAAGTGCTATAACTCTATGCCATTTGCTCACAGGGGTGTTACAACACCATTTCCCTAATGTACAAGGAGCTTATTATAAAATGGAGAAAATCATTTATTCATTCCAACAGGAATGGGATTGAGCTGTTCCTCTTAACTCTGTACTACTAGACTACACACACACACATATATTCATGCTAAAGATAGAAATAGATAGATAGATAGATAGATAGATAGATAGATAGATAGAAGACAAATGTGTATATAAGACCGTACCAATATAAACATAGGGTGCTCACCAATGGGAAAAAGGATCTGTCCCATTCAGTATAACTTCAAAATACAGACGGCACACCAAAGAATATGTGGTAAAAGTGAAGGAGCTTTAATGCCTCATGCTGCGACGTTTTGGCTCAAAGAGCCTGTTTTGAGCTGCCGAAACCTCGCAGCATGAGGCAATAAAGCTCCTTCACTTTTATCACATATTCTTTGGTGTACCGCTTCTTTTTTGAAGATAGATAGATAGATAAATAGCACCTTTGTACTCCTATACAATTGTAATATGCTCTTTTGTATAACACAGTAACAAGGGCTCCTAAGTGCCCTACACAGTATAATGTTCTGGAAGTGATCTAACAGTATAATGTCCTGGAAGTGCTCCCACACAATATAATGTCCCCTAAGTACACCCAAACAGTATAAATCCCCCATAGTGCCCCCATAGTACCATCACCCCCTTGTTGCTCCCACACAGTATAATGCCCCCTTAGTGCCCCCATACAGTGTAATGTCCCCTAAATGCCCTACACAATATAATATTATAATAATGTAAGGGAATTGCCAGTTGAGCAATTCCCCAGTGCTGCTGCAGAACCCTTGGGGGAGGGGCACAACAAGACAGTGAGCCCTAATGCTGAACCCCCCCCCCCCACTGTCCCTGGCTAACTTACCTGATCTGTCCTAGGCGACAGCCAGCAACTGGTCGACAGTCCCTTCTTAATATGAGTGGCAACACAGAACACAGAACGCGGACAGGACGAACAACGATAAGGGAGGTCAGCTAGCCAAAGGGTCAGTAACAGACGAGCAATGCAGTACAGAATCAAAATCCAAGAGAATAGTCAAAGTCAAAGCCAGAGGTCAGGAATAGGAATACAGGTAACAAGAGTAAAGCAATACAGCAAGGAGTAAAGGCCAGTACGCAAGAAGCAATAGCAAGCGCCAATGTGAATGTGAGCAAAGAATAAATAGGAAGAAAGAACCTGCCCCAGACTTGATAGGACGATAGGCTGTCAATCACACAGGCAAGGCTAAGATTAACTATTTGAGGAGCAGAGAGAAACAAAGGTGCAGGAAACGAGTGTGGCTGAAATTCAATTACATAGTCTAGGACAGTGTTCAGACTGAGCAAAAAGAATCTTAAATAAGGAATCAAACTGAACACGCCTCCTGTGCCACAGCGTGCGGGCTGAGGGTGGTGCAGAGACCCGAACAGGCAGAGACGTTACAAATAATAATACTGATCTCGTCCCTTTCTTTGTGCTATGAATTGTCTGCAACTATCGTCAAGGTTAGCAGTAAAGAGGAAAATGGAACGGGGAGTCATGTTGGAGTCTAAGAATGAAAGAGGAGCCATGCTAGGATCTAGGAATGACATGGGGACCCTTGCTGGAGGAAAACCATGTTTTTAACCAAGATGTAAAGGGTTACCTTGGTGGGGACTAGGAATTAGGGGGACCATTTTGAGGACCATGATTTAAAAGGATATTGTGCTATGGACTAAGATTGAGAGGAGAACCATGGTAAGGAACACAATTTATTGGAATATCCTGCTGGGGTTGATATTGAGAAAAGAACCAATCTGGGAAGCACAATTTAAAAGATGCCATGCTGAGGAAAATTAGTTAAAGAAATAGCATGCTGTGGGGGGGGGGGGGGGGGCATGTTAGTAATGAGGAACGAAAGGAATTCCATGCTGGAGACCAATATTTGGAAAGATGCCATACTGAGGGTCAATAATGATGGGCTAATCTTGAACTTGGAAATGTGGAGGTCACCAGGGGAATATGAAAGCATTGGCCCCTTATTGTTGTGTGTGGGTTGGAGCGACTTGTGTACTGTACCTTTGCTGTTTTATTAGTCCCAGTCTAAGCCTGGTTCTGTGTAATATGCTAATGTGATATTGGTTCTGTGGAATATGCTGGTGTGATGCCTGCTTCTGTGGAATATACTGATGTGATACATGCTTCTGTGAACTATACTGATGTGATATCTGGTTCTATTTAAGATGTTGATGTCACACCTAGTTCTATGTAATATGCTGATGTAATACCTGATTTTATGGAATATACTGATGTGATGCTTGGTTCTGTGGACTATACTGATGTGATATCTGGTTATATGTAATGTTGATGTGATACAAGTTTCTATGTAATATACTGATGAGATACCTGGTTCTAAGTAATATGTTGATGTAATACATGGTTCTGTGTAATATATTGATATGATAAGATAAATATATATTTATATGTATGTATCTATATATGCAGCATATTTACAGTATACCGTTCTCCAATCATGTAATACAATGTTGGAATAAGCTGTTTAATTTTCTAATTTGCTTTTGGACACATGTCATTAAAGTCTATAAGAGGTAAAAGGCATCATGTGTGGCCACTAGAAAATGTAGACAGGGCACTCCAGTCCTCATTCTTACAGTGTACTTAAAGTAAAATAATTATCCAATAATACCCTGTCAGTGTTGATAACTATTCTATACTTACAAACCACCCCAGGGCTTTTTATCACTCTGGGAGTAATTTGGTGGGAGATCCTATATATATTGCAATATTTACAGAATATATCATAATAAATGAGATGGAAATGGAACTTATTACGTCTCCTTAGCTATGTTGTGGTTATTTAAATACAATCATTAATTTTCTATGTAAATCCTATTGCTTTTTCTTTCAGATGCCTAGATTATTAAATGTGACTTCTATTTGTTTGTTGTCACCAAGATTGTTAGTCATTCCCAATACATTATTGCAGTGTAATAGAACTTTTTCTAAAATATGATTATTAATTCACTAAAGCATATTTTACAATGTTTTTACAATTCTGGCATGAAATCTGGTGCATTCCTCATTTATAAAGCAGCGCTGTGCGGCTTCATTAGTTGTACTGAGCTTTGGGTATACAGCATTTTCATTTTGCATGGTAAGTGATGGCAGATTATAGTTTTTATAGGTATATTTATTTGCAGTCTTTATGCTTTTTTTCTGTATTCATACAGGTTCAAAAAAGACTAGATATATAGACATACAGTAACAAAGCTTAACATGCAATAATAAAGAAAATAAATCAATAATGGGCCGCAATGCCTATCAGATAATATTTCTATGTGTAAAATGTTCATAAAGGTTAGAATCAATCACATTGTATTCAGTGGGACTTTGTGAAATCGTACACCAGCCATTTCAAACCGCATTGCTATACAATAGGATAAATTTGCCATTGTTAATAAAAATACAGTTACTTCTCAATAAAATGTAACAGGCAATCTTGTTCCAAAAAGACACTCTTTGGCATATGTTTGTCTAATGATATGGGCACATTAGACATACAGTATACAGTGGGAGAATTTTTTAGAATATTATTATTATTGTTATTATTTATTTATATGGCATCATAAATTCATGAATCCATGGTGCTGTGCATTTGGTAAGGGTTTTATATACATAGTACAAATATAACAGCGAGTACAATAAACACAAAACTAAATAGCTGACCATAATACAAATAGAAAAGAGGACCCTTCTTGCAATCTTACAGTCTGCATGGTGGATAAATGTCCAACACTCTGTAATGCCCACTATAGCCTTAAAGGGGTTGTCCAGGCAAAAATGGACAACCCTTTTAACTTTTAAATCAGCCGGGGGCATTGAAAAAACTAAAAAAAAATGCATACTCACCTGTCCCCGATGCTCTGGTGTCCTCCTGACGCGTCCCAGTGGTGACTTCTTCCAGGTCTCTTCGAGAGTTCCGCTGAAGCCACTGATTGGCCTCAGTGGTCACGTGACCACTGAAGCCAATCAGTGGCCTCAGCAGGCTTAAGGAAAAGGACCCGTGATGTCACAGGTAGTGACATCACATGCCATTTGCTGATTGGTCATGTGACCGCTGAGGACAATCAGCGGCTTCAGCGTAACTCCAGAAGAGACCCAGGAGAAGCCGCTACTGGGACATGCCAGGAATACATCGGAGCATTGGGGACAGGTGAGCATGCATTTTTTTATTTTTTTCAATGCCCCCGGGTGATTTAAAAGTTAAAAGGGTTATCTATTTTTGCCTGGACAACCCCTTTAACATATTACATTACTTCTTTTCCATGAAATTATAGCCTCTATTATAGTCTGAATTACAGTCTCAGCTCAGTTAATTGGTATGAGAAACAGTCAACAACCTTGTTGACAAACATGCCCCTTAACCACTTCAGGACTGGACCATTTTTCCTGGTTCAGGACTGGACACTTTTTCTGGTTTTTTCGTACTTGCAGTTTTGAAGGCTATAATATATTTTTCCTTTGGATTATCAAATAATTTTTGCGTCTTTTTTCAGTGACACATAGGGCTTTATTTTTATGTGGTTTTATCTTTCCACGTTTTTTTCTTTATTTTAATATCTGAGAAAATGTAAATAAAAAATAGGAATCTATTCGATGTGTCTATCGTCACATTTTTTTATGTTTTTGTTTAGTGGCAAAAACACTCAAAGTGGTAAAATAAATAGTTTTCCTTTCCATTATGGCCATTTTTACTTATGTGACACTTAATGTAATATTGTCATGAACGGGACTAGAACTTGTGATGTGGGCATGGAAGTGGCTTTTTTTTTTTTTTTTGCTTTATGTTTTTATTTATTTTTTGACTTTATTTATTTATTTATTTTACATATCGTGCTATCCCCCATAAGTTCATAATAGATCTTTGAAGGGGAAATTTAGCTTTCCTTTGTTTTTTGATTATACATTAGCCCCTGTTACAGGAGGAATGCAGCCTCATATCACTGACTGCATAGCTGATCTGGGTCCTCTAGGACCCACCAACTCATGCAGGTCTCAGCCCCTGGCAGTCATGTGACCACAGGGCTAGAAGTGGAACTGCTTCATGGTTGCTCCCATAGCTGTATACACAGCACTAATGGGTAATAAACTATCCCTGCCTTCCTTACAGGAGGTCCAGCTGTAGTAATAGATGGCCACAGGGGTATAACTTGCAAAGACTGGGCCTAGGAAGTGTGTCTATCTTCACATTTTTTTATGTTTTTGTTTAGTAGCACAAAGTGGTAAAATAAATAGTTTTCCTTTCTGTTATGGCCATTGGGTGGGTCTTGTCGGGCATGTAGTTTCATCCATTTGAGTAAGTCATTCACTAGTATCACCACTGCTAGGTCGTATAAAAACAATAACTTCATTAATTGTAAAACAGAGGGGGTAATTTACCTCATAACATGTTCCTGCGGGGTCCAATATGTTGGGAAAACTATCAGGCAACTCCGTAGGAGGGTGTGGACAGATACTGCTGTAACGTTCTAAACCGGTCTGCATTATATATACTAGCAGACTAGAGGGTATTAGACATTTAGTAGTTTATACACCTACCTTGACTGTGTCAGCTAGAGTATTTATTGCTCAGCTGACAGATTCAGATAAGCACTGGTATAATATCCTAGTCTGCAATATATATCGACAGACAGGAGTAGTGTGGTTGTTTGCTAGTGTCCCTCCTTCCATTGCATATTAGTGTGTATTAGTGTGACTAATCAAATATCCAGTAGTATAATGTTGTACCATGTTAGCCATAGAAAGTAGTGGAAGAGTGAAGAAACCTTTTAGAGGCTAAAAGAGTATATTTGATAGTAAACTTTCGAGAGTGCTAGCTCTCTTCTTCAGACATGGTGTAATACTAGAAACTGAAAATTCACACTATTTATACACACACAAGACATGAATCTTCAAAAGGATCTTGGAATAACAAAATGCAATATACGTAGAGAAGTTATTTACAACAGGTCAGGAAATAACCAGTCTGGAAAACTTGTGGGGCGTGATGGCGGGATCAGTAATTCTTGCTGTTAAGTGTTTGTAATCAGGAGGTGATTTGTGACCCTCACAGTTCATACATAGTGTGACATGAAACTGGCATGAATATTAAGTCCAAATTGCAGAGTCTGAAATTTTTGCATTAACTTGTATTCCCATTCCTTTTTCTCTCTCTGCGTCTTAAAATGTCCCATTAAACCACAACCTGCAAATCTTCAATAGAGTGGTGTTCTCCACAGAAATGTGTGGCCACTGGGAGATCTGTTCTGCTGTTATTAATGGTGGATCTGTGTGAGTTCATGCGCTGACTAAGTCTCTGGCCTGTTTCCACCACATAGAGGCCTGTGGTGGGACATTGCACACTCATTATGAGATACACCACATTGGAAGACCTGCAGGAAAATGTCCCCCTAATTCTGTGCACCTGTTGTGACTGTGGGATAGGTACACTGTCAGCGGTGTGGATGTGCTTACAGGTCATGCACGTGTTTTGTAGGCAAGGTGAGGTGCCACTTTCAGTTGGGGCCTTCAGGGCACTCCGGACAATAATACACCTCAGGTTTGGTGGTTGTCGAAAGGAAAGGAGAGGGGGGATTGTAAATATGTCCTTGAGTCTGTTGTCCCTATGTAGCACAGGTTGGAGCTCCTTGGCAATCCTTCGTAGGATCTCCAGCTGTGGGTTGTAGGTGGCAACTAGGGGCACTCGGGCTTCTTTCTATGTGAGCAGACTGTCTCTGTTAATGGCTTTGTTTAATTGGTTGTCTGTCACTTTTGGTTTGTATCCCAATTGGAGAAATTTCGTTCTCAGATCCTGGAGGTGCTTGTCCAGGTCTGCTTTGTCGGAGCAAATACGATTGTATCGTATAGTCTGGCTGTAAATAATAGATTGTCTTGTGTGCTTGGGATTGGAAGCTGTCGTTTCTCAGGTAGGCTGTTCTGTCTGTGGGTTTGTGGTATATTGATGTGAGTAGCCGGTGGACTTTAATGTATATTGTGGTATCTAGAAAGTGGATTTCACTCTCTGAATAGCTAAGTATAAGGTTGATGGTAGGGTGAAAGTCACTGAAGTCATTATGGAATTGATGTAGGGCCTCCTCACTTGCAGTCCAGATGACAAGGATATCATCGATATAACGAAGGTAAATCATAGGTTTGGTGGTGCATGTTGATAAATATTCTCCTTCCAGTTCTGCCATAAAGAGATTTGCATACTGGGGTGCACATCTACTCCCCATTGAAGTTCCCATTCGCTGTAGATATAGATCCTCTCCAAAAGTAAAATAGTTGTGGCTAAGTATGGTTCTGTTGCGAGGTTTTGTTTCTCCAGGTATACCCGACATGCTGCAACTCCATCCTTGTGGGGAATGTTGGTATACAGGGATTCCACATCCATGGTGGCTAAAATGGTACCCTCAGGTAGTGGGCCCAGGGCATTCAGTTTGTTAAGAAGGTCCTGGATGTAGCTTGGAGTATCCCTGACAAGGGGTTTTAGGAGATTTTCCACCCAACCCGAGATGTTTTCTGTCAGTGTCTCAATGTCAGAAATGATAGGCCTCCCAGGGTTGCCCTCTTTCTGTATCTTTGGGAGCATATAGAAGCAGCCCAGCCTGGGATCCTCTGGGATAAGCCCTTTTACCTGCTTCTGGACCTGGATTGGAAACGTCTTGATCATATCCTTTAGTTGTTTCATGTAGGCCTCTGTGGGATCACTTCCAAGTTTGGAGTAATGGATGGGATTTGACAGTTGCCTGTTTGCTTCCTGGATATTATGTTCATTATGACTATTGCGCCCCCTTTGTCAGACGGTTTTATTATTATATCCTGATTTTCTTTCAGTGAAGTAATAGCCTTCTGTTCCTGCAGGGTTAGGGTATGAACCTGTTTCTTTTGTTTCTCCAGGATTTCTGATTTTACTTTGTTTCTGAAACAGTCAGTATATTTATCCAGTTCTGTGTTAGTTCCAGGGCGTGGGGTCCAGGTAGATTTTTTGGTGGGATTCCTTATGGGCTGTTCTATCTCAGAGTCGCTGCTGTATGGAAGGTCTTTGTCATAAAAATATTCCCTCAATCTCATTTTTCTAAAAAAAACTCATCAATATCATTTCATGGTCATTGTGTGCTGAGGGGCAGAAAGAGAGACCTTTGGAGAGAACTGACATTTCGTGTTTGTTTGGCTCATAGGAGATTCAAAACACAGCTCTGGTGAACTGGGCTGGTACTTGCGGTTGTAGTAATGAGGTCTTTTTGTCTGAAACTATCTAGTTATCCAAGTACATGTGTATGTGTATGTAAAAGATAGCGAGGGGTGATATTTATCTTATTTTCTTCCGGTCTAGGAGATTATTTTAGTTAGGTTATGGTTATGATTTTGTTTTTGGGGGATCTATTGGTTTTTAACAATTTCTAATAAAGTTTTTTTGTTTTAATGAGTCCCTTGTAGGTAGTGACTCCCCTACTCATGTTCTAATAATTTAATTGGGCACTTAAATCCATTATATCTATACACTGAATTTTTAGGTTCGGTAGAACCCCAAATTTTTGGGCTTCACCACCCACAAACTATTATTATAGGGGGCGTGGCCTAGACATGTCACCGTAAAGTCGCACTTCTGCAGAGCTCCCGGACCCCGAGCGCTTCTAGTTATCCTTAAGGGGGAAAAACTACTCTAAAATTGCCCCTGAACGGCTCACCTGAAATGGTTAAGCGTCCTGGACACAGGGGGACAACCTCCTCCTCCCTAACGGAGCCGCATATCGCTCGTTTTTTGCTCTCCGCACCTTCCTCCCTTCAGGCGGAGGGAGCCAAAATGGCGCCGGCACGTGCCTCTAGCGCTTCAGTGACACAAGCGGCGCCTCTTCAATGCCCAGCGGACCCTCCAGACTCCCAGGGGAGGCCTCACACGCAGCTATCCTCTCCGCTGCCGTCCCAGCTGCCGACAGAGAGGAATTCAGCGCTCCACCGGCAGGTACCGGTCCCCTTCCCCCCCGCTCCCAAAATGGCGGTCCCAGCGGTGTTCCCACGCTTCAACCCTCACCTCCCACCAAGGAACAGTTAATTCCTGAGCTCCTGCAGTCTCCCTCTCTCAATGAGATACCTGGCCCAGCTGGTTCTGGTGCAAGCTCACTGTCTCACTCTCCCATGCCTTCTATAATACAATCAGGGTCACTTTCCTATCAGTCTATGACCTCCCAGAATAAACTACATCCTGTAGAGACCCCAGATGTTCCTCTGGAAATGGATCCATATATAGCCAGGCCCTCCCCGGGCGGCATTCCGCTGACAACAGGAGCAACCAGAGCATCCCATAATGAAGTAGACCCACGGTCGGAGACCGTCGTCCCTGGTGCCTCAGACCGGCGTGAGGGCCTGAAACCTGACCTCTTGGGCACCCCGATAACCCTTCACTCTCCAGCTTCCTCTGACCTATCTGACTTCTCTGGGAGAGATGCAGCTTCACCCTCCCACCGCCGAAAGCGTCCTAAATTATCGGATATCTGGAACCTTCTCAGCAATATGCCTACTAAGTTGGACTTGGAAGCTATGGTCCGCAGAGTTGAGGAAAAGCAAGAGAAAATCATGTCTGAGTTTAAAACGGAACTACAGACTCTATCTACACAACTCTCTACTCAACAACAGCAGGCTGCTTCGCTGGACCAACGCCTCACTGCCGTAGAAAATTTTCAGTCCACCCAAAGAGACCTCAACAGATCCATCCTTCTTCAGGTCGATGATCAAGAAAATAGAGGTCGTCGAAATAATGTCAAACTTTTGGGTATCCCTTAAA
This sequence comes from Leptodactylus fallax, assembly GCA_947044405.1. Taxonomy (NCBI): domain Eukaryota; kingdom Metazoa; phylum Chordata; class Amphibia; order Anura; family Leptodactylidae; genus Leptodactylus; species Leptodactylus fallax. The sequence goes on along the minus strand of CAMRHE010000186.1, from coordinate 1,977,264 downwards.
GCCTACCCTCCTCGGAGCTCCATTCTGCCGTGACCTTGATCTTCAACACAGTCCTGTCTCGTCCTTTGGACACGGAGATCACCATTGACAGAGTCCATCGGGTGCTGGGTCCTAGGCGTAGGGACACCACGGAGCCCAGGGATGTCCTTTGTAGAGTCCATTTTTTCAGAAGGAGGATATTCTCCAGGAGGCCTGGCGTGGTGGCCCGGTCCCATTTATGAACACCCAAGTGCACCTACTACTGGATGTTTCCCGACGTACACTAGCCATGCGCAGAATCCTTAAACCGACCTTACAAGCCATCCTAGACTCTGGGGCCACATATAAATGGGGTCACCCTTTCCATGTCCAGATACGTCGCAACGGAGCTACCTTTGCACTTCACTCTCCGGAACAAGAGACTTTGCTGGAGAAGTTTCTGGATATGCCTAATCTCTCTCTCCCTGACTGGCTGGTCTACCCACTGCCGCCTGTGCCTCCGGGAGGGCGCCCGCCTTCATCTGCCCTGTCTCGGAGACGACCTCGAGGGGAGGGTGTCTGGCGGTGGTCTACTTGAAATGTTAATGTACTTAACATATTCTGGTTAATGACGAACAGGGCACCTGGTATGCTTTGTGCGGGAGGGGGCACCTTGCGGGTCTCTATCTTTATCTCCCCCTGGGGGATGCATAAGGGTTCTCAATCCAACGGAGGGCGGTTAGAGGCCTTTATCCTAAGTTCTTCCCCACTTCCCTACTTAAGTTGTTGAGCTTCTTGTGCCTTAGCTCCCCCTACCCAGTTGTAAGGCATACCCTCACAGGGGGTTACCCCCCCATCTGATCGGCTGGGATTACTTTTTAGTAAGGGTTCAGCCCCCCTCTCTCTTCCACCTTAGTAGAGAGGTATTGATTACTCTTTCCATTCTCATGCTCGGGAAAAGGGTGGCAACTAGATTTTGTTTTTTACTTTTCCCCCGATAGTCTAGCTTAGCAGCTCTCTGGGCGTATACTGCGGTGTGCTCCTGAGACCTGCTTAAGTGGGTTATCCCACTGTTTTCTGTTTACTACTCTTGGATTAGCCTTGAGTGGAATTAATTGTTGTATTTCTTGGTCTCTTATCCCTTCCTTTGCACTCTCTCGTCCCCTCGCTTTCTTCCCCTTTGTTTTTTTGTTTTTTTTTTGCTTGTTTTTTTTTTCTCTTTCCCTTTCTCTTTTCTCTCTGTGAGTCCTGTGTGTGTTGTTTGTTTGTTTTTGTCTTCTCCTTTTGCAGGACCCCGGCCCCTCGCCATGGACTCTTTGGTGTTTTCCTCCATCAACGCTAATGGTCTCAACACTCCCGAGAAGAGATCATCCCTTCTCCGCCTTTTATGGGGTAAGAAGGCCCAGGTGGCCTTTATCCAGGAGACACACTACTCTCACGCTACCTAAACAATGGGGTGGTCTGGGTCTTCCTGACCCTCGAAAGTATTACGAGGCCTCCATGCTCCAAAGAGTGCTAGACTGGTGCCGTCACGCCCCTTACAAATAATGGGTTGCCCTGGAAAACGTATTCGTTGACGCCCCCCTGGACTCGCTCCCCTGGTTAGACTCGCTACGCCCCGGGGCCCTGAGACACCACCCTACCATAGGACCCACTCTCCGGGTATGTAGACCGCTCTTCTGCAGGGAGCGGATCTCCCCCTCCCCTTCACCTTTACTTCCCATCCTAGGAAACCCTGCCTTTATGGCGGGTTTGTCTCGGGGACCATTCCGGCAGTGGCGAGTGGCGGGCAGACTGAGGGCCCTACTCTTTCGATCTGAGGGCGACTGGGTGTCTCACCGGGAACTGCTTACCACGCCGGACCTTCCGGCGCTTGGCCCATGGCGGGTCTTTCAACTCACGCACTTTCTTTCTTCATTATCTAACTCCCCGGGGTATGACAGCCCACGAGGTTTGAGGAGACCTGCATGGGAAGGGGCCTGCTAAGACACTCACTTTCCGACTTCTATTTGCTCCTTCTATTTGCCACAGGCCCTCCTACTTAGCCAGATGGGAGGTCGATCTGGCCATGACCTTCTCTGACCAACAGTGCTCCAGAATTTTTGAGTTTACCCACAAGAGTTCGATGGCTAGCAGTTATCAGGAGGCGGGATATAAAATCCTGACTAGATGGTACCATGTTCTGTCTAAACTACACAGACTCTTCCCGTCCTCCTCTCCTGCGTGTTGGCGCTGTTGCTCGGAGGAGGGGACGCTTTTACATATCTTCTGGGAATGTTCGATATTGAGAGACTTTTGGGAGGGAGTACACAGGGTGCTAGGTCAGATATTCCAAACTTCCATTCCTAACACGCCAGCCTTCTTTCTGCTACACCTCTCAGATTACCCCCTGTGTACCTATCGCAAATCCTCCCTACGACACATGGTCAATGCCGTTAGGGCGTGTATCCCAGCGCTATGGAAATCGTCTAATCCCCCTTCTCTCCTGCACTGGATCTGCAAAGTGGAGGACATCCAGTACATGGAGGATCTCACGGCATCCCTTCGTGATAAGAGGGAATCCTTCATGGCGGCCTGGACGCCATGGATTCTCTTTCAGGGATCCCAGGCCTATAGAGACCTGACGGGTAGACCTTGATTTAAGGTTTACGCTGCCGACATGGAGAGGTCGGGGTCCTTGCCCGTCTGTCATTTGTGTGTTAACTTGTTGTTCCCACATTTGTTCTCTCCCTGTCTTTCTTTCTCTCCCTCCTTCTCCCTTCCCCTCCCATTTCCTCCCCCCTCTTTGTTCCTTTTGTCCCCCTGACAACTGTTATGATTAGCAGCAGCTGATGTTCTAATATATCTATTTCATGTTACCATGTTACTATGTATTGACGCTGATGTATGCCTCGATCCTCGAGGCCAAGCGCTTGTTTGGCTCATGCCTTCATTGTTTGTTGTTATTTCTGTATAATATCTAAAATAAAGAATTTATAAAAAAAAAAACAAAACTATTATTATACTCGGAGGTCTCTTTAGACCTCAGAGTATAATGAGGTTTCTCCCAACAAATACTCTTGCTATGGGCCAGCAGCCCTATTTACCGATCCTTGCTCCTGCTCATGGCTGCCTCCGCTTCCCCTTTGGCCCTCCAGGGGGCCCTGTCCCTCCCATATCATGTCATGGTAAGAAAATGGGACCTGTTATCTGCTGGGGTAACTCTACCAGGTAACAGCCTATTAAAAAAAAAAAAAAAAAAAGCAAATTTTCAGTTCACTCCCTGTTGCTAGTGAAGTCCCGTCAATAGATACATTAGATAAGGCTGGATTCACATCAGCGTTCATACTCTGTTCTGGGTTTCTGTCCCCGAATCCGCTTGAAAAATGCAAGCAGGTCTTTTCTCTCCACAGTTTTCCACATTTTATGGATGGAAACACAGTGAATGCAGATAAGAAGAGCTGATTTTCCTTACAGCTTCCACACATGTCTGCAAACTGCTGAAACTGAATATTTTGCAGCATCTTACAGAATACAATGTGAGAAAAATCTACATATGTACTTGTATCTACTTCTAGCTGCTTGTGCAATTACAGATGGGATATTATTCACAGACAGCTAACAGATTTACTGACTGTGCTCATAAATTGCTCTTTTCCTGTGTCAGGGATCTTATAGGCTGCAATACGCCTGCATGCAGTCCAGTGTTCCTGAATTTCCTATATTATGCTCTCGTATGCGTTTCTTGGCTATTTCTTTGCTTATTGTGCAGTTACTCCTGGCAGAATTACATGTAAATAAACCAGTATTAGTAGTAATGGATAGGGGAAGGGAGCAGACTGCTCCTTATTGTACATGCCCCCTGTCTCAGAGATAAATGTAAAATGTGCTGTAGCCACAATGTGATTATTAGCAACAGAAAAACTGATAGGACATCATGTATAAAGGCTTAAACAGTCATAGAACAGACTGCCCAGAAGGATCCTGCAGATTTTTTAACTTTTCATGAAATCTAAGGTATCTATATATCTATCTGTCTATATATCTACCTATCTCATATTTGCTAATTAACCAGTTAGGCCTACACACATATAGACTTATAGACTTATTTGGTGGAGATCATCCAGACAACAGAAAAATTTAACTAGCATCCTACTTACAGACTGCTCAGTGTTGTAACCATAGCAATTCTGTGTAAACTGGATGTCAACTATAGCAGTCCCCTTTCCCACATCCTAACTGTCACTCATGGTACTTTACTCCCGGGACTTATCAGTTAGAAGGAATTGCACAACAAGTAGATGGTTACAAAACCACTTCTGGATTGAGTACGTACATACGAGTGGTTTGGTTATAATTCTGTAGGTAGGGACATACCTATATGTCCTGCAGAGTTAGCTCCGCTTTCTCTAGACCAATCAGCTTTGTGTCTCGGCATGTTATTGTGGTGACAGCCAGTTAGAGTGATCATAATGAAGAGATTGGAAAGTATAAATCACTACTATACACATTGCTCCACACCCTACCCTATTCTGTTCTATTCCATTCATATAAATGCTGATTTTTTTGTTCTACAGAAATAAAGATTATTATTATTATATTTTTAGGTTGCAGACATGCAGAGACTCTGTCCATACAAAACTTATTCAATATATGCTACAACTTGTTACTGGCTGTGTGTATTGTGGTCAGAGCAGTTGCATGTGTCTTCACCCTAAAATACCTGCCTAATATAAATGAAGATTATTATATATGTTTAGGGAGAAGATATGCAGCGGCTACAACCCACTTAATTTAGGGAAAAATTCATTGATTATTTGCTATTATTTATTATTGGACATGCAATGTGCAGTCAGAGCTGCTACATGTATCCACATCCTTAATGACATATATTATATCAAGGAAGATTTTTTTTGTACTATATAAATGAAGATTATTATTATATTTTAAGGTTGCAGACATGCAGTAGCTCTGGACAGACTTAACACAGGGAAAAATGTATTGATTATTGGCTACAACATTTTTTCTGGCTGTGTCTGCCCCTGCTCTATATGTACTGTAATGGCAGCTATACTCAGTAGGACGTATTTACTAGTACTCTCTAAGAATTAGACAGTGAAATTTTAGGCTAGACAGTTTTAAAATGTGTCAGGCTTATCATAGTGTCTGATGCTGGATGATAAAGCTGTCACATTATTAGGCTCTCTAGTATAACTTTAACCTCCTGTTAGTTGGTGCATGTTCGTTGCACGATTTTGCAATTTAGACCATGCCCACAATGAGCAAGCAATGAGTCTATCCTACAAAGTCACACCATTTTTACACAAATTGTAATAGTGTCTAAAAACAGTATAAAACAATTGATAAATGTGATGCAAGTCCTAGAATTCTGGTGCATTTTGCTTAGTAAATCTGCTCCAATGTGTGTACTAGTTCTTCTTTAGAACATCAGTAAGGAGAAACCTCACAGGAATTTTTTTTCATTAAAATAGCTCTCCCCTTAATAAATATATAAAACTTAATAAATATATTAAACTCTAATTTAAAAAAAGGTAGTAAAGACATTGATTTTAGTATTCTTCCCGAGTCAGTCTAAGCTACAGTAGTCTTTCTGGCATGAAAATGTATTCACAAAAACAAAACTACAGCTGACTTTGTCTTTTACTTTCTTAAGATTCTTTCAATCAGAATTGGTGCCTGCAATTCAATCTTAACAGAAAATGGTTTTCAGGCTGCCAGAGAAATGATCTACATATAGTTCAGCAGCCTCAGTTAGAGGTATTTATCTTATCAGGTACAGCTTGTGATAGCATTTCCTAGAACTTCCTGAGCTTAACCATGCTCGCAGGATGATTTCTGTTTCCTGATTGTTCCGAGGGTACACCCAGCACGTCCACAGCTTTGTGTTGACTGATATGTTGGTATTATTTGCATCTAAAGCTCACTAAAAGTAATGTATTCCGTTGTACCAGGCTCAAATGGATTTGTATACTATAATAGATAACATATGCAGGAAGAATTTTAGAGTGAACAATATCACTAAAGTAGTGTCCAGATCCTAGCAATAGCTGTGATTCTGCTTATAATTATCTATACATTGATGTACATTAATGAATGCATAAATGTAATTACACAAAGACCTTTCATGTAAATATGCACCATAAAGGCTCATGCACAATGTACAGCTTGTACATATAGCCTGCAGACTCCTTTACTATTTCTTATGTATTTATATATCTCAATGTACCATGTAGGGCTCACATCAGTATGTCAAAACAAACAGAGATCTGTGCAGCCACCATACACCAAGATCACTTACCATTCAACTGAGGCTGTATTCCCACAAAGAGTGAAAAATAGCCAGTTTGAAAACAATGACAGAGAATTAATGTGTCCATTTGTTTTTTTTGTTTTTGCTTTGATGGACGGACAGAAAATTGGTTAAAAAAAGACAGACACATTCTATATTTGTCCATTTTGAAAGACACATGAACCCAATAAAATCAATGGGTCCATTTTTAATGGATGACATCTGAGTTATGTCCATTAAAAAATGGATCAATGGGTTTTGTAAGAAAAAGACCAATGAAATTAATCCATTTTTTAATGGACCAAAAATATGGATAAACAGACATAGAACAAATTCAAAACAGCAATTACAAATGGACTAATTCATCCATTTTCATGCCTGAGATTTTTCTAAGATAGCATTCCCCAGTGCGCCCCCACACACACAGCATAATGCTCTCCCCAGAGGTAAGTATATAATGCTCTCCTCTGTTTTTCCTTAGTATATGTGTATATATATATATATATATATATATATATATATACAGTGCCTTGTGAAAGTATTCGGCCCCCTTGAACTTTTCAACCTTTTGCCACATTTGAGGCTTCAAACATAAAAATATAACATTTTAATTTTTTGGTGAAGAATCAACAACAAGTGGGACACAATTGTGAAGTGGAATGAAATTTATTGGTTACTAGAGGAAGGACCCGGCTTCGCACGGGTATATTTCATTTTTTGTATGTGTAGTGACCCCATAAGAATTGGCCAGTTTTGCACTTGACTATTGACTATAGACTATTGTCTATTTATGGCTGTGTTGCTATGGAAACCTGGTAAATGAAATGTGAACTTACATTGGCTAATAAACGTCATATGACTGAATATTTAAGGACCTGCGAACTGCTATTGACTCATACAGGACATAAATAGCTAAGTTGCTATGGAAACCTGGTGTAAAGCTGTGTGTATGTCAAGACTGAACCTGCGATTTTCCATTGGTCCATAAGTGTCATGTGATCATGTGCATCTCAGTTTGGATATCAGTGAAAAACCTGCGATCGGTTGTTATGGAAAACCTGGAGTAAAGCTGTGTGTATGTGACCTTGTGTAACAGCGTCATCCACAGCGCCCTGCCCCTTTAAAGCTGACCTACAGCAGTGAAGAAAAATGGCTAGGTTGTTATTGAAATCTGGAGTGCAGCTGTGTGCATGTGGCTGACAATGCTTTGTCAGATTGGAGACGGGCTTGGGTTTGCTGGGGAGTTTCAGCAGCTCGCTGTTGTCTGTAACATACCTTATCAATTTGGAGACAGGCTTGGGTCTGCTGAGAGTTTTCATTAGTTCAAGCAGCAGCCATGCGTTTTGCTGCAGGGGACATGAGTAGTTTAAAAAACGTTTCAATTTATAAGAATGCTGAAATCCAGTATGGCAGTCCAGTCAGTGGCGTAAATACCGGTTTAGCAGTGGTAGCAGCTGCCACAGAGCCCGGGACATTAGGGAACCCGGCGGGCCTCTGATGTTTTTTTTTTTAACATCAGCAAGTAACGGGCCCTATTTACTTACCGATCCCCGCTCCTGCTCACGGCCGTCTGCACTTCACCTTCTGCAGAGGCGGCTGTGAGCAGGAGCGGGGATTGGTAAGTAAGGCCTGTGGGTCGTGAACCCCACAAACACTGCTATCATTATACTCTGGGGTCTTTTCAGCAGGCTTCGGGCCTCCTTGGTGGCGTCCCAGATGTCGGTGGGCCAGTCCGACGTCATTATGCGTTGCGATACATGCCTGGCTCACGTGACATCTGATCCAACATTGAAGAAGTAGCGGGAAGTGCGCATAATACTATATGAAGGAGCCACTATGATACTGTGTGCAGGGGCCACTATTGGGCAGAATACTGTGTGCAAGGGCCACTATGGAGCCTAATAGTGTATGCAGGGGCCATTATGGGGCATAATAGTGTGTGCAGAAATGCAGTTTGTGTGTGGGGGGGGTTGCCGGGGGGGTCCCATGTCAAATATTCGCCTTGGGGCCCTGCCATTGCTAGTTACGCCACTGAGTCCAGTATATGTACAGTCTATTTATGGCTGTGTTGTTATGGAAACCTGGTAAATTAAATGTGAACTTATATTGGCTGATACACGTGATATGACTGAATATTTAAGGTCCTGTGAACTGCTATTCAATAATACAGGTCATACATAGCTTGGTTGCTATGGAAACCTGTGTGCCTGAGGAGAGTATGGGGCATAATAGTGTGTGCAGGAATGCAGTTTGTGCGGGGGGGGGGGGCGTTGCGGGGGGGGGGTCTCATGTCAAATGTTCGCCTTGGGGCCCTGCCATTGCTAGTTACGCCACTGAGTCCAGTATAGGTACAGTCTATTTATGGCTGTGTTGTTATGGAAACCTGGTAAATTAAATGTGAACTTATATTGGCTGATACACGTGATATGACTGAATATTTCAGGTCCTGTGAACTGCTATTCACTAATACAGGTCATACATAGCTTGGTTGCTATGGAAACCTGTGTGCATGAGGAGAGTAAGCGCCTGCGAGCTGTTATTGGCTGATAAGGGACATGTGACCGTGTGTATGGCAGTTGGAATATGAGTGAAAGACTTGCAGGCTTGTATAGACTAATGCTGGTCATTTTTTGGGAATACTGTACCTCAGGAACGGTACGTCCAAGAGAGCTGAGACCCAGTCTATAATATTCCCGGACAACAATGTACATGTGTGCCAAATTTGGTGAGGATCGGTCCAGTCGTTTGGTCGCGCATAAAGAACAGACAGACAGACAGACAGACAGGAACTCATTTTTATATATATAAGAAATTTTAAACTTTTGTAAAAAATAAAAAACTGAAAAGTGGGGCGTGCAATATTATTCGGCCCCTTTACTTTCAGTGCAGCAGAATCACTCCAGAAGTTCAGTGAGGATCTCTGAATGATCCAATGTTGTCCTAAATGACTGATGATGATAAATATAATCCACCTGTTTGTAATCAAGTCTCCGTATAAATGCACCTGCTCTGTGATAGTCTCAGGGTGCTCTTTAAAGCGCAGAGAGCATCATGAAGACCAAGGAACACACCAGGCAGGTCCATGATACTGTTGTGTAGAATTTTAAAGCCAGATTTGGATACAAAAAGATTTCCCAAACTTTAAACATCCCAAGGAGCACTGTGCAAGCGATCATATTGAAATGGAAGGAGTATCAGACCACTGCCAATCTCCCAAGACCCGGCCGTCCCTCTAAACTTTCATCTCAAACAAGGAGAAGACTGATCAGAGATGTAGCCAAGAGGCCCATGATCACTCTGGATGAACTGCAGAGATCTACAGCTGAGGTGGGAGAGTCTGTCCATACTACAACAATCAGTCGTACACTGCACAAATCTGGCCTTTACCTTTACCTTTACCTATTGGAGTCTGCAAAAGACCTGAGACTGGGATGGAGAGTTATCTTCCAACAAGACAATGATCCCAAACATAAAGCAAAATCTACAATGGAATGGTTCACAAATAAACGTATCCAGGTGTTAGAATGGCCAAGTCAAAGTCCAGACCTGAATCCAATCGAGAATCTGTGGAAAGAGCTGAAAACTGCTGTTCACAAACTCTCTCCATCCAACCTCACTGAGCTCGAGCTGTTTTCCAAGGAAGAATGGGCAAGAATTTCAGTCTCTTGATGTGCAAAACTGATAGAGACATACCCCAAGCGACTTGCAGCTGTAATCGCAGCAAAAGGTGGCGGTACAAAGTACTAACTTAAGGGGGCCGAATAATTTGGTACACCCCACTTTTCAGTTTTTTATTTTTTACAAAAGTTTGAAATATCCAATAAATTTCGTTCCACTTCACGATTATGTCCCACTTGTTGTTGATTCTTCACCCAAAAATTTAAATTTTATATCCTTATATTTGAAGCCTGAAATGTGGCAAAAGGTTGAAAAGTTCAAGGGGGCTGAATACTTTCGCAAGGCACTGTATATAGCGCCATCACATTCCGCAGCGCTTTTACATACATTGTCAGTCATTGTCCCACAATCTACATTCCCTATCAGTATGTCTTTGGGGTGTAGGAGGAAACCGGAGTACCTGGAGGAAACCCACGCAAACATGGGGAGAACATACATACTCCCTGCACATGGTATTATGGCCCACAGTGGCCCCAGCACACGGTATTATGTCCCACAGTAGCCCCTGCACACGGTATTATGTTCAACATTGGACCCTGCACACAGTATTACAGTGCTGGCCAAAAGTATTGGCACCCCTGCAATTCTGTCAGATAATACTCAATTTCTTCCAGAAAATGATTGCAATCACAAATGCTTTGGTAATAATATCTTCATTTATTTTGCTTGCAATGAAAAAACACAAAAGAGAATGAAAAAAAAAGTCAAATCATTGATCATTTTACACAAAACTCCAAAAATGGGCCAGACAACAGTATTGGCATCCTCAGCCTAATACTTGGTAGCACAACCTTTAGACAAAATAGCTGCGAACAACCGCTTCCGGTAACCATCAATGAGTTTCTTACAATGCTCTGCTGGAATTTTAGACCATTCTTCTTTGGCAAATTTCTCCAGGTCCCTGAGATTTGAAGGGTGCCTTCTCCAAACTGCCATTTTGAGATCTCTCCACAGGTGTTCTATGGGATTCAGGTCTGGACTCATTGCTGGCCACTTTAGAAGTCTCCAGTGCTTTCTCTCAAACCATTTTCTAGTGCTTTTTGAAGTGTGTTTTGGGTCATTGTCCTGCTGAAAGACCCATGACCTCTGAGGGAGACCCAGCTTTCTCACACTGGGCTCTACATTATGCTGCAAAATTTTTTGGTAGTCTTCAGACTTCATAATGCCATGCACACGGTCAAGCAGTCCAGTGCCAGAGGCAGCAAAGCAACCCCAAAACATCAGGGAACCTCCGCCATGTTTGACTGTAGGGACCGTGTTCTTTTCTTTGAAGGCCTCTTTTTTTTTCCTGTAAACTCTATGTTGATGCCTTTTCCCAAAAAGCTCTACTTTTGTCTCATCTGACCAGAGAACATTCTTCCAAAAAGTTTTTGGCTTTCTCAGGTAAGTTTTGGCAAACTCCAGCCTGGCTTTTTTATGTCTCTGGGTCAGAAGTGGGGTCTCCCTGGGTATCCTACCATAGAGTCCCTTTTCATGCAGACGCCGACGGATAGTACGGGTTGACACTGTTGTACCCTCGGACTGCAGGGCAGCTAGAACTTGTTTGGATGTTAGTCGAGGTTCTTTAGCCACCATCCTCACAATCTTTCGTTGAAATCTCTCGTCAATTTTTCTTTTCCGTCCACATCTAGGGAGGTTAGCCACAGTGCCATGGGCTTTAAACTTCTTGATGACACTGCGCACGGTAGACACAGGAACATTCAGGTCTTTGGAGATGGACTTGTAGCCTTGAGATTGCTCATGCTTCCTCACAATTTTGCTTCTCAAGTCCTCAGACAGTTCTTAAGTCTTCTTTCTTTTCTCCATGCTCAATGTGGTACACACAAGGACACAGGACAGAGGTTGAGTCAACTTTAATCCATTTCAACTGGCTGCAAGTGTGATTTAGTTATTGCCACCACCTGTTATGTGCCACAGGTAAGTAACAGGTGCTGTTAATTACACAAATTAGAGAAGCATCACCTGATTTTTCAAAGGGTGCCAATACTTTTGTCCACCCCCTTTTTATGTTTGGTGTGGAATTATATCCAATTTGGCTTTTTGACAATTCTTTTTGTGGTTTTTCCATTGAAGACAAATTAAATGAAGATATTATTACCAAAGCATTTGTGATTGTAATCATTTTCTGGAAGAAATTGAGTATTATCTGACAGAATTGCAGGGGTGCCAATACTTTTGACCAGCACTGTATGCCCCCAAAAACTATTATACTTTTCAGACCCCAGAGTATAATGATCGGAGACCCAGAGGAGGTGACAAACATAAAAACCACTGTAACTTACCTATCCTGGGCTCTGGCGCACTACCTGCTGCTTTTGGCCCTCTTCAATGTCGGCAAAGAAGTCACATAGGCCAGGCCGGCGTCTCGACGATTAATGACGCCGGCCTGGCCTATGTGACGTCTAGGAGGTCACCAAGGAGGCCCAAAGACTGCTGGGAGTCACACCAGATCACAGGAAAGGTAAGTAACACTATTTTTTATGTTTGTCACCTCCCCTGGGTCTCCGATCATTATACTCTGGGGTCTGAAAAGGCCCCGATCCCCGCTCCTGCTCACAGCTGCATCCCTTTCCCTATCTGACCTCCAGGGGGCCCCGGTGACATGATATGGGATGCAGAAGGGGAAGCAGAATCGGCCATGACCAGGAGTGGGCATAGGTAAGTAAATAGGGCCTGTTACCTGCTGTGGTTACTTCAGCACTTAATGACCTATTAAAAAAAAAAAAAAAAAAAAGAAAGCTAAGACCCGGGCCCTGTGGCAGCCACTACCGCTGCTACCCCCACTACTTATGCCACTGCTTGTAGCAACAGACTTTTGCAAGATAGTTTATGGACAGTTGCTCAGATGACTCGGGACACTATCTCTTTGTCAAAGGTAAGATAGCGGGCCAACTTTCACTCTGGGCACAATGTATCTCCCAAACTCGGGTCAGCTCTCTTGTTTAGACTCTATTTTAGGGGAAGTTGAGGATTTCTTGGAGGGGATGGCTGTGTGTTTTTTCTCCCTCCCTTTTTTCTGATTCCTTACCCTATTGTCTTAATTCCAACATTGGTTATGGTTATTCCCTTATATGTGTGAGCTTGCTCTCCTGAGCCTGCTCGCCTCTTACTCATGGCTGATCAAGAGGCGCAGTTTTAAAAAAAATCTATTTTCTCTGAGGCTGATTTCCCACAGGTGGCTATTTTCTAGAAGTCATAATTGGTTATTTGCAGGAATATTTTTAAAGTTGAGGGCACATGTTGTGGAAAAGGTGTGTTTTAGGTCTTCTAGCAAAGTAAATGAGATTTTGTTTAATCTCATCCACACATTGCATAGAAAAAGCATTGTGGAAAAGCTGTATACGTTTTTGAAACAAGCAGCTTGTTAATTTTACCTGTGGAAATGCTGTATTTTCCCCATAGACTTATATGGGGGAGCAAAATTGGAAAAACTGCAGAAAAGCAGTGAAAAGTGAAATAATTTTTGCTGCGTTTTTTAGCTGCTCCATTTCCTCTGGTTTTTTTTTGTTTTTTTTAGCTGTAATGTTTAGCTGTAGCGTTTGTTAGCTGTATTTCATTACATGTGGCCTTAACCTAAATAACTAGTGGCCAGAATTTTGGTCAACTAACATTTAATGTGTATGGCCATCACACTGTAGGATTAGACTGCACAATTACACAAGAATTATTTGTCCAAATTCAGATAGAACCAGACTTGAAATTATTATAATCTGAGGTCTTTTTAGACCCCAGAGTATAATAGGAGTAGGCCCAAGTGAGGTGTAAAAAATCAAAAACATTTATGCTCACCTTCCCTCACCTCTTTCGGGCCTCCTTAGTGTGTCCAGCAATCCGTTACTTCCTCCTCTGTGCGTGTGACGTCTCAAAAGATCGCCAGAGCCAGCGTCCGGTGCTCTTCTGTGACTTCACACAACCGAGGTCAGTGTGGAGGCCTGGGACCTGCTCCTGTCATACTCTGGGATCTGAAGAGACTCCAGAGTATAATAAGTTTTCCTGAGACGCATCCCAAATTGTTTGGTTTCAGTAAAAACCGAACAATTTAGAATACTCAGGACCAATCTGGCTCATTGCCAGTCGATTTGCCCAACACTAGATATACATAGAAGTATATATAAAACAATAAGATATTCTTTTAGTCAAGATTCTCTTATAGTTTCTTAATAGAGCAATGATAAATGGTACATATTCTGCATGCAAATTACATAATGGAAATTGGCAATGTCTGAGCACATTTGAGCTTACTGACCTCTGCATATTGAAAGACTTTAATGACCTAATAAAACAAGCAATATTAGCATACCAGGAAAAGTGTATGTAAGAGATTGCTACAATTTGCCCATTCAGCTCTTTAGGGAAGCGTTAATTCTACAGAAAAAAGATGCAAAATAAGAAGCAGAGATGTCATAGTGATTATGTTTCCACACCGCAGGAAATCTTCCATTCATTATAATGAATTGTAGCAAGTTGTATTCACTGTACACCGAGTTAAACTTACAAAATCAACTAATAAATCGAAGAAAATAATTCATAATTGAAATGTAGAAGAAGGTTTGAAAATGATATTTTGAAGGAGTTTCAGTCAGTGATATTGCATTGTATAAATTTCAACTAAACTTTACCTTGCCAGTTCATGGTAAAGAACAGCAATGATTAAAAATCACACTACCACAATAATTGTCTTCCTTATCATACCTGAGAGATCATTTCAGGACCAAAACCAAAACGGTCACCAATGCGAAATTTGCAAATGGCGCCAAGGCTGAAAAGCTATTTGCGATTAGCCCTGCCTCTTTAAGACAAAAGCAGGCAGACACGGCACTCAGTTGCATGCATTACCATCTGCTCTATCCACAGACAGAGTGAATACAATTGTGAAGCAGGAAGACTTCAGATACTTAACCAAGGCATTTAATGAAAAGTCAGAAGCAGCCAGGGATTGTTTGCTGTTTAATATAATATAGGTCTGATATAATAGAGATATAATAGAGGTTCCCTAGTTTTTAGCACTCCCGTAAGGTATCAGCACTCCACAGTGGCCCCACACAGTATAAAATGCTCCACAGTGGCCCTACTCAGTATAATATTCTCCCCATAGTGCCCCCAGTATAATTCTCCACAGTGGCCCCACATAGTATAATAGGCTCCCCAGCAGCCCAAACAGTACAATAGGCTCCCCACAGTCCCCCCCAGTATAATGCTCCACAGTGGCCCCACACAATATAATATGCTCCCCAGAGGCCCCCCCAAAAGTATGATGGTCCACAGTGACCCTACATAGTATAAAATGCTCACAGGAGCCTTGAGCTGCTTCTGGTAAACCCCTCGAAATTTGTTTTGACAAATATTTGTGAGGTTTGACCCTGCGGTTCCTTCCAGAGCTGTTATTATACTCTGGGGACTCTTCAGAGGCCCAGGGAAGGTGATAGGGAATATAGCAAACAGTTATACTCATCTTTCCTCACCTCTCCTGGGCATTCTCGTGTTGCTCCACTGTCACCGTCAACTTCCTCTTCAGGTCTGCAGCTGACGTCAGTTCCCCACTTAACCACTAAGTCCAGAACACGGACATCAACCACAGGCTAGAAGATGATGCTGGATCACCGGATGCCCAGGAGAGTATAAATGTTTGTTATTTTTACACACCTCCCCTGGGCAGCTTTCTGTTGGAAAGCGGCACCTTTCTGTTAGCAACGTGGCCGGGCCCCGGCCCTACCTGGGCCCACAAGAGGATCCTCCAGTCCTCTCATGGGCCAGTCCGACGCTGCATACAGTTAAACCTCTATGGGACGAACATCCAAAATTGTATTAAAAAGTGATCTCCTAGTTAAGTGATCTTCTCAAAAAGATGGGCTATATCCTTAAAAAGGTTTTCTTTATAACTTATCCTTAGGGGTTTGACACCCGAGACTGGATGCAAAGGCATATCAAAAACACTAAAATAGACAAAAAAGCAGGTCCTGATAGTATTAAATATGATAATATACAAACCACTGTATCTAATATTTCAGGGCTCACAAGACTGGCACATAGAAAATGTTATGCCCATATATCCAAAAAGGGGGTCAAAAAGTGAGATGCTATACTGGAATATCTCAATAAAAATAACCTTATAACACCCAATCAGCATATGATCAGCTTCTATGAAGAGGTCAGATCTAAACTGGACATGGATATTGTGATGTGGTGTATCTGGCTTTAAACAAAAGGCTGGCAAATAAAATGAGTGTTGGGACTGGGGGAAACATATGTATTTGGGTACACAACTAGCTCTGTGATAGGAAACAACATGACTGGTGGTAGAGCATGGAATAATATTATGGAACAGGCCTCAGCACATGTCTGACTGAGTGGTGGTAGCTGTGGCGTCATGTGTGGCAGTGTGGCATAGAATGACATGATGGACCACACTGCAGGACATGTCTGGCTGAGTGGCGGCAGTGGTGGTAGCTATGGCAAAATGAGTGGCAGTGCGGCATGGAATGACATTATTGATCAGGTGCAGGACATGTATGGCTGAGTGGCCGTACTGGAAATAGCTGAAGTAACATGAGTGGTGTTACAGCATGGAATGATATTATGGACACGGCCTCAGGACATGTTTGGCTAAGTGGTGGTAGTTGTGGCAACATGAGTGGCAGTTCGACATGGAATGATATGATGGACCAGACTGCAGGACATATCTAACTGAGTGGTGTCAGTGGTGGTAGCTGTTTAGGAGTAGCAGGCACCATCAGCAGTACAGTAAATGGAACATGATGGTGGCACCAATGTCAGAGGCATTTGGAGGTGTGTGAAAATCCTCATGATCCATGCCTGATTCATTTTAGCAAAAACAATTTTTTCCACCCTACCTGTGGACAGTTTTGTTCTTCTAGTTATTACAACACCAGCAGAAGCAGTGAACACCCTCTAGGCCATTTCACTTGAGGCCGGATAGGATACATCTCCCATGGCAAACTGGGGCAGCTCCTTCAACTGCTCTAACCTATTGGTCCAGAATTCCATGGGCTCACAATTATCTGATGGAATATAGGTGTACTATAGGTATGACTGTATCTGCTAATGCAGCTGGTGGGTGGTTCTGGCTGGCTCTGCAAACTGAAAAATTTCTGGTTTATCATGTTCCAGATACTGTACTGGCTGCTGGTGCTTTTACTTCTGACACTTGTAGCTGTGGCACTGGCAGAGGAAGTGGAGCACTGGCTGAGTGAGTTGAACTGGAAGTGGGCAGAGGCCACCTGCTGTGACTGACAGTGGCAGTGGTCTCCCCAAACACTACAGTAAGCTGGGTACACAACCTATCCTGAAATATTGCAATTTTTCTTCCCTTTTGGAGGCAGGGAAGCACTTGCCCATTTTGGCTTTAAAGCAAGGGTCTAAGAGCACAGCAATCCATTTCTCATCCCTCCGCTTCATACTAATAATACGCTTGTCGCTGTGTAAGCAGTGGAGCAAACAGCATGCTTTGCTTGCCAGTTTGTGCTCAGACCCAGGGGTCTGCAATGGTTGGTGTTTTTGGCCAGGGTGGTCATTGTCATCATAATCATCATCTTGAGAAAATATAAGGGGCAGCCTCCTCCCCTGCCTGTGGGATATCACGGATCCCCTCTGCATCTAAAGGAGAGTCTTCCATCCTCCTCCATCAACCCATGGCAATGACTAAGAGGTGGAAACCATTCCTCCTATTCTATCCCTCATCGCATGAATGTAAGTGTTTCCTGTAAGATATACAATAAAGAGATCACATCGCTGATGCTGCAGTTAATTCTGCTAACAAATTTGGTGGCCTCACACAAACGCTCCAGCATGTTTAAGGTGGATTTCCATTTATTTGGAATGTCACAGATAAGGTGGTGCAAAGTTTTGATGCAAAAACGAGCAGGGTGAAGCGTGCAGAAACTTTTCTGGCCATGTAGAACACCTCTTTTAAGCCACTTTACAAGTTAATATAGTGGCAAACCACCAGATTAAGTACATGCACCATACAGGGACAATGTGTTGCTCGACTTAACTGCAGTGAAACAACAATATTGGTGCCATTGTCGCTGGCAATGCTGCCCAATTGGAGTTGGTGAAGAGCCATCTGGGATACTTGCTGCAGTTTACAGCAAAACAGCTCCTCCGCTATGTGGCTCCTTTGATCCAGACTCATTAATTGGTGGTAGGAAGTGGTCTGGAGAGAAGGATCCAAAGGAAGAGGATGCACCTTGCATGGTGTTGGAACTGGGCCTGCACAAACTTGATGGAACTAGCGGAAACCCGACGGACCCCCATTATAGTCTATAACTGTTTATTTAGCGGATGGACTCTCTGTCTTTTGGGTCCCCATGTGAAAACCTAGCGCAAGGTGTCTTTTTTTGCGAGGCCAGATGCACTTTTTAATTATACCATTTTGGGAAATGTCTATTGCTTTGATAGCTTTTTATCTAAATTTGCATGGGAGGCAAAATAGTGAAAAAATTGCAGTTCGGCATTTGTGATTTTTTTTTTTTCCGCTATAGCATTCACCATATGGGAAAAATATTCTTATACATTTGTAGACTAGGCATTTTTGGGCACAGGGATACCTACTGTATATGTGTTTTACTTTTTAAATATATTTTTGTGTTTTATAAAAAGGGGGTGATATAAATTTTTTTTTTTTTTTTTTTTTTTACTTTTTTACTGTCATTATTAGATCCCTTAGGGTTCTCCAAACCCAGGGGGTCTGATCAATAATGCATTGCAAAATACCAGTACTTCTATTATGGCCAATGTCGAGAATGGGTTAAAGTATGTGTACTGTATATAGATGAAACTGATCTATTGCACAATAGAGAAACAAAATTAGATTATTGGTAAAGAAAGAGTTAACTGTCTTGTATGTGGAAATAGTAGCAGTACAGATTCCCTCTCACTCCTATGATACTATCCTATCTCTATTGATTTTGAGGACTAAAACTGCCTGATTATCTGTGTAATTGCTTCATAGAGTTCTTGTAAGGGAATTGCCAGTTGAGCAATTCCACAGTGCTGCTGCAGAAACCTGGGAGGAAGGGAAATGACAGAGTGCCCTAAACTTGACCCAGCCCCTGTCCCTGCCTACTTGCCACACTGTCCTAATGACAGGAGTAACTGGGCGGCAAAACCCTTCCTAGTGTAAATCAGAACCAGACAAGACTAACAACACATAAGAAGAGTTAGCAAACCAAGGGTCAAAACCAGAGAGACAAAGCAGTACCAAATCAAAATCCAAGAAGTAGTCACAAAGGAAGCCAAAAGTCAGAGGAGAGTAATACAATACAATAGCAAAGGAAGAGCTAGCAAGGACAAGGTCACTGGACAGAGTCAAAATAGCCAGCGACCATGAGTGAGCTGATGACCTGTTTATAGCAAGTCCAGGACCTGCCCCAGACTTGATTGGTAGACAGGCTGTCAATCACACAGGCAAGGTTAAGATTAACTATCTGAGGAGCAGAAAGAAACAAGGTGCAGGAGAAAGGTGTGGCTGAAATTCAATTACATAGTAGTAGTACTAGGACAGTGTTCAGACTGCGCAGCAAGAACCTTAAGCAAGGAATCAAACTGAACACGCCTCCTGCGCCGCAGCATGTGAGCGGAGGGTGGAGCAGAAACTCGACCAGGCAGAGACGTTACAGTTCTCATAGTCTTCTATTTCTTGAATTTCTATTACTTTTCAGAACTGTGCTATGATACAGTGAGATGGATCATAGATGCATTTGCATGTCCACCATTATAGCAACTAATGGCTGATCATGACCTTTTAAAGTCAATATGACATCAGCACTGTAAGGTCTACTTACCACTGTCTATTTGCTTATAGTCTGTCAGGTGGTGCTACAACATCTCAGACACTGTGTGAGCCATACACATGTCTCCTCTGTATCTCCTGGTTAAACACATAGTCATTTTCTCATAGCAGTGGCCATGTTTGTTCATCCGAGATGAATCTCCATTTGTTCGGTTTCGTTAAAAACCAAACAATTTGTAATATTTGGGACAATCCCAGAATGTTATGAAGCATTTCTCCCATCTCTAGCATCAGCCTCATGGGGTTTTTGCCTTCTGGATCAACACTGTATGGTTATAGGTTGAACTTGATGGACCTGTTTCTTCATCCAACCTCATTTACTATGTAACTATATAACTAAGTGCACCTTTAAAGAGGAATCTGGTAGCAACTGTAGAAATGAAATTTGTTATTGTAATTATTCAATATAGAGCCATTCAGACCTCTTAGTGAGAAGCGTTGGAGAAGAGGTGATTAGACAGAAATGGGGGCTTGGGTGTTACAGGGGATACAGGGAGGGTTATTCATTTTCTCATAAGTGTTTCTTTAAAGGGGTTCACAAATGGTTGACTAATGAAAAACATTAATCATCTATCCAAAGGATATGAGATAAATTTATGATCACTGGAGGTGAGACTGCTACGACACCCACTGAGTCCTCCATCTGAATGGAGCAATGGTTGTATCAATGCACAACTGCTCTATCCACTGACTTTTGAATTGGCAGATAGCCAAGTGACTTTCTGCATCAGTTCCATTGGCATTCACTATAAATAGGTGATACATGTTCATGGGCCAAACACTTTAAGTACTAGATGGAATGCTCAATATTAAACAGGAAAAATGAAACCTACGCTATGTTTGGTTGCTCTGGCCAACAAGGTCAGTTTTTATACTAAGCAGTTTTGTTAAATATGACACAGTATTTCCCTTTAACATGTCTTTAAATCTGTTTGTCACAGAAATTGTATGACCGAAATTTCATACACTCTTGACCATATGCTGTATTTGCCATAGGAAATGGGGATGAGCTGCTACAGTATGTTAGACACAACCTTGTTGTTTCCTTAGATTGTCTAATGCCCAAGCAATAGCATCACAAGGTCCAAGTACCAGTGACATATCCATCCCCTTGGTCTTTTGCCAATTCTGCATTGTGTCACAGGTGGCAAACCCCATTTTCAATTGTATTAAAATCATTACAACTGCAGAAATATTTGAAAGGAAACAAATTTGCTGTGTGAACATCTCACATAAGACTAAGAAGTATGTTCACAGTAGGTAAGAGTGGATTGGGCTTATTTGGAAGAGTAGAAGCATATCTGAGGGGAATAGAGCATTATGGCATACATAGGGACAATGAGGATGGCATGGGGGCATTGTGACTGCTAGAAGAGAAATTGTGGATATCATGGAGACATTGTGGCTTTTTAGACTAGAGTCAGACCTAATCTTTAACCATTTTGCAAAGCAATCTTAAGGGTCTGTATTCATGCTATAGAATGTATAGAAAAAGGACAGCCTACTCTACTGCATTGCCCAGTAAGGTAAACTTTTCATTATTGGAAAGAAGATTATACCTAACAGAACTTTTAACTTTAGGTAGAATTTCCATTTTATTAAATGCCGTTGTAATATATTTAGTATGAAAATATCTCTATCATCAATTATGTAAAATAACACAAAAATTATACTCTTGGCAAAGCAGACATCTTATCTCCTGTACTATAGCAGAAAACAATTTATGAAAGCAAGACCTAACAATAAATAATTATAAAGTCCATAAAGTTATCCAGAATAACATGCACCATCATTTACATTCAGTGAGCAGAAGTTCATTTAAATCTAAATTACCTCTTAGAAATCATTCCTTTTTACGGCACAGAATATAAATTTTATATTTTAAGGGAGTGGGTCATCTTTATACTTTGCATATATTAGGTTGATATTGCAAGGATGCTTATAATTATGGATGTTTATGGTGCATAGTAAGCTTTGCTCCAATGGGTAAGATTAAGTTAACTGTCCTCAGGATATTGGTTTTGCATACCAATTTTCTGTGTCATTCAGTACTAAACCAAACAAGTCTAGCATTTTGCTATACAATAAAAAGAATGTTTAGGCAGTAACACTGCTGATGCTGCAATTTTTTTTTTTGTTTGTTCATTCCGTGACACATTGAAGAGAGATCTATAAATAAAGACACATTAAGATAAGTAGATAAGTGGGAATTTCACACAATATAAAATATTGTGATGAATCAGACATGGTTTTTCAGAAAATAATCACTTAAGATTCTCCTAATGTGCATATTAAATCCCAGTTTATAAGACTAGTGAAGCCAGTTGCAAACACACAGTATATGAAGTATCTTTTATATCCTCATTGGCAAACATGGTCTCTTCACTCCTTTTATGTCTTTACCGATACTAATGAGTATTAAGTAGAAAATGTCTACTATGACAGTAAAGCAGAGTTTTTTTTTAAGTTTAGTCCCTTTAATCAATATGTTTTGGGTTTAATTATGAAATAATAGGAAATTTGGTGAACATTTGGCAAAAAAAAAAAATCAGTTTTCAAACTTTGAAATTACATGCCTTTCATATAGATTGTCATATTATCCAAATTACTCAATAAATATAATTTACCATATCTCTGCTTTATGTTGACATAAACCTTTATTTTTTTCATATATCATAAGGCTTACAAGTCAAACAGCAATTTTCTACATTTTCAAGAACATTTCCAAAACCCATTTTTCAAGGGACTAATTCAATTCTGAAGGGGATTTGAAATACCCACAGGGTATAATAATAGCACTTTCAGCTCATGTCAAACAAGTTCAGCCCAAAACGGACAAGAGGGCCGAATCTCACAAATATTGCTCAGATCAAATCACCCATCTCTATAAATGAGATATAGATGATGATGAGATCAAACTTATCAGATCAAACGCTTGCACACATTCAACTTTATGTGCATAAGTCCTTAATAATTGTCTGTAGATTTCATAATTTTGGTACCTTTTTGTTAACTCACAGGTGGTGTAACTTATACTAGATGGTCTAACAATGTGCCATATTTATCACCCAGCATCAGTCACTGTGATAAATCTGACACATTTTAAAGCTGTCTAGTCAAAGTTTGCACTTTCTAAAAATCTTCCCCTGTGTATCTACATTATGGCCAGATCAAGTAAATTATGTCAACTTTCTTTAAAAAATTACACTCTGCACATTAATTTTTGGGACGCACTCTTGGGCTCAAAATGATAATAATATCCATTAGGAAATTCCTTGAGGGGTGTAACTTTTAAAATGGGGACATATTTTTGGGGTGAATTATTTATTTTATCTCAGGGACTCTGCAAATGTCCCGCCAGTGCTTCTAAAAGTGTGAGGCTAGACTCCAGGACTGATGAGAACATCTTTGCCCTCTCACTTTCTTTAGAAAACCATAGTCTGCTTTAAACGTGTGGCCTACAATAGGTCGAAAGCGAAGTATCGCAACGCTTGCACCAGACAGTGGACAGCTGTTTGTGGTAACAAGGCTAGGTGAACTATGGGCATTATTTTTATATTTTAATTAGTTGATTTTTGTTTTGTTTTGTTATTTAAAGAAGACCTTCCATTTCTAATGTTGTAATAAATAATTGAATATTACATGATAAAACAATTAGGAAGCTATTCCTGATACTAAAAATCATTTCTGAATGCCAAACAGTAACCCATAGTTCTCTTGCTTCTGTCCAGAGAGAGAGGGAAATGAGTATATACACTCCCTAACAATATGTAAAGTAATAAGACCAGGGTATAGTTAAAACTTAATGGGGTTGTACCAATTTATATTATGAAGATAATAGGATATGGGATAATTTCAAGATCAATGGTGGGGTTCCACTGTTGAGATCTCACCTATCTGAGGAAATGGTGGTTTTCCCATCTTGATGGAGTGGCAGAATGAAAATGCACCCTATCTCTCCATTCATTTTCTATGGGGGCGCCAGATTAAGTTGGGCACAAAACATGGACTACTACAGTGCAGGAGCAGAAAGAAGGAACAGTACTACTGTTTGAGGGGCATAAAGGAAAACATGACTTTTGTGTGGCGCATAGAATGGTAATTTCTGTGTTAGAGAATAAAGGAGGTACAGTAACTGTGTGGGGCTCTATACATATAGAGTTTGTGTAGAGGTGTGGAGTGTGCTTGAAAAGTAAAGATTCAAAGATGTTTGTGTGGCAAATTCTGTAGAGATACAGTATGTCACATATCATATGAGCCACTGGATTGAACTGTCCTTTATACACTGATCTGGTCTGTCTGGTATTCGGTAGGCACTGCACATCACTGTACAGTGGTACTTGTTCGGTATTACCACGGAGACAATTCTATATGGCTCCTGCTGGGTAGAATGTGTTCACTGGTTAAACATCACCATGAATTGGTTAATGAGACCCAAATAGAAAAAGTATAAGAAGCTCTGGAATAGATCATACAGAGAATTTTCTACTACTGCAGTTACTCCATCTCCCTTTATACATTTAGCTATATAGCTCTCTGTCATTACATCACCTGTTCAGTCTTTGTATTTCCTACAGGCAAAATCATTATTTGGAAATAAGGTCTGCAATAGTCATATGCACAATTGAGCAATGTTTACTTTATCGATTGAAATATTAATACATCCTTATGATAGGGAACCATCATTGGTTATCTATTCATCTCCGTACAACCATTGAATCTAACTCTGTCTTATATATCAATGTCAAAGTCATTACTTGTAACAATAAAAAGAAAATTATAAGTTGTTTGTTCTGCCTGAAATCTGCTGATAGGTCTATATTTCAAGAAGAATAAAGTCAAGGAACAGCAAATATTGCCTATTGCATGAAAGGTAATACCTGACTACCTGTGGGGAAAGCTAATACAACGCCGAGAACTTATTTCATTCTGAATTGTCTCATATATTCTCCCATGCTGAAAGGTAAATGTGAAAATATTCTCATCTGTTCCTGCCTCTACTTGATAGCTGCAGAGCTATGAAGAAAGATTGGTATTCGGTATTCTTTTACTTTTACAGATTTAAATTGATTCACATTTAATCTTGTAGGTGGGAATTGCCTATATAAAGATAAAAGGAAGATATTCTTGCAGATGTCGACATCTAACTGCAACAGTAAAATGTGATGCACAGATGAACACAGCATTGATGCTCTGCTTTAGTCCTTACATCATTGATTATCCTGGATCTATGTTTAGGGATCCATATGGTAATATCAGAATTTCCCGATTAATGGATATTTTAAATAACATGAAATTTTGATTAATTCAATAAATTTATCTTTTCACTCATCAAGTCAATAATCAGCCACTTCTAGACCACTTTAATCCTCAATAGCAGATAAAATATGGCTTCATCCAAATTCAGATCAGCTACTGTAGGACATAACAGCATACATAGCCCATTTTTGCGTGCCCCAAAAAAACAGGCAAAAACTGATTTGTTTTTATTTAACATTGGCTCTATGTAAATGAATGGACATCAGTAGAGATGAGCCAATCGATGCTGCAGAAGTAGAATTTGATCCTTATATCAGGAAATATTTGGTTTGCATCAAATCTGAATTCACTCATGCTTCGTGATAACGATTCGCATTTACTTCAAAATGGCTGCTCTACATGGGGCAAGGAACTCTGGGAACGCGGGATCACCCACAATGCCATGCGTGCAGCTAATCAGCAGCTAGCCCTGTGATGTCACATCCCTTTAACTCCTTCGTGAGCGCACAGAGGGACAGTGTTCTTTTCAAGATATGCTTCATTTTTTCATCTGTGAAGATAGATCTGATGTGCCTTGCCAAAAATTTCGATTTTTGTCTCATCTGTCCATAGGACATTCTCTCAGAAGCTTTGTGGCTTGTCAACATGTAGTTTGGCAAATTCCAGTCTGGCTTTTTGAAGTTATTTCTGTGACTATTGTGGGTTTTTCTTTCATTAAACGAGGGTTCCAACAATTTTGTCCACGTGTATACTGTACCTGTGGCTGAATACATAGTATTAAGATAGGAATCTGTTGGCATTATAGCATAATCATTTCTTTACTGTTTAATATTGCGGCTATATCTCTGTATGTGGGTCTAAGTAGCTTTTTGGATGAAGCCATATTTTATCTGCAATTGAGGATTATTATAACTTGTGGTCTGGAAGTGGCTGATGATTGAAGTCTTCAGGAAAATTATTTTATTGAATTAATTAGTCTTTTTTGCTTGGTGTATTTCCAGAACCTTTTTTTGTTGTTACTTGCGCCAAGCATCATTCTTTTATATGTAAAATGCTGAAGAATATACAGGGGGCAAACGGGGTAATAAAAAAAAAAAACAGCAAAAAAAAACAAAAAACATTTTTTAAAAAAAATGGAAAATATAAAAATTCAAATCATCCCCCTAGATTATATATAATATAAAATTCAACAAAAATAAACATAAACGTATTAGGCATCCCTGTGTCACAAAATGCCTGAACTATATCTCTTTTGCTAAAAAAGAAGACGACGACAGGATATATTGGCTTACCGGACGTCCAGCTGTATTAACAAGCTATCCAGCTCTCCAGATGGATTGACTTGCTGGGTTTAGGTCCTATCAAATCATCCCATTACCTCTCAACTCATACTTTCGGTCCTACCCTTCCTGACTGGCTGTGGCTTTATGGATCCAAAGGACATCATCCTAGGAACTTAGATCAACTAGTCTTAGGAGCATGAGAGACATGGTGTGATCTCAGAGACTCATTAGCTTCTGCTCCATCCTTATTGATGCCGATATGTCTTCTACCTGCCGTAGTGTCCATCCACCTTCCTGCTTATGACAACCTCTGAAGAAAGGAGAAAGTTTGGTTCATCCACCATCTGGGATGTCCTCACTCAAAACGGCCCAAATTTAACCACCCAAGCTATTTCTCTTCTCAATAAAGGAACACATCTCTCTTTCCTTCATAGGAATCACTTAGACCACATTTTTCAATATCTTCTACAATTGAAAGGATTCCGGAGGCTCCTCACCCCCTTTGAGAAATCCCTTCCCATCATTATTCCCCAAACCTGGAAGATTTCTTCCATCTTGCACTGATACGTCCACCCAACCGAAAGCTCTAAACCGACTTTTCTCATTTCCTGGGAGTCTGAATTGAGTATCACTCTATCTCAAAAAGAAATTGATGCAATCCTGCTTTCCGCTCATGGTCACTCCCAATGTGTGCAAACTCAAGAAAACCACTATAAACTATTGATGAGATGGTACCGCTCTCCCTCTTGGTTTTTCCGTCATGCCTTATAATCCTCAAATGTCTGCTGGCGATGCAAATCCCAAGAAGGAACATTATCACACATTTAGTGGTCCTGTCCTGCCATCCAACCTTTTGGGAGGGACGTCCAGACCACAATCCAGCGAGTCCTGAAGATTCCCTTTTTGATTACACTGAAAATAGTGTGTTTATCTTTGCCATCGGCTCTCTACATCGCTTCTAAAACAAATCTGGCCACGCATTTGATTGCAGCGGCAAAACTACTCATCCTACAATTTTGGCTTCAAACAGAAGCCCCCACTAAAACAACTATGGGTTGCCAAAGTTTCTCATATCTCCCGCTTTGAAGAACTCTCGAGTTGGCAGAGCAGAACCCACCACAAATTTAAAAAAATGTGGCAACCTTGGTTTGATAACCGGGATTGAATATGTCTTACCTATCTACACTTTCTTACTTCTCTTCTTCATTTTATCCCCCGATACCTTCTTTCTATTTCTCTACTCTTAGCACTTTACTCCTTCACTTCCTTCCTTCCTTTTCTAATCCAAATTGTGCACTCTTCTTCCTTCATTCAACTAACTCTTTTCTACTAACTTACCCCCTCCCCCTTTAAATCCCTCCCCACACCTTACTATCCCTCCCATTATGTACGTTCCCCTCATGGTAAAGGAAACCGACCACAGTTATATATTGTTTCTAATTCTGTTATAGATGTTATTACACAAAATGTAATATACTTCTTTTTTCTTGACTCCGATTTTTACTGATTTTCTATGCTCTGACATGATATATTCCTGTATCCAACTTTTTATATCTGTTATTGCTAATATGTATAATTGAAAAACCTAATAAAAATATTTGAAAACAACAAAATGCCCAAACCATAACAATATAATATAGAAACGTTTGAATAGAAAGTGATCTAAACGTAACATATTCCCCAAAATGGTAGCAATAAAAATTACATCTTGCACTGCAAAAAAATATACTTTGCATAGGTCCATGCTCCATATACAGAAATATAAAAATGTTAACTGAAATGGCAACTCAAACAAAAGTTTCTTACAGTTTTTTATTTTTAAAAAATGTATTAACGTAGATAAGAAAGATAAGATATATCTTTGGTATCTCTGCGATCATACTGACCCAAAAAATATAGGGGACATGTACCTTGCTGTAGGCTTAATGCTGTAAAACTTAAACCTGTAAGAAAATGGGGCAACTGTTTTTTTCCAAATTTTACCCCATTTTCATTTTTTTACAACACAGAATATTAAATGGTGCAATTGAATTGATTTGGAAGGCAAGGAATAAGAACTGAAATCATAAAAAAGAAAAATGCAAAAAAGGCTAAAACTAGCCATATACTACTGAAAGCTGTCACATTTTGACCAACAGCAATTTCTTTCAACTGCTTCCTCTCAAATACTGTATGTGTGCACATGTTTTTTAATATGTGCAGGAGAGTAAGTTGCTTCCACTGCCTCATTATGAACCTTGAGGACAAAAACATTGGGCATGATGAAATCCAACATGCCAAACGTTACTCTCACAGTATCTGCCATCAGGGAAGACTTGGTAGGCCCCATACACATTAGATGGTCAGTTGGTCAAACCAAAATCAGCTCGATCAATAAACTAATAAGGTTATGTGCATGTCCAGTCTAAGATTCACTATACTGGTGCAGTGTCCCCTAAAGTGCTAAAGGCACATTGTCCAGTTTAGGCATCACAAACAAGATAACGTCTGTGACTTCAAGCAAGCCAAGCAAAACTGTGATCTCAAGCAGTCAGTGAGACAACTCACAGAGGTCAGCTGGAACCAAAAATGTATTCCAGTGACTTATTATATCAGCTGGAGTTCACTAGCAGCAAGCAAGGTTACTGAACCAAAGTTCCCTCACAGAACTTCAGCTGTAGAGTTATAGAGGACTGAATAACAAGACCTAAGGACAGGAAATAGCCGTGCTCCATCATGCGAGAGAGTGACGGCGCTGCACAGCTGCAGTACTTGTGTACCCCAAGATGGCTAGGATGAATGCCAGAAAGTAGTAGTATTGGGACAATGAAGAGGCGCTCTGAGAGGATTACAAGGAGCAGCTGGAAGATGCTCCATCAGCTAGATCACATCAACTCACAGTCACTGCCAGATTTTACCACCATGGAGGCATGACAAGTTTGTCGCCACCCCAACCACTTGTGGAAGGTTTTTTAATTTTATTTCAGAAACAGCAGTACAAAACAAAGTAGATGAAAAGGTGAAAATAGCTTTTAAAAACTTCATGCATGGTTATAGCAACTTTTTTGGTATGAAAAGATAGATAAATACTGTAAACAGACAGATTCTATCGGTCTCTTACTTTTCAACTGATCACAACTAATAAACTAAATTGATCAATTAACTTTAGGTATAACATACTGTATGATTCTTCTCAGACAATATTCTTATCTCTGTTTGGTCAATACACAACTCGGTAACTCAGGCTGTACTTTGTAATATATATTGATTCGGATTTCTGAAACCTGCCAGCAGTGTTACAGAAATACAAGTAAAGGGCTGGCAGTTTTCAATGTCTCATCTCCTGTAATTGTGTTCAAAATTGCTTCTTTTCGTGGATAGCTTGCACTATATTAAACCGAGAAATTGGATTGATAAAAGTCATGCCTAAACTTCTCTGCCATTCATTTCTATTTTGTGTGATTGCTGTTGCCATATACATCTTATAGTATCCTGTTCATAAATTGGTGTCTCTCAATGTCTTGTTAAAAACCTTTCCAAGTCATAATCATATTATATTACATATGAATTTTTTTCTTTAAAAAACGCACTTAAATGACTACTGTGTAAATGTATTACACAGCTGAGACCCAGGACAAGCTGCCATAGTCGGGAAATCAATAGCGGTCATGACATCTGGGTGGTTTGAGGCATTCTCTGGCAGTTGAAAAAAAAAACTTAAAATATAAAAATAAATAATAAAAAGTTTAAAAAAAAAGCACCTTTAATTTAAAAAAATATAATGTATACGAAATAAAATAAACAAACGTGTTAAGTCTCCCAAAGTGCAAACAATATCATTATTTTTTCCGTATGGTAAATGCTGTAAAAAATGTATACTGCAATGCACAAATGAATGTATTTTGGTTGCCTCTCTTCCCCCAAAAAATAGCAATAAAAAGTGATCAAAAAGTCAAACATACCAAAAATTCAAAAATTGGTACCCATATGGTAAACCATAACTTACCCTCAAATAAGTTATAGACAGAGGCAGAACTATTGCCATAGCAGTTGTACAGCTGTTACAGAGCCTACAACCTCCGGGGGCCCCATGCATCCCACATCACTGACGCTGAACAGCGTCAAGATGCCACTGACGCTATACAGTGTGGCACACGGAACCTTCTGAAGGATGAAGGGGAAACAGAGATGGCCATGGGCAGGAGCGGGGTTCGGTAAGTAGGGCTACAGCACTTATAGTATTTGCTGCATAAACCTCGTGGGATTCGTCTCGTGGGGTTCGCCTGGAAGTTTTGTTCAAACCAAACATGCCAAAGCAAAACTGCTATTATTATACTCTAGGGTCTTAAAAAACGGAGACCCAGGAGGGTGATCAAACATAAAAAAAATAGTGTTACTCACCTCTGGTGGGCTCTGGTGTTGGTCTTTGGACTTCATGACACATAAGGACGTCGGCATAACTTACTTGACTATTGAGGCATGTAACTGAGGACTGAGCAGTCTGTGACATCATTCAAGAGGCCCAAAGCCCAGGAGAGGTTAATAACACTATTTTTATGTTTATCACCTCTCCTGGGCCTCTGCTTATTATACTCTGGGGTCTGAAGAATCCCCAGAGTATAATAACAGTTTGTGGGTGGTGAACCGCAAAAAGGTTTTCAGTATTTTTAGCGAGCACCATAGGGGCCACTATGAAACATTACACTGTGTGGAAGAATCCCTATAGGATACTATACTGTGTGGAGAGGCTACTGTGAGACATTATACTGTATGGAGGCAACTATGGGACATTTTACTGTATGGAGGCCACTATGGGACATTATATCGGGTGAAGGGGCCACTGTTGGACATTACATTGTATAGAGGCCACTATGGAACATTATATTGTGTGGAGTTCTCTATGGGACATTATATTTTATGGTGGCCACTATGTGACATTATACTGTGTGAGGCCCAGCAAAAGGAGTGTTTTACCATATGGGGGTGTGGGGTGGAGGACCCCAAAATTTTGCTATAGGGCCCAGTCTTTGCTAGTTATGCCCCTGGTAATAAGCATCAGAATACTGTGACCCCAAGAAAAATACGGTAAAACATAATAAAACCAATATAAATATGGTATTGACATAACCATAATGGAAAAGTTGTCATTTTTAATGCAGAGCGATTGCTGTAGGAACAAAATGTAAAAAAATAATGATGATTTTTTTTTTCTTCACACGGACCCCCAAAAATATTTACAAAAGTTAATCAAAACATTACATGTACCCCAAAATGGTGGCAAGTGAAAGTACAACTCGTCACTCAAAGAATAATCCCTACTTAGTTATGTTGATAGAAAAATAAAAGTTATGTATTTTGGCAGAGAAGGAAAAAATGAAAAAAGTTGGAGAGCATTAACATCCAAACTACCCTTCATCCTTTAGGGGTTAAGCATAGGGCTTGAGAGGGTAACCTTTGGACAATTGCTATTTGTTAGAAGTTCCTCTAACCATAGGCTAGTCACAGAGCGTACCACTTCTAGAACTCTTGGCAGTCCAGTGTAATACTGTATTTGGTAAAACACAGCAGCAAGTGTTCTATACATCTGCAGCACCTTCACAGGGCAAATGAAGCATTGCACTTCTCCGACTGAAAATAATGGAGTGTCCATATAATAAATTTATGACCTTTCTTAAGGGTAGATCATTAATATTTAACTCCTGGAAAACCCCTTTAGGCTAAAGCACCACATTGCGGAAAAGCTACTTTTTTTTTGTTAAAGATTTTGCTGTGGTTTTTTAAGCCAAAACCAAGAGTGGATTTATCAGAACGGAGAAGTATAAGAGCTACCTTCATCTTCTCTATTTCTTTTGTAGCCACTCCTGTGTTTGGCTTAAACAAAACTGCAGCGAAATTCGCAACTAAGAAAACAGCTTTTCTGCAAAATGGGGCCTTAGCCTTAGGCTGGGGCCCCACGTGGCATAGAAGAAACTGCAGCTTTTTACAGTCCGTGCAAAGTGGAATCCCATCCATACATTGCTGGAAAATACTCAGAGTGGACACGCTACAATTTCCAAAACCGTCACAGTTTTGGAAATCGCAGCATGCCAATTATACTTACGGTTTCCCTATAGGTATAATTGAAGCAGAAAGTCTTTCAGAAAGTCAGAAAGACTTTCTGTGAAAATGCTGCAGGACAAAATGCGATGCGTTGCCGCTGCGGTTTTTCCCGCAGCGCTTTTTTGCTGCTGCCCGCTACATGGGGACTTAGCCTTAATGTGACTTTTTCATGCGATATCACACTGATATCACACTGAAACAAATTGTCAAATTCAATTTATAGACTGCTACAGTATGTCTATATTATTACTTTGCTAGTATGAGATGCCACACCAGATAGGAAGAGGAGAAAACAAACTATGACCCTTTATTTTTGGAGTGTCCAGTATTGTATAGGGCAGGGGTGTCAAACTCATTTTCTCCGGGGGCCACTTCAGCCTCACGGGGTACCTTGAAGGGCCAAGATTATTTTACACATGTATAAAAGTAACTTCTCCTTAACAGTTAAGCGAGCTATTAAGGAGTAGTTACATTTGTACAGTACTACTGTTACAATCAGCCCTTTGAGGGCAACCAGGAAGAACATAATGTATTGTTAAAACCTAAAAAGCATGTTACATACTATCCTCATCCTTTTCTGAATATATAAAAAATTAAGCACTATACAAATACCGTTTACCCCTGCAAACGGTATTATGCTCTATAATTGCCTCTGCACACAGTATTACGCCCCACAGCGGCCCCTGCACACGGTATTATGCTCCATAGTTGCCCCTGCACACGGTATTATGCTCAATAGTTGCCCCTGCACACGTTATTATGCTCCATAGTGGCCCCTGCAATCGGTATTATGCTCCGTAGTGGCCCCTGCATTGGCATTATGCTCCATAGTGGCCCCTGCAAACGGTATTATGGTCCATAGTGGCCCCTGCACACGGTATTATGCCCCATAGTGA
The DNA here is from genome assembly GCA_947044405.1 of Leptodactylus fallax. Classification (NCBI taxonomy): domain Eukaryota; kingdom Metazoa; phylum Chordata; class Amphibia; order Anura; family Leptodactylidae; genus Leptodactylus; species Leptodactylus fallax. The sequence continues at coordinate 1,944,012 of CAMRHE010000186.1, read as the reverse complement.
CCCCCCCACCCATGAACTATTACTATACTCTGGGGTCTTTTCAGACCCCAGAGTATAATGATCGGAGACCCAGGTGGTGACAAACATAAAAACCAATGTTACTTACCTGGGCCCCGGTGCGCTCCCTGCGTTCGGACTTTTTCAATGTCGCACAGACCGGCGTCGCAACATAATGACGTCGGCCTGGCTCACGTGACGCCTGGGACGTCACCAAAGAAGGCCGAAGCCGGCTGGGAGCAACATCGGATCGCCGGAGAGGTGAGTAACTCTGTTTTTTATGTTTAGCACCTCCCCGGGGTCTCCGATTATTATACTCCAGGGTCTGAAAAGACCCCGGAGTATAATAATAGTAGTATTTGATGGGGTTCGCTGGCCGCGGCCTCACTTACCATCCCCGCTCCTACACACAGCCGCTTCTGCGTCCCATAGCAGAAGGGGAAACGGGGGCGGCCACGACCAGCAGTGGGGATCGATAAGTAAATAGGCCGTTACGTGCTGGGGATGCTCCAGCAGGCAACGGCTTATTTATATATATAAAAAAACTTATCCTCATCTACCTCCGATGCCTTGATGCAGCCGCCGCCTCCTCTTCTTGTCCGCGACGTCTGCGTGTCAGCGTAGGAGGTGCGATGACGTCATTATATCGCTGCCTGCGCTGACATGCAGAGGTCTTGTAAACCAGCCCAGGACAGGTATCACGCAGCTTTGTTTTTTTTTTAAGCGGCCTGTCCTGGGCTGGTTTACATTACATAGACAATAAAAAATGCCGCTGCCCTGCGGGCCAGATAAGTGCCGGGCCGGATAACAGAAGGCAGCGGGCCGGATTCGGCCCGCGGGCCTTGTGTTTGACACCTGTGGTATAGGGGGTCAGCAACCTTTGGCACCTGTGTTGAGGTTGGCACTTCAGGCATATTTACTCTGCGGGGGGCTCTCTCTCATGTTTAAAACGCTGCTGCTAAATTAACACAACACAAAAAAAGGTTGATGACCTCTGGTCTGCTGTATTCTACATGTGTTACATGGGATCTGCCACGTATGGAGCCCTCTGATAGTCAGAGGTCCAGGGTGTCAGAAAACAATATATAAGTCTTTGGTTGTGTACCAGAAATTTTCAAAAAAAAAAAAGAGAAAATTTAGTGCAACTTTTCTAAAAAAAAGGTGGGGCTTATCAGTAGGAGGAGAGGTGTTGACAGTAAATAGCACCATTCAACCACTGAGATTTAGCAAAGCCTCATCATTATTCCTGACTGCAGTTCACTCGCTCTAGCCACTTGTTTATTCTGCAGCCCACTCTGACCATCTCACTCGCTCCGGCCACCTCTATTTATTCTGCAACCTCACTCAGGCCATCTCACTTACTCCAGCAATCTCTTTTTATTCTGCAGCCCCACTTTAACCTTCTTACTTAATTTGGCCGCCTCTGTTTATTCTGCAGTCCCTCTATGAACTTTTCATTCACTCCAGTCTTCTCTGATTTCTCCAGCCACACTCACCCTTCTAACTCACTCCTGCCGCCTATATATTCTGCATCCCCACTCTGCCTGTCTCACGCATTTCGTCCACCTGTTTATTCTGCAGCCCCACTCTGACTGCCTCACTTACTCCAGCCGCCTCTGTTTATGCTGAAGCCCCACGCTGAAAGACTCACTCACTCCAGCCTCCTGTTTATTTTGCAAACCCCACTCTGACTGTCTCAGTCACTCCAGCCGCCCTTTTATTCTGCAGCCCTGCTCTCATCATCTTACTCACTTTTTTTGCATCCCCATTCACCTCTTAGGATAACTCATTTAATGTCTTACGTTAAACTTTGCAACATCTATTTGGTGATTAAATTCTAGTCTTGATATTAGTTTAAAGTGACACCCATATACTTTTTTATTCTTTTTTTATTCTTTAGGATATTTCTGTAGTTGAAGTTGAATAAGCATTACAGTCCCAAATAAGAATACCATCTAGATAAGCTGGGTGCGCAATTGGAAAAAACTGCAAACAATGTGCTTTGTGTAGAGCTACATACCTGGACTTGTCCTCTTTAAGCTGTTAACCTCAACCGAGACAAGATGACTGACATTACAGACTTTGAAGATTCTGGACCAATTGTGACATCATGTGGTGTTTATGATTTCGTGTGCCCTGTGATGTTGTCATAGATGTCAGCGTTGTTTAGTGTATCTAGTGTAAAACATTAAATGGGTATTCCCATAGCAACAATCATAGATCATATAAAAGTACTTTAAAACTATCATTGTCTCCCATTAAAACTATCCACCCATTAAAACTATCCATCCATTAAAAGTAATTAGGCAAGCTGTATATGTCATTAGGAAAAGCCCAATGAAATCCTCTTCTATTACCACTGTTTGAGCACTGTAGCTGCTGGATATGTCCTGTAGTCCGTCTTCATTCAGGAAGCATGCTCAGTTACTCTTTTCATTCCCTATAGCTGTTTATTAGACCAGGGCTACATAACCATGAATGTGCCGTCCTAACAAAGCGATACTATACATGCTACAGTATATATTATAAAATGCAGCAACAGTTGAAAACCTGTGAAATCACAGATGGCCATGACAAAAAGTTTTTCTACTATAGTTTTAAAAAATATACAAGTGTCGCCCCTCATGCGACATCTGTGACAGCTCAGCCCCCTATGTTGTAGAGGACAATTGGCCTTCATACATCAGGACCTAGATGAGGCCACAACCTCTGCACCTCCTACAGCTACGCTACTGCATGACATACATTCAAAAGAATGACTGTACATCACTGCGCAGAGAGCGTGGTGTAACAATTCTTTACTATAGTTAAGCACAATACTGAAATGATCTTCTGTCTTATATTTTCAATAGCACTGCCTTTATTTTATACAGCGGACATGTTTAGAGCTTTATTATGCAATGACCTTTCAAAAATGTAGCTCTGTTTGGTGAAAGTCAACCAAAGAATGGCTTCTTAGTCTAAAAACTGGTGTGAAATTCTGTCGAGTTTGCAAGAATAAAATGCTGATGTTCACATACTATGTATGCTGCTGCCATTTCTATAACCTCAAGGGACCGCACTATGTAAAGAATGACATCTGCTTAATAACTGAAGTGTCTGTCTGCACTGTGACTTACTGCTGGGATTGAAAACATGATGAATACATAATTAAGACTTTCCATGAATTGTAACTCTGTGAGAAGTATTGTTACATGACAATAATAACTTTATTGTTTAAAGTAATGAATGCTCCACTTTTTATCATTGTTTATTGTATATCACATGAAAAAATAGGGGCTTAAATATAATTTCATTGGATAATAAAGTTAAGCTGGAAAAGTAAGTAATGTATAAGAAAGAGCATGACAGGATAATTCATTTTTTTAAACTAATTTTAATGCTTTTGCTATCTGACAGTAGAATAAAATGACAAGGATGGCGCTGTCACAGGAGGTCTACCTACATCATTACCTGTGACAGCCAACATACTGCTGTAATGCCCATCATATAAGATGACTCCAGTACAAAACACACAAACTACCTTACTTATTGCAATTCTTCCATTCATAACTGCATGATAAATAGTAAACATACAGTATACTGAAATGGAGATCATTTCTGTCTATAAGAAATCACAAGAAAAGAAGAAATCAGAAATCTGAAACTTGAAGAATGTCAGGGGAGACTAAGGTATAACGGATTTTACATAATATTGTTATTATATTAGCATTAAAACATACCTTCAGTTAGGGGCAGATTATAATAAAGGCAAAATGGGGTGTAGCCCGGGAACCTGAGGCTGCAATGGTGGCTCAACAGCAAGTAATTTCCCATTCACCCTCATTATAATCTGACCACAGGGGAAGTGAGTATACATAACAAATAGAGTTACTCATCTCAGGAGACCAGAAGAATCTCGAAGACGACTCAGCCTAATAAGCAGAGAAGGGAACGTATTTCTTTAATAAGATATATTACAATGTTTCTTATATTTACTTGTACTATTCACTTATGGAAAGCTGTTTATGACTGGAGGTATGCTTTAAGATCCTATGGAGAAGTATTCCCATTTTAAGCATTTACAGCATATAATAATTATAATAATAATAGCTTTATTTATATAGCGCCAACATATTCTGTAGCACTTTACAAATCAAAGGGGACATGAACAGAAATATGAGACATTACAATGTTACAAAGAAATAAACATATCAAACAATAGGAGTGAGGGCCCTGCTCGCAAGAGCTTACATTCTATGAGGAGATAGGGAGACACAAGAGGTCAGAGGGCTTGTTTGCTACAATGGTCCAGCCATCTTTTAATAGAAAAGGTTGTGTAACTGAAGCTGTATAAACTTGTCATCAGCTGGTATCTGTGAATAAACATATACTAAGTGCAAGGAGTGTGGTGTAACTGCACATATCCACATGACAGCATGCACGGGCCATCTATGATTGAATGGGAGTCCCTCATTGTCTGATAGGTAAAGGGTTCCAGATATGGGAGTGACACTTAAAAGGAATTTCTGGGACTATGATATTGATTAACTATCCTTAGGAGAGGTCATTAATATCATATCAGTGGGGGTCCAAAAATTGGATCCCCCACCAATCTACTGTTTGATTGCTTCACTGCTTGCTAAGTACTCTACATTGTATTGTGGCTGTACGTGGTATTGCAGCTCAACCCCATTGACTTGAATGGGAGTGAATTTCAACATGGTCATATGACAATGGATGTGACATCACTGACCTGAGAAGAGGAAGTAAAACCCAAGTGTTGCAAACACTTCAAACTGATAATTTTAAAGGGAAAAACACCCCCTAAAAACAATAATTTTTCATTTACATCTCAAGTTGTTTAGAACAAAAAGCAAACAAAACTAGATGTGTCCTTACTTTTTCCTTAACATATACTGAGATGATCAGTGTGAGATCACAAGCTTTTTAAAAAATTTTGCGACTTAGGCCGGGGCCCCATGTGGCATAAACTCAACGGTTCACGGAAAAAAAAAACGCGGCGTTTTACAGTCACAGCAAAGTGGATGGGATTCTAGAAAATCCCATTCCTACTTTGCAGTAAAATAAGCAGTGTTGCAGTTTTGGAAATTGCAGTATGTCAATTATTTCTGCGGAAATGCCGGCAGTTTCCCTATAGATATAGTTGAAGCAGAAAGTCCGCAGAGAAAACCTGCGAACTTTCTGTGCAAAGCGCTGCAGGAAGAACCGCGATGCGTTGCTGCCACTTGGGGCCTTAGCCTTATGGAAACAAATTAGAAAAGCCATGTTCACCATTTCTTTAACTTCTGAAAACCTCAGGTGGGGTGGAGACACGGGTATTCTTGTCTCAGCCATGAAAGACTGAGCTGAGAATAATGCTTTAGACTGGGGGCCCACGTTGCAAAAATGCAGCCTTTTGGCTGCGGCGGAAACACTGTAGCAAAAGACGCTGTATTTTCCATTACCTGCAAAGTGGATGGGATTCTGGCTTATCCAATCCACACATTGTAGAAAAAAAATTCACAGTAAAAATGCTGTGATTTCAAAAACTCTTGCCTTTTTGTAAATCGCAGCATGTCAAATATACCTATGTAAATGCTGTTTTGCGTATAGTTATAACAGAGGCAGAAAGTCCACAGAGGAAAACTCTGTGGACTTTCTGTGAAAAATGCTGCAGACAAATGACGCATTTCCGCCACAATCTTTTCTACAGCGTTTTTCCTGGGGCCTTAGCTTTAAGAGTTTGGTTTGCATACTACATTATTGCATAGAGTTTATTCATAAAAATTGAATTCCTTAACCCATTTCAATCTAAGGTAAGAGTGGACATAGCTGTAGCGACATGGTTTCTGTTTATAACTGATCATTTTTGAGCATTATAGATCCAATTATTATGATCTGCTCTGTTTCCAATATTGATGACAAAATCACAGTGTTGCAGACTATGCTATTTTTGCCAACAAAAATGCCTAAAAGCTCAGATGAAACCTAGTATGAACAGGGTCTTATACGTCATTGCCATCAAATAAAGTGGATAGAGCAAAGACTGGTAATAAAGGTCCTTGCAATCATAGTAAGGACATTTTTTCGACTACAACTGATAGGAAGACAGTGTGCTCTGAAACTTCCACTGCACAAACAGCATAAGGCATTACTTTTTTCCACGTAAAACTAACAGATGACATTAAGTGAGATGATAGGAATACTTTTATAGTTATGGTAGAGTGGAGTGTAACAACCAAATTGCTAGAGTTTATCTAGCCAGAACTGTTTGTCATACATAAAATCCTGATGTAGGGAGCTCAGAAAAGGTTCTAAATTTAGATCTCATATAAAGAGTCAATGCCACAGAACAGTTCATGTCACACGGTAGAATGAGCTACTATATTGTTCTATTGACTCATGGGCATAGAGCTGAAGCATTTCTGTTGAGTAATACTAAAGGTCACATAGCATAGAGTAGATTGCTCCATTTGCAAAATAGTGCTTTGGTTTGTTCTTTTCTTTCAATTCTATCATTCTGCTATTTACTTAAGACTTAAGACTAAAATGCTAGCTATGCCCTCTTTTTACTGTATATATCTTAGGTGGATGGAGTATAGAAAGGAACATAAAATAGTTACATTAAAGTTCTGACTTCAACTAATAAATTCGATTATTAGTATGCAAATATCTAATATAATTTGTGTATTTCAGCCTGCCTATTGTTTCAGGTGACTTTACAGGATAAGCTACCACGCGTGTGTACATGAAGAATAACACTATTTATGGTCTTTATATTACTCATGTTCTGCAGTTTCCCTTTGTGTCCTGTATCTGGAATTTGTAGTTCTCTTTGAGCTGCTAGGTGGAGACTAGCCACCATGTACTGCAGACAGCAAGTACAGAAGAATCTGATCCATAATTGTCTCTCTCTCGGGCGTGGCCTGGCTATGGAGGAGTGAGGCTGTGTTTTCCTCAGCTCCTTCCCTGGCTTACCCGGACCAGCGCTGATCCAGCTGACCGGATCATCTTCTGCCCCCGAAGTTATGGGCAAGTCCAGGCGGTCCCCCTCCAGATCTGCCTCTACCCCTCCTGGGGCCTCCACGGAGTCCACCATGGACAAATTTCTGCAGGGCCCGGCCGCTCCCGGCCCACAACATGCGCCTTCCAAAATGGCGCCCAACGTCACCGCCTCATCAAGCGGCACCCCCGCGAGTGCACAGTCGGCGGCCGCAGCAGTTCCTGACACAGAGGCGCCCCGGCCCCCACCAACAACTGGGGCCTGCTCCATCAACCCCCCGGAGCCTTGGATCTTGCGGGAGTCTGAGCTCCGCTCAGCTCCCGCTTCCGCCCTGTCAATCACCGCGGGGCAGGACTGTCCGTCGCTACCGCCATCCCCCGCATCCTCTGGGCACCAGCGCTCCACTGACACCAATGTCCCGCTGCAGCGCTCTCTCCTGGACCCAGCAAGAGGTAGGGAGACATCTACTCTGCCCTGGTCTGTGGCCTTCTCCACTCCCACCACAGCACTGAAGCCTGTGCTGCAGGCCCCTCTGTTCACCCCTCCTGGCACTGGGCCACAGTTGACCACATCTTCTCTGGGCGCCCCTGTCACCCGCAGCCCCTGTCCAGTTTCCATTATGGCCCCTCTGAGCCAGTTATCGGCCTCAGCGGCCCCGTACCTGCCTCATGTTCCTCCATTAACAACTCCTGTCACAGCCCCCGCCTCTGCTGGTCAGAGTGCGGGAGACCCCACTGGGACTATTGCAACCTGTGCTCCTACCTTCTCAGGTGCTTCCTCTGACAGCCTGGCTGAACTGCGTCAACTGAGTGCCCATCTACGTGCCATCCCTACAAAGTCTGACATGGAGGAATATGTGGCACGCCTGGAGCAGTCATACAAAACAGAACTGTCAGCCGTCCGTGCCACGGTACAATCACTGGAGGGAAGAGTGGACACCTTGGAGGCCTCCGCCACTTCGTTCTCCACCCAGTTATCTACCCATGACTCCATATTGCTGTCCCATACTCACCAATTACACCATCTGACAGATCTCATGGACGACCTCGAGAACAGGAACAGATGGAAAAACATCAGGGTACGGGGCCTCCCTGAAGTCATTGAACCCCAGCAATTGTACACCACTCTACATGGTATCTTTAACTCCCTCTTGGGGGTCCATCCTGACTCTCCACTCGAGTTGGACCGGGCGCACCGCTCTTTGGGCCCACGCCCTCTGGACTCTGCTAACCCTAGAGATGTCATCTGCCGGGTGCACAGATACCAGCTCAAGGAGGCCATTATGCGGAAGGCCAGGGACACCCGCCAAGTTGTTTTCCAGGATGCTCCCATCAGCTTGCTCCCGGACCTGTCCAGACTCACTCTTGCCAGACGGCGTGCCTTGAAGCCTCTTCTGGACCGCCTGATCCATCACCAGATCCCGTACTCCTGGGGATTTCCCTTCCGCCTGCAGGTCCGGTGGGATGGCCGCATCATCTTCCTGTCTCGTCCAAACGATGTTCCTGCCTTTACAGCTGCTCTTGGTCTTCCTACAGTACAGATCTTGGATAGGCCACTGCTACCTGGCTCCTCAGAACCAGTCCAACCAGCACAGTCTCAGCGCCGTCCCAGACGCCGCCGATGCAACCGAGCCTCCACACCTACAGCTCTGTCACGGGGCCATCAAGCCCTTCCAACTTGAACATTGAACTGTTCCTTTCGCATGCCAGCGAGAAAGCCTCTCCGTAACCCCTAGGGGCTCTCGTCCTCCCCCTCGTGGGGCAGTGAGTACTGTTACTATCTCTCCTTCCTTCTTCTTTCCCCTCCCCCCCCTTTTTTTTTTTTTTTCTCCTCCTTTCCTCACCCTTCCTTCCCTTCTCCTCTCTTTGCTTCTTTTCTTATTTATGTTTATGCATATCGTTTTTCTCGGTCAGCTTATTTTGTTATTACAGATATCTTTTCAGTGGCGTGGCCCGGGGGTCCAGGGGGGGGAGCAGCTCCTTTTTGGAAAGCTCGTTCCCCACCAGGGTCTCCGTGCTACTGTGTAGCACGTGTTTTGGCATTGTTTGCCTTTTCCCCACCTGGTTTGGTGGTGGTTCACCCCACCACCTTACTGTTTAGTCAGTTAAGACTTTGTTTCATATCTGTGTTAATTAGTGTTAGATCGCGTTAGATTTTCCCTTACCTAAGTGTGTCTCCCCTCCCCTTCCCTGTCTAGCTATGTCCACCTTGAATATTTGCACACTGAATGTACGAGGACTTAACATCCCACAAAAACGCGGCCAGATTTTGTACCAACTTCACAAAAAGCATTCTCATATCCTTATTCTACAGGAGACTCACTTCAAGGAAGGCCACGTACCGGATATCCACAACCGCCATTTCCCCGTTTGGTTCCACAGCGCCAACCCAGCCGCCAAGTCCAAGGGAGTATCTATTGCTTTGCATAGGTCTCTGCATCATGAGGTAATGGACACCCTGATTGACCCTGAGGGCAGATTTGTTTTTCTTAAATTGTGCATTGCGGGTACGGTTCTCACCATAGCGGGTTGCTACCTCCCTAATCAGGGACAATTGCGGTATTGTAGGGACCTGGTCGGCAAACTTTCTGATTTTGGCGAGGGGGTCATGATTCTCGGGGGCGACTTTAATACTGTATTGGATCCTTTGATTGACTCTACCCCACCCCACCCTCCCCATTCTCAGGCCCACCTGCGTAGCCTTAAGACTGCCCTCCATAACTCCCAGTTGGTCGACGTGTGGCGCATCCTGCATCCTAATGAGCGAGACTATACGTATCACTCCCCTGCGCACAACTCCTATAGCCGCATTGACTTTTTCTTGATCAGCCATCATGCCCTCTCTTGGGCCCCCACAGGACAGATTGGTTCCGCCCTTTGGTCGGACCATTCGCCCGTATTTTTGTCGATGGAGATTCCGGGACTCGCACGCCGTCCCTTTACCTGGCGTCTTAACGATAGCCTTTTAAAAGATTCCACATACCGGGAGGACGTCGGCGCTGCAATCAGGAACTTTGGCCTTGATCATGCCCGGGACTCTACATCACCCCCTCTTCAATGGGAAGCGTTAAAAGCGTGGTCCGGGGAATCTTGATTAAACATGGTGCACGCCTTAAAAGGGAGCGGGCGGCCTGGGCCTTTGTGCAGCTAGCCAAGATCCATTCCCTTGAAGTGCTGCATAAACGGTCTTGCTCTCAGGCAGACTTCACGGAGCTCCTCAACGCTAGAGAGGAGCTCCGAGCCCACCTGGACGAAATGTCCATGCTTTTCCGTGACTGTGTTCGGAAACATTACTATGAGTTTGCGGATAAGTGCAGTCGTCCCCTCGCGTGTTGCCTACATCCTCGCAATACCTCCACGTACATTCCTCGGATTAATAAAGGCACCGGGAGATCGGTCCATAACCCAGCAGACATAGCAGAGGCATTCCGCTCCTTTTACCACGACCTCTATAATATTCGGGGACAATATGCTGATCTTGCCCCAGACTCTCTTTATGAGAAAATCAGGGAATACATCGACGAGACCTTGCTCCACACCATTGCTCCCTCGAATAGAGTGCTTCTTGAGGACCCTTTTTCTGAAGAGGAGGTCTCCCTTGTCATTCAATCTTCCCCCTCGGGCAAATCCCCGGGCCCTGATGGGTTTACCCCCAGATTTTACAAGTCCTTCCGAGACCTCCTCTCTCCAATAATGGCCCGTGTCTTTAACAGTATTGACGACACCACTCCGCTTGCCTCCCAATCCCTATCAGCCCTTATCACAGTCCTCCCCAAACTTGGGAAAGATCCGTCCAGTTGTGCCAGCTATCGCCCGATTTCCCTGCTCAACATTGACATTAAGCTATTTGCCAAATTGCTGGCTAACTGACTGTCCCCTTTGATGCCGGGCCAGGTTCACACTGACCAGGTTGGCTTTATCTCAGGCCGCGAGGCCCGGGACAATATTTGCAAGACGCTCCTGGCGATCTCCGCGGCCCGTGTTACTGATACCCCCATGTGCTTGCTCTCTGTAGACACTGAAAAAGCGCTCGACCGTGTACATTGGGGCTTCCTGCGGGCCACACTCCAGCAAATTGGAGTTGGCTCAGGGTACTTGAGTAAAGTGCTTTCCCTTTATGGCGACGCGTCGGCACGGGTGCGGGTTAACGGGCTTCTCTCCAACTCCTTTCCGGTCCGGAATGGCACGCGACAAGGTTGCCCCTTGTCTCTTCTTTTATATGCACTGGTCATGGAACATCTAGCGACTGCCTTATGGAACTGTCCTAGTGTCCATGGCGTGCAGCTGGGCAACCGCTAGGTCAAAACGGCGTTATATGCCGACGACCTCCTCTTGTACATCTCTCAGCCGCGCGTTTCCTTTCCGTCCATCCTGCGTGAGTTCCGTCGCTTTCGCCACCTAAGTAATTTCAAGGTAAATCTCTCTAATTGTCTGGCCCTCAATGTCACCTTGCCCCCAGCAGAAGCAGCCCTCTTTGCGAACGAATTCCCCTTCAAATGGCACCGCACTTCCATTAAATATCTCGGGATCCACATCCCTTCAGACCTCTCCCCTCTCTACCACCTTAATTATTTACCGTTCCTTGAATCCCTTTCGACGGATCTGCGGAAATATGGTTCCCTCATGCTCTCATGGTTTGGTCACATCAACGCACTAAAAATGGATGTCATGCCCCAGTTATTATATGTGTTCCAAGCTCTGCCCATTCCAATACCACGCTCCTTTTTTGCTCGCGCCCAGACTCTGTTTGGGAGATTTGTGTGGGGAGTGTCACGAAGCAGGTTACGCTTCCGGACATTGACGCGCCGTAGACATCGCGGTGGTGCGGGCTTGCCCGGCCCTAGAATATACTATCGCGCGACAGTACTGTTGTTCCTATTTGACTGGCGCTATCGCGGGGTGGACAAGCAGTGGGTCTCTATAGAGGCCGACTTACTGTCAGCTCATCTCCCCTCCCTGCCCTGGGTTCCGTCTCACTTTCACCCCAGTATTATCAGACACTCCATCTTATCCTCTCATTTTCTCAAGACTTGGGATTCCTTAAGCGCGGGTGGTCGTATAGCCAGGGTCCCGGGTCCTCTCAGCCCTCTGTTCCGTAATCCCATGTTCCCACCGGAATGCTCCGCCGACAGATTTCTTTGCTGGCTGGCTAGGGATGATGTTCGTTTGCATCAGGTTATGGATAGCACTTCTCTTCCTTCTCTGTTACAATTGCAAGCCTCTCATCCCAATCTCCGTTTGTCCTGGTTGGAACATGGCCAGCTCACTACCTTCATTCGCAGGTTCTCCCTGCTTCCCACGCTCTCATCCTCTTTAACTGACCTGGAGCTTGCCCTTTCCCAGACTGACACCACTCCGCGCGCCCTCTCTGTTCTTTATGGCATTCTCCTCCAAGACGCCACACCCGGGCCCCCCCTCCTATATTGGCCCCTGGGAGTCTGACCTCGGTACTTGCCTTTCTACTGCCGACTGGGATAAATCCTACCTGTACACACACAAACTCCCGCTGTCCTGTGGCACGCAGGAAAAGAATTACAAAATACTGACCCGCTGGTACCGCTGTCCTGACCTCTTACATAGGATCTACCCTGGCGTCTCTGACCGGTGTTGGCGCTGTAGTTCCGAAAAAGGCACCTTATATCACATCTGGTGGGAATGCTCGGCCCTTAAACCCTTCTGGGATGCCGTCTTTGAGATTTATGCTAAAGTGAGTGGCAGATCTGTTGCGCCTTCACCCCAGCTTGCACTTCTCTCCATTATACCGGGGAGGGTCTCTGCCGTTAAAAAGGATCTTTTGAGACATTTCCTCACAGCCGCCAGAACAGTTATCCCCAGGCATTGGCGTAGCACTGCTATGACTACCCTGGTGGAGTTCCTTCAGGAGCTTCTCCTTATCAGGAGAATGGAGGCCCTGGTGGCTGAGGACTCTCCCGACCCCTCCAAATTTGAGTCCCTCTGGCGACTGTGGGTGGTGTTTCAGGAGTCCTCTGAGTTTTTCTCTTTTTTTTCTTGATTTGGGGTTGCTCTGTTTTTCTGTTGGTGCAGTGTCTGGCTGCTCTCCATTACTGTTCCTTTTTCTACCCCCTTCCCCATGTGTCCCCCCCCGTTCTTGTCGTGTCCTTGGTCTCATATGTCTCGTACACCTGTGTACTCCTTTTGGTCCCCCTCCTCTTGGTGTTTGTTTTAATTTACTGTTAGGTGGGTGGCCCTGTGGTAGCACTCTACAGTTGACTTTTTAGTTTTTTCAGCCTTCACCCACCTAAAGTTATAGTCATTTTAGTTGCCATTGTGTTATTTATTTCTGATTCTGTTGTGGCGGGCTTCGTAGGCCTTATTACCCAAACTTTTACTACTGTGCCTTATCCATAAATAAGGTGCCCTGTGTGCCCCCCCCCCGTTTGTGTTCTAACTGATATTGATGTCATAGCATTGTACCCCCTTTCCCTTTTCTTCTTTCTGTTCTTATTGCAAAACTTTAATAAATTTGATTAAACATAATTGTCTCTCTCACTCAGAAACAGTGCTAGGACCAATGCAGGACATACAGTGGGTACGGAAAGTATTCAGACCCCTTTAAATTTTTACTCTTTGTTTCATTGCAGCCATTTGTCATTCAGTTTTTCTTTTTTAATACATTTGCCAAAATAGCTACATTTCTGTTTTTTTTCTATCAAGATGGGGTGCTGAGTGTACATTAATGAGAAATAAAATGAACTTTTTTGCTTTTAGCGAATGAGTGCAATGAAACAAAGAGTGAAAAATTTAAAGGGGTCTGAATACTTTCCGTACCCACTGTATATAGAGAAGTACTAAACTGTACTAGCATGAGTGATGCGAAGTGTTTTAGTTGTGATAGACAGTTTCTATTTAGTTCCAACATGAGCCTAAGCCTGTGTTTTCTTCTCTTATGTCTTTCAATTTCTGCTGACTCATCTCTCCTACCCTAGACTAATTTAGACATGAGTCATCACAGCCAAGTGATCTGCAGTCCGTCTTGCTCCAATAGAGCAGTAATTTTCACTCTTTTTAGCAGAGGGGAGAGGTAACAGGGAAGCCTTAAAAGAGTAGAAAGAGTGATTTGTTTCTTACAAAATATAATACAAAGTTTCTTATAACCATCCTACTATTCATTCATACAAGTTTGTCGAAACAGCCTATTTAATTCTTTGCTGTTTCTAAGAGTTCTGCAGTCATTGAATGAGATCCTTCCATTCTATGCAAAAATCGTGCAGTTAAACACAATATTGTATCATATAACAGTTCCAGAAATATTGTCAGGTTTCTGTCACATCATAACTGATACACACTCACACACATATATATATCTATATATCTATTGATATATAGATATATATATAATACCCTAAGCCTTTTGCTGTCAATCATTTCTGTCAGCAATTTAACACGTACAATCCAAACTTTCAATAAGTGCCAGGCTCATTGTTCTAGGTGAAATATGCAGGGTTCAGCAGCAAAAATACATGTTGAAAATATCTGCCATGTATTTTAGCCAGAAATATGAGGCTATACTTTGATTTTGTGCTGAGGTTTGCAGATTTGACCTGCTATAGGTCAGCATACTAATTGGATCCACTCAAAGGATTACAGATGGGCGAACCTCTCAAGATTCATTTTGCTTCGGGTTCAGGTGGCGCATGACCAAGGTTTGTTTTAGGTTCAAGAAGTTCTGTATGAACTACGGCTTAAATTGGCTTGAAACATAAAACACTGTCAGGGCTCCTAGAAACCTATCTATCCAATTTCTAGCTCTCTAAGGCAAACACAGCCAAAGTTATGTCAAAGTGAAAATGCTTTTTATGTCTATTGAAAAATGTACAGGAAGCAGTCTATACAAACTCAGAGCTAAGGGCCGGTTCACATCTGCGTTCGCTTTCCTTTCGAGGAGTCCACTTGGGGACCCTCCGAACGGAAATGTATACGCATAGAAAAGTAGTTTACCTAAGGAAACCTGCGGACCCCCTAGACTATAATGCAGCACTTTCCTCTCTGCATGTTTCGTGCAGAAACCGAGCGGAAACCACACGGACCCCATTATAGTCTATGGGGTCCGCAGGTTTCCTTAGGTAAACCACTTTTCTATGCATATAGGTTTCCGTTCGGGGGGTCCCCAAGTGGACTCCTCAAATGGAGATCGAATGCAGATGTGAACCAGCCCTTAACCATACTCTGCGTGACACTCACTTTTAAACATTTTATCTTTTAAAATGCTCCAAAAAATTGCACTGTTTTTTTGTGAAATACTGCTTGCTTGTGGCTTTTTTTAGACACAGAAGGTGGTTAGATTACTGAAAGCAATGGTTTTATTGTTTTATAGAAAAATTAGCCCATTTTGATGACTTGCTACAGACTAGTTGTTATTTTGGTGACAAAATTGTGGCTGTGTGCTCAATTGAAATGTGATAAAGAATTGGCTTTTCAAAAAAAAAAAAAAAAAGCTACCAAAAATTACCCTGTTATGGGAGCAGATGTAAAATCAATTATTTTTTTTTTTGCCAATACTCTGGCACCAACAGTAGTGTGGTATAGTGGAAATTGATGGACCGGGCCACAGGTCATGTCTAGCTGGGTGGTGGTAGTGGTGGTAGCTGTTTAGGAACATGAGTGACAATTGGCCCCTCTATTTGGCTATTTGGAGGCATAAGCTTGAGGCGTGTGAAAATCCTCAAGGATCCAAGCTTGATTCATTTTGAAAAAAGTAATTTTTCCACGCTAGCGGTGGACAGTTTTGTCCTTCTAGGTGTTACAAAGCCGCCGTTGGCACTGAACACCCTCTCAGCCATGATGTTGAGTTCAGACAAAATAAAACTTCCATGGCAAACTGAGCCAGATCCTTCCTACTCTAACCTAACCTATTGGGCCTGAATTCCATAGGCTCAGAGTTATCTCCTTGAATATAGGTGCACTGTAGGTACAACTGTACTCGCCAGTGTAGCCAGTGGGTGTCAAGTGTCTGTTGTGGTTTGGTTGTCGCCGTGCACTGAAAAATTTATGGTTCATAATGTTCCACATACTGTATTGACTGCTGATGCAGGGGCTTCTACTGGCAGAGGAGGTGGATTGCTGGCTGAGTGAGTGGGGCTGGGACTGAGCAGAGGCTACCAGGGTATATGTGCGACTGACATTTGCAGTAGTCTCCTTAAACGCTTGGGCAATCTGGGTATACAGCCTATCCTGAGGCAAGATTCCAATTTTCCTTCCCTTTGAGAGGCAGGGAAGAATTCCCCCCACAGGGGTGAGCAACAAAAAACTTTAAGAAACAGATATTTTTTTTTTCAGATTAGCAGGCTGTGTCACACTGTTTATTAGGTGAGGAAAAAAAAACATTAAATAATGGAGATTTTTTCAGCTTAGGCAGAATCAGCGTTTTGCTGTTAGAATAGTCATTTGTATGTATTTAATGAAAAAAATGTAAACTCCCAAAACACACTGAAAAAAAAGATTTTTCCCTCACAGGAAAAACTATGTAAACAATTTGTGGACAGATCAAACTGCTCTTTTTTCAAAACAGACTTAGACAAAATTATATTATTGACAATGAAAGGGTTAACTGTCTGTATTACTGCTGCAGTCAGGCTCAAATAGCACAAGTATTCTCCCTCACTCCTATCTATGATGTATGTCACTAATCTGTGTGTATTTGATTAAATCTGACTAAACAGTGTTGTAATAATAATAATAATAATAATAAATTTTATTTATATAGCGCCAACATATTCTGCAGCACTGTACAACTTGTAGGGCTCAAGTATCGACAAAAAAGATACATTACAAAGAAATAGTCAATTCACACACTGGGACTGAGGCCCTGCCTGCAAGAGCTTACAATCTATTACTCTTAAGCTTGTCTAGCTCTGTTGCAAGCTTTGCAGCACTCAGTGCTCTGTATCATGCAGTGATTAATAACAGATCCATCTCCTACTTCCACCATCACTGAAATGCCTTGTGTTCCAGCCCACACAACTATATATACTGTATATTATATCAGCACTGTAAGGTGTCCACCTACCACTGACTATTGGCTAAGAGTTGTCAAGTGGCGCCAGAATGTCATAGTGACTCACAAGACATGTCTCTTCTGTATTTTTACTGTGGAGTACATGTGGTGGCAGCCATTTATTCAGTTTAGTTAAAAACTGAACAATTTGGAATAATTGGGTAGAAGCTGGCTCATGACGAATCGTTTTGCCCATCTCTACAAAGAATCTAATCAGTGTGCGGCTTACCACTGCAGTTTTGGCACTGAAACTATGGTAATATAGTGTAGACATGCCAGGAGCAGTGACAGGTCTTCTTTAAGTAGTATGAATTCAAGTGTGAAGAGAATATTGATAGATATAATCTGCCTAATTGTGATTGCAATAGTTTCTCAAGATTGTTTATTTCCAACAGAGCAGAGACATTTTTATCAGTCCTATGTCAGTGCTTTTTGCCATCTAAAAACCATTCCTAGATATCTAGAACAAATGTATGCATTTACCAGTACCAGTAAGGAGGAGGAGATGAGCAGTAGCGTAACTAGGAATGGCTGGCCCCCAAGGCGAACAACCCCCCCCCCCCCGCACAAACCACATTCCCCTCATTCCTGTACACACTATTATGTGCCATAGTGGCCCCTGCACACAGTATTATGCCCCATAGTGGCCCCTGCACACACAGTATTATGCCGCATAGTGGCCCCTGCACACAGTATCATGCCCCATAGTGGCCCCTGCACACAGTATTATGCCCCATAGTGGCCCCTGCACACACTGTTATGCCCCACGGTGTCCCCTGCACACAGTATTATGCCCCATAGTGGCCCCTGCACACAGTATTATGCCCTTTTCAGACCCCAGAGTATAATGATCGAAGACCCAGGGGAGGATACAAACATAAAAAACTGTGTTACTTACTTGTCCCTGGCTCCTACACACTCCCCGCATCTTCAATGTTGGACCAGATGTCACGGCCGGCGTCGCGATGCATAATGACGTTGGCCTGGACGTCACCAAGGATGCCCGAAGGCTGCGAGAGCAAAGGAGAGGTAATTAACAGTGTTTTTTATGTTCCCTCACCTCCCCTGGGCTTTCGATAGCAGTGTTTGTGGGGTTCACGGCCCACGGCCTTACTTACCGATCCCCGCACAACTCATGCAAATAACTTAAGATCTGTCTTGAGTTGGGACTCCTGCTTATGAACTAACACTTTGGGCACAATTGAGGAAGAGGATGGGTTCCATCAACTTAATCCTGTGGCCCCACATTGTGGAAATACAGATTTTTTGTTGTAGATTTTGCTGCAGATTTTTGAGCCAAAGTCAGGAGTGGCTTGTAAAAGAATGGAAAATATATAGGAAGTTCTTAGATCTTTGTCTTCTGTTAAAGAGGACCTTTCACGTCCTCATGTATATGCTGTTTTACATACCGCTAGATAGCCGACAGTGCGCTGAATTCAGTGCACTGCTGGCATTCCCAGTATGTGCCCCGGGGCTGGAGATATCAGCGGTCTTAGTTTCACAGTTCACCGTCAGAAGGGCGTTCCTGACAGTCTAGCTGAGCTGGGAGGACCACCCTCCCTGACAGTACTCGTCCATAGACTTGTACTGGAGGGGGCATTCCTCACAGCTCAGCATCATCACTGGACTGTAAGGAACGCCCCTTCTGACAGTACAGGGCTATAGACGAGTACAGAGAGAGGGGGCGTTCCTTAACGACCAGCGATGACGCTGAGCTGTGAGGAACGCCCCCCTCTACAGTACTGTGGAGGAATACTGTCAGGGAGTGCGTTCCTCTTAGCGCAGCTAGACTGTCAGGAACGACCTTCTGACGGTGAACTGTGAAACTAAGACCGCCGATATCTCCAGCCCCGGGGCACATACCGTGAAAGCCGGCAGTGCGATGAATTCAGCGCGCTGTCGGCTTTCTAGTGGTATGTAAAATAGCATATACATGAGGACGTGAAAGGTCCTCTTTAAATCCACTCCTGACTTTGGCTCAAAAAAAAAATGCAGCAAAACAAAAAACGCTGCGTTTCCGCAACGTGGGGTCATAGCCTAAAACAGCATACTTTATTTCTTCAATGTATGGGGTAAAATCTGTCATAAATCTGCAGCACAATCTGCAAAAATTTTTCTTTGTGTACGCTTAGCCTTGAAGAGAGGAGTACAGTACATTAGTATGTACTAGTGACACATATCTTAAGAGGAGGTAGCACTATGAAAAAAAAAGGAAAGCACTTACTGAAAATCCATGTATCAAAAATAGAAAGTTTAGTCTGCACCAGAAAAAGTTGGTGATGTGTTTCAGAAATTAATCCTTAATTATAAGATAAGTGGCAACGAGCAATGTCATAATTAAAAGTGAAGAACTCAATGGCGCTAGGTCCCCTCAATTAAATTATGAGCAAATTCATTATACTTGCAAATGTGCTCTATGCACATAACATGCTCAAGCTACTGTGGGTAAGGAAATTCTCGCATTACTTCTGCATTTCTATCCATGAGAGGTAGTTTTATAATATAGCAATGATATATCAAATAGAGTCTGTGGCTCAGATCAGCAGGGGTTCCCTTATTGACCAGGATAATTTTTTTCCTATATGACCACAAGCTTTAGAAACAGAAAATTTAATAGCTCTAAGGGTCTGATTACATGGCGCTACCATGACAATGACTGAGAAGAGGCTATGGCTTGGCCATGGCTTGGCCATGAATTGGCCACAGTGTGTACGTAAAAATGGCAATTGCCACAGTATTCCATTCATTGACTGTAAGCTGATTGCTTATTTTATGCTTTGAGCTTATGGCTGTGTGGTACAAAGCACTCTTTCACAATTTACTCATGCAAACTAACCAGTTCAATACTAGACTGATTTTTAAGTTATTTAGTACATGCTGTTTTGAAATCTATAGCATCAGGTTTTTTGGCCAGCTTTTCAAAAATATTTATTTTTGCATTTTTTTGGTCATTTAAATTTTTTTCTTTTTTTAACGACAGCGATATAAAAACAAAAGATAAAAATGTGTCAGTTTTTTAAATACAAACATACTAAAATAGCACTAATTTTTTTTTTTTTTTTTTTTAGGCTAAGGCCCCACGTAGTGGGCTGCAGCGAAAAAGTGTTGCGGGAAAACCTGCGCGAAAGCGCATTGTGGTTTTTCCCACAGCACTTTTCACAGAAAGTCTGCAATTATCCCCTGTAGACTTTCTGATTCAGTTATAACTATAGGAAAATCGATGGCGTTTCCATAGGTACAATTGACATGCTGCTTTTTCTGCAATGTGTGGATGGAATGGATTGAAATTCCATCCACTTCTTGACAATTACGCCATGTGGGGCCCCGGCCTTAAATTGTTTCCTATCTCCACCTATGATAGTTTGACATAGGGAATCATAGTGATGTGTGGTCAGGGATGGGGTTTGAAGCAGCAGTATGTGTTAGGCTAAGGCCCCACTTAATGGGCCACAGCAAAAAAGCGCTGCGGGAGAAACAGTGCTGTTTCAATGATACCTATAGGGTTTTGGAAATCGCAGCATGTCCGCTGTGTGTATTTTTTTCGCAAGGTGTGGATGGGATTCACTTAGAATCCCATCCACCTTGTTGAGACTGTAAAACACAGTGGAAAAACTCTTTACGCCACATGGGGCCCCTTGTCTATTTTTTTTTATTCTACACATTGTATCTGCCATGAGGTCATAAGAAACCTTTGGGTGGCATTTAAACATTATTGCAAAACATATAATTTTTTTTATAGCTGATCTTTTGCTAGAACTGAGGAAGACATATTAACCTCAGTTGCAGGGGGAATATGGCCTCGAGGAACTCAGTAGAAAGCTGCTCTGGGTTTGCTAAAACACAGCAGTTTCTGTAGTTACCCGGCACCCGACAATCTCGTGATTGCCAGGGACAAGAGCAAGAAGCGTTGTTTCGGCTTCCTGATCAGCTGTGTACACAGCCATCAGGAAGGCATGGTTGGCAATAAACTGCCTTCTCTATGGGAAGTCTTGCTGTCACTAGCCACTGACTACCCTATCTTGCATCTGTACAAATAGAAACTCCCTTGCAGAGTTATATGCCGACCTGCTATACATTTAACAGAAATAAATTAATAAATAATTAGAATAAATCTTATATAATTTTGGTATGAGTAACATTTATTCAATGCATTCAATTGTAAATTGGTTCAAATTATTAAGACTAACATTAGAAATAAATTAATTTCAAACACAAACTTTGTCTCATTCATATTTGTACAAAATAATATGAAAAAAGTTTTGAAATAGCAAAGTTGGTAGCAATTTTGGATGCATGTGTTATATTAATAATACAGGTTTTCTTCCAGGTTCTGGTACTCTCTAGTCTATTGCCCTAAGTAAACTGTAGCTGGTCAATATTGCTTTTCAGCTCATTCACTGCGTGGTTGTTCTGTTTGCACAGATAATTTTTTTTTATGAAAGTTTTGTCACATAATGTATTTTCATGTGAGTGTTCTGGAGTGTGAAGAACATATGGTATTCATTACAGCCAGTCTATGAACTGCGTCATTAAATGCTAGAGAAGTCATGAAACCTAACTGAGTGTGCTGTTGAAATTTGACCAGACCTTAGAATGCAAAAGGAGCTTCTTTAAAGATGGATGAAATCTCTAAACATCTTGATAGGAATAATGAGCAATAATGAGCTTAATTAAACACTCGAACAAGAAAAATATTATTTTATTTTATTCATGTTGTAAAAAGAGATGAAGGCTATAGCAGGTCTGTAATTGTGGAGTATTATTTTATCTGTATGTAATGTGTTAAACAACTTTTATTGAATTTGTAAAAAAAAGCAGCAAACATCAGCCCAAACAAAAGACAAAGACCATGCAAAGTCGCTTAATAGCTAGAGGAAAGGGAGACACCATGTAGGAAGCACTTTTGATCATTTTTTGGCACAACAGTGCCTTTTAAGATAAATAAAGTGATATAAGCAAAATTTAGATGAAATGACAATGCTAATTTAATTAACAATGTGAACCAGGCTTAGACTGACCACCGGGTACTGATGAATCCCCTGGTGGACCCCCTTCCTTTAGGAGGCTCTACCAGACCACATTGCCTTTTTAATAGGCACTGGGGGTGCAGAAATGACCCCTATTAACTTACTTATCCCCACTACTGCTCACTGCAGTCTTCCTCTTCAGTGGAGGAGGCCACGGACAGGAGCGGGGATCAGAAACTGAATGCAGGCTGTTCTCCCCGATTCTGCAATGTGGTTGTATTTTTAGTGCTGCCCTGACCTGGTTTTGTTACTGGGTACTATTTTGAAAAAAGAGATGTTTTGGTAATATATATTTCGTAGTCTTGTGAAATTGGCGATATTTTCTTTTGTTTCGTTTTGATACATACGTTTAGCTCAATTGGTGTCTCTATTTGTCCTGTTAGCCTTTTTGAACTTCAGAGAATTCGGATTATGTATTATTCTGGGCTCTTATCTGTCTGATTAAATCGAGTCTTTAATGTTCTGGAGCTATTTTATCTGGATGGTAGGCTGATTGGGCCTCTCCAGATGGTTTTTGGCTTAGTATCTATGAGTGTTTTGCTGCCTAGCAACTGGGTGGCTGCGGGTTGACTGTGGGACGTGCCTCTGGCTTTAGATGTATAGTAGCGCTGGGAGAAGGTGACTGAACATTCGTCTTAGCCGATATGCATACGAGGGGTGTGTTTAAAAGATTACCTTATTGCGCATGGTTGTTCTCAGTGGGTTGTGATTGGCCTGAGTTCAGCAGAGTTTGCGCATGCGCGATAGCTTTATCTCACGCTTGCGCTTATTGATGCAATACATATATCGTCTCTAGTATACTAGAGATGACGCGGTCCCGTAAATGACGTCATTAGTGCGCGCCGATTTTAGCACGGATTTCGAACATCATCTATGAGTTAGTGGGTGGAGTCCATTACTATATAACTTGTCTTGGGATGTTTGGATGTTGCTATCATTGTCACTACAGGGTGTTAGATAGCTCTTCTCCATTGTGGGGTTTTATTTGCTTTGCTTTACCACTGCAGGCAGCATTTATTTATTTATTTTGCTTTACTACTGTAGACAGCATTTTTTGGCGTTTATGAGTAGTCTATAAAGTCCCCTGATGATTTTTGCGTCACTGTACCAGGAAACATGTAGGGACTAGGGATAAATAGGGTCACCTTTAGGGACAGTTTGGTACTGCCCTTGTTAGGGCGGGAGTCATTTAGGGTGTAAGGGTAAGTGTTTTAGGGGGAGGAATAGGGATTGTGATTTCTTCCTCCTGTGATGCACCCTCACCTGTTGGTTTACTCCCGTCTTCAGACATTGGTAAGATCGTTTCATTACTTATTTATATGGCTGCCATGATATACAACTTTATATGGTGGTAATTTTATATGTATTTGCTATAACATTATACTCTATAGAGTGACAAATTTATGATGATTGATTCAGTCTTAGGGTCCTTGGTATTTTAATATTTAATATTAAATGTTAAGTTTTATTATTGTTTGCAACAGTGCTTTCTACTAATAAATAAGTTAACTAGACAGAAACCTCATACTCCACCCATCACTTCTCCATAGAGATCCGTGTGTGATGTTGATTAGTTTGAAGATAAGGGACAAGAGAACAGCTCAATAAGTGGATATGGAAAAATATCGCCTTAATAAAATATATTACAAAGTTTCTTATAGTCACAATGCAGTATTCATTTCTGAAAAGTTGTTTATGACTGGAGGTACAATTCAAGTACAGCTCCTATTACTCCATACCTTAGCTCATAGAAATGGACAGTTTTCATATTACTTTACAGTAATGATAATATTAGGACAGTATGACTAGTCTTAGTAATGTTAGTCTAATCCTTAACAGATTCACTACTAATGACCTCATCTCATAGACATGCCACAGGCAGCACTATTGTTTGTTTAAATGAGTTCATGATTCACTCATGATTCAGACAAACATTCAGTTAGCCTATAATTCAATTATTATGAAATTCACTTTTAATTATTATAACATTGTGTGTTATTTATTTCATTTTGCATCATACTTTGTGTTAGCCATGTGTGCTTGTCTTTCTGCTTACAGCAAATATTCAAAAATCCAAAACCATAAAACAGTACTACTTTAATAGTACTACTATAATGTATAAGAGGTCCAATATAGATTATTGATGCATTGTTCTCTGTAAACAGGACTTCACAAATACTACATCTATTTCAAAATTTTCAGGAGGAAGAAAACCTCCATAATATGGCATATTTTAAAAAACCATATTAACCCTTTAATGACGCAGGGTAGTTTGTACGTTAATGCTCAGAGACTTTTTTCATATTTTCTCTCCCCATCTTCCAAAATTCATAACTTTTTTTTATCTTTCTGTTCACATAGCTATGTGAGGTCTTATTCTTTGCTTGATGAGTTATACTTTCATTTACCACTATTTTGGGGTACATATAATGTTTTCATTAACTTTTATTTACGTTTTTTGGGGGTCCATGTGAAATAACACACAGTTCTGTCATATCTTTTGCATTTTGTTTTTACGGCGTTCCCTCTGCATTAAAAATGACACGGCAGCTTTGTTCGGCGGGTCATTACGATTACAGCGATACCATATTTATATTGGTTTTTATTACGTTTTACAGCTTTTACAAATAAAACGTTGTTTTTTGAAAATGAACGATTTTGCTGGAGTCACCATCTTCTGACGCCTATAACTTTTTTACTGTACTGTTGACGGAAATATATCAGGGCTCTTTATTTGCGGGACAAGTTGTACTTTCTATTGGTATCAATGTTTGGTATGTATGACTTTTTGATCACTTTTTATTGTTATTTTTTGGTGAAAGCAAAGTGACCAAAATACGTAAATTTGCGCATTGCTGTATATTTTTTGTTTACGGGTTCACCATATGGAATAAATAACACCATTTTTGGATAGTGGGGGCTTATACGCACATGGGGATACCTAACATGTTTGTTTGTTTATTTTTGCTTACATTATATATTTTTGTAATATAAAGGTTTTTTTTTTTACTTTTTATTATTTGTTTATTTATTTTTGTGTGTTTTTACTATGTGTTTGTGTGTTTTTTCACTTGTTCCATTTCCCACAAGGAGACTTGAAGCTGGGATCTCTGATCCCCTGTGTAATGTCCTGCAATATATAGTATTGTAGAACATTGCACAGTAGTTCCTATGGGAACCATGCATAGGAAGTCAGGAGGCCATGGCCCAGCCTCCTGGCTGCCATGGCAATCCCTCGGAAACCGCAGTCTTATCATGGGAGTTCCAAGGGGTGATGAGGGGGTGATCTTGCCCCCGGACCTCCTGGAAGCTGTCATCACTATTGATCACAGCATTCAGGGGGTTAATCTGCCGGAGTCGGAGTATCTTCCGACTCTGGCAGCTGGTCCCACCCCTTGGCTGTGTAATACAGCCGAGAGCAGGTTGTAATGCCACATGTGCAGCTTCTGTGCTGCGGCATTACAGCGCCGTAATAGTACTGAGCTGAGCATGAACTATATACATGCCGCGACATACTATTACGGCGCGGAGCAGGAAGGGGTTAAAACATTAGGCATTTGAAAGTAAAGAACAGCCTGGTGTCAATATATGGCTTCCTAAACCTTAGAGCTTGTGCCAAACAATAATATGGCCAGAGTCACTTTAACCATAGGGCAAATGGTAGATCTGCTGGGCCCTATATTAGTGGGGGCTCCCTTAGTCAACCTCGATTGGATTGGTCTGGGTGGCATGTTACAATTTTAATTGTATAGACATCTTTAGGAAGCAGATAAAGCTGACTATAATGGTGGAGCACTGTAATATCAGCTCCGTGATCCACCATTCAGGCTACAGCTGATTATGTCTGCAGCAGAAAGCCACGAAGAACACCACATTGGAGACATTATTACAGCTGGAGGCTACAGGCAGCCAAGTAGGGATAAGGTTAGGTGAGTGTAACTTTTTTAAAAAATTTTATGTAATTTATTGAATAGTCACTGTGTGGGCATTATGTGGCGGCCACTTGAGGGCACAGTAAATTATGTGTATGTGGGGGATCAACTTATGAAATATTTGAACTGGGCCCACTAATGTGTTAAGGGTGGGTTCACACCTGCGCTTGGTGTCCGTCCGTCACCAATCCAGTGAAAATCTCAGCGAACTGGATTGGCGTCGGATACAGACCGGTCAGCGGCGCATTGGTTAAAAACCCATTCATTTTAATGGGTTTTTAAAGCAGTACGCGGGTGTGCGCTTACACCCTCTGCGCTGCCAATCCTTTTTTTTTCGTCGGACACGAAGTCCTGCATACAACCCTTAGTATGGCTATCTGTATGAGCTTTTACATTGAGGTTATGACATGAATAAATAAATGCAATCTGCATAAAGTGCTTTGTGTAATTGTACTGTAGCATTGTTTTGTTTTTTCATGTTAACTATATTAAAAATTCTGTGCACACTCATTTCTTAATATTATGTAATAGCGATCATACCTTCATTTTTTTGTCACATAGCTTGAAAGTCTTTGCATAAACATAGATTTAACCCCTTATCTAGTGCTGTATAGTGTTTTCTTCTGTGGCTGCTTAACCCCTTTCAGCTCTGTGACTTGCTTTTACATCACACCAAGGATATAGTTAATTCTTATTGCAGTATTATTATGGCGCATGCTGCTGACCAGCATATAGTTAATTCTCAGTTCTGTAATAGTATAGTGCTTGCTACTGATCTGTATTATACAGCTGTCTCCCAGCTCTCACTGCTGGAGCTGGCGATAACTCATATTCCAGCCAATTAACCCTTTAGATGCCATTTTATATACTAATCACAGCATTTAAATGGTTTTGGTGGCTCCTTCTCTCATCCCCTTGGCTTTCTGCAAACCTTGCAGGGTGCTGATGTTTTGCCATGGCAGTCTGGAGCCCTGACAATGCCGTCTAATGTGTTTGTGTAACATTACCCCAGTGTAGCATCTTTTGTCATACCAGCTAATACAATGATGGTATTCAAAGCAGCCAACACCCTGTTTGCCCTAAATTCTTCTTCGTGAGGTATGGTCGAATAAGCTCTCAGACACTTGCAGGATTTGTTGGTCACCAGGTACTTTTCTTGAAGTAGTTGCAGGTACAAATGACTACACAGAGGGTTCACAGAAAAATCACAAAACTGGCCCTCAATGACAGTGTCAGAATTGCAAATCCTATGGAGACATCATGTACATTGCCATTTGCACAGGGGTTTCATGCATTCATGGACTCTGCTACTTAGAGCTATCATTACATGTCACACATGTCAGTCTTCACGTTTCATGAAGCTCCGAACCAAACATGCTTCCAAACCAAGCTTCTGCTAAGCTGTTTCCCATACCAATTCCAGCTACTGAAAGGCACGGGAAAACTCTTACAGTCATATGAAAAAGTTTGGGCACCCCTATTAATCTTAATCATTTTTAGTTCTAAATATTTGGGTGTTGGCAACAGCCATTTCAATTTGATATATCTAACAACTGATGGACACAGTAATATTTCAGGATTGAAATGAGGTTTATTGTACTAACAGAAAATGTGCAATATGCATTAAACCAAAATTTGACCGGTGCAAAAATTTGGATACCCTTATCATTTTATTGATTTGAATACTCCTAACTACTTTTTACTGACTTACTGAAGCGCAAAATTGGTTTTGTAACCTCACTGAGCTTTGAACTTCATAGCCAGGTGTATCCAATCATGAGAAAAGGTATTTAAGGTGGCCAATTGCAAGTTGTTCTCCTATTTGAATCTCCTCTGAAGAGTGGCATCATGGGCTCCTCAAAACAACTCTCAAATGATCTGAAAACAAAGATTGTTCAACATAGTTGTTCAGGGGAAGGATACAAAAAGTTGTCTCAGAGATTTAACCTGTCAGTTTCCACTGTGAGGAACATAGTAAGGAAATGGAAGACCACAGGGACAGTTCTTGTTAAGCCCAGAAGTGGCAGGCCAAGAAAAATATCAGAAAGGCAGAGAAGAAGAATGGTGAGAACAGTCAAGGACAATCCACAGACCACCTCCAAAGAGCTGCAGCATCATCTTGCTGCAGATGGTGTCACTGTGCATCGGTCAACAATACAGCACACTTTGCACAAGGAGAAGCTGTATGGGAGAGTGATGCGAAAGAAGCCGTTTCTGAAAGCACGCCACAAACAGAGTCGCCTGAGGTATGCAAAAGCACATTTGGACAAGCCAGCTTCATTTTGGAAGAAGGTCCTGTGGACTGATGAAACAAAGATTGAGTTGTTTGGTCATACAAAAAGGCGTTATGCATGGCGTCAAAAAAACACAGCATTCCAAGAAAAACACTTGCTACCCACTGTAAAATTTGGTGGAGGTTCCATCATGCTTTGGGGATGTGTGGCCAATGCCGGCACCGGGAATCTTGTTAAAGTTGAGGGTCGCATGGATTGAACTCAGTATCAGAAGATTCTTGAGAATAATGTACAAGAATCAGTGATGAATTTGAAGTTACGCCGGGGATGGATATTTCAGCAAGACAATGATCCAAAACACAGCTCCAAATGTACTCAGGCATTCATGCAGAGGAACAATTACATTGTTCTGGAATGGCCATCCCAGTCCCCAGACCTGAATATCATTGAACATCTGTGGGATAATTTGAAGCGGGCTGTCCATGCTCGGCGACCATCAAACTTAACTGAACTGGAATTGTTTTGTAAAGAGGAATGGTCAAAAATACCTTCATCCAGGATCCAGGAACTGATTAAAAGCTACAGGAAGCGACTAGCACTAGAAGTCCCAGAAATTTCGAGCTCCCCCTTGAAGTCCTGAAAGAGGGTCAAATGACCCTTAGTCCAAACAGACAACTCTGATGGCTCCAATTAGCATCCTTTCATTTGTAAATGTGGCCATTATCTGAGGAATCTGCAGGGGGCAATTGTGTTGATCCACCTCAGGTCTTGTAAGAGAGTGTAAACAAAAGAATGTAAGATGCTCTTGAGTGTGTCTGCCCATCCCCCAGCTGCATTGTTGTGCTGGGAATATGCATAAGGTTGCTAACACCTTAGCAAATTTGCATGCAGCCTTTTGTGCTGTGGGGGATGTGAAGGGACTGCTTCACCTATTTTGTTCACAAGAAACAAAATGCAGAGAAGGCACACCATTCAACAGGCATTGGAACTGATCCTGAGCAACACCAACCCTTCTGACTCAGATGGAGAAGACATAGTCCTTCAACTGGATTCGGACTCTGAGCTGTCTTCAGGTTAGATTTTTTCAAATTACCGATTTTTATTTCCTGACTATCTTTTTTATTTAGAACCAAAACAAAATGTTAATTTGAAATTATTTATCTTGCAGATGAGGAGACTCCTCCTCTACCAAAAAAGAGAGCTTGGTTGGCGAGTGAGCCGACAGAGACCGCAAAAGATGGCACAGTGTGGCGTGAAGTAGAAGTGGGGAAACGTCTCCATTTCACCCCAATAGAACCGTACCCTACAGATGGAGAGCCAAGTGCTAAGGCCAGACGAAGTGTCCGGAGTCGCCTTCAGAGCTTCCTCTGTTTTATCACTCTTGACATGCTTCGTAGCATTCAAGAATGGACTACTCAACATGCACGTCACACGGAGCAGGTGGATTGGTTCATGGGTCTCCCGGAACTAATGGCATTTATTTCAGTCATTATCTTGCGGGGGGTGACCAAGGTTCCATCACTACATGACAGCTGGTCAGCAAACCTAGCAAACCCAAGGATCATTGCAACTATGACCCGAAACCGCTTCCAAGACATCATGCAACACCTACGCTTTGATGACACGTTCACACACAGTGAGCGAGTGGAGACCGATAAGTTTGCTGCAATCTCCGATGTGTGGAGATCGTTTGTCACCAACTGCATCGCATCCTACAACCCTGGTCGACACATCACTATTGATGAACAGCTTTTCCCGTCAAAGACTCGCTGCTGTTTTCTGCAATACATTGCAACAAAACCAGACAAGTTTGGCATCAAGTTTTGGGTGGCTTGCGACTTGAAATCAAAGTACATCTGTAATGTCCTCCCATATCTTGGCAAGGACCCCAGTCGTCCCAGCGGGGAGAGACTGTCCGAAACTGTAGTGATGAGGCTGATGGAACCATTCATGGACAAGGGCAGAACTGTAACCACGGACAATTTCTTTACATCATTGTCACTTGCACAACGACTGCTTAGCCGGAAAACCACTATCCTCGGCACAGTCAACAAGAGTCGCCGGGAAATTCCTCAATCCACTAGACAGATGGACCGCACTGAATTCACCACTCAGGTGTTTTCAACCACTGGTGCCACACTGACAGTGTATGCACCCAAACGAAAGAAGGCCGTCTACATTCTCAGCAGCATGCACAGCGTGGTTGAGACTGAGGATACCAACAAAAGGAAGCCAAACAAGGTCACACAATACAACCACACAAAGTGCGGTGTGGATGTAATGGACCAAATGGTGCGGGAGTACAGCGTGCGTGCAGGAACACGGAGATGGCCATTCGCCGTGTTCTACAACATGATTGACATGGCAGCACTGAATGCTCATGTTCTTTATCAGGCATGCATTGGGGTGCAGGAGAGACGGGTAGACTTCCTGGTTGAGCTTGCAAAAGAGTTAGGTGGCTCTCATGTGACTGAAAAGAAGGCATGCAAGGAGAAACTCCTTCGGCAACAACCTTCCACACCCAGCCCTGGCAAAAGGGCGAAGTGTCAGGTCAACCATCGATGCACGAACAATTGTGCAACTGAGAGATGTGTTGACTGCTACAAATACACGTGTGGCAAATGTTCCAGGGACATACCCAGGCAGTGCCAGGTATGTTCCGACAGTGCAGACAGACTGCTGAGTAAGTGCTGAAATGCTAGTCACACAAGAAGGACATGCCACTCACACACACACACGCAGCCCCCCACAGCAGCCTATTGTAAATATGTGTGGAATTGTTTTATTCCTTGTATTTTTTTTATTATTTTCATAACAAAAATAAAAAGCATAGAAACAAATAACAGTTGTTCTTTTGTATATTTACATTTTTGTATATTTAGATTCAAGTCAATGGGTGCAGAAAAAAAAAAAAAAATCGCAAAAAAATCGCAGTTACTGAGTAAGTCACACAAGAAGGACATGCCACTCACACACACACACACACACACACACACACACACACACACACACACACACGCAGCCCCCCACAGCAGCCTATTGTAAATATGTGTGGAATTGTTTTATTCCTTGTATTTTTTTTATTATTTTCATAACAAAAATAAAAAGCATGGAAACAAATAACAGTTGTTCTTTTGTATATTTACATTTTTGTATATTTAGATTCAAGTCAATGGGTGCAGAAAAAAAAAAAAAAAATCGCAAAAAAATCGCAGTTACTGAGTGAGTCACACAAGAAGGACATGCCACTCACACACACACACACACACACACACACACACACACACACACACACACACACACACACACACACACACACACACACCCCCCCCCCGCAGCCCCCCACAGCAGCCTATTGTAAATATGTGTGGAATTGTTTTATTCCTTGTATTTTTTTTATTATTTTCATAACAAAAATAAAAAGCATAGAAACAAATAACAGTTGTTCTTTTGTATATTTACATTTTTGTATATTTAGATTCAAGTCAATGGGTGCAGAAAAAAAAAAAAATCGCAAAAAAATCGCAGTTACTGAGTGAGTCACACAAGAAGGACATGCCACTCACACACACACACGCACACCCCCCCACAGCAGCCTATTGTAAATATGTGTGGAATTGTTTTATTCCTTGTATTTTATTATTTTCATAACAAAAATAAAAAGCATGGAAACAAATAACAGTTGTTCTTTTGTATATTTACATTTTTGTATATTTAGATTCAAGTCAATGGGTGCAGAAAAGAAAAAAACCGCAAAAAAATCGCAGTTACTGAGTGAGTCACACAAGAAGGACATGCCACTCACACACACACACACACACACACACACACACACACACACGCAGCCCCCCACAGCAGCCTATTGTAAATCCTGTGGTGTGACAGTAATGGCCTTAATTACAGAACAAAAGCGGTGATTATAGGTTGTTTGCTTAAATCCTTCAGGTCATTCGACCCGTCTCTGGGTTCCAAAGGTAGAAATGTTAAATGACCCCTCTCTGGGACTTCTAGTGCTAGAGGCTGTTATTTTTGCAAAAGGAGGATCTACTAAATATTAATGTCTCTTTTCTGTTGAGGTGCCCATACTTTTGCACCGGTCAAATTTTGGTTTAATGCATATTGCACATTTTCTGTTAGTACAATAAACCTCATTTCAATCCTGAAATATTACTGTGTCCATCAGTTATTAGATATATCAAATTGAAATGGCTGTTGCAAACACCCAAATATTTAGAACTAAAAATGATTAAGATTAATAGGGGTGCCCAAACTTTTTCATATGACTGTACTGTATGAAGGCTGCTATGGAACATTATACTGTGTGGAGGGGCCACTATGTGACATTATACCATGTGGAGGGGCCCCTATGGGATAATATACTGTATGCAGGGGCCACTATGGGACTTTATATTGTGAGGAGGGGCCACCATGGGATATTTTACTGTGTGGAGGCCACTTTAGAACATTATAGTGTGGGTAAATGGAGTGTTATACTGTATGGGGGGCCAGGAAAGGGGGCGCTATGCCATGTGGGGTGGGGCAAGTCAAAAGTTTGCTATGGGGCCCAGTCTTAGCTAGTTACGCCTCTGCTCTCTCATATCTAATATTGATGACTTATCCTAAGGATAGGCCATCAATATTAGAAACTGGATAACCCCTTTAATGTTCCTGTATGAAACAATACTGACTACATTTATCTCCTTTGCTGTAATTATTGTTGTTGTCTACCCAAAATGAGATTATGACTAGTTTGTGAAGGCTTCTACCAAACATGTAAAGTGATTTGGCCAAGTACAATTTCTGCTTTGAAAAAATAAATAGATATTTTGAAAAGAAAACAAATTTAATAAATCTAGCCAATTAATACTAACTACCATCAATCTCCATACATGTTAGTTCATTGATAGCAGAGGTTATTATACATGCAGACTTGTAGACTTGCTCTAAAGTGCAATTATTGTTCTGTATTACATTATAAATATTTCATTATAGTTTACTAAATAGGAATAAAAGACTTTAATTCAATGTATATCTCCTCATTTAACCTCTAGAATTAACTAAACATCTGCTAACACTGCTCTACTGTGTTTTGTCACTGCTGTAATATGGTAATGGTAAGTGCTATCTGTAAAGCCCTCCCCCATTAAACCACAGATTTCTTTCATGTCCAGTTAGAAGCATCAAGATAATTTATCTGTCACTGATGATGACGCAAAAACTTAACCCCTACATTTAGGAAGCGACCTTTGAAATATGTGATGCAGGAAATGAAGTGATCAACAAGTATTATGCGTTGTTGAGGAAAAGTGGAATTTTCAGTATGTAAGTGAAGTCATCCCAAAGCTTTTCTGTCCTGTTTGGTTTAGAAAAAACAGTTTTCAAGTGTTTAAAGAGAAACTGTAACACAAATATTGCTGTTCAATGTGAAGGCAGCATATTATAGACCAGGAGGAGCTGAGTAGGTTGATACATAGTTTTGTAGGAACTTGTTATTTATTCATTGAATTATTTTCAGCCTAAAGAAGAACAAGGAGTCCTGGAAGTGATAAGGACCCCAGAGAACCCTAATCTCAACATCATCTAGTCTGTCTAAGATTACATGAAGAGACAGAAGAATTTGAGCAAGCCTACATCCACAGTAGATCTGTGGTTAGTTCTATAAGATGTCTGGAACAACCTAAGTTGCTTCAAAAACAGTGTACAAGTGTACCTAGTAGAATTGGTGTTTTGAAGACAAAGGCTGGTCCCACCAAATATTGATTTGATTTATATTTCTTTTTTGTTCATTCACTTAGCCAATTGTTAATAAACAAAAATAAACTATTAACACTTCTAGTTCTGAAAGCAGTCCTACTTTGGTCTGCATTTTTTCCAGACCTACCTGAGGCTAAGGCCCAACGTTGTGGAAACGCAGCTTTTTTTGTTGCAGATTTTGTTGCGGTTTTTTGAGCCAAATCCAGGAGTGGATTGAGCAGACGGTACAAGTATAATAATTTTATATATCTCTCCCATTTCTCTTGTAGTCATTCTTGGCTTTGGCTCAAAAAACCGCAACAAAATCTGCAACAAAAAAACTACGTTTCCGCAACGTGGGGCCTTAGCCTAAAGCTTTTGCACAGTTCTGTATATTGGCAAGAATTACCATAGTTTAACTGGTGGATTTTGAAACATTTTGCTGGCACACAATACACAGAAAACCAGATAATAAGTAGAGATGGACGAACCTCTTAAGATTCAATTATTTTTGGGTCGGGCGGCTCAGGTCCGAGATTTGTTTCGGGTCAAACAAGTTTGGTATGAACCACACCTTAAATTTCCTTAAAACATAGTGTATAACAATGTCAGGGTTCCTAGGGATCTATTTATCTATCCATTTTCTAGCTCTCTAAGGCAAACACAGGCAATTTTATTTCAAAGTGAAAGTAACATGTATGTCTATGGAAAAATGGATGGTAAGCAGTGGATACAACTGTGGCACCAACAGTGTGGTATAGTGGAATGTGATGAAGAAGACTGCAGGACATGTCTGGCTGAGTGATGGTAGCTGTGGCAACATGTGTGGTGGTGCGGCATGGCATAATATGATGGACCGGGCTGCAGAACATATCTGGCTCAATGGTGGTAGCTGCTAGGTGTAGCAGGCAACATCAGCAGTACAGTATATGGAACATGATGATAACGGGAGGCAGTGGCATCACTATTTGGAGGGATCAGCCACAGGTGTGTGAAAATCCTCAAGGAACCATGTCTGATTCATTTTGACAAAAGTAACTTTTTCTTCACTAGTGGTGGACAGTTTTGTCACCGCTCAGCACTGAACACCCTTTTGGCCATTACACTTGAGGCCGGATAAAATAAAACCCCCATGACAGACTTGGCCAGCAACTTCTACTGCTCTAACCTATTGGCCTAGATTTCCATATAGTCACAGTTATCTGCTGGAATATAAGTGCACTTTAGGTACGGCTATAACTGCTGGTGTAGCCAGTGGATGTCAGTTGCCTGTTGCGGCTACGGTTGGCACTGTGTGCTGAAAATTTTCTGGTTTATCATGTTCCAGATACTGTATTGGGCCTGGCTGCTGATGTTGCTGCTTTTACTCCTGACGCTTAGAGCTGTGGTAATGGCAGAGGAGGGGGATTGCTGGCTGAGTGAGGTGGGCTAGGAGTGGAGAGAGGCCACCTTGGTACACATGTGACTAGCAGTTGCAGTGGTCTCTCTAAATTCTGACACTGTATGTTTTTTTTGTTTGTGCTGTTTTTTTTGTTAGGTTTTTTTTTTTACAAACAAGTACTTTAAGAAAATATAGCTTTACAAAGGCTTAAAAAGACAATATTTTTTCAAACTAACACTGTCACACTGTATATTGGTGAGCAGAGAAGAAAAAATATTAATTAACAAGAAGTTTTCTTTTTTTTTTAAATTAGCATAGGCTGAAATACTGTGTATATGAACAGCAAGAAAAAAAAAATACTTAAGAAGCAAATATTTTTTCTGATTAACACTTCATAACTCTGTGTATTGGTGAGCCTAACAGAAAAAAAAAACCTTAAACAGCAAGCGATTATTTTCAGATTAGTGCAGGCAGAATCAACAGCAGTTTGTATATATATTTAATGAAAAAAAAATTAAACTGTTGCCCAAAAAAACTATTCACAAAAGATTTTTCACTACCAGGAGCTACAAGACTGACTGTTAGTAAAAAAGTATATTTAAACATTCTGTGTACAGCAGCACAGAAATGTTCCCTCACTCCTGTCTATGATTTCTATCACTAATTTGCCTGTAATTGCTCAAATATGACTAAATTCTCCTCCTATTTATAACTGTTTGCTTGCAATTGTAAGCTTTTCAGAACTGAGTGCTCTGAACAAGAGGAGGAGAAAAAGCCACCAAACACCTAGCGAACATGTACTTATAGGGTTGTTACCTTCCAATAGGTGGTACTAAAGGCACAGAATTCCTTTTTTAAGCAAGAAAAATGTATTACCCAAAATTTCCAGAGGAACATGCATGACCTTTACATGTTCCTACACATGTATAGGTTGCCTCCACAAGGAAACTTAGTACCCCTCCTGCACCACATTATTGCCTCTCTCCTAGTCAACCAGTACTCTGCTTTGTACTGAAGAAAGGCATGAACCTTGAAACAGCTATTTGTGGATAGATCTCTTCTCAGCTTTTTGGCTACAATCAAGTGTAGTGTCGTATCTTTTCAGTGGTTGCACTCGGCCATTTTGTGAACTGGAGAAGCGCAACAGTGGTAGGTCATGAGCATGTGGCCTACAAATTGGGTTTACAGGTATCATTTTAGGTGAGCAGTGGTCAATGGATCAAAGTGTAGAAATGCCTCATAAGTGGTGACCATGCGGTGCCTGAACTCACTGCAGACACTACTGAGTGATGGCACTTTTGCACATACATCTACTTTCCGAGTTTTGAGCACACCTTCTCATTCCACCAGGCCTAGCCACGCCGATAGTGTGAAACACTGAAAGTTAATCTGGTTCTTCAGTGCCCCTTTGCTTTGATTTTGCACTTGGCTTCTCTTGTGGTTCGGGTAGCCCTGAAGTTTCCTTCCGGTGTGCCCTGTGGTATGTGGGTTTCTTCCTTTTGGGGTTGGGCCTCGTTGTGTGGTGGTGGTACGTGTGTCTACTGTGGGTGTTGATTTGATTGGGAAAAGGTAAGTGGTGGCCTCGGGTTGGGTTTGAAGTCCCCGTGGGGCCCTCGGTCGTGCTCCGCCCCCGGGGCGGTCCTCTGCTGCGGGGTGTTCTCCGTCCCGCTCGTCGCGGTTCGGCTCGTTGGTGTCTGCCCCGGTTCTGCGGCCTCTCTCCCTGTTGGTGTTGCCCAGTGTGTATGTCACCGGATTGGAGGATGCTTTGTGCTATTCTGTGGTGCCCCCTGAAGTCTTGGGAGAGGGGGGGGTTGATGTTGCCATCAGGTTTATTTGAGGACTCCCCCTGCAGACCCCAGATCCTGTCTTTGTCTTCGTGTAGACTTTTGGTTTCTTAGTAGACACTTAAAACCCACCTGGAAGACAGGAGCAAAACAGGGAATCCCCAAGTGCTTCAGCGGAGGAGAGATCATCGATGAATTGACCCTTTTAGGGCTTCCTGGCCTGGAAGTTGGGAAAGGCTTGTGATAGTTTGCGCTGGGCCCGGGCATTCTTGTGTACTTTTTGTGTGACCTGCTTGCACTTTATGTACTTGTGTGAGAGAGCACGATATCAGGCATTAAAAAAAAGCTGTCTGCAGATGAGTGTATTTTACTTTAGGAAGACATTCATTGATTTGGCTAATACCCTAATGTGAAGGATCTCGTCCTACCAGAACCTGCTTCTGGCACACTTGAGATTGCTTCAATTACCTCACACCCACTTCCAGTGAGGGTGCTGGGCCTCCGAGGATAATACTCAAGACAAGCCTTCTAAATTTTATATATTTATTAACCCCTAAATGGGTCGGCACTAGACACTTAACACATACAGAGAATACATGTAGCGATTAGCAAGCAGATACAAGTGAAAAGCAGCATAACACGGTACATAAAATAAAAATGGGAATAACAGAAAGAAAAGAATATATATTACCAACACCAGCTTGTGATGATTTCTCCGGCCCCCTGATGATGAGCCAGGGCACGTATCTTATGAACGTCCAGTAGCAGATGAATCTTAGCAGAGCAAAGGCAGAAGACACTTCCAGAACAAGTAGTAAGTCCATTTCTCTGAGCCCATGTGGCAGGCAGGGCCGGCGTTAGGGGGGGCAAACTGGGCAATTACCCAGAGCCCCCGCCCCGCCCCCGCGCCTTGATCGATCCCAGAGTCAGGACCGGCCATATCGATAACAGAAAGGGACCCAGCGTCATGTGCCGCAGGGCCCCTTTTCCGAGGTGAGTAAAAATAATTAACATTTTTACTCACTTGTCCTTGCGTCCGACGTCATCTTCTGGCGTTCCAGACATCTCCGCTGAGGCCAGGCCTCAGCCTTAGCGATTACGTGGGGTGTGCTCACGTAACTGCTGAGGCCCAATCACAGGGGGCCCTCTGGGGAGCATATTATACTGTGTAGGGCCACTGTGGAGCATTATAATGGGGAGTCCCCCTCTGGATAGCATATTATACTGTCTGGGGCCCCTGTGGAGCATTATACTGGGGAGGGGGCCCTCTGGAGAGCATATTATACTGTGTGGAGCCCCTGTGGAGCATTATACTGGGAGGGTCCCTCTGGATAGCATATTATACTGTGTGGGGCCCCTGTGGAGCATTATACTGGGGAGGGGGCCCTCTGGAGAGCATATCGTACTGTGTGGGGCCACCGTGGAGCATTATACTGGGGGGGCCCTCTGGAGAGCATATTATACTGTTTTGGGCCACTGTGGAGCATTATACTGGGGGAACCTCTCTGGGCAGTATATTATACTGTGTGGAGGCCATTCTAGAGCATATTATATTGCGTGTCACCACTGTGGGGCATTATTCGGGGGGGAACTAAGGAGCATTATACTAGGGGGCTCTCTGGGGTTTATATTATACTGCGTGGGGCCTGCTGTGGAGCATTATACTGGGGGGACACTCTGGGGAGCATAATATATTGCGTGGGGCCACTGTGGAGCAAAATACTGGGGGGGCACTGTGGAGCATTATACTAGCGGGAACCCTCTGGGAAGCATATTATACTATGGGCAACTGTGGATCGTTATACTGGGGGAAGGGGCAGTGTGGGGAGCCTGTTATACTTTGTGGGGCCACTGTGGAGTTTATTATATTGTGTGGGGCTTCTCGGGAGCATATTATACTCTGTGGGGCCATTGTCGAGCATTATACTGTGGGAAACCACTGTGGAGCATTATACTCTGGGAACCCCTCTGGGCAGCATATTATACTGTGTAGAGGCCATTGTGGAGCAAGTTATACTGTGTTAGGCCACTGTGGAGCATTATACTGGGGGGACACTGTAGGATGCATATTATACTGTGCATATTATATTTTGTGGGGCTGCTGGGGAGCATATTGTACTGTCTGGGGCCACTAAGAGGTAGTATACTGTGTGAAGCCTTATATACCATGTGGGGCCACTATGGGAGGCTCAGGGGAGCATTTTATACTGTGTGGATCCACTATGGAGCATTATATACCATGTGGGGAAACTGTGGAGGGCTCAGGGGAGCATTTTATACCGTGCAGCATTATATACCATGTGGAGCGTTATACTGTGGGGGGGGGGCTCAAAATTCCTGCTGGCATCCCTCTGTGCTATGTCTGCATCACAGCTCCGTCACTATAATCTTGCAAATACTTGTAGTGCTCCATGGCCATGTCATTCCCCATACAGTACGGTGCATGAACTGGCCATGAAGTTATTGGGGCATGCATAGTACTATAGGGGCTGACTATACTGGGAACATACTCAGTAACACCAGGTAGTCAGCACATATGTAAGACTTCAGTGAAGGAGCCGTGGTGTAGGCTATTAGCAGGAAGCTGTTGGGTGGGGCCCCAGAACTAGTTCCTCTAGTGGGCCTAAGGCCCTTCAGTACGACACTGTATAACGAAGAACTATTATATATAAGGGTGGGTTACTATATATAATTGGGAAACTTAAATATGAGGGGGCTATTATAAGGGGGAACTATTATTTATAAGGGGGGAACTATTATATATAAGGCATCCATTATAAGGGGGAGCTATTATTTATAAGAGGGAAACTATTTATAAGGGGGGTATAATTGTTAAGTGGGCTTATTTATAAAGGGGGCTATTATTGATAATGGGGACTATTATTTGTAAGGGTAACTCTTATTTATAAGGGGGCTATTAATAATAAGGGAGCAGTATTATTTTTACGGGGTGACTGTTACTGATAAGGGGGAATATTACTGATACAGGGCACTATTTATCATTTATAAGGGAGCTATTACTGATAAAGGTATAATATTATTTATAAGCAGAGACTATTGTTTATAAAAAGGCGCTATAATAACTGATGACTGGGTGCAAAAATCTATTAGGCGGTACAAAAGTGCTCATCTGAATTGTGTGTGGTAAAATTGGGTTTGTTATTACTTTTTTGTTGGCAGAAAGGAGGCGTTATTATAGGGGTTGCCACTGCAAGACGATGGTGTTGTTTGCATATCAGCATTTGGGGCCCCGCTTTTAATTTTGCCCAGGGCTCCACTTTGTTTAAAACCAGCCCTGGTGGCAGGCTCAGGGAACTGTCTTGAGCAAAGCATGTGTTGCTTACATGTGGTTACACCTCGTCCAGGTTAGCAAAATGGCCTCGCTGCTTAGGCTGCATGGTTAGCACATGAGGAACACATGATGAGCACATGGTTGAAGTCTCCCACTTGACTTCCCCCACACCTCTCCTCTAGGAATAGTACATCACCAAGGCCAGAAGACAAAAGAGACTGGTTCAGCCGGGGCAGAGACCTTTTGTCTCCCCTGGTCTCCTCCCTAAGTGAGGTCACCAGGGGGAGGAGCCCCGTCCCCTCTATACATCTCTTAGAATCATTTTTCGGTATAATTCTTTGCCCGATGATTATCGAGTCAGGCCAGTGGTAGGATCGGGTTTGTGGTGAGAACCCTAACCCATAGACTCCAAGGTTGACACTCCAGTTCCCTTTGGGTAAGGAGATCAGTGCCTGGACCTTTCCCGGGTTTTGAACTGTGACATGTGTATATTCTGAGCATGCGCCTTGACCTGGCGCATCTGGGGAATTTATCGGGGCAACTGCAAGATGTTCCCCAGGCCAGATATTGTCATAAAACCATATTCCTTTTGAAGTAAAGTTGGTGCCAGTCTGTCTACGAACAATATGCAGATCATTTCCCCAACACATCCTTTCTGAATTAACCCCCACTGGGTAAATGAGAGTTGCAGTCTTATGCAGATACAGGATTTTGACCAAATGGCTGATTGCTTCAGGGACAGGACAATAGACCTGGGCTAGATAGTAGTCTGACCACATTCCAGTTGCCCCACTAGTCTTGATCCTAGGCACCAACCCCCAATGTGCAGCAATATAGACCGATATTAATATCATAAAACCATATCTGAGCCTCATATCATGACACCTAAGTCACGATCAAAGACTTAATTCAAAGTTGGACATGTACTTACAGTATAAGGTTGCACCTTTCAATAGGAGGCACTAAATACACAATTTTCCTTTTTCAAGTAGGGAAAACTAATTAGCCTAATTTTTTTTTCAAAATTCACAGATGGAGTATGCACAGCTTTTAGATCTCTCTACACCTCTATTGGTGGTCTACACAAGGAGACATAGTATCTCTCTTAATCCCTATAAGAAACTGTATAATATATCTCAGCTGAGAAAAATGTCTCTGCACTTATCAGTCTCCTTTCTTGCTTCCCTTCCTTCCTTTCTTGTCTCTCTGCTTCCTCAAGTGAGAAGAAGCAGAGAGACACAGAATCAGATGCCTGACGCTAGGTCCCCATGTGGAACCGAAGGACGGAAACCGATCGCTAGTATGAACCTAACCTGAAGCAAATAACAATACATTCCCACCAGAGTGCTTTATTCACATCAAAACTTACTGTTATCTGCATCTGGATATCTGTGTCTCTCCTACTCAGCTCCTCCTTCCCCTCCCCTCTCCACAGAATTTTATGTAACCTTATCTGTGTCAGTAAACTCAATAGTTTAGGAGTGAGAAAAGGCAGAATAAAATGAAACAAGCCTTTTTCTCTGCTAATATGTATTACAATATTCCTTACAGTATATTTGCTTGTGCATCTACTATTGATTTATGTAAATGTACCTTCCAAGAGTTGAGTCAGACATTTTATCCAGTCAGCCAGAATCCTAATCTGTACTGATGAGGGGCAAAAACTCAAACAATTCAGTCTACAGAGCTGAGTCTGTGGTAGGGTGGCTGATATCCCTAAACTTGTTTCAAGGCTTCATTATGGGTAAGAAATTGGCTTACAGGATACAAGAGAGACAGTTTCTTCATTCCAGAGAGAGCAATTTTTCCTGAATTCTCTCAGAGAACATTTCATGTATGATAGCTTACACCAACTGGATCTTTGCAAGGAGAATCAGTACCTTCCCAAAACTCTTTTCACCTAACAGCCTTATAACAACGAAACCAATGCATGTTAACAGAGCAGTAGGATAAAATGTTACATGTATTCAGCATTTCTTGTGTAAAATACACATCTCTAGAATTGTAAAATTGTATTTCTCCTGGAGAAAGGCTTCTGGAATTTCAAACAGTGTTTTAAGCACATTCTTTCTTTCGTCTCCCTGGTCCAATTACAATTAGCCATAAAGTATGTTTCTAAACAGTAAGCATTTCTGGTACTGCAGCGTCAACAGTCCTGGAAACTTGGCAGGTATCTTGTTTAAACAACTCCATCCCAAGTTCCCATTTGGCAGGTGTTTCCACTTTACAAAAAAGCAGACCTATTCAAGTAGGACATGTGCCAATGTACATAGCAACCAAAGATTTTAATATTTTTAATTTTGTTGTTTTTAAAATACCTGGACATTTTTTTCTTTTGAGATGGTTTATGTATCCTGTCCGTTTAATAATGCCCTGCTTTGGGCTAGGATAATATGTTAAAATAATTTATTGAAACTGTATACCCAGCATAAGACAAAATAAAGGCAGGGGAAATAAAGTAAACTATCACTAGCATCCTCATCTTTTCATAGTGCCTTACCTTCTGTTTAAAGAGAATTTGTTGTGAAAGTAAAATTCCTTTCTTAATAAAGAATATCACCATGAGTTATGAGTTTCCATGTCTGCTCACGATTCCAGTCTGTGCCTAGAGTAAACAATTTCTAAACCTTTTGGTGCCTGGTATGGATATGACTAACAACTTACTTTTAGCAAAACACGGTTTAAAAACTCTGCGGAAAAAAATGCAGCAAAAACACATTGCATTTTTTTCCTGCAGTATTTTCATTGAGTCTTTGCTGCGGTTTTTTTTGTCTTTTAACTTGCCCTATTAAATCTATAGGGAAAATGCTTGTGATTCCACAGCTGAAATTTACATGCTACGTTTTTGAAAAAGCATTTCCGCAGCTCATTTTTCCTGTTTCTTTTGTGGATGAGAGTAAACAAAATCTCATTCTCTTTACTGGAACCGTAAAACACTGTTTGGTTTTTTTGGGGTTTTTTTTTGGTGCTTTTTTCCACAACGCGTGGCCATAACCCTAAAGTGCATTTGCTTCAGTTAAGGACGTAGCTAAAGGCTCATGGGCCCTGGAGGGCCCTCACAACTTATTTTATAGCTGCCACATGATTCTATTAAGAGTAACTTCACACAGTTGAGACCCTACTTGGACAAGTTTGCTCCCCTGTGCTGAACTCCTAACTATTCCTTTGCTTCTTACCCATCACTTTATGCAATAATGAGAATTTACCCTATAGTTTTAAATAGCATCAGGGCAATGCATTCCAGTAAAGAAGAGGAATTATGTGGAATTTTTTATCTTAAAAT
This sequence comes from Leptodactylus fallax, assembly GCA_947044405.1. Classification (NCBI taxonomy): domain Eukaryota; kingdom Metazoa; phylum Chordata; class Amphibia; order Anura; family Leptodactylidae; genus Leptodactylus; species Leptodactylus fallax. The sequence goes on along the minus strand of CAMRHE010000186.1, from coordinate 1,900,350 downwards.
CTATACAGTTCATTACAATCAAAGGAAAATTACATATCCTATTCCTAAAATAATGACTATTCCTGAGACTTCCTGGAAAGAAATTGTACTTGCTAAGTGACATCCTTCTATATTATATTTATATTTCCTGTAATTGTTCTATATTTTTTCCTTTTTATTTTAAACTGCCTTTGTGTTACAAGGCCAGGTAGAGCATTATCGGATAACCACCTCCACCGATTATCTTACTTATTTAAAGGGATTTCATTGTGACAGCCACTTAAAGTAAAACAAATGACAAACTTTCATAATTTTGAAAATTAGGGTCACTATATACAGATATGAACTTCCTAACATCTCCTTTTGGCTGGACATATCCTGATATGTGTATCACTAACTAAGTTGTCTTTGGGTAGAGGATAAAATGCTGATTAGTGGGGATCTGATACTGAGAACCCCCACTTCTATTCACTTCAATGGAAGCACCAGGGATAGCCAATGTACAGCACTCAGCTATCTTCAGCACACCCATTGAAGTCAATGGGAGTAGGGGAACATCTGTGTCCACCAGTGAGTTCAGTTGCTTTTCCCGCGGCTGCATTCACAGTGGGGGTAAAAAACCCCCATCTTCAGGATCAGTGGAGGTCTCAGAGGTCAAACCCACATGATCAGCAATTTATCCTCCTATGGATAGAGGATAAATACATTTTTGGCATACCCTCTTTAACTTATATAAATATATAAAGCCCCCCCCCCACCCCCCCCCCCCTTGTTTTTTTCTCTCCTGTGTGGCAGGGGCGGGGCCTTGGACCTCCCGTTGCGGGGGGGTCTTTGCTTACCTTTTGGGCCTCGGCCGCGGGGGGGGGGGGGGGGACCTCCTCGGCCGGAACTTTTCTCCGGTCCCGTGTTCCCAGGGGAAGGAAGCCTTTGCACACCACCGCGCCCTACTTCCGGTTTTCTCGGAAAAAGTGCGGTAAGTTTGGAAATTTAAAATTTAAAGGCAAAATATAGAATTGATTTTTGCTGCTTGTATTTTGAGCCTCTGGCTTAGGCTTATGCTCCTCTATGTTCCATTATGGCGTTTGACTTGTTTTGGTGCTGTATAAATGTTTAAAAAAAAAGGCTTTGTTGGCTTCCTCCCCTCGCTGCTGGATTACATTTAAAAGGTCTGAATGCAGTCCTTTATTTGTTGAGTTAGTGGTTTCTAGCTCCTCTGCTGCGGTTTGCGGTGGCTGGTTTTTTTCTGACGTTTTTTTTTCTCTCTTCAAGTGACCGATTAAAAAAAAAAAAAAAAAAAAAAAGAGGTACCCCTTGGGTTTTTACGCGATGCTTGGCGATCTTCCCTGTTTCAGTGTCACGTGGCTGTTTGATGTTTCAGATGTCATCTTCTGCAGCACGTAATGGCGATGCGCTTAGGAGGAAAAATTCCTCTAAACTTGAAACACCTAATGTGTTTGGATTGCAATACCCCTTTACCTGACGGCTATGATTTTACCCGCTGTCACTAGTGTCGCGGACCTCTGCCGGAAGTACCTTCTATAAGAGGTTGTTACTTGGGTAAAGGACTATATGAGGAGTCTCTTAAAGGAGATTCGTTCTTCCATCGCCCAGATTGCCAAGAGACCGCAGATTGAGACACAATCTTCCTTACGGATCTCTGATGAAGATTATCAGATAGTGGACGAGACACTCTCATCTGACGATTCCACTGAAGATCCCAGCAGGTCGTGCTTCCACTCGAAAAATTAAGCCGGCTGCTGAAGTCCATCCGGTCTAAGGATCGTGATGTTGACGGGGAAGCCTCCGCGTCCACCTATAGAGGGCCTAGGGTCTTCCAAGTGGACCAGACATTACAAAAATTAATGTCCTCAGAGTGGAGAGTCCTGAAAAACCTCTTGTGGTTCCTAGGAGGTTCGGCGCTTTATTCCCAGTTGCTCAATGGGATCAATGGGGTCCTCCTCCCAAGGTGGATATGGCGGTGGTTAAACTGTCCTGCCGCACTAAGGTACCATCAGATGATGGAGGAAATCTGCACGACGCCATGGCAGGCGCTTCGACAATACCTTCAAGAAGGCTTATTCAGCTGCCTCGCCCAAGACCGCTGTGGCGGTTGCGTCCTGTGAAGTGTCAGCCAAATTATGTACTGACCTTGTCCACCTCGAAAGTGACCGACTCTGGAAGTCTCCAGAGACGAGCTGCTAGGGTTTCTAGGCTCAGTTTCCCTAGCAGCTGAATATTTAATGGAAGCCTCCCACCATCAATTAAGGCTGGAGGCCAAATCCCTGGCACTTACCAAGAACACTGCAGCAGGAAGACCTCTATGGTTAAAACCTTGGAGAGCTGTGTTCCCCTCAAAGTATAATTTGTGCGCATTACCCTTTGAGCCGGGTAGAGTCTTTGGCTGTGCCCTAGACGAGATCCTAGAGGGCTTGGCCGACAAGAAGGGTAAAACTTTACCCTAGGCCTTCAGAGGTAGGTCTGGCTCTTGCCGGGGTAGAGGCTATCCGCCTCGTCGTGGAAGGCAGGCCAGAGAGGCTCTAGTTATTCCTCTAGAGACGCCGGCCGGAGATTCCGAAGTCTTATGATAAAAAAGTCAAGCCTTTTCCTGTGGCCGAGATTCTTGTCGGAGGTCGTGTCTCCCACTTTCTCAACTGCGGGCAGGGAAAAATTCGAGACCCATGGGTCCGGTAGGTAATCCAAAGAGGTTATGCAATGAAGTTCCTCCGTCCTCCTCAGGATCGGTTTGTGTTAACTCGCAGCCTCCCAACAATGCAGCAGACTACATTGGAATGCTCCATCCGAGAGTACATTCACAAGGGAGCCCTGGTGGAAGTCCCTTCTCTAGAAGAAGGATCCAGTGTCTATTCTCCCGTCTTCCTGATGCCAAAACCGGCAGACAAGTGGAGAATGATCATAGACTTAAGGTACCTCAACCGCTTCATCAAAAAGAAGCGCTTCCATAGGAAAACCATAAAGTCTGTCACCACCTTTCTCCTCTAAGGCGATGTTTTTTGTGACTTTGGATATAAAAGACGCTCATTTGCATATTTCTATTTACCTCCACGCAGAAGGTTTTTTTCTAAGGATTGCCGTAGTAGTTTCCGGCCACAGGAAGCACTTTCAATTCACAGCACTACCCTTCGGGATCTCCTCTGCTTCCCACACCTTTACAAAGGTAGTGGCCCCCATAACGGCCGCCCTCAGGCTTCAGGGGATATTCTTGGTGCCTTATCTAGATGACTGGTTGATAAAGGCCCAGTCAGAGTCTGTTCTGCTCCAGTACCTACAGACAGCCTTCAGAGTCTGTGATGGCTTATAAATTGGGAGAAGTCAAAAACGATCCCTTCAACTCGAAGGAAGTTCCTCTGAGAAAACTACTTCCTAGATTCAGTCCGCCTGCAAATCTCCTTTACACCAGTAAGGAAGGAGAAGCTGGTTGCGGCAGTCCGGCACCTCTTTAAAAAGCCGATAGCCTCCATCAGAACATTGATGAAGATCCTGGGCTTGATGTCTTCCTCAGTGGAGGCAGTCCCATGGGCCTTGTGGCACTTACGTCCCCTCCAGAAGGAGTTACTAGAGGCTTGGGATCGCTCCCTTCTTACATTCAGCAAGAAGATTCGACTCTCCCCCAGGACCCGTCTTTCCCTCAAGTGGTGGTTGCACCTGAAAGACGGAAGGTCCACGGTCCAACCTTCTTGGACCCTGTTGACTACAGATGCATCCCTCTCGGGATGGGGAGCCCATTTGGACGAAAACTCCATAAAGGGAGTCTGGAGCGCTCCAGAAAGAAGGATCTCGTCCAACTGGAAGGAGCTCAGAGCTGTATATCGTGCCTTACTCCATTTCTCGCCTCTTCTCAAGGGAAGAGCAGTCAAAATCCGGTCAGACAACATGACCACAGTGCTGTACGTGAACAGAAAGGGAGGCACCAGATCACCAACCCTCCTCAGGGAGGCAGATCTGATATTTACATGGGCAGAGAAAAATCTAACCCATTTATCCGCAGTTCACATCAAGGGCTCCCTGAACATAGTAGCAGATCGGTTGAGTCGGGGTCATGCCGTATCAGGAGAATGGTCACTCAATCCAGAAGTCTTTCATCAGATTACCCTGAAGTGGGGTCTTCCAGAAATAGACCTCATGGCAACCCGACTCAACGCCAAGGTGGAGACGTTCTGTTCCCTTTACCAGGAGGACAATCCCTTGGCAGTGGATGCCCTGTCCATCCCTTGGAGGTCCAGGCTGCCATACATCTTCCCTCCAATTCTAATAATACCGAAGGTATTGATGAAAATCAGACAGGACCAAGTCTCTGTGATAGCCATCATTCCATTCTGGCCAAAAAGAGCTTGGTTTTCCCAACTCATGGAGATGAGTCGAGGGATATATTGGAGGCTTCCCCCATCCAGAACCTGGTTTCCCAAGGATCTCTGAAGTGCCAGGATCTCTGGAGATTCAACCTGACAGCCTGGAGGTTGAGCAGTCCCTACAGCAGGATAGAGGACTGTCAGAGGCCGTCCTGAAGACCCTTTCTTCTGCAAGAGCAGACTCTATCAATAAGAACTACCAGAGGACAGCCAAGATTTTCATGGAGTGGTGCTCCAAGAAGGGTATTAATAATTTACAACCTTCAACGGCTGATATTTTAAATTTTCTTCAGGACGGTTTGGATAAGGGCCTTGCCCCTGCCACTTTGAAAGTGCAGATTGCGGCCCTCTCCGCTCATTTGAACAGACGTCTGTCTCAGGATCCTCTGGTTGCAAGGTTCCTTAAAGGGGCAATGAGGCTAAAGCCCTCAGTATCATCCCCAGTGGGACCTTGCGGTAGTCATTACAGGCCTGTGCGGTCCTCCATATTTAGCCTACAAAACCACTTTTTTGTTGGCTATTATATCTGCCAAAGAGTAGGAGTGCTCAAGGCCCTCTCTTCTAGAGAACCGTACATTTTGTTTTTGCAGATAGGGTGCACCTTAGGTTTACCTGGGTTTATCCCTAAGGTCCCCTCATACTATAATAGCAATCAGCTAATTTCGTTACCTGTGTTTTTCCCCTCTCCAACCTCTGAGGAGGAAGAAAAGCTCAACACCTTAGATGTGGTAAGGTGTCTGTGGATTTACCTTTTCCACACTCAACCGCTTAAGAAGGCCGAAAGCCTACTAATTGATATGCAGGGTAAAAACAGAGGCCTCAAGGCTTCCAAGCCTACTCTATCCACATGGATCAAGGAGAAAATTAAGTCTTCCTTTCTTATTCAGGAGTTATTCCCTCCAGTTTTTCTACGGCCACTCGACCTGGGTTGTCGACTTCTTTGGCTGAGTATCGGTCCTTACCATTGGACCAGATTTGTGCGGCTGCATCATAGTCATCTCAGTTGACCTTTTGTTAAACATTATCCTTGGACATCCGCAGTTTCCAGACAACTGCCTTTGGTCAGTCAGTCCTTGACATTGTAAGGCGAGGAAACCCTCCCTAGGGGAATTACTTGCTATCTCCCCATATTGTGCTGCTGTCGGACGTAAGGGGAATCGTTGATTGTAATGTCAATCTGTATTCCCTTAGTCCAGACAGCAGCACAAGGCTTCCCTCCCTAGAAGCTTGTTTCCTGTTACTTTATAATTTACACAGTGGAGGGAGGTCTCTTGTGCCCTCTTATAGGGCTAGTAGGAGGCACCTTTTTGGTGCTAATTAAAGGTTCCACCTGTCCTAAACAACACACAGGGGCAGAGATACCCCATATTGTGCTGCTGTCTGGACTAAGGGAATACAGATTGACATTACAATCAACGATTATTTATATTTGAAAAAATGTTTAACTATTAATTGTCTGAACATTTAAATATGGTTATGTTCATGGGAAAACCCCTTAGGCTAAGGCTCCACGTGGCAAGTGGCAGCGAAAAACGTTGCGGCAAAAATCGCATTGGAAACGCATTACGGCTTTTCCCGCAGCACTCTTCACAGAAAGTCCACAGAATTTTCCCCTGTGGATTTTCTGCTTCAATTATACCTATACAGAAAATGCCAGCATTCCCATAGGTATAATTGACATGCGGTAATTTACAAAAACGCAATGGTTTTTGAAATCACAGCATGTTCACTGTGGATATTTTTCTGCAATGTGTGGAGGGGATTAGCCAGAATCCCATCCACTTTACAGGTACTGTAAAACGCTTTTTTTTTTTTTTTTTTGCCACAACAAAATTGTGGCGTTTATGCTACGTGGGGCAACAACATTTATGTTTGGCTATTTTATGGTCTAAGAATCCATAGCCTTTCATAGTGTTTTTAAACGGAGGCTGTTTGGGGTCACTTTCAACACCTGTACTATACACTGCATAGAGCCGGATGCAGATACAGATGTAGCAAAGTTAACCCAAATTTCTGCAACTGATTAAACTGCTGCAGCATGATATCCTATCACAGAAGACATTTTTTGTCTGAGGCTCCACATGGCATAAAAGAATCTAGCGAATCCCATCCACACATTGTCGAAAAATACGCTCAGCGAACACGCTCTGATTTCCAATTATACCTATGGAAGCACTGGCAGATTCCCTAGAGGTATAATGGAAGCAGAAAGAAGAAACTTTCTATGAAAAGCACTGCGAGAAAAACCCGCTACGTGGGTCCTTAGCTTTCAATAGTTTTTGCATTGGTATTTGTAGTCTTCTGTGATGAGATATCATGCTGCCGCAGTTTAACCAATTGCAGTTCAGGATAGCTCCGCTACTCTGTAGCTCAGACCCCTGTGTAATTTGAATGAGTGGATATAGAATGATGCCTTACAGTCACATGTATATCACATGGTGGGGCAGTGCATATGTGACAGTGTTCTGCATGGGGTGTTTACCGATCACTTGTTATCACAGCTGTGTAACTACATAATGATACTAATACTCACATCTCTATGCTCCCTTTTAGCTGCTCCCCCTTTGTTGGGGTACAAACAGAAGTGATTTTTATTGCCCATTGAGCCATAAAGCTAGAAAATATTCCTTGAAGCACTATAACAATATAATGGAAAGCTGCCTTTGTTTTATGTTGAATCATACCCTATCGGAGTCAATGTGAAAAATACTGGCACAAAAGAAATGACAGGAAAAACCTTAGGAGCTCTGAAAACCATTTATTTGAGTGCAAACTGTGAATGAGATTTTTACTAATGCAATTCACACTTAGGTAACATCTGCTGAAGCTTTCAAACTAAGCGAAAAAACACCTAGAAAACAATAGCAAATGTCTAAACCTAGTTGTATCAACAATGTCCACAACACAGCATGAAATTTACTGTACATCACTGTGATACAACTTACATAGTTGTGGTTTACAGTACTGTGGAAACAATGCTGCAAAGTAAGAATACTTTCTAAAATAGAGGTGTTAATAGTAAATTTTTATCAATTAACAAAATTAAGTGAATGAACAAAACAAATCAATATTTGGTGTGACTATCCTTTACCTTCAAAGCAGCATTATAAGGACCTTAGCAGGGAGGTTGTTCCAAACATCTTGGAGAAATAACCACAGATCTCTCTGTGAACGTAGTCCATTTAGATTCGGCACTCATACAGATATATTGCAAAGTTATTGTAATGCTTTTCACCTGGCCTGCCTATATACATTTTCTTGCGTCCCACCCTATTCTGGTGCAAACTGAATTTGAAGAACGTCTGCTTTGTAAGACTAAGGCCCCACATAGCGTCCCGCAGCAAAAAAGCAGTGGCAACGCATCGCACTTTTTTCCCCGCAGAGCTTCTCACAGAAAGTTCACAGCTTCAATTATACCTATAGGAAAACCACTAGTGTTTCATTAGGTATAATTGACAAGTTGTGATTTCCAAAACCGCAACGCTGCATCTCTGCTGAGCGTATTTTACCGCACTGTGGGGAAGGGATTCGCTAGACTGGAAAATGCTGCATTTTTTTTCCGCGGCGTTTACGCCACATGGGTCCGGCCTTAAAGACTGAAATGTTACACATAACTACCATGTTTCGATTGCTATTCTTCTATTAAATAAAATCTTGCAAAATATCTGCATGAGTGCCAAGTCTATATGGACTATTGATAATGGGATAGAACCATACTCGAGCACCATAACCGCAGTGGAGTGACATGCATCTCTCTTTCTGCTTCTGTGGATGTAGGCTTACTCAAATCCTTCTGTTTCTTCATGGGGAGAGGCATGCGATGTCACTAACTGTGACATCATGGGTCTCTTCCTGAGGCTTGCTGTGGCCACTGATTGGCCTCAGCGGTCATGTGACTGCTGAGGTCAATCAGTGACTTCAGCGGAACTCTGGAAGAGACCCGTTGAGCAGAAGAACCAGAACGCGCCAGGAGGACACCGGAGCATTGGGGATAGGTGAGTATGATTTTTTTATTTTTTTCACTGCCCCTGGCTGATTTAAAAGTTAAAGTGATTGTCCATTTTTGCCTGGACAACCCCTTTAAACTAAAGAGCTTTGCACAAAGTGATCCTGTTGGTCCACCTCCACTTGGATGTGGGGTGCAGCATGTGCTCATTACAGATGAAGGAAAATTATAGTAAAAGACAGCAAAACTGAATGTATCATAGGTCGCTAGAAGATCACATAGAGGATGAAAAACAGATATAGGACAGAGTGAGAACGAAATAATCATATGTTTCTACTCACTTGTCTCTGAAGATATAGTGGTCAAATGGAGTTACAATGCAAATTATGGTGCTTATGTTGAAGCCTTTAGCAAGTATTTAGCAGGTGATGGGAATAGATTTCATTTTCCACATTATGAAATTACATTCTATACTTACTTATTAGCTGTTTCTTATATACTGCCTAGATATACTACAGCACTGTCCAGAGTTTGCCCCAGTGACTCTCACAGTCTAAACTCCCAATCTCTGACAAGATCCAATAAACCTACAGCAAGGAAAGGGAATAAGCAAGGGAAAAAAAACAATTAGTTGAAGGAACCCTATGCAAACACATCATATACATCTAGCTTGTTTTAAATGGCATGAAATTTTAATCAATAATCTTCAAGAAGGTGAAAATGAATTTTCATCTCAGGAATACAGCAATACTGGGACACGGTGAATAATGTATACCATCATAAGCAAAGATTCAAAAATTCCTTTCTGAAACACAATAACTTTGAAATAGGAAGGAATCCTTCTCACAATAGGCTTTCTTCTGACTTCCTTTGTAGGATACTAACTCTGTGAATTATATGTGTTTTGGAATGCACTATTGATGTTGGAAATACACACGCAAAATGTAAATTTAACCTGTGAGTTATGCAGAGACATGACACCCATAGAAGTCAGGGCCATATGCCTCTGCTTTCATAGACATTTCTGCAATTCCTTATTGTGGCATGCTCCTTCAGAGCCCATATTGTTAAGAAGATATTCTGCTTTTAAAAGGAAAAAAAATCCTGTAATATGAAGGTAGATGAAGTGCCTATAGCTTATTACAGTGGGGATTCTGTCTCTATAAAGGCTACATGGACGTAGTTCTGTAGGTAAAAGACATACAGTAGACCATCTTAAAAATTAATATTGAAATATTTCAGGTATTAAATCAAAGGGAGCAATAAATTGTGGTGATCTTTGCTGAAAAGACCTAAAGATATAGCCCTTGAACTTGAACCTGGTAGCATGCAGCAGCCTGGTAACGCTCAACAAAAGCCATTGAAAGCAGTTGAAAAAAAGTAGAGTTAAAGAGGGTTTAACTCATTAGCTGACAGATTACAAAGGCTACATCTGGACAGCAAAAATATGTTAAAATAACTACAGAAATAAGAACAAGTGAAATAACCAAAAAAAATGAACTACTGTATGAAATAATGTGAGAGTCTATATCTCCAGTATTAACCATGGTGTTAAATAATTCTGTCTCAGAAGCCAATATCTAACAATATGATAATATGTTGTCCCTAGAGCTTATAAATCTGTGTGATGGCTGTGAGGTTGTGTTGTTTCTGTATATATCTACACAGCACTGGACCTAGTGCCTAGCAGTGAAGATACTGTTCTTACATTGGTGGCAGATGGCAGTGACAACTATCACAATGCTTATGACAATGCTTTTTTATATTACGATGACTAATATCATTGATCTTGTGTCTACATTGACTTAACAGTCTAGTTCAGGTGTCAGCAACCTTCGGCACGCCAGCTGCTGTGAAACTACAACTCCCAACATGCTCAATTAATATCCATGGGAGTTCCAAGAACAGCAGAGCAAGTATGCATGCTGGGATTTGTAGTTTTACAACAGCTGGAGTGCTGAAGGTTACCTACCCCTGGTGTAATGGATACAAGGATCTCTTTCAGATAACCACCGAAAATTGCAATGAAACGTTGCCGGGGGGAGGAGGGGGGTCTACTAAAAGTGGATGTCAAGCATGCCTAATATATGGTAAGACTGAAATCCTGTCACAGGAAATCTGGCCTGGGGGAGGAATCATCTTCTCAAAGATGTGGTCTTTCATCTTTATGTAGAGTATGTATGTATGTTATATGTGTAAAGATGGTGAAATCTATTGTGTGGAGAAGACTATATGTAGCAGAGCTGTGTGAGTATGTAGTTTTTGTGTGACAAAGCTGTGTATGTAGGTATTTTGTGCAGTAGAGCTGTGCTTGTATGTATGTGTGTAGATGTCTTGTGTATGCAGCTATACTGTATGTACTAGAGCTGGGGGTATGTAGAGAAGTGTGTATCCATTGTGTCTATATGTTCAGTACTGTGTGTAGTTAGTGACATTGATCCATTCACTTCCTTTGACCACCACAGAATATTTAATTGGTATTTAAATTCCTTTTTCCTATTTTTTGCTCTCTAAATGTTTGGCGCATCTTATAGTAAGACATATCTTATAGTCTGAAAAATATGGTAAATCCTATTACTAGAAATAACTTATGACCATAAGACATGCCAGCATTCCCACCACTGGTACCACACAGAGTACCCACTACAAATTCTAACTACATTGGTCAAGTCTTCCATGATGAATCAGCTGGTGGAAGCCCCATTGAAATGAACAAGAGTTAAAGGGGTATATCAGAACCATGATACTAAGCAACACTTCCTATTCTCAGGCTAGTAACTTCATATTCATTGGTCACATGGCCATGCTGCAGCTCAGTCTCATTCAAATGAATAGGGCTGAGGTGCAATACCAGAAGTGAAGAAGTCTCAGCAATCAATATCATAGTCCCAGACAACTTCTTTAGGCTGAGGCCTCACCTTACGGAAAAGCTGGTTTTTTTGTTACAGATTTTGCTGCGGGTTTTTGAGCCAAAACCAGAAGTGGATTGAGCAGAAAGGAGAAGTATAAGAGCTTCCTATATATTTCCCATTCCTTTTTTAGAAACTTCTGCGTTTGGCTCAAAAAAACGCAACAAAATCTGGAACAAAAAAATCAGCTTTTTTCAGTGAATAGCATTTTAATTGTGACACTGGGGTCCTCATATTATATCCAACTAAGGTTATGTTGACATCCATAGGAGACTCTGCCGCAGATTCCGCCTAAAATTGGCAGAGAGAAAAGTCCTGCAAGGACTTTATACTGAAACCGGTGGAAACCCGGCGGACACCCAGCAGACCCCATTATAGTCTATGTGGTTTGTGGGTGTCTGCGGGTAACGGCTTTTTAACCAGACAGTCTCTCTGTCTTCTATAAGGTAACCAGACTCCTGTCAGGACTACATTGAGCGCCCCATGTAATCCCTGTATTGGTTTCCTTTGGGTACTTCTGTTTCCTATGACACTCCAGAAACATATTGATAAAGTTAAATGGGTTATCCAAGACTCTATATTAATAACCTATCCTTTGGACAGGCCATCAATAGGAGATCGGTAGAAGTCCAACACCTGACACGTCCATTGATGAGCTGTTTTCAGCACTTTGTACAAAGCCAGAAGCAGAGGGTTACATATACCGTGCAGTGCCTTGCTATAGCACTTCAGCCTCTTCTAGTTGCCCTATCATGTGGCCACGTGAGACAGAAAAATTATATTGCGAGCCCAATTAGAAACAGAGACTAATGATTGAAATTGCTGTATAATATTTTGCACTTACAGAACATGCTAATGCATGTTCCTATAAAAATCTGCCATGTCAATACTCACCCTTAGTGAGCTTAGACATAGGAATAATTTTAGTCACTGAGTTTTGCTTCCATTTCTTTGTTACCTCTTTGACCTTTAAATATATCCGTGATAATTTATCATCCTGGAAAATTGTGGAGATGAAAAATGACTTTCACACTTATAAACAGTTTAATGTTTAGTTATATGACAAGGACCTTTTTACATGTCCTTGTCATATCACCTGGGAAGTCACCTGGGAAGTTTTAACATGCTGAACTATATCTAACTATAAAAATTACAGTGTAACTCCTTCTATAAGGAACCTCAGATGTAGTACAGACGACTGTGCAGCATCCCAGAGTGCTCCTGCTTTTATTGTTCGTCTTTTGTGCCTCTGGGTTGTGTTTGTATGTCCTGTGTACCCTATATATATTGTTCACAGCTTTTCCCTTGTTGTTTCCCTGTGGTTCCCCCATGTTTCAAATCCTCATACCTTGCTACAGCCCTGGCCTATGACAGCCCACCGGGCAGGGTCTGAGGAGACTTGTCTTCTGGGGAACCGTTGGTTCTCAGTTCCTAGTCGAGTCTAGAATGTAGCAGTTGCAGAGGAGTCAGTGCAAGCCAGCACTGTTAACTGAGCTTCAATGGCTTTCCACACAGCCCAAAGGAGGAAGATTCAGCTCAAGGCTCTACTAGAGACAGACCTGAGCAAGGGAATTCAGCTGTCTACAGATTGGACTTTGTGCCAGGAGGAGTTGTCCTGGCGCCTTCTATAAGGTAACCAGACTCCTGTCAGGGCTACACTGAACTATAGCCCCCAGTATTTGCTGCTGGAAGAGATGGAGGACAGGAGTTCACATTGGAGTGGAGTTTAACCCTAGAACCTTAACATCTCTGGGTACCCTCCTAAGACCAAAGCTGGGGGAGTTGGACACTGGAGAGCTACAACCCCCATTTGGAAGCTGCTTGTATTACTGTTCAGTTACTGAGTAAAGTAACACCCTGTTTCAACTGCACAACTGCCTTCTTGAGTTGTTCCTGCCTTACCATCAGTATCCTTCTGAATTCCATCACACCAGCTCAGAGTAGAGGTCCCCTCTCCAACTGGAAGTGCCCAGGGGAAAACTACTACCACCATCAGGTAATGCTGCAGGACCCCCCTCATTGGTGTCCGGCCTAGTAGCAGAGCTGGGGAGAGTGGTTGAGTGTGCTGGTGGCAAGTCATCCGCCAATATTACTCCCATTCTCCGTTTCCCTCCATCTGGACTGAGGCAACTGAAAATATCAAATGTTTGTATATGTTTCTTTGAGCATCTTACTGAAGACCTGTCACCACTACTGAGACGTCTGTTTTAGTAAATACTTATTTTCCCCATGAAATTACAATTCAGAAGTATTGTTTCTTAGAACACACTGTATTGTGCCATTCCTCTGTTACTCTTCCTCAAAACTGATAACTACACTGGTAAATAGGTGGGTAATTGACGTGGGGAATGGTATGGGTAAGTTCACATGGCGGGAAAATGAAGAGGCATTCCTCCTCATTTTCCGCTGCCATTTCAATGCCGGTGGGCTTTGGCATTAAACTGTAGAATAAACTGGAGGGGTACAATGAAGTGGAGGAAAAAAGGAGGGGGACATTAAGCTGGAGGCAACAGGAGAGGGACATTAAACTCAGGGCAACTGGAGGGAGAAATTATACTGTGGGGGTGCTGGAGGGGGACATTAAACTGGGGTTAACTGGAGGGGTCATACCATGTTAGGGTGACTTTAGGGGTGTTATACTGTTTGGGGGCACACAGAGAAATGAATGTGAATGGGCGGAGTTAAAGTTGAAGTGGGTGGGGCTAAATGTGCATATTCTTTCCCTCTTTCTATCCTTTGAAAATTGGGAGATCTATATATATATATATATATATATATATATATATATATATCTATATATATAGATATATATATACACACACACACATAGTATATATGGCATCTTCATTTCTAGCAGCCCTAGTAAATGTGTTAAGGCATTCCAGCAATGTTGTATGGGTGTAGAGGTTGACTTGCACCATAGGAATAATGTAAACATCTCATGATCCTAAGAGCTTTTGAGCACTCACCAGCAGTCAGTGGAATTCGTTTTATCTACCGTACTTTATAAGTGATCTATTATTCCTGTATTGTCAGATAAGCACAGCTCACTTGAATTTTATCTGCAGAACTATTTGACATGGGCAGCTTTCAACACAGAGCATTTCAGTCAATCCACCATTGATAACAGCAGCTCTTTATTAACTTACCCATGTCTAAGACAGTTCTACACTTTTATTAAATTTTTGAGTATTCTTCCAAACGTAATACCTTAATGTATAAAGCACGCACTTCTAAAAATATAAGTGAGCAAATTAAGGTATTTGGTTGCAAGATCCAAGTTAGGCAAGGCTTTAGGCTTACAGATTTTGCCCCTAAAAAAGTTGAAAACATACAAGGAAGCTGCAAAACTATAAATTATGTATAGTGGGTTCAGATAGTCGCATATACAGAACAATGCAAACATATAAACAGTATCCACTGCATTAGTCCACATACATAATGCTATGCCATAGAAAGCACCATATACCAACACAAGGAATGCCTTGGTAGACTAATATAGACTCATATGCAGTATATATGTGCACTGCAATGTAGATGATATGCACAAGAACTTTCCACCTCTCCCTCTGCACAAATAAACCACTGAATAACTATGTCAGTTGAAATAGCAGTAGCTTACAGTATGTGTTAAGAGACAAAAAACACAACAAGAAGTACATAAAAGTGGCTTGTTGGTGCTCCCCTTACAACGAGAACCTGGAGCACATGCCCATTTGCCCTCACCAGTTATGAAAGTTGGCAATGAGGTACAATATAGCTTCACAAACTTTTTTATCTGTCATGTTATGACTGTGCAACTTGGAGCTTGTATAAAGTTATCATATGGCTGTGTATGAGAACAAGCTAAAGAACCAACCATATCAGACCAAAAAGAGTAGCAATAGGAGTATTTTGATAACCTATAAAATGTTGCAATATTTTATATACAGATGTAGCAAGCTCCAAATGAACATTCTGTGGGCTGCATCTGTTTGTGATTTGCATAGCCATAACTTTTGATGACCCACTATGCAAAGAGCAGTACCACGCTGCAACATTTAAGTTGTCTACATCGGTAGATATACAGCATAATCCTGATTCTTAGTCATTTGAGAATTGTGAGTTTACTATTTACTTGGTACAGTTAAAGGGGTTGTCCGGTGTCAGACTAATAATGAGAGACAAATGTTATTGTTGATATAATAGTTATATCATTTTCCAGTATACTTTCTGTATCAATTCCTCATGGTTTTATAGATCTCTGCTTACTGTCATTTATTTTTCTTTAATTTAGTCCACGGTCATGTGATGAACACACAAGTGCACAGCTCACATCAGATGTCAATATTTCTCTATATATGTTCTTCATGTTCCATTAGTTAAACAGTTATAGAGCAGATTCTCCTGTAATTATTGTGCACAGTGTATGGCACCACCCACCAGCTCAGAGAGGACTGCAAATTATAGATAGAGCCCGCCAAGGGAGGAAACTGCTAGAAAACTGCAGAATATAAGCCATATAATGAGCAGAAATAGTGCTACTACTCATGTGCACACATAGACTGTAACTGCTTAGCCTGAAAACTCACCTGAAACTACAGATACGCTTTAAGGAATCTTCACTATCCTATATATCTTTCTTTATTTGTATATATGAATTGAACCTGCTTCATTCATTTCTGTAATAGAAAGCCATCTTGCGAAATCCATTCCCATAAAGTCAAAGTTTAAAGACATTCTTGTCAAAATTGGCTAAAGGGTTGCAGTCAAAGACCTGAGAATTAATCATTAAACATTTCAGGTTCACTTTAGCGGTGGGGAAAAAATGCATCTTTATGCAATTCTGGCAAATTGAACACTCTCACATTTCATAGCAAAATATCAGATCTAGTAGGTAACAGCAAATAGTGTGTCAAATAGTATTCATCTATCCTACATAAAATGAGAATAATATAGAAGTTTATTCTTACGAATGGAAGAACAGGAATCAATCAACTCTGGAAAAATGGCTGACAGTGAAAATTTCTTTAGAGACATCATATTTTTTTATAGTTTAACAGAATTCCAAAAATATGTCTTCATATGAAACAGAGTATCAGTAAAGATATTATTCATATTGCCATAAAAGACAGAAAATATACTTTGATCTGCTTTGTAGTCCATTTATATGAAGTGTTTTTGGGTGTTGGAAGGTGCACTTGCTTATTGTCATATACTACCCTGAGCAAATTCATACCATTTGCAGTGTTGGACTTCTTATGTGGTTCACAAGTGACCCCAGAATGTACACTAGGGTCAAGGTGTTATCCCTAGTTTATTACCTGCATAACTTACAATGTGTTAAAGGGAGTTTGTCACCAGGACCCAACATATCAACTCACACCCATTATTTATGAACTACAGCAACTCAGATGTGAAGTGGCAGACCGTGTAAAATCACAGAATAGGGGTCACCAAATGATGAAGCCAAACATCTAGTGACTCAATAACTGTAAAAGTTCCAAACCTCCTCTGTCATTAATATCAGCACAAATCTGTGCATTAAGAGCTTTGTGACATGGGTCTCTATGGTCGAGCATCTGCATGCAAGTCATCTCACTCAACACAATGCCAAGCATCAGATAGCATGGTGTAAAGCCACTGGAACCAAGGGAATCCTGTTCTGTTGAGTAACAAATCACACTTCTCTATCTGGCAGTGTGGATTTGGCAAATACTTGGAGAATGTTACCTACCTGACTGCACTGTGCCAAGTGTGATGGGGAGGGAATACTATAGGGTTGGCCTAGGACCACTAGTTAAAGTGAAGGGAGTCTTAAAGCTTCAGCATACAGTACCAAGGCATTTTCATGCTTCCAACATTTTTGGAACAGTTTAGGGAAGACCCATTTTCTGTTCCAGCATGACTGTACCCCAGTGTACAAATTAACATCCATAAAGGCAATGGATTGGTGAATTTGGTAGAAAAGAACAGACCTGACCTCAACCCCCTTGAACACCTTTGGGATGAACTAGAAGTATTGCAAACTCCTATCCAACATCAGTGTCTAACTTCACAAATGTTCCTCTGTATGAATATACAGAAATTCCCGCAAACGTACTCCAAAATCTTGTAGAAAGCCTTCCAAGAAAATTTGAGCTGTTTTATGTGCAAAGGGGGACCAACTCCATAGTAATACTTTTAGTATTAAATGTAATGTCATTAAATCTCCTGTAGGTTTAATGTGTAGGTGTCCCAATACTTTTATCCAAATAATGTAGTTTATACGGTTTATAAAAAGATGCATGTCTATCCAATTCAGCCTATTACTCTGGAATGTTCATCTTAAAAAAGGCAAAAGTACCATGAGGTATAGCAAAAGCCAATCATCTTAAAGGGACTGTGTCACCAGAAAATGGCCAATTTTTTTAATCATGTTTTATGTTAAACATATTTTTAAAGACTTTTTGGTGGGTTTTTTTTTTTTTAATTTGCCATGTTATAATCTTTATTTAAAAAAAATACTAAAAATCCTGCAGTTCTGATACTGGCCACTAAGTCAATAATATGCAATACTTCCTGTTTTCAGTAGGAGAATTCTTTGCAGCAGCCTCCTCAGCAATCTGCACACTGATGATCCCAACTATCATGCATCTCTACCTATTACTTATCCTGTGGACAGTTAGTGCTGAAGCAATGCGATTAGATGTTTGCACATATTCGCCACTAGTGTTTCTATGTGAGGCTTTGTAGTGACTGTGGAGGGCAGTTTTTCTTTTAATAAGCTACCCATCCCATGGGTAATATGAATGTTTTAAATGGCAATAGTTAATAAAATAATTATGTGTCTATTGATGTTTGTCTACCATAATGATTGTTAATTGTGACAAATACAGTATGTAATTACAATTCACATCTGAAAGTTGGTACAATTGACATTTCTACAGTTTATGTAGTTTAATTAACATGTACATTAAAGTTCAATATCAAACTACACATGGAATGTAGTGTCATTAAATGTTCCAACACATCACTGAAACAAATGGACGGACTCGATAAGCCAATTTGTTTAAGATAATCTATTGACTTTATCTTAGCAGATAATCAGAAACAGATAATGTTTTCTTGAAATGCTTAAGTTCATGTTCTCTTCCTTCTTCAATGGCCTACGCCTAAAAGGATCATGCATTCCAGAGAATAAAGAAGGGAGGGGAAGTGGAAGCAAGAATGAGAGCAGATGGGAATTTTGATATATGATAATAGGGCACAGCTGAATCCTTGTACAGTGATCCCAGAAAGGAAACACACACAGAAGCTCATTAGCACATTATACAGTCTTAATGCTTGCATTTACATTCAACAGCTGTGTAAGGAGGGTTTAGTTCTCATGAAGTGATTGGATAAATCTAGTAAAACATCAGAAATTAGGCAGAAAAAAAAATAAAATAAATCTAACATTTGGTTGGAGGGCATCTACTGTAACATATGATCTGTTATGTATTATTCAGTTTATAAGGAACATCACATTACAAGCTTTGTAACTTGTGATCAGATAGGTGTCAAAGAAAAAAGAGAAAGTTAAAGGGGGTGCTTTCTAAGGAACGGTAAAGGGTATTTTGGTCTTAAATAGATGGGCATAGTGAATTGTTCGAATAACATCTAAAAGGTTGCCACTACTTAAGATACTTTAAAAAGGACCTTTCACACTCTCCACCAATTCAAGTGTTTAGTATCTGTAATTAGGTGCCACTTCACTGAATCCAACACAGTTGGAATTTTCTCTCTCGTCCCCACCATTCCCCAGCACAAGCGCAGTTAATTTTGATGCCTGATGTGCCATTTAAGCTATGTAATGTCAGAAGGGCAGTGTCAGGCAGGGGTGTAATTCAGAGCTCCAATCAGAGGCAGCCAGTGTCAGAGCTCAGAATCACACCTCTTGTCTGCTCCTGCCTGACTCTGCCATTCTGATAGTACAGAGCCTAAATAGCATATCAGGCACCAAAACTAATAGCATTGATTGCTTGCTAATGGTAGAAGCTAGAGAAAAAATTCCAACTGTGTTGGAATCAATGAAACAGAAGCTATTAATTGGTGTAAACAATGGACTTGATGGTGGTGAAAGGTCCTCTTTATCTACTACCAGATAAGTGAGTCTGTGCTAGCATATTGCTCCAGTAGAGTATTTCTGTAGTAAAACTTTAGGCACATGGAAATGTGCAAACATACAGATGTGGACAAAATTGTTGGTACCCCTTGTTTAATGAAAGAAAAACCCACAATGGTCACAGAAATAACTTGAATCTGACCAAACTGGAATTTTCCAAACTACATGTTGACAAGCCACAAAACTTCTGGGAGAATGTCCTATGGACAGATGAGACAAAAATCAAAATTTTTGGCAAGGCACATCAGCTCTATGTTCACAGATGGAAAAATGAAGCATATCTTGAAAAGAACACTGTCCCTACTGTGAAACATGGAGGAGGCTCTGTTATGTTCTGGGGCTGCTTTGCTGCATCTGGCACACTGTGTCTTGAATCTGTACAGGGTACAATGAAATCTCAAGACTATCAAGGGATTCTAGAGAGAAATGTGCTGCCCAGTTTCAGAAAGCTTGGTCTCAGTCGCAAGTCACGGGTCTTGCAACAGGATAATGACCCAAAACACACAGCTAAAAACACCCAAGAATGGCTAAGAGGAAAACATTGGACTATTCTGAAGTGGCCTTCTATGAGCCCTGACCTAAATCCTATTGAGCATCTTTGGAAGGAGCTGAAACATGCCGTCTGGAAAAGGCACCCTTCAAACCCGAGACAACTGGAGCAGTTTGCTTAGGAGGAGTGGCCAAAATACCTGTTGAGAGGTGCAGAAGTCTCATTGACAATTACAGGTATCGTTTGATTGCAGTGATTGCCTCAAAAGGTTGTGCAACAAAATATTAAGTTAAAGGTACCATCATTTCTGTCCAGACCTGTTTCATGAGTTTTCTTTTTTAAAAAATTCTGTTGAAGCATGGTTGAAAAGCAATGTCTGACTTTCATTTATTCATTTTCATAGAATTTTTATATATTATTACTTTTGTCAGATTCAAGTTATTTCTGTGACCATTGTGGGATTTTCTTTCATTAAACGAGGGGTACCAACAATTTTATCCACGTGTGTATGTCTTTCTATTTTTATGCAATTGAGAAAGAAAACAGATCACCACATGGTGGTGATTGGTGCGAATACTTGTGACATAAGGAATCCTTTTGGTTATTTTATTTGAATACGAGTCATCTATTGAGACTCAACTTTAAATCTGATTTGTTGTATCATTTGTAGTCTTGGTTACATTATAACTTAGAAGTGAAAATTGGATATCACAATTGTAATTTATGTTTTGGATTTTACATTATATGTCATGTTGGGTTTTAATGGTGGTATTTCACTATTTCTGTTACCTTTATATGCACTCTAGGATGGCATTTGAACTCCAATCATTTTTTTTTCTCTTTTAAATTTTTTTTTTCCACTAAAGAGGAAGAAAGGAGAAGGGGAGAGAAGGAAAGAAGGAAAAGGAAGGAGAGAAAAAGGGAAAGAGAAAAAAAATAAGGGAAGAGAAAGAGAGGTAAGAAGGAAGGAAAAAGATGGAGAAGAGAAGGAAAGAGGAAAGAAAGATTTGCAGAGCTGTTGGACTGCATCATAGCTTTGTCCTTTGGCAATGGCGCTTTCCATGGATGCAGGTCAGCATCGTCATTACATTTGCATTTATTTTATATTAACCATCTCTTGTTTTCTCCTTTATTTTATGTTTGTTTATATGTTTTGTCAGCCATCCGCATCTTCATAGATTTATATCGATATCTTTACACTTACATCCCATCATAACATTTCTGCATATATAACTTTGCATGATTTGAATGTGACATTTTCTTTCTATATTTACTTTTGCTGGCTAGGTATTTTATACAATCTATTGTTTTGGTTTCTCATCTGATTTTGTATGTGGTATGTTCACTTGTATGGTGTTACCATGTGATTTTATTGGTGCATATCACTGGTCTTTGGGTGTTATAAAGGACTGGTGTCTTCAACCTTATTCATACTATGACTAAGAGCTTCATTCTAAACGCGTAAGTGCCATGGAGACAGATGACTTTGGATTTTAATGTATTGATTAAAAGTTAATTTTTATATTTTTTCACCCTTATCTGTGTTGGACCATTTCATGTTTGTTTTGTGGCTTGTCCTTTGTTTGGTAGTCCTGCAAACAGGTCCCTTGCCATGTGCTTGCTTTGAGATTTATTATCCACTGGAGACTGGTGAGCTCTTTTTTTCTTTATAATTACTTCTCAATGTATGTGACTGTTTGAGATATTGAGTTAAGAGGACTTGTGGTTAAGGGTGCATTGTGTTAATACCGGGGTGTCATTAACCCTGCCATACCTACTTGGTATTGTTTCTTCTCTTAAGTGGCTTTAGCAGAAGCTGAAACTTTGTGAAATCTGGGCATTGTACCACAGGCAGAGTATGCTTCGTAGTACAACCTTGTATAGCTACGAGTCCGACCTTATGCTAGGTTTTACTCAATGAGCAATACTCTATAAGCAGGAGTTCTTATGTGCAATTTTGATAGTTCAACTTCATGAAGTTCTGACAAGGTTTCTGTGGGCCCTTGAATGACAGAACCTCAGTGGGCCCCTTTTGGTTCAGAGTATAATGATCGGAGGCTCAGGGGAGGAGATTAAACATAAAAACCATTGTTACTCTTCTCTCCTGGCCTGCAGCGCAACTCCCTGCTGTCTTTGACCCTTTTCAATGACATCACAGACGTGGGTTATGCCGGCTTCATTATGCATTGTGATGTCGGCCTGACCCATGTAACGTCTGTGACATCACTAAAGAGGCCTGAAGACAACAGGGAGTCACGCTAGAGCCCAGGATAGGTGAGTTACACTGTTTATTCTGTTTGATCACCTCCCCTGGGCCTCTGAACATTATACTCCAGGGTCTGAAGAGACCCCACAGTATAATAATAGCAGTTTTGGTTTGGACGTATTTGGTCTGAACAAAATCGCATGGCAATCTTCGCGAGACAAATCTTATGGGGTTTGTCCAACAAATACTCTTGCCTTGGGTCCACAGTCCTACTTACCAATCCCCACTGTTGCCCACAACCGTCTCCGCTTCCACTTCAGCCCTCCAAGGGGCCCCATGTGTCCCATGCAATAGCGCTGTCAGCTGTGGGAAATGAGATGCACGTGGCCCCCTGGAGGGCTGAAGGTGGATTGGAGTTGGCTATGAGCAAGAGTGGGGATTGGTAATTAAATAGGGCCCATTTCCTGCTGGGGTTACTCCGGTAACAGCCAATTAAAAAAAATAAAAAAACAGCCGTGTGGGCCCTTTCACGAGCTTGGGGCCCCAGCACTTGCCGAGGTTTGCAGGCTGCTAACAGCAGCCCTAGTTCTGATGATATGTCACAGATGCCAAAGAAAGCATCTACCTCTCTGTCTGCTGTTCCTGTGATTCTTTTAACCAATGTCAACTATTTACCCATAAGGACATTACTATTGCACCTTACTAAGGAATGAACTTTGACAGAGACACCTTCTTTGAAGTTCAAATGAAAGAGGTAATGTAGGAGACTTTATTTAAATGAAGTTTATTGAAGGACATTTGCTCAGAGAATGTATATGTTATTTGTGGGACATTTATATTTGCTGTCCAGTAGAGACGCTGTTCTGATTCTGTGGTAATATGCTACTAATGTTGCTATATTGTTGAATTCTGTGAATAAATACAATGGTTTCCTGTGGACAGTAGATGCGAGTTCTTTGACTACTAAGTGCACCAGAACTATATAGCCTATCATGGGGCCATGGATACACAGTGAGTAGGGACATGTCTTGGAATGAGCGTTTTCTACAACATTATTTTAGAAAAGGACAAAAATACTTTTGACAAATAGTCAAAGTGTGTACAACCCTATGTAGTGCTTCTCAATGTTACAGACATATTGTGTGAACATCAGAGTCTTAAAGAAGACCAGTCGGTTCTCCTGACATTTCTATTTTAGTAAATACTTGTTCCCCCCGCCTTTTCTTACAACTTTACATTGTGCCACTCCTCTGTTATTCCTGATAGCTGGATATTAACAGCGTTGGCTGGTAAAAAGCAAAAAACACAATGGTGTTTGCATGGAATTTTGGTTTCCTCCCACATTCCAAATCATTGAATCAGTGATTTGGTTTTCCATGAAACTGATCCTAGAATGAGACAGAGGAATTCTATTGTGAGCCCTATTAAGAACAGGGACTGATATCTGACATGTCTGTACAGCACTATGGAATACATTAGCTTCTAAGCAATTTGAAAGAAATAAGTACATAAAGATAACTGCCAAGGTCATAACTACCTGGGTATCAGGCATAGCAGCTGCTATGGGGTCCATATATACTACTTACACAAAGTAAAGCAACTGGTCTTTCTAGGTAACATGAGCCAAAAGTTAGAGTCAGGAGTAAAACAACAAGTACCAGGCAGCAAATCCAAAGGACAAGGCAAGAGCATGGTCGGATATGAGGCCAAGACTGGGATCTAGATCAGAACTATAGTAAGTAGAAGCACAAAGGAACAAAAACAATAAATGGAGCTCAATTATCAGGTAAAAATAGCAGGGTCTTAGGCAGCAACCTAGTACTCCTGAGCAGCCACAGCAGGAATGCCACAGCTCAAATCAACAAGACTGCTACAGAGGACAGGAGCCAAAGGACTAGGAGAATAAGGATCTGGCTACCTCCCTACTGGCCACAGCCATCATCAGGATTTGTGGCTGCTTGCAGGGACGCATCCTTGCAAACCATTTTTCTGACGGTCATCTCTAACTGGACATTAATGTAGGAGTGGGCACCAACCAACCCCTGTATGCTGACCCTGGTATATAAATACAAGTTTAGAGCAGTGAACTGAATTTTTTTCCCCAGTTGAAGGAAATCATATCTTTATCTCTGCTCTCAAGTGACAGAGAATGATTTTATATTATGGCAGCAAGGAAAATGGAAGAATAATAAAGAAACAGGTTTGATGTGCTGTAAAAATTAACCAAACTAAAAATGTTGGGTTTTTTTTTTTTTTTTTTAAAACGATTATTGATGTTACTCTTGTAGTTGATTTTTGTCAAATTGGTTTCTTGTTCAGTCTCTGTCATATTGAGGATGAGTATGTTTACATCAGCAGTCCTATAAATATTCTCCTAAGATGTTTTGTGGCTCTCTAAATGACTTTTTACCAGAATACTCAGAATTTGAGCACTAGAATAGTGCACAAAGGCCTAGGGTTAAAAAGGCCCACAGTCTCACAACAAAGCTTGCCTTGTTTGGTGATGGCTAGATGTCTGCCACAGATTTCTACCTCCCTTGTTCAGTGCAAGAATGCTGTTACCGTCCCAGGACATACAGTATAAAACAGCTTAAACAAATGTTACCTTAGAAAACTTTGGCTCTAAGAATGAATTTTAGAAGTTATCCATTACCCAAAAAAGTGTTTTTGGGTGTGGTCACATGATTATAAGAATAATAATTCTTCAATTCTTTACTGTGACAGGAAAACTGGAAACAAAGTAACAGATAAATGTTATGAGAAATATAAACTCACATATAGGGTGTAAGGGAATTGCCAGTTGAGAAATTCCCCAGTGCTGCTGCAGAAACCTGGGGGGAGGGGCACAACAAGACAGTGGACCCTAAGCTGAACCCCCCCACTGGCCTTGCCTCTTGCCTGACTGTGCTAGGTGACAGCCGACAACTCGGAGCTGGTCCCTACTCTGAATAAATGACAACACAGAACGCAGACAGGACAAACAACAACAAAAGGGAGGTCAGCAAGCCAAGGGGTCGGTAACAGTCGAGCAATGCAGTACAGAATCACAATCCAAGTGAATAATCAAAGTCAAAGCCAGAGGTCAGGAATAAGAATACAGGTAATAGCAGTAAAGGAGATAGCAGGGACAAATTCACAAGACAGAATCAATAGCCAGCGAGCATGTGAGGGCTGATGACCTGTTTATAGCAAGTCAGGACCACCCCAGACTTGATTGGTAGACAGGCTGCCAATCACACAGACAAGGCTAAGATTAACTGTTGAGGAGCCGAAAGAAACAAGGTGCAGGAGACGGGTGTGGCTAAAATTCAATTACATAGTCTAGGACAGTGCTCAGACTGAGCAACAAGAACCTTAAAGGGGTATTACCACTTACTTAATCATTTTTAAATTTGTAGATAATTAAAAGTTAAACATTTTTGCAAATATAAATAATTAAACATTTTGCAGAGTTTTAAAGATTTTCTCTAAATATCATGTGGTCACAAGTTGTTGTCTTGACTGGTTGCCACTGGATACGACCATGAATGCAGAAACTTTCTAATGTCAGAAAATCAGCCATGATTTCCTTATTGTGGCTGGGATATCTTCTCATATATGTAGTGTCCCTGTCTGATAACCTGCGCATAATAAGGAAATCATGGCTGGGTTCCTGAAAAGTCCCAAACTATAAACAAATTTCTGCATTCGTGGTTGTATCCTTTGGCATCTGATCAAGACAACAGATTGTCACCACTAAGATGGTTAGAGAAAATCTTTAAAACTCTGCAGAATTTTTAACTACATATATTTGCAAAAATGTTTAACTTTTAATTATCTACAAATATAGATATATTATGTTTATGGGAATACCCCTTTAAGCAAGGAATCAAACTGAACACACCTCCTTTGCCACAGCGTGCGAGCGGAGGGTGGCGCAGAGACCCAAACAGGCAGAGACGTTACATAGGGCATATTGACACTAATACTACAATTCTGCTGTTTATATTTTCACAGCAATGGATCTAAATTGATTGGCCAACTGATGCATAAAATTATAGTAGTTTACATTAGTTTTCAATACATTTTTGAATCTAGTTCTATTGTCAAGAGACACCATTGTAAGGTTGTGTTCATATTTGTGTTGGAGGCAAATTTTTTCATGTAAAATTTCAGGCATCATGATGGAAACCAAATATAACCCTTTATGTTTAACTGGATCCATCGGTTACAATTGATGTCTATGATGACAGAAAAGAATGACAGCAGTCTCTAGGGCAGATGTAAACAGAGCCTAATGGACAAATGAAAGACATAAGTCTTTCAAGAAGGGAAATAGCCAAATTCCCCCTTTAGGCTAAGGCCCCACGTTGCGGAAACGCAGCTTTTTTTGTTGCAGATTTTGTTCGTTTTTTTAAGCCAAAGCCAACAATGGCTACAAAAAGAAGGGGAAATATAAAGAAAGTTCTTATACTTCTACCTTCTGCTCAATCCACTCCTGGCTTTGGCTCAAAAAACCGCAACAAAATCTGCAATGAAAAAAGCTGCTTTTCCGCAACGTGGGGTCTTAGCCTTAATCCATCTCAGACGAAGGTTTATTAAACTGGAAATTATAAGATTATATTCATTGAATCTATAGAAAATAAAGTCATTTGTATTAGCATAAAAATGAAGACATACTGCTTATGGCAAGGGGAAGTGATAGAGGATAGATCCATTCGTCCATTTTACCCTTATAGTAAGAATATACTGTATGGTTAGGGTAAATATCTATAAAGATTTTCCAACACAGTACTAGATATTTTAAAGGTAGTCTACCACTTCCCCCAAGCATCTTCAACTTCCACCACCATGTTACAGAACACATTACAGTGGTAAACATCATACATCATATCATACATCATGTTATGTATGTCATTTTTGTAGATTTGGAGGAAAACAACTTTGAAGTCTTATGTAAATGAGGCAGTTAGTGCACTGGGGATTGGTCTTTAGCTCCCTAGAGCACTGCTTTTGCTACTTAGACCCGTACCATCTCCTGCCTGCGTTACCACATAAAGTGAGAGTTGATCAAGCACTGCTATGGCGTCACTCATCCTATTTCAGCAGCAAGAACAGAGCTCCCAAGGCTGAAGGTCCACCCCCAGTGCACCAACTGCCTAATTTGCAAAAGACTTTGAAGCTTTGACATATAAATAATTCCATAGTAATTCACCTTGCTAGTGTTTATTACTAAAAAGTGTTGTCTGTAAGTACATGTAAATTAAATGTAATGGACAGCGATTTTGCAGAACATTCCACTGTGTTTTGTGTGCAGATATCCTCAGTTCTTTCCTCTAGAGCTGCTTCAGGAAATGTAGACAGACATTGTCTGGTATCCAATAATGATGTCTGTGAACATCCTGGACACAGAGTCTAGGCTGCAAATGGATTTATTCTGCTGTGATTTCTGAAAATGACTGTATACAACCATCAGCATTGCAGAACCTAATACTAACAACTGCACACTAATATACTATATAACAAAAAGCACAGTATATAAACCATGATGATATACATGGGTTTTTGGCATCTTGTGGGGAAAATTAGATTTCAAGCCTAAACTTATAATACTAGTGTAAGATGGGGAAACAGTCCTTATGTTATAAATGTACCTGTTTCTGTAAGTAAGTTTATTTTTTTTTATAAACTGACATTTGGTTGTTCGAACACAAGAGGCCACTGATACCTCAGAAAGGAGAAAAGACTGTAATTCAATTCTGTAATTCCCTGGACTAGTGACGTGGAGACCCTGTTCTGCAGAGGTGGTAGAAGAAGGAGCAAAGTGTGTGTGGCAGCCATCTTAGGAGTGTGCTTTGAGCTTTTAGAAGAAGAAGGACTGAAGTGAGAGACAAGAAGGATTTCCTAAGGGATCATAAGTATAGCAAGGTGGTGCTGAAGCAGAGACTGTTCCAGGGTGGTTCAGACAGCTTCTTAAGTTGAAGATTGCTATCAAGGACCCGGCTGATAGCCCTGTCAGTGAGATCGCATGTTTTCTGGATGAGCCCTGCTTTCAGCTGTTCCAGACAAAGGCTAAAGGTACAATAGACCCGGGTGAGTAAGAAAAGTAATCGTGCATGCACCGCATTACATTTTTGGCGCAAATTGCTTGGGACTGAGTAAGGGCCTGTAGTTAGAATAGTTAGGCATCCTCATCTTCACAGGCCACACTACTGGTGAATTATCTACCTATTCAGTAGTAAGGACTAAGACTCAGAGAATTCTATAGACTTGTAACTCCCAGAGAGGAGCTTCTGAGGAAGTCTAGAAGCGACATTTTATACATTGTCACATTTCTTTGGCTTGCAAGCTGACCTTCTATTATATTTACTCAGATGTACGTTGTTTGTGGGGAATAGGGGTATTTTGATAAGTTTGTAAGCTCTTGTGTTATACCGCCGGTGACCCTATCACACTCACTGAATTGTTCCTGTGACTAGGGTGATAAAAAGGTAACAAGCGGCTGGTTAGTTGCAGCCTGCAGATAGGTAAAAGCTGTTTTGGAGCTGCACATGAGAGGGCACTGCGCTGTACAACACCAGGGTCTCAGCTTCCTGGCTGAGTGTATGTAAATAATTGGGAGTGTTTTTTTGTTTTGGTAAAGAGGTGTTACTACACAAAGTAAAATCTTGTTTTTTTACTAAATTGATTTGGAGTCGCTTCCTTTGTTCGTGACTTCGTTGTATCCTGGGGAGCTCACCCCGGTACACGGCTTACACTAGCAGGACAATGAGTTATATGATGGTGCCCTGGTGGAATGAAGCAGAAGGTTGCACCTGCCCATTGCCCCTCCATTTATACATATAGGACTGCTATAGGTAGTTGTTGGCTTTTCTCCAACACTCTAATAGATATGAATGAAGTAAAATTTGTATAGGGAACATGGGAATCTAGTTCTTGTGTTCAGTGGGAGTTCTACCTGTAAGTTAACTTATACTTTAAAACCCCTTTAGGCCAGGACCTCATGTGGCCGTGGAAAAAAAATGGCTGATCAGCTGATTAGTGGCAGTGTTTAGGTGTTGGGTACACACCAATCTGGTATTGAAGACCTACAAAATTCTGAAAAAAACCCTTTAAGGCTAAGGCCCCATGTAGCGAGCAGTAGCTAAAAAACGTTGCAGAAAAGTCCGTGGCGGAAACACATTGCTTTTTATTCCGCAGCCTTTTTCACAGAAAGTCCGCAGTGTTTTCCTCTGTAGACTTTCTGCTTCTATTATACCTATACGGATATGTATCCAACATTTTTAAAATAAGACTAGTGTTGCATGCTAGTGATCCATTGAAGCTCTTAGCATGGCAATCTATTGCTTTCCCCAGGCTGTTGAACTATTACTCCCATTATGTACTTACTACAGCTGAGCTCAAAGCATTTTAGAATTTGTAATGCTAAATTTTGTAATGTTAAATGACAAACTTTCTTCCGTTTTGTTTTCTTTTCAAACAAAAGATAGCATAGTTCCTGCAGGACTGTATCTTCTGCTTGTAAAGTAAATAAACAAGGCGGAAGAAACAATCAGAACAATGCCTTTAAAATAGGTAGGTGTGAATTTAGCCTTATAAAGCTATAAAGTAGTAAATGACTCACCTCACCAATTCCCTACTGCTGCTTCTGTGCCAGATATTTCTGGGTCCTGCACTTGTTTATGCTCTCCCTGCTCCACCAATGATATATCATCATGGATATGTGACTGCTGCAACCAATAACTAGACACAGCAATGACTTTATTGGTGTTAACTCATCATCTCTTCAGCCATTGATTGCCTGCAATAGCCACATGTCAACATATCACATCACTGGAGTGCAGAAGACCTCGGCAGCATTTCCATAGGAGCAGTGTGGGCTTGGTAAGTTGGGTATTACATCTTACATTATTCTATAGCATTCTAATCAGGTAAAAAAAAAAAAAAAATAGGTGGCAGAAAAACACTTTAAATATACTGTCAGAAATCTCATTGAGAAACATTACTGCACTGAAAACAGTAGCAGACAACAGACATTGGTTACAAAAGTTTTAGGCATGTGTGGAAAATGCTGTAAAGTAAGGATGCTTTCAAAAATAGACATATTAATAGCGTATTTTTGTCAATAAACAATACAAAGTGAGTGAACGAAAGAGAAATCTAAACCAAATCAATATTTTGTGTGACCAGACTTTGGAGGAGGAGTCCTGGAAGTGATTATATGGCTCCAAAGACATACTGATAGAGAATGTAGATTGTGAGCCCTATATGGGACAGTGACTGACAATGTCTGTAAAGCACTGCGGAATATGATGGCGCTATACAAGTAAGATAAATAAATAAATATGGCCCCCACGGAGCCCTGATCTCAACATCATAAAGTCTGCCTGGGATTATGTGAAGAGACGGAAGGATTTGACTCATTTAAACAAGCTTACTTCCATAAAAGATCTGTGGTTAGTTCTCCAAGATGTCTGGAACAAACTCCCTGCTGAGTCCAAAAACTGTTTGCAAGTCTACTTAGATGAATTGATGCTGTTTTGATGGGTGGTCGCACCTTTCTATTTTTAAAAGCATTTAGCAGCACATTTTCCAAACATGCCTAAAACTTTTGCTCCTTGTTCACTGGCTTGGAAGTATCCTGCCTGATCTCTGCCATTTCAAGTAGCTTTTGGTTAGTCTGTAAGGCCTAATCCATACAACCATAGATTTTGATCCATGCTCTGGTCCTTGTTTTAACCAATAAAGCACTGACCTATTCATGTTCATGGCTCCATACGAATGACTTTCACTAAAGTATATGGGTCTATGAAAGGCAGGGCACAGATGTCATCCATGTGCTGTCCGTTTAGTATTTTGCACAGACCAATACACGCACACTGCACTTTGGCCTATGAGGATTTCATCAAACTACACTGTGTTCCAAATTATTATGCAAATAATATTTTCTCATATTTTCCAAAATTACCTATATGAATTGCAGTCATTGTAATTTTCCAGTCATCAACTATTCGAGTATAATTGAAAGGTTTTTGAACAAACTGCCTATGATAACAGTAGATTTTAAAAAAAATAAACACTCAAAATGCATGTTTTAAATTATTATGCACAGCAGCATTTGCAACCTTTTCATTTTTATTAAGAACAAAAAAATGGTCATTGTGAAATTATAAGAATTAGCAGGTTATTACAAACTGAAATCAAATAGTGTTCAAGCCAAAACTGTATTCGAGGTGATGTTACATTTGCACATAGGACCCCTTGTTCGAAAGAAGCTTCTGAACTCTCTCGTCCATTGAATTTGTCAGTTTTTGGATGGTTTCTGCTTCAATTGTTTTGCATGAGGACAGAATACCCTCCCAGAGCTGTTGCTTAGATGTGAACTGCCTCCCGCCATCATAGACACTCCTTTTGATGATGCTCCAGAGGTTCTCAATGGGGTTGAGGTCAGGGGAGCATGGGGGCCACACCATAAGTTTGTCCCCTTTTATGCCCATAGCAGCCAGAGATGCAGATGTGTTATTTGCAGCATGAGACGGTGCATTATCATGCATGAAAATGATCTTTCTGCAGAATGCATGGTTCTTCTTCTTGAACCATGGCAGTAAGTGCTGTTTGAGAAACTCCACATACATTATGGAGTTCATCTTTACCCCTTCAGGGATCCTAAAGGGGCCGACAATCTCTCTCCCCATGATTCCAGCCCAAAACATTACTCCACCTCCTCCTTGTTGGCGCC
Source organism: Leptodactylus fallax (assembly GCA_947044405.1). NCBI lineage: Eukaryota > Metazoa > Chordata > Amphibia > Anura > Leptodactylidae > Leptodactylus > Leptodactylus fallax. The sequence goes on along the minus strand of CAMRHE010000186.1, from coordinate 1,868,610 downwards.
ATAGCCGTGTTTGCATGGGGTGTCCATCAACAAGCCATCCTCCACTTCATCCATCTGGACCATTGAGCGTTGCACGGCACTCATCGGTGAACAAAACAGTTTTGAAGTCAGTCTTCATGTATTGTTTGGCCCAGTGGAGCCGTTTCTGCTTGTGTGCAGTAGATATAGGAGGTCGACAGGATGGCTTACGCACAGCTGCAAACCTCTGAAGGACCCTGCATCTTGTTGTTCGGGGGACGTTGGAGGCACCAGCAGCTTCAAAAACTTGTCTGCTGCTATGACAAGGCATTTTTGAAGCTGCTCTTTTAACCTGACGTAATTGCCTGTTGGAAAGAGTCCTCAATTTTCCCTTATCAGCACGCACACGTGTGTGCTGTGAATCAGCTACATACTTCTTGATTGTGCGATGATCAAGATGAAGTGTCTTGGCAATGTTGATTGTAGTCATGCCTTGACCTAAACACTCCACAATTTGTTGCTTCTCAGCAGCCGACACATCCTTTTTCTTTCCCATTTTGGCTGAAAATGTAGGCTGCTTAATAATGTGGGACAGCCTTCTTAAGTAGTCTTGCCTTTAATTGGACACACCTGCTAAACTAATTAGCACAGGTGTCTGCAATTGCTTTCAGTGATATAAAGAGCCCTGACACACATCATCATCAATGAGTTTAACTGACAAACAAAAAAATTCTTACCTTATCACTCCTAAACACTTTTTGCATAATAATTTGGAACACAGTGTAATAACTGGGATAAACAGTAGTGCTAAGGCTGAGTGAAGGGACTACAGGAGAAGGAGTGGGAGATAATAATCGGACAAGGGACAGAAGCTGGAGCTGTGATGGAAGGTGCTGCAGCCACAGAGAAAGTCTGTCTGCCTATGCAGAGCTGCTGATGACTGAGTATGTAGTATGTTATAGCAGGGATCTGCTAGCTCCCTGCTCCACCATACTGTAGTATTATGGACACAGATACAGTTGACATAGGTGCTTGCCCCAGGATTTTGGTCACCAGGCCAAAAATTTTGGGCATATGCCCCGGATGTCCAGAGCTAGCAACAATCTCACAAATAATGTGACAAATAATGTGAGAAAAACACTGAAATAGCACAGGAACCAAATATTGTGATTAAACTGCCTCTCCCTCTGCCCAATTGTGGAGCATACATTGCTTGGCATTGTAGCTGTCACTGATAGGGACTCTATTGCCTATGTTGTTAGGGGGTTCTAGAATCAAAGGAGGCACTCAAGCAACCTTTTTTGGGAGGATTTTATAGCTGGCGCCGTGAGGAGGCAATGTGGTTTCTAAATTTTACCTGAAAATCCACTTTCTTGCCTGGAATTACAGTGTTACCGACTTCAGTCGTGTTGAGCACCAATGACAAGTACTATCAAGGAGTTATTTTAAGATCTAGCTGTCTCTACTTATAGTATACTGTATATTTCTCACATTAGTTAGAATTATCATACTATATTATATTGTAGATGTCCCCAAACTTTTGTAGGCTGTGAGCCACATTCAAATATGATAGGGGGTATTGAGCCACACTGAGTATTAAGAGGCTAAAGTGAATTAAGTGTATGACTGAGTAATAAAATTCTTACCCTTGTGATGATGTGGTTTACATCCAAATACCAAATACTTGTAATACTATGATCGCCCCCGGTGTCACTAATACTAAATATCTTAGTATGTGGAGCTGCCAGAACTGTATCTGGTGTGTATGGTATCAGGTATGAATCAGTCATTTAACACATGGATCTTCAATTAATTATTGGTGACTTTAGGGGTTAAATGGAGGACCTTGTCCTTGTAGGGCCACCTAGATGAAGAAGTCCTGCAGAAATGCATATCCAGCTAGATCCTGTCCTTATGAGTCTATTTACACTATTTAATGTATTAAATAACCTGCATAGTGTGGGGATCATCTCAACATTGTATGTGACTTTTCCATTAATGCACACATAACTTGGGGATGCCATTTTATGCTTATTGTGTGGCTTATTTTAGACATAGTTTATTGTTTTTTACCAAGCAGAATTGTGATTATTTTTACACCATTACACATTATCTGTCTATGATACGCTTATTGGGCCAAATTTATTAAGAATGGCGAGCAGTAGACCACATTAGATTGAGACGCACCAAACCTATTAAGAGGTTTTGATGCATCTCAGATGGTCCCTGTGTCTTAAGCTGAAATTTCTGCCAGCTGTGGACTGGTGTACATTTGAGCTCTTATTTGCACCAATTTTTTTGTGCAAATAATGTTAAATTTGCTGGCCTGTAAAATTCTGTCTCCTATTTATCCACATCCTGCCCAGAAAAGTGTCAAATGAAAAGTGTCAAGTGTGGCACAAAAGATGGAAAAACCACAATTTTTGGAGAAAATACGGCCATGCACCAAAAATTGTGAATATTGGTCTAAAATGTATTAGAAATCCCCCCTGTTGTCTTCATAAAGATGTGTCCTTTGCTCTTGGCTGGATATATCTAAATCTATGTCACACGAGTGTACAAGCAATGTAAGACAATATTGTTTGTGATGTTGCAAAACCCTATGAGTTCAGTTGTGTGGGGTCACTTATTATTTGTTTTGTGAATTGCAGTCTTTCAAGTGTTTTACTAGTATGTACTGATATTGTAATGAATTGGTTTCATGAGATATTGAACCCTTAGGCTAAGGCCCCACGTAGTCAAATGGACCAAAAAAATGCTGCAGCCGAAACTCATTGTGTTTTTTTTTTCTGCAGCGTTTTTCATTACATTTTCGCTGAGTTTTTCTCTGCGGAGCTGCAGTACCCTGGTGCCACCACTACACAGTGGATGGAGCTGTCTTCCAGTACTCTTAATGTATAGTGGTAGCCTTGGGGTACTGCAGCTCTGTTGCTATTACTTGAATAGGAGCAGAACTGTTTCTGGCTCTGTCTATTGATATAGCATCTGGCACCCAGAGGCACACCCCACCGATCAGATATTGCAGATAGATCATCAATATAAAAAATAGATGAGGGCCTGAAAAACTGAGGTTGCCCTTGATAGGATTATTTTTGTGCACTGTACATATTGTGTACTGTACATATAAACTACTGCAATAAAACTCATTAACATATATATATAAGTGTATATATTTTACTGTATTTATTGTCTGTTTAATTGTGTGACTTCCCAGTTGTTACTAAGGCAAAATAGTATCTGTAACAGCCAACTACTTGGATTGTAGTTTGGATTAGGAACACTGCTATGCTGTACAGCATATTGTCCTTGTAATGCACAGCAGCTATCATTTAAGATGGGTCTTGAGTCATAAACCATAATTCTGCATTTACATTTTCATGACTTATATACCAGTTATAAGAAGCCCAGAGACCCAAATCCCCCCTCAATTTACCAGGGCTTTTGTTTATTTACATACATTTATGGTAAGCCGTAGCCTATATAAGACTACCTATCACCTAGGTAGAATGTACATACCTGTATAGATCTATAATACTACATAGCCGTCTGCACAATCTTTATGCATAGATGTAAATCTAATTTCTGTAGTGATAACTTGCTGTACCATGATATTCTATATCAGAAGACAACAAAAGTCATTTAAACCTATTGAAAGAGTTATAAATGCATTACATGGCAAGTTAAACTTTGTTACTTCTGTACACATTGCATGCTATACTGACTCTACGGAATATTTTTGAAACGTTCATTCATTTCAGTAATTCAGTAATACAATTCATAATCAGCGTCTTCCATGATTGTGTGTCCTACTGAACCAGACTGAGGGACCATTTAAAGGCTTAGGAAACCTTGGCAGGTGACACACTAAATTTACAATACTGAACTTTTTTACAATATTCTAATTTTCTTAGATTTGGGTTTTCATTACCTGTAATCCATAATCAACATTTACAGAAATAAAACACTTGAAATAGAACACTCTGTGTGTAAAGAATCTAGAAAATATAGGATGTCACTTTTTTAATTTAATTACTGAAAGAAATAAAACGTTTCAAAGATATTCTAATTTATTGAGATTCACCTGTATGTGTATAGTACATATCAGTTATAACATAATCAGCAGCCTATACAGGCTTCATACATACTATGCTAGCTACTCTGTAAAGACGGTCGCCCATGTTTACTATGGACTTTGCATCAGAATTGTGGAATAAATTGTACCTTTTTTGTCACAGATCAGTTTAGGGAAATTTATGACTTATTTGTTTAAAAAAAAAAAAAAAAAGAACATATACTTGTACCTTGCTAGATACTTTTTGAATGTCTAGACAAGGGGGCGTGCGGTTGTCAAGTCAAAAAATGAGTCTAAAGTAAGCCAAATAAAAGCATAAAAGAGGAAAGATCGAGATTCACCAAAGCTATCAAAAAGTGTGTGCCTTTGTGAAGAATTTGGTGCATCTTTGGACAGCAACAGGGTCTAATAAAATGATTAGTAAATGTGGCCCTATAGGTATATAGTTGTCTACTAATACGTACATAGCAACCTATATAAATATGCACTCCTCCTCCCCTGCAGCTGCAGCCCTAGAGCTACACTGTGGGACACAGAGGAAATATACAAGCCTAAAGGAACACAGTACGGATTCCATTTACTTTACATTGCAATAATGTGATTCTCAGATTAAAGAATCACACACATCTGTCTACTACACAGAGGTTCAGACTTCTGCAGAATACAGTGTATAGCTTTAAAGAAGTAGTGACAGTCCCCATATGACAGAATTATAGCTGGAAAAAAACCTTCCACAATAGTAAGAAGTTGTAACATGAGGCAGAGGGGGCTGGCTTATGTCATATGACTGACAGCAACTGGGTGAGGTTTTTAAGAAAAAAAAAAAGAAGTAGAGAGGCCCAGCACAGCTGTTTGTGAAGTTGAAGATTTCCTGTTTCCCCAGGACTTGCTAGTGTGTGAGTCACAGAGGTTGCAGGCAGCCAACGGTGCCCATAGGAATGCAGGGAGGACTTCTGGCTGCTCAGCCCCAGCACAAGGGAAGCAGGGAACTAAAGTAAAGAAACTTTGTGGATTACTCCTTACACTTATAGAATTCTATGAGGCCGGGAGCATGGAGTCTAGGGCTATGCTGCTGCGCCTCACATTACTCTGGACCCTGATAGTCTCCTGCAGCTGTGCCACTCTGCACTCAGGGGGTAAGTTATTGGCACTCTACCCTTTCTTTGTGTGTGTGTGTGTGTGTGTTTTGCCCTGTCTATAGGAATTGCAGACCTATAGTTGGGTTATTGAAGCAGAGAGAAGTTGGACTGCGGTAATGTGACACTTGTAGACAGAGAGAAGAGGCACCTAGGTGGGGAATGTACTGCTTGAGACAGGGCTCTGTCTGGGATTGCGGCTCCTCACTGCCAGGATATGCTCTGTACACTACAGTAATGTTTTTACTATGACTAGGCTGTAGGAAACACAAAATGATACAATGTAGATGCTGTGTTTATGATAACACTGTTCTAGTACTATGTATTTAATACATTGCATTGTACTTTACATACATGAGTTATCATTTGTCATATGCAAAGAGTTGATACCGGATTGTTATAATGTATTGGTTAGGCAGGGGTTAACAATATGTCATATATCACAACTGTACATAAACATAACCCTTATTGACACTATACAGAAATGTTTTCCATTTACAGACAATTAATTTTTTTACATTTGTTAAAGATGTATCGTTAATTTGGGCTTTCTAGCAATTATAATGTGTTTATGGAAATTTTTTCCCAAAATAAGTATTTTTTTTTCTGGTTTTAGCCTTTTAGATGTTCACAAATTGATCCATGATTACCCACCATTTGGATCCATTGAACAAATACATGTGCCACTTTTGAGATGCATGTTTGGCGTTTTTTTTTTTTTTTAGGTGAATTGATTGTCTATAGGCCAATAGGCCAGTGAATCTGTGAATTGGTGATTCTAGTCAAGTGATTTGCTTTCCTATAGTGATTGTAAGGTATTTGCATGGTTGTAGCATTGGGAACCTTCAACTGGCCAGTGTTCTTTTGGCATACCCTGTATGGGTTGTATATATTTTTTTTTCAACTGTATTAGAAAGTGTATCCAACTATGATTTTAAATACAAGGGATCACACTCAAAAATGTATATTGCTTGGTATATATATTTTTATAATATAAGTAAATGTGCAACATATGTAACAGTATGGTATACAGTTGCATACATCTGGGTCATACATCTAGTGTTTAGAGATTATTTTGGTGTTTATTGCTCATGAACGTTTTGACAAAGCTTAAGACCAGCTATATATTTCTAATAACTGTCATGATCTCCGATTCATGGAGGGATGGTTTGTATGAACAATCCCACCATCAACATTAACTACTAAACAGCCCAATTGGAGAGCAGTTTAGTTGTTAAAAAAAAAAAAAAAAAGCTCAGTGAGTCTGTGCCTGTGCAAATACAGTGGGGAAAAAAGTATTTAGTCAGCCACCAATTGTGCAAGTTCTCCTACTTAAAAAGATGAGAGAGGCCTGTAATTGTCATCATAGGTAGACCTCAACTGTGAGAGACAAAATGAGAAAACAAATCCAGAAAATCACATTGTCTAATTTTTTAAAGAATTTATTTGCAAATTATGGTGGAAAATAAGTATTTGGTCACCTACAAACAAGCAAGATTTCTGGCTTTCACAGACCTGTAACTTCTTCTTTAAGAGGCTCCTCTGTCCTCCACTCATTACCTGTAGTAATGGCTCCTGTTTGACATTGTCATCAGTATAAAAGACACCTGTCCACAACCTCAAACAGTCACACTCCAAAATCCACTATGGTGAAGACCAAAGAGCTGTGGAAGGACACCAGAAACAAAATTGTAGACCTGCACCAGGCTGGGAAGACTGAATCTGCAATAGGCAAGCAGTTGGTGTGAAGAAATAAACTGTGGGAGCAATAATTAGAAAATGGAAGACATACAAGACCACTGATAATCTCCCTCGATCAGAGGCTCCATGCAAGATCTCACCCTGTGGGGTCAAAATGATCACAAGAAAGCTGAGCAAAAGTCCCAGAACCACACGGGGGGACCTAGTGAATGACCTACAGAAAGCTGGAACTAACGTAACAAAGTCTACCGTCAGTAACACACTACGCCACCAGGGACTCAGATCCTGCAGTGCCAGATGTGTCCCCCTGCTTAAGCCAGTACATATCCGGGCCTGTCTGAAGTTTGCTAGAGAGCATTTGGATGTTCCAGAAAAGTATTGGGATAATGTCATATGGTCAGATGAAACCAAAGTAGAAGTGTTTGGTAGAAACCCAACTCATCGTGTTTGGAGGAGAGTGAATGCTGAGTTGCATCCAAAGAACACCATACCTACTGTGAAGCATGGGGGTGGCAGCATCATGCTTTGGGGCTGTTTCTCTGCAAAGGGACCTGGACGACTGATCCGTGTACATGAAAGAAAGAATGGGGCCATGTATCGTGAGATTTTCAGTGCAAACCTCCTTCCATCAGCAAGGGCATTGAGAAATGTGGCTGGGTCTTTCAGCATGACAATGATCCCAAGCACACTGCCAGGGCAATGAAGGAGTGGCTTCGTAAGAAGCATTTCAAGGTCCTGGAGTGGCCTAGCCAGTCTCCAGTTCTCAACCCCATAGAAAACTTTTGGAGGGAGTTGAAAGTCCATGTTGCCCAGTGACAGCCCCAAAACATCACTGCTCTAGAGATCTGCATGGAGGAATGGGCCAACATACCAGCAACATTGTGTGCCAACCTTGTGAAGACTTACAGAAAAAGTTTGACCTCTGTCATTGCCAACAAAGGATATATAACAAAGTATTGAGATGAACTTTTGTCATTGACCAAATACTTATTTTCCACCATAATTTGCAAATAAATTCTTTAAAAATCAGACAATGTGATTTTCTGGATTTGTTTTCTCATTTTGTCTCTCATAGTTGAGGTCTACCTATGATGTCAATTACAGGCCGGCCTCATCTTTTTAAGTGGGAGAACTTGCACAATTGGTGGCTGACTGAATACTTTTTTTCCCCACAAAATAAGGATTGGCAAAAGTGGTATTTCCAGCATGAACAATTTTTTTTTTGGCAGACCGAAGTCTGACGTCTCTTAGCCTTGATCACGGCATCTACATGGCAGATTGCCAGCTGTTTATGGTGGAAGCCCCACATTGCGAAAATGCAGTGTCTTGGCCGTGGTGGAAATGCTGCGGCAAAAATTGCAGCATTTTACAGTACCTGCAAAGTGAATGGAATTCTGGCTAATTCCATCCACACATTGCAGAAAAAAAATCCACGGCGAAAAAGCTGTGTTTTCTAAAATGCTCATGTTTTTGAAAATCGCAGCATGTCAGTTATACCTGCAGAGACTCTGGCATTTCCATATAGGTATAATAAGGGTAGAAAGTCCGCAGAGGAAAAATCTGCAAAAACGCAATGAAAAACGAAGCCAAAAAAACACGATGCTCTTCCACAGCGTTTTTTTTTTGTTACGTTTAGCTACATGGGGCCTTAGCCTTCCAGTCATTTTGCTGATAAAAATCTAAAGTGCATGGCCAGTTTAAGGGTAAATCCAGAAGTGGCCTTGATACAGCTGAAACACGACTATGATATAGGCAGAAACAACTCGGTCTTTCAAGCTGTGGGCATGGAAACCTGTAAGACCACATGACTAATAACACAGTTTGGCCTCACACTAACTCATTTATTTATTATACACTGTTATTAAAGGTCCTGTCTTAATTATAAAGATATTATCATACATAAAGGGGTATGCCACATTAAACATTCATGACATGTCCAAAAGAAATTCCATAAATATCTGACAGATGTAGTTCCATCTCTAGGACCTTTATCCACCTCTATAGCTGGGATCCTCTACACTGGCTGCCATAGCCAGGTAGAGACTAAATGGAGAGATGGCTGTGCACTGCTGAAGGGCTATGAAAAATCTGTCTATAGATGAGCATATGCTTTGGCTTAGGACTTATTCGCACGTCTGCATTTCAAGTAAAGTATGTATGGTGTCCATATTTCCATGTATTTCAATGTATTCAATTATATGTTTTTTTCACAGACCATGGGTTTATTTGAAAAAAGTATGCCTATCCATTTTTTTTACCGGATTTGCATCACACCACTTGAAGTCTATGGGTTCGTGAAAAAAACCCCAAAAAAAACAGATATCATCAGTGTGTCATCCGTTGTTCATGGACTCAAAAACATAGAAAAGTATAGGAAATGAAAAAAGAAATGTTGATGCATTTTTTACATATATCAGACAGAAGGAATCAGGTTCCCTTCACCTGTGAAAAAGTCCTGACAGAAAAATCCCACATTCCATGAGATTCTGGGTGTCTTCACTGTCCTGCGCTGTATACGGTGTAGGACATAGAGCTATGGAGAGCCAGGTTCCCCCAGCATCATTCATAGATCACTATGATGCAAGGAGTCCCAGTCTCCCGACTGCATTTGGACTGGGAAATCCAACCACTTTTTAGGCCTGGATTCTCCCATATGCATGGGGCCTTAATAGAAGCCATTTTTGCTGTTAAATTGGGCACCGCTGATTTACATTGAGAGCTATGGGGCCATCTGTTTCTCTCCAAGTATTTATTTTTAAGGATTTAGGTACAAAGTTTGAGCTCAGGACAAATGCAAATGTGCACAAGTTTTGGCAGTAGTGTTATCACAGATGCTTCGTTTAGTGGTAAGAGTGAAAATTACAGTTGTCCGGGAGGTGTTGTCAGCAAAACAGAGACTGCCTGTTTATCCCAGGCTGTAATAAGTGAATAAAATTTTTTGTGTAGTTTTTGAGAATGTTTTGGCAAAAAAAAAGAATGATTGAAACCTACTTTGTAATTATTCTATGTGTGTGGGTTAGATATTGTATGTGACAAGCAGTCTGTTGTGACATCCATGTCTTTGATATACAGTATATCATGAATACTTTGTTTCAGCATAGGGTATAGTGTAGTCCTTTATTCTATATTTAATCATAGGTAATGTGTATTTCAATGTACAGTATAACAAGAATTTACATTGTGCTCATGAAAGGCCGTATTAACCTCAGGTATGCCAGAAAACTGTTTGTTTTTTACATTTGGGTCCTATGGACTCATCATTACAGTGCCATATAGTATATTGGATTTATCTGTCTGGAAGTACTCTCAGCATATACTGTAGCTCCAATGGAAAGTTCTAACACAATATGAACAGAACCTTATTCCTGACCTAAAGAAAATAATATATGCCCAAACATTTACCTTTATATGTTTTGAGGCCTAGCCTACAGGGAATGTCCAGATCATATTGTTTATAGGGTGATTGCATCTTTTACATAAACTCATTGTTGAGCACATCGCTCTACGGAAATAGATATCTGCTGACAACAAACCATAAAAGTTATGAGGAGAGAGCAATCATTTTAGCAATCATTCTTCCGCCATGCAGTTTGTATCATTCTTTGCAAACGGTGTATATAAACAGGCACCTCCATTATCAGCACTCTTCCTCCCCTACAATGGCTAGTGAATTAGGGCCTTATAATCTCTATGTGTTTTTATCACCATTACCCTGGCTTTTATTATCAGAACACATCCTGGTCTGGATATAAACTGTAACATTATACTTTTAGGCTGGGCCCCACATGGCGTAAACGCCGTGGTAGAAACGCCACGACAACCACAGCGTTTTATAATCCCTGCAAAGTAGATGGGATTCTAGCAAATCCCATCCACATATTACAGAAAAATACGTGCAGTGGGAATGCTGCAATTTTCACAACCGTTGCGTTTTTGTCAATTATACCTATGGAAACACCGGTGGTTTCTCTATAGGTATAATTGAAGCAGAAAGTCTGCAGAGGAAGCCTCTGTGGACTGTCTGTGAAAGCGCTGTGGGAAAAACCGTGATGCATTTGCGCCACAGTTTTTCCCGCAGCGCTTTTTCACTGTGGCCCACTACATGGGGCCTTAGCCTTAGATTGGATTAACTAATATTGGATAGATTGCATAGATTAACTAATATTTTAATTTTAACTATATGTAAAAGTGTGAACAGAGGCAAATGGCCCTGAGGTTTAATGCAGGTTTAATGAGCCATAGGCTACTGTATGGTGTGTCAAAACTATGTATTCTACCCTACACAAATACCTCTGTAATATGGTATGGGTTGGATGATGACATCTTTATTTTTATATGAAGCGGAACTTCTGGATGCTTTGTACACTGGTTTATAGCACAGGCCCATGTTCTGCTAAATCTGTACAATGTGTGTGATTATAGTATATAAGCCAATATATACACTGTATGTCTGCTATAGGAGCTGCCTCTAGGTTGCTGATCTAGTACCGTAGGTGCTGGAAGGAAATACCTCTAGAATAGCTTAGACAGATGTGGGTAGATTCTAAAAAACCCATTGAGTGATTGCTGGAGGATGATTCTCTGTATTTGCATTCTAACTAAACTGGCCAAATACAAAACCTCAATCTGACATAACCACAGAAAATTGTGAAAGCCAAAATTCTTGTCTGCGTAAAAAGAAAATACTACGATTTAGACGGAATGCAGCAGACTGGAGAAACTGCTGTCTGTTGATAAAGACTCTGCTTCCTGTTAGAAACAAGGAACAAACTCTGAAACTGGCGGTAAAACAGTATATCTAAATACCAGTACGTATGAGAGAATTTACAGTGGGGAAATCACTTGAATTCCTGGTATTATTAACAGAAAATTCTGTTCAGAATAGAAATTACACATTTATTGCAGCAATGTAAGCATTTTACTGCATCATTTGCCTAAAACTTTCAGATGAAAGGAGGATTTCAGTAAAAAGTCTGACTGTGTATTGAAATGTTAAGGGGTTTCATATATATATATATATATATATATATATATATATATATATAGATTACAATTTCTTAGTATTTTCAAGATCTCTGCTTTCTGTCAGGGAACGGAAAAATTTAGTTACAGTCTGCTACAAATCTATACAGACTAAGCGCTTCTCACAGCTGTACTATGGGCTCTCTTTAGAGTATGTTCATTTTGAGATGGAATCTATCTCAAAAAACTCCCCCCAACTCCCAATGGGAGTCAGAAGCAGTTTTTTTTTATTAACTGATTTTTCTGCTAAAAAAAAAGAATCATCGTGACCTATCTTCAGGTGGATTCTGCCTTGCAAACCACATTGAAATGAATTGGAGGCAGAAAAAAAAAATACTCTAGCGGTTTTTCCCTCCAAAATCTGCCTGCAAAACACTCTGTTTGAACTTACCCTTAAGATCCACTCCAGGATTTGGCTGAGGCTGGGTTCACATCTGCGTTTGGCTCTCCATGCGAAATCAGTTTTTGAAACCTTCTCCTAAATGGTTCTTGATTTCAATGCATTGTAAAAACCGTCGCAGGTGTGCGTTTGGAGCATTTCCGTCTGGTATTCACTCTTTTAGGCAGAAAAAACTCAGACTTGCAGGACTTTTTCTCTGTGCAAAAAAAAAGGACACCAGTCAAACAGCAACAAATCCATTTTTTTTTTTTTAACATTGAGGTCTATGGATGGCAGATTACAAACGGATTGCTCATGGATAGTAATCTTTTTGTGCCTGTTTTGAAATCTGTTTTACCCTCTGAGCATGCTCAGAAGGAGGAAAAGGGGAAAAAAAAACGGATTTGTTAAAAACGGACACAAACATAACACAAATTGACAGAAACTGTCAGTTTTTTTGAGGGACACCCATTGACTAATCCGTCTAAAAAGACGGATTCGGGTATCCGCTGTGTAAGCATTTGGAATCCATTGGGGACCAAACAGTTTTTTTTGTTTTTGTTTTGTTTTTTAAAAGGTTTGGCAGCGGATGGATACTAGGCAGAAGTGTGAACCTACCGTAACTTAAAAGCATTAAAATTGCAGAGCAGTGTACTGTCTGAACCTAGCCTAACTACCATTGTAGACACCCTGCTGCTTCCTTACCAGTGTCTAACAGCCTGCGTTTCTATAGAGATTTTATACTTGAGAATGATTAGAAATAAATGGTGGCAATGTAAAATAACTGCATGTGAATTTCTGCAGCATTTTACAAGTAGAAGACAAGAATTTGTACCACAATTTCACTCTATCTAAGGGCACGTGCCCTAGTTAAAGCTTATTTCATAAACCTGATATGGAGGAACATAGAATCTCTGCTGTTCTGTAAATGGACCGGTAGATACTCTGACTACCACCAAAGAAGCTCACAGAGACACACTGTTCTCTCCTGAGAACAAAAAGTCACCCATAGATTTGTATGGAACCTATACTTTTTCAAATATTGTATTTTATAGAAGCATTACTTCTGGAATATCTCAGTAATAAAGTGTCAAAGAGAGGTACCATATGGCGACACATAAATAATGGAGCCACAAAGACTCTCTAAATGCCCCATACACATGTGCTTGAATCCTAAATCAAACTAAGTCACAATTTTATTTTGGACCAAGAATCATTGTGAATATCATGAATTTCCTAATGGATTTGTGACCACTGTAAATTAATTGTGCCTTTAAGGGCTAACAAATTCAGCCTTTAACATGTATAAGGCAGGATCCATGTGGAGTAAATGGAGTCTTTCATCATCCTCTATTTATATGTAAAATGTATGATTATATGAGATTTATTTTGCATTCATATGGCATTTTGCCGCCTTGTAAATAAGTTCTTGTGTGATTAATTGAGCAGAACTTCCTGGCCAGTGTATCAAGGAACAATCCTGATTCAGACTGGAGTACTCTGTCTTTCAAGGTCAAAGAGGACAATTGCCTGGAGCTTTTCAATCTCAAAGAATCTGTTTTATTAAAGATTAGATGTTTTATATAACATTAAATTGTCTCTGAGTGAATACTTCAAGTGCTGTACATTTCGCAGCTACTAAGAGATGTATTATGTAGAAGTAATTAAAGGGCAACTCTATTTCAGATATTCTCCTATACCTAGCTCAGTGTATTAGTGGAGCATAGACATTGCTCAATGCCCTTGTCATAGTTGCCAATGGGCTTAAAATGAATACATTATATATATATATACAGTCATATGAAAAAGTTTGGGCACCCCTATTAATCTTAATCATTTTTAATTCTAAATATTTGGGTGTTTGCAACAGCCATTTCAATTTGATATATCTAATAACTGATGGACACAGTAATATTTCAGGATTGAAATGAGGTTTATTGTACTAACAGAAAATATGCAATATGCATTAAACCAAAATTTGACCGGTGCAAAAATTTGGGTACCCTTATCATTTTATTGATTTGAATACTCCTAACTACTTTTTACTGACTTACTGAAGCACAAAATTGGTTTTGTAACCTCACTGAGCTTTGAACTTCATAGCCAGGTGTATCCAATCATGAGAAAAGGTATTTAAGGTGGCCAATTGCAAGTTGTTCTCCTATTTGAATCTCCTCTGAAGAGTGGCATCATGGGCTCCTCAAAACAACTCTCAAATGATCTGAAAACAAAGATTGTTCAACATAGTTGTTCAGGGGAAGGATACAAAAAGTTGTCTCAGAGATTTAACCTGTCAGTTTCCACTGTGAGGAACATAGTAAGGAAATGGAAGACCACAGGGACAGTTCTTGTTAAGCCCAGAAGTGGCAGGCCAAGAAAAATATCAGAAAGGCAGAGAAGAAGAATGGTGAGAACAGTCAAGGACAATCCACAGACCACCTCCAAAGAGCTGCAGCATCATCTTGCTGCAGATGGTGTCACTGTACATCGGTCAACAATACAGCACACTTTGCACAAGGAGAAGCTGTATGGTAGAGTGATGCGAAAGAAGCCGTTTCTGAAAGCACGCCACAAACAGAGTCGCCTGAGGTATGCAAAAGGACATTTGGACAAGCCAGCTTCATTTTGGAAGAAGGTCCTGTGGACTGATGAAACAAAGATTGAGTTGTTTGGTCATACAAAAAGGCGTTATGCATGGCGTCCAAAAACACAGCATTCCAAGAAAAACACTTGCTACCCACTGTAAAATTTGGTAGAGGTTCCATCATGCTTTGGGGCTGTGTGGCCAATGCCGGCACCGGGAATCTTGTTAAAGTTGAGGGTCGCATGGATTCAACTCAGTATCAGCAGATTCTTGAGAATAATGTACAAGAATCAGTGACGAATTTGAAGTTACGCTGGGGATGGATATTTCAGCAAGACAATGATCCAAAACACAGCTCCAAATCTACTCAGGCATTCATGCAGAGGAACAATTACAATGTTCTGGAATGGCCATCCCAGTCCCCAGACCTGAATATCATTGAACATCTGTGGGATAATTAGAAGCGGGCTGTCCATGCTCGGCGATCATCAAACTTAACTGAACTGGAATTGTTTTGTAAAGAGGAATGGTCAAAAATACCTTCATCCAGGATCCAGGAACTGATTAAAAGCTACAGGAAGCGACTAGAGGCTGTTATTTTTGCAAAAGGAGGATCAACTAAATATTAATGTCACTTTTCTGTTGAGGTGCCCATACTTTTGCACCGGTCAAATTTTGGTTTAATGCATATTGCACATTTTCTGTTAGTACAATAAACCTCATTTCAATCCTGAAATATTACTGTGTCCATCAGTTATTAGATATATCAAATTGAAATGGCTGTTGCAAACACCCAAATATTTAGAACTAAAAATGATTAAGATTAATAGGGGTGCCCAAACTTTTTCATATGACTGTATATATATGTGTGTGTGTGTCTGTCCCTCTCAAAAGATAAAGATAAGAAACCCTTTATTCTGATAGAGAGTAGACTCTTCTAAATGTTTTGTATGAAATATGAGATACTATTCAGGACCAATTCAGTTTTTCTTGTCACAGCCTTGTCTATCTTTGTTACCAGATGTCTCAGAGTGCTGTCTACATTCTCTACTTCCTCTCTCATTTGATGTTTCTCATTGTTGGACCTCCTTCTATTTTATCTTTACATTTCCCTACATGTGAACTTTGCTGATGACTCAGATGTACATGTTATCTCTCTATCTATTCTACTCTCTTGGAGATAACAGTATTTGCTTTCTTATCTGTCATGTCTTCACTTTATGTAAAATGATAGTGAGAATTTATTAAGACTGTAGTCCTGTATGCCACACTAAGGGTTGGTTCACACTTGTGCCTGGAATCCGTCCGCCGTGAATCCGACCTAAATATATAAAAAAAAAAAAAAAAAAAAGTATAGGGAAAGGTTTGCAAGCGTTTTGTTTAAAAACCCATTCACTTCTATGGGTTTTTAAAGCAACCTAGAGGTGTCCAATTGCAGCCTCTGCACCACGAAGCCGCTTTTTTTGGTTGGACATGCAGGACTTTGTCTCCGACCAAAAAAAACGGCTTTGCAGCGCAGAGGCTGCAATCGGAACCTGTAGGTTGCTTTAAAAACCCATCGAAGTGAATGGGTTTTTAAACAAACCGCTTGCAAACCTTTCCCTATCCTTACTTCTGATATTTAGGTCAGATTCACGCTGGATGGACTCCAGGCGCAAGTGTGAACCAACCCTTATTCAAGTACCTGACTAGAGCGATATGCGCCTATATTATTAAGAGGTTCCAGCCTCTTAATAACTCAGGCTCCTTCCTGGGCAACAGAATTGAGATCTATGCTAGTATGGAACTGGGGCAAATTTCAGGTATAACTCATGCCAGCTTTTCCTGCTCTCCCCACTTTCATAAAAAGTGGTGAGCAGGGTGCAGAAGGTGTTACATTTACACCCATCTATGCCAGAAAACAGTAAATTCCCCAGTGTTTCTTAAACTAAAGGGGGATATATGCTTTAGTCTAAAGTTGATGGATGGCTTCAACCAAAATGATAGTTTGTTATGTGAAATTTAAATAATATATTTATTTTTTTAGCCGAATTATGACAGATTCTCATTATTTGTAAAAAACTGGCCATGTTTTCCATTTTTGTCTTATAGTTCCAAGTCCTTGACTGTGTTTAGCTGTTACACAGTTTTTCCATGATAGAACGCTCCCAGAAAGATGTTCATGCATAACACAACTCCTGACGCTTCCACTGTAGTGTGCAATTCTACCTTTACTCTTATACCTGGTGATTAGTTATATTATGAACTCATTGTCACTGACCTGAGGACGTATGTTTTGTTTGTATGTGGTTTGGTGTTCACACTTCAGATACAAGGGGCTTTGATGTACTATATTATCTCAATATGGACCAGATGTTTATGAAGATTACCAAAGTTCTTGGTTTTCAAGGTCTTGAGATCATGTCTTGAAGTCCAAATTGGAATAGTATATATACAGTATAACAAATCTATAGTAGTATGTCATGTGCCCTATAATGGAGTTGTCTTTGATGAGAAAAAAGGGTCTGTTCAGATATACAATCGCTATCGCGCATGGGGATACTGCAGCTTTGCTCATTCAAGTGAAAATGGAGCTAAGTTGCAGTACCAGACATAGATCATGATCATGAGTGGTGCTACTTCTGGATAGAAATGAGACCATTTTCCCTAATTCTTGACAACCCCTTTGAGTTTGTTAACATGGGTTTACCCAGTCGGTAGTTATAGCGAACCATTGACAAAGCGGGACATCTTTTGATGTATTTGGTCTCTTTGCTGCTTACATCACATCACAAGACTGAGATCAGGGACCATGGAGCAGTAAGGAAATAATTTCATAAATTTATCTGATCTAGTTTATGTGCAACAGTGTAGCAGAGAAACTAGGTTACTTGTGTCACCCCCTCTGCCTCATAGATTGTAAGCTCTTGCGAGCAGGGCCCTCAGTCCCATTGTGTGAATTGACTATTTCTTTGTAATGTATCTTTTTTGTCTGTACTTGAACCCTACAAATTGTACAGTGCTGCAGAATATGTTGGCACTATATAAATAAAATGTATTATTATTATTTTGGTTCAGTTTGGTGCTAATACATGTTTGTGTCCAGGATGTAGCATTCTTATCTAATATCATGATCTTGTTATTGAGTGGTGCTAGAGATCATGTTTTCTAGGCATGTATCCAACTGATCATATGCTTCCAAGTGGAAAGATGTTACCATGTGAATGCGAATACAAAAAAATTACTGTACTGTATGTTTTTGGTTGCTGATCTATGCGGCATGTTATTATGTGGTTACACGTCTCATGATAAATGATACAACCAAGGCAGCTTTGCCCTGTCATGTGATCTGTTTTCTGTCTTTTTAAAATGGATAAATTGTACATATAAGATTATAAACTGAATCCCATCTACCCCCGTGACATATCCCTTTGACCCTTTGGACAGCTTCTCCGATTAGGACTCCACTGTTTCAGGTGGATCTGTAGCGGTCATACACTGACCCTAGTGTGATGAGGCCCAAAGGCCCCTCTACCACATAAATGTAGAGTCATAGTATAAATGGCACACGGTAAATGGAGGCCCTATTGTAGATTTTGCATAGGGGCCAGGAAACCTCAAGTTATGCCTCTACCAGGGGGCCATTGTGTGTGGGTCAACAGCAACTTGCACGACATGGGCATCTACCCTTGGTGGAATAACACTGATCTGCCTTTTGTGCAACAGGTGTAGCACAGGCTTACAGTGTATAGACATTAATAATAATGGCATTAAAGGTCAAATTGTACACAATTCATTCTAAATTGTAGTGTACAGACTCATAAAACATATCATGTATGACTGTGCTAGAACATTAACCATATCTGAGGTCAAAAAATAATGACATGCTTGTTGAAAGTATAAAAATGTGTGAGAAAGGAGGAAGCAAAACTGCGACTGCTCAGAAAGCATATGGTATTCATAATATGATCATGTCTATGGAGGATATTACAGATATGCATAGGAACAGCTTTTAGAAACTCAGAGATGAATATCACATAATAGAATGTCAAATTCCATCGGATAGTTATTTATGGGAATGATCATACTGAAGATGATTTTGTAAGAAAACGTTAAGACATTACTGAAAGATATGACAATGTCAAGTCAGTGAGGTTTATGTAATAATAATGTGCCACTACAAGTACATGCAGTAGTCCATAGTTATTATGACCATTGCATATATCTAAAGGTTTAAAAAGTAAGCCAGTGTTTTTCTGCTGTCTCTGTACAGACCAGAATATTGTTGGACATCACTATAGTCACTCTGTATGTTCTTCCTAATAATATATATCAACTATTGTCTCTATCCATAGTTGTACAATATCAAACTTTGTCTGGTGTTGCATTTCCACTTGGAAGCTTTTGCTATTTCTTTATCCTCTGCACGGGTACTCCAGCACACACAGCCAGTCTTCGTATGCGCTGAACGGCTCATTTGCATAAAGGAAAATTTGTTTTTTTCAAGATTGCATTTTCACATACAAAAGATTTACTATACCACTAACAGCCCCTACAACAGCATCTAAGTATGTTAGAAGCAATTTGGCGGTGATAGACTCCCTTTAATTATTTGGAGTCTCAGCATGGGGCACATTGTGATTTGCCTTTTGTCAAGAAACCCTGCTAACAAGTGGATATTATCAATAGAAGGGAACCCATTTAAGAAGGTATTGGAAACAATGCTTTTATGGGAAAATATGTATGTAATTCATCATCTGATGGACCTTGCCATTATTTTTTCCGTAGATCTCAATGTAAGATACAGTATTGTTCCATAGACTTCTATGGTGAAGTACAGTACAGTATAGCCTCTAGACTTCTATAATAAAATAAAATCATAATGATATAAATCTCAGGACTGAGGACAATGTGTAATACAAATGTGTAATAGAACCATGGGCAAACATAATGTTTCTACTTTCCTTAAATTGTGTTCATCTAAGAGTAGGTAAATACATTAAGGAAGATTTATTAAGA
Source organism: Leptodactylus fallax (assembly GCA_947044405.1). Taxonomy (NCBI): domain Eukaryota; kingdom Metazoa; phylum Chordata; class Amphibia; order Anura; family Leptodactylidae; genus Leptodactylus; species Leptodactylus fallax. The sequence goes on along the minus strand of CAMRHE010000186.1, from coordinate 1,848,760 downwards.
CTGGCATTTCGACACGCCCCACAACACCCACATTAACAGAAAGTGAAGAGTGAGATGCAAGAAAGGGCTTTGCGCTAAAGATGTGCCAAATTATCAAACATCTATGCCAGAAAACTGGTGTTGATGTATTGATAAATTCTCCCCAGTATTTGTAATATGCTACCTTGTACTTTTTGCAGTCCTGGATTGAGATTTTATTACATATGATACAAGCAGGTAACCTTTCTGTGTAGCAGAATCATTGCGGAGCTAGTTAGTGGCGCCTTGTCTGCTCTCCTTTGCAGCTGTGCACACAAAGATTGGGACAGAGATGTGGTTTACATATGTCTCTGCATGTTCTACTGTGTGTAAATAGTCATTGCTCTATCTGTTACCTCTTTCTCCAAGAATAATTGGAATACAGCATATTAGAAACTTTGAGCATTCAGAAGATTAATGTGCACTGCGCTTTGTACTAGATGTGTGACACATTGAAAAATTCCACTTTCTCACTTTCTTGAGAGCTTTGCCTTGACATGTAACTCAGTGTATAAGTGACAGGGCATTCATTCCCCGTGTCATTTCTTTAGACAGTCAATATATTTGTAAAATTCATGATGACACTTATCTGAATATCTCTTACATTGCCCTAGGTCAGTGATATTATATCCTTCCCAGAAATATACCTACTTGATGTCTGTGACTTGTACTTATAGCTGCTTCATGAGTGTGTTACATCATATAGGCAGTATGAAGCTTTGTTCAACCGCTGTTACCAACATGTTAACCTAATTTATATTTACTCAATGTAGGGGCTCTGTTTCACTGCCCACGTGCCAGGCAGTATGAGCTCTGACTGTCGATAAATACAGTGACCGTCACTCGAATTCCCCAGTCAGTCACTTAGAGTCAGGGGTGAACCTAGCCTCTCTGCTGTCTGAGGCGACTTATAGAAAGGGCATCCCCCCAAATACATGATGGAGCAATCTTTGGTTCCATGGTGGGGCCCTCTAATTAAAATTGTAGGGCTTCACACAGTATGTTGTTCCTTTATAGCCCCCACACATAATATTGCCTCTTTTTTGGCCTCCACACAGTATATTGTCCCTTTTTAGATTCCCGCAGTGTATATTACTCTCTTCTTCCCCTTCCTCTACAGTATACTGATCCCCTTTTTTGGCCCCCCCATAGACTTAGACTCAACCCATCTTTTTTCAAAGTTTTGGTGTCAGCTTTGGGGCTCATGACCTGCAAAGCTCTATAATACTGAGGTATACTCAAACACTAGAATAAGATGAGAGGAGGCCCAAGGGAGGTGATTAAAAATAACAAACACTTATACTCACCTTGCCTCATCTCTCCTGGGTATCTTTGCGACATCTGGTGGTCCTCAGTGTCGTCTTCTGTGCTCCATTCATATGAAGCCATTATTGGTACAATAATTATTTAGTATGATTGTTTGTTCTCATACAGTTTCATTCAACCCTGTTTACATATGGAGATGCCAACAAACAATGATTTTAATGTCCACATATAAGATGTGATCAGCTCATGTGTTAGTTTTTCATAGACTTGTTTATACCATGTTTGTACCGACATATTTCACAGTGCCATAGACAGATTGTCATCACTCAGATAATTCCTTGTCTCCAGTAGAACTCCCAATTCAATTATTTTTTATTACTATTTCTCTCACTTGTATAGGGCCAACATATTCCACAGTCCCATATAGGGCTCACAATCTAAAATTGTATGTCTTTGGAGTGTGGGAGGAAACTGGAGTACCCGGAGGAAACACAGGAAGGACATACAAACTCCTTGCAGATGTTGTCCTTGGTCATATTCGAGGACTCCAGTAGTGCAAAGCAGCAGTGCTAACCACTGAGCCACCGTACTGCCCAATGTCCTGATCTTATGGATATTTAAATATATATTCCAGGAAAACTGATTTACTTGGTTGCACATAATGAAGAAAGTGGTGCATGTGACACCACTTTCTCCACCCCTGAGGAACTTTCACTATACATCACACAGAATATCAGGTTTGCCTGCAGTGCCCTTTTTAACTAATTCATTTACCTTATTTAATAGCAGATATTGCAGTATATTGTTTTTATGAAAAAAGAATGCTTTCCATAATAGCAAAATATATCAATGCCATTCCCCATAATCCAATTGCTTTTATATTACTGTTTACAATCATTGCTGTCATAATGATTATGGTCTTTAGGTGATGGAAATTATAATATTGATCTGATTAAATCCATTTGAAGAGATTATTGCTGATATTTGCAAATAAAGATTACAACTACTATCTGATTGATATTGGTACATGTATATCTCAACCCAAAGAAGGATTCTTCTATATGCCACTGGGGACAAATTGGACAACTGGGTAGAAATAATCTTATATAAACCAAAAGTATCTATATAAATCTAAATCAGCTATTGCTACTTTTGCTCCATTGCTATAGCAATGGCAGTTTAACTAGGGTATGCATCCATTTTGCCTGCAATTCTGTCCGCAGACACTGGCAGCCCTATATCCAAAGTAGAAATAAATGAATCTTTTCATATAACTGTGCTAGCATTGTTTTTCGACAACTGCATCCAAATAATGGAAGACTTGTGTGCATGCAGTTTTAGCACTATTGTACGTCCCCCTCTGTGTCTTGACAGCTGATCTCTTTCATTTGGAAGTAACATTCTGAACATACAGTGGTTTATTGTACAGTGTTAAATTGGTCATTTAAAGCAAGGATTTTCTTCTCATTACCATTATGCTGTATTATTCAGTGCCCTTATTCTTCATTCTGTCTGAGGAGCCTTTATCACTTGTTTGTGGCAGTGACTATGATTTATGTCCAGTAACATACTGACTTGGATTGATAATACTAATCTTTATAGGATACAACGGGATGAAACTTCAGTAAATTGTATGTGTTGTGCTTAAATCGTAAACCTGTACACACAGGATCCTTCAGCAGGTAATGGCCACTATTCCCTTACTGATCCTGATGTGTGGTGTATAGGGCCCCCTCAAAGCTGAATGCTGTAGGGGAAAGCGAAGGAGGCTATGGGCAGGAGCAGTGATTGGTAAGTGAATAGCTACCAGTACCTGTTGGAGTAATCCAGTAGGTAGCAGCCTAAAGTCACTATATGAGGGGCACTTATTGTATGCAGGCCTGTAAAGGGGGAAGTTACTATACGGTGGCCACTAAAGCAGGCATTTTCAGTATGGGGGCCAATAAAGGGGCAGTATACTGTGTGGGGGCCAGCAAAGAGGGCAATTATTGTGTAGAGGCCAGTAAACGGTATGGGGGCCAGAAAAGGGGGCTTTATAATGCATGGGTGCCAGTAAAAGAGATGTTATACCATGTGGGGACTGGGTCAAGTTTGCTGTGGGACCTAGTCTTTCCTAGCTTTGCCCCTCAGGTGAATAGTACCTCTGCCCACATTATAGCTATGCCCCTGTATCTCAGCATACTACAGAATCATATTCTAACATTTTGATGTTTGTTTTTTTTTTTTTTTTTTTATAATGCAATAAATCACTGAAAATCCACAGAGTTTTCTTCTTCGGACTTTCTGACCCTATTATACCTATACGCCAACATTTCCACAGGTATAATTGACGCAAGCGTTTTTGAAAACGCAGCTTCTCTGCTGCGGATTTCTATCTGCAATGTGTGGATGGGATTAGCTAGAACATCACCATATTGAAATTTGTAGACAATTAATAGTTAAACATTTTTGTAAAAATAAATAAATAAAAATTTTGCAGAGTTTTAAAGGTTTTCTGTAGTCATCTCAGTAGTGGCAGTCTGTTGTCTTGATTGGTTGCCAAGAGATATGACCATGAATGCAGGAACTTTCTACACTCTGAAACCCAGCCATGATCTCCTTACTGTGTCCAGGTTTCTTCTCATGCATGTAGTGTCCCTGCTTGATAATTATAATCTGTCTGTAATATTATAATATTGAAATATTATAATATATTATAATCTGTCTGCAATAAGGAAATTATAGCTTGGTTTCTGACAATTCCGAGTCCATAAAAAGTTCCTGCAATCATGGTTGTATTCATTTGCAACCGATAAAGACAAAGAATGTCAGTACTAAGATGGTTAGAGAAAATCTTTACAACTCTGCAAAATTTTTACCTATTTAAGCAAAAATGTTTAACTTCAAATCTAAATAAGGTTATGTTCAGGAGAAAACCCCTTTAAGGTAAATTATATAGCCGCACATTTTGTTTAATAATTTGTTATCATGAGAGCAGATGTATGTGTCACTGTGGTAAAACTGACATACATTGACTATGATAGTTGCCACTTAGTGGTTTTTGTGCAGTATGTTAAATAGCCTCAGGTTATATATATTTAATACCTACTGTACATGTACTCTAGCTGGTTTAGCTTGAAAAAATTCAGAGCAAATGTACATATAACCATTACTGAGGGAACAAACGTAAAGACAAGCTGACTCTCTCGTAGCACCATGTGATAATGCCTGTATACATATATCTCTACTTTTCTACATTTTAACCAAGTACAGTAAAAGAGAACACTGATATTCTATATTACATTCCATAGGCCTTGAAACATAATAATACAGCTATATTGTATTACTTAGTTTCTGCATAAATAGTTAACTACACCAGGAAACCTACTTACTGTATATGGGCCGAGGACATAGAAAGTGTTCATTGTCATATATTACTTTAGTGGCATTCATCCCAGACCTAGATGGTTGCATAGTTTCTAATTAAGAAGAGAAAAAGCCTGTAAAATTTGTAATAACTAAGGATAGGAGAGGGCTCAATATTATAAAAGGATTTAATACTCTTTTAAGCTCTACCTAATTTTAGTAAGAAAGCAGCTTCATTAGCGTGTCTGGATATTTCCCCATTGTAATACATTTTTGGCCTCTATAGTACAGATCAGTATTTTTAGTGTTAACACTTTTGCTTGCAAAAATCATATCTGCCTATTGCTGCCAGTAGGGATCTGTGTTTATACATATGCAGTTTTAGGTCAATATTAAAGATGGGCAAATTGCTCATAACAAGCCAGGTTCATCCCGTATATTCCAAATTGAAACCAAACCAAACAAATGGAGATTCGTCTCAGGCGAACTTAAATGGCTGTCACATTATACTCTGGGGTCTCTTCAGACCCCAGAGTATAATAGATGGAGGCCCAGGGGAGGTGATAAAAATAAAAAATACTCACACTCACCTTCTGTTACCTCTATTAGGCCTCCTCGCGGCGTCTGGCGGTCTTCTGTGATGTCATAGGCCCAGGTTCAGCACTGAGGCCTTTGAATGGGCCTCAGCAGTGACCTGGGCATGCCAAGTGTCATGATGTCATGATGCTCAGTGTGACCACTGGTGGCCCAATCAAAGGCCTCAGCCGTGACCCCTGGGCCTATGACGTCACAGAAGAGCGGTGGACGTCACAAGGAAAGTGCTAGACACTGCGAGGAAGCCGAAGAGAGGTAACGGAAGGTGAGTATAAATGTTTTTTTATTTTTTTTTTATACCTACCCTGGGCTTCCATCTATGATACTCTGTATATCAAAGTATAATAATGTCAATTTTCACGCCTAATCTTAAGAGGTTTGCCCATCTCTAGTCAACATAAGTCATACTGCTTCAGTAGACTTCTACATAGGTGCTATTATTTTTGTTTTTCTCTTCCATTCTGGGAACACGGACACTGGTAATATATGATGGACCCAACTGACCAGCCTGTTGTACTATTTTATTTAGCTTTTTTTTTTTTTTTTACAAAATAGGCAATCCAATCCACATGTGAATTTGGTTCACTATACAAAGTTTCACCCCAAGTGGTGGCCAAATTGTTACAGGGATTAAATTTATTAAAAAATAGCATGCAATACCAATATAACGGATATTAAGAAAAATAATCAAAAATCACATTTTCTGATTAATATTTGTAACATAATTTGTATTAAGTTTGTACTTACAGTTTTTCCAGTCTCCATTTTATAAAAAATGAAGAAGGGAAAGAGTCTCAATATCCAATATCTTATTACAGGCAGCAATCACATATACCATATTCTGTCCATTATATTAAAGGATAAGCTCTCTGTTGCTTCAAGTCAGTTTGTCAGGGTTAAAATGTGACTGCCAATTTCTGAACCAATAGTTTTCATTTCCTCCCACTCATTTTCTTAAGGCCTAATACACAAAACTGTAAATTTTTGTCTGTGTACTATGCATTTGCTTTTCTTCACAGAAAGCACATTAATTACTTTGGCTCCATACACACAACCTTGCTGTTCACAGGTCTATGTGGGGGCAGTGAGGCTGAACCGCAAAAAATTTAGGACATGTCCTATTAACCTATATTTGCACGACAGTGAATATCAGACGTATGATGACCATTTTTTTAATGATGGTCACACATTCTGATTAAATTCAATGCATGAGAATATGTTTTTTTTTGACCGTCCTTTTCTATGGATCATCAAAAAAATGGAACATGTCCTATTTTTATCCATCTTCATGGATCCCTCCATATAGTCAAATATATGAGGGATCCGTGAAAACAGCTGTGAAAAACTTCGGTCGTGGGAATGTAGCCTTAGGGTATGTTCAGATGAAGGAATTTGGCAACTGAACTTGAGGAGGCTTCCGCTTCAAAATCAGTTCCAAATTCCACCTGAAACCAGCCTCCATTCATTTCAAAGGAAGACAGATGCTGATTTTAACCCTTTTAATTTTAATCCTCTTCATTTTCCGCCGCTGGTATTTTCGACCACGAAGGATGCTGATGTGGTGCATTGGCATTTTGTCGCTGCTTCCTGCTGATGATTAGCCCCAGATGAATGGACCTAATCAGCAGGGAGTCTCAAGCCAGGGACTCTGTGGCTGAATCAGCCGCTGGATCAGCAGCATGATTGAGCACGACGCTTTTTTTTTTTTTTCCGCGTCAAGATGGGATCTCTGCTTCCCATTGAAAACAATGGGAAGCCAATTCCGGGTGGAATCTGCCCCGGATTTGGGGGCGAAATCCACGGCAAATTCTGCCATGTGAACATACCCTAAAGCTCAATTTTTCAGCTAGGCAAAATTCAGCTTCAAATTCCTAAAGCTGAATTTTTTAGCTACGAAAATTTCCGTCATGTGAACAACACCTTTTGCAGCTCAGTCTCATTTATTGAGATATATTTTGTCTAACAGCACAGATGTCAAATAAATGCGTTTTTCACAGACCTATGTTATACAAAGAGCTTGAGCCCAAACAACATCAGAGCAATTACCCATTACTCATGTATAAAGGATTGAGAAGTGACAGCCTAAACAAAAGCATATTGGTCAGTTGTAAAAAATGTAACTAAACCAGCTTTAAAATAAACTGATAAATTTATTTTTACATATATAATACAATTATAAATATTGTCTCTACCTCTCTGTCTATTGTTTCTGTCTATTGTCTCCATTGTCCTTGGGTTTTCAGTGGTTCCAGTAATAACACTGCATAAGGAAACTGTTAATGATGCACTTCCCTAATCTGTATAGGAGCGGAGAGGTGGATTTATTGAGGTATATCATATTTAACCACTAGTTTAGTGAAAACAATTAAGTTGTAAGGATACTTTCAATGAAAATACGAGTTTTTGCTGTACAGTTTTGCTTCTGTAATGCAGTAGATTCAACTTTTGATGGAAATTTTCTTTGCGTGTTGCTTCTGATAATTACTGTACTTTTGGATGCTGCATACATTTTTTACAGTTATTGGTTTTACTGCCTAAGGATAAATGTCTAGACAATAAATCTTATGAAGAAATTAATTGCTTTTCTGCTGATACATTTTTGTAGTAAAAAACAATGTGCAAGTATTTTCTCAGTGATCCTTTACTTACAGCTGTTATGTGCAGTATATCTGAGGTTTAGGTGAAAACTGGAGCTTATATAAGAAGTTATCAATTTATTTTATAAAATTCAAAAATAATTTCTGGAATGGAGTAGAAAAATGAACAAGTGTGGATGTCTGGCTGTGTTCAGATCTGCGCCGGAGTCTCTGTCGAAGTGACCATCAAAAATCGCCTGACGAAAAAGTGCTACAATTCAGACATTTTGTGTACTGCTACAATTCAGACTTTTGTGTACTGTACAATAGGAAAACTGGCAGAAATTGATCTGCTTTTTTGGTACATTGATCTCCATGTGCAGCCATTTGCATCTGTGTTTTTTTGCATCCATTAAATGGATCTGCTGAACACATGGCTTTAAAAAAAAAAAGCATGGATTATTGAGAGTAATATTGCATATGTTTAGTAGCACCCTAAAATGTCTGCCTTGACTAAACTGTTTAGTCATTTTTATGTTTTAGTAGAAATCCTCCTAGCATATTTTTCTGTGAAATTCTTTGGGGAGTGCCTGCTGGAGCACCGGTTTTGTTTTGTAGTTGTCACTATATAAGAGGGTTTAAAAAAAAATTTGATAGTGGTAGACCCCTTTTTAGGTGTTTTTTTTTTCTATTGCCTGTGAACATCCTCTTCATCAAAATTGTACATCTCAAGTAATAGTACTGCCGAAAGGTTTGATGCTAGGATGGTGTGATTAAAAGTAGGTTTCCCTGATGTGGCTTGGATCCTGTAGGTGGAGCTGCCTCGGACATCTAAGCTGTGGGGTCTGGTGAGCTTCACCTGCCAGCCCGTCACATCTGACATATCCAGAGAATTAGCATCTGTTGTTGGGATGTGTTCCGAGTCACAGTCAATAAATATGCCTAACCTAAATGCAACCCGAACCCACCTGGCTTGATGTAGACACAGGGGATGGTGCCATGTACTGGATCCATGCCAGGACAGGAACAAGGTACTTAACCACTTCATTCTAGAATCTACCTTGTAGAAACAGGAAAACTTAAGTGATCATACACATTTAATTGGTTTTGGCAAAATGTTTATTTAGTTGATACCTATTGCTAATGAACCCCCATACCCATTTTTGTCATGGGCATGGATGTATTTTGCATGGGGAGAGGGGAGTAATGAAGATTTGGCTATGAAGTCTAATATGTAAGGCCATATTTTGAGTCAGGCATTAGTAGTTACCATTTGTAATTGAAATGTACATGATGTCTCTGACTTTACCTGGCAAATATTTTAGCAGTAAAAGATCTACAAAGTAAAGGACCTTTTTTACAAAGACCCTGGGGATATACCATAGATTGCTGTGGTAGTAAACAAGGTCATGATAGATGAAATAGTTTAATGCTGTTACTTGTTTTAGTGATATATAAAATAATATAGTTGAAAACTCTAAGTGTTTATGTGATTTAAAATGGTCCTTTTTATGGTACTGTATGTTTAAGTGGCATGTAAAATGGCATTAATGTGTCATATAAAGCTGTGTTTATTTGTAAAAGAACACTGTATTTAGTGCAGTTGAGACGTTCATTCTCCTGCAGTTATATGGTGCCATTTATACATTCTTAGTGAAGCATGTCACCAATAAAATGCTATGTGTGTGATTAGAAGAGGGAGAATTAATTCTTAAACCTGCATAAGTAACACACATTTGCATTTACACATTAACAGATTCAGTGATACTATAAAATGTGGCCGTCTCCTAGAATAAATATTGAGATGCTAAGTGAGTCTCTGCTATTGCTTTTGTAGAATATAAAACAGCGGTTGTATCAGAGCTGCTTTATGTCTGTTGTATGTCTGTTTGCTGTAATGTTCTCCTTTAAATAGTATATTCTTTAAGGATTCACATAAAAGACTTATTACAGCATTTTTCATTGGGATTAACCAGTTGTACATTGGTTGTATCTTTTATGCATATACACAAAAATAGTACAAAATACCTTACAAAGTACAGGTCTATTGCTTAAGTTCAAAGTATTTTCAGGACGTAGGTTGGGGAGGTGTCACAGTTGTTTTGACAATAATTACACAAGCCTGTCTGGGCAAATTTCCATTACAACTAATTTACTTAAGTGATAAAACAGAGACAGTAGTAAAAATAAGCCACCACCAGAGGTATCTGCCAGTGAATTGCTTCTCTATCCTTATTCAGAACACGTGCATGTTTGGCCAAGTTTCCATATGTATGGGTCAGTTAGATAAAGTAGTTTTTCTGGCTGAATAAGTATATTGCTCACAACTACTACACCAGGACTACTACCTATAGGAGTAGTCCTGGTATAGGTGGCAGCTGATTCATGGAACCCATGGAAGAAGCAAGAACTAGGTACAGTGAACAGGCACAATGGGAACTGGCAAAAGTCAAGGTACAGGCTGGAGTCAGGGCAGACAAATTTTGTATGTTACAGTTATCCAGGCTGAGGTTAGGTTAGTTGGCACATAGTAAGTATAGTAATTCAAGCAGAGTAGACAGGCAGCATAAAGACACTCATCTTGGTAGGAAATGAGGTTGGGATCAGACAAAGACATGGTGAGGAAACAGACGAAGGTCAAACACAGATAATCAGGAAACACAGTAGTAAAGAAACATCCAGCAGGCTATGAAGCTTTTCAAAGGCACCTTCCTGAGGAAAAAGGAGTCATAAATAGCCCATAGGTACAGGGGATTGACTGGGAACTTATAAGTCCATTTTTTATTGATTAGCTTATGTACTGTAGTAGAGTTCAGGGGTTATTTCATGGAGTCAAGTTAAGGATAAGGAATTGATTCTAAAGTTTTTTTAAGCTGTATGTTATTTTTGTTAAATATTTTGGACACTTTCATAGGATACAGTTTTCAGACTGTTCATGTACATTGACCAGTTAGACTAAACACTTCTGGGCTGAATGCTCTTCTCTATTAATAAACTCTGTTGGGTCAGGCCTTGTGCCAGAATTTTGTGTAAGCACCAAAGAAATTAGTGTCTCAATACAAATTACATATGTCTGCATGCAGGTGAAATGTTCCTTTCCACACTTCGTATTTCCTGTTTATGTGTAATCTTCCTATGTTTATTCAGGTTGATTTGCTGCTATGCATATTGTAGTTTAGTTTTAAGTGCCTCATAACTGCACAGATGACAATATTATAGTTTCACAACTTCATATTTGTTACAGGAATTTTATGTGTTCAGATGGGAAGATGAAACTTGAAGTTTCAGAAAAGTAAAACAGAACTACTGTGAAAGCAGATTCCATATACTATCTGCTAATTATTTTGTATATGTATTGTGTAAAAATTTAAATACAACAAGAGTAAAGGCTTCATCAGGTCGGGGCCCAACATGGCTTAAACGCCGCGGTTTGACCGTGACGGAAACCCCGCGAAAATACGCACAGCGGACACACTGTGATTTCCAAAACTGTTGTGGTTTTGGAAATCGCAGCATGTCAATTATACCTATGGAAATGCTGGCGGTTTCCCTATAGGTGAAATTGAAGCAAAAAGACCGCAGAGGTTTCCTTTCTGTAAAAAGTGCTGTGGGAAAAAACGTGATGCGTTGCTGCCATGGTTTTTCCCGCAGTGTTTTTTTTGCTGTGGGCCTTAAAGAGTTGTTTGTCTTGTAATTAATAGGGTCTCCAAGTGCCTGAGGTGGTCAGGAGTTACAGAAACAGCTGAATATGGCAGTTCTACACTTTCTATGTAAATCCCATAGACGTAAATGGAAATTATGTGAACAGCACATCACAGCAAGCTACACTGTTTCCATAATTCCTGAGTTACAGAAACAGCGGAGCTTGCTGTACTGTACTGTTTCTGTAACTCCTATTAACTTCTATGGGAATTCTGGAAACAGCATAGCACTGCCTTGTTTGGCTGTTTTCAAAAGTGCCAAACTGGTGGCCAAGACTTAGACCCCTGTATTCCTTTCTTAGCTATTGCTGGCTGGGAAGGAAATATCCATTTATACATGTACTTTACAAATATAGTCTGTAAGGCCATTCTGTATTTAATAGGAGTTTTCTAATATCATAGGCAGGCAGAAAAGTGAAATTTAGTTATAAATTCTAAAAGTTTATCACTTACCTTATGTATTGTAGTAGGGTTCAGGGGCATTTACTTCATAGGGCCAAGTTAAAGATAAGGAATTGATCCTAAGAAATGTTTTCAGATTTGTGTTATTTCTGTTAAACATTTGGTTCACTTTTATAAAATACAGTTTTCATACTGTTCTTGCACATTGACCAATTAGACTAAACACTTTTGGGATGAATGCTCCTCACCCTTTTCTGTTTATAAACTCTGTGGGTCACAGCTCTGCTGGTGGCCAAGGTTTAAAGCATTCCCTTCTCAGCCATGGCTGCCTTGGATTGGAATACCCATTAAATATTTGTTTACAGATATGAGTCTTTAAGACCAGTCTGTGTTTAACAGGGATTTTCTAATATGACATTACAGTCTGATTGATGGGGATTTGACTGCTCTGTGACCACTATTTTAGTTGGTAAATTCAGGACAGTAAAGCCCTTGTGCCCAGGACCACTGCCAGACTATAAGGATTTGTATAACCTACTCCCCTTTTTGGGTGGCATTTACCTGGGCAAGACAATTTGTCAGGTTTGTTTCTGAAGTTTTTGGCAAATTCTGGACCCAATGTGTTTGCCAAGACCACATCAATACCAAGATAGACAATGACCTATCAAAAATATATACAAACATATAAATTTCTCTGTACATGCAACATTATGGTTTGTGATTTAGAGGTTTTTTTAGCCATTATTATAGTAACATACACTAATTCATAAAGTTGGATTAAGGCACAACTCAATCAAGTCCAACTTTTTATCCTACCATGTTGATCCAAAGGAAGGCAAAAAAGGTTAGGTTTTCAATATCAGATAATTGGGGTGTGACTCCTGCCACCCCCATCGATTAGCTGTTCTCAGCAGCTGATACACAGAGAACGGAAAAGGAAGCAAGCAGCTCCGTTTTCTGTTTAGTGGCTGAATTGAGACACTGCACCATAACTTCCATTCATTTGAATGGGAGCTGAACTGTGATACCCTGGTCTGGCCACTACACAGAGAATGTAACTGTCCTGTGGCAGTAAGAACAGCTGATCGATGGGATTGCTGAGTGTCAGATCCTCACAATGTGATATTTAAAAATAGGTCATCAATAATTGTAGCCCAGAAAACCCCTTTAAGTTTACTGTCGACCAAAATCCCGAAGTCTTTTTCAGTGGTAGTTTTGCCCAGTGTTTTTATTGTTTAATATGTAATTATTTCCTCAGTACACAAGCATTAATTTCCCAATTCCCTGCTCAAGCTTCCAGCTTCCCCAAATCCCTCTGTAATATTCTACTATCCTCCTTCGTGCTGATTACTTTTCAGAGCTTAGTGTCATCTGCAAATATTAAAACTGAACTCTGCAAAGCCTCTACCAGGTCATTAATAAAAATATTTTTTTTAAATTCAATGCCGTTATCAAAAAGTATCATGTTCTGGGTATGGGTTTTTATGGCATATTTCAATAGACTTCAAAAGCATTTTACAAAAAATGTTTTTGGGACTTTAATATTGATCTATTGATAGGTCATCAATATAAGATCAGTGGAAGTTTGACTCCTGGCAGTCCAGCCCATTTACATCTCATTTGAACATAACATCTTTTCTCCATGACTGTGTTTTCATGTCCATTAGTCACATGAACTTTCTATAGCTCAGTGCCATACGACTGAATGAGAGTCAGATGAAATACTATACACAGATGCTCTACAGCAGGGGTAGGCAACCTTTTCTGTTCGGCGTGCCAATTTTAATAAAAAAATCAAAGATGAGGTACTCGGAGTGCCGATCAATAATTGTAAGTCTGACGACCCCTAAACTAAAGTCATATACCACAAACCATAACACAGAAGTGCTGCCACCAGATGCTTTAGGACACATGCGTTTACTGCTATTTCCTGGGATGCTCCTGTACTTTCCGATTAGAAGCAATGTACATGTACATCCCGCAATTAGTGGTAAATGTGTCCAGGAGCACCGTATGGCGGCACCTTATGGTGAAAACACACTATGTATCTGGATGCAGCTATATTCTTAGGCCACTGGAACTTTTTCATTCGATGTAAAACTGGTGCATTTTTGTACAAAAAAAAAACCCAAAGCTTGAGTTTTCTGTGCAAAAACACATCCTTAATATAGAAAACACACCGTTATACAGAATAATGTCCCATAGCAATCCCTGCACACGGTATTATGTCCCATAGCGGCGCCTGCACACGGTATTATGTCCCATAGCGGCCCCTGCAACATGGTATATGTCCCATAGCGGCCTCTGTACACGGTATCATGTCCCATAGCGGCCTCTGTACACGGTATTATGTCCCATAGCGGCCTCTGTACACAGTATTTGTCCCATAGCGGCCCCTGCACACAGCAATATGTCTCATAGCGGCCCCTGCACACGGTATATGTCCCATACCGGCGCCTACACACGGTATATGTCCCATAGTGGCCCCTGCACACGGTATATGTCCCATAGTGGCCCCAGCACACTGTGTTATCCTCCATAGTAGCCCCTGCACACGGTATAATATTCTAACTTTTATAATATTCCAATTTGTGCCACTCACTAGCTATTATTATACTGTGGGGTATCTTCAGACCCCCCCGAGTATAATAAGTGGAGGGCAAAGAGAGGTGATGAAACATAAAAAACAATGTTACTCACCATTCCACGTTCCGCAGCCACTCTGTATCTTCGGGCGCTTCTGCCTGTAGTCAGCGACCGCTCATTGAGTCTCAGGGGTCGCGTCGCGTCATTATGCGTAATGACGTCAGACGCAGACTTGACACCTGAGGCCCTGTCAGCTGACTTCAGGCAGAAGCGGATGAAGAGTACACAGCGGCTGCGGAGCGTAGGAATGGTGAGTTACCATTGTTTTTTATGTTTCATCACTTCCCCGGGAGCTCCGCTTATTATACTCGGGGGTCTGAAGAGACCCCACAGTATAATAATAGCAGTTTCGTTTCGGACGTGTTTGGTCCGATCGAAACTGCTGGGTGAGGAGTCCGCTGCCGTGCCAGGGAAATATGCCTTGCGTGCCAAGATTGACACGCGTGCCATAGGTTGCCGATCCCTGCTCTACAGTATACAGCGCTGTGCCTGGTAAACAAGAGCTAACAGCACTCACCAAAGTCCCAAGGTCCCTTTAGTCAACTGATCTGGTTTGTGCCTGGAATTGGATCCCCAATGATTGATATTGATGCCTTACCCTGAGGATAGGCCATTAGTTTTAATATCCTGCAAAACCCCTTTATAAAATCATCAAAGACTCATCTACAAAAATATACTGATTCAGAAATAGCAGTATAAACACCATCAAAAGTACAAAAGTATATCTTTAGGAAAATGGGCACTTTTTGGCATATTAAACCAGACCTTTGAGGGGTTTTGTTTTTTCCAGGACTCAATATAACCTTATGTATTAACCTTTGATGACCATATGCCTATACTGATGATGCTATATTATATACATTCTTGCTAACTTTTGCTGAGGGTCCTTTAGTGCCCACATCATGTACAAAATGGCTGCTAGCCTGGTGGATGCTGGAGTATTCCCCTGGACCTTTGAGCTTGTTTGCTCTTCCGGGAGTCTATATCACCCATATTTATGGGATCCTCCTGGATATTCAGGGAAGGTTGACAAATATAAATATGAAATATACATGTTTGTCCAATGTTTTGGGACTATATGAGAAATACCATGTTTATTTATTTGATATGTGAGATTTTTGAACACCTTCTGAAATAACAAGATTATAACAAACTACATTATGTTTTTACACTTGTCTATATGTCTATATTAGGCCCCAATCATGGTGTGTTGTATGAAAGAGATTAGGCAAAAAGATAACTTTTCAAATACATTCTTCACATCTGCATTCATAGAGGTCGGTGAAATGCCAATATATGTAATAACAGTGATGACATTAAATATAACCTCAAAACACAAAGTGTACTTAGCCATTTACTCTCAATTTAACTAATGTACAGTATGCTTACTACATAGCAATATGACTTTTCTAAGATTTTTTTTTTTTTATTGTATATACATAATTCTTGTACTTGTACTTTTTGATAGTTGCATGAACTGTAGTTTCCTAATGGCTCATTTACAAACATTTTCTCCCATCTTCCCACTTGGGACATTTTAACATAACATTTTTTGTTTTTTTTCTGATTTCCCCTTTAACTGGGGCTGATAAATTTGCCTCTTAATTCAATAGGAGGACATGTGACTGCTGTTCTTGTGATTGATGGGGGGTTGGACCCCTACCGATCAGACACTTATTTACACCAATCCCATCAATAGGTGATAAGATATAATCTTGGGATAATCCCTTTAAAGTATTATCTGGCAGCAGAATAATAGTACTGAAAAAAAAATTGTGAAAATGAAGCAAACGCCGTGCATGAAAGCAATCTTTTGTTGTTATCCAAAATGCAACATGTAGGACTGCTGGGAATTGCAAACTACTTGCAAACCTGTCAGAAAAATTATAATTCTATATTTTACAGGCTCTATCTGAGTACAATGCAATGCTATAGTCTAATGTGGGAATGTGGAGTAAAATAAAAGCTAAATATATATCATATCATAGTCACAGTGTACTGTTCTGTAGATGTAGATTTGGTGATAAATTGCAAAAAACTGATAGATTTCCACTCTGAATTCTGCAGATTTCTGAATAAAGCACTGGGTTACAATATGTGATATATATATATATATATATATATATATATATATATATATATATATAATGCTGCATCAGTAAAAAAAGTAATACTAAGTCACACTGTTGTTTACAGTATATAGATTCTATATGTACATTATAAAATGGGGTAAAGGAAATCTGTCTCCAGGATATATCTTTAACAGATACTGTCAAAAGAAAAAAAAAGGTGCAATAGTTGTTTTTGTACTATAACTCAAGGGCATCCTCTGTGCTAACTAAGCATTCCAGCTGACTGGTCAAGCTGTGCCATACCATAGTATCCATGGCATGGCGAATCCCTACTTGTTATAATGGTTTCACAACAAGAAAATAATCTCACAGTGTTCCCCTGGCTTGTCTATGTAATGATGAACAGGGCATGTCCTCCAGAGTGAAAGATGCTCTTTGTAGTCACTCTCTACGCTGGCCAAAAAATAGGAGGTCCCCCTCTATCAACTTAGAATCACCTAATAGGGTATTTTTGGGTTTTTAAAACTTGGACAATCCTCTAAAATATGATATAGGTCCATGGTCCTGCTTGGCCAATTATAAAAATAAGTTATTGTTCCTTATATGCTTTAAATTATAGGTGTCTGTTGTGATGTCCCTATAACCTAAACTTCAGTATCTGGTACAGTGCTGGCCAAAAGTATTGGCACCCCTGCAATTCTGTCAGATAATACTCAATTTCTTCCAGAAAATGATTGCAATTACAAATGCTTTGGTAATAATATCTTCATTTATTTTGCTTGCAATGAAAAAACACAAAAGAGAATGAAAAAAATGTCAAATCATTGATCATTTTACACCAAACTCCAAAAATGGGCCGGACAAAAGTATTGACACCCTCAGCCTAATGGTAGCACAACCTTTAGACAAAATAACTGCAAACAACCGCTTCCGGTAACCATCATTGAGTTTCTTACAATGCTCTGCTGGAATTTTAGACCATTCTTCTTTGGCAAATTTCTCCAGGTCCCTGAGATTTGAAGGGTGCCTTCTCCAAACTGCCATTTTGAGATCTCTCCACAGGTGTTCTATGGGATTCAGGTCTGGACTCATTGCTGGCCACTTTAGAAGTCTCCAGTGCTTTCTCTCAAACCATTTTCTAGTGCTTTTTGAAGTGTGTTTTGGGTCATTGTCCTGCCGGAAGACCCATGACCTCTGAGGGAGACCCAGCTTTCTCACACTGGGCCCTACATTATGCTGCAAAATTTGTTGGTAGTCTTCAGACTTCATAATGCCATGCACACGGTTAAGCAGTCCAGTGCCAGAGGCAGCAAAGCAACCCCAAAACATCAGGGAACCTCCGCCATGTTTGACTGTAGGGACCGTGTTCTTTTCTTTGAAGGCCTCTTTTTTTTTTCCTGTAAACTCTATGTTGATGCCTTTTCCCAAAAAGCTCTACTTTTGTCTCATCTGACCAGAGAACATTCTTCCAAAAAGTTTTTGGCTTTCTCAGGTAAGTTTTGGCAAACTCCAGCCTGGCTTTTTTATGTCTCTGGGTCAGAAGTGGGGTCTTCCTGGGTATCCTACCATAGAGTCCCTTTTCATTCAGACGCCGACGGATAGTACGGGTTGACACTGTTGTACCCTCGGACTGCAGGGCAGCTAGAACTTGTTTGGATGTTAGTCGAGGTTCTTTAGCCACCATCCGCACAATCTTTCGTTGAAATCTCTCGTCAATTTTTCTTTTCCGTCCACATCTAGGGAGGTTAGCCACAGTGCCATGGGCTTTAAACTTCTTGATGACACTGCGCACGGTAGACACAGGAACATTCAGGTCTTTGGAGATGGACTTGTAGCCTTGAGATTGCTCATGCTTTCTCACAATTTTGCTTCTCAAGTCCTCAGACAGTTCTTTGGTCTTCTTTCTTTTCTCCATGCTCAATGTGGTACACACAAGGACACAGGACAGAGGTTGAGTCAACTTTAATCCATTTCAACTGGCTGCAAATGTGATTTAGTTATTGCCACCACCTGTTATGTGCCACAGGTAAGTAACAGGTGCTGTTAATTACACAAATTAGAGAAGCATCACATGATTTTTCAAAGGGTGTCAATACTTTTGTCCACCCCCTTTTTTATGTATGGTGTGGAATTATATCCAATTTGGCTTTTTGACAATTCTTTCTGTGGTTTTCCATTGACGACAAATTAAATGAAGA
The DNA here is from genome assembly GCA_947044405.1 of Leptodactylus fallax. NCBI lineage: Eukaryota > Metazoa > Chordata > Amphibia > Anura > Leptodactylidae > Leptodactylus > Leptodactylus fallax. The sequence continues at coordinate 1,829,942 of CAMRHE010000186.1, read as the reverse complement.
TATTATTACCAAAGCATTTGTGATTGCAATCATTTTCTGGAAGAAATTGAGTATTATCTGACAGAATTGCAGGGGTGCCAATACTTTTGGCCAGCACTGTATAAATGTGTGTATTTATATATATATGTTACCGTTAAAGTGCAGAATTCAGTTAATCTGCAGATTAACTAGGTAATGTGCACATTAACTAGGGCGATCCGTTAAAGTGCAGAAAACTTCTTTCATTTCTGACATTACCTAGCTAATCTGCACATTACCTAGTTAATATGCACATTAACTACTAGTCACTCGTTAAAGTGCAGATAACGACATGTCAACGTAGCTATGTCGACGTCGCAGGCATTACAGCGAACGTAATGCCAGCAAAAAAAAAAAAAAAACAAGGATTGGGGACAGGATAGGGAAAGGTTGAAGACGGTTTGCTTTCAAAACCCTTTCAACTTGAATGGGTTTTGAAAGCAAACGGGCGGGTGTGTGTGTGCGTGTGTGTGTGTGGCGCGCGCTTATACCATCTGCGCTGCGAAAAGCTGTTTTTTGTTTTTTCATCGGAAACAAAGTCCTTCGTGTCCCCAAAAAAAAAAAAAGCCGGCTGCTTCACAGCGCAGAGGGTATAAGCGCGCGCATACACACACACCCCCCCCCCCCCGCCCGTTTGCTTTCAAAACCCATTCAAGTTGAATGGGTTTTGAAAGCAAACCGTTAGCTATGCTAAGCGCTGAGAAGCCGACAGCGATTGTGACACATGAAAAAAAAACGACGACCGGAGACGCTGCTGGCGAAAGGAGGGAGAAGAAGAGGGGGGATGGAGTAGGGACAGCAGGACTATGAGAGAAACAAAACTTCCGGACTCTAACGATCCGCAAGTCGTGAATGTGCACATTACCTAGGTAAAGTGCGGAAAACTCCTGATTCCGCACTTTAACGTAGCAAATCAGTTAATCTGCAGATTACCTAGGTAATGTGCACATTCACTGATTTCGCACTTTAACGGTAACATATACTGTACATACAAATTTTGCATTGGGGCCCATTAGCTTCAAGTTACACCTCTCTTTCTCTCTCTCTCAATCTCTCTCTCAATCTCTCTCTCTCTCTCTCTCTCTATCTCTCTCTCTCTCTCTCTCTCAATCTCTCTCTCTCTCTCTCTCTCTCTCTATATATATATATATATATGTATACGGGCCCTCACTTACCATGTGGTATCTATAATGATGGTGTCTTCTTATGTTGTAGAGAGGTCTTTGGGCCCCCACCAGTCTCCAGGGCCTGGTAGCAATTGTTACCTCTGCACCCCCTATAGCTACACCCCTGTATATAAATACATATCTACATATGTATTTATCTTTATAGATAATCATTAAGCCTTGTAAATATATAGCAGATTTTCACTTTGCTCATTAACAGCTTTCCTGTTTGCAGTGTGTCTGTACTACGCCCACACCATGTTGCAAATAACTGAGTCATAGTACACTGAACAAATTTATAGCATTGTATGAGTTATTACCTACTGGGTAGGGAGTTGGTGGGTTTATTTCATCATCTTGGAACTGGAAAGGTATACTGTGCTTGTCAAGATATAAACATCTCTTCTGAGAATCTTAGAATATGCGCTGTAATGCGTTAATAATTAGTTTTACATTACCATTACGTTGTGTCCTTTAGTTCAGCCTTGTGGTTTGGGAAATAAATCATCCGATGCTTGAACTGCATATATATGCAATGACTTAAATGGATCACTATGTGTGAGAACATTTTTCAAATGATGCTCAGTGTCTCAAAGAGCAATATTCTTAAGCCAAGGACCCCTACTCAAATACAAGTCAAAGTAACTGAAACGTAACTGGAATTGAAGACATTCTCTGTGCTGCAACACTTAAGGACAATAAGAGTGCACCTCATGTGTACCCATGGGGTTCATAGATCAAAGGTTAAGAACTTCAGCTGGACATGCACCCCATAATAATACTATTAAAAACTACACCTTGCCCAGGAAAAAAAGATTCCTATCACAGCTCCATAGTCAGAAATCTAAAGATGTAGGTGTCAGAATGTGGTGATGCAAAGACTTTTTTTTCATTGTTTTAAAAAAATTCTATATATTTGGTATTGCTGTTATTGTACTTACCTTCAGAATAAAGGTAGCATTTTTCCTGTACAGTGAGTGCCCTAAATACAAACCCTGGGAGGAAATGCCACAGCTGCAATTCTACTTGCGAACTCAAATTCCACTCATAAGATGCTGATTATGGATTCGAACCTGTGGCTTTACTGCCAACTGCCAAAAAGTGCATTAAAAATTTACAAAAACATAAAAAAAGCTGTTTTCCTGATAATCAAAATATTTATTCAGTAATTTATGCTCCTCTATTATGTATTCTGTTTTAGCTACATAGAGTTCTAAAGAACTGCTCAAAAAGGGAATTTACAGTATAGTAACATAGGAAATGTATGGAGATTTTGTGTCTTCTTACAGGTTGGCTTCCACAAAAAAAAAATATATATAAAAATATATATATATATTTTGTGTATTTGTGAAATAGTTGTGTTCACTGAGACAGCAAAATGTTTAGTCTCAGACAAAGTGATTGGAACGACGTTCCTAACTGATACCATAGACGTAGACCCAACACCTGACACACCATAGATTTTAAAGGAAAAATAGGACAGGAGATCTTAGTTCATAGACAGTGCTTACATAACAGAAATATTTCTAGTGATCCACATGTCTGTGGAGCCCTCTCATTCTAGTACTTGGTAGCACTCTGTTCATATGCTCCTGCTTAGCTTTTTAAAACCAAAGGTACACCAATTTGTTCAGGAATCCTATTCTTTACAGACCTTAGAGGAGTCCCATATTGTTGCCCATGTAATTTGCTTTTCTGTGTTTCAAATGTACAAGCACAAAAACATTTGTGGGAAGGGGTTAACATAAAAGTAATAATTTCTGTTATACTCTTAAACGTGTGGACCAGTTCTATGGGTCCTTTCCAAAAAAGCTAAGTTGGATGACAGAATTTTACTCGGGAAAAGAGTTATAAAATGGCTTACGGGCTTACTGCTGCCAAAAAGGAAATTTAACATTTCACCCTCGTAAAACAATATGTAAAAGCCTTCATGTGTGAAAATAATGAAGAACAAAAGTGGATCCTCTCCAGTAGGGTCCAGAGTCGATTAGTTGCTGCGGGTAATCCCTCCTTTCATAAACATTATATTATATTTTCATGTAGGGCCATTTTATACTCTATTCTTTTTAAAATTTGTTTGGAATTTAATATATATTCTCCTTATCTTTGGGTTTCCTTATTCCTATTTCCTCCCACACTCCAAAGACATGCTGGTAGGTAACGATTGTGAGCCCTATATGGGACAATGACTGGCAATGTCTGCAAAGATATAGAAGGACTCACACACTGCATAACGGACTACATTAATTTTTGTGTGGACAACACAGTACCCACAAAAGTGGTGAGGTGCTTCTCTAACAACAAACCATGGATTAATTCTGATATAAAAACACTACTTAAGGAGAAAGAGATGACATTCAGGACAAGAGATAAGGAGGGGCTGAGGGAAGTACAAAAGGAGCTGAGGTGTCAAATCAGGCAGGGAAAAGCCAATTTTAAGGAAAAAATGGAAAAGCAAATGGAAAGAAAAGACATAAGGGGGGTCTGGGAGGGGCTTAAGTCAATTTCGGGTCATAGACAGTCTGTCTGCCAGATTGAGGCAGATGTTAATTAACGAACTAAACCTATTCTTCAATAGATTTGATCACACACCAGCTCCTCCCACCCCCGCATGTCCTTCAGTTCCCCCCACTACAATGACTTCACCCCATGCGGCTACTTCCCACCAGACCAGTAAATCCAGAAATCTGTCTTTATCTGACCTTAGTCTAACTTTCACTCGGGCCCAGGTGAGGAAGGAGATGGAAAAGATCAAGGCGAGGAAAGCTGCAGGGCCAGATTACATCAGTGCAAGGCTAATTAAGACTTGTGGGGATCAGCTGTGAAGTATAATTACATATATGTTTAATATGAGCCTGAGGCAGGAAATAGTCCCTGAATTATGGAAATCTTCTTGTGTGGTACCAGTTCTAAAGAAACCTCACCCTATGGACCTATGGACCTCAACGACTACAGACCTGTAGCACTGACATCCCACTTCATGAAGATCTTAGAGATTGGTTCTCACACATCTCCGCCCTCTAGTGAGCTCCGCTATGGACCCTCTCCAGTTTGCTTATCAGCCAGGCATTGGGTTAGATGATGCCATCATCCACCTTCTGCACAGGACTCTGTCTCACCTGGAGAACCCAGGGAACACGGTGACAATAATGTTCTTTGATTTCTCCAGTGTTTTTACCACCATACAGCCCGGGTTACTGAGAGACAAGCTGGCCCTCACTGGAGTGGACCACCACCTCTCCAACTGGATCCTAGACTACCTCACAAATTGACGTCAATACGTGAGAGCCCGAGACTGTGTGTCAGATACCGTGATCTGAAATACGGAGGCACCTCAGGGTACAGTTCTCGCCCCTTTCCTCTTCACACTGTACACTGCTGATTTTAGGTGCAACTCATCTAGCTGCTACCTACAGAAGTATTCTGACGTCTCTGCAATAGTAGGTCTCATCACAGACGATGATGACAGGGAGTACAGAGAACTGAACCGAGATTTTGTGGACTGGTGCCAGCGGAACCACCTGAAGATTAACGCGGGGAAGACCAAGGAGATGGTGGTGGACTTCTGTAAATGCAGATGCCCTCCTAAACCAGTGGACATCCTGGGGACGGGCATCGAGATTATGAACACCTATAAGTACCTGGGTTTGCTTCTTAATAATAAGCTGGACTGGGCAGATCACATGGAGGTCCTGTACAGGAAGGACCACAGCAGGCTCTACCTGCTTAGGAGGCTGAGAGCCTTTGGAGTCCAGGGGACACTTCTTAGGACTTTCTTCAACTTGGTAGTGGCATCAGCCATCATCTTCGGAGTGGCCTGCTGGGGGAGCAGTATATCAACCAAGGATAGGAATAAACTTGACAAGCTGATTAGAAGGGCCAGCTCTGTCCTGGGGAGCCCATTGGAACCAGTGCAGGTGGTGGGTGACAGAAGGATACTGTCCGTGGTGAGCTCCATGTGGAAGAATAAGTCACATCCCATGCATGAGACCGTGATCGCGCTGGGCAGTACTGTCAGTGACCGACTGCTCCACCCTAAGTGTGAGAAGGAGCGCTATCGGAAGTCTTTCCTCCCCACCGCGGTTAGGCTGTACAACCAACACCGACCTAAGCGGAGATCATTACACAAAGAGAACTGAAATATCTTTCTGCCTGTTAAATCCCCCCTCCTTTGCTACTTCCTATCTGTCTGTCTGCTATCAATGTAATGCCTCTCACCTTGGAACATTCCTGTACATGTTGTATTTGTATTTGTATCTGCTTATCTTTGCTGCTGTAACACACTGAATTTCCCCATTGTGGGACTATTAAAGGACTATTATTATTATTATTATTATTATTATTATTATTATTAAAGCGCTGCAGCATATGTTGGCACTATACAAGTAATACATAAATAAATATGGCAGTGTTTTCGAAAACCTAAAGTATATTGAAACTGCAGAATTTTCGATTGTTTTTGATATACAGTATGTATCATCTTTCCTGATTTATTTTTTTTTTTTTGTTTGGTTGCCTTTACTTTTGTATTAATAGCGCCTTTGTGGTGCTTGTTTATGTGGGTTATCACAGATTTGCAGCTGTATTCTAGAACAGCAGTGCATAGTCCCGTGACCCTCATATCACTCTCGGTCTGATGCAGTAGCTAACAGGAAATGTGAGACCAATATCAAATGTCACCAGAGATGTTTCTGTAACATTCACCTCATTAGTATACAGTTTCAGCGTGCTGACATTTAATTCCTTCACATTTACGGTTGGTGAATGTCTGTGCAGATCATCAAACTGTAATATTTAGTGCTTGGTGGAAAATATGTCTTTTTTCCAGATTATGTTTATATTGCCTCATGGAAGTAGTAAATCAGCATTGCTTACGCACCATTTAACTCTCAGCGTGTACCTTCTAACACCGCTTAAATAGAAATGTGACATTTACAGAGCACAAAATATAAAACGCTAACTGTTCCCAGTCTTTACTGATCACTGTATTGTGAAATAAATCATAGGCCATATCACCCTATTTGCCTAAATCCTGCTGGATGAGAATATCTGCATCGACCATAAATACATAGGAATATGCTGAAGAGTATTTTTACTCTAATTAGAGAAATATATAAAAAATTGTACATGATTGTTTCTGGTAAAGATGGGTTGTCAGTGTAACTTGAAGCATAGCGGTAACTAATGTCATGGCAGCCACTTTAGGGCGTGGAAATGGAGGGTCTGAAAAGTGAGCTTTGTGTTAACACAGTAAAAGTAACACAAAGTTCACACTAGCGTTGCCTCTCTGTTGTTCGGATCCAGAGGGGACATTCAGACAGTAAAAAAATAAAGCGGATTTGAGGTGAACCATTTGGCTCCCCTCGATCCTGCTCCGATATCTGCCTCCCTTTGAGAACAGTGGGCAGCAGAATCAGGGTTGAGTGTTATGTTGATTTTGAGGCTTAATTTCTCCATGTGAACATACCTGAAGACCTCATGCACACAACCAAGTGTGCATCTGATGTGTGGCTGAGTGTGCAGTGGAATGCTGTCAAATGGCAGTCGGAGTGACATACAAGTGAATTCCGTGATGCATTCACTACTAAGGGGGTTTCCAATCCATTCTGTTCCGATGACATGAAGCTGGATAGGACCTGCTCTATCCTGCTCAGCAGCATCAGAATGGAATGGATGCCCTCATAGACGTGAATGCATCACGGAATGCAGTTAGATGACACTTAAACGTCACTCCTACTGCATTCTGCTGTAAACTCAGACCCACATCGGATACACACAGTCGTGTGCTTGGGGTCTAATGCTAAGACCCCATGTTGCGGAAAAGCTGCTTTTTTTTGTTGCAGATTTTGCTGCATTTTTTAAGCCAAAGCCTGGAATGATTTTAGAAGGGAGAGGTACAAGTGCTTTCTATATATTTCCCATTCCTTTTCAAGCCACTCTTGTCTTTGGCTCAAAAAATTGCAGAAACATCTGCAACAAAAAAAGTAACTTTTCCACAATGTTGGCCTCAGCCTAACTTTCCAAGGGCAACGCTTCTGTTCATTGCTAGCCCTTTATCTTAATGCCCTAGTCTAAGCAGTTCATCCCTACCTATACCCTTGGTTATGATGCTGTTTGTTTAATTTGGCTCAGTTTATTAACTGTTAGGGCCGGTTCACATCTGTGTTCGGGTTTCCATTCAGGGAGTCAGCTTGGGGACCCACCGAACGGAAACCTATACGCATAGAAAAGCGGTTACCTAAGGAAACCTGCGGACCTTATAGACTATAATGGGGTCCGTGTGGTTTCCGCTCAGTTTCCGCATGAAACATGCAGAGAGAAAAGTGCTGCTTACAGTTTTCTATGCATATAGGTTTCCGTTTGGGGGGTCCCCAAGCAGACTACCTGAACGGAAACCCGAATGCAGATGTGAACCGGCCCTTAGTTGTGGAAAGCATTCCTGATTTTGCTAAAGACCTAGTGTACTCTTAAGGAAAGCCTTGAAATCGTTTAATGTGGTAAAGGTATACATATGATTCAGGAGGAAAGTGTTTTTTATAAAAAACTAAAAACAAGAACAAAGAGGTAAAATCTGAAATTAGTTGGGGGGAAGATCGGAAGCAACATTTCGTTGAAAGAGTAGTTGAGGCTTAGAACAAACTTCTAGTAGATATAGTTGAGAAATCTACAGTAAGTGAATTTAAGCAAGACCGAGGTAAACAAATGTTTATCCTATGATAAAATGGTAATAATTTAAGGGCCGACTAGATGGCCCATATGGTCTTTTTCCATCAGTTTTCTATGTTTGAGATGACCCCATTGATGAAATATAGGAACATATTAAACTATTGGCTGTTGTATAGCTACTTAAATGGGTTAAACTTGGTATAGTCACTAGGATCTATCTCCCTTATAACCCCAAATACCTACAACTTTATTTCTATTATGTATTTATATAAAATGGATTTTTACCAACCCATAATAATGAAAATTATAGACTAGAAATGTTATTGTTTTAACGCACAGTATGAAACTAAGTATTGAAATGCTTCATTATTTCCTATTTGTTGTACAGGTAATACCTTCATGCTATACCAGCCTCCGACCCTACTCTGTGCATTCTGTGATGTTCTCAATGCAACATGCAAAGAAAGCAAAGGGAATTGCAAAACTAGCTGTGACAAATTGGCCTCTTGTGAATATGCTGAGGAAGTCTGTGTGACAGTGTGGTAAGACTTTCATTTTTATGGGAATGTGTCACGAAAAACTGTGCTTTTTTTTAAACCAAGTTCATATGTTAAACATATATTTTAAGGATTTATTTATTTTATTTTTAATTTTCCATGTCATTATCTATATATATAAAAGTGCAATTTTTATTCTGGCAATTGCCATTTCGATATAGGTTTTCTTTTCTTTACAGCAGTCAGCTAATTTATGTCACAGAAAAAAATTATAGAAGATAACACCTCTATAAATAACACCATTGACCCATCATTGCTGTTTGATTGGGTGCTATTGGATGCCCAAGATTTGGAGATCTGGATTGCACTGTTTACAGGTGCAATTTGAAGTTCCACTGAAAAGTCTGTAAAGGAGCTGCTACACCTACCTTGTGTCATGTAGAATAGTGGTATATTTTATGTCACAGAGGGACCTTTGGGGGTCCCCTCAGGGTCCAGAGCCAGTAGTGACTGTTACCTCTACACCACCTATAGCTATGCCTGGGTTCTGTCTTTCCAGTGGTTGAAGATATTTCTAGTCCCCTAGTCATTAGCTTCAGAGCATGGATACTTTAATAGCAGCAGAAAACTGAAAATGGTCATTATAACAGAAAAGTAGTACAGCATACTCTACTGTATTGTTCCCATAACATTTTCCATATCACAGAATCTGCAATAGAGGAGCCCCGAACACAGATGTGAACAGAGCTTATGAGCTTATGTTATACTATTGTTATATTTGAAATGTTTTGACATTTTTTTTTTTGTTTTTTTAAAGGAGAAGTGATGGTTCCGCTGTAACTGAGGAGACACTATGTCACAATCCCCAGGAGCCACTGCATGGGCACCTTTTGAAGGATTTCAACTCCTCAACATGTCACATGAAAAGAAAAAAGTCACATGGAGGTTTGGAATCCCATGGAGAAACTCTGTTTATGTGTGCTTGTAATGAAGAGCAATGTAACCAAGAGTTTACATTTGATAAAAGTAAGTGTATTGGGAATGAGCATTTGAGATGTTTTGTTTCATTTCTGGTTGATAGTAGTATAATGTTACACCATGTCTGAAGAAGAGAGCTAGACTCTTGAAAGCTTACTTATCTAATATACTCAGTTAGCCTCTAAAAGGTATCACCTGATTTCTTCACTCTTCCACTTGTTTAATTTCTAACAGAGCCAATAACACAATGGTGAACAACACCTAAACTTTAGTTCAAACTTTAATTCATACTCATCTGTCACCGGCACTCCATTGTACAGCCCCAGTCCTCATTTCTTTCATCCAGTGCCAAGTCTGGCCAGACCAGAAGTGGAGAAGCTCACATGACTGCTGCAACCAAGCACTGGCCTCATTAGTCACTAGTCAGGGACTAGTAATGTATTTCTGATATATCACCAGCGACTGCTGAGGCCAGTGATTGGCCACAAAGGTCACGTGAGCCTCTCCACTTCTGGTCTATCCTGGATCCCAAGTGGAGACAACAAAGACCAGGCTGTACAACAGAACGCCAGGGATAGGTTCATATGACTTTTATTTTACAACCACCACAAGTAATTCCCTAGATGTATGCAGTTTGTAGGTGTCACTGGATGTTGGTACTAAAACTATTGTTGTGAAATAATTTAAAATATTGGAAGAACTAGTGACTCCAAAAATACAACTGTGTTTGTTCAATTTAATAACATTTTTTTCTATTTTTAGAAGATCATCAGAAAGCCTCACCAAGCCATAAAAGAAAAGAACACAATGACATCCCACGACAGAAATCAAAGCCATCTGAAAGTAATTCAACATTTTTTTTCCATTTTGACACCACTTTACATATAGTGTACTAGATTGAACTCTAAGGGTGTATCTCATGTATTTTATGTTAGTTTTATCTGTAGTCTGCAGAGAAGGAATAATATGCTTGCTTTTGGAAATGTTGTAGCTATTATTTTTTACTCTTCCCTAGGAGGATTACATTGGAAGTTTCCGCCGTATTTTATATGTAGGATGTGTGAGCTTTATGGTCACTGAAATAAATGTCACCTTACAGAGAAAGTTCATAGATTATTGCAATATCCAAGAAATGATGAAGTGTTAGCCCCTTTGTCCAAAGATCGGGGAGTGACAGGACAGATACACATATAGAACCTTATTTGTGAGTATAGTGTTGCTATCCCTCCTTATTTAGGCCTTCAGCAACACTATATCGGCAGGGGCGTAGCTTTAGGCAGTGCAACAGTAGCAGTTGCCCCCGGGCCCTAGACCCTGAGGGGGCCCCATAACACCTAAACAATACAAAGCAAAGAGGGTCCCCATTATAGTTCCTGCATCGAGGCCCACAAGCTTCAAGCTACGCCTCTGAATACAGGTGTCAATAATTCCCCTGTCTTCTAAGTCTGCAGTGCACAGCTGAAAAGAGAGATGCAAAAAAAAAAACAGGAAACACCAGTGTACTAAGTTTGCTCTAGTGATCCTTGTGAAGTTTTCATATGTAGAGAGAGTCACAGGAAAAAACAAAACTGTTTTGTTTTGTGATTATACATGTCAAAAGTATATCATACACAGCCTTTTGGAGATGCTGGAATACCCCTTTAATGTCACTAGAAATTAGACATAGATTAGCTTTCATCCTCAAAATGCGGGGATTGTGTTGAAGTGTTTTATGCACATTGTTTCCTCATTACTGATGGTTTATTGTGTTGGTTTTATGTGTATACATGAATCTCTTTTATTTTCCAGATAATACAATTTTTTCAAGTAACGGTATAGAGGGTTTTAAAAAACTGCGTCAACTATGTAGATTTTGTGACAATTTAACTTCCACGTGTAAGCTTAAAGAGCCTAATTGTGAAAGCAAGTGTGATAGAACTTCAACATGTGAACTCGAAATTGAAGTATGTGTGGGAATATGGTAAGGCTGAGTCTATTTTCCATCCATTAACCTTAATAACCTACTGAATTTTGTTTTAACTGCTATACAAAATACTAAATACAGTATATTTATCTGTAGAAAAAAATAATCTGTTTTAGGCAATTGCATATTATCAGGAGTGGGGATCTGGTTAGTAATTTTAGTTATAATGGTAGTGTAAAATATGTTAAAACTGGTTCTCCAGGAGGTGTTTAAATACATACTTCCTCCAGAGCTGTAGTTGGGATGAATTTTGGTTTTTGGACTGGTTCCGACCCTTCACATGATTGGAATAAGAATAAGGCTCCTGAGGCACCTTAGGCGTATAATATATTTCTCTTAATTTTCATTCTAAGGAGGACTAATGGCACTCACATAACTGAAGAAACACTGTGCCATGACCCCACACAACCTATACACGGTTATAAGCTTGATGACTATAATAACAAAGAATGTATCATGAAAGAAAAAAAAGACAACTGAAGGAATTATGTTTATGTGCTCCTGCAATGAAGAAGAATGTAATCACAACTTTATTTGGGAAGATGGTAAGATGGTTACTGTTATATTATTTAATGTTCTTTAATATTCCCATTTGTAGTTTTGCACCCATTGTCTTCTAGTTTTTGATGGGTTCATTATCCCCTCTCATCTATATGCTACCTTTCCAAAAATATTATTTTTATCTTTTGTTCACTTTGAAAATAGGTAGAAAAATATATATCAAAACCATTGTAAATCATGTTACTGAAACAGTATATATTTGATCACTACAACCATTAAAGGGGTTGTCCAGGATAAAATTAAAATTAACCCCTAAACTAAACCCCCTTCCCCCGCCTAACTTCTAATTTACTATGTTTAAAAATAATCTCTAATTACCCATATCCCTGGGGCAGTTATGTGACCGCCCCAGGCACACTTTCTGATAATCCGGTGACCTTCCGTTTCCCCGTTTCCGAAACGGAATGTCACCAATACCCCCCCTTCCACCCCATCATACTTACATGTCTTCCTCTCTGGGAATGGCTCCTCCTCTTCTTTAACTATGCCAGCGCTTGCGCAGGCTGGGGGTGCCTCCGACACATGGCACTACATCTCTACTGCGCAAGCATCAGAGACACTTCCGGTCTGTGCACGCACCGTCAGAGGTGCCATCTCTACTGCGAAGGCATCTCCAGCCTGCACACAGCCAGGAGAGCGAAAGAAAAGGAGGAGCTGTTCCAGAAGGGAAGTCTAAAGCGGAAGACAGATAAGTATGATGTGGCGGGGGGTGGGCTGAGTTAGTTGGGAAGGGCTAGTAGTGGACGGGCTAGCTAGGGAGACAGGGAGGGGTTGTAAGGGAGTGAGAGAGGAAGGGGGAGCGAGAGGGAGGTAATGTGGAAGCTACACAGGAAGCTACACCATGTAAACAAATGCAGAGGATGCCAGGAGCTCCCAGAAAAACACAGAAATCACTCAAAGCACTGCTAAACACTATATTAACCCATTAATAGCACTAACAGACCTTTTTAAAAAAAGATTTTTTTGCCTTGAAAACCCATTTAAAGCTATATATACGCTATATAATTACTGCTGGGTAACAAGAGTATCGTCTACTACAGGAATGGAAAAGATTTTTCAGATTACAGCATATGATACAGGGGGAGATACTTAAAGCATAACTAAAATTTCACACAACTTTTGATTTTCTGGTAGCATTTGTGTTAATTATACATTTTGTAATATAATTTATTAACAAATTTTGGCTTCTTTCTGTGAAATCCGGCATATCTTCATTTTTTACCTTGCCTCTCTATTGACAGCTGCATACTGCTTCTCATTGTGTACAGTGTACAGGGTTGCCTGTGCAGTGAACAACACCATGACGTTAAGATTGCATTTCTACTTGTATTATTTCCAGAGATATCACTGGCTGAAAATACAGTCGGGATTGTTATATTTATATTCATCAGAAACTGCCACCAGTCCCAATTGTGTTTTTAATATCTTTGGAAATAATACAGAACTGTAGTCTTAGTGTCATTGTGATATTCATTACACAGACAATCCATTACCCTATACACAGTGAGAAGCAGGGTACGGCTCACAATAGAGAAGCAAGGGAAAGAATAAAGAAATTAAGGGTTTCACAAAAAGGAGTGAAATGTGTTAATAAAATATATATAACAAAATATATTAATGACACAAAGGCTGCCAGAAAATCAAAAGTTGTTCAAAAGTTTAGTTACACTTTAATTTGGTAAAATATAGATTTTGATGATTTCATTCAGTCTTTGTATGTAAAAACCTATTTAAGGCCGGGGCCACCACGTGGTGGAAACGCCGCAGCAGAAACCGCAGCTTTTTACAGTCACTACAAAGTTGGAGTGAATCCCATCCACACACTGCAGAAAAATACGTGCAGCGGAAATGCTGCGATTTCCAAAACCGTTGCGTTTTTTGAGTTGTGCAGCATGTCAATTATGCCTACAGAAACGCCGGCAGTTTCCTTATAGGCATAATGGAAGTAGAAAGTCCGCAGAGGAAACCTCTGTCGACTTTCTGTGAAAAGTGCTGTAGGAAAAACTGTGATGCGTTTCTGCTGAATTTTTTCCCGCAGTGCTTTTTCGCTGTGGCCCGCTATGTGGGGCCATAGCCTGAAGTGGTTGCTCAATACTGACAATTAATGACCTATCCTTAGGATGACTCATTAACTTGAAATCGGTGGCGGGGGAGCTTTTTTTGTTGCAGATTTTGCTGCGGTTTTTTTGAGCCAAAGCCGGGAATGGATTGAGCAGAAGGGAGAAGTATAAGAACTTTCTATATATTTCCCATTCCTTTTGTAGTCATTCTTGGTTTTGGCTAAAAAAAAAAAAAAAAACGCATAAAAAAAAAGTTGCGTTTCCACAACATGGGACTTCAGCCTGAAAGGGTAATTTTCATCTCATAAAGTGCAGGCACATCACTAAGACGTACCATTACTTTGTGATTAGTGGGGGTGGGACCTCCAGAGACCCAAGTCAGTCTGAGAATTAAGAGGTTGCAGTAATGTGTCCCGTTCAATATTTTTCCCTAAATCATCTTTATTATTGTGCATGTTTTTTTTTGGCACCAGATAAAATATTTAGCAAACTAAATAGTGCCCTAAACTTGAGTCAAGTTAAAAAGTAATAAATATAATATAAATAAATTACAATTATTTTATTTTTTTTTTCTTTCAGAAAAACTCCCAGGTCTTGCATGGCCAGACACAACATTTGTGGCACTTTCAAGTCTAATTCCTCCAGTTGCCATTGCAGTTGCAGTGATTGGCATTTTTTATTGTTATCGTGTTCATAGGAAAAATAAGCTCAGCAGAAAGTGGGAAAATAACCAAAAATGTATGAGACACAAAGAATGCAGTGAAAATTGTGCCATGATCCTTGATGATGACCGCTCAGATATAAGCTCAACTTGCGCCAACAATCTGAATCACAACACTGAGCTACTACCCATTGAACTAGATACTTTAGTTGGGAAAGGACGTTTTGCGGAGGTGTACAAGGCCAAACTGAAACAAAATACCTCAGATCAATTTGAAACAGTAGCTGTGAAAATTTTCCCCTATTTGGAGTATGCATCCTGGAAAATGGAAAAAGAAATATTTTCTGATATAAATCTTAAACATGAAAACATTTTGCAATTTTTGACGGCTGAAGAGAGGAAGACCGATGTTGGCAAACAATACTGGCTGATCACAGCTTTCCATTCCAAAGGCAATTTGCAAGAGTACTTAACAAAACACATCATTAGTTGGGAGGACCTGTTACAGCTTGGTTGTTCTTTAGCCCGTGGTGTGGCACACTTACACAGTGACCACACACCTTGTGGAAGACCAAAGACACCAATTGTTCATCGAGACTTGAAAAGCTCAAATATACTTGTTAAAAATGATCTAACGTGTTGTATATGTGACTTTGGGTTATCTCTTTGGCTTGACCCATCTCTATCAGTGGATGACCTGGCAAATAGTGGGCAGGTAGGTTACATAAGTATGTGTTTTCTATTTATTGGATGTTGCCGATTAACATGACCTGTTACAATGTACAGCTAACTTGTGGAAATAAAGCACCTACCCTTGATTGAAATCCATTCAAAGAGTTAAATGTACAGCCAATGTCTAATGTACTTCTCTTTTATGCTATACAAAAAGTAAGTTAAAAGTGGTTTGATAATACAGTACTGTAGAAGAAAGCTAGATAATCAGAATCTATAGAGATTCTCTCCCCCATGCCGAGAGCAGTATACATGAATTCTCTAAATGAAGAGTGCTTGTCATGATGTGTTGACAGCCATTTTTATAGGCCATTATCTCACACTATTGATGGAATACAAGAGTAATAAATAGTGACTTTATTTTTAGAATGACACCATGGAAAGTAGCTGATGAGAATATTATGTCTCTGCTACTATCCTCCCTTAAAGACAATCTATCATTTCTTCTGACATTTCTGTTATAGTAAATACTTGTATTCCCGAAGAATTTACTATTCTGGAGCATCTTTTCTTGTAACTTTGTGTTGTGCCGTTTCTTTATTATTTTTTTTTTTGAAAATTTTAAATACATTCAAAGTGAGGCTGCTAGAGCTAAAATTAAGTTTTCTATCTCACCCCCAAATGCTTTATTTATATCAATACTGTCTGCTATTTCTCTATAATGTTCTCCTGCTTCTGGGTGACTGAGAGAGGGTTAGAGAGCAGACTTGATTTGAATTGACTGTATTGTCCATGTGTTGTCTGTGGGAGCCTTCATAGTAGCTAGTCTCCACCTATCAACTCAAGTAGAACTGAGAATGAGATAGCATAGAGAGGGGAAACTTGCTGGAAAATGAAGAATATGAGTCATATAATGGCTAGAAATAGTGTTACTCTTCATATATACATAGCAAGCTATACTTTAAAGTGATCCCAAATGTACTATATGCAGGGTTCTTTGAGCTCTGTATCAGAACAACTAGCTGCATCTATTTTACAGACATAATAAGAAATTAAAGGGAGTATGTAGACCAAGTGTGACAAAATGGGAGATGTCATTCAGGGAATGGGGAACGGAACTGGGAGGCTGTTAAGAGCAATTTTCTATAGCAGAAAGTGAAGCCCCAGCAGGAGAAAAAATGCACCCAAAGCCCTGTTCAGTTAATTTGTTTAAGAATAAAATGCTGATTTTCATGCAAATGGAGCTGCAATGCAGAATAAGAAAGGCATCTTTGGAAAATGTAGAAGCAGCCCTACAAGGCACCGTCATTAGTCTGATACTGAGTTTCCTGCTAACAGACTCCCTTTAAGCAGAACAAAATGGCTTACCTAACTGAGATGCTTAACTCTATTTTAATCATGTGGATTAGCTATTGAAGTTTTCAATGCTTTTCTCTACAGGTTGGGACTGCTAGATATATGGCCCCAGAGGTCCTGGAATCAAGAATGAATTTGGAGAACATGGAGTCATTTAAACAAGCAGATGTGTATTCTATGGCACTTGTCCTATGGGAAATCACATCCCGTTGTACTGCAATTGGAGGTAAGTGAAATGTGGATGAGTCTGTTGTTCCTTCTATATTGTACGAGTCGCCATTCATCTGTGATATAAAGAATATGTAAATGTTAACAGTTGCTCATTATCCTATTTTCCTAAATACTGTGATGCTCCATTCATTCATTCATAAAACACTGGAAATAGCTGGCTATGAGGCATGAAATTTGCTAATAATGCTCAAAAATGTATAAAACTTGCAAAAGAAACTTTTTTTTTTTTTTTTAAACTTCTTATGACTTGCTGGAGCACAATGGCCCCAAAGTACTTGACTGTCACTAAAATGAGATTGAAGATGTATGTATCTCTGCAGATTGCTTTATGGACAGAGAAATATTGTCTAAACTATTGAGAA
Organism: Leptodactylus fallax; assembly: GCA_947044405.1. Lineage (NCBI taxonomy): Eukaryota > Metazoa > Chordata > Amphibia > Anura > Leptodactylidae > Leptodactylus > Leptodactylus fallax. The sequence continues at coordinate 1,812,751 of CAMRHE010000186.1, read as the reverse complement.
GTTTTCCCATCACCTAGCATTTCTACTCTACTGTACTTGTTTTCTGCTAAGGTGTCAGATAAGGTGAACTCAGGTGAATGCATTAGTAACCATGGCATACAAATGCAAATAAATATGCTTTGTATCATACACAGCAGCCCTTAAAGTACCCCTGCAGAGTCTTGATTCTCCAAAACAACATGAGTTGAATCTATCTTATTTCTTGCTATTTTCATTAGTCCTCAGCAGTAAGAATACTTTATGAATATTTACAGGAGCCCCGTCCCCTTGAGGCTCTGATGCCTAAATTGCTCTGTCGCTAAACATTATTTAAAGGTTACAATAACAAAGCACTTAAAGAACTGGAATATTCTTCAAATACTGTACTGCAAGGTTAGAATGTAACAAACCACAAATGATATTATATTGTTTTTGTTTTGGATGTTTTTATAGTGTCCATTTAGGATATAATATATTCTTGCATGTTTTCTGATGTAGGATATACAGTCATGGCCAAAAGTTTTGAGAATGACACAAATATTATATTTTCACATGATCTGCTGCCCTCTGGTTTTTATGTGTGTTTGTCAGATGTTTTTATCACATACAGAAATATAATTGCATTCATATTATGAGTAACAGAAGCTTATATTGACAGTTAGAATGAGTTAATGCAGCAAGTCAATATTTGCAGTGTTGACCCTTCTTCTTCAGGACCTCTGCAATTCTCCCTGGCATGCTCTCAATCAACTTCTGGACCAAATCCTGACTGATAGCAGTCCATTCTTGCAGAATCAATGCTTTAATTTTGTCTGAATTTGTTGGTTTTTGTTTGTCCACCCGTCTCTTGAAGATTGACCACAAGTTCTCAATGGGATTAAGATCTGGGGAGTTTCCAGGCCATGGACCCAAAATCTCTATGTTTTGTTCCCTGAGCCATTTAGTTATCACCTTTGCTTTATGGCAAGGTGCTCCATCATGCTGGAAAAGGCATTGTTGAGCGCCAAACTGCTCTTGGACGGTTGGGAGAAGTTGCTCTTGGAGGACATTCTGGTACCATTCTTTATTCATGGCTGTGTTTTTAGGCAAGACTGTGAGAGAGCCGATTCCCTTGGCTGAGAAGCAACCCCACACATGAATGGTTTCAGGATGCTTTACAGTTGGCATGAGACAAGACTGGTGGTAGCGCTCACCTCTTCTTCTCCGAATAAGCTGTTTTCCAGATGTTCCAAACAATCGAAAAGGGGATTCATCAGAGAAAATGACTTTACCCCAGTCCTCAGCAGTCCACTCCCTGTACCTTTTGCAGAATATCAGTCTGTCCCTGATGTTTTTTCTGGAGAGAAGTGGCTTCTTTGCTGCCCTCCTTGAGACCAGGCCTTGCTCCAAGAGTCTCCGCCTCACAGTGCGTGCAGATGCACTTACACCTGCCTGCTGCCATTCCTCAGCAAGCTCTGCACTGCTGGTAGCCCGATCCCACAGCTGAAACACTTTTAAGAGATGGTCCTGCCGCTTGCTGGTCTTTCTTGGGCGCCCTGGAGCCTTTTTGGCACCAATGGAACCTCTCTCCTTGAAGTTCTTGATGATGCGATAGATTGTTGACTGAGGTGCAATCTTTCTAGCTGCAATACTCTTCCCAGTTAGGCCATTTTTGTGCAGTGCAATGATGACTGCACGTGTTTCTTTAGAGATAACCATGGTTAACAGAAGAGAAACAATGATGGCAAGCACCAGCCTCCTTTTAAAGTGTCCAGTGGTGTCATTCTTACTTAATCATGACAGATTGATCTCCAGCCCTGTCCTCATCAACACCCACACCTGTGTTAATGGAGAAATCACTGAAACGATGTTAGGTGGTCCTTTTAAGGCAGGGCTGCAATGATGTTGAAATGTGTTTTGGGGGATAAAGTTCATTTTCTAGGCAAATATTGACTTTGCAAGTAATTGCTGTTAAGCTGATCACTCTTTATAACATTCTGGAGTATATGCAAATTGCCATTAGAAAAACTGAAGCAGTAGACTTTGTAAAAATTAATATTTGTATCATTCTCAAAACTTTTGGCCATGACTGTACTCTTACTTTTACTTCAGAGAGGAGTTGTCTTCTGAGTCCTCTGTTATACAGTAATATCTTCAAAGAAGCTGATAGTAAATTCTGCAATGTCTGGAAAACTCCATTGACATTGAATTATTTGAATGGATGCTGCCAGTAATCCTTTATTATCTTTAAAGGGGTTGTCCGGGATAAAATAGGAATTGACCCCTAAACTAAACCCCCTCCTCCGCCTAACTTCTAATTTATTTCTATTAAAAAAAAAAAAATCTATAATTACCTATATCCCTGGGGTGGTCATGTAACCGCCCCAGGGACACTTTCTGATAATCTGGTGATGTTCCATTTCACCACTTTGGCTAGTAGTGGGTAGGATAGCTTAGCAAGGGAGACAGGGAGGGGAGTGTAACAGAGTGAGACAGGAAGGGGGAAATGAGAGGGAGGTAGTGTGGAAGGTACACAGGAAGCTGCACAGCAGGAAGTTTCACCATGTAAACAAATGCAGAGGATGCCAGGAGCTCCCACAGACACCAAGAAATCACTCAAAACACTGCTAAAGGTGTATGGGTGTACTTATTAACCCATTACTAGCACTAACAAACCTTTTTTTAAAAAAAATATTTTTTTTTGCCCGGAAAACCCCTTTAAAGGGGTCGTTTACTGCTGACAGGGACCGTGAAATAAAAAAAAAAAAAAAAGTTACTCACCTCTCGGTGGTCCTGTTTCCAGTTCCTGCTTCCAGGTATTTAGCAGACATCAGCAGTGGTGTCCTATTTGCCTATTTGTGTTTACTCACTGCTGCATCCAATCACAGGCCTGAGCCGTGAGCTCTTCACAACAGTAGGTCACTGCAGAGGCCAATCAGTCATGTGCGCCGCTGAGGCCCATGATTGGCTGCAGTGGTCACCTGACAAAAACAGGACATCACTTCTGAAACTAACAGAAATGCGAAGTAGGCAAAACGATATGTATGGTCACATGTCCCTTTCATCTGCTGCCATGTTGTGAGATGAGGCTGACTGAACAGGGGTAATGAGAACAGAAATATTGAAATTGGCACAGAAGGGGAAAATAATCTATTAGCAAGTAGGTTTCATTGATATTAATGTTTATTCCTTTACAACTTTTTGGCAGCAGTTTGGGAGAGGCTCTTACCTGGTTCATCATGATAATACTCTGTTTGCTGAGTTTATTGAAAAACCTGAATAATTTGCATAAAACTCGAACATCAGCCCTTCTCTATGCATGTGGGTTACATTGTAACATGACTGCAAGTTCAATGTCAACTGAACTCTTTTTCACACATCATTGTTTTACAGTGGGGAAAAAAGTATTTAGTCAGCCACCAATTGTGCAAGTTCTCCCACTTAAAAAGATGAGAGAGGCCTGTAATTGTCATTATAGGTAGACCTCAACTATGAGAGACAAAATGAGAAAACACATCTAGAAAATCACATTGTCTGATTATTTAAGAATTTATTTGCAAATTATGGTGGAAAATAAGTATTTGGCCACCCACAAAACAAGCAAGATTTCTGACTCCCACAGACCTGTAACTTCTTCTTTAAGAGGCTCCTCTTTCCTCCACTCATTACCTGTAGTAATGGCCCCTGTTTGACATTGTTATCAGTATAAAAGACACCTGTCCACAACCTCAAACAGTCACACTCCAAACTCCACTATGGTGAAGACCAAAGAGCTGTGGAAGGACACCAGAAACAAAATTGTATTATTATAATAATTATGCATCAGTATTTGTAAACCATATCCAGGAGTGGAATATATAGAAATAATACTAAAATGGAAAGAATTGTGCCTTCTATGTTTTAGGCTTATTTCTTTTGGATTACAAATACTGATGTAAAATATTGATCTAGGAATATTTCTCTGGTGTTGGTATCTCAGTTGTAAAGCTCCTTAAAGCAGTACAACTCATTTACCTTTTCTCTCCATTGCTGGAGAGTAAGCAGATTCTGGTCTCTCCACTGTAGTGGAATTAATAGTTTGGCAGTGTGGATTAACCAAGCACCAAGACCGCATCTGGATGGTTTGAAGTTTCTTGTAGGGAGTCATAGAAGTGCGTTCTCAAGGTGGAGAGAAATTGAAGTACTTCAAATCCACTTAATCTCCCTGAGGAGTCCATGGATCACCTCCTCCCCTCGACATCTTCTCACTCCTCCCCATCCTTGACTCCTTTGTTCAGTCACCACTTACATTATTTCCCATAGCTCTCTTAAACAAACTATCACCTGTGGTAGTAGCACCTTAAAGGCCGTCTGTCATCTCCCTAATTATATATATATATATATATATATATATATATATATATATATATAAACTAAATATAGCAGCTTGTACAGCATTATGGCAGATTTAGAAATGTACATTTGTTGCTGCAGCCAAATTTGTCCTTTTAAAGATGAGGGTGCAATGCAAATGAGGGTCTTGGTGCACTGGGGGCATACCCTCTGCTGCTCATGCTCCTTTTTTTCAACATCGTAGACACCAGGTCCCCTTTAAAGATTGCCCCTTGCCTTAAAATGGCATTATGGCTCAGCTCCCGAAGTCTCACTCCCTCTGCATGGTGCCCCAAGCAGCAGAGGGAATGCCCCCAGTGCACCAAGACACCATTTGCATATTTTTAAAATCTACCTTTTTGCGAAAGGATATCATTGACTGCAGTAATAACAGTACATTTGTAAAGCTGTCAGATTGCTCTTCCAACCGCTATTTAAGTTATCCTACTATTAAGGAGGTAGTAGACTGCCTTTTAGTGTATTTAACACTAATGTATTCGATCAACTAGCATCCTTTATGTAACACCTACCGTGTATTCTACCATGTTGTTTGATTTATTTGACATTGTTGGTTGTATTGTTTGAACTTTAACTGTACAAGGTATCATGTTCCTTCTAGATATATCATCCTGGAGGCCAGACAAGGTTTCCTTTACTGTAACCTATGCTATGTTGGTTGTCTTTTTTCATGTATTAAATTGATAAAAAAATGAAATAAAAACAGATTTGGAAAAAATAAAATACTGACCTAAATACTGCCTTGTAAAATTGGTCTTACTAAATCTTTTTGCTGATTAAACATGTAGAATATCTTTCCATAGACTTACTGTATTATAATTGTGGATTATTTATAATGCATTTCCAGGTCACATCTTTTAATGATGGGAACATTTCAATCCCTAAATGTATCCAATATCGTAGTAGCCAGACATTTGCTGCATTGAATTTCTGACCAGAATAATGTTATGCAAAACTAAACTGATTTTTGTATTCTTTCTGGATACGTCTGACACAAAGCAAGATTCTGCATGTACCTCACTGATTTCCTTTGCAAATAGGTGATTCAATTGTATATATGACCTAGTTAAGGTTTTAAGTAAGTAACAATTGTCCAATCTTGTTTTTCAGAGGTAAAGGACTATGAACCACCATTTGGCTCCAAAGTACGGGAGCATCCATGTGTTGAAAGCATGAAGGACAATGTCCTAAGGGACAGAGGTAGACCAGAGATTTCTAATAACTGGCTAAATCATCAGGTAAGATTTTGTATTACTGAATACACCATGGTTTGTCTCATTTTTTTAAATTAAAACTTTTGTTGCATTACTATAGATTAATTCATTTAGTCAATGGAGTATGTTATAGTAGATCCACACAAGACCTTCGCTATTTGGCCATGTATATAGATGTAGAGCTGGCTACCTGTTTGGTTATCCAAGGTACATCACCTACCACTAATGAAGGAGTTGCTACAGGTTCTGATGGCCTAAGCACCAACCCTAAGGAAAGATAGTTCATTGGTTGGGCAGAGTTTTTAGGATGCCTTTAAGCAATGCTATTTGGACACTGTATGACTATATACTTTGGGAACTACAGTATATGGTATATCATAAGTGGGAACAACCATATAAAGTACTTCACAACCTAAGATCAGCCCTGCATAATTGAAATGCATAAATGTAAGATTACTTATCTTACTGTTCACTTTATTACAATGGAGATGTTTTCTTTATTTGCCATGAATGGAGTGTTAAACTCTGCATTAGCAGCACCATAATAACATATTGAGAAGAAGGACCAAAAAGAATGGGATACTTAGCCATTTCACTGTGCCACAGATGTGATAGAAAGTGGAGAAACTGGCTGGGATCAAAAATACTGTTACAAAAATTTGGAGTCAAATCAGTCCCTGGTCATGTGATATACAGTCCATGATCATGTGATTGACACCCAGGTGCCCAGCGCTGTAATCCGAGCTTTGTCTTGTAACGAGCCATGCAGCTGTGTGTCCATCACATGACCATGGATAAGGAATTGATACAGAAAGTATATTAGAAAATATTATAATTTTTTATTATACAAACAATAATATTTATTTGCCCAAATTGGACAACCCCTTTAAAGATTTAACATTTGTCTTGAAACCAATTCAACACAATGTTACAACATGCTAACAAAAGCCTTGAATGGCGGCATTTCACTCTCCTCATTTGGTGATCACATAGACACAGACACATATAGGATAGTTAGCATATCACTTTGTAATAACTTGTCATGGAGAAATGTTGTTTTATAGAAAGACAACTTAACTTGTGTCACATACAGTACAGACCAAAAGTTTGGACACACCTTCTCATTCCAAGAGTTTTCTGTATTTTCATGACTATAAAAATTGTAGATTCACACTGAAGGCATCAAAACTATGAATTGACACATGTGGAATTATATACTTAACAAAAAGGTGTGAAACAACTGAAAATATGTCTTATATTCTAGGTTCTTCAAAGTAGCCACCTTTTGCTTTGATTACTGCTTTGCACACTCTTGGCATTCTCTTGATGAGCTTCAAGAGGTAGTCACCTGAAATGGTCTTCCAACAGTCTTGAAGGAGTTCCCAGAGATGCTTAGCACTTGTTGGCCCTTTTGCCTTCACTCTGCGGTCCAGCTCACCCCAAACCATCTCGATTGGGTTCAGGTCTGGTGACTGTGGAGGCCAGGTCATCTGGCGTAGCACCCCATCACTCTCCTTCTTGGTCAAATAGCCCTTACACAGTCTGGAGGTGTGTTTGGGGTCATTGTCCTGTTGAAAAATAAATGATGGTCCAACTAAACGCAAACCGGATGGAATAGCATGCCGCTGCAAGATGCTGTGGTAACCATGCTGGTTCAGTATTCCTTCAATTTTGAATAAATCCCCAACAGTGTCACCAGCAGAGCACCCCCACACCATCACACCTCCTCCTCCACGGTGGGAACCAGGCATGTAGAGTCCATTCGTTCACCTTTTCTGCGTCACACAAAGACACGGTGGTTGGAACCAAAGATCTCAAATTTGGACTCATCAGACCAAAGCACAGATTTCCACAGGTCTAATGTCCATTCCTTGTGTTCTTTAGCCCAAACAAGTCTCTTCTGCTTGTTGCCTGTCCTTAGCAGTGGTTTCCTAGCAGCTATTTTATCATGAAGGCCTGCTGCACACAGTCTCCTCTTAACAGTTGTTGTAGAGATGTGTCTGCTGCTAGAACTCTATGTGGCATTGACCTGGTCTCTAATCTGAGCTGCTGTTAACCTGCCATTTCTGAGGCTGGTGACTCGGATGAACTTATCCTCCGCAGCAGAGGTGACTCTTGGTCTTCCTTTCCTGGGGCAGTCTTCATGTGAGCCAGTTTCTTTGTAGCACTTGATGGTTTTGGCCACTGCACTTGGGGACACTTTCAAAGTTTTCCCAATTTTTCGGACTGACTGACCTTCATTTCTTAAAGTAATGATGGCCACTTGTTTTTCTTTACTTAGCTGCTTTTTTCTTGCCATAATACAAATTCTAACACTCCATTCGGTAGGACTATCAGCTATGTATCCACCTGACTTCTGAACAACACAACTGATGGTCCCAACCCCATTTATAAGGCAAGAAATCCCACTTATTAAACCTGACAGGGCACACCTGTGAAGTGAAAACCATTTCAGGTGACTACCTCTTGAAGCTCATCAAGAGAATGCCAAGAGTGTGCAAAGCAGTAATCAAAACAAAAGGTGGCTACTTTGAAGAACCTAGAATATAAGACATATTTTCAGTTGTTTCACACTTTTTTGTTAAGTATATAATTCCACATGTGTTAATTCATAGTTTTGATGCCTTCAGTGTGAATCTACAATTTTTATAGTCATGAAAATACAGAAAACTCTTGGAATGATTAGGTGTGTCCAAACTTTTGGTCTGTACTGTATATCTGGATATTTCCAGACAAGAGGGCAGATAAGAAGGAACACATCTGTAGATAGTCACTGATTCATATTCCCAACGTATCTTTGTACATCTTATCTGGTCTGCTTGTATGCAGGACTGATAGTTCCTGTTTTTAGCACTATCCATTACCTGCACATGCACTATAGCAGTTATGTCAATGGCGGCATAGCACTCATCTGTGAAACAATAGTAAATAGATAGTGACTCCATGGGAATGCACACATTTTCAGTACAGAGCCCAAGAGTACAGGGAAATCATGGGAGTCACTAAAACTTTACAGAAGAGAGTATTTTTTTTTTTTTTTTAAATATGGACCTATAACAACGAGATCTACCTTTGGACAGAGTACTAACAAGTTGAAAATGGTTTGTGGGAAAATCTCTGTAAGGAAGCCCAAAGCCAACAAAATACAGAAAGCTATAAATGGTGAACGGTGAAACTGAGCAAGGAATTTCCTAAGACGTGATCACAATTGTACACAGTAGTCATCGGCATTCTGCTTTATGCATAGATGTAGTAAAACTGAGTTTGTTATGTGATATCATGTATTTTCTATAGTTTTTTAGTGATAATTGTTCAATGGTAAAATTCCAGGGTTGAATGACAAATTCAGTTCTACTCCATTGAACAAAGGTGTCATTTTCTAAGAATAAAAATGAAGGCATTTATATCAGCACTGAACATGAATCTGTATTAACTATTGTATCTTTTCCCAGGGTATTCAGCTAGTATGTGAAACCATTACAGAATGTTGGGACCATGACCCCGAGGCCAGACTCACAGCCCAGTGCGTGGCCGAGAGATTCCATGAGATAGAGCATCTTGACAGAATCTCTGAGAGAAGTTGCTCAGAGGAAAAAATACCAGAGGACTGCACAGATAACACAAACAAATGAAATATGCATTGCAGCAATGCCATGTTTTGTGGAAATACATGACTGTAGTGAGTGCAGCTAAAGAAATCACTTGGAAATCTATGCAATAAGCCATTCGCTCCAGGATGAATTGTTTACAACTGGAGCACTATCCATTGTGAGAGTTGTCAGTGCCATGGAGTGATCTTTTAAGGATCTCTCGGGACATTTTGTTCTTAAAATAGCCATATTTAATGTGCACTTTATTAGTATTTGTATAAAACTATACATCAGCTTTAATGTATGGATACATTGTCTAAGATGAGTCAAAAGTATATTTTACCAGGAAAATGCACAATGCATAGGAGAATTGATTTATTATAGAAAAAAAAATTTCTTGATAGAACTGTTCCAAAGTCAATACATAAGCTGTGGTAGGTTGTGTCTGTATGTGTGTTGTAGAAAACTGAATTTTTATGTTTTTTTGTGTTCAGTCACTACCTTTCTTAGCTTTTATTGTGTTTTCTTTTTGAGAGAGGTGTTAGACTTTCTTTTGGTTTCTGCAATCAAATGTTCTAGTCTATGAAACCAATGAATCCCAAAACTATATACAAATCTCTATCTGAAAGTATCTGAAATATCTCTGAAAGTATCTGAAATATCTCTGAGTTGATATCACAAAATTGCGTGAGAAAGACGTCTTCAAAGGTGGATGGTCGTCCCATAGAAGATAGCCAGTATCCATTGTATGTAATGGAAGTGAAAATCTTTCACAGGAAATTTGGTCTGGATTAGAGTAACACTATATTTGAAATTTTCTAAGCTATTTTGATACTGTGCAGGGGCAAATGGTTTGATCCTGGAAATGTATGTGTTTCAATACTAAGCTGTACAGTCACGTGGCCGTGCAGCCTAGCCACAGGTCCCGCTCACTACATAGAACATGGCTAACACGTTGCCTGGTATCCTCCATGCTCTGTTCACATCACAGGAAGAGGGAGGAAAGATCCTCCTTCCATTCTCCACTGTTACCAATGATGATCTTGACTGGGAGAGACTTGTTGCTATGTGTGAAGGATGAATGATGCACAGGGAGTGGAGTCCTTACAATATGCCATTGCCTGTGTTGCTCATAAGATTTGGAGTCGGGAATTAGGACCGTGGTCACACTTAGTGTGCATGCAACAGCTGGTGTTAGAGTAATAGTCTGAAATAAAGGAACCATACACTTAGAAGACAATAGAAGGACTTTACATTTTTGGTGGGGTTTAGCAAAGTATCATTATAATATCAAGAATCAGGATACTTGTTATCAGTATTCCAAATAAGTCCAAATTCTGGTGTCTCTAGTCTGGATAAGGGATGGTCTTCTCAAACAGGTGATCTGTTGGAGAGGTTTCACCGTATGCAATAGCCCTTCTTTTGGACTGTTACCTCATTTTTTTTTTTTTTATTAAATTCTGATCAGCTGTTCTTTTGGACAGCTCAATGCCAAATATGCTTAACACTTCTATCATTTTTTGGGGTTTGAATTTTTTTTTCCAAGTAAAAATCCTCTAATAACCACATCATTATCCCAAATACATTTATGTTACTTTAAACATTTGTATATAAAAACTAAAAAAGGGCACCAGGATGCACTTTATAGGTAGTTTTTAGAGATGAGCGAAATATTCAAAAATTCGATTCGGCAACTTCACCGAATTTCGCAATATGATTCTATTCGATCCAAATTAAATCGCGGCGAATCGCATACCAAAAACAGCTATTTATTGGCTGCAGAGATAAGGGGTGGGTGGCAAAATGGCAGAAATCCTTGAAACATGACCATGGCATCCAAGTTGTTAGAACCCCGGATCTATTATGGAGCAGGGTGCTAGGTGTCAGTAACAACTAACACACTGCTCCATAACCAATCGGGGGGATTTAACACCTTGGATACAGCGGTCAAACATGCTGTGTGCGCTCGCGAAGGGGTTAAAGGGATGTGACATCACAGGACTGGCTTCTGATTGGCTGCACGCATGGCATTGTGGGTGATCCTGCGTTCCCAGAGTTCCTTGCCCCATATAGAGCAGCCATTTTGAACTAAATGCGAATCGTTACCACGAAGCGTGAGGAAATTTGGATTTGATGCGAATCAAATATTTCCTGAAATTCGGATCGAATTCCACTTCTGCAGCTTCGATTTACTCATCTCTAGTAGTTTTGATAATGCAAAAAATAATTAGATGTAATTTTAAGGGGCCTGTGGTTCAGACTTTGAATGGTTTTATTTTTGTCATATGTTACAAGTAACTAAATGTTGAACATGGCCCAAAGCAGGGGGAGCTGAGGAGATCAATATACATTTTATTAAGTTCAGTCCCTTCTTTATCTGTGTAGGAGTCCAGTGAGTGGTCTTGTTTTATTCCGTTACTGATAACTTTCCTGTATTAGTGGACATACAGAGATAGCTGCCAGTTCATAGACTGTCCACTGGACTCCTAAGCATAGAAAGAGCAGAGATTTATATAAATTATTTTTATTTCTGTAACATGTTGCCCGCAGATAGAACTGTGTGTAAAATGTAACAGATTCCCTTTAAATATATGTTTTGTGAGCACAAGGAAATCGTTGGAATACCTAAAATTGAGGGGAAAAGTGACCTTACTTCCACTTTCATGAGGCTTTGGATTACTGTAACATTGTAATTTCTGAATATTTCTCTATTGCTAACAGTTGGATTTCTTTGTGCCTGTTTTCATAAGTGATACTTCACAGTTGAATATCCATATGTCTCTGTGAAAGCCATATTGTATTTGACAGAAGAACAAAAGAACATTTCATTGGATATTGTAGGACATTATCCTGCCAGATAAACCACATAAACTACAGTATTAAGCTATTTTATTTTATACTCTCATGTTATGTCCTCAAACCTTTTTGCTTACATGTATCCTACAGTGGCTGCAAATAGAATAGAGGTGTCTGTCAGAGTCTATTGGAAGTTTGATAGGGATAGCTGGTAACTGGCCTCTGTTAAAGGTGTATGGCCAATGTACACAAAGTACAATGCGATCAGTTACAGTATTACAGAGATCTAGTTGTAGATAGCACAATTGAAGTGCAATGCACAGTAGGAGTGGAATATAGTGTTAGATAAAAGGAAATACAGTCTTAAATATCTTGTGATGTCTTGGTTGTAATCTTGGATGCGCCCACTTTCTAAGTTTTATTCTGTGCATTACTTCTCTGCAGCATTTTGCACCCTATACTGGGCCATCATGTGTGCCTTATACCTGTATGTCCCATAATATCCCTAAGTTTCCCTGCCCTACTGTTCATACTTATATGCCACAGGTCACTTTAGGCCTTTAGCCTATAAGAAATCAGATCAGTGGCACAAAAGGCACTGAGACAACATTGCAACAACGCAAGCCATATAAGGCATATAAGTATTGGGACTTTGGCCTCGGATCTAAGACCTGAAATGCCCCTAGTGAGATGAAATTAGTAATCTGATCATAGTGGGGGGTACATTACAGGTTTTTCTATAGGGCCCTACTGTTACTTGTTACACCCCTGATCCCCACTGAGCTTTAATTTAATTCAACTAATAAGCCCAGAAAACCCCTTTAATGGCCAGATCGCTGCTGAATAAAGAAACATTTCTCTTTTCATGCATCCATCATAAAAACAGATAATTTGGTGTTTTTGGTTTACCAAGCTTTCAAGTAGTGGGATCTGTTTAGACATCAGTTTTCTTATTTTTTGTAGAAAAAGGCAGAGGGTATTGGCAGCAACAATGTGTATAGGTGTAAACTAGCCTGATACAAAATTGTGTTAGTCTAGAAAAGAATAAAGGTAATGACAACCAGACTGTATATCAATTTCGTGGACCCATGTGTAATATGGATTACTGCCATTCTTACTTGATTTTTCAGCTCTTAAGAGGAATAAGAATTTAATATGAATATGCAATACCTATGGAAATATTAAAAGGAACATTTAACATATATTAAGGCAGCATAAATGTAATAACAGGGCCAGTGGTGACTTTTGTCAGAAAAGTATTTTAAAGGAATCCTGTCACCTCCCCCAAGCAACTGCCTCCACCATATTACAGATCACACTACAGTGATAAACTACATAATTTTATTATGTTTGTCACATTTGTAGATTTGGAGAAAAACAACCTTGAAGTCTTATGCTAATTAGACAGTTAGTGCAATGGGGATGGGCCTTCAGCTCCCTGGAGCACTGGTCTTGTTCCTCATACCCCTACCATCACTTGAGAGTTGATCCACCCACTGATATGACATCACCCACCCTACTTGAGCAGCAACTTGGGAAACTCCCATGCCTCATTTGCATGAGACTTGAAAGGTGTTTTTCTCCAAATCTACAAAAGTGACACACATAATAGAGGTATTATGCTTATCACTATAATGTGGTGTTAGAAGTTGATATGCTTGGGGAGGTGGTAGGCTCTCTTTAACAAAGGACTTCTCAACTAAAGAGATATCATAAGGTTAAGCCAAGTGCACTTCAAGTGTTAAAAGCCAGAGCCATGGAGATATGTCCACTCAGCAGATTCCCTCTGCTTCCACCTGCCCTGCTCCCTGCAGTATGCTAGTCATTGGGAGCAGAATGGGTGAAGGTAAAGAAGAGTCTATTTCTATATTAGAGCTACTAAAAGGAACAAGCTGTTATTTTTGGAAGCTGGATAACCCCTTTATCTGCAAATACATCCATAGCAGTGCTAAATACTCACTGTTCCCTTGTGCAGCCTTTGCTTGGCTTTATTTTACTTGCAAACTGCATTTCCCATGATTCATCTGCCTGCTCTCACTCTCTGTGTTTGCATCTCACAGAGAAGAGGGGTAGTGAGCTTGCAAATGAGACATCACACCAGCATGTGACCTCAGATGTGGGAGTGATTTATTACCTGTGAGTTCATTGCATGGGAGAGTGGAGAAGGCAGGGGTACACAGCGAGTGAGAGCAGGCAGATGAATCATGGGAAATGTAGTTTGTCCACAGATTCACTGCATGTAAGTAACAGTGATACAAGGAGCAGCAAGTAAAATAAAGTCAAGCAAAGGCTGCACAAGGGAACAGTGAGTATTTAGCACTGCTGTGCTATCTGTATTTGCAGATAATTTTTGGAAGCTGGATAACCCCTTTAATTAGCTATTTTCTATACATGCAGCATTGGGGATATCCACTAAATGTGACTCATGCAAAACTCTTGACACTTGCAAAAGCTATTACCTAAAACAATAGAAATACATTAAATGAAGTGTTTGTACTCCAATGTATACATTCATACTCAGATTCATACCCTTTATGTATAAAGAAATGTGTTTTATATGTAGTAAAAAAATTTATATAATAACCAAAATAATTTCACGTGATAAACACAAACTAACAAAATATAAGTAATGCATTTTAATGTTACACAATGTTGTAAAAATGTGTTTTGTTTTTTTTTGTTGATTGGGCAGTTAATAAAGTCAGGTAAATCAGCTTTGATAGTAAGGGCCTATTGTACAAAGGAAAGCAATATCAAACAGTTTGTGTTACAGAGGATCTCTCATCACCATCACAAATTCCAAATCTTTATATCCTTCAATAATTGCCATTCTATTGATTTTGGCACATTTGTTACTCATTTTCATCTGCACACCCTGCAGTCAGGTAGGCAGTCCTGGGACTACGCACCTGACAATAGTCAGAATAATTGTGCTGAAATTCTCAGCACTGATTGCTTGGGATTGGGCCAGACTATGGAAAAAAATTCCAACTGCTCAGGAATCAGTGGAGCAGCACCTTTTGAAGAGTTGGAGGTAGTGAAAGGTCCTCTTGAAATGCATAGCTCTAGATGTGTCTATAAGGATGGTGTAATAAGAATGATGTAATTGAATCTATAATATAAGAGTAATGCTATGATGAAATTGAAAGTCATATATTTTTATTATCCCTAGCTAAATGAAAAATGTGACTTTTTTGGTGTAGAATGGCAGAGGAGACTAGTATGGACAGATCTGAGCATTGCAAATTTTGATATGGTTTTCCTCTGGATAAAAAATTGTGATTGACAATCTATTGCAATTGCAGTTCATTTTATTACACCTGTAGTTCTCTTTTTCAATCAGTATGTATACTTGCTGGATGCTTGATTATAGCATAGGCAAAGGAAGAAATTGCTGTTGGGCTCTTCCCAGTAAGAGGACCTCCAACATCACATGTGGCCTACCTTAAACTTTCTCCTTGGTGGTTAATTTTTAACTTTGCTTTTGGTGCCGGCTGTACTGTTATTTTGTCAGTGTATAGAATTCTATTTTAGTACTTTACAGCACTTACGTTTATATTACGGCACAGTTTGGCAGTATTATGAGAGCACTGTGTAGTACTACTTTTGGCACTGTATAGTGGTATTTTTCAGGACTTATTATAGTATATTTTTTCCTTCCAAAAATGAATGTTCTTCCACAGGTCTGTTTTATGGCCTGCCACTTACAGTAAAAACCGCAAATATTTATAAGAAAACTGACGTTAATCTCTTTTTTACATGTACAGTAACACAGATTCTACCATGTTGGGCATTTACCAAATATATTTATAAAGGACAAACCTTTTTAACTTTTATATTAAAAACAAAAATAGGATTCTTGCATTAAGACACAAGTCTTCATAGGAGCTGTTGACACAAAACGGTAGAATAGCATTTATGAAAATCATTTGCAGTGTTGCATCTTTTATTCTAGATGCATTGGAGCATCTAACCTTTTTAAAAACAAAAAATATAGCAGCAGTTGTAAACATTCTAGTACATTCTAGAGCATTGGGGCAGATCTAGTAATAATGTATTAAATTTAGACAGCTTAAAACTAGACTAGATTCACCAAAGAGTGGCTCATACTGCATGGCATTTGGAACATCCTTAGACTACTTTGTATAACTTTATGCCACCTCTTGGTTTGCTAACATTAGACTACAACCTGTTCCATTATTTGATCCTTTGTTGGTATTATATATACATATTGGTATTTGAGAGTGGGGGAGTCATATTGTGGTCATATTAATTGTTCATTCGGGTTTTCTAACATCTAGGTCATTGTCAGCCTATATTTTTAAAAATGGTTTGAGATGATAAAATGGCATATAAAAAGCAAAAAAAAAAAAATTAACTGTGCAATTTTTGTTTATATTTCTAGAAATGTAGAAACATTTCTTTCATATTGTGCACAGATTATTTTTTATTACCAAAGAAAATTTATATTGTATTAAATGATTTTTTTAAATGATATTCCATATATATATATATATATATATATATATATGTATCTATATATATATATATATATATATATATATGTATGTATATATATATATATATATATATATATATATATATATTACTGTAAGACATAGGAATGTGAACTATATATGTATAAATATAAAAGAATATTTAAGCACTCACTGTTGTGTCCATGTATATACTTGTATATAAAATAAATAAATAAAACTATAACTCATTATTATTGTTTAGTCCTGTTTTTCTTCTTATTTGACATTTGTAGTTACTTTTGATGCTGAACCCACAATTCACTTGTGATTTTAATTTTTACCTCTGAGACAAATCATTGCATACAGTATTTTTACGATTTTTTTTTGTTTTTGGACTTCCACTTTTAATCTTCTAGAATACATTTGGACATTTTTCATGGCCGTCTTGCACCCTCAAATTTTAGTGTATTCTATGATCCATGAAAACAGGTAAAAATAGATCATAACCTATTTTTTGACAGTCCGTTAAAAGACTTTCAAAAAAGTTGGTCATGTGAATAGACCCCATTCACATACAGTGAACTTAATGCAGCCATGTGATGGTCATGTGAATGTGGCTTTACTAACGAAATCTTGGAATGTGTACATAAAGATTCTTTTGAGCTGTTTGAATATTAGGTACAATGTCAAATATTCATCAAGACATACAGTTTTAAATGGCCAACTAACCCTCATGTAGCACCAGGTTCAGTGATGTACATTTTTATTCACTGAATAAACATATTTTTGTAAATTGAAACCTTGGCATGAACGTGGCTTATAAGTAACTGTATAAATAAATGGTAAAATGTTCTGCTGCTCACTGACAAGTTGTTCTGGTAAAGACTCATCATCGCATACAGTTGTTATTATGGATTTGTATCGGTTTGTGTTGTTTTCGGGTTCATTTAGACAGAATCACTTGTGAAATGTTATAGTATTGATTGGAGCTTAATGAAACAAGTGAGAGAATTCAATCACTGCTTCAGAAAACAGAATATATTTTTGTACACTTTTAAAGACAACCTGTCATCCAGTTTCCAATTATGTTTCTGTTCCTTTTTGTACAAACTAAACTTTACCTATACATGTGGCACATGTTTTTATCAAAAATACGAATGAGTATCCTTATATCGCGTTGTACCCAGAAAGGTTAGCAAGATTAGAGTTGCAGTATTTACTTTAGAAAAAAGATGGCTGAGCGGGAACCTAATACCGGTGTATATCAAAGGTCAATATAGAGCTCTCTCCCTTGATCAATATATACCCGAGAAATAGTGGTGGTGGGGCATCCTCTACTTGTGGAGGAAACTCCATTTCTACACCAACATGGAAGCAGAAGTAAGACTATGGAAAGAAAAGAAGTTATCATGGTGAACTCACTAAAAAGTTAAAAAGGTCCTGGATGCATTTCTAGAGTACAATAGAATTGCAAGTTATGGATATTAGATTTTATTTTTTTTTTCCTCAACATAACTATAGCACTTGTTTTTAGCATGAATAGTTGTATTTTTAGATGGCACCATTTTGGAGTATGTATAATGTTATGAAACTTCCCTTTTTATCATTCTTTTTTGGGCTCTGTTATTATGATGTTCACTCTGTGGAGAAATGACATTGTAACATTTCAGTGGGTCATTTCCATTATCTCAATACAATATTTATATAGGTTTTGTTATTTTTATCACTTTTACAAAACAACAGCCTTTCTTGTATTAAAAAACAAAATTTGTTTTCGAGCATATTACTTTTTTTATGCTGATGGAGCTGTGTAAGGGATCTATTTTGCATTGTAAGCTGTATATTTTAGCACCATTTTGTGGTGCATTTGACTTTTTGATCAATTTTACTCCTTTATTAGAGAGGTGACATTACCAAAACAAATACTTTGGCACTTTTTTAGTGCATTGCTTTAGATGCAGCTATAAAAAAAGCTATGTGTTTTCTTGAGGTTTTTTTTTATTTATTCAAAAATGTAAAAAAAAAAATTATTTACTATTTATTTTGGAAATATGTTTATAACTAATTAAAATAATTTTGGGGACTTGAACATGAGATTGCTATTCTTATATAGTTACATATATGGTCGAAAACAGACTTATGT
The DNA here is from genome assembly GCA_947044405.1 of Leptodactylus fallax. NCBI lineage: Eukaryota > Metazoa > Chordata > Amphibia > Anura > Leptodactylidae > Leptodactylus > Leptodactylus fallax. The sequence goes on along the minus strand of CAMRHE010000186.1, from coordinate 1,794,183 downwards.
CCATCAAGTTCAAATAGGGGATGGGAAAGGGCATGATATTCTATACATTTCCATAATCATCAATGCTATGTTTCTCAAAAAAAAAAAGCATCCAAGCCTTTATTTGAAGCTGTCAGCTGTTGCTGCTGTGACCAGCTCCTGGGGTAGGCTATTCCACAGATTCTCAGTCCTTACAGTGAAGAAGCCTTGTTACCTCTGAATATTAAACCTTTTTTTCTCCATGCGGAGGGAGTTCCCCCTTGTCTTTTGAGGTGATTTGACATAGAACAGCTTTTCGCCACATTTTTAGAATTTATACAGGTTTATTATGTCCCCACTTAAACGCCTCTTCTCAAAACTAAACAAATGTAACTCCTTTAATCTCCCTTCATAACTGAGGTCCTCCATGCCCGTTATCAATTTTGTGTCCCTCTGAACTGAATAATCAAGATGAGGCCGGACCAATGATTTAGTGGTGGTGATTTAGATATAACAGTTATATTACATCTCTGTCTCGTGACTCCATACCCCTTTTAATACATGACAATATCCTGCTGGCCTTAGAAGCAGCTGATTGACATTGCATGCTGTAATTTAACCTATGATCTACAAGTACTCCCAGGTCCTTCTCTACCAGTGTCTCTCCTTCAGATATGATATTTTAACCAGATTTAATCCAACTACAGACTATATTCTTCTGTATTGTGGTATGATATACATTTAGCAGCCATCTATTAGACCCTGTTTCTGGCTTGACCTAATAGATATTGGTGCATGACAATCTGGAGGTCTTTGTTAGGCCTACTGACTGCCATTGTAATGCCTTAGAACCCCTCAATTGTATCACAAAGTCTCAGGGGGTGAAATAAGGGACTTCCTTCCTTCTCTAACTACTTAAAGCATGCCTCCAATTATAAGACAACTTTTCAGAAATGAATAGTGCATGTGAATACACAAAACTCTGTAATATATCTCATTAAGGAAATCTGTTTCCTTCTCCACTTGTGAGGCTGCTCTCCTCCTCATTATCTTATCAGTCTGTTTCTTGACATAGAGATTGTATCCATTTCCAGCCTACACACATAACTGTATGGGGGAGGGTGAAGGTTATTAATTCTGTGCATTGGTAGCCTGTTGTCTTAAAATTAAATGTGTGTTTTCTAACAGCATCCTACCCTCTCCCTTCTCCATAGACTAAAATGTAAAATGTAACTTAGCTTGATAAATGCAGAAGGAAGAAAATTTCTTAAATATTACAAAGTTTCTTATATTCACCTGTACTATTCAGTTATGAAAAGTATAGTTTATAATCAGTTCAGCAGTGACTGGCTATGTCAGGTACTGGCTGTATAATATAGCAATATCAGTGACTGGTCCACCTGGCTGAACTATCCAGCCTTACAAACTACATTGCAGTGTTACACTAGGTTCACACCTGCATTTGGGTTTCTGATCTTCAGGTTCGCTTGGGGACCTGAAAAACAGAAACCCAATCCGTGTAAAAGCGGCTACCCATGGAAACCCATGGACCCCATAGAGTATAATGTGGTCTGCCTGATTTCCACACGAAAAATGCAGAGAGAAAAGTTCTGCTTGCAGGACTTCTCTCCACATTTTTCAAGTAGTATGGGGGATGGAATCTCCGAACACCAATCAAACGCAAATGTGAACCCTGCCTTTCACGGCAGTCTGTCAATCTGGGTATCACAGACAAAAGTCCCGAAATCAATGAAGAAAAAAAAAATATAACTTTTATTCTGAACTATTAAAATATGCCCTACATCTAGGGATAACGTCGACACATAACATATAAAACCAAATAGAAACTAATCCTCCAATACTTCTATAAGGATAGCTGTCTGATAATAACTCCCTATATCCCCCAACAGTGGGGTTTATTAGAGTGAGACTCTACAATGTAAATTTAAAGTTATTCTCAGCCAAAGAGCGAATTAAGAGTATGTGACATATATATCCATAGATGTAGGGCATATTTTAATAGTTCAAAATAAAAGTTACATTTTATTTTCTTCATTGATTTTGGGACCTTTGTCTGTGATACCCAGATTGACAGACTGCCGTGAAAGGCAGGGTTCACATTTGTCTGTGATACTTTAAATTTAAGTGGTTTCCTCTCACCGTCTGATTCCCAGTCTGTCAATCACTTTAAAGAGGCAATAATATATTGTCCTTATTTAGTTGACATATTCAACAAAAGGAATTATTGTACAGGTGCATCTCAATAAATTAGAATATATTTGAAACTTTATATCTTTCAGTAATTAAATTAAAAAAGTGACCTCCTATATTTTCTAGATTCTTTACACACAGAGTGTTCTATTTCAAGTGTTTTATTTCTGTAAATGTTGATTATGGATTACAGGTAATGAAAACCCAAATCTAAGAAAACTAGAATATTGTAAAAAAGTTCAGTATTGTAAATTCAGTGTGTCACCTGCCAAGGTTTCCTAAGCCTTTAAATGGTCCCTCAGTCTGGTTCAGTAGAACACACAATCATGGAAGACGCTGATTATGAATTGTATTACTGAATTACTGAAATGAATGAACATTTCAAAGATATTCTAATTTATTGACATGCACCCGTATCTCTTTTGGAATCTTAAAAGACCACTGTCAGGGAAATAAGGTGATCGGTCTGGCTTCTCTAACCCTCTGTGATCAGCAGTTACTACCGTGAAAGCTCGTAGCTGACCTTCCAACCACTGCCAGATAAATTAAGTGTGGGGTGTGTGAAGGATACTGCTTTGCCAAGCCGCTTGACCTACCTGCTGTCACCCCTCTTACCTTCCACTCACAATCCGTGAGTGCCTGGGTTCATAGGATAACATGAAACGAGCTTTAAAAATTTTATATATTTATTAATCCGAGTGGGTCGGTACTAGCTGCTAACGTATACAGACTACACATCACAGGATGGTCAAGCAAATACAGGTAAAAACAAGGAATACAGTACATTAAAAATAAAATGGGATGAAAAGAGAAGAAAAATACCAAGACGAGATTGTAGTCTGGTTCACTGGGGCATCTACGCTAGACCCAGGGGCACTTCTTTAGGTCAGCAACACGACATATGTCCTCACATGTCTCCCAGGATAAGAACTCTAGCCTCTCTCCCTGATCTGAGACATATCCCTGCCTTAGTCTCCTCCCTGTGTGATGTCCTGCCCTACATCCTGGAACCAGATAAATATATACAATCATAACTCCTCACCGGATGACCGTAGTATCAGGCGAGGGGTATGATGGGGTTCATGGTGAGATTCCCATCGTGTAGACACCATGAATGACCCCCACAGATCCCTTTGAGTAGGGAGTTCAGTGTCTGGACCTTTTCCCTGCTCCCCACAATAACGTGTTTGGACTTGGAGCGTTCGGTCAAGCCTTGCACACCTGAGAAATTTATCGGTGCGACTGTAGGATGCTCTCCTAGGAAAATATCATAATTTTACTATATTTCCTTTTAAGTTTTGACCGGCGCTAGTTTGTCTGCTTAGACACGCTAGAATACACATACTCCTGGCTCTCCCCTACTGAGTTAACACTTGTATGCAAAGTGAGCTGTGTGGGTCTGTAGACTTTAAGTCTGCGAGAGTCTGGGGATCAAAGGATGTGATAACAATCAGCCACAAATGAAATCCATATCTAAAATGAATCCCCCTGGGTTGGTCCTGTATTACAGGGTGGTGAATGCATTCAGATAAAAAGTTTAAAGTATTGTTGGCCCTGTCAGTTAGAGTGGGAGACAATCATATAGAGGGGCTTTCTATTCTGGTTCATTGAAAATGGTCCTAAGCAAAGGATCCCCTCTAAGACTTCCACATGTACTAAAAGCAGAAGTGTATCTTGAATCATGTGTGTTCCTGTGCAAAAATTTGTTATGTGTCCCCAATTACTATGTGCTATATATAATACTGGTGTCTTCTTAGGCTGTAGAAAAGCCATTGAGGGCCTTAAAGCTCTGTACATAGTGATTGCCATCTCTGCACTCCCTATAGCTACATCCCTGCCTAAAACAGCATATGGACAGAGGTTACCTTCATAACACAACCACTTTAATGCATCCTTGATATTCTTTTCATATATAAAATAAAATATGGCAATGTTATTAAGAATAATTAATACTGTGTAAAAGATGCTCAGGATTCTTTCTTATGCTGTACAGATGACTTTATTGCACTTTTAGTTGTCAAAGTACCAGCTGATATTGATTCTCTTAACAAAGGCAGACTAAAGGTGCTAAAATATTTATGTGAAACACATAGTATGTCCTACAAATACTCTCAACCAACATACTAGTACAATAAACTGGTTATTATGAACACTGTAACGGGAACACAAAAAGGCAACAAATGCGTATTGCACATCTTACAATCAGTTGACAAGAAAAACAGAAACAGGGTCTTAACAAATGCCCTTTGTCTATAGAAACAAAAATACAATTGGTTACTATGGACAAAAGGCCACTTTTTCATTCAGAATGTTTTGACACTTGTTGTGTCCCATACCATGAGTTGTGTTTTTGTTTTGTCATGTGTACCTTAAATATGCAGAAACTATTGACATCACTTTATTTTATTCAATTGTGTAACAACATCCGGCCCTGACATTCCCTCCATACTGGAATTGCGCTAGCAGCTAATAGTTGTCACAATAGCGGCAATATTCATTGCGTGCGAACCAACGTCTTCATTATTTTAAACTACTCATTGAACAATATGGAGGATGATCCTGGTAGAATGCGCTGATGCCTTCTAAATAACACAAACACAATCTTTTCTATAAGGTGGATGGGCACAGGATGGTGAAATATTCTACATAAACATTTGGATAATTTTTTTAAATATATTACATTACTTGTAGTGAACCTGAGTTACAATGGGAATTAACCCTTTCTATTCATTCTTGAAACAAGTTAGTCACCAGCTCAGCGTAGCTGAGCTCTAGTATTGCCTTGGGTCAGTTTCAATGAACGAAGCAGCTCTTCTGATATTTGCTTAGTGGATGCTAGTATTTCCTAGGAAATAAGTCTGTAGTGTTTTGTTTTACAACTAAGGCCTTATTCACATGGCAGTGTATTGGTTCCATTTTTAAATAAGTGGTCATATGCAAAAAACAGGTGTTGGTTAAAAACACAAAACAAGTTTTTTTTACTATGTCACTATATCTTATCTCTGTGTAGTTTCCATCCTGGTTTTGACTTACAAACACTGACCAAAACACTGACATGTGAATAAGGCCATATCATTGTAATGTTTCTATTCTGGATTTGTATGAATAAATCTGGGTGTAAGCTTAATTCTATATGTAAAGTATATGATGCTCAGATATGTATATTAACCACTACCATACCAGATGCTTTACCCCCCTTCCAGACCAGACACATTTTCGGGTTTTTTGTATGTGCGGTTTTGAGGGCTGTAACATTTTTATCATATGTGTTATTCAACTAATTTCTGTGTCTTTTTTCGATGACACATAAGGATTTATTTTCATGTTGTTTTTATTTTTGCATGTTTTTACATTTTTTTTATATTTAGGAAAATCTAAACAAAAGAGGAGGGAAAACGTGTCTGTTTTTCACTTTTCATTTTTTATTTTATTTAACAACACAAAGTGCTACTAAAAAACTTTTTAAAATAGTTTTTACTCTCCATTACAGTAATTTTTATTTTGTATGGTGTCGTCAGGGGTGGGGCTATAACCTTTAATAAGGGCGTGTTATTTCCGTATTATTTATTATTATAATTATATTTTTTAATTATTTAATTTTTTTTTTTTTTTTACTTTTCTTTTCATTTTTTTTTTCATTTTTTTTTTTTACATTGTGTCTCCATAAGGTCATAGGAGACCTTTGGGGACATCTGATGACTTTTTTTTTGTTAGGGGGGCTGATTTCCCCTGTAACTGGGGCTGATACATTTAGCCCCAGTTGCAGGAGGAATACAACCTCCTGCATGTTACTTTCACATTACAATAGAGCTGAACTGGGTCCTGTAGGACCCAGCAGCTCTTACAGATGCTGATCCTGGCAGATCACATGATCGCCGGGTCAGAGGGCAGCCACAAGATGGTGGCGCCCATAGCGGTGTATACAGTGCTCAATTCAGTGCTGTATACACAGCGATAGGGATGGCAAGGAAGGTAATAAACCTTCTCTCTGGGAGCTCCGGCTGAAGTTACAGCTGGCTTCCCATTTCAGCAGCTGCACGATTTTGGGCAGCTGCTGAATTCTGCTTGGACGTACCGGTACGTCCTTGCAGAAATAGACAACCACCTTCCGCACGTATATAGTCTATAGGCGGTACGGAAGTGGTTAAAGGGGATTATCCAGGATTAAAACACAGGAAATGTTGTAGAATACAAAAGGCATAATTTACCTGGTAAATCCAAAATTGCCCCAGCACCACCACTCCAGGTGTCCCTATGGGCCTTTGATTATTTTCATGATAAGTGAAGTGCAACCAATCACTATCCTAGTAGTCTCATGCCATACATGCAGGGATTACTGATAAAACCAATGGGTTGGCAGCATGTGATCACTGCAGCAAAGCAAAGACTGGCAGAACAAGTCAGGATCAGTAGTGCTGTAGCTGCAAGGGATTTATTTTTGAGTTAAAGGGGTTGTCCAATGTCAGCAAGTAAATGTTATTGTTTGCATAATGAAATGTTATACAATTTTAAAATACACTTTCTGTATCAATTTCTCATGGTTTTCTGGATCTCTGCTTGAAATCATTCTTTGTTTAGTTCCAGTGGATAAAAATTAGTCCATGGTCTTGTGATACACACACAGGTGTACAACTTGTTACAGTCACGACACAGTATTCAGACATAAGTCTTGTAACAATCTGTGCACCTATGTGTCCATCACGTGACCATGATCTGTCCATTACATGAACATGGACCGATTTTACTCAATGGAAGTAAAAAAAGAATGACAGCAAGCAGAGATCTAGAAAACTGTGAAGAAATATTACAGGAAATTATTGGAAATTTACATAAATTTTCACTATACCGTACAATCGCATTTATTTTCTAAAATTGAGCGACTTCTTTTAAAGTTTTTATCTTTTTAAGGTTGGGTTCACATCAGCGCTTGAATTCTATTTGAGGTCCCCCGAACCTGCTTAAAAAATGCGGAGAGAAAAGTCCTGCAAGCAGGACGTTTCTGTCCACATTTTTCTTCTTTTTTCGGGCGGAAAACTGGCGAAAACCCAGTGGACCCCATTATAGTCTATGGGGCCTGCGGGTTTACATTGGTAACCACTTTTTAGGCGGGTTAGCTTTCCGTTCTTTAGGTCCCCAAGCGGACCAGAAGAACAGAAAGCCGATGGCTAGTGTGAACCAAGCATTAGAGAACATTTCCTGTTGTTAACTTTACAAAATTGTAAGGCCCATCCTTAGGACAGACCATCAATTTTAGATGGGAGGGGAGTCTGACAGGTCCCCCACAGATCAATTGTTTCTTAACGCTTGCAGTTCCCAGCATTTCACAAATTGCATTTTTAATAGAGGTGGTTAACAGTACTGCAGGGATGTCTTATAGACTTTGCCATAAACGCTGCTACTTTAAGTATGGTGAGTGAGCATGAGAACAATGCCAGCAGCTGTGTGCTCCAGGAAACAGCTGATGCCGGGTTCCAACAGTCAGACCCCCACTGGTCTGAAACTGATGGCCTATCTTAAGGTTAGGCCATTCATTGTATAAAAATAGATAACCCTTTTAATTTATTAATTTTTTTATTTTTTTTTATTTTTGGATAACGTCTTTAACCGCAGAGGCATGATGGTAGTTCCAGAAAAATCACAAAGCACTTGTAAGTAAAATTAGACTTCTGTATACAAAAGTGTTGGAGGTGGAAAATGGTGTAATGTCGTCTTTAAATATGTTTTGTCATGTGACAGATACATTTTTATGTTGATACTACAAAAACAACACATAGTCTTAGTGAGCAACATATGCACAAAGTATTAACTTAGAGTAGCTTCTTGTAAACAAAAAAGTGTTGGAAATGTATGCAGCTGACATACGAGATCTCGTATGTGCCATATTCCTGATATATAATGAGACATTATTATTCACGTCCCAGACTTGTGCCATATCTCTTTAAGAAGATGGTGCTCACAAATCATTATCCTCAAGATGGTTAACATTTCTGCACATTGCTGCTAGCTCTGCATCCATCACAGCATCAGAAAAAAAGGTGCCAGTGAAAGATTGGCAGTCACTTGCTAGACTTTCTTTGATCTTTAATCCATTATAAACAGACAAAGAAATACTATTAAATCTTTTACACTGCCTATCCTTATAACAAAACTGAGTTATTTTATACATGTAAAGCTCATTTCAACTTAAAGGGGTATTTCAGCCACAACGAGTTACCCTCTATCCACATGATAGAGGGTAATTTGTTGACTGCTGGGGGTTCAACTGCTGGGAACCCAAAAGATCATAGAAACTGGGGTGTTTTGCAGGCAGTGGTCGAAAATGTGTGCCCTCCAAAATACCCCAATTTTCATGAACTTTGTGGTCAAAAGTTACTTGTGGCCAAAATACACCTTTAAATCTATTGCTCATTAAGGGAAACATTGTCTTCCTATTAGGATAATTCTTTATTTGATTATGAAAAAAAAAGTTTACTTACACTTTAATAGTCTGTTAGTTAGATAGGGGACACATGGGATTAAAAGACCTAAATGAATTAAATAGTGTTCAAATGGCATTATATATAATATTAGGATATAAATGTGCTGCTAAATGAAACAAATAATGGGTATGCTTGAACTCCAACAGTAGTGTTGTGTTTATCTATATAATTACATATTTTTCATTATAATTCACTTAGATATTAATTGATGTTTATAGAGAAACTGCTATAATAATGTAGTATTATTATTCCCAAGCATTTATATGATATAAAGGTTACATTTCTAAAGAGAAGCAAACTTGTGCTCTCTATTAGCAGCAATCGCAACAGTGCCATGCCTCACTGCTTATGTGAGGAGTGAATATCTTAACATCACATGCATGTTATTAGACATACACATAGACTGTGAACCGTCTACAAAGCTAGAACTAGGTCACAAGTTATAGTATTTTTCTTAAAGCAGAAAATCCCATATTTCATTCAATATAGTATTTTCACAGTATTGATTTGTGTGTTGCTTTAACAATTTTGCATAATTAATATGAAAATTAATGAGAAAATACATTGATATGAGAGGATAGTAGTCTTGACTAGATATGCTATATTTGTTCAATTTGAAATGCTGCAGTCTCTGACATCACAACCCAAGCAAGAGCAGCACATTGTGCTGCTAGGCCACAGCTACAAGTCTCTGCCAAGTCGTTCAATCTCGTCCAATACAAAGTCCATGTCTTCGCGGCTGACTTGAGGGCTGATAATAATGTGGCGGAAGAAATTGACTTTATCACGGTGAGGTTGATATCCTATCATCATGCTTCCTTTTTTCATCATCCTCTCTTTTATTGTGGGGGCTACCTGAAAATCAGACATAAACAATCCAGTTAAAATGGCTATTTAAATCAAAATTCCACTTTTGAATAGCATTCAATATAGTTCACTTTCAAATGCTTCCCATTCCTATCCAAGGCCGACCTTGGATTTCTTCTGGTTTCTTGTTGGATCACAGTGTACTGTAGTGCTTTGATGACATATTGTACTCAAAGATAAAAAAAATGTTAATGGGTACCTCTGGTTTTAACTAAATTCTAACCGGATTCTGAACCGGTAACCCAAAGGATATCTACTGTAGCTTCATGGTGCCATTGAAGTTCATTCTTGGCCCTTCAGGAATAGTTTGGTACTGGTTTACAGAAGAATGTCAGCAGGATCATAAGTCAGAAATTTGTAAAATCTGGAGGTACACTGTAAGTTGACTGAATATGAATAATGACAATGCCAAACATTTGTTGGTCACATAAGGACTCAAAGAGCAGGGAGTGTTGTGTAGTCAATGGCAGATATACAATCACTCATCCCCAACACTCAGTAAGGGTCAGTTGTTCATCAGTATACAGTCATATGAAAAAGTTTGGGCACCCCTATTAATCTTAATCATTTTTAGTTCTAAATATTTGGGTGTTTGCAACAGCCATTTCAATTTGATATATCTAATAACTGATGGACACAGTAATATTTCAGGATTGAAATGAGGTTTATTGTACTAACAGAAAATGTGCAATATGCATTAAACCAAAATTTGACCGGTGCAAAAATTTGGGTACCCTTATCATTTTATTGATTTGAATACTCCTAACTATTTTTTATTGACTTACTGAAGCACAAAATTGGTTTTGTAACCTCACTGAGCTTTGAACTTCATAGCCAGGTGTATGCAATCATGAGAAAAGGTATTTAAGGTGGCCAATTGCAAGTTGTTCTCCTATTTGAATCTCCTCTGAAGAGTGGCATCATGGGCTCCTCAAAACAACTCTCAAATGATCTGAAAACAAAGATTGTTCAACATAGTTGTTCAGGGAAGGATACAAAAAGTTGTCTCAGAGATTTAACCTGTCAGTTTCCACTGTGAGGAACATAGTAAGGAAATGGAAGACCACAGGGACAGTTCTTGTTAAGCCCAGAAGTGGCAGGCCAAGAAAAATATCAGAAAGGCAGAGAAGAAGAATGGTGAGAACAGTCAAGGACAATCCACAGACCACCTCCAAAGAGCTGCAGCATCATCTTGCTGCAGATGGTGTCACTGTGCATCGGTCAACAATACATCACACTTTGCACAAGGAGAAGCTGTATGGGAGAGTGATGCGAAAGAAGCCGTTTCTGAAAGCACGCCACAAACAGAGTCGCCTGTGGTATGCAAAAGCACATTTGGACAAGCCAGCTTCATTTTGGAAGAAGGTCCTGTGGACTGATGAAACAAAGATTGAGTTGTTTGGTCATACAAAAAGGCATTATGCATGGCGTCAAAAAAACACAGCATTCCAAGAAAAACCCTTGCTACCCACTGTAAAATTTGGTGGAGGTTCCATCATGCTTTGGGGCTGTGTGGCCAATGCCGGCACCGGGAATCTTGTTAAAGTTGAGGGTCGCATGGATTCAACTCAGTATCAGCAGATTCTTGAGAATAATGTACAAGAATCAGTGACGAATTTGAAGTTACGCCGGGGATGGATATTTCAGCAAGACAATGATCCAAAACACAGCTCCAAATCTACTCAGGCATTCATGCAGAGGAACAATTACAATGTTCTGGAATGGCCATCCCAGTCCCCAGACCTGAATATCATTGAACATCTGTGGGATAATTTGAAGCGGGCTGTCCATGCTCGGCGACCATCAAACTTAACTGAACTGGAATTGTTTTGTAAAGAGGAATGGTCAAAAATACCTTCATCCAGGATCCAGGAACTGATTAAAAGCTACAGGAAGCGACTAGAGGCTGTTATTTTTGCAAAAGGAGGATCTACTAAATATTAATGTCACTTTTCTGTTGAGGTGCCCATACTTTTGCACCGGTCAAATTTTGGTTTAATGCATATTGCACATTTTCTGTTAGTACAATAAACCTCATTTCAATCCTGAAATATTACTGTGTCCATCAGTTATTAGATATATCAAATTGAAATGGCTGTTGCAAACACCCAAATATTTAGAACTAAAAATGATTAAGATTAATAGGGGTGCCCAAACTTTTTCATATGACTGTAGTTTTGGAGTGTGGGAGGAAATCAGAGTACCAGAAGGAAACCCACACAAACACAGGGGGAATAAAAAAAATTCCATGTAGATGATACTATTGGTTGGATTCAAACCCAGGACGCCAGCACTGTAGGGCAACAGTGCTTACCACTGAACACACATACTCCCCATGGACAATGATAACGTTGGACATCTTTTAAGAAACAAATACAAAAACTGTAAAAGCAGTTTTGTCTGCTTAAATGGAGAGAAATATGTGATATTTCCAAGACTCCAGCGTTACAAGGCAACAGTGCTAACCACTGATCCTCCATGCTGCCAAAAGAATACATACCCCGAAGACATGTTTTAAGAAACAAATACAAAAATTGTAAAAGCAATTTTGGATGTGTAAATGGAGAGAAAAATGTGATGTTACCCTTGATCGGATTTAAAACTAAGAGTCCAGTGCAGCAAGACAACAGTGCTAGTCACTGAGGCACCATGCCGCCCATAGAATGCATACATGGCAGACATATTTTAAGAAACAAATACCAAAACTGTAAAAACTATTTTGGATGTGTGAAAGTAGAGAAAAATGTGATGTATTATACCTTGCATGAGCAGTTCATGACATAGTACGTGGACTGCACTATGTACAGATAGACAGCGTATAGAATCTTAACCAGCTTATCCATACAGATAATAAGCTGGGTAGATTATTTAACAAGCTACTGAATTTATTATTATATAGAAGAATTGGGTGACTGAGATGGCATCTAGGCGCAGAATTTGGCCACCTTGACACCCCAATCACCAATCATCTTACAGTGCCCTGCTGTCTGATGCCTGCTACTGTGTTAACATGCACCCTTGCCTTAAAGATATGAAAGGCTCCTAGTTAAAGGCAAGAGCCAATTAGAAAAATACCAACAGGGCCCCAGGACAGAAACAGTTTAAGGCTAAGGCCCCAAGCAGCGGGTTGCAGTGAAAAAGCGTTGCGGGAAAAAACTGCAGCGGAAACGCATCAGTTTTTCCCACAGCACTTTTCACAGAAAGTCTGCTGAGGTTTCCTCTGTGGACCTTCTGCTTCCATTATACCTATAGGGAACCCATCGGCATTTCTGTAGGTATAATTGACATGCTGGGATTTCCAAAACCGCAACATTCTTGGAAATCGCAGCATTTCTGCTGCGCATATTTTTCTGCAATTTATGGATGGGATTTGCTAGAATCCCATCCACTTTTCAATGACTGTAAAACCGTGGCCAAACTGCGGCGTTTAAGCCATGTGGGGCCCCGGCCTACTTTTGCGATCAGAACATTGAATTCAATGACATTGTTGACAGAAATATTTTTTCTATGTTTCCTATAAATACAACATAAAAGAGCAGAGAGTAATCACATTAATATGAACAGTCTCTATACTTACAACCTGCCCCTATGATGATGATGATTATTATTATTATGATGATGATTATTATTATTATACGATGATGATTTCATAAAATTTGAAGTCACAATTCATATTTGTCATGTTTCATATAATTAACAAATAGAGCAAATACTAAAGCAATATTCTACAATCTGCACTCTTGTAGCATTTTCTAAGGAATGACACATAGGTGACTAATGCTCTGACTTCTACTTACATTTCTGCACTATTTCCTAAATGAGTCATTAAGGTGAAGCATTGTGTAGAAGTCAAGGCTTGCATAACTTGTATTTTATTAGATATTGACCGAATGCAGGTTTATAGCTCAGCATGGTCAATAATCTAAAGATTTTCCCAATTAAAGTTGGCAGACTATGCTTCTTTCTATCATTAGAATTAATAGTGAGCAAATATAAAGCAAGTTTTATATTATTACAATGAAAGCTGGTTGTATATCGTTTTATTTTCTACAAAGGATAAGGGAGCGACAGAAAGCGTGTTATACAGAGATCACCCATTAGTCTCTGTAGGAACAAAACTAATGTACAAAACAATCTACAATCACTCTAGGGTCAGCAAAACTTTAGAAGTATAAAAAAAAACATACATATGTTACATACAGTTTTCTAATGCCCTAGGTTACTAAACTGATATAATAAATATGCTTCCAAAAACTAAATCATACAGAATACTTCCCTTTCAAAGGAACCCATGGCAATCCATTCACCTCGTGACCACTGTCCTATAATCCCCCGTTACCATAATGGCAGCAGGTCCATTCTTGCTGCTGCTACCATAAGGTATCTTGGTTTATGGGACAGCAGTTGGGAGATGAGTGTTCATTCTTTGTGGGGAAACTCAGGAACATTTTACTGTGTGGGTGGCAGTAATGGAGAATTATACTGTGAGCTGCCAATTATAAAATATGGTCAGGACGCAACTAACAAGGCATTATACTGGGTGGGTATACTATTGTCCAATTAGTATAATGCTCCTTAATGCGTTCCATACAGTTTAAAGCTCCTTAGTGTCCCCTCCCCACACACACACCCACACAATATAATGGAATGTTAGAACCCCCTCACACAATATAATGCCACATTGGTGCCTCCAAACATAGTATAATACCACATTGGTGCCGCCTCACAGCATAATGCAATGTTAAGGTATCCCCACACAGTATAATTCCACATTTATGCCTCTCCACACAGTATAATGCCATGTTGGTGCCTCTCCACACAGTATAATGCCATGTTGGTGCCTCTCCACACAGTATAATGCCAAGTTGGTGCCTCTCCACACAGTATAACGCCACAGTGGTGCTTTCCCACTCAGTTTAATATCATGTTAGTGCCCCTTCACTAGTTAGTGACATTGACCACTCTACTCCATTTGACCACCAGTGAAGGTTAAGTTAATATTAAATATGTTTTCCCAATTTTTCTGGCCTAAACACTGGGTTTGTCTTATAGACAGATGCATCTTATTGTTAGAAAAATATAGCAAATACAGGATGTGTTCAGCTACAGTTCAGCTCAGATCTTTGCCTCTACAATTTACAAATTTACTAAAAGTAGTTGAGTACCCTTGGGATAGATGATAAATGTATGATATTTAGGCGTTCAACCATTGGAATTCAAACTATTCCCAAGATCTGTTAGAATGGAGCAGTAGTGCACATGCAAGATCACTGCCCCATTCACATTCTAGAGGACTGATAGAGATGTTTGGTCTTAAGCAAGGATCTTTCCATAACTTTACTGTTCAGCGATTAGGATGTTTCACTATTTCACAGTCATGTTTGGATTTGGAAGATTTTAATGAATGATCTATTGTATAAAAATATTAAGTTAAATAGTTTTCCAGGATTGTAATATTGAATGATGACATATGTAAGGTGGTGGAACCAATCCATGTTATGGCCTTAAAGTAGTTATGCAGGGAATTAAGAAAACTTATGCAAGTTCCCAGTCAGCACCATTGTTAGTTTGCAGAGCACAAACTGCCTACTCTGCTGACTCTTTCAATCTTGATCGCGTGACTATCCCTTTGTAGTGTATATACAAGCAGAAGTAGACTGCTGTCATTTGTCATTTTATTGGTATGCCATCCCCATTTGGACTCAGATATTGATACATTACGGCCTCATTCACATCAACACCTCGCTGTCATTTGTCATTTTATTGGTATGATGTTATGCAATCTGTTTTAACTATTTGAGCTTTGAAGCCACTGTCTCCATTCCCTGCTGGTTCCTCCCCCTTTTTTTTCTCACCTGAGCCTTCCTTACAGTCTCTGATTCTATCTCCATATTCCCACACCCCTTTTCACACCTGATCTTAATGAAACAAATGTATTGCTAGTTAGTATAAATGTAAGTGCATTGGTCATTTGTGGCCTTGGTCATTTTGCCGTTTCCAAGTGCAGTTTCTAAGTGTATAGACCAGAATTAGGCCAGAATTAGGCCAGAAGGGAACTGAAGATAACAACCCACTAAATGAAAACCAAACAATTAGCCACATAATACTTCTCACTATAATCACTGTTGTCCTTCCCATACTTGTAAAAAGCACTCTACCAACCCAAACCAGCCATGTCACTAAGAATATCTTTATATCTCCATCTATCCTACCCCACCATCTGACCTTCTCTGCGCAGCTACTCACACACCTACAAGCTTTCTGCCTGCTATCCCTGCTACACCTGCTATCCCTCTCCCTTCTACTCCTTACTTCTGGCGACAGATCTCCCAATCCTGGACCGCCCCAGCACTTCCCTACTGTAGGATCTTTCTGCACAACCGGCAACAGCGCACAAAACCCCCTAAATCTTACCCCTATCTCACCCGCTCCTGCCCCTCCCCGGCGCACTATGGAACACTCACTCTGTACGCAACAAACTTGACTACATCCACAACCTCTTCATTTCTCATAAATTATCATTTCTCTGTATTATAGAAACGTGGCTACCCCCCTCAGACACCACCTCCCCTGCTGCCCTCTCCTATGGAGGTCTGCAATTCCCGCACACTCCCCGCCCCAACAATAAACCTGGTGGAGGCGTAGGCGTACTTCTGTCTGACAATTTCTCCTTTGCCCCAATCCAACTGCTACCTGCTCTCACCCTCCCCTCCTTTGAAGTGCACTCTGTTTGCATTTACTCGCCCTCCAACCTCCAACTGGCAGTCATATATCAACTGCCAGGACCTACTGCTGCCTTTATCGACCACTTCCCCACCTGGCTAATGCACTTCCTATACACTGACACCCCCACCATCATCATGGGTGATTTCAACATCCCCATTAACACAACCCACCCCTCCGCTTCTAGTCTCCTGTCACTCACTACCTCCTTTGGTCTCTCTCAATGTTCCTCCTCTGCCACCCACACAAAGGGGCACACACTGGACCTAATATTCACCCGCCACTGCTCTCTAGTCAACCTCTCTAACTCTCCATCCATGCTCTCTGACCACAACCTGCTGACATTCTCTGCCCTCTCCTCTGTAATAGACCCTCCAACCCCTAAACCAACACGCCCCCGCAGAAACCTTAATCGCCTTGACATCCACACGCTCTCAGACTCTCTCCTACCGCTCGCTGACATAATCTCACTCCAGGATATAGATACTGCCACTGACTTCTACAATACCACCATTACCTCAGCCCTTGACTCTGTAGCCCCCTTCACTAACACCAGAGCCCGACCGATCAATAGGCAACCCTGGCACACTGACCTGACTAAAAAACTGAGACATGCCTCATGGGTTGCAGAATGCCTCTGGAAGAAAAGCCACTCCCAGGAGGACTTCCTTAGGTACAAAGAGGCAGTACTCACATTCAAGAATGCACTCACCTCTGCAAAACAGGTCTACTTCACCACACTAATATCTGCCCTATCCCGCAACCCCAATCAGCTATTCACTACCTTCAACTCCCTTCTCCATCCTCCTGCACCCCCTCCGACATCACTTATCACAGCTGATGACTTTGCCTCTTATTTCAAAAGCAAAATTGAAACCATCAGAGACAGTCTCACCCTACTCCCCCAACAACCACTCTACCCAACTGTCCTGTGCTCCTCATCTTTAACCTGTTTCTCCACCGTCACTGATAAAAAGCTCTCCACTCTAATATCTAAATCCCACCTCACCTCCTGCGCGCTTGACCCCATTCAGTCACACCTCATCCCCAAACTTTCTGAAGTCATTACTCCTGCCCTAACCCATCTCTTCAACCTATCCCTAACCAATGGATCCTTCCCTTCCGCCTTCAAACATGCTACTGTCACCCCTATACTTAAGAAACCCTCCCTCGACCCGTCCTCTCCAGCCAACTATCGCCCCATCTCACTGCTCCCGTACGCCTCTAAACTGCTGGAGCAACACGTCCACTCCGAACTGTTCTCCTATCTCTCGTCCAATGTGCTCTTTGACAGGCTACAGTCAGGCTTCAGACCCCATCACTCCACAGAATCTGCACTAACCAAGGTCACTAATGACCTTTTAACTGCCAAAGCCAAACGTGAATACTCTGTCCTCCTCGACCTCTCCTCTGCCTTTGACACAATCAACAATTCCCTCCTGTTAGAAACGCTTTCATCCCTTGGCATCTCTGACCTGGCCCTTTCCTGGATTTCCTCATACCTCACCAACTGCACATTCGGTGTCTCCCACTTGCGCACCACCTCCTCGCCACGCCCTCTTTCTGTAGGTGTCCCCCAAGGCTCCATCCTAGGACCCCTCCTGTTCTCCCTCTACACCCTAGGCCTTGGCCAACTCATAGAATCCCATGGTTTCCATTACCATTGCTATGCTGATGACACCCAAATATATCTCTCTGGACCAGAGTCCCAGAATGTCTAGCAGCCGTAGCCTCCTTTCTCTCCTCCCGCTTTCTCAAATTCAACATGGAGAAAACGGAGTTCATAATCTTCACCCCTCCACGTATGACCCCCCTACCTGATCCATCTATGAAAATTTATGGAAACACTCTCACCCCAGTCCCACAGGCCCGCTGCCTTGGGATAACCTTAGACTCTGACCTATCCTTCAAGCCGCATATTCAAACCCTCAATACCTCCTGCCGCCTCCAACTCAAGAACATCCACCAAATCCGCTCCTTCCTCACCCCTGAAACTACAAAGATGCTAGTTCATGCCCTCATAATCGCCCGCTTAGACTACTGTAACACTCTTCTCCATGGCCTCCCAGAAAACACTCTCGCCCCCCCTCCAGTCCACCTTAAACTGTGCTGCTCGCTTAATACACCTCTCCCCCCCCGTTCTTCATCAGCCGTTCCCCTCTGCCAATTCCTTCACTTGCTACCCATCGCCCAGCGAATAGAGTTCAAACTACTAACGCTGACATACAAAGCCATCCACAACCTGTCCCCTCCATATATCTCCGACCTAATCTCCTGCTACCTGCCCGCACCTAACCTCCGATCCTCCAAAGACCTCCTACTACGTTCTGCTCTTATCTGCTCTTCACACAATCGTCTCCAAGACTTCTCCCGTGCATCCCCCATACTCTGAAACTCATTACCAAGACACATAAGACTGACCCCCACAGTCACAAGCTTCAAGAAGGCCCTGAAGACTCACCTATTCAGGAAGGCAACCTCCAATAACGCTACACACCACCATCTGTACAGAATCTACCCCCACCTTTTGTCTCTCTCCCTCTTCCCTCATAGACTGTAAGCTCTTGTGGGCAGGGCCCTCTATCCCACTGTGCCAGTTGGTCACTGTTTGTATTATCTGTTTTGTATATCTTGTGTACCGTATGTAAATCCGCAAAATGTAAATCACCATGGAATTAATGGTGCTATATAAATAAACAATAATAATAATAATAAAGTAGACTAGAACATGTGACGTAACAGAGTAAAAGTACTGGCAGAAGAGGCTGAGCACAGACAATTTCAGCACCCCACTGCACTATGTAAACTAAGAATGTTCATCCATTACAAAAAATGTACTGGTACGCTTTTTATTTCCCAGCATAACCCCTATAAGTACTGGAAGTGGGTGTAGTAACTTAGGATGATGCCTAGCATGTTGTCAATAACCAAGATAGGCTGTTTAATTACATGTAAATATGTAAGTATATGAAATAGTTTAATATATATCTGCTACGTGTGTAGTACTGATGTGGTGCTCAAATCATGGTTAAGGGAATAGTATCCAATGTGCTGCCACTGGCATCTAATAACCTTGCCTTATCATACTTGCATTACATACCCTGTGCTGTTTTCTTTCCCATAGGTGGCCATCTTGATTCTATTCTGTGCAGCCATTTTGATTATTTTACTACACGAGCAAGGAGGACCAGGGCATCACAGAGGGCGTGATGCAATGGCAAAGGTAGGAGTAGAATAGCCTTTCTAAATGCTATTCCGTCTTGTCCTTAGTTTAAAATGCGATTCAATACCACGAAGCGCAAGGAAATCTGGATTCGATGCAAATCGAAGATTTCATGAAATTTGATCGAGTTCCACTTCTTTAGCTTCGATTCGCTCATCTCTAATGGTAATGTGTGACCTTAAACTCTGTATTCCATTATTTTTCCTTTTATCAAACTTTAGCGTTCCTGTAGGTTATGTTCTCACATATTGTTAAAGACAGAGATGGTACTTTTGAGTACAAATTATATTTTGCTGTTCCATAGATGGAAGAAAATGTTCCCATAAATACAGATGATGACTTTATAGCTTTTGTCCCACAGTCTTGACAACTTGTCATTTATAACAATACAGTGAACAACAGGCAGCTGCAAGGCTAGTGGAAAGGAGAATCATGGAGGTGGTGGGCGAGTTGTTAGAAGACACAATAGCTACAATGCATAAAATTTTGGAATTTCCATAAACAGCAAGGCGTATAAAAATATCTGTCACAATAATGAAATAGTGTGAACAGTGATGTCAAAGTACAGGGATAATGTGTTCACAGTACAGGGATAATGTGCACAGAGATATCACAGTACAGGGACAATGCACACAGTGATGTCACAGTACAGGGGTAATGCACACAGTGATGTCACAATAACAAAATTGCACAAACAACATTAGACACTTTGAAATATTTGTCGCAGTCAATAGTCTGCAATGTCTAAAACGTATAAGTTTTTTTTTTTTTAAGTTTTAGAAATTAATATTACTTTGCCCCAGTGATGTCACAATAGTGAAATAATGTGCATAATGATGTCACAGTACAGGAATCATCTGTTCGGAAATGTTACAGAGCAAGAACCAGCAGTGATGTCACAGTACTGTAATAATGTACGCAATGATATAACTCCGATATAAGTCAAGAGTGCAGGGATACTGCTGTATTGTGACAGTACATGAATAATGCAGAAAACCAAGGAGATTATGCACAGGGCTGCACTTTATGTTTGGGTAAAAATGGACCCACTAACTGTATGCCTGCTACACTGGTAGTTACACATTGTAGGTTTCCTGTTTTTATGTCAGGGAACAATTCTTTGATTCTCTGTATTACAATGGGTAGTAAATGAGTCAGTATAATAAGAAGACACATGAAAATTTGGGCATTAAAGGCCACAGTTCAATCACTGTACGATGAATAAAATGATTAAATACACCGGAGAGTATAGCAAACGTATTAAAACAAAAAAGTATTGTAGAAATCTAATATATTTTTTAAAAAAAGTTCTTCTAGAGGAAGAGAAGAGAGCAGTACAACAAGAAATGGTCCAGCTATGAGATCGATACATTTGTCAATATCTTTGTGGATACGCTGCTTTTTATGTTGCAGATTTTATTGTGTTTTAGGTTTTTTTAACCAAACCTAGTAGTGGCTACAGAAGGAGTGGAAAATATCTAGGAAACACTTATGCTTCTCCCTTCAGCTCAATCTACTCCTGGCTTTGGCTCCAAAAAAAAAAAAAAACGCAGCAAAATCTGCTACAAAAAAAAGCTACTTTTCCGCAAAGTGGGGCCTCAGCCTAAAAGGGTTTTCTGGGATTTAAAAATCTATTGAAATTAGCACATACATGTTACTACTGATGCCATACATTGGTCATGATAACCTGACCTGTTGTCACTCTAGACATCATGTCATAGAGAAGCAATATTGCAGTATCGTCAAATGATGGAGCCCGGCACCAAAAAATTCTTTGTTAAAAATTAACTCCTAATGGTGAAGTTTTGAAATAAATCTGGAGCGCATGATGATACACAGCTTACGCATTTCAAGGTTAGTACCTCTTTCTCATAGCATGAGAAGCAATGCAAGCGGAGGCATGAGAATGGCAATCGGGGACTAGAGCAGAGGTATAAGATTTGTGAAAATACTGAAGGAGTGCCAATTGGTAATTACAATGTATTGCCCCAAATGGTGCCCATTTATTATAGTAGTAAAATAGCATTGTTTCATAGCTAATGCTGCCTTTTTTCTGATTTATGTAAAAATGTATTTGTAGAAAAAAATGGGCTTGATGTAAACACAATTGTTTTTTCATCTACAAAATTCTGAATATTGTATGATGGCGATATGTACAGTAAATAGAATTTATTATAATTATTTTTATTCTTCTTATAATTATTATTTGTAGTCACTTATTATCAGTTTCCTTAACAGATATCTCCAGCTGTGTTCTCATTGTGATTGCCGAACAAACAATTTTCCATACCGGATGATCTGGAGGTTTCACCCTAGGATACTGAACCAGCCGTGCATATGTTACTGAAGAAAAAAGAAAAGTAATATTCCTTTGGCTGTGTCATTAACATGTTTTCCCAGCAGCTTGCGATAATGATAGCCGCAAAACTTGTATCAGCAAGTGAATGATGTCAGGTGTCAAGAAGTCTGAGGTGCAGGAATGTGGCCCTGAAAAGGGTCATTATCATCATGTTGCGGCACGAATATAAGAAACTAAACAAGGTACTGTAGCAATTATAGCATATAATTAATTATATGCATAAACAGCAGTATGAAATACACTGTCCACAATGAAGACTTGGTGCGCTTTAAATGAGCATCAAGCCGACTGAAAAGTTTCTCCAGGTTCCACCTTTACCTAGTAATATCTTCTCTAGAGGAAGACTAACGTAACTGCTGGCTGGTTAGGTGGGACCTTCACAGAATACAAGCACCAAAGCCCTATATCATGCAGTATGGAAATCAGAGGCTTAATCTCTGCCTACAGTAGTACAGTAGTTATGTCTTAAAAAAAAGAAGCAAATGAAGAGGAAAAGACTCTACTAAATATTTAGGGGTCGCAAGGCCTCTTGCAAGCTCCAGACAATATCTAAAAGTCTGAAGAGCCAGAGAAAAATAGGATATTGATGTATACAGAGCATATAAAAGACCAGACTTGATGTTAAGGCTTGAAGTGTGTTATGGGAGTATGGGAACATGGGACCTTTCTGGACTGACATCCTTATACTCTTCTGAAATGTATATAGGATTACATTGGAGGATAACCCTAAGGTTTGCCTTTTGGATATTCTGGATTTCAATGTAGATCATCACATTTTATAGTCCTGTATCTTATATCAGTATATAGGATACAGCCCACTGTCCCTACTAAGAGACAGCCATATACCAAACTTAACACACTGATTAGGTTGGGAAAAGGATGCAATATACCATAAACACAATATCTTGCCCAAGTTTGAGAGAGCGTAGGGTGAATGTTCCTAGAAAAAAATTTAAATAGAACATAAAAGTATATATTATAGTATAATATATACCCTACCACATGCATAAAAACTATGGAGTTGTAATACAATTAGCTCAGGTGCTCAAAGGTATCATATTATGTCTATGAGGAGTTATAGCTTTATAGACAACATGATTTTAAACTTTGCATTATATATTTAAACTAAATTTTAATAATCCTTATTTCTCTGAGAATCCCTCATTTGTATTCTGCCATAAACCATTATAGGCAAACTAACTAGAAAACTCAGCAGACTTCATGCTTTTGTTGCATACAGTGTTAGACTATGAATCCAATGTTTGAATACAAGAGTTTGCATTTCAATACAAATCACCCTTGGTCACATATCTCCATTCAACAGTCAGGGACAACACTGTGGTGTACTAAACAACATCTGAGCATCAGCTTTTTATGGAGGAATAATACAATGTTGACCTTCCCTTCCAATCTCCATAAAACCATACCATGTTGTGTTCCCAAGGACTGTTATGGGAACCTTTGATATGTGCATCCTCATAATGCTATTAAAGGCGTCACAGTGATCTAACCTAGATACAGTACTGTGTGTGCTCACTGAATCTGTAGGCAATAAATACTTGGAGCAGTTTATTCAGCATGTGCTAATCTGTGACAGGGAAAGACATTTGTAATGTTTGGGTATAAAATTAGCTGCAGATACAAATTAGTTGCAGAGTTTCTCTTCTTATGTTAATCAGAAACAAATGCCATGATTTGTCAGTTGTCAACAGGGACAATGGAATTAGGAATTATCTGCGAGTCAAACATGTCTTCTCTTTTGGCTGCTGATTTGTACAAAGCTGCTAGCGCTTTTATTCTGCCTGCAGCATACATAGTACTTTTCCATAGCAATACCCAGAGGAGGACGTTGCCTCCTGCCCTCCTACCGCTTTGTACTCTTTAACAAAAATCAACTTGTCTGAAGAAACTACATTCTGCATAAGTCGCTAAGGAAGCTTACCTGTATTTAATAAAATAGCTGCAGCCATGAAAAATTACATCTTTTATGGTTTTATGTATTGGGACATAATAAAAAAGACATCTAATTCTTAGGTCTTAAAATATAACAACAACACATGACAAACTACATTATCCAAGCATTTATTTAACAAAAACTAGGCCAAAGTATAGCAGCAGTGTGTGAAAAATTACCTAAACCCTTACTGATTCCATAGGAATTAGGAGGCTAAGTAGCAGTCAGGTGCTGCTAATTAAATACCCTTGATTAATTGATCATTGGCATTAACTGATCATGGAGCATGTGACCACCTCTATAAAAATAGAAGTTTTGGCAGTTTGCTGGTTTGGAGAAACCAGGAGTGTATTACAAAATGCCAAGAAGGAAAGATGTCAGCAATGATCATAGAGAGGAACTGTTTCTGCCCTTCAATATGGGAAATGTTATAAGGCCATTTCCAAACAATCTGGAGTCCTTCATTCTACAGTAAGAAAGATTATTCACAAGTTAAAACATTTAAGACAGTTGACAATCTTCCCAGAAGTAGACATCCTAGAAAATCCACTCAAAGGTCAGACTATGCAATGAACAATGTCCTTTGGACAGATGGGACCAAAATGAAGATGTTTGGCCATAATACACAGTGCCATGTTTGGCAAAAATCAAGCATGGACTATCAGAGCCATGAACTCATACCAAATGTCAATTATACAGTCCATAGTCATGTGATGCAGCTTATTACCAGACAGATGTCTGATTACTATGTTGTGACTATAACAAGCTGTATGTCCATCACATGACCACATGACCATGGACTGCATATCACATGACCATGGACTGATTTTCATCCACTGGGAGTAAGCAGAATGAATGACAGCAAGCAGAGATCTAGAAAACCACGAGGAATTGATACAGAAAATATATTAGAAAATTGTATAACTTTTTATTAAACAAATAACATTTGTCTCTCAATATTGGTCTGAAAGTGGCCTTTAAGTCCTCATATGAAAAACCACAGAATTCAAAGAGTAAGTACTTTATTGTATAGGACTATATATTTAACTATACATGACTAAAGTGTTCTCCTCATATAAAGATAGTAGTAATAATAGCTTATACTATATAGTGTGAACATATTCTACAATGTTGTAAAAATTCACATTAGTCCCAGCCAAATAAGGCTGCAACCACATTGTGTTTTTGCTGCATGTTTACCATGGATTCCGGGAAAGCTCTAAAAGTACACATTAAATGGGTCCATGTAGTCATTAGAGTATCATTTTGGCCCCCATCTGGCTAGTATACTGATGTATTCATCATTCCATTTCCTCTTTGCTGGACATGTCCAAATATGTGTGTCACAAGTTAAGTAGTTTCTAAAAACAATGTTATCTAGTGATAAGTTAACAAAAAGTGATCTGACTGTATATGTGTCTTTGAGCGACCACTAAGATGAGAAGACTTTTGTTAGCATGTTTTCATATTGTGTTAAATTGGTTTCATAAGAAATTGGAGTCCAAACTTCAAACGTTTGAACATCAAATTGAATAGAGCAGCAACTCACAAATGTGAACCGCCATTTCATTTATTTTAATGGGAACCATCAGAGATAGTCAAACTACAGTGTTTGTCTATCTCCAGCCATTCTTATTGAAATAAATGGAATGCCTGAGTGCATTTCCAACTTGCCTCTCCACTCAAACTGGGATGCAAAGCATCCCAGCTCTGATTGGTGGGGCTCCCAGTGATCAGATCCCCACCAATCAGCCAGTTATCTTCTATTCCTTTGGAAAGGGGATAACTTCTTGCTACCAGAATACCCATTTAAATACTTTACCCTGTGGATGAAATACAATTAATTCTATTTATTAACTTAATATTTCATTCATTTAAACCCATTAATAACAGCACAATGTACACTATATTCTATGCAAATACTTATCTAATAATGACAATTCAAAGAAGATTTGAGATCCTGTGTGCTTTGCAAGCCTTGGATACTTTTTCTGTGTGAAGTTTACTGAGAGTTACAATCTTCACCAACAATATTGATAGCAAAAGTGCCTCCAATGTCAGATATATTACAGTGACCCCTAAAAGTGGCCACAGGGTAATTCTTACCATAGACGTATCCCACATATGCCTAACATAAGCAGTGCCTGCAGAGTACTCCCTTACAAACAGTGGCTACCTTTCGACAGTCAATCTTAAAATTCTGGCTGCAAAGTTTGGCCATCAGGGGTACAGTAGGTCTCTATACAATGATGAGCAAAAGGGTAACAATGTTTTGAACCACCCACTACAGCTTCGAACATGAGACTACCATCATTTTATAGATAAACATCTTGGCTATCTTATACATAAATTTGAATTAAAACTATTTATCATATGATTAGTTATGCAGATTTTTGTCATGTAACTGCATTGTTACTGTTTTGCTTCTAAAAAACTAAATTGTAATTTTTATTATTTTGTAAATCCACCTTTGGCTTTCAACAATGCCTGAATCTTTCTGGGCATGTTCTCGATCACATTTAAGCATGTCTCCATTACTCCCCTTTTCCTTTATTTCTTCCAGACCCACTTACACCCCTTAGAGCAGAGCTCAGTCTATTGACTTTCGTCTTATTGCTCCAAATCACCTGTTTTCAATCTTCTGTCCATTTTTCGGACGTTTTTGCAAACTCGAGCCAACACTTCTTATGATAATATTGAGGTCAAAGCTTCTTCACCTTTTTTCGGGCCACCATTCCAGACTTGTGTAACATGCATGGCACGGTGCTTGCATGGACATTTGTGATCTCACTATTACAAAGCATAAGAACCACTTCCACTGCCATGTTTGTTGCACCAGAACTGATAGACCTTGTGAAGAGTTGATTCCGATATTTTGCCTGGATGTTCACCTCTTGGCTTTTGAATGGATGGACAGACTTCATTTTGTATTCTTCCAATTGTTATGGCACTCACATGATGCACTTTGGCAATTTTCTTGGCCGAGAGACCGCTATCAATGAGTTGGATGATGCTATTTCTCTTTTCTTCGAAAATCTTCTTCATGGCTGATCCTCAATTTGAACCAGTGACCTTTCACTTGGTGACTCAACCTAATAACATACTGAGCTATTAGGGAATATGAGAACAGGTTGTATTTTGTAGTATACAAGAAGAAAAAGATTTTTCCACCACCAGGAGCAAAACAGTAACAATGCAGTTACATGAAAAAATATGCATAACTAATCATATGCTAAATAGTTGCAAGTCAGATTTATATATAAGATAACCAAGATGATTGTCTAGAAAATGATGGTAGTCTCATGTTCGAAGCTGTAGTGGATGGTGAGATATGGAACCTGAAAGTCAAAACGTTCAAAACATTGATACCCTTTGGCTCATCAGTTTATATTTTGAAGTCAATAGGAGCAGTATAAATACTTATGAAGCTGGTTCCTAGAGAAGATATTAAACAACATTTGCATGAGATTTGGAGATAAGGAGATTTCTTGGTGATCTCCTCTACGTGAAGAGACTCTCAGACCATCTGGGAGAGAAGGCAAGTATAATTATATATCACGTAAAGTATGTTATCATTGTTTTTTAACACATCCCAATTGCATTCCATTTTCTGCATATGTAGATCTGTTTCTAATGAGTTACTTGGCCTGCACACAATGTCTCTGTTCAGACATCTGGACAGAATATATTCCTCCCTTTTCCTGTCAAGTACTAAAACTTGTGACCAGGATGACAAGATCAATCAATTGGCTCTTTTGAGCAGCATTTTAAGTAAATAAGCTTAGTGAAACAATAAATCGCTACACATTAGGGAGACGAGAGATAAATCTTTTAATACTCATAAAACAAACTTGTCCAAATAGCGAAACTAAGAAAAATTCTGCAACACAACAAATAAGCTTTTTTAATCACTTTGTGATACTATGTGCATGTACTGCATGTGATACATGTAGCTATGTTGCTTTTATCATGACAGACTGCTTATCGATTATATACATGTAGGATATTAACATTTACTTCTTATGAGGAGAGTTAGAAGATGATTTTCTGTAGATAATATATGATATATTGGCTTCAGTGCAACAGAGTTTTTCTTTCAAGTATGTAGTGTCAGAAGTTGAATACACACAAACCTTTAAACATGTGACTAGTGTTAAGTTCACCCATGATCTCCTAGTTATACACAAATTTGGCAGAGGGTAGGTATGTGTAGTTTCCAGATCCATCTGGATCCATTAATCTTAGACAACAGAGGATCAGAGAAAAATATCCAAAAATATTAAACATGTGCACAACACACAACTAAAGTAGTTTTAAGTATATATGTACAGTCATATGAAAAAGTTTGGGCACCCCTATTAATCTTAATCATTTTTAGTTCTAAATATTTGGGTGTTTGCAACAGCCATTTCAATTTGATATATCTAATAACTGATGGACACAGTAATATTTCAGGATTGAAATGAGGTTTATTGTACTAACAGAAAATGTGCAATATGCATTAAACCAAAATTTGACCGGTGCAAAAGTATGGGCACCTCAACAGAAAAGTGACATTAATATTTAGTAGATCCTTCTTTTGCAAAAATAACAGCCTCTAGTCGCTTCCTGTAGCTTTTAATCAGTTCCTGGATCCTGGATGAAGGTATTTTTGACCATTCCTCTTTACAAAACAATTCCAGTTCAGTTAAGTTTGATGGTCGCCGAGCATGGACAGCCCGCTTCAAATTATCCCACAGATGTTCAATGATATTCAGGTCTGGGGACTGGGATGGCCATTCCAGAACATTGTAATTGTTCCTCTGCATGAATGCCTGAGTAGATTTGGAGCTGTGTTTTGGATCATTGTCTTGCTGAAATATCCATCCCCGGCGTAACTTCAAATTCGTCACTGATTCTTGTACATTATTCTCAAGAATCTTCTGATACTGAGTTCAATCCATGCGACCCTCAACTTTAACAAGATTCCCGGTGCCGGCATTGGCCACACATCCCCAAAGCATGATGGAACCTCCACCAAATTTTACAGTGGGTAGCAAGTGTTTTTCTTGGAATGCTGTGTTTTTTTGACGCCATGCATAACGCCTTTTTGTATGACCAAACAACTCAATCTTTGTTTCATCAGTCCACAGGACCTTCTTCCAAAATGAAGCTGGCTTGTCCAAATGTGCTTTTGCATACCTCAGGCGACTCTGTTTGTGGCGTGCTTTCAGAAACGGCTTCTTTCGCATCACTCTCCCATACAGCTTCTCCTTGTGCAAAGTGTGCTGTATTGTTGACCGATGCACAGTGACACCATCTGCAGCAAGATGATGCTGCAGCTCTTTGGAGGTGGTCTGTGGATTGTCCTTGACTGTTCTCACCATTCTTCTTCTCTGCCTTTCTGATATTTTGCTTGGCCTGCCACTTCTGGGCTTAACAAGAACTGTCCCTGTGGTCTTCCATTTCCTTACTATGTTCCTCACAGTGGAAACTGAAAGGTTAAATCTCTGAGACAACTTTTGGTATCCTTCCCCTGAACAACTATGTTGAACAATCTTTGTTTTCAGATCATTTGAGAGTTGTTTTGAGGAGCCCATGATGCCACTCTTCAGAGGAGATTCAAATAGGAGAACAACTTGCAATTGGCCACCTTAAATACCTTTTCTCATGATTGGATACACCTGGCCATGAAGTTCAAAGCTCAGTGAGGTTACAAAAGCAATTTTGTGCTTCAGTAAGTCAGTAAAAAGTAGTTAGGAGTATTCAAATCAATAAAATGATAAGGGTACCCAAATTTTTGCACCGGTCAAATTTTGGTTTAATGCATATTGCACATTTTCTGTTAGTACAATAAACCTCATTTCAATCCTGAAATATTACTGTGTCCATCAGTTATTAGATATATCAAATTGAAATGGCTGTTGCAAACACCCAAATATTTAGAACTAAAAATGATTAAGATTAATAGGGGTGCCCAAACTTTTTCATATGACTGTATATAATGTATATAAGCTCAGTACACATCATAATAGGCAGCTTATTTGATTTACATATCTATGGGTTTGTTATATCTTTGAATTGCCTATTTTGGGGCATTGGTGCGCATGATGAATGAGCTCCCCCATCCTCACTATCCTTTGAGCCAATGGTAAAACAGTAGAATTTTTGAGTACTAGTAATATTACTATGGGGCATGATTTGTGCACTGTATGGCAATATTATTTGGACACTGTTCATCATAAATATTTAAGCTGTGTATGGCAGTGTTATTGTGTCTGAGTATAGCAGTATATAGGTATTAAGTTATTATTACTAATTATTATTAATAGTACTATTATATTAATATTATGATCTTTGTGAACTATACAGTGACACTTTCTGTTCACTTTATGCACTTCATAGCACAATTGGATATCGCTGCCAAAATATTTTTCTCCATTTTGGTTGGCAAAGTCTGCAATGTACCCACAGATACTAGATAATCAGAACATCCCACCTAAAATGCTAGGAACAGTTAGTATTATACACTATATGACTGAAAATTAAAGGGGTAAAGGGATTTCCCATGAATATAAACACATTTGAATTTGTAGACAATAGTTAAACATTTTGTAAATATAAATCATTTTAAAAAAATTCAGCATTTTAAGCTTTTCTCTACTGGTGACAGTCTCTTGTCTTAACAAGGAACTTTCTGTGGTATGGGACTTGTAAGATACCGAGCTATGATTCCTTATTAGTACCAAGTTATCCTCTCATGCATGTAGTGTCCCTGCCTGATAAACTGTTCAAAATAAGGATATCATATCTGAATTTCTGACGAGTCCCAGATCATAGAAAGTGGACATCTGACCATCACACCTTTTGGAACATGTTATGCCAAAATTGTGGGAATTAATAAACTCTTGGGCATGCTTTTGCATCAATAACAGCCTTCACTCTTCTAGGAGACCTTTGGACCATGACTGTTGGAATTTGTGCCCATTCTTCAACTCTAGGTTCATGTTAGACAAGAACATCTACAGTTGAGGTCTGGGATTTTTGTGGGTCAAGTTATTCCACGCCAAAATCAGTAAACTATATCACTGCGGACCTCACTGTGTGCTTAGGGGCAGTCATGCTTAAAAAGGAAATTTTAGTTTCACAAAGACAGAGGCATACAGTTGTCAGAAGGTCTATGTATTCAGTAACATTAACACTATCCTTTACATGAAGTAAAGGGTATTTGCCAAATCCTGAAAATTTTACAATAGTCATTATGAATTATGGTTGGTGGCATCCTGTTTTCTTTTTCTTTCTGATAGACCTTGAAAACCCATTTCATTTAGCCCCTGAAGAACAGTTATTGTGCTGATGCCTCTCTGATGTTTGCTTGATTTTATACATCCATTTGCAGAGGATGTGGATAAAGCATCTGAGCTCAAAAATCAGAAGGGGTGTTAGCATACTTTTGGCCATACGGTGTACTTAGGGTGTAAGCAACAGGTCATCCAATTACATATTTAGAAGAAATAACAAGAAAAAAAGTTTTTCTTTAATGTACTGGCTAAAACTGTGAAATGAAGATTTTTTTTTAAATTTGAGTACCTAAGATTATCAGATACTTTGTATAGTGTAAAAATCTGTATAGTGTACTAATCCACTTACTTTATCATGATGGCAAACACTACAATGGATGTTTGAGGTCCAAAGATTTGGGATAATTTAAAAAAAATATTATCTGATCTATGCAGGGCAAAAAAAAATTGACCCTTTTAAGATAATAAGACACTTTTTAGCAACTTAATGTACTGATACATCATAGACAACCCAAGGAAAGGAGAACTTTCAAAGTAGTTTTTCTTTAATGTAACAGGAAAACCTTTGTCTTCATTCTTTACTACTAAACCTCTGAGGACAATAAAATACAGACCTCAAATCTGTAGTGTGCAAAGAAATTAGGAATTCACAAACCACTTTGGTTCACCAACTCTCTACAGGACACTAGAGCTGAAATACTAAGATGTCAGACATACAAAACAAGACTGAGGAACTCATTCATCAATCAACGTGCTAGCAGGTGTCTAATATTTTTGACAGCTTCCTGAGGTACCACTACATTAGCAGAGTCAGTAGAGGGAAGGTAAAGCAATGTTGTTATACTCTCTGGAGATATGGTATAGCAGAGCTGAATTTGACAGTCTTTGAATGTCAATAAATGTTACCTGTCTAAGGCTTTAGTAAAGATGGTTACAGCAAATCTAACATACTGTCTGAAATGCCCTAGAGGAAATGCAAGTGATCTATCTATTCCTTGATGGGAACTTGTCACTAGGTTTGGAGCCACTCAACCAATCTGACATAATGCGCTGAACGTTAAAAAAATATGTAATGTAAATTATTGTTTATTTGGTCACTTTCTCTCCCAAAAAAAAGGAATAAATAGCAACCAAAAAGTTACACCAGAAAATGTTATGTAATATTAATAGAAACTGCATAGCTCAGACAACAAAAAAATTAAAAAGTTATTGATCTCAGAATATGATGCCCACAAAGCAGCCTTTTATTTAGTAAAACATAACAAAACATAAACTGACGAGCAAAAGGGCAACAATGTTTTTAACTTTTGACTTTCAGGCTCCATATCTCACCATCCACTAAGCTTCGAATGTGAGACTACCATCATAACAACCATCTTGACTATCTCATACATGAATTTTACTTGAAACTATTTAGCATATGATTAGTTATGCAGATTCTTGTCGTGTAATATCATTGTTACTGTTTTGCTCCTGGTAGTGGAAATTTTTATTTTATTGTATACTACAAATTGCAACCTGTTCTCACATTTCCTAATATCTCAGTGTGTTATTAGATGGATTGCCAAGCAAAAGGTCACTGGTTCAAATCGAGGATCAGCTATGAAGATTTCCCAAGAAAAGAGAAACAGTTTCATCCAACTCATCAATAGCGGTTTCTTGGTCAAGAAAATTGCCAAATTGCATGATGTGAGTGCCATGACAATTGGAAGAATATGAAGTTCGTCAATCTATTCAAAAGCCAAGAGGGCGTCCAGGCAAAACATTGGAGTCAACAAGTTGGCTCATCACAAGGTCTATCAGATCTGGCATGACAAACAAGGCAGTGGAGGTGGTACCTGAAAAAAAAAGGTGAAGAAGCCTCGACTTCAATATCAGCATAAGAAGCGTTGGTTTGAGTTTGCAAATATGTATGAAAAGTGAACAGTAGAAGATTGGAAACGAGGGATGAGACGAAAGTCAATAGACTGTGCTGCGATGGGTGCAAATGAGTCTAGAAGAAACAAGGAATTAGGGGGCTAATGGTTTGAGAAATTGAAGGAACTGTCAAAGCCTGATGATATGGGGTTGTTTCACAGCCAAAGACACTGGATACTTGATCAGGATCGATGAGGGTCTCAATGCTGAGTTATATTTGAGTATCCTACAAGACGAGTTACTTCATACACTCAGTACACTAGTACTATGGGTATGAAAAGGACAACATAGTGCTCCAGCAGGACAATGACCCAAAGCATACGTCGAGATTAGCGAACAAATGGTTCAATGCAGTAGAGGTGAGATATGTTTAAAACATTGTTACCCTTTTGCTTGTCAGTGTATATAAATATGGTATTGCTACAATGACCCACTAAAAAAAGTTACCATATCATTTTTCATACAGAGTGATCGCCATAAAAATGAAACAGAAAAAATAATGACAAAATTCCATCCTCCCAAAAATTTTAATAAAAATTAAATGAAACTTTATATGTAACTTAAAAGAATAAAACTGGACACACAAAGAATAAACCTTTATATGGCTATGTCGTTGGAAAATAAAAAACTTATACATTTTGAAATGCATCACTTGAAAAAGTGGAAAAGCCTCCAAGCCTTGGATGGTATCTTTAAAGGGTTAAAATATATGTATTTCAGTAGTGAATGTTTTACATATTAATGTGTTTTATTTACTACATTTTAGCTCAAGCAATGGTGAAGAAATATTTTAACTACTATAATTTACCTTACCGAGCCTGGAGAGATATTTGTAACTACAACTTCTCCTTTCATTTGATTGCTACTATTTTCCCAGAGTATCAGTGGAATGCATTTGCTGAGCAATTATAGGCAGTCATGAGGACTGTACATGAGCAGTTTTGCTTCTGCTTTTACCGAAATAACTGCATCTCACCAGGAGCAGACTATTCTTGCAAAATTCTAGTACATAGTATGAAATAGTATGTAATATAGAATCACATATTAAGTATGCTACACATTTCATATTTTAGAGCTTAACTAAAATTTCAAACAACTTTTGATTTTCCAGCAGCATAAACTGGAGCGACCACTGTGGCGGCCGCCAGGGAGGTGTAAAAATAAGAACATTTTAAAAAAAAGTATACTCACCTATCCCCAGCACGCCGTTGTCTCCTGCCTGTGTCTGTTCGGTCTCATGGCGGCGCCTCATTTCTGGAAATCCTGTACCTAATTGGTCTTACCGGTCACATAAGGTGCAGGACTCCCAGCAAGTAGCACGAGACTAAATGGACACTGGCAGCGGACAACGGAGTGCCGGAGACAGGTGAGTATGCTTTTTAATTGATTTATTTTTTATTTTACACCTCCCGTCAGCCACATGGGTTGCTCCAATTCCTTTAAAGTATTTATCCATCTTTCTAATATTGATGGCCTGTCCTTAGGATAGTCCATCAATATTACATCTGTGATGATACAACAGCCAAGACCTCTGCAGATCAGCTTTTCCAAGACAGTGCGGCTACAGGTAAAGGTAACAATTTTAGGAGCCACGCTGTTCACTTGCCATACAAGGTGTAGCAGTAGGTTTAGATAGTGCAGTGGTGCACATCATATGGCGGGTGAGCAGCATGGCTTCCGACATGTTATTACCTTTAGCCGCCCTGTCTCGGTACCGCTGATCTGCAGAGGTCCTGATGGTGGGCCCCTAGAAACAATGATGGGCCCTAGACATCCCAGTCCGACACTGTATATATGTATATATATATATATATATATATATATATATATATATATAGTAGCTTCATCTGCTCTCAATTTATCAGTATTTTCAACTGGTGATATCTCTGAAAATAAATCAGGTAGAACTATGCACTTGGTGCCACACGAAAGCTGGGAATCTCCTCTTCCACAGAACACCAGAATCACTGGTGTTAGAAAATTCCCTCCATATTCTGCAGCACTTTACAGATATGTTCATCACTCACTGTCCCATGTAGGACTCGGTTTCCTATTCCCAATCAGTATGTTTTTGGAGGAAATTGGAGTATCTGGAGGAAACCCATGCAAACAAAGGAAGGGCATACAAACTCCATGCCTATGTTCTCCTTTGCTGAATTTGAACCCAGGACTGCTAACCACTGAGCCATCATGCTGCCCTGTTACTTGCAGTGTACAGACTAAAGCTACCTAAACAGGGGAACAAAGTTCATTACAGAGCAGAATTTCGCAAAAAGTTTAAACTGGCTAATAAAGTACATTATAATATTTATGTTGCAAATACTACCAGAAGTTGTTTAGTTATGCTTTAAATAATAGTATACTATGGGTGGCATAGTAAGGGGTCTGGTTCATTCTTCTATTAGTCCAAATAATCCAATAAATTATTAGGTATTAGCATCTGATATACACAGCAGTATATATATATATATATATATATATATAAAGTACTTATAGTTATGAGTCCATGATGAAGTCGTTATAGGAGCATTCTACAGGATTCTCCCACAGACCCCTGTCACCAGAAACTTAGAAGCTACCTTGTACCTGTACAATTTTACAGAAGCCCCTTGATAGAGAGAGGTAGAGGCAGAGGGAGCATTCATCTTGTGTATTCAGAGGATCATATGATTTTACCATAATTTTTGATAGCTCCTAGCCAAGCGGGGCAGTATTTTTGTGCCATTTGAGCTAATAGCAGAGCCGACATGTCTCTGTAATACACTGCCCTTACAAATTAGCGCTTAATATGCTGACAGATCTGCTTAAATATGCTATAGAGATAACACAAAACTGCACATAAAACTTCAGCATTTTCAGTGTAAAGTGTCAATGTATTCTGGCTTGTAATATGCATGCTTTATATGAATTGGAACTTTTTCAGAGTCGCTGCACCTCATTTACTTACACACTTCAAAAATCCATTTGTTGCATAAGGAAGATGTCAGCAAACTATAAGTCAGCTAAATGACTGGCATCAGCAAAGCGAGATAGAAGGATGTAGTTTTCTTACCAGAACATGCACATAAGAAAATGAATATAGTTTAAATCATATTTTATGTTAGACATATTTTTAAGATTTTTTTTTGAATATTTTAAAAATTTTGGTTGTTTTTTTTTTTACTTTGATGTCACTATATGAATACAGATCCTTAAATATCACAGCCTTTATACAGACCAATGAGCAGATATATTTGTTTTATACAAATCGGTTTTCATTTTGTGCTTTGTACACTAAGGAAAGGTCAGCAGTCATCTCAATACCAGGAGAGTATGGGATTATAACGAAAAGTACAGTAGCCTAGCCCCCAGGATTACAAAACTGGACGGGATCAAATAATTGACTATTGGTTATAGAGACAAGTCACCCTGCTCCCCCTCCCTGTTAAGTGACCTCTACACAGGTTAAATAGCATGCTCACAAAATTTTCCCATAAAAGTAAATGGGGGTCATTTATCGTTTGCACACTTTTTTGTACTTTTTTTTTGGCATGCACATTTTTGATGCTTTGGCATTCTGTGTGCCTAATTTACTAAAAAATTGCAATTGCATCATATATTTTGTGCAAAATTCACTTAATGGAAATTGTGATTCCAGCACTGTTTGCTTTTTTTAATGTTAGCCATGTACTGGATTGCAGTTGCATTTTTTTTTTTTTTTTTTTTATAAGAAGACTTGTATAAAAGCCTTCAACACAGTGCAAACACATGATAAATCTTCCAGATACAGCATAAAATCACAGGAGATGTGTCACTTAAATCATATAATTATTCACAGAAAAATTGGCTAAATAAAACTTAAAGGGGTTGTCCAGGCAAAAATGGACAACCCTTTTAACATTTAAATCAGCGGAGGGCAGTGAATAAAATAAAAATAAATGCATACTCACCTGTCCCTGATGCTCCCGTGTCCTTCCATGTGTCCCTGTTCTTCTGCACTCCTGGATCTCTTCCGGAGTTCCGCTGAAGCCGCTGATTGGCCTCAGCAATCATGTGACTGTGGAGGCCAATCAGCGAAGGGCCTGAATGTCACTACCTGTGACATCACAGGTTCTGTTTCTGAGGCCTGCTGAGGCCACCAATCGGCGGCTTCAGCGGAACTCCTGAAGAGACCTCCCAGAGCAGAAGAACCGGGACGCACGGGAGGACACCGGAGCATCGGAGACAGGTGAGTATGCATTTTTTTTTTTTATTTTATTCAATGCCCCTGGCTGATTTAAATGTTAAAAGGGCTGTCCATTTTTGCCTTTATACTCTAAAATCGGATATATATCCCAGGAGTATAAAAACACCAATCACTGCTCAAGATGTCTGGCAGTAGTATACTGAACAGGAGAACCCAAGCCCCAGACACTATTCAGAAAATGAAATGTAATTCTGAAGATAATAGGTAATTTTGGTTATTGACCTCAGTCACTGAAGGGGTTAAAATTGTGATCTCCTATATAACTCCAGCAAGAGTGATTTGGGTCTATCCATAATTTTCAGACCAGGTACTACTACAAACATCTTGAGCAGTGATTGGTGTTTTTATATACCTGGGATATATATCCAATTTTAGAGTATACCAATAAAAGTGCAATAAATAGGTGCAAGAGGCTTAATAAATGCCCCAATAAGTTTATTTCTGTCTTAGTTTTTATATGAGAAATCGGGAATCTGTCCATAAACAGGTTATAACCTTCTAAAGCATCTTATAATAGCTTTATCATTATTCTGGTTATTTTATAGTTTATACAGAACTAAGTTCAGTAGTAAAAGAGGATTTACATCATCTCTCTGCAGCCATCATGTCTCTCTAACAAACCACCAGTAATTGGGATCCACGAAATTCACATAATCATTACCTAGCCCCTTGCTGGCCATCTAATAAACAATCAATTGCTTTGAGGTCGGGGGCCCCACGTTGCGAAAATGTAGCATTTTGGAGTGGCCAAAAACAATGGCAGAAAACTTTGCATTTTACATTATCTGCAAAGTGGATGGGATTCTGGCTAATCCCATCCACATATTGCAGAAAAAAATCTGCAGTGTGTCAAATATACCTACAGAAATGCTGGTGTTTTCTGTATAGGTATAATAGGGGCAGAAAGTCCGCAGAGGAAAACTGTGCAGACTTTCTGTGAAAAAATGCTGCAGAAAAAAAACATGATGCGTTTCCACCATGGTCTTTTCTGTAGCATTTTTTGGTTGTGACTCGCTACATGGGGCCTTAGCCTCAAGGGGTTCTCGAGGCTTTTTAATTGAAGACCTAACCTTAGGCTTCTGGCCAATCAGCTATTTGAAGAGGCTGCAATGTTCAAGTAAGCGATGCAACCTCTTCAGTACAAATCACTTGTACATCGACTGTGCTTCAAATTGCAGCTCAGCCCATTCATTTGATCAGGCCAAATAAACAATGAACATGACGTCACATGGCCTGATCGTAGTTCAGTGCCAGAGATGCTCAGAGAGTGCAGATACCACTTCAAACAGCTGATCTGCATGGGCTCCAGGTGTTGGACTCTCAGTAGATGGTTCCTGGAAAACCCTTTAGCTAGTGACATAACATTTATAGATTCTTTCTTTTGTTTTTTTTCCAACTGGTGAAGTCATTAAAGCATACTGACATGTCTACTACAGAATGTATAATTACTTTTCCAGATATGAAGTCAGGCCATTTGCCTGCTATCTCCCACCCAAACACATTGCTTGACAGCTTTATATGCATGAGCATGTATAGAGGTAAGGATTTCAATCACTTTGTTTCAGAGGAAGTCAGATGCACAGGCTTATTGTGTACAGACATTTATTAAACAATTTTTTACTCTACAATACGTAATGATGATGTCATACAATGCTACATTTTGCCCAGTCCACAGCCGCCCCATTACTCTACAAAGACCTTAGCTAGAGCACCAATCAGATATGAAAGATTGATTTAGAAAGAAAAGGCTCCGAATTCAGATATCATTCACATAAATCTCCCACAAAGTTTCATCATCAATGTGGAAGGCATTTGGTACTGCATTAGAGAATATTTTGTGGTTGTTTCTAATACTAAACTTAAAGGGTAGCTGTCAGAGAACGGTCTCATAAAAAACCATTCAAGTAGCTCTGCTCATGACCTTTTCGTATGGTACACGGCTTAAAAGATGTGTTAGCTAGTTGGCCTATGCTTAGAAAAATCCGTATGACAGGTTGTGATGTCTGTGTTTATTTTCCTTCTGTTTCCAGTGATTCTGCCTGAAAATAGTTACTTTATTTTTCTTTATTGTGCCTAATAAATGACTTTTGCAAACTTTGTGCAACAAAATCACACCAGTTACACTTTTCATTTTTGTGACAAGTCTTTATATAAAAACAGCAATTCCCTTTAAAGGGGTTGTCCATGATTACACAAAAAGATGGACAGCAGGGGAGATGTAGAAAATAAAAATGCCTTTATACTCACCTCCATCCTCCCCTCCATACCTGCACTGGGCCTGCCGTCTCCTCGGCTGTTCTGTTTGTATACAAAGTTGTATACTGCTGAGAATGGTGTTTGGCTGCAGTGGCCGCATCGATGTCATGTTGTCACGGCACCATTTTACCCACTGTGCATACAAACAGAACTGCGGAAGTGACGGCCGGCCTAGCGCAGGAAAAGAGGGGAGGATGCAGGTAAGTATCAATGCATTTTTATTTTCTTCCCCTGCTGTCTGCATATATTTTATTTAATCCCGGACAACCCCTCAAAGGTGTAAAAGTATTACTGGACATTCAAAAGTATTGAATCATATTTCATATATAGTACTTGGATCTTGAAATAGTTACTAGGGTAAAGATCTGGGCACTATAGCCCACATGACTGCTAGAGGGTCCAACATTGCTCCCAAGAAATTATGTTAGTAACTGCCCTTATTCTAACTTGCTATTCATATACTTACTATGAGAACTTTGATCGTTCCATGACTGCAAGCTTTGTTATGGGTATGGCTTTATGACAAAATGTATTAGTCCACTCTAGATCTTTCTATTATCCTCAGAAAATACTACTGTACTGTAGTTTGTCCATTCTGTATAGTGTTTCACAGGGAGTGTTGTGGAATTTGTGGCTGCCATACCCATCCCCAACACCCACAAGGGTCAGTTCCCTTGGTAGGAAGCCAATTTACCAAGCAGTATATTTTTGGGCATGTGTAAGGAAACCCACATAAACGGAACACATACGAACTCCATGCAGATGTTGCCCTTGTCAGATTTGAACCCAGGACTCCAGCACTGCAAATGCAACAATGCTAGCTAGCAGTCAAAATACTTATACTAAAATGCATAATGTATAAGTAAAGCTCATTCACCCCTTGTCTATAGTGTCTGCCCAAGGTTTCCATCAGGAGAATTCTCTGCCAAAATCTAGGATGTATACCTCTCCTACTGCCACTGAGTGGTACAATCACACATAAGCACCCATCTTTAAAAAAAAATGTAGAACATTACTTTTTTTACTGGATGAGACTGCATGGAATAGTGTAGTCTACTGTGCTATTTTACACAGTGAAATATTCATTACTATAATGGGAGCGAATGGTACATCTAACATATGCATATGGGAGATTTGTTGACACATACACTGTATGCAGAAAAAAACTTAGTGTAAAAGAAAATGCAGCCATTTGAGTTATAAATGAGATATGTCAAGAAATGAGTTATTTCAGACTATTTTTACAAAAATCTGAAAAAGAATCAACTTTTTTTTACTGATTATCTTAAATTTGGGGAATTTATCAAGCCACTTGCACTTTTTTCTTTTTAATCTGTACCAATTTTATACAAGACTGACTTTCCTTTTAGGAGGGGGAACGTGGGTGTAGTTTATCTGGAACATTTTGCAATGCATTTTTAATGTGTTCCTATTTAAAAGGCCACCATAAAAAATATTTGACAGCAGTGGAATCTCATTTTCATCTTACACCTTATTAGTAAATTAGAGACATGGAAATATACCTCAGAACAAAAAAGATGCATATAACTAGAAAAGTGTAAAAAAAGATGGAAATAATAAGCTGTCCAAGTTGTGCACATTCATCTAAAATAACAAACAAAGCATCTTTTTAGTTTAAAATTCCTATCTGTGTCTAAGCGCCCATGTAGCCCTATGATTATTACAATTACTGGTGACAAACAAATTCTATGCAGTGATACAGTAGTCACATGTTACTCTCTTCTATCATCCTACTGTTTCTTGCTAACCTAAAGAAAACGGATT
This sequence comes from Leptodactylus fallax, assembly GCA_947044405.1. Lineage (NCBI taxonomy): Eukaryota > Metazoa > Chordata > Amphibia > Anura > Leptodactylidae > Leptodactylus > Leptodactylus fallax. Next base: position 1,752,946 of record CAMRHE010000186.1, on the reverse strand, counting down.
TTCACAGAGCCATAATCTCTTGGCCTCCAATGTAAAATCTACAATGGGGCCCCTCATCTACAGTCTGCCATTGATAGCACATGGCAGACATTTGTGCATCCACACGACCTAAGATTTGATGCAACTGCTGCCTTTGTACCTTCTATAGCTACACTAGCAAGGAGCAGACTCAAAATGTTTAGGCTATATGGAAATTTGCTTTTCTCTCTTATGTACAAAGTTTTGCATTACTACCCATTTCTTTTTAGAGTGGATGAATAATGGATGTTATTTCAGTTCCATTCATCAAATTAAGTATGTCGAAGACAAATAATGTATTCAAGTCCTTTTTTAACCTTGTTGTTTTCAGGGGTTTTTTTTTGTTTTTTTTTAAACTTTTAACTCACTTTTTATAGTTAACCCTCTCCAGAGGCAGAAGCCCGCTTCCTATTGTTATTGGTCCTTGAGGACATATCCTTATAAAGTTGCTGCAGCCAATCACTGGCCTCAGCCTTGACCGTGGCCTCAGATGGGACAGTGATTGGCTGCAGTGGTGAACTGAGAACAAATGGAATGTTAATGGAAGATGTCACCAAGGACTGGTAACAGCAGGGACTGGGCTGCCGCAACTGGGATGGGGTCCTGTAAAGAATGAGTTATCTTATTTCTTTATTTTAATTCACAATATTTCTAGACTATAGATACATCTTTTTCATGGAGCCAGACAACCCCTTTAAATCCCCAGATCATTCTGCTACCTTTTACATAGAAAAAATAGAAAGTGGGCTTATCTGTTTATAGGAGTTGTCACGTACAAAAAAGTTAAAAAAAATACAAAATTTATACTAAAAAAAAAGTTTGGAATAACCTAATTTAAATGCCATGTAATTTTCTCATGATACATTCCCATTTATGATGAAAGACCAAACTTTCAAAGCTTGTTTTGTCTTTTTCTTATAGGCTAATAAAGGAAGCCTCATGGAAAAAGAGCAAAGAGATAACAGTATCATGATCCAATTTATTCTCTCGCCATTGTACTTTCTGCCTTGTAAGGTAATTTATGCTGTTCCCCGGGTGCCTGAATTATTTCCAGATACATTTCTATTCACTTTACATGTTGCAAAACTGCTTTTATAACAAGCCATATGGAACATCCCTTTGCACTGAAGCTATGAAATGGTTTCTGCCAGTAAATGTTTCACTTATTTGCTTGTCTGGAGCAAGTTGAAAACAGAGAAAGTACTTGTACTATATGCCCGTGGGACTGATTCCCAAAACATGTCCTCAGAGGACTCCTTAAGTGGGTTGAAACATGTAAATTCACTAAAAGATCAAACATATTCTATTGCATCAGACTTTTCTAAAGTATACTTAATAAGAAAAAAAACAATTTATCTTTACTAGAAAAAAGTCATAGTTGAATGTATTAAATGTATCAGCCATTTTCACTCCTGCTATGTAAGAGGGTATTCCCATATCAGACTTCTATGACATAGCCACATGAACTGCTGAAATATTCTGACAGATGTGGGCCCCACCTCCAGAGTCCACACCTACAGTATCTGTATAATGAGCCATCATTGGCCCTGTTCACTTTAAATATGGTGGACAGAGGTTACAGAAACAGCTGAGCAAGTTGTGCTGTTCCAAAAATCATATAGAAGTGAATGGGGGTTATAGAAACAGTGTATTTTTCATAGATTGTAAGCTCTTGTGAGCAGGGCCCTCAGTCCCATAGTGTGAATTGACTATTTCTTTGTAATGTATCTTTTTTGTCAGTACTTGAACCTTACAAATTGTACAGTGCTGCAGAATATGTTGGCGCTATATAAATAAATAAAATGTATTATTTTGCTGTGCTCCGCTGTTTTTGTGGCTCGCATTCACTTTTATAGGAGTTACTGAAACAGCATAAAAAAGCTCACTCAGTTATTTCCTCAGGACATATTGTACGGCCATGTATTCTCATCTCACTCATGACAGAGGGCCTTAAAAGTTCTAGGGGGCTACAATTACTTAATTTGGTTGTGCCATATGACTGGGGATAAATGTCCAATTGCTGGGGTCCTGATCACCGGGTTCCCCAGGGATCAGGAGGACTGAAAATCCCATAAGGCCTCCCTTTACATGGAATGCAGGGCACTTGCATGATACTCCATTCACTTCTATGGGGCTGTGGGTGCATTACAGTGACTCTCACAGGTGTCCAGGGAAAAAAGGATCTGCTTGCTGGATTTCAACAAGTCCAATCTTTTTGTTATCCATGGAAAAAACTGCAGCTGAGTGTGCATGCATAGATATATTGTATTGTGAGATACAGTTGTTGGCCAACTATATTTTTTGCCATACTCAGAATGGGTTAAGAAATAAAAGAAGCAAATCTCACCTTTTCCGATACCCCACTGCTTTTCTTGGCCCCGCCTTCCAGCAGTAAATAAGCAGCTCTGTCCTCCGTGTGGAGATAGAGGAGGAGGGTGAGCTGGACCCCATCTCCTCTTGTCTACCATTTAAACTTTGGTCATGTGATATACTGTCCATGGTCATGTGATACAGGTGCACAGCTCGTTACCAGGCAGATGTCTGATTACCATGCTGTGACTGTAACAAGCTGTGCACCTGTGTGTACATCACATGACCATGGACTGTATATCACATGACCATGGACTGATTTTTATCCACTGGAAGTAAGCAAAATGAATGACAGCAAGCAGAGATCTAGAAAACCATGAGGAATTGATACAGAAAGTATACAAAATATATAAAAATGTATAACTTTTCATTAAACAAACAATTATACCTCTTTAATAAAGCTGCTCCAGATGCTCAAGTCCTAGGCTTAGCTGCTTCTGAGCATAACGTCTTTCTAATCTGTAGGGAGCTCAGCTGAACTCCCATATTCTATATTATTGTATAGTTGAAACTTTCTCTTGTGGTTGTAAATAGCACTGCTGCAGTACTTAGCCAGTGTCACTCATATGCGGTATTATACATGCACCAACTGTCACATGCTGCTCTCCTCCAGGAAATGCTCCCATGGTCTAGGGGTATATATTTTGTATGTATTGCAGTTACATACAGGGTAAAATTTATAGGCGATGCACATGAGATATCAGCTGCCATATGCCAGAGCCCTTATCATGGGAAAATTCACATTGTTTAGAGTTAAACCAGATGTGGCAGCTGGAAAGCAAATGGACACGTATACCTACCATTCAGCGATCAACAGTGAACAATCATTAAATAGTCAATATTTCATGATCTAATAGAGATCAGTTGCAACTGAGTTTATTGTGTGTTATTCAGCCATATCCTGGATACATTACGCCCATGTCTAGCCGTGCCCTAAAGAAGCACTTTCACAAAAAGTCTAATCAGCTGGCACATTAGTGATTCAGATGGTGTAAATAGCATTGTCAAGTTATCTGCTCTGTGCTGATATACACCATGTGAGCCGCACACTAACTGTTTTGCCTGTTAGCTGAGTAAGGAGGGTGGGCATGGGGGTAAGTTGAGGTTAGAGTACAATAAAGAGGAGGAGGTCGCAAGCTAAACTCTTTCATCAGGGCCCATGAGGTTTTAGCTATTTCTCTGCCTAGATTTCAAAGGTAAGTGTCATGCAGAATGTGAAAACTGCTCTGTTATGACAGAAATACCCCCTTTAAGGCTGGGTCCTCACGTTGCGTAAATGCTACGATTTTGCTGCAACAAAATGTTGCGGCAAAAAGCATGGTGTTTTACAGTACCTACAAGATTCTAGCTAATCCCATCCACACATTGCAGAAAAAAATCCGCAGAGGACATTTCAAAAACTGTTGCACTTTTGTAAATCGCAGCATGTCAATAATACCTATGGAAACGCTGGTGTTTCCATATACGTATATTTCGAAACAGAAAGTCCGCAGAGGAAAACTCTGTGGACTTTCTGTGAAAAGTGCTGCGGGAAAAATCGCAATGCATTTCCACTGCAATTTTTATTCCAGTGCATTTTGGCTGCGGCTTGCTACGTGGAGCCTTAGCCTAACAGAGCCCTTAGGGTGTGTTCACACGGAGGAATTTGCCGTGGACATGGGGGCGGATTTCGCCCCTGAATCCGGAGCAGATTCCTCCCAGAATCTGCCTCCCATTGAAAACAATCACAGCAGGACATGGAAAAAAGAAGCGCCCAGCTCGATCTTGCCGCAGATTCCTGGGTCTGCAGCTCGAGACTCCCTCCTGATTAGGCCCATTCATCCAGGCCTAATCAGGAGTGGGATGCCGCGATGGAATGCTGATGCACTGCATCGGCATCCCGTCGCGGCTAGACCGCGGTGAAAATGCTGCCGGCAGAAAATGAAGAGGAATTCCTCTTCATTTTCCGCCGTGTGAACACACCCTTTACTATTTTGGCATGTTTGTTTCAAACAGATTTCAACTGATTCTGAAAAATCCCATTACTTTACAACCTTCAGGTTTCTGTTGCATTTTCTCTATTTTATTTTTTAGAACCCCAACAGAAAGGAACTCAGTATTAATGTGAACAGAGCCTGATATCATTCACAGTTACCTAAAGATATCTGTATTTCAGTTTACTGGATTCAGTGTTTTGTCAATTAAAAAAAAGTTAATAGATAATATAATAATTACCAGGATGTTCCTAAGACATTCAGTACACCAGAAACGCTACTCATGTTTATCCATTGGGAATACAGAAATACCCTGTGAAGATCCTGCTCAGTATGCAGAACAATGGCTGGAACATTTACAACTAGAAATATATTTCATTAAATTACAGTAGGGTGAATAAAACGGTTGAAACTAATATAGAAGGATGGAAGTTTACAATGAAATGTATTTGTGAAACTCACAGACTAGCTAGAACATTTGTTTTAAAAATGGAATGTTCTCTACTCTCCAGATACCATTATTATTGTTGGCAGGATCACCCCTTCAATATTGGGAAATGAAGGTGCTCCTGCCAACAAAATGCAGTTACTGCCTTCAAAATAATGTTTTTTTTGTAGCAAATGCATTTCCTCTCTGGATCATAATTCTCACGTGGACATTTGGCTGAGTCAAGATATCTGTATTATAAAGATGTCTACAGAGAGGTCTGAAAGTATCAAATGTTGTTTTAACCATTAAATTGTACTACCCTACAGTCTAATGCTGTTTTACCACAGTATATACTTATCTGTTTTAAACAAATTAAGGCCGGGGCTGTTTGCCCATGGCAGAAACACCTCAGAAAAAAAGCGGTGTTTTACAGTCACTGTGTAGTGAATGGGATTCTAGCAAATCCCATCCCCATAGTGCAGTAAAATACACAAAGCAGGTATGCTGCGATTTCCAAAACCATTGCGGTTTTGGAAATCACAGAATGTCAATTATACCTACGGAAACACCGGCGGTTTCCCTATAGATATAATTGAAGCAAAAAGTCCACAGAGGAAACCTCCATGAACTTTCTGTGAAAAGCACTGCGGGAAAAACCGTGAGGCGTTGCCGCTGCATTTTTTCCCGCAGTGCACTTAAAAAGCAGTTATGCATGTAAACCCGCGGACCCCATAGGCTATAACAGGAAAAATGCAGAGAGAAAAGTCCAGCTTACAGGACTTTTCTCTCCGCATTTTTAAAGCGGAATGAGGAACGGAATCCCCGAACGCTCACCGAGCGCAGATGTGAACATACCCTTACGATGAAAAAAATTAAAAATATAGGTTTTGGCTCTTGGAATGTGGTGAGTTGGTGACTAGAGATGGGTGAACCTCTCAAGATTCGTTTAGTTTCGGGTGGCTTGGGTCCCAGTTTTGTTTTGGGTCAAACAAGTTCGAATAGAACCAGAAGTGAAATTATTATACACTGGGGTTTCTTCAGACTCCAGGGTATAACAGGTGGAGGCCCAGAGAGGTGTAAGAAAAATAAAAAAACATTTATACTCACCTTCCCTCGCTGTCCAGCGCTCTCTCCTGGCCTTCTCGTTGACCCTGAGCACATGATGTCACCAGGAGAGTGCCAGACACTGTGAAGAGGCCCAAAAGAGGTGAGGGAACATGAGTATAAATTTTTTTTTTTCACCTCCCATGGTCCTCCACCTATTATACTCTAGGGTCTGAAGAGACCACAGACTTTGAAAATTTACCTCAATGCATGTTGCGACAGCCATTTTAGTTCATCCGAGATAAATTTCCATTTGTTCGGGTTCATTAAAAACCGAACAATTTGGATTATTTGGGTCGGAACAAAGTGGTTCGCCCATCTCTATTGGTGACAAAAATAATTTTTAAAAGCATTTTAGTTAGAAAAAGAACAAAAAGTATAAGCAGTTTTCTTTCTCTGCCCTGTAACATGCTGCCTGTAGAATGGACCGCATCTTCAGTGTCATAGGTCCCCTTTAAAGTCCAACTTGAGCTGCATCCCTAAAGAGTTAATTGATTGGGGTTTTCTGTTAGTGAAAGCAGAGTGTTGTAGTGCCATTCTCGGTTAGATTCAGCCTGTCATATTACCTAACCCCATTAGTGCCCTCAGTGCTTCCATCTTGTTATTTTGATATTGTGATGTATATTCTGCAGACGATTAGAAGAATACACATTAGATTTTGGACTGCTGAAGTGGCAGATTTTGAACTGTTTGCTGAAGGTTGTTTGTACATAAACCTACAAAAGTTTGTCCCCTACAGCCAACCATTAACTAAAGGTCACAACCAAAATCTGTTGTGTTGGATTTTTTATGCCACAATCTGTATGTGCTAGACAGACCTGTGGGTGATTTTTGTATTGTGGGCACATGTTTGCACTACTAACACACCCACAAAGTGTTCATCAGTTCCTGTTTTCAGCACTTCATTTGCTTTGAACTTTCATCTGTTAATTTTCCAGTTTGCTGTAAGTTTTGGTGTTTTTCTTGTGTTTGGAACAGTTGGCAATACGAACAACCAACCACATGTTATTTCAGACAAGTGATGGTAGTCTAAGATCTAATGTGTATGGCCAGCTTAAGTATTTGTTGTTTGCTTTTGACTTAATTCAGAAAATAGTAAATTGAAGCACTCTTCTGAAAAGTGTCATGGGTCATTACTAGAGACAGCAGAATTCCAGCAAATGTCCCCTAAATAGTGACATAAGAGAGGCATTGTGTCCTCCCAGCAGTGCTCATACCCCTCTTAAATAAGCATATACCATAGCGACCTGCAAAGTTCTTCTGTAGTTGTGATGTCTGACACTCTGTATGTTCAACCTATACAAGAAATACAGAGGGCGCTGTGGAACATTCATGGACAGTAGATATTAGATCCAGGCACAGGTCTCACTCAGTGTACATAATGGAGAATTTGTCAGAATACAATGACTCCTTCATTGACTACTGTAGGTTTGCTTATAGTTATTAATTATGTAATGATTCATTATAAAGATTTATACGCCATTCTGGATTTGTCTAAATCTGGGTCAAATCACAAATATACTATTATGATGCCATTAGATAGCAAATACAACTTAGTTATATTAGAAAAATTGAGATAATAGGACAAATACAGTATTTCCTTGATTATTGTACAATATACTTCGGGTTAAGTAAGGACATCTTGAATTTTGTAATCTCCCGTTTTATGTAATGCACAGTTACCTCATATGCCACAAAATGTTTTAATGGCATCAAGCTGTGATAATGTGAACAGTTCAGTTACCTCACTAAAGCAGATGGAAAAAGTCTTACTTTTATGGTTTTAATACAATTACAACACCAGAGTGTGTTCTCCGGTTTCCTACGATCACGTTTGGAAAAATATTATATTGCTTCAATACTAAATTGACTTGGCCACATGTTTTCACTTGTTTTCAAATCAGTATCTTTATTTTTATTGTCATTTCTAAACTAATTTAATTTGGTTGCCTGTTAAAGGGACCTTACACAATGACCAGAGATAAGAATTCCACGCTATAAAAAAAGATATGTGAGAGCTGTGCATACATGAATATCCTCAAATATCAGTCAACTGAAACCATGTTATAAAGAACAGTGGGAAGAATTTCTCAAAAATAATGTCAAAGACTGAAATATAGCTTTAAGATATTGTGGCAGAGTTATAAAATATATGTCAGGTCGAGGTGTCTCTGCCCCGGCCTGCTCTGCGTTCCTCTTCCCCCATATTTGTGGAAAGTTGCGAGCAAGACATAGAACAGGGGATCGGTCATATCTCTGAAAACCAACCGAAGATGTGCCACATTATCATCCATTTACACCAGAAAACTGGCGTAGAAGGGTTGATAAATTCCCCCCATGCTTCTATATGTTAGTGAATACTAGTATGTACTTATTTTTCCTCACCTGCTTTCTGGTTTACTTTTTGGAACAAAAATGGCTACATATCGAAATCCATTGTGTGTTTCTTTTATCATCAATTCTTTTATAGACAATGGTGAGCACACTATATTAATTTAAGCCCTGACAACTATAAGCATGATGCTTCATGATCCAACATGATCCTTCCATGATCGTATCTAGGTATGTGATCTAAGTGTACAATTTTGCTGGAAGTTTAGTAGCAATAATATCAGCTATACAGTAATAACACTAACAGTAATAACACTCATCACTATAGAAGCAATACAACTATTATTACTAATCATAATAACTCCGGCTAGTAGATGTCAGAGCTCACTGGGCTTTGGGACCCATGGTGATCTGGGTAGATAAGCTCTATTCTAGTCAAGCCAAGGGATTAGTACACAGGAGACACATTGTGACTTTGTAGTTTAACGGCCCACAAAAAAAAAAATTTGTAGCATGTCTAATATGGTGTAGGTTTGTATGGGTTTTATCATGTGACTAGAGTGTAACAAATGTGATATATTTTTATTTTTTTTTATAGAAAAATCGCTTTTCTTATCTTACCATAATATAAGCCTACATAATACTACTAAAACTACTAATAATAAAAGATTAATAATAGTAAAACTAATATATACTAATAAAAATAATCTTTACAATAATGTATGAATTATGCATTTTATATATCTGCATTCTACAGTATAAAAGCTCACTAACATGACTGTCGACTTTTTGCTTACTGTATGTATTATCGTTGTAATATGAGCTATAGCTTATATAAATGTAGGCTTGTATGTCTTCTATCTAGCAGTCTTTGCTGGTCTCACTTATAGCATGCACTCATGTACTGTATGCTTGGAAACTGATCCACTAGATTTCAACACCATCTAGTGAATACATTCAGAAACTGCATGCATTTTTTATGTAGCTTCTTGAATCCTCATTTCAGTAACCATTTAACCAAAATAACAAAATTCATCTAGGTTTCTTAACCGCATTACACCTCTATTTTTACCTTAAGGCAGATAGATTATCTATCATTTGCCAGGTATGTCTGAAGAAGAGAGCTAGAACTCTCGAAAGCTTACTATCAAATATACTCAGCCTCTAAAAGGTATCGCCTGATTTCTTTACTCTTCCACTACTTTCTATGGCTAACACGGTACAACATTATACTACTATCATTTGCCAAAAATACATCAGCGGCTATATGTAATTCCTTTTTGCCCTAACTGCAAAAAGTGTTTTAACCCCTTTAATGTCCAGAAGGTTTTTTTTTAATGTTTTCATATTTGAATAGTACAGGAGTAACAACTGTACCATGTCTTTATTTTTTGCAGAATTTTTTTTTTCCTTCAGGTCCATGAGGTGCATATATTTTTATTTCTATTATTATTTTTTTTATATTGGATATGCAAAATGGTACTTTCTATCTATTTATACCATCACCTTATTTATTTATTATGCTTACTTATAAAGTGCCATCGTATTCCGCAGTGCTTTACAGACATTGACAGTCACTGTCCCATATAGGGCTCACAATCTACATTCCTTATCAGTATGTCTTTGGAGTGAAACCCACGCAAACACGGGGAGAACATACAAACTCCTTGCAGATGTTGTCCTTGGCAGGATTTGAACCCAGGCCTCTAGCGCTGCAAGGCTGCAGTGTTAACCACTGAGCAACCGTGCCGCCCAACTTAAATAGTGAAAGAGATTTACTAGCCCTGTCTAATTTTTAGACAGCATAAAAGGCATGGCCAAATTTTCACAGTGGCTCTTGTAATAAATCTGGCGCAACTTTAGGCACTTATGCCTAGTTTTTTCCAATACTTCCTTTGGGCTACGGCCTCACGTTGCAAAAGAGCTTTTTATTGAGCCAAAAATTTTCCAAGCAACTCTTTTCCAAGCCAACAAAAATGCATCTTTTCCCACACATTCCAGAAATGTAGCTAAACCAAGATGCAAAACAGCCGCAAAAAAACGTCCATTTTTCACGGTCATCTTGCGTCCGATCATACATTTGAATGTATGGAAAACAGACAAATAGAAATTATCTATATTTTGAAGGTCTGTTATAATGGACCTTCAAGATATCGGTCATGTGAATAGCCCCCATTCACAGACACTGAATTTAATGCTGCCGTCAGACATCACATGGTCATTACTCACTGTTGAGTGAATATAGCTTTAATTTGGTTTCGTTTGCATAATTTCACATAAAAAATTTGGCGCAAAGTGACATATTAAAACAAATTTATTATGCTTTATTATGCAACAGAGACCAGTTTTCTGGTGTATAAGGCATAAAAAGCCACAATATTCGTTGCACATGCCTGGGAGGAGGTTTGCGCAAATATTGCAACTTGTTTCATTCTGTGTCCTGTACACCGCTTTTCAAAAAAGCAGGTATAGAGGGGAGGGATATAGGGGTGCTGAGGCATCTTCACCTCAGCCCGACAAATCTACTATAGCATATGCCAGAAAACTTATGCAAGTTATAGCTGCAGCCTATGCCACCCAAATATAGCTCTCTGGACATGACATTACCTCTCTGTTGTCCAGAGTCCCAGAATGTCTAGCAGCCGTAGCCTCCTTTCTCTCCACCCGCTTTCTCAAACTCAACATGAAGAAAACTGAGTTCATAATCTTCACCCCTCCTCGCACGGTCCCCCTACCTGACCCATCTATCAAAATTAATAGAACCACACTCACCCCAGTCCCACAGGCCCGCTGCCTTGGGATAACCTTAGACTCTGACATATCCTTCCATCCATCGAATCTGCTCCTTCCTTACCCCTGAAACTACAAAGATGCTAGTCCATGCCCTCATAATCTTCCACCTAGACTACTGTAACACCCTTCTCCATGGCCTCCCAGCTAACACTCTCATCCCCCTCCAGTCCACCTTAAACTGTGCTGCTCGCTTAATACACCTCTCCCCCCGTTCTTCATCGGTCGCTCCCCCTCTGCCAATCCCTTCTCTGGCCACCCGTTGCCCAGCGAATAGAGTTCAAATTACTAACACTGACATACAAAGCCATCCACAACCTGTCCCCTCTATATATCTCCGACCTAATCTCCCGCTACCGTAACCTCCTATCCTCTAAAGACCAGATTTGGATCGAATTCCACTTCTGCAGCTTCGATTTGCTCATCTCTAACCCTAGTTAAATTTGTAGGTCATTAAAAGTTAAACATTTTTGCAAATATAAGTAACTAATAATTTTGCAGTGTTTTAAAGATTTTCCCTAACCATTTTAGTGGTGACAGTCTTCTGTCTTTATCAGTTGCCAATGGATATGACCATGATTGCAGAAACTTTATATAATCTGGCATTTCCTTCCTTATTTCCTTATTGTGGTCCGTTTACCTTGAAATGTATGTAGTGTCCGGCCTCATAACTTGTCTGCAATAAGGAAATCATGACTGGATTTCTTTACAAATGCCAGACAATAGAAAGTTCCTGCATTCATGGTTGTATCCATTGGCAACTGATCAAGACAGAAGACTGTCACTACCAAAATGATATATCATGCATCTCTTGAAAATCTACAAAAGTGATTAAGACTAGTACACAAAGCGGCAGTGTTAAAAAATTAGCCCCAATGCCACATTCTAATCACATCCCTTTTCTCCCAAGCCAGACTCACTTTTCTAGGCACATAAGAAAAGTATCAAGTGTGCCACAAACATCTGTTCTTTTCTGTGTCTTTATCTAACCCATACGAGACTTGACATTTTGCATCACAAGTGAGCTAGATTTTGGCGTAGCCACAACAGTATTGTAAAGATTGGCCAATATCTCAATTACAGTTACTGGATTACAGTTATTGGGATACCAAAAGATTTATGTGTTCTTCACTAGATTTCCACTGCAGAGTTTCTGGCCCTATTATAACTATTATAACTATACGGAAAACACCAGCGTTTCCATAGGTATAATTGACATGCTGTGATTTACAAAAATGTGACGGTTTTTGAAATCACAGCATTTCCGCTGCAGATATTATTCTGCAAAGTGTGGATGGGATTAGCCAGAATCCCATCCACTTTGCAGGTACTGTAAAACGCTGTAGCTGAATCGTGCCATTTTCGCAATGTGGGGCTCCGGCCTAAAGGGATATTTTCAAAGTTGCCTATATTAAAAGGTGAACTCCAAAAATCTATTTTGTGGTAAAACTTTGATGAAAGAGGAAAGTCAAAGATTTTTCAAGTCTATAAACTGTTATGTTTATATTCACTTCCTTTTTTCTTAGATCAGAGGCACTTTGTTTTATTCATTCTTGTTAAAAAAAAAAAAAAAAAACAAAGTTGTAAATGCCAAACCTGCAATACACTAACTGGAATAAACGCTACTACTTGCTACTTACTAAGTGTTCGTTTTAATTAATAATGATCCATGGTGTTCCATTGATTTCTGGTTGGCCCATTAATAAAACATTTATCACCTATCCTTAGGTGTTATTTTTGGGGTTCTGACCATTAAAATATCACAAATCTCACATTCCCTGGCATGCACACTAAGGCTCTATTCAAAATTAAGAGCTGTATTTGGCTATATCTATCAGTACCATAGAAATTGGATGGAGCAGCGGTGCACATGCATGACCACATCTTTATCCAAACAGGGGATCATGGTGGACCAGGTGGTCAGACTCCCAGCAATAATACCAATATAAATAAATGTTTCTTTCATGGGCCAACCTGGTAATTGAATAAACAATGCTTGAATTTTTACTTTTTAATTTTTGTGTGAGGTCACATATTGTGGAAAAGCTGCATTTTGTTGCAGATTTTGCTGCAGTTTTTTTGAGTAAAAGTCAAGAGTGACTTCAAAAGGTATGAGAACTATAGAGGAAGAACTTCTAGTTCTTCATTCTTCTAAATCTACTCCTAGTTTACTCCTATTCCAGCAAAATCTGCAATTAAAAATCTAGCATGTGTCCTCAGCGTTCCTTGGACGTACGGGCTTAAAATATAAACATCTTATAGCCACCTTGCCCATGTCACTCTTCATAATCTTTTATGATGTCTCTGCAATTTCACTATCAGTTGTATAATTCATTGATTACCATGATTAAAGAAGTTTTTCGGACCGGTGAAAACGTTTCAAAAATGGCTGAGAATGGGTTAAAAGATTGATTCTGTTCCAATGTTATTTGGGTTCACCACTGCTCTTTATGTTCAACCACTAATTTTCTGAGCTGGGTCACCCCTGAACACACATTTACTGTGTTTTGAGAGGAACCAGGAGGTAGAGACCAGTGGGGGATCAGGGCAGTGCCGTAACAGGAGCAGAGGGGATCTCTTCTTCCTCAATTTTTTTTAACCCATTCTGAGTGTTTATAAAAATGTTTGACCTGCAGGAAACCCCTATTTAAACGGTCCATTATTTGATCGCAGAGAACTATATTTATGACAACACTGCAACTGTGAGATTAAATCTGGCCCCATGGGTAAACCCTATATTGGGTTTGTACATCCTCTTCATGCTCATAAACACTGTTGTCTATTTTAGGTACTTTATCATGTGCTGTTATTTTATTTCCACTGCAATTGTTGCCACTAAAAGCTCATTTCCCTGTAATAGTTACTATATCACAGAGACTTTCTGGTACTCAGGAGGTATTTTTGTCAGAAGAGAGTAAATAAAAAAATTTTGATAGCTCTATTTTCAGGTAAAAAGTATAATACTATATTTCTGAAATCAAAAATTCAATCTAAACTACTAGGTTTATATCTTTAGAACTCCTCAGGCAAAAGTATTTGACTTCAGAACAACACATTATTTTCTAGGGGGAATGCAGCACAAAGTTCAAAGAAAAAGCACATTTGATACAAATTGGAATCTTGCTTTTTTTTTTCATTTTATGGACAAAATCCTGTCGCATTAGTACTATTTAAATTCACATGGCTTTCAGATGGCAGATGAAAAATAAGATTATTTTTTGTTCTTCTACATAGAAGCGCTAAAAGGGTCAGCTTGACCTACTCTAGCTGCCTACTCGTAAAGAATCAATAACATTCATGTGTGAATAGGATCTGTGTATACTAGATTGTTTTTTAATGGTTTGCACAACTACCTAAATTTAAAAATCTTTGATATATATATATATATATATATATATATATATATATATAACAGTACAGACCAAAAGTTTGGACACACCTTCTCATTCCAAGAGTTTTCTGTATTTTCATGACTATAAAAATTGTAGATTCACACTGAAGGCATCAAAACTATGAATTAACACATGTGGAATTATATACTTAACAAAAAAGTGTGAAACAACTGAAAATATGTCTTATATTCTAGGTTCTTCAAAGTAGCCACCTTTTGCTTGGATTACTGCTTTGCACACTCTTGGCATTCTCTTGATGAGCTTCAAGAGGTAGTCACCTGAAATGGTTTTCACTTCACAGGTGTGCCCTGTCAGGTTTAATAAGTGGGATTTCTTGCCTTATAAATGGGGTTGGGTCGATCAGTTGTGTTGTTCAGAAGTCAGGTGGATTGCTTTTCCAATAAAAGGACATTTTCCATCTCTACAAGTTGCTAGCAGACTGGATTGTTTTATATATATATATATATATATATATATATATATATATATATATCTTGTCACTGCCACAAGTTCCAGCTACTGCATGGGGACAATACCCACTCAGCTGCTGTGACCAGTGGCCACATAAAGGTAATGGCATTTACCTGCAAAAATTTGTGGCCACACTGGGTGGGCAGGGTTTCATTTGTGCACAGCAACTGGATCCCTAATCTTTACCCTGAAGTATTGATTTCATAATGTTTTAAAGGGAGTCTGTCACCAGAACCCAGCATATCCATCATACAAACAGCATAGAAACTCATTTGTTTCCTTAAGTAAAGCACCTTTCTGTTATCAAAGCTTATGTATGGCACATATGAGGAATATAATACTAAAACATGGAGAATATATATATATACACAGTATATATACAGTATATATATATATATATATATATATATATATATATATTAGACAGGTATTGTATAGATAGATATTTAGATGTAAATATAAGATTTATAAGATATAAGATTTAGATGTAAATATAGACTGTATAACTGTATGTATAGATAGATTACATAGATATATGGATACATAGGCCGCAGTCCCCGAGTTCAAGGTCACACTTCAATTCAAAAGGAAAATGATTCATTCTAATGCTTACAGCGTATTTATATGAGCACAACTTAAATAAAAGTACAAATCCCAATATCATGCACTAACATCATAGATTAAACACATCAGCAATGCTCACAAAAAATATACATAAAAGGAAAAAAATACATTTTTGCATGTATGTACTATAATTGTAATCCTTAGAAAACAAAGCAGCACAGATGATATGCATTGGAATAAGGCTGAAATCACTGGAGAGAAGTTATTTTGCTTCTCTGTACTTGCTTGCATCCATCTTCATTTACCACATGGGGGAGTCAGAAACTTAATAAGCTCTAAACAATGACTAATTTTCTGTTCTGGTTTGGTGTAGTTTCAGTCTGAGCAAAACAATTAACAGACCTCAACCACATCTACTAAATATCTATTACATGCCTACCTGCTTCAGCCTCTGCCAATATTCTGGTCCCTTGATTTCCATTTCTCTCAAACTTGGTGGAATGTACCAAAAACAGATATTTGCATATTCCGGCTAAAAAAAAGCAAAAAACAAATAGAAAAATATAAGTATGCAAAATACAATAATACAAAACAATGGTCCTGCATCTGCTCTATGCAACCTACATTTCTTAGGTTATGTGCTTTATATTTGCTTAATAGATCACACAACTTTTTGTGTTGTACTGTCTATATGTAACAGACTTCATGGCCTTCATTATACAACGTTGACTTGTACAAGTAATTTTTTTTTTTTTTTTTAAAGAGAAAATGACTGGAGCTTGGTAGCTAAAGGTGTTCTAAATTATTAAAAATGTAGTCACCATAATAAATTGTAATAAAATAACAAAAGCACCTATCCCCCCTCTGCTCCACTGCCTCTGCTCTAGTCCGCTCTGCCCGGGATTGCTTACCTGCTGAGGCCAGTGATCAGCTGCAGCAGTCACGTGGGGTTATATCGAACAAGGCCAGACTAGAGGGGTAGTGGGGGATTACATGGGTACAGATGGTTTTAGTTTTGTTATTTTAGCACAATTAACCATATTTTTTAATAAATCAAAAACCCCCAGAGGATTTGCATAATACAAATTTCTAATCTATACTTATTATTTTATTCAGTCTTTAAGGCAATAGTATAGCATTGAAATTCTTGGCACGCCTCTATCAATATTGAATATTACTTCAGATTTTCCAGACTGATAATGTCGCAAATAATCTGATTCTTAGATTCATGCCCTTCTGTCCTTGTATATGCATACAGTATATATATAACATTTGAGCTTTTCTTATGAATAGGAATAATACAATACAATAATACAATAATAGCGCAGCTACAGGGGCATTCTGTAAAATACTCCGCTGTGTTACATATAGCTTCTTTCTGCTGTGTCTGAGAAAAATACAATCTGCTGTAAACATAGGCTCAAAGGAAAACTTCCCCACCACCGTCTTGCTCTGTTATCCAGTACCTTCAGTTTATAACTTTGCAATTGCAATTTTAATAGTATGGCCACATTAGCTATCCATGTTGTATGGATCTATATTGTAACACTTATAGAAATCTATGAGTCCAATTGGGAGGCATACATAGATTTTAACTCACAGATTCATACAGACTCACAAGAAAAAAACATGCCATACTCCATCTGATGCCATTTTTGGCTGAGGCCACACATTGATGAAACACAGCTTTTTTTATTGCAGATTTTGCTGTGGTTTTTTGAGCTAAAGCCAGGAGTTGATTGATCAGAAGAGAGAAGTATAATAGCTTCATATATATTTATTATACCTTTTGTAGCCATTCTTGGTTTTGGCTCAAAAAAAACCCAACAAAAGTGGCACCATATGGCAGTACATGGATTGCCTAGAGCACCATAGCAAGAAACTATAGAATTTCTCATGAAATTATTGTGTATAGATATGTCTACCCTTAACTCTAGTTTGTATAATAACTCATTTTTTTAACTGAAACCAAATCAATACGATAATAAGAAATGTTTGAAATGCTGCAATTCACAACTTAGCCACTGGGTGGCTGCACACAGACATATACAAGATAGTTACCATATCACTTTGTGATGTTATTCTTTATCACGAAAGGCTGCTCAAATCACAACACATATTTAGACTTGTACAGCCAAGAGAGAAAATGTAACACTGGTGGTCTGGTATTTCGTTAGTACTGGCGGTCACCTCAACTGGAATACTGACAGTCCCAAGGCTGTTTTAATAGATTATGGGGTCCTGTTGAAACCTTTTGTAAGTAGGCCCACCCACATAATTTAATTTCCCTTTAACAAGCCCCACATAAGGACTCCTGCCCCTCAACCATCAATGTAACACACAAAAAAACAAAAAACAAACAAACCAAAGAATACTCACCTAACCCCATTTCCACAGACCTGCATGCTCTGGCTGTAATGATGATTACGGCTTGGTGCTCATGGAGCTTTTCTGCCACAGACAATATCAGCCGAAGGCTGAATAATGGAGCACAGCGGTGATAGCTCTACCATTGTATTCAACCTCTATCTGTGTCCTAAGGATACAGAGTTGAAATCACTGACTGACACCATATGGTAAGGTGAACTTTTTTGTGATCTGTTCACATGGTGCGGTGCTGTGCGGTGTCTGTTGTTACTGGGGTGCGGTGCCCATGGGGCGATGTGGCCCAGAGCCTGGGGGTTTAGCCTGGAGGTAGGGGTGTTGCTGGGCTGCTGGGTCGCTCGCCCTGTGGGCGCTGTATCGTGGTGGTGGCGGTCGCTGTTCGGTGCCGCACCCAGTAGTGTAGGGACCCACTATAAAGAGGTCGCCGTGAAGTGGCTAGTGGGCTTATACACCTTGATCAATATGTATACTAAGAACCTCATGTTCTGTGTTGTAAATTTTGCTGAGAAGCACAAGATCAATGTATAATATTGGGATGTGCGGTCCATGTCTTTTTCTTTTTTTGTATATTAGAGTCTGCCCAGACCTATTACCTGATTCAGTATGCTGCAAACATTTAGCCTGACATGACTATAGATTGCCTTAACTACTGTATATCTCTTTCTATCCCTTTGGTGCCATGGTATCTTGGTCTGTGACCTGGTTTCACACAGTTTTATAGATGTTAGCTGGTTTAGACCATGTGATCTGAGGGGTTACTATGATCCCTGAATCTAGGTCATTGAAAGTAGTCCAATAACCTATTTTAAGTGACCAAGAGTAAGGCTGCCATTTTGAGTAATTTTACCAAAACAAATAAAAAGTTTTGGGAAATTGCTGAATCGATTTACTCAAGTCTAGTCCTGAGAGTAATGTAATGTAAAGTATGTACTGTATGTTGCACAATGTCACTGGGGGCCGTGAATCCAGCAGTATTAATTTATTATACTTTAGTATGTTGCTAGCTACATACCTCCCAGAGAAGCTCAAACCCATCCCTCTTCTTAATTTCATTAGCGAGATATCTGAAAAAAAGGAAAATGTGTATTTATTATTAGAGACAATGGGAATGAATGGTATGCTATAACATACATGGGAATAGTAATGTTTATACTGTACCGAGAATATACAATTGATTTGCAAGATCAAAGATTTACAGGTATTGAAATTATTACTATTTTGTAGAATTAATGGTCATTTCTACACTGTACAATGAAATGAAATACCTACAACTAAAGCTACACATTTAATGCGACAGGTGATTCGAGGCGATAAAATGATTACTATTTTTCTATTTAATCCCATCGTAAGACTAGACACATGTCTAGTCAGAAAATACAGTCTAGAAATAGAATTAAAAGCATAGGAACCATTCAAATTGCATTGATTCAAGTGGAGATCAAAATGATTGTGTTAAGAGGGAAGTTTTGCTTCTTTTCCGCATGGTGAACTTGTCAGATGAATGAACCCTACTGCTACACATGGTTGTGAACGGCAGTCTTAAAGTGGTTGTATTAGGTCAGGCTGTGGGTGTTCTTGCAACTCAGTCCTTCTCACTTGAAAGTAGTAGCTTATGTATATGAGTGCTGCTATTTCTAGCAGAGAAATGTTATGTTTTTCTAATCTCATGAGTAGAGATGGGCAACCCTCACAAGATTAGTTTTGTCAAATATTCGTGGGTTCACCTGCCTGTTTTGTTTCAGGCCAACCTTGCTGGGTCCGAGCCGGAACTGCTATTATATTCAGACCCCAGAGTACAATAAGCGAAGGGACCCTAGGGAGGTGAGTAAATATAACAAACACTTTGCCTGGGTTCTGGTGGTTCCTTGGAATCCTCTTAGCATCTCTTCTGGACTCTTGAATGATGTCAGCGGCTGTTGAGGACCGCTGATCTCTATGACTGGGCCTCAGCAAATGTGGCCTTAGATACAAGTGTCATGACCTTATCCTCCTCCCCCACTCTCAGGCCTCAGCAGTCCTTGTGGGACATTATTCAGGAGGCTTGAAGAGGGGTTATGAGGATGCCAAAGGACTGCCAGATGCCATGATGGAGTCCAGGAGAGGTGAGTAAAACTGTTTGAAATGTCTACTCACCTCTGCTTATTCTAGTCATTCGTGGGTGGCTTCTGCCACAATGTTAGTTTCACCGACATTTAGTCATATTCCCTACTTTTCTTTTCCAGTAGAGATAAATAACACTAAAAGTAAAGGTGAAATTGATTTGCCTATGTGAACCAGATTATGGCTGCTAATGTTAAAGTTTGCTTTAACATTATGAATGAATGAATCCTATGAACTTTTAAAATCTAAAGATGAACCCAAGAGAAAAAAAAAAAACTAAGCTACAGATTTCTCTTTAATTAAAGAATTATTTCCATCTTGTAATATGATGGTTCTAAGTCTAAATTCTGGGACCCCTGCCAACCCTGAGAATGAAGTGGCCAAATTACCTTCAGTATTTCTTCTGCACACTGATGTACCCGGCCACCCACTGTGAATGGGGTTGTACTGCAAGTTTCAGCACAGCAAATAGCTGGAAATATTGCCATACAGGGAACAACTTTGAAAAGTGTACAATGCTTAACTAGTGCTAGAGTCCCTTCATTCTGAGCATAATGGGGGCCTCAGAAGCCAGACCTCAACCTCTAAAAAATGATTAAATATCTTGCCAGTACAATATTTGCTTATTTGAAAGTGTCATGACATAACTGGCCATTAAAAGGATCTATAACATGCCACCCATTTTGCAGTCAACACATCATAGATCAGGGAAAGAAGAGCAGAATCATATATAGTTGTGTGAAAAAGATTCAATGTAACTTCTGAGTCCGGTGGGTGGTTTCGCTCAGTGATTGCCAGTTTTCCCTGTAGGAGTTTGCAGAGATGGCTATCAGTCTCTGATTAGGACCGCCCACTGGACTCTCAATGAGCATAAGTTCATATGAATAAATTCTAATTTATGCTAAATCTCCCCACAAAACTGAATATCAATCTACTGAGTTTTCCATTGTCTGCTGAAAAGCCTGCATTTTCTACATACTGTAAAAGCTTCCCTTTAATTGTGATGCAGATCAGTATAGATGCTTATACTAAAATCCCAGCCTCATTGTACTACAGTGATATGCTGCCAGCTTGTCTAGTATTGCAGAAGTAAGTCTCATTTAATAACATCTTTCTATTTATTCCATCAGCTACAGATAAGAATAACCAAGACTGAGTAGGTAAAACATTGTGCTAATGAACTGACATATGAAAAAGAAGCATGAAGAGGCAGAAAACAATAATGCCAAGGTTTCCTCTGCAATGCATAATGTATTGACACCTGTAAGGATTCTCTTCTCAGACAGAATGGAGAGCATATTATAGAGAGGTTTTTTTATGATGTGCCTATTTTCATATAATGTATTTTCTTCTTATAAATAACCCTATTTCCAACAAAAGGGCTATTGAGGTAAAGGTAAATGAAAATATGAGCTCAAAATATGATCATTCAAGAACATATTACCCAATAATACTAAACCTTGAGAGCAAATGTACTGCATAGATGCTATTTCACAAATTCTCTGCTGTTCAGACTTTGGCTTTTAACTTAATACATACTGTACAATGGAGAACAGTCATTATGTTTTTAAGAAAATAGCTGCAAAGAAGAAATCTTACAGCTATATTATTAACTCAATACATCAAAGCATTGTATTAAAGTGCATAAAAAAGTTATATGTCCCGTTTATTATTATTAATAATAAAATTGATACAACCCCAATTCCAATGAAGTTGGGACGTTGTGTAAAGCATAAATAAAAACAGAATACAATGATTTGCAAATCCTTTTCAACCTATATTCAATTGAATACACTACAAAGACAAGATATTTAATGTGCAAACTGATAAACTTTATTGGTTTGTTGCAAATATTCACTCATTTTGAATTTGATGCCTGCAACACGTTCCAGAAAAGCTGGGACAGGGGCAACAAAAGACTGGGCCAGGGGCACGTTTACCACTGTGATACATCACCTTTACTTTTAACAACACTCAATAAGCATTTGGGAACTGAGGATACTAGTTGTTGAAGCTTTGTAGGTGGAATTCTTTCCCATTCTTGCTTAATGTACAACTTCAGTTGCTCAACCGTCCGGGGTTTCCATTGTCGTATTTTGCGCTTCATAATGCGCCCCACATTTTCAATGGGACAAAGGTCTGGACTGCAGGCAGGCCAGTGTAGTACCCGCACTCTTTTACTACGAAGCCACACTGTTGTAACACTTGCAGAATGTGGCTTGGCACTGTCTTGCTGAAATAAGCAGGGACATCCCTGAAAAAGACGTCGCTTGGATGGCAGCATATGTTGCTCCAAAACCTGTACGTACCTTTCAGCATTACACTGTGTTCCAAATTATTATGAAAAAAGTGTTTAGGAATGATAAAGTAAGAATTTTTTTTGTTTGTCAGTTAAACTCATTGATGGTGATGTGTGTCAGGGCTCTTTATATCACTGAAAGCAATTGCAGACACCTGTGCTAATTAGTTTGGCAAGTGTGTCCAATTAAAGGCAAGACTACTTAAGAAGGCTGTCCCACATTATTAAGCAGCCTACATTTTCAGCCAAAATGGGAAAGAAAAAGGATGTGTCGGCTGCTGAGAAGCAACAAATGGTGGAGTGTTTAGGCCAAGACACTTCATCGTGATCATCGCACAATCAAGAAGTATGTAGCTGATTCACAGCACACACGTTTGCGTGCTGATAAGGGAAAATTGAGGACTCTTTCCAACAGGCAATTACGTCAGGTTAAAAGAACAGCTTCAAAAATGCCTTGTCATAGCAGCAGACAAGTTTTTGAAGCTGCTGGTGCCTCCAACGTCCCCCGAACAACAAGATGCAGGGTCCTTCAGAGGTTTGCAGCTGTGCGTAAGCCATCCTGTCGACCTCCTATATCCACTGCACACAAGCAGAAACGGCTCCAGTGGGCCAAACAATACATGAAGACTGACTTCAAAACTGTTTTGTTCACCAATGAGTGCCGTGCAACGCTCGATGGTCCAGATGGATGGAGTGGAGGATGGCTTGTTGATGGACACCCCATGCAAACACGGCTACGGCGCCAACAAGGAGGAGGTGGAGTAATGTTTTGGGCTGGAATCATGGGGAGAGAGATTGTCGGCCCCTTTAGGATCCCTGAAGGGGTAAAGATGAACTCCATAATGTATGTGGAGTTTCTCAAACAGCACTTCCTGCCATGGTTCAAGAAGAAGAACCATGCATTCCGCAGAAAGATCATTTTCATGCATGATAATGCACCGTCTCATGCTGCAAATAACACATCTGCATCTCTGGCTGCTATGGGCATAAAAGGGGACAAACTTATGGTGTGGCCCCCATGCTCCCCTGACCTCAACCACATTGAGAACCTCTGGAGCATCATCAAAAGGAGTGTCTATGATGGCGGGAGGCAGTTCACATCTAAGCAACAGCTCTGGAGGGTATTCTGTCCTCATGCAAAACAATTGAAGCAGAAACCATCCAAAAACTGACAAATTCAATGGACGAGAGAGTTCAGAAGCTTCTTTCGAACAAGGGGTCCTATGTGCAAATGTAACATCACCTCGAATAAAGTTTTGGCTTGAAAACTGTTTGATTTCAGTTTGTAATAACCTGCTAATGCTTATAATTTCACAATGACCATTTTTTTGTTCTTAATAAAAATGAAAAGGTAAAAATTCTGCTGTGCATAATAATTTAAAACATGCATTTTGAGTGTTTATTTTTTTTTAAATATACTGTTATCATAGGCAGTTTGTTCAAAAACCTTTCAATTATACTCGAATAGTTGATGACTGGAAAATTACAATGACTGCAATTCATATAGGTAATTTTGGAAAATATGAGAAAATATTATTTGCATAAAAATTTGGAACACAGTGTAATGGTGAATTCACAGATGTGCAAATTACCCATGGTATGGGCACTAACACACTCCCATACCATCAGAGATACTGGCTTTTGAACTTTGCGCTGATAACAATCCAGACAGTCCTTTTCCACTTTGGCCTGGAAGACACGATGTCCATGATTTCCAAAAACAATTTGAAATGTGGACTGGTCAGACCACAGGACACTTTTCCACTCTGCGTCAGTCCATCTCAGATGAGCTCGAGCCCAGAGAAGCCGGCGGCGTTTCTGGGTGTTATAGATATATGGCTTTGGCTTTGCATGGTAGAGTTTTAACTTGTACATGTAGATGTAGCGACGAACTGTGTTCACTGACAATGGTTTTCTGACGTGTTCCTGAGCCTATGTGGTAATATCAGTTACAGAATGATGTCGGTTTTTAATGCAGTGCCGTCTGAGGGATTGAAGGTCACAGGCATTCAATGTTGGTTTTCAGCCTTACCGCTTACTTGTCCAGATTCTCTGAATCTTTTGATGATATTATGGACTGTAGATGATGAAATCCCTAAATTCCTTGCAATTGTATGTTGAGATACATTCTTTTTAAATTGTTGGACTCTTTTCTCACACAGTTGTTCACAAAGTGGTGAACCTCGCCCCAACCTTGCTTGTGAACGACTGAGCCTTTCAGGGATGCTCCCTTTATACTCAATCATGACACTCACCTGTTTCCAATTAACTTGTTCACCTCTGGAATGGTCCAAACAGGTGTTTTTTGAGCATTCCTCAACTTACCCAGTCTTTTGTTGTCCCTGTCCCAGCTTTTTTGGAACATGTTGCAGGCATCAAATTCAAAATGAGTGAATATTTGCAAAAAACAAATAAAGTTTATCCATTTGAACATTAAAGAGGACCTCTCACGTCCTCATGTATATGCTGTTTTACATACCACTAGAAAGCCGACAGCGCGCTGAATTCAGCGCACTGCCGGCTTTCCCAGTATGTGCCCTGGGGCTGGAGATATCGGCGGTTGTAGCTTCACCGTTCACCGTCAGAAGGGCGTTCCTGACAGTCTAGCTGCGCTGTGAGGAATGCCCTCCCTGACAGTACTCGCCAATAGACTTGTACTGAGGGCCTAGTGTTATCGCCCAGTGATGACGCTGAGCTGTAAGGAACGCCCCCCCAGTACAGTGCTATGGAGGAATACTGTCAGGGAGGGCGTTCCTCACAGCGCAGCTAGACTGTTAGGAACGCCCTTCTGACGGTGAACGGTGAAACTACGAACGCCGATATCTCCAGCCCCGGGGCACATACCCGGAAAGCCGGCAGTGCGCTGAATTCAGCGTGCTGTCGGCTTTCTAGCGGTATGTAAAACAGCATATACATAAGGACATGAAAGGTCCTCTTTAAATATCTTGTCTTTGTAGTGTATTCAATTGAATATAGGTTGAAAAAGATTTGCAAATCATCGTATTCTGTTTTTATTTATGTTTTACACAACTTCCCAACTTCATTGGAATTGAGGTTGTAAATTATAATAATAAGTAGAAAGCTGTGAAAGACAATTGATGTAATAATTTATTACCGACAGCTATTCCTTATGACTCCTACATGCACATACATGCACTCTTTGGCTGAATATTCATATGTTCTCAGTAGGGAGAGGGGGAGTAACCTATTGCCAGACTACCCTTGCAATGACTTATCTCTCATGAGAACACAAGATCGGACAGGTTGAATTTCAGCTTGCCCTATCTTTTTTTCCCCCAGCAGTGTTTGGGAAGGGAATTGGTACGCCCTTATACATATTACATATTGCCAAGTTATTATTATTTATTTTTAGAGCACCGTTATTTGATCATACTGAGTATATGAAAAGGGTTTTATATGCATAATCCAAAAGCAAGTAAATTTAACCCCAAACTAACTAGATGACTGAGCTCATACAATGAGGAAGAGGACCCTGCTTGCAAGAACATACAATCTACAAGAAGGATGGAGAAAATATGTGAGGGTAGATTCTGCTTATATATAGCATTTTGTGGCCGTGGAGCTACTGTAAGTTGCAGACTTTACTGAATAAGGGTGTTTTCAGGTTGTGCTTGAAGGTTTTGACATTATTCTTGTGTGTATGAGCACCTTATGGCCTTATAGGGAGTCTGTCATCAGTCCCTAATGAACTATAAGCTCATAGCTGAGGTTCACATGAATAAAACGCTTCTTTCTGCTTCTAGATCGGTGCATCTGTTGCTGAAATATTACCTTTTATCCTGATATGCAATTTTGCTATTTGGTGCAATGAAGGCATCACTGTTAGACTAGGTTCACACATGCACCTGGCCTACATTCGGGGTTTCCGTACCCGAATCCTCTTAAAAAATGCAGAGAGAAAAGTCAAGCAAACAGGACTTTTCTCTTCACATTTTTCTGCCATTTTCTGGGTAGAAACCATGCGGAAATCCAGCAGACCCTATTATAGTCTATGGGGTCTGCAGGTTTCCACGGATAATTGCTTTTTAAGAGGATTAGGTTTCCATTCATGGGGTCCCCTAGTCTCATCGCACCAAAGAGCTTCCTGTGTGCTATGACTGATGGGCTCAGGCAGTGTACATGTCAGTCATAGCAGGAAGGGAGGGACTGGGCACTGGAAAGTATAGCTCTTTGGTGGCATGACTGTAACAGTGATGACTTGTTGCACCAAACTGCTCATTTGCATATCAGTAAAAAAGCTATTATCTCAGCAACTGAGGCACAATTTAGGAAGCAGAAAAAGTGCTATATGCAAGTGAACCCTTGCAATCTCACTGTGCTTATAGTTCAATATGGACTGTTCTGGTGACAGACTCCCTTTTAGTACAGAGCTGAACAATGTGCATGTAGATTGTAAAGAGTTCCTGCAGGTTCATCCTAAATAACCTCAACCTTTTACCACCAAGTTGTGCTCCATGCAATGCTATAATACAACTTTATTTTCCCCTGGAACATTGCTTATAAAGGAATGGTGCAATTCCATAATACTTTGATGGAAGCACTCAGAGAGTCTATGGGCACCACCTTACGACTTTGTACAACCTGAAAGTTGTAGAAAGCCATAATATACTCATGCGCTTTTACCATGCTTATCAGCAGATCTGAATTTTCTGCAAACAGCATGAATCAATGAACCCTACCTGACAGGTATCAATAGTTAGGCCTGTAGAGGTGGATTAATGGTGTTTGGTGGAATGTTCTCTCATGCGTATGCCATGATGCAAAGCTGTGGTTCTAAAGTGAAAAGGAGGTCCAACATGCCACTAGCTGGGTGTCTTTATTTTAGTGGCCATTCAGTGTACATTACTGTACTAAAAGTAAATTTAAGGATTTATCATTTCATCATGTTTTACATTTAGATCATCAAAGTACTATTACTGTCACATATGTTAAGAATTCTTCTCCAGCACCATATAAATTTTGTTTTCCTGCCCTTGACAAAATTGTTTAACAACCACTCATTACTAAGCCACAGAAAAGTCAGTGAAATCCAAGGATTTTTAAATTGAGAAAAATGAACTCATTCTTCTTAAGCGTGACAGACATGAGATATATCTCCCCGATGGATCTTAAAAATAAAGCTCAGACTAATAACACATAATTGATGTAACTGTACCTACGCTAGAAAGACATGAATGAATGAGTCAGTGAAAAAATGACACCTATGACAACTTTAACACCTTAGAGTTGGCCTTGCGCAGTGGAAAAGAACTGTCCTTAAGATATAAGGTCAGAAGACTAGCTCAGAAAGCCAAATCTATTTTCAGACTCTGAGGCACATTAGTTCTGTATCCTTCAAGTAATCCCCAATGTAATATATCAGCAAGACGTGAACAGTTCAGCTGGCCAAAACAGCTGAAAACGTGGATAAAAGAAATCGAAAAATAAAATAGACAGTTGACAGATACAGTAAAATCTTATCAAATCCCATCATGGCAATGGCCTTCAAAAGCAAATCAGAGCATTTTGTGTAATGGCATCAGATAAGATGGCTGCTATAAAAGCTTTGACTGATGCACTAATCTCATTATTCTACAATTTGCTCCTGAAACCAGCTAAAGTAATGACAGCAATATGTTAAAAGGTTAGAAACAGAAGACAACTGGACAAGACGTAGTACTGCAAAGTGTTCTCTAAAAGCCTTATCATGGGATCTTGTTTTCAATTAGAGTATGAAGGAGCAATGCTGGGGTGGCATTATTTATTACTACACTTTACTAATAAGGTAATGGATTGATGCAAAAGTCAGCAGTGCCAGATAAATGAGTGCAATGTCAAGAACACTTAGGAGCTGGAAATCAAGGCAGCCAATAACACACAAAGAAATCTCCACTTAGCTTTATAAACCATTATACTGTATACATGTTTCATGCTGTAAATGAACATAAGATTGTGTTACCATGAATCACCCATTCAGTGATATGTGCTCCTAAATGACCCCAGAGCATTATTTTTGACTATAATTGATGAATGTGTTACAAATTTTCCAAAAATTTCAGATTGGCCAGACCTTGAAATTTTTTGGGATTGCCACCCATGAACCACTATTATACTATGGGGTGTCTTCAGACTCGAGTTTAATAAATTGAGGCCAAGTGAGGTGATAAACATAACAGTCTTACCTCTCCTTCGCAGTGTTTGTCGGTCTCTCAGGGGGCCTTTTCAAGCCTTGGGGAACTGATATCATAACGCTTGCATCTACGTTTACTCATTTCCCCTGGTTCTCTGCTCATTATACTCTGGAAGCCGAAGAGACCCCAGAGTATAACAACAAGTTCAGTCTGAAATTAAACTGCCGAGCAAACCCAAATCTCAAGACCTTCACCCAACATTAGAGATCACCCAGAGGGTGAATTGCACCCCTATATATATAATATATATCAAAGGTAACAAATTATACCTCAATCTGCTCTAGGTTTGGCTTTCTGATGGATCAAGGGCAAAAGATGCAGTTAATTTATTGACCCCTTCCCAACATCCATGGAAATAGTATGTGAAAGTCAGGTCTTTAAGCCATTCCAGCTACAGCCATTTTTTTTAAATTTCACTTTTTTACCTCTCACCTTCCCAAAGCCACACAAAGCCATATTAGGACTTAATTTTTGTGGGATAAATTGTACTTTGAAATTGTATCATTTAATCTTCCATACAATGTACTAGGAAGCTGGAAAAAAAAATTCATAATAGGGTGGAATTAAGAGGAAAACTACATTTGCTCCACTTTCTTATGGGTTTTGTTTTTACGATGTTCACTGCACAGCCAGTGACCTGTTACCTATATTCTGCAAGTTGTTATGATTACGACAATACCAAATTTATATAGTTTCTGTTATTATTAACGCCTAAAAAAAATCCAAAACTTTGAAACAAAAAAATTTTTTCTTGGAGTCGACATGTTTTGACACCCGTAACTTTTTTTATATTTATATATACACGGCTGAACAATGTGTTTTTTTTTGCAGGGAAGATGTGCTTTTTATTTTTATCAGTTTAGGGAATGTCTGATGCTTTGCTTTTTATTACAAATTTTTAGGAAAGCAACATGACAGTTTGTCCGTATTGATTTTATTCCCGCTACGGCTTTCAGCGTATGGGGAAAATACTTTTATATGTATTTAGTTTGGGTATTTTCAAACACAGGGATACATAATTTGCTTATGTTTGGTTATGTTTATATTTATTTAAGATCTAGGATATTTTTTTTATCAAGACTATTTGCTAAGTTATTTCCTTTTCTTAGGCTAGGTTCACACCTGCGCCCTGTCTCCACTCGAGGTTTCCATTCCCCATTCCACTTTAAAAATGTGGAGAGAAAAGTCCTGCAAGCAGCACTTTTCTCTCCGCATTTTTCTGCCCTTTTCAGGTGGAAACTGGGTGCAAACCCGGCAGACCCCATTATAATCTATGGGGTCTGCAGGTTTTTGAGGGTAACCACTTTTTAAAGAAGATTAGGTTTTCATTCGCGGACCCCCAGAACAGAAACTCGAATGCAGGTGTAAACCTAGCGTTATTGTAGATGCAATGGAATAATTAAATGTATAATTAAATGTCTGTGAAGGTGGACACAGCCTTTAAATCAGTTTTATAGGATTAGAAAAAATGATCTGCTTAATTCTACATATATTCTTGCCCTTTGACTGTTTTTGCTGTTGCAGTTGACCCCCATTGTCCTTACTGGGTTGAGCTGCAATACACATACATTATGCATGAAAAAGGGTGGTGACATCTCTGGAAATAAAAGCAAACTGTTTTTTTTCTAATCTCATACAACTTCATTAATTGCTATCTTGTAATAATTTCCCTCTGTCAATGCAGCTAGTCACAGAAGGAAAAACATATGCTTTGAGATATTTTTGCTAAATCTTACTTGAAAAGACCAAATTAACCAGAAAAAATTGTTTTTGCTTGCCTAAGAGAAGAAATCTCATTGGGATTATTTTGAATAACATGCTTGATTATTTTATTACAATATACAAGAAATATTATAAAAGGTGTCATACAGTTCAGAGAAATGTGTCAATATATGTATATTTTTAAGATTAATTTCTAAGTATACTGTTGTATATACCTTATATAGTCCATCAGACATGTCATATTTCACTATTACTTCCATGTGATCTAGATGTTTTCAAGTTGTTGAGGGACAATTGTTTTTGTTCTGGTTTCCATAGGATGACAGCAATGGACATTAACTGTGGCAAAGTAATGCACAAAAACAGAAAGCCCCTTTAACCCCTAGACGTTGATAATCTGGCTATTTAAGTTGCTTTATCTGATGCCCCATGCTGCAGTCAAGTTAAATAAAGTCAAACACCTGTGATTTGCAACTGCCCCTGTAGAAATGATAAGTGCCGGCATCTCCATGCTGAGGTTGTTGTTTGGGAATTACACTGTAATAATTGAAGCTTTTAGGACTTTTATCATCACTTTTATTAACAAAATGTAACTCTTTTTAGTGATCATAGTAAAGTGAAAGAGCCTTCCCATTCACATTGTGCTACAAGAACTTGCTCCCCTGCCAGCCCCTCCCATCACCTTCTTCCTGGATGTTTGCTCTGTCTCAGCAGGGAGCTTAGCTAGAGAACACAAGCAGTTTACTATACTATACTAAACTACTAGTTAATTTACACATGGACCAGGGGTCCAGAAAATAAGCCATGCTGAATATAAAACCTAATTTTTAGTTGAAAAACTATATAAATGTTTTACCCCTGTAATCAGAAGAACTATAAAATCTAATTGTAATATGTTTATGTGCAATAGTATATATAAAAACAGAAGCAAAATTTCCTTTTTTCACATTTTATGGCATCCTTCTGCTTCTAGCAAAAAAAAATAAATCAACTTATTTAACAAATAAGGCCACTTGCATCAAGCCTTATGTGTCCTGAAAAAATTGTAAAAATAGTTGAGATATGCAAAGCCATTAAAAAGATATTGCTGTGTAAAGCAGTGCATACCAAAGTGCTAAATTTGGCCTGAGCATTGAGGCATCAGTGATGCTTGGTCCTGAAAGGTTAAAATGCCGCTCCACCTCCCAGTGATCAGAATGGCACATAAAACATTGTGTTGTCTGGTTAAGAATGCAAAAAGGACACATACATTATGTGTCCAGTGTATTTATTAGGTTAGAGCTCCCCTTATGTTTCCCATTTTCATGACATGTGCATGTTCATGTGTATATACAGTGGGTACGGAAAGTATTCAGACCCCTTTAAATTTTTCACTCTTTGATATTTTTGCAAATTTATTAAAAAAGAAAAACTGAAATATCACATGGTCATAAGTATTCAGACCCTTTGCTGTGACGCTCATATTTAACTCACATGCTGTCCATTTCTTTCTGATCCTCCTTGAGATGCTTCTACTCCTTCATTGGAGTCCAGCTGTATTTAATTAAACTGATTGGACTTGATTAGGAAAGGCACACCTGTCTATATAAGACCTTACAGCTCACAGTGCATGTCAGAGCAAATGAGAATCATGAGGTCAAAGGAACTGCCCAAGGAGCTCAGAGACAGAATTGTGGCAAGGCACAGATCTGGTCATTTTACAAAAGAATTTCTGCAGCACTCAAGGTTCCTAAGAGCACAGTGGCCTCCATAATCCTTAAATGGAAGAAGTTTGGGACGACCAGAACTCTTCCTAGACCTGGCCGTCCAGCCAAACTGAGCAATCGTGGGAGAAGAGCCTTGGTGAGAGAGGTGGAGAAGAGCCTTGGTGAGAGAGGTAAAGAAGAACCCAAAGATCACTGTGGCTGAGCTCCAGAGATGCAGTAGGGAGATTGGAGAAAGTTCCACAAAGTCAACTATCACTGCAGCCCTCCACCAGTCTAGGCTTTATGGCAGAGTGGCCCGAAGAAAGCCTCTCCTCAGTGCAAGACATATGAAAGCCTGCATACAGTTTGCCAAAAAACACAAGAAGGACTCCCAGACTATGAGAAATAAGATTCTCTGGTCTGATGAAACCAAGATTGAACTTTTTGGCATTAATTCTAAGCGGTATGTGTGGAGAAAATCAGGCACTGCTCAGCACCTACACAATACCATCCCAACAGTGAAACATGGTGGTGGCAGCATCATCCTATGGGGTGTTTTTCAGCTGCAGGGACAGGATGACTGGTTGCAATTGAAGGAAAGATGAATGCGGCCAAGTACAGAGATATCCTAGATGAAAACGTCTTCCAGAGTGCTCTGGACCTCAGACTGGGTCGAAGGTTCACCTTCCAACAAGACAATGACCCTAAGCACACAGCTAAAATAACAAAGAAGTGGCTTCAGAACAACTCTGTGACCATTCTTGACTGGCCCAGCCAGATCCCTGACCTCAACCCAATTGAGCATCTCTGGAGAGACCTGAATATGGCTGTCCACCAACGTTCACCTGACGGAAATGGAGAGGATCTGCAAGGAAGAATGGCAGAGGATCCCCAAATCCAGATAGGAAAAACTTGTTGCATCATTCCCAAGAAGACTCATGGCTTTACTAGCTCAAAAGGGGCTTCTACTCAATACTGAGCAAAGGGTCTGAATACTTATGGCCATGTGATATTTCAGTTTTTCTTTTTTAATAAATTTGCAAAAATATCTACATTTCTGTTTTTTTTCTGTCAAGATGGGGTGCTGAGTGTACATTAAAGAGAAACAAAATGAACTTTTTTGCTTTCAGCAAATGGCTGCAATGAAACAAAGAGTGAAACATTTAAAGGGGTCTGAATACTTTTCCTACCCACTGTATGTGTGTGTGTGTGGGGAGGGGAATCTACTAGAAGTACAGATATGTAGCTATAATATGCTTCTCTTTGATAGGGCTGTATATTAGGCTGATCAATCTGTGTTAAACTCAGTAACAAATTTTCTTCTATTGATGATTTAAGACAACCATTATTTTATTATCTAAAACTATTTATAGGGTTTTGAGTTCTACATCAAAAAAACGATAGTTCCTGCCACTGTAAAGAAATATTTTTGAGCATGGAATGTCTCTGTGATTGAACAATTTAATTAACTATTTTTTATGAAATAAAAAAACAAAAATATATTGTGTTCTCTTACTTAGATAATGCTAGAGCACGGTTCACCCTCTCCTCAAGTCCTATGGTCCCTAAAGCCTTCCACATCATCCAGAATTTGAATGCATCTCCTCGCCTACTGCACTGAATAGACTTGTCCCCAGTGTCATATCGAACATCATAGAATTTATCCTGCTGGAAGAGATAGGAGGCTTCCGCTGAATGACATCTTTTAAGCAAGTCCTGGAAAAGATGATGAAACAGACAATGAAATTCTAACAGTGAATTGTATCTATTGTAACTTTTAAATGTAGGAAAATGCCGTCTTTTTGTATTTCAAGGAAAATTGATGAACAATTGCATTGTGATATAACCAGTATTGTACAGTTTATTAAATATCTTCAGGATGAAATAAAGTAATATTTTCTGAACATAGACTTTCAGAATGTGTTCAGCTGATCAGAATTATACAGACTTGGATAGCACACAAGATATGACATACTGAAGCTTCAAAATGATTCAAGATTAGCAAACATGGCTGCTGTCTTTAAAAATGAGCTCCATTTTCTCTTCTCAGGCAGTGATATCAAGTCCATTGATCACATGACCATGCTGCAGTTTAGTGCTATTAATTTGAATGGGACTGAGCTGCAGCATGGCCATGTGACCAACATATGTGATGTCACAGCCTGAGAAGAGGAATTGGAGCTGTTTTACAATGAAAGTGTAGCCCTATTTGGGGGGGGGTATGAGTATTATCCCTCCCGCAACAGACTCTGGCGCTGACCTGTGTGTATAATGGGACCTGAAGCCTTCTCTGAAGGGAAGAGTGGGAACATATATGAAATATATCAGTGCCTCCACCCAGGATAGAGCCTCTGTATTACAGGGAGGATCTCTTCCTGGGACTTACCCATGAAATACAGTTAGTAGCCTTAACAAGGATCACTGTACTAATCTCACAGTCTGAAGAATACATACAGATACCACATAAGGTTATAACAGTAGCTTTATAAGAATCAACAGGGTAATAATACATACATAAAATATACTCAGAACACAGCAATACTACAACAACCAGCAAGTCCTCAACCGTCTTAGGTTATATACCCGGGTATATATATAGATATATAGCAAGAGTCCAGTGCACAATACCTCCAGGCAACAGAAGAGATGCAGGGGCCCCTGTGGATGACTGTGGATCCTCGGATTCTTCCAGGAGATGACAGACAGCCGATCAGGAGATGACGATGATGATGGTGAGATTCTTCACAGGCAGCAAACAGGGCGACGGTGACGGCAGTAGATGCAGGCCTGACTACCCTAACACTGAGTCCTTAACCTGCCAGCTAAACTACTAGTGCCACCGGGCCTCTAACTAGCTAGTTGGCCTTCGGAAGCCTAACCTATCACTGCCCTGAACTATATATATATTGATCCCTAACTACGGTTACTAGCTAGGTCCTGTGAGTATATAGGGGGTAACACATACCTAACTATATACTGTGAAGTAAAGAGGAACAAGTGGCTCTTAGACTCCCCCAGACATAACATGTCTGTCTCAGCAGCTCTGCTCACATCTCTCCCCCCAGCAGCTCTGCCTCACATGTGTCTGACTCACTGTATTTACAAAACAAAACTTGCACTAAATGCCTGGGGTCTCTGAAGCCAAACTGCAGGGGCAAAGAAGCCAGATACATTATATACTAGTAGAAATGGCAGTTCCCTACACTCTCCCTCTGGTGAAATCTTTACGTCACGTCAAAGACATACAAAGTCATAGTATACAGTCAACATTACCAATGACAATATCAATATGGTTGCTTTTGCATTTACAGAGTCACAACAGGTTAATAGGTATACATGCCAGCAGGAGCGAAAATTGGTAACATATTGACCAAAGTGGACACTGCACCCACCCAAGCATGGTATAAATGAGGCTGAGTAGTAAATCTGGGGTCCCCCAAACTATCATATGTCAGCATAGGTGGAGGGTGTCTAATTCTCTCTCCTCTCCGTACCTCTCTCTGAGGTAAACTAGCATGTCCAGGCCCTAAACTAGGGTTGTCTGCCATGGGAGGGGATGGTGCTGGTGGCGTAGGAGAGCTAGATCCCTGCTCATCTGTAGACACAGATCTAGGTACGAATTCTGGAGTTTGAGGGTTCATAGGTCTCCCTGAAGGAGAAGATACTGGTGATCTAGGAACTTCAGGAGCCACAGTCCAATCACTCTCAGGAGTTTCAGGAAGGTCAGGTGGAATATCGGCTAAGGACTGTGGAGAATCGCAGGCCGAGCCATCATTGGAGATATCCATACCATCAATCTGAGGTACAGGCAACAAATGATTTCTATGCCAAGTCCTGATCCTCCCGTCCCGTCCTTTTATCTTGTAGACTGGTATTCCAGGCAACCGATCTACCACTGTAAAGAGTTCACTCCGCCATCGATCAGCCAGCTTATGTTTTGCAGATGCTCCCAAATTCCGTAGCAGAACATGGTCCCCAGGGTTCAATTCTCGGTATCTTACTCGAAGATCAAATCTCCTTTTATTTCCTTCATTCACTTTGGCTGCATTTTCCTCAGCCAGCTGATAAGCACTCTTAAGCGTTTCTTTCAAACGTGCCACGTATCGGTAATGATCTCGATGACTGATACCATCGGTAGAGACTCCCAACAAGATGTCAATAGGTAGCCTAGGCTCTCTTCCAAACATCAGAAAGTATGGTGAATATCCTGTGCTCTCGTGCCTTGTACTATTATAGGCATGCACCATAGCCTCCACTTTTCGACTCCAGGATCGCTTATCCTCAATTCGTAAGGTACCAAGCATATCAAGTAAAGTCCTGTTAAATCTTTCAGGAAGGGCATCTCCCTCTGGATGGTAAGGCGTCGTCCGACTTTTGCGGATGTTCAACAACTGAAGTAACTCTTTGATCAGGTTACTCTCAAAATCCCGGCCTTGATCAGAATGCAACCGGTGTGGTAAGCCATAATGGATAAAATACTTTTCCCAAAGCACTCTTGCAACAGTGACTGCTTTTTGATCCTTAGTCGGAAAGGCTTGAGCATATCGTGTGAAGTGATCAGTCACCACCAATACATTTCCAAATCCTCTGGAGTCGTTGTCAATACAAAGGAAATCTATGCAGACAAGATCCATGGGGCCCGAACTCTTCAAGTGTCCCATGAAGGCCGCTCGAACCGGGACAGTCTTCCTCTGCAAACATCTGCGACAGCACCTACACAGACGAGTCACGGTATCTCTCATTTTGGGCCAGTAGAATCGGTCTTGTATTAGGCCATAAGTCTTCTCAGGTCCCAAATGACCATGATAATCATGCAGACTTCGGAAAATCATCTTCTGAAAGCAGCTTGGAATAACTAGTTGGCGCCTTCCAGGGTGATCATGATACAGCACCACACGATAAAGTAGGCCATTGTCTATTTCAAACTTCTCCCAATCTCGTAGAAGTTGACTGCATTCAGAGGGTAGGGATGTCTTTAACATTTCTCTGTCTTGAGAACTCACTGCTTGATAAAGAGGTCCAATTAAAGGATCAGTCTTTTGACTCCAGATCATTCGCTTTGAAGATATAGAACAACTCTCAAAGGATCCTAAAGCGGCAGGGTAGGCAAACATGTCTGGTACAGCTTCGGGACCTCCCCCAATAGAGTCAATAAGCCGAGTTTCAGAAAAGGCTACTCGGTCTTCAACTACAGCAGCCATGGCACACAAAGCTCCTACTCCAGGACTTGGCACTTCTTCCCATTCATCCACTACTTCCGGACTAGGTAATCCAGGCCGTCTTGATAGAGCATCTGCCCCAATGTTCTTAGGCCCCGATTTATACTTGAGTGTGAATTGGTAGTTGGATAAAGCTGCCAACCAGCGATGTCCTGTAGCATCGAGTTTAGCGGTTGACAAAACGTATGTCAGTGGATTGTTGTCTGTTCTTACTTCAAACGTGGCTCCGTATAAATAGTCATGTAATTTATCAACAATGGCCCACTTGAGCGCCAAAAACTCCAATTTATGTACTGGATAATTTTTCTCGCTGGGAGAAAGACTTCGACTTATGAAAGCTATGGGCCGTAACCCGGCCGGGTATTCTTGGTGCAGCACGCCACCTAATCCTTCAAAGCTGGCATCTACATGTAGCACATATGGCTTATGTGCATCAGCATAAGCCAGAACGGGAGCTTCTGTCAATTTCTTCTTCAACAACTTAAATGCTTCTTCACAATCCGCAGTCCACCTATCGCCAAAAAGGCTTTTGGAAGACCCTTTCTTCTTTCCCGGATCTCCTGCATCACTCTTCAACAGGTCGAGGAGGGCTCGAGCAATTTTTGAATATCCTTCCACAAATCGTCGATAGAATCCACAAAACCCCAAGAAAGATTGCAACTCCGTAATATTTTGCGGTCGGGGCCAATTCACCACAGCTTCAATCTTACCAGGATCGGTAGCAACTCCTTCAGCAGAAACAATATGACCTACATAAGTGACCGAAGATCTACAAAATTTGCATTTGTCAGCCGACAACTTCAGCCCCTCTTCTTTTAAGCGATGGAGTACTCTCATGAGTCGTTCTTCATGTTCTTCCAGCGTCTTTCCAAACACAATAATGTCATCAAGATATACAAGGCATTCCCGGGGCACTAAATCACCTAACACTCTTTCCATCAACCTTTGGAACGTTGCTGGCGCACCTTTTGTACCTTGCGGCATACGAGTGAACTGAAAGAAACCCAAGGGGCATATGAAGGCTGTCTTTTCCTGATCCTCAGGTGCCATTGGGACTTGATAGTATCCCGATCTTAGGTCCAGCACTGTGAACCAACAGTTTCCATTCAGAGCTTCCAGAGCTTCTTCAATTCTCGGCAGTGTATACTGATCAGGTAAGGTTCTCCGGTTCAGAGTTCTGTAATCCACACATAGGCGAATTGCTCCAGATTTTTTTCTTACCACCACAATAGGTGAGGCATAGGGGCTCTTACTGTCCACAATGATCCCCTGACCTTTCATTTGCTGTAGAGTCTGTCTTAACTCATCAACATCCTTTGGAGCAACTCTCCGTGGTCGCTCCCGGAAGGGAGTAGAATCGGTCAATCGGAAAGTGTGTTGAGCACTTTTAGCACAACCTACATCCATATCATCCATGGAGAACACTTCCGATAATTCAGACAACTTCTGTGTCAGTCGCTGATTCCAGGCCTCTGGTAAATGTGGATCACTCAAGTCAAGATTGAGATTAGGGATTGCATCTCGGATTTGAATCCTGCACACTTCAGCGTATGGATTTACTCCAAGCACAGGGTAGCAGTGGGCCACATTCTGGTATGGTCCAATTACAATCGGATGCGGTGAACAGTTCCTCACTGTCACACAGGTAGATAACTCCACTTTATTTCTCCAGTCCTTTCTCTCTGGGATCACCATCCAGCCATTCTGGTTAATCATTTCTTCAGGGGTTTCCATAAGGACATAACTCCCCCCTTCAAGCAAATCGGGAGCAATGCTGGAGGCTACTCTCAGAATTCTCTCCCCGCCGGCAGAAACTTCCACGGTTCTCTCACCGATATGATATACCATTCCATGTCGATAGCCAGTAGACAGGGCATCACAGAGTTCTCTAAGATCAGAAGATATATTCACCGGCTGAGCTGCAGGGTTCCAATCTCTTCCAAGAAACTTCTGAAAAGCATAATGCACTGCGGGACAATTAGTGCCAAGTATCACAGGAGCTGCACAAGAATCCCCTGTATCAGGACAGACAAGAGCCGTAATCTTCATGGGAGCGACACTCTGATCTTCTAATTCAGGGACAGCTATAACTACTTGTAGGCTGCCATCTACAGGATATGATCCTGAATTAAGCCCCCACAATTTCATTTGTCCCGTAGACTGAAGAGGTATATCCCTCAGATACTTTTGGTAGAACGAGCGATAAATCAGGGTCACTTGAGATCCTGTATCAAACAGGGCAGGAGCGGTATGACCATTGACAGTGACTTTGACAACGGACCTGGAGCCCGCGATAGCGCCTCTGGTCTTTACTCGGCCCGCCTTCCTTCGGTGTCTTTGATTCTGAATAGAGAAGACAGCACTGTGTCTCAATCCCTCACTGTCCTCCGTACACTGTCTGGCAGTATGGCCCGTCTGACCACATTTATAACAGGTTCTAGCATC
Source organism: Leptodactylus fallax (assembly GCA_947044405.1). NCBI lineage: Eukaryota > Metazoa > Chordata > Amphibia > Anura > Leptodactylidae > Leptodactylus > Leptodactylus fallax. Next base: position 1,713,457 of record CAMRHE010000186.1, on the reverse strand, counting down.
CTTCCTCCATTGAGTGGCAGTGGGTGGAGTGGCGGACTGTCTAAGTTCTGACCGCTCCACTGGTTTGTCCTTGTTTGAATTAGGAACAACATCTTCTTTAGAGATGCTTTTCGCTTTCTTAGGGGTACTAAAACTAATGTCAGCTTCTTGTTTCTTCACTAACTTCATTAAGTCAGGAAATGGAAGGACTCTATCAGATAGTAAGACCTTGAGTACTTGAGCAAGAGGATGATGAGGTTGTAACCCTCTCACCAACTGACTGGTTCTCATAGCGTCTACCTCTGAAGTAGATATAGCTGCGTGGTACACCAGACGTGAAAGAAGTAACTGTAAACGGTTAATAAAAGTAGAGACATTTTCCCCTTCTTTTTGACGAACCATTCGGTAATCAGTAACCATCTGGGCAAGGTCATAGTATGGCTCAAAGTGATCAGACAGTACTTGTATATAGTCCAATGCACTCACTCCTTCATGAGAGTCTCTGTACAAGCGGATCAATTCTGCAGCAGGAGACCGCAAACTTTCACTGATACGCTGCCGCTTGCCTTCTTCAGAGCAAGACCATTCCTTCAGGCATTGGAGAGTATGTTCTTTCCATATCTCAAAGTTTTCCTCCCCTTGTGGTACTGGGACATTACCAGAGAATACTTTTAGTTTCTTGTAGTGAGTGGCCTGCAGGCCCTGAGCTAACATTTCAGTCAGCCTGGCTAAAGTGCTAATAGCACTGTCACTAGAGGAACTGCTAGCGACGGCCATACTGGGGGGGTAACTGGCTGAGCGGGGTTCTTCCTTTACCTGAACCAGGGGAGGAACAGGAGGTCGGTAATCCCATGTAGTAGCTAGTGGGAGGTTCCCCTCTGAGCTATATCGCTTCTCCATATCAATGACTATTCCCACTTCTAAATCTCAGCAGTGCCTCCAAATGTAGCCCTATTTGGGGGGGGGTATGAGTATTATCCCTCCCGCAACAGACTCTGGCGCTGACCTGTGTGTATAATGGGACCTGAAGCCTTCGCTGAAGGGAAGAGTGGGAACATATATGAAATATATCAGTGCCTCCACCCAGGATAGAGCCTCTGTATTACAGGGAGGATCTCTTCCTGGGACTTACCCATGAAATACAGTTAGTAGCCTTAACAAGGATCACTGTACTAATCTCACAGTCTGAAGAATACATACAGATACCACATAAGGTTATAACAGTAGCTTTATAAGAATCAACAGGGTAATAATACATACATAAAATATACTCAGAACACAGCAATACTACAACAACCAGCAAGTCCTCAACCGTCTTAGGTTATATACCCGGGTATATATATAGATATATAGCAAGAGTCCAGTGCACAATACCTCCAGGCAACAGAAGAGATGCAGGGGCCCCTGTGGATGACTGTGGATCCTCGGATTCTTCCAGGAGATGACAGACAGCCGATCAGGAGATGACGATGATGATGGTGAGATTCTTCACAGGCAGCAAACAGGGCGACGGTGACGGCAGTAGATGCAGGCCTGACTACCCTAACACTGAGTCCTTAACCTGCCAGCTAAACTACTAGTGCCACCGGGCCTCTAACTAGCTAGTTGGCCTTCGGAAGCCTAACCTATCACTGCCCTGAACTATATATATATTGATCCCTAACTACGGTTACTAGCTAGGTCCTGTGAGTATATAGGGGGTAACACATACCTAACTATATACTGTGAAGTAAAGAGGAACAAGTGGCTCTTAGACTCCCCCAGACATAACATGTCTGTCTCAGCAGCTCTGCTCACATCTCTCCCCCCAGCAGCTCTGCCTCACATGTGTCTGACTCACTGTATTTACAAAACAAAACTTGCACTAAATGCCTGGGGTCTCTGAAGCCAAACTGCAGGGGCAAAGAAGCCAGATACATTATATACTAGTAGAAATGGCAGTTCCCTACAAAAGTATCCCTGTTTTCTAATCCTAGGTAACCTCTTAAAAATGTAACAGTTGTTTCTTTTGACTTTTCAGGATAAGCTTCCATGTGAGAATACACAAGGAGTGACAGTACTTCTGACCATTATGACACTTAGCTCCAGCATCAGACTAAATCTCTCTATGCTTTAATCTCTCTGCCTGTGCTTTCTCTCCCCCCTACAGATACTTCTATAGACATCTGTTATCTGACATCTGTAATCTTTGTTCTGAAGTCCATATACTTGAGATGATACAGCAGACTTTTATGAGGACAAAATAAGACATCTAACTCTGATAAGACATATTACAAAGCTTCTTATAATTGTAAAATTGTGGCCAAAAGTTTTGTGACTCATGCTAGCAGCGCTCACCTTTTTTTCTCTACAATCATTCTTCCAGAAGCCAATTCTCTCAAAGAAAAACATCGAGGACAGACTGACATTCTGCAGGAAGTACAGAGATTGGACTACGGGGGACTCGGGTAAAGTTATTTTCTCTGAAGAAACCCCCTTCAAACTATTTGGGACATCTGGAAGAATTATTGTCTGAAGATGAAAAGGTGCCCTGTAGATGTTGCCTACCCTGCTTCCTTGGTAGGTGTTTCTTCACACCCTACATACTATACACTATATTCTACCCACAGACAGTTTGTGATGCTTGAACTTGTAATGCTGTATTCTGAGAAAAGTATTCTGGACAAATAATGTCACTTTCTGTTAAAATTCAACCTTCATAACAATATTTCTCAATAGTATCTGCTGGATTCAGATAAGAATTCATGGTGTGATGCTCTGTGTTTCTAACTGATGACATCACCACATAAGATAAATTCACTGTTATTTACCCAATATAATGACAGTGTTCATGTAAACGCTATTGTACCAAGCTGTATAATGAATCTTTTTCCAGAGAACTAAATCTTTCATAATATATAACTGTACATTAACTTATAAAGTTATAGTTATTATATAAGATATAATAGCATTATATAGAGTATAAAATACAGAATAGACATTTCTATTAAAGGGTTTGTTCTACTATAAGAGAATGTCTGATTTCTCCTGCAACCAGTACCAGACATGTCCATAGGTTGTGCCTGGAATTGCGCCTCAGTTCTATTTACTTCTTTAAAGCTGAGCTGCAACATCACATGTAATTCATGTTTGGTGCTGTTTCTAGGAGACATGTTTTACTTATTCTTCTATAACCTATTTTAATCCAGTTGACACTTTACCTCTCTTCTGTAGATGTTGCACAAAATTTTGCAATTTATGGTAAATGAAGTAACAGTAAACATATTCCCGACATCAGAAAATACTTTAACCCTAGCATGGGTAATGGGGGCCTTTTAGGCCCCCTTTTTTGCTATTATCTGCAAAATTACTTTAGTTAGAATTTTGAAATTCTAGGTATTCCTCAAGTATGTCATTGTTGGTAATATCCAGTTGTTCATATAATTTTTTTGATAGGCATTTTGGTGTAACAATGCTTGTTGGGGAAAACCACATCTGTACAGAACAGGGGCCCCTGTTTAGGCCCCTGCTATTTTTATAATGTACTCAGCAGTTTTTGTGTCTCAAGTTACTTTATTTGTAGTCAGGGTTGCTGGTGGAGGGACCAGGGGGGTGGATGATGCCATGTGAGGATGTCATGTGATTTTGGGAGGGAGTGATAAGGTCATGACAGCATCGCAGGTGCTTCTGAACACAGTAATGAGCTGTGTAGAGAGTACTGAGGACAGTATATTCTTGAAGGACCTTTGCCATGAACTTGTAATGCCTCACATGATGGAGAGAAGCAACATGAAATGCTTGCCAAAGCAAACTAAAGAAGCAATGAAACGGTGTGGCGTACAGTTTCAGGATATTCCAGGGCCAGGAGAAAGAAAACAAAAGCGTTGTTTCATTTGTCCAAGAAACTTAGAGAGGAAAAATGAGTGATATTTTACCACTTGTGGGGAAAATGTCTGTAAAGAACATTCTTCAGAAAAGATAACATGTGAAAATTGTTTGGAAGACCAATAAAATTGAAAAGAAAAAGTTAGAAAAGAAATGTAGCTGCAGCTAGTTTACTCTAGATTTATATACCTATATATGTGTGTTTTTCATATCTTTGTTTGAAATGTGGAACAAAAAATGTTTTCTACAAAAAATTATAATTAAAATGTTGTACATTATTCATATCTTATTTTGCAATTTTGAAATAAACTTATAAAAGTTATTTATGTGAGTTTCTCCATATGATTTGCATGGGGGCCTAAAAGGCCCCCATTATGTAAAAGTGTAGATTTGTGATGTCACTCATGCTAGGGTTAACCTAATGTATTTAAGGACAATTCCATAATTCACTTAGGGCAATGGGGTGATATTTGTTAACCACTTCATACCGCCCATAGACTATATACGTCTGGAAGGTGGTTGTCAATTTCTGCAAGGACGTACCGGTACGTCCAAGCAGAATTCAGCAGCTGCACAAAATCGTGCAGCTGCTGAAACTGAGAGCCGGCTGTAACTTCAGCTGGAGCTCCCAGAAAGAAGACAGGGAAGGTTTATTACCTTCCCTGCCTTCCCGATCGCTGTGTATACAGCGCTCAATGAGTGATGTATACAGTGCTATGGGCACCGCCATCTTGCAGCTCCCCTCTGACCTGAGGCTAAATGTACCAGCCCCAGTCACAGGGGAAATCAGCCTCCCCAACAAAAAAAAAGTGATCATATGTCCCCAAAGGTCTATTATGACCTTATGGGGAAATAATGTAAAAAATAAATAGATAAATAAAAATGAAAAGAAAAGTAAAAAAAAAAGTAAATAAAATAATTAAAAAAATAAATAAAATAATACGCCAATAAAACACCCTTATTAAAGGTTATAGCCCCAACCCCGACGACACCATACAAAATAAAAAATTACCGTAACGGAGAGTAAAAACTATTTTAAAAAGTTTTTTAGTAGCACTTTGTGTTATTAAATAAAAAAAAAATAAATAAAAGTTAAAACACATTTTCCCTCTTCTTTTGTTTAGATTTTCCCGGATATAAAAAAATTAAAACACATATGTCTGGTCTAGAAGGGGTTAAAGCATCTGGTATAGAAGTGGTTAAAGTGTCTAGAAAAAAAAAAATTTTTCTTTGCCTATAGCAACCAACCACAGCACAGCTTTCAATTCTTATAGTGCTCTTGGAAATGAAAACTGAGCTGTGATTGGTTGATGTGGGCAACAAACACAGTTTTTCTTTTAGACAGTTTTGTAAATCTGCCCAATAATGTTTACATGGGAATAAGCAGTATTTCCCTTTAAGCGTCAGTTAGTTATTACATTATATGCCTACAATGTAATTCTGGACATGCAGAAAGCTAAGGGACAGAAGTATAGGCAGACAACTCATTTCCTAACTGAATTGCTGCTGCCAGTGCTTCTAATCACCCAGCCAACTTTTGTGTAGGTGTGATAGATATAAATACGTTTAGCCATTGTTCCTCTTTATCATACTTTTAGACCAGCTGCTGTTGCTGGCTTTAATGATCCTATAGCGTAGCGCCTGCTAACAGAAATGATAGAGCATGCTAAATTTCTTGCATTACTCCTAGTTTGATGAATAATGAGAAATGTTGCAAATCATATTGGGCTTTGATAGGAAATTCGTTCACTCGGTATAATGCAAACCAAACCAATCTCTGTAATGATTGCTATAGTCCCCAAAGAAATGCCATCTGTTTTCTATGCCTTTGCTTTATGATATAAGTTGGCTGCTCTGTACGTTTCTGCTATAAAAGTTGACAGTATTTCAACAGTGCATTAAATACTGGCGGTGGGAAAAAAAACCAAAAAACAAAAACAATTCAGTCTCCTTCAAGTACTGTACGAATGATGATATTGAGAAAGTAAGACAGTCTTAAATTTTCTTGACAACTCCTGAGATGGCAATTTTGGTATTTTCACATAAAAATCAAAGGTCAAACTAGGAAGGTATATATATATCTATATATATAGATATATATATATATCTATATATATATATATATATATGTATCGCTGTTATCAGATCTAAAAATCAGTCCATTGTCATGCGATGGACAGTCTATGGGCAGGTAACAGAATGTTACATTAACAGTAATGAGGAACTGATATAGAAAGTACATTGCAAAAATTGTATACATTTTTATTTATTTGATTAAATTGGGCAACCCCTTTAACATATAGTAATGCATGGATCAGTAAAATTCTAGACATGATTCTAATCTAGATAGGAAGCATCAGAACTGGCGCTTGATGATGTCACGTTGCCACATACGAAGTCACTAGTCTTTTAAATGGTAAGTGGCAGGTGGGGAACTTGTTATAGATTTGATATCAAGGGCACCAGCTTATGTGTTTGTCTTGGTAACTATATCTCACATATCAAAGCCTATTATATTTATGCAGTAAAACTTCAATATAAAACTTTTTTTGTATACATGGCTCTTTAAATAGCAATTACAAGTGCAGACTTTTTGTAGAAGCTCGGCCCAGCGATAAAGCAAGATATGTATAGAAAAAGACAGACTTGAAAAGGCTGAGTGGCACTTTGACTAAGAGCCTGAAAATGAGAAAGCCTGTACTGATTATACGGAAGAACAGACTCGCTAAAGATAATGAATTCATACAAGTGAAGACTTTTTTTTTTATTCCCACTGTGATAGTCACAGGTTGATCCAGGTAGAAAATTACTTTTTGACTACCGAATTGCAGTTCTTTAAAAGACAGGTAAATCAATCAGTTTATCTTACAATGGAGTAGGCGTCATGGTTCCTTAAGCCAAAAAATTAGGTGGCAATAGTTCTATTCATTAAAACTACAACAAAATTGGTGAAGTGTAGAATTGTTTGTAAAATAAACATGGGTCTAAGGCAGCAGCACAAAAACAGATCAGGAGATCCAACTACAGTCTCGCAATGTTATTATTCTACAACACCCTATTCTGAATTACTGCAGATTGTGACACCTAAACATCTATATAATGAATATGAAAAAACATTTAGTTCCACGCTTATTTTTCAGAACGGTTTATATACTATTATTTGTACTGTAGCTGCTTATATAATATCAACAACAATGCTTTCAGATGGTAATCACCCACATTAGCCCTTGTCCTTAATGGGGCTTACTAGCTAATTTTATTACTTTAAACAGGTTTTGTACATTTTAGGGAATAGGATTTGTTACTGGAAGCCTTAGGCCATGTGTAGGAGAGATGGCAGAACATGTACATGGCCCTCTCCATGGAAGGCTAAGGTGTTATGGAGCCAACCAAGCTAATAACTTGCTCAGGCTTCAAAATAGAGTCACAAACATGCATGCGCACCTCTCCACTTCTTATTACCTGGATAGGTTCGCAAATGGCCCTTAAGGTGGTAAAAACATAACATTTGGTGAAGAGTTCAAGGTTTCTCTACAAAATACAGCATGTCATCACTTGTTTTTAGTTTAGGCTAACAATTTCAGAAGCCAAAAAACCCCAGCGGGCAACTATACTTTCTGCCCTTTTCCCCCATATACTGGCTTGGCTGAACTGACATGTGTCCTCAATGAACTTATCTAAGGGAATATGTTGTTGCCAATAAAAAGAAATAAGCATGTTCAAATCCATCATTTCCAATCATTCTTTCTCTCAACATCTTCTGTTACGTGAGAGTCAAGTCTCTATGGCCTAGGATTCTGTATGTGCTCTACTGCCTCATGCAGAGTCTTAAGCTCTGTGACTTTTTTATTCAGTTCAATGGACTGAGACAGCATCTAGACCTGAGGTAAATGTCTCACTGCCATTGTCCAATATACTGCTCGAGACTTTATATTTATACATAAGTAAAGAACATATAATAAAATTGAGTGATACCCTGAGTAATTGCACATGTGCTGAGTCAAGATTCCATCATACACATTAGTTAATTTGCTGGTCTCAGAAAAGGTAGTGGGTTGGTCCAACAATTATCTTTAGATGGTCAAACATGTTATCTGGCTGTTGGTCAAATGGTTGTTCATCCAATAGCTGTTCCTTCTGTTAACTCCTCAACCCCCATACAAATAGAATTGGCTCAGTTGAGTGGATTTGCCATGAGGAGAGAGTCCAATAAGATGGTCATCCATTTGGCCATCTTTCCCCTGATGTGTATGACCACCTAAATGTATATGGGCACCTTTTGTCCTCAAGCCCTATTTTGTAGCTACAATTTTCATTATAGACAACCTGCCGCCTTAATAATGCAGTTTGATCTGCAGTAAGTAAGTTGTAAAGAAGGAGTACAGTAAAGTGTTCTGTAGAATGCTAAACCTGAATGCTGAACCTGAAGGAGTTACACAGGATTAGAAAACATGTCTGCTTTCTTCTTCTCAGAAAGTGACATCACGTCCATTGGTCATATGGCAATCCTATTAAAATGAAAGCGACCACAATGCAGCATGGCTATATGATCAATGGACATCACTTCCTGAGAAGAAGAAAGCAGTCATGTTTTCCAAACATAGATAACCCCTTTAAGAGCCTAGTGGGTAGTACTATGCAGTGACTGACAGGTATCTCTGTGTGCACTCTCATACAGGGGATGTTGTCAGTCTTAGAGTGTGACCACCCGTGGGACGCCTATAGTCAAAATTAGCAGAGTTTTAGAATAACAAATGACAAGTCATACAGTCCTTGTCTACAAAACTATATATTAATCTACTTAGCACCTCCTGTTCTGTATACTACCTGCAGAATGCACAGCACATTCAGGTTTCCTTTAATCCAATTTGCTATTATTCATGAAAAGTTACAGAACAATGCTGTTTCTAGGGAAGAAATGTTTACTTTACAGCTTACAAAGTTCCCAAATGACTGTATGCACCACTTGGATCCTTTGCAACAATTAAACACATTAATAGATTACATGTCCTATGTGTGTGGGGGCTTGAGAAAAAGAAATATGAGTCAGAATATACTACAAGAGTGCTATAAAATATTAAATAATACCTATAAACAGTAATGTACTTTTCTTTAATGCAGAGCAATATACTTTCACTGATATCTCACTAGTATGTTTGTATATAGGTTTGTGTATGGCTGGATTTATCCTTGATCTGATATCAGCACCCCATGTTTGTAGTACTTTTTCATCAGGACAGAAAACTACCTAAATATATAGTCTTTATAGTTACCACAAGGTACTACAAGACATGGAATAGTAGGCAGCTAGCAATAATGACATCAGTGGGGGCAGTAGTATCTATATGGAGATGAGTGAACCAGTTTAGATCAAAATGGATTCAACTTGAAATTTTCCAAACGTTTTAGGCTCAATCTGAAAACAAACTTTGGGGGGGGGGGTTCCTCTTTCGGCCTCCTGGGTGATGTCACATGTCATGGGGGAACCACTGAGGTCTGCCATTTGGTTTCAACAGTCAGATGGGGAGCACCAATACCATCACGGTTTTGGCAAGTCACCCAGGAGGCCAGAAGATCCTGAGGAAGCAATGGACACCACAAGAATGCCCTGGAGAGGTGAAAGAAAGTGAGCATATCTGTTTATTATGTTTCTGCACCTCCATGTATTATAATAAAAGCACTTCTGGTTAGCAATTAAAGAATCTTTGGACCAATTCACCCGAGCCTGGAGTGAAACGAATCTTTAGAGGTTCACCCATCTCCATATCTAAATTACATCCTGATAGATGCATCCTGAATAGCTTGTGTTCAAAATTCTCTGTGGAAATTCTATTTTCTGAGACCTCGGTACAAATAATTGTTCTATGATTTGTACATAACTGGACATATAAATACACAGGGCATCACATATTAACCATTAAGATTCTAGAAGAGTTGGGCAAGAGATAAAGAGATTATTTTCTATTATTGTGTTACACATCTGACTGCAGAATACTCATTACAGATGATACTAATGTGAAATAAGTCCCTGACTTGGTTGCAGCCTGCTGTGATAGAAATTGATGTCGGTATCTCTGTCACAGCAGAATGCACAAGAATTCTCTTCAATCTCTGCTCTGTTTATTGGATGCATTTTGCATTCAAACAAATATAGGCTGATTTCATCAAATGTGTTAAGCTATTTCCTACTAATATATATATAAACACTTGTGCATTATCTGGCTTAAATCTTGCTTCTCCAGCGTTCATTATAACAATATTGCACTTAATAGATATGAAAATAAAACACTATCCATTTACGCTTGAAAAATGGGAATTGCCTTAACTTCAAGATGTACATCTCAGTAACATGCATATATTCTGATAATGGGAATTGGCTTTACTTCTAGATGTGGATTGAAGTAACATGCATATATTCGGATAATAAAAACTGTAGATATAGACATACACAAGAAAAAAACTGCCTATTCAGCTATACAGGGGACCAGTGTCCATGGGGGTCAACACCATCTTTAAAGAGGTCTCCCATAAAACCAACTGCCCTTAAGTAAGTTGCATATAAAAAACTTAAAAATCTATCAAATATACTTTCATTAAAAATAATGCACCATTACCTACATACATGATTCCCATGTGCCTAATTCAGGCAGCGACCTGTCAGTCAAATTGTCATCCTGCTTAGGTATCCCTTTAGCAGAGTGAGACTGTGTTGTTTGACTTCCTGTTGCCAGTCCCCACAATGTGCTTGTCTTATTGAACATGCTCAACTTTGTCCATAGACTTGTATGGGCGCCAGAGCTTCACTCCAGAAAGTACAGATCATAGAAACGCTGAAACTTTTTATTTTTTTTTTAAACCTATATGTATTTTTATGTTTAACTGTATACTACGTGTGGTCCCATGTATAACGTTCATGATATATAGTGTATAAGTGTTCATGATATATAATTTTATATAATTGTATTAGTAAAACATCCATGTCGCTAGAGGGAGCTTGCATTACACGCATATATACAGCTTTCTTTGAACTCAGTGTGCGCTGTATATATTTGTATGCTGTAGGTTCCCCTAGTGACAGCTGCAGGCAGTCAGAATTGTAACAGTGTTATGACATATAGCTAGAACATGACACAGAGGATAATCTATAACATACAGGGTATGTCAACAAATTATAAAATGAAAATAAAGGAGTAAAATGGTAATCTCTTAATGGGATTTAAAACTATTTAAAAAGTGTCCAGAAAACAAATACCATAAATGATTTTAGTATAAAACTATATTTCTTATTTTACATAAAAATAAAAAAGTAAATATATTTTATATCACCATGACCATAATAACTTGTTCTAACCATGAACAATATAAAAAAATAAATAAATACAAAAAACACTGTTTACTGTACTTTTCCTTCTATATAGAACATACATTTCATATAGCTACAAAAGTCAATGAAAACATTATAAGGTTATGGCTAATGAAAGGTGGAGATTAAACCAAAACTCAGGTTTAGGCTCCTACTGATGACATACATGTACAGCACTCGAGCAAGTAGGCTCTTCATTCTTACACTAGACATTGGCTTATATTGTAGAATACTATATTTTCACTAGCAGTGGTGCAGGGTATTGCAACTTTGTCCTATTCAAGTGTATGTATGCCTCCATTTAGTATAGATACATAATATAATACGCATATTGTATTATAGAGGAACTGTATTCTTTCTTAGAAGCAATACCTCACTGAGACACTATAGGGCAGCATTGAGTTTATTTACATTATGTGCTGCCTTTCTGAATTTATATACATGGTATTGTATTGTACAAGTGCCATGACTAATGTTTGCTTTTTCAAGATGCTTCTAAATTGCTTCTGATCTGCTCCATCTTCAGCAGGAGAGCAGCGGAGGGCTGGAAAGTAGTTAAGTATTGTAGCTTAATGATCTTTTGCTCTACTGCTGAATGTGTAAAGCAGGTTAGCTCCTGCTCCAGCTAGTTGTCTTACAACCAGACACAGGACAGTGAACAGGAGCAACCTGCAAGCTGAGTTCCTTTAAAAACTTTCTGCAAGTTTACCTAGAATAATTGATGCTGTTTTGAAGGCAAAGAGTGTTCACCCCAAATATTGATTTAATTTAGATTACCCTTTTGTTCATTCACTTCATTTTAATTGACACATAAACTATTAACATTTCTATTTTTTTTAATCATTCTTCCTTTGCATCATTTTTTCCACACCTGCCTAAAACTATTGCACAGTACTGTATTTAGTGGAAGGCACTGTAATGGGAAATTAACAAAGTAAGGGATGAAGTAATAGGCTATATATCTATCTATCTTGTACATTTCCTTTAAGACTAAGGCTCCACAGTGCTAAAGCGCAGCGTTTTGGCTGAGGCAGAAAAGGTGCGCCAACAACCACTGCATTTTACATTACCTGCAAAGTGGATGGGATTCTGGCTAATCCCATCCATACATTGCAGAAAAATGTCTTCATTGGAAATGCTGCTATTTCCAAAACCTTTGCGTTTTTGAAAATCTCAGAATGTCAATTATACCTACAGAAATGCTGGCGTTTTCCGTATAGGTATAATATGGGCAGAAAGTCCGCAAAGGAAAACTCTTCAAACTTTCTGTGAAAAACAATAGGAAAAAAATGTGATGCTTTTCTGCAGGACTGACTGCAGCCTTTAGTATTTTTTTTAGCGAAAGCTGGAACTGAGGAGTGATAAAATATGTAAAATGAGCTGTTACAGTGTAAGTCAGACAATCCACAAAAAACAGGTAGAAGACACACCACCTGTTCTGAGGGTATTGGCTAAATATCTGTAACGTATAACAATTATTAGCGTAGAGCCCCCTAGATAAATAAAAAATGGGGTCTAACCTACAGTAACTGAGGACTAGATGTCAACCTCAGATACCATATAAGGCTGAACAGACACTAACACCACAGGATATGTTAGTGAGCTATGTACAGCATCAGTTATGTGGGAAGCTGAGCAAACAGACGCTCTACCACACTTGCGGTGAGCAGGGTTAGAAACTAATGCCAGCTCCCCTAAAGGCTAAGACAAGTGCTGCAGAGAGATGCCTTCACCAACAGTTGTTAAGACTAAGGAGGAGTAGTCTCAAAAGTCTCATGTATATGGAACTATTATTGGTTTGGGGGCATTTTGGACCTGACAGACTCCCTTCAACCCCTTAACACTCTGTGCCATACTATTACATCTCACTGGGACACATTACACAACCAGGACCCGGTACTAGCTGCAGGAGTTGGAAAATGCTCATTAACCTCTCAGATGTTGTAATCAATAGCAATCATGTTATCTGGGTGATTAGATTAGTTTTTCCCCCTTAACCGCCTAGGTTCGCCCACAATGAGATTGCAGGTTCTGAGGGGTTATCAATAACACATAAGGAATATATGTGTAATGTACTAAAGCATTGTAGTACACTGTACAGGGTATCAAGAGATCCCTGGATCAAATCCCGTTATGGAGCAGTAATTTTTTTTTAAAAAAGTTCAAAACGTAAAAAAAATATAAAAAATAAATAAATGGTAAAAAGTTTAAAAAGTTTACAGTTTAAAAATAATGCAATTTAAATATAATTTAATACAAAATGTAAGCAAAATTAATCAACATATTAAGTATCACTGTGTACAGGTAAGTTGGCAATATCCAAAAATAAGGTAAAAAAAATAAATACAACAATGTGCAAGTTAATGTATTTTGGTTACCTCACCTCTTTCCTCCAAAAAACTATGAAATGTGATCAAAAAACAGTACATACCAGAAAATGGTACTGATCAAAACTACAACTTGTCCCGTAAAAAAATGCCCACCAGTGACAAAAAAATTTAAAGTTATGGACGCCATTATTCAGCGCCCCCAGGCAAATTGTTTACTGCAATTCAAAAGAAAAAGGACAGTGCGCATGTGCGACTTAATAAGTATAAGTACGACCATTTATAGATAATAAATTATTTTTAGTACAATATTCTGACAACAGACAAATATTTTAAAAACATCTAAAAATGCACCCACATGTGCAAGTACACAACTATAGAGGCCCCTGGTTCATCATAAACCAACAGACCTCCATATCTCACCATCCACTGCAGCTCTGAATGTGAGACTACCATCATTTTACTGAAAATCATCTTGGCTATCTCATACATAAATTTGACATGCAACTATTTAGCATGTGATTAGTTATGCAGATTGTCATGTAACTGCATTGTTACTGTTTTGCTCCTGATAGTGGTAAAGTCTTTTTCTTCTTGTATACTACAAAATACAACCTGTTCTCACATTCCCTAATAGCTCAGTGTGTTATTAGGTTGATTCCCAAGCGAAAGGTCACTGTTTCAAATCGAGGATCAGCCATAAAGAAGGTTTCCTAAGAAAAGAGAAACAGCATCTTCTAGCTCATCGATAGCAGTCAAGAAAATTGCCAAACTGTGTCATGACAGTTAGAAGAATATGAAATAAGTCCATCCATCCATTCAAAATCCAAGTGGTAAATGTCCAGGCAAAATCACAAGGTCTATCAGTTTTGGGGCAACAAACATGGCAGTGGAGATGGCTCATATACTTTCTAATAGTGAGATCACAGATGTCCATGAAAGCACTGTGCGATGTGCATTACAAAAGTCTGAAATGGTGGCTTGTTATAAGAAGCACTGGCTCGAGTTTGTACGAAAAGTGGTCAGTAGAAGATTGGAAATGAGTGATTAGGAGCAATGAGATGAAAGTCAATAGACTAGGTGAAAATTGGTCGGGAAGATACAAGGGAAAAGGGGGCTAACGGATCGAGAAATTGAAGGAACTGTTAAGTTTGGTGGAGGAAGCCTGATGATATGGGGTTGTTTCGCAGCGAAAGGCATTGGATACTTGACCGGGATCGATGGTGGTATCAATGCTGAGCTATATGTGAGTATCCCACATGACGAGTTACTCTGTACACTCGAGTACTATTGGTATGAAAAGGACAACATATAGTGTTCTAGCAGGACAACAACCCAAAGCATATGTCGAGATTAGCTAAGAAATGATTCAATGACAATGTAGTGGTGCTGGATTGGCCTCCACAGTCTCCAGAACTCAACCCAATCAAACACTTGTGGGTAGAGTTGAAGAAAAGCTGTATTTGTACCCAAGTGAGTCAACCAGTATGCATCAATATTGGGACCTGGGATCAGATTTTGGTCGAGACATGCTCAAATCTGGTAGAGAGCAAGTTCAGAAGAATTCAGGCAGTGTTGAAAGCCAAATGTGGATTTACAAAATAATAAAAATAAAAATTTAGATTTTTAGAAGCAAAACAGTAACAATGTACTTACATGACAAGAATCTGCATAATTAATCATATGCTAAATAGTTTCAAGTCAAATTTATGTATGAGATAGCCAAGATGATTATCTATAAAATGATGGGAGTCTCATGTTCAAAGCTGTAGTGGATCGTGAGATATGCAGCCTGAAAGTCAAAAGTTCCAAACATTGTTACCCTTTTGCTTGTCAGTGTAAATAAGCTATGAATTTAAGAAGATGGAAAATAGGAAAAAATCACCAAGCATTAATGGCCAAACTACCCTGTATCCTTAAGAGGTTGAGCTTCTGAGGGTAACTGTTTAACCCCTTTCCGCCGGAGGAATTTTTCGATTTTCGTTTTTTGTTTTTGACTCCCCCCCCCCCTTCCAAACGCCATAACTTTTTTATTTTTCCGCTCTCAGAGTCATATGAGGTCTTAATGTTTGCAGGACAAATTTTTCTTCATGATGCTACCATTAGTTATTCTGTACAATGTACTGGGAAGCTGGAAAAAAATTCAGAATGGGGTGGATTTGAAGAAAAAGTGCATTTGTGCGACTTTTTTACGGGCTTCATTTTTACAGCGTTCACTGTGCAGCCAAGATGACATGTCTCCTGTATTCTGTTTTGGTACGATTCTGGGGATACCAAATTTATATGGTTTTATTTACATTTTAACCCCTTAACAAAAATTCAAAACTGTGCAAAAAAATTTTTTTTTCTAAAAGTCGCCATATTCTGACTCCCGTAATTTTTTTATACTTCAGTGTACTGGGATGCATAGGTCGGGACCAGGTGTACTTTTTAGTTATACCATTTTGGGGAATTGCTGTTGCTTTGATCACTTTTTATTCACATTTTTATCAGAGGCAAAACAGTGCAAAAAAACGGCGGTTTGGAACTTTTGATTTTTATATATTTATATAGATTTGTAGACTGGGTGTTTTCGGATACAGGAATACCTAATGTGTATGTGTTTAACAGTATTTAAGTACTTTTATATGTGTTGTAGAGAAAGGGGGGTGATTTGAACTTTTAATATTTTTTTATTTTTTATATATTTTTTTTACTTTTGAAATTTTTTTTTTGCATTTATTAGACTCCCTAGGGGTCTTGAACCCCAGGGGGTCTGATCACTAATGCAATGCATTACAATACTAATGCATTGCAAAAAATGGCATTTCTATTGCAGTGGTATATGACTTTAGTTTAGGGGTCGTCAGACTTACAATTATTGACCGGCACTCGGAGTACCTCATCTTTGATTTTTTAATTAAAATCGGCACGCCGAACAAAAAAGGTTGCCTACCCCTGGTATATATAGTTACAGTGGGGAAAAAAAAGTATTTAGTCAGTCTCCAATTGTGCAAGTTCTCCCACTTAAAAATATGAGAGAGGCCTGTAATTGACATCATAGGTAGACCTCAACTATGAGAGACAAAATGAGAAAACATATCTAGAAAATCACATTGCCTGATTTTTTTAAGAATTTATTTGCAAATTATGGTGGAAAATAAGTATTTGGTCATCCACAAACAATCAAGATTTCTGGCTCTCACAGACCTGTAACTTCTTCTTTAAGAGGCTCCTCTGTCCTCCACTCATTACCTGTAGTAATGGCACCTGTTTGAAATTGTTATCAGTATAAAAGACACCTGTCCACAACGTCAAACAGTTACACTTCAAACTCCACTATGGTGAAGACCAAAAAGCTGTGGAAGGACGCCAGAAACAAAATTGTAGACCTGCACCAGGCTGGGAAGACTGAATCTGCAATAGACAAGCAGCTTGTTGTGAAGAAATCAACTGTGGGAGCAATAATTAGAAAATGGAAGACATACAAGACCACTGATAATCTCCCTCCATCAGGGGCTCCACACAAGATCTCACCCTGTGGGGTCAAAATGATCACAAGAACGGTGAGCAAAAATCCCAGAACCACATGGAGGGGGACCTAGTGAATGACCTGCAGAAAGCTGGGACTAACGTAACAAAGGCTACCTTCAGTAACCCACTACGCCACCAGGGACTCTGATCCTGCAGTGCCAGACGTGTCCCCCTGCTTAAGCCAGTACATATCCGGGCCCGTCTGAAGTTTGTTAGAGAGCATTTGGATGTTCCAGAAGAGTATTGGGAGAATGTCATATGGTCAGATGAAACCAAAGTAGAACTGTTTGGTAGTAACACAACTCGTGGTGTTTGGAGGAAAGTGAATGCTGAGTTGCATCCAAAGAACACCATACCTACTGTGAAGCATGGGGGTGGCAACATCATGCTTTGGGGCTGTTTTTCTGCAAAGGGACTAGGACAACTGATCCGTGTAAATGAAAGAATGTATTGTGAGATTTTAAGTGCAGACCTCCTTCCATCAGCAAGGGCATTGAAGATGAAACGTGGCTGGGTCTTTCAGCTTGACAATGATCCCAAGCACACCGCCAGGGCAACGAAGGAGTGGCTTTGTAAGAAGCATTTCAAGGTCCTTGAGTGGCTTAGCCAGTCTCCATATCTCAACCCCATAGAAAACCTTTGGAGGGAGTTGAAAGTCTGTGTTGCCCAGCGACAGCCCCAAAACATCACTGCTCTAGAGAAGATCTGCATGGAGGAATGGGCCAACATACCAGCAACAGTGTGTGCCAACCTTGTGAAGACTTACAGAAAACGTTTGACCTCTGTCATTGGAAACAAAGGATATATTACAAAGTATTGAGATGAACTTTTGTTATTGACCAAATACTTATTTTCCACCATAACTTGCAAATAAAATCTTTAAAAATCAGACAATGTGATTTTCTGGATTTGTTTTCTCATTTTGTCTCTCATAGTTAAGGTCTACCTATTATGTCAATTACAGGCTTCTCTCATCTTTTTAAGTGGGAGAACTTGCACAATTGGTGGCTGACTAAATACTTTTTTTCCCCACTGTAGGTACAGAAATATTGAGACAGTCACACAATCTTTATGATTTGGCTCTGCATGTTATCTCTCTAATGGATTTCTTCTTTTTTTCAGCCTAATGATGGTCTGTTTCACTTTCATTGAGAGATCCTTTGACCGCATGTTTTGGTTTCACAGCAACAGCTGCCAAATGCAAATGCCACACCTAGAATCAACTCCAGACCTTTTACCTGCTTAATAGATTTTGGATTAATGAGGGAATAGCCCATGCACCCCTTTAAAGCTTTTGAGATAATTGTCCAGTTATGTTTGGTCCCTTGAAAAAGGGGCAACTACATAATATTACAGAGCAGTAATTCCTAAACCTTCTCTCCAATTAGGATGTGAATACCCTCAAATTAAACCTGAGATTCTGCAATTTAAGCTCATATTGATTATATAACTGTATCTTGAATATATTTAGGTAAACAGCTAAAATGCCAAAACTTGTGTCCCATCCAAATATTTTGGGACCTAACTGCCTAAATACATGAAAATTTGGTTCTTGGTTAAAATTTTTATCAATTTGTGTAAGCCATTGTGAGAGTAGAAGATAGCAGAAAAGACTTTTGTGACATCTTGGCTACATTTTTCATAAGGCATGTGAGAAAAACAAAGCAAAGTGGAAAAAGGTTTATGGTCTGATGAAAACAACTCATACCCTTGTATTAGGCATAAATTTATTCTCCGCTGTGTTAGTGCTTGCAGAATCACTCTGTAGGATGCTTTTTTACAGCAGCCCCTTAAACCATAATGTTCTCATCTCAATTTATTGAAATGTAGTGCTTTGTAAATCAAGTTAAACTACCATTTAATACCAGTTTCTTCCAGAAATATAATTGTGAGTTTTTTTAACCATAATCAGAAATAAAAAAACAAAATTAACAGAAAATATTCCGATCCATACAGTATACAAACAGTATATTCTAAACCCAACAAAGTGCGTAAGATCATAATCTGATCTACTGTGGAGTTCTGTAAAACTGCTAAATATGACATGTGTTTTCAGGAAAGTAGAGAGATTACTGAAGCAAATCACATCTTTGGAGAAATAGATTTCTTGAAACAAGCTTGACTAACTTTTTGCAGAGGTCAGTATATATATTGACAAGGGCAGCAGAGTGGATTATGTGTCTGCATCTCAGATTTGCTTTCGATTTCATTCCGCTCAAAACAGAATGACATAATTAAGATATAGTGTGGCATAGAGGGATTTTTGTGACACCTGTCTAATATTGATACTACTTTAAAAATACTGATTTCCACCTAAACTAATTGTTTGATTTTTTTCAAATATAGAGATATGGACCCACTTGGATATGGTTAAAGAGGACCTATTACTGCCACCAACAAGTCCAACTCTGTGCATAAAATAATCAGACAAGAGGTGTGACTCTGAGCTCTTACACTGGCGGCCTCTGATTGGAGCTCTGAATCACATCCCCTGCCTGACACTGCCCTTCTGATATTACAGAGCTTAAATAGGATACCAGGCACCAAAACTAACTGCGCTAAAGTGGAATTAGTGGAGAGGCGTCTATTAACAGATGCTAAGAACTTGAACTTGTGGGGCTGGTGAAAGGTCTTTTTTAAGGCTTCCAAGTTATCATAAATCAAATTCAACACAATACAGTGACATGCTAGCAAAACTATTAAAAGCTGCAATTCACAATGTAAGTGCTGGGTGGTCACACAGACACATATAACACACAGTAAGGTCTTCAATCTCAGCAATTTTTTTTCCCTCTCTCCCTAAATCCTATAATTGATTTTGAGTTTTATGCAAGCATATAACTAGGGTTAAATTTTTATTTTAATATGATTCCCAGTAATATGTTTTCAGATGGGTCATGTGATCTGCAAAACTTTCCAACTGGCACAGGGTCAGCCATGAGGTGAGTCTCATAAAAATGAATAGAAAACCTGACTTTCTGTCCACACATAGGACAGTCATTGGGTCACATGACATAGCTGAGGACCAAAGAGAAAAGCATAACCCACAGATGCAACCACCATTTACATCATGTACCTTTCTAACATCCCAGAGAGTAAAAGTTTTAATCTGATTTGTCCCTGACTAAATCAAAGTACAGAGTCTAAGGGAGATCCTTTTCAGCTTTTAACACCAGGGAGATAGTCTAGGAGGGCAGGAATAGACTGGCCTTATAATTTAATGGAAAGTGGCTTACTTTTATCACTCATTGGGCTATCTGACCATGACTTCTATTCCTATTTATAAATCAAGCTTATGATATATATTTTCTCCACAGAGTCTTCTGTGAAGAGTTTGGCAGGGATTTAAGGCTATCAGTAGAGGTTAGAGATCCTGAGCTCTGAACCAATAAGGAGTCAACTCACTGATATGGTTGTATCTTGTAATTCTGCATCAGGTATAAATCATGATAAGCACTTGGCTCTCTATACCCAGTGACTCCCACTGATCTCCTTCCGTAATGCTCGTCTTCACTGACAATTGGACACAGCATCTCCATCCCTTACGCATGAATGGAGGCTTGAAATTGTGAAATAAGTTTTTCTGGGATATGTATATTATAAGACCTTTTATTATTGAGTAAGTAGGCTTTCCAGTGTAATGTAACATTTGCAAATATAGACATGTGAGAGACACCTGAACCTGTATGTTGCACAGACTAAGAGTGAGTAGTGTCATATAGAGATTCAAGGGCTTTTGCACTGTTTACATACAGTGGAAGGAGGACAGTGATATTTCCTACAATATGATTACAGATGCATCTCAATAAATTAGAATATCTTTGAAACTTTTATTCATTTCAGTAATTGAATTAAAAAAGTGACCTCCTATATCTTCTAGATTCTTTACACACAGAGTGTTCTATTTCACGTGTTTTATTTCTGTAAATGTTGATTATGGATTACAGGTAATGAAAACCCAAATCTAAGAAAATTAGAATATTGTAAAAAAGTTCAGTATTGTAAATTCAGTGTCACCTGCCAAGGTTTCCTAAGCCTTTAAATGGTCCCTCAGTCTGGTTCAGTAGGACACAATCATGGAAGACGCTGATTATGAATTGTATTACTGAATTACTGAAATGAATGAACGTTTCAAAGATATTCTAATTTATTGAGATGCACCTGTATGTGTATGGGAAATAGTATTCATTGTTTTGTCATGAATTTTTCTCAAAACCCAATGAACAACATTTTCTAAATAAAAATAATAATAGCAAATAGTAATTCATTTAAGCTTCTACATTATTGTCACACTCTATTTTCTACTCTTGCAGACTGTGACAGTATACAGACACGCAGATGTAACTTTAAATTCAATTTTACTCCTACAGGAGGCACAGAGTTTATGGTTACAGTACAAGACTCCAGTATCTCAGTGGGGGAACACAGCATAATGGTCTCTTATAGCCTTACAAAGTGACCCTTGTGGTTAATGGCTGAATGCACTTTACCCAAACCACCCTGTCACATACCTACTTATGATGGTTCCATGTTTTATCAATTTAAACAAACCTATAACATGGGCCCACTTTAGACTTTTTTAAGGGTCATATTAGTTTCCTGATTCACCCCTACTGCTGGAAATCCTCAGGTCATTGCTCCCAGAATAATCTTTGATGGTAAAAGTTGCTTAGCAGTATCAGAACAATAGCCAGAAAAAAGTTAAAAGTCAGCAACAAGAAATTTGAAACAAATGTCAAGTGCAAGAGTTTCCTCTTGCACTTGACATTTGTTGACTACTTGTTGCTGACTTTTAACTTGTTTCTGGCTATTGTACAATCTGAGGAGAATGCACTGCTTGAGGAGGTGGCAGCACTTCTAAATGGGAGACAGCAGCACTGAACTTTGAACAGTAGTATAATAGTTGCTTACTGAGACTTTCCTGAACTTGTGTGAAAATAAGGGGAAAGCAGCCAACCCTTTTAACTATTACTTTGCTGCAGTATGTATGAAAACATGATGGATAGAACCACACGGAAATCTGGAGAAGCATGAAATATATCAGCTAAGATTACCTAATGCTGTATATTTCATTTTAAAATATGACATTAACATATCTGAAAGGTGCATGCGGACTATTGTGTTTCTGTCATATACTTTACACATTCCCCATGTAAAATGATTATTTTATAATAATATGCATCTGCTGATTCCTTTAGCCTATGTGGCTACACAGCAACCACCTGCTGTTTGGTTTGCTTTCAGTGTAGTGTGGTAGTCAGATCTTTTAGCCTAACAATGATATGCACACTCCTTTCAGTCTTGGGTGGGATAATTCTGCATCTTTTCATTCACTAACCCAAAAGTTATGATAACACAACACTAAACAATGAAAGTGGAACTCTCTAACAGAAACGACAATAAAGAGAACTTGGCTGCTGGACTATGAAATGAAAAGGTGTTCAGAGTTATAGAAAAGGGCTGGGGTATTATTTTAAGCTATAACCTAAGGGTAGATACATTTTTTGGTAGATCTTTATTCATACAAATACTGTTGAGTGATACAATAGAAAAGCCCTTATGATATATCCTGTTAGTTAAAAGGTCAAACAGAAATCACCTTTTCTATTAGGCAATACCAATAGCTGCATCAAGTGCTGCTCTTGACACTGGTGGATCGAAAGAATGTCATTGAAATCCATGTAATTGTTTGTAATGTGTAATTTGTCATTAAACAATGACATTGCTGATCTCTACAGCTCTCAGCAGAATGAATTCAAAGCTTTTATCATTAAATATTTTTCCATAATAAAGTAAAAGCATGACATTATATTCATGGAAACCTTCAATTCTGACCTAATACTTACTAAAAAATAAAATATACAGCATTGTCATATAACCCTACATCCAAAATCCATCTATGTCCATTTATTTAGTAATACATTAATGTGATTCCAGATGTTTTGATATCTATTATATTTCGATGTCTGTGATACACACATCTGAACATGTCTGGTCTAGGATAGAGCTCTAGATTTCACTTCTTTTACACAAGACCTTCCAGGAGTTATAAAGAGGCCTAAATCATCTAACTTCATACCACCTATTTCTTGGTTTAATTTGCACCAAAATTCTATGCCAAATTTTTGTGCACAGTGGTGCACCTTAAGCCAAGCCCATCTCTGGCTTCTTTTTGAGCGAATCATAGTAATTGTCTAAAAGACATAAATGTGGTGCCAATGTTACAGTGGGTACGGAAAGTATTCAGACCCCTTTAAATTTTTCACTCTTTGTTACATTGCAGCCATTTGCTAAAAGCAAAAAACTTCATTTTATTTCTCATTAATGTACACTCAGCACCCCATCTTGACAGAAAAAAAACAGAAATGTAGATATTTTTGCAAATTTATTAAAAAAGAAAAAAAATATCACATGGTCATAAGTATTCAGACCCTTTGCTGTGACACTCATATTTAACTTACATGCTATCCATTTCCTTCTGATCCTCCTTGAAATGGTTCTACTCCTTCATTGGAGTCCAGCTGTGTTTAATTAAACTGATTGGACTTGATTAGGAAAGGCACACACCTGTCTATATAAGACCTCACAGCTCACACTGCATGTCAGAGCAAATGAGAATCATGAGGTCAAAGGAACTGCCCAAGGAGCTCAGAGACAGAATTGTGGCAAGGCACAGATCTGGCCAAGGTTACAAAAGAATTTCTGCAGCACTCAAGGTTCCTAAGAGCACAGTGACCTCCATAATCCTTAAATGGAAGAAGTTTGGGACGGCCAGAACTCTTCCTAGACCTGGCCGTCCAGCCAAACTGAGCAATCGTGGGAGAAGAGCCTTGATGAGAGAGGTAAAGAAGAACCCAAAGATCACTGTGGCTGAGCTCCAGAGATGCAGTAGGGAGATTGGAGAAAGTTCCACAAAGTCAACTATCACTGCAGCCCTCCACCAGTCTAGGCTTTATGGCAGAGTGGCCCGAAGGAAGCCTCTCCTCAGTGCAAGACATATGAAAGCCCACATAGAGTTTGCCAAAAAACACATGAAGGACTCCCAGACTATGAGAAATAAGATTCTCTGGTCTGATGAAACGAAGATTGAACTTTGTGGCATTAATTCTAAGCGGTATGTGTGGAGAAAACCAGGCACTACTTATCACATGCCCAATACAATCCCAACAGTGAAACATGGTGGTGGCAGCATCATGCTATGGGGGTGTTTTTCAGCTGCAGGGACAGGACGACTGGTTACAATTGAAGGAAAGATGAATGCTGCCAAGTACAGAGATATCCTGGAAGAAAACCTCTTCCAGAGTGCTCTGGACCTCAGACTGGGCCGAAGGTTCACCTTCCAACAAGACAATGACCCTAAGCACACAGCTAAAATAACAAAAGAGTGGCTTCGGAACAACTCTGTGACCATTCTTGACTGGCCCAGCCAGAGCCCAATTGAGCATCTCTGGAGAGACCTGAAAATGGCTGTCCACCATCGTTCACCATCCAGCCTGACGGAACTGGAGTGGATCTGCAAGGAAGAATGGCAGAGGATCCCCAAATCCAGATGTGAAAAACTTGTTGCATCATTCCCAAGAAGACTCATGGCTATACTAGCTCAAAAGGGTGTTTCTACTCAATACTGAGCAAAGGGTCTGAATACTTATGACCATGTGATATTTCAGTTTTTCTTTTTTAATAAATTTGCAAAAATATCTACATTTCTGTTTTTTTTCTGTCAAGATGGGGTGCTGAGTGTACATTAATGAGAAATAAAATTAACTTTTTTGCTTTTAGCAAATTGCTGCAATGAAACAAAGAGTGAAAAATTTAAAGGGGTCTGAATACTTTCCGTACCCACTGTATATGACAATATTTGACATGTAAAGCTGTAGTGTCCCCATCCTTGCCCGCTGTGCCCACTTTTTTTCAAAAAGATGATCACAGATTAAAAAAAAAAAAAATTGTGCCAGAAAACTGTCTTGCTTAGATTAATAAAGCCTCCCCATGTGTCTAAAGATGCATCATTTGGTGCATCTTCAGACAGCCTTGTCTAAGTTTAGACAATATTAGTAAATGTGCCCAGTGTCAGACTGGGATATCTAAGGCACACTAGTGGATTTGATTCTAGGGGCCCACCCTACTGCTACTGATGTACAAGCCATAAAAAAGTCACGCAATCATTTTCTGGGGTAACTGATTCCAGAATTTGACACTAGCAAGGAGCTGTTGTAGAGTTCTGTTTAGATACACAGACCCAGGAGGATGTGCCTAATTTATGATAAGGTGTGCACTTCATTATAAATTAGGTGAAAATTCTGCAGACGGAAAACATTGTTCTTGATAAATCAGCCCTTATATTTTCTATATTAGTCAGAGGTGTTGAAGTCTATATTGATATTGTTTTAGCCATTAGAGTAGTCTCCTCAGACCCCATAATATAATAAGTGGGAGGTGAGTAAAAATATCAGTTATACTCACCTTGGCTCACTTCTCCTGGACATCCTCGTGGCATGCTGTGGTCGCCCTGACTTCCTTTTCTGGCCTCTGAATGATGTCATGCACCTCAGGGGGGCACCCCTGTGATTGGGCCTCAGTGGTCACATGGGGCACATCAATATCATGATGCTGGCATACCCTATGTAACCGATGAGGCCCTATGGTGATGCCTAGGGCGCGTGACATTGTCCAGAGGCCCAGAAAAGGATGTGTATGATCACCGGATGCCACAAGGATGTGAGTATAATTACTTGTTGTTTTTATTCACCTAATGTGCAGCACCCTCTGGAGGAAGAAGCGGAGGAAAGACTGGAAAGGAGTAGGGATTGGTGAGTAAAATATTGGCTGCTACCTGTTGGAATAATCCAATAGGTAGTGGCCAATTAAAAAAATGTAGCTCTTCAGCTTTAAAAAGAAGTAGCTAAAGGCACGGGGCCCTCCGGGGGATTCACCAGTACCACAGTGGGCTGGTCGTAAATGTGCCTCAATTCTAGAGTCTAGAATATCTCCATACACATGAAATGCAGCAGTGAATGGCAGTGGTTCATGCACTTGTTCTGGTGTATGCAAATCCTTTGATATCGTGATTATAGACTTCTGTTAACACAAAGTATTGTACCAACAGTAAACAATAATGCTACTTTAAACCTGGGTAAATTCACACATGGAAGATTGGTTGCTGAAATTTCTGTGACTGAAAATCAGTTAAATTCCTCTGATGCTAGGTTCACAAAAAACGGAAACCCAATCCACTAAAAAGTCGTTACCGCGGAAACCCGCGGATCCCATAGACTATAATGTGGTCTGCCGGGTTTCTGCTGGGTTTCCACACGAAAAATGCGGAGAGAAAAGTCCTGTTTGCAGGACATTTCTCTCTGCATTTTTCAAGCAGAATAGGGGACGGAATCCCTGAACGGTGATCAAACGCAGGTGTGAATCTAGCCAGAATGGGGTTGTTTTGGCAGCAAACATGTAGTGTTCTGCAAGTACAATTCTAATGAATAGGATAGCAGAGAAATTTCTTCTGCAAATTTGCAGTTTAAATCCTACAGTACATGTCACTTTGCGCTGTAGATGTTAAAGGAAGTCAGTCACCAGAACCAAACATATCAATCCAGCCCCGCAGATAGATAGGTTTTGGTCAGCTGAGTCAGCCTGTGTTCTCCCCTTGTGAATTGATGCCTCTGCCAAGATATTGCTCTTTCTGTCAATATGCGAATGAGCTCTTTGGAGCAATGAGGGTGTTGTTGTTGCTCCAAAAAGATAAGCGACAAGTTCCTCATTGCTCCAAAGAGCTCATTTGCATATTGTTAAAAACAGTGATATCTTGGCAACAGAGACACCAGTTCACAAGGGAAGCCATTGTTTGAGTTAGGTGACCCTAACCTATCTATCCGCAGAGCTGGGTTGATATTTTGGTAATAGACTCCCTTACATCAAAGCATGTGAATGAGGTCTGTTGAAATCTTATCTACAATGCTACAACTGTAGGTTAGATTGGAACAATTCAACTACTCTGCTTCGATCATGTCTTGTATAACCCTGACCCAGAGGCGTAGCTAGCGGGGGGCATAGGGGGCGGCTTCCCCGAGCCCACTGACTCTATGGGGACCACCCTGGGGCCACCATTAATACATCCTTTATTTCTAACTAGATCGGTGTCTGCAGACACCGATCTAGTTAAAATGTATCCTGCAACTTAACAGTATTGTAAACTGCAAGCCAATACAGGCCTGCAGTTTACAAGATCCCGAGACCACAGACGGATATTTACTTCTCAGCACAGGTGGCGCTATAACATTACAACATCGCACCGCCTGCGGTCAGACACAGACGTCCTGTGCGTGGACAGGGAGGAAGCGGCGGCGGCTCCATTCATCAGGATTGTATGCAGGTGAGTATGACTTTTTTTTTGTTTTTTTAGTGCAGTTGTGGGTATATTAATAGTATAAGGGGTGGTTAGTAGGGGGAAATATAACTATAAAGGGAGGATTCATTAGGGGGCATTATGACGATGGGGGGTCATTTATATAAGGGTTAATATGGGGTATTATAAATACAAGGGAGGAGGTTATTTATATAAGGGACCATTAGGGGGCATCATTTATATTAGGAGGCATTATGAACATAAGGGGGTGGTCATTGATATAAGGGGTCATTAGAGGTGCAGTATTTGTCAGGGGGAATCAGGGGCATAATATGAGGGGTCAATTAATTTAATGAAAGTGGCACTTGAGCTTTATTAAGATTAAGGCCCCACGTAGCTGGCTGCAGCAAAAAAAGCGCTGCAGGAAAAACAGGCAGTAACATTGTGGTTTTTCCCGCAGCGCTTTTCACAGAAGGTCCGCAGAGGTTTCCTCTGTGGCCTTTCTGTTTTCAATACATCTATATGGAAACCGCTAGTGTTTCCATAGGTATAATTGACATTTTGCAATTTCCAAAATTGCAACAGGTTCCGGGTATTGGAACTCCAATAATTTTTTTCCCCCCTGTTTTTTTTTTTCTTTTTTCCTTTTTAATGAGGAAACACCTAGGGCATTATTAATAAGGGGCACTATTTAAAGGGGTCCACAGGGAAGTTATTAATTTAAAGATGCACTTCGGGGTATTATTCATTATGGGGGGGTATATTATATATTTTATAATTGGGGGTAGCAGCAGGATGGGGGCTTTGTGTAGGTGAGGACAATGTACCATAGGTCAGGTACCTGGAAAAGTGAGGAGTCAAAGATGTCTGTGTTGCAAACTTTACAGAGACTGGAAGAAGTGGTCATGGCCGTCCAGATGAAAGAGATGGGGAATGTGAACGATTAGTCAGAGACTTCACCTGTAAGTCACTAAATGTTACTGCCCTGTATTCACCTAAATTGTCTGCAGAGCCCTGTGTAGAGCTGCTATATACCACTATATACTCACCGTATTCTGATAGTATCGGTATACGAACATGTCCAAGTTGGTTTGCCCCCCCCCCTGTGCTGAACCCCTAGCTACGCCTCTGCCCTGACCTTAGGGTAAATTCACATGTGGCAGATTTTTTTGCGGAAGTTTCTACAAATGTCAAATTCACCTGAATGGGGCTTATAGAAATCCATGCACATGCTACAGAAATATATCATGATTTAGCAGTTGCTAGAAATACTGGGTGTAGAACCATGGAGAGTGTCAAAACCGAAAATATAAAATGACTCTGTAGCAGAGCAAAAGATAAATAAAGGGATTGTAATATTTGAGAAGAGTTTACTGTATGTTCCGTATTCATTTTCACTTTGAAATGTAGGAATAGATAGCAGTAAACCTGGGGCCTTGGATTTTAGGCAGGCAGTGAACCATGTCAGAAATAAACAGTTTCAATCTATCTAAACCTCAGCACAAGTTTCCAAGAGTGATTGCGCTCTTTACCTAAAGACAAGGGAGAGATTAGCTAACAAAGCTGTAGACGTTACAAGATATTGCAGTAAGTCATAATCCTGCTTGGCTCTTGTTGCTGTTATGTTACCCACCATCTGCAGCTTTCTCGCTCTCTTAAAATGATAGCACGCCTAATGAGCAGTCAGCATGCTTGGTGTCAGCACAGCTTAAGAGCAAATATATCAAGGCATAACAAAGCTAAATATCTTCCTATGAGGAAGAAAACTGCAGCTTGCTAAAGAAATAGTACACAGTGTGATTGCAAGAGTAGCTAAGTATACGGTAGCTGCCATGTAAATTGAAGAGAGCATACTGTCAAGTGCTGCAATCAGTGTATCACTATTTTAGTACGTGCAGCCTTTGAGGCGCTAAATGAGAGGATTTAATAAGCTTGATGTAAGCCACTAGCTTTAATGGACAATTCTATTTATTTCCTGCATTAGCTAATAACAACTTGAAAGTGCCTGAATATTATAAAAAAAAAAAAGAGAAACATTCTGTCTCATTATAACCAATCACGCTGATAGGTAAACACTGAAAATTACTTTGAATGGCTCAGATTGACAGAAGAACTGAACGGAAATGTGGCAGATGAAAATTAGAGGGTTCCGTAGTGTACTGTACCAGACAGTGAGATGCAAGACAAGAGCTTATTATGTAGATGTATGTGGCAGGAAACTATGTAATTGTCATCAGGTACTAAACAATTAAATTAATACAACACTATCATAATACGCAGTAAAATACACAAAGGCAAGCCTGAAACCTTTCATTTGATAAAAAAAAATAGAAAGTTGGTTTATGCATCTTGTATTTCTGATGAGTACATTGCTGGAGAATAATTTGATGATTTAATGTTGTGTGAAAGTTAAAGGAATTAAGAAACTTGTGTAGCAAACACAATGCATATATAGACCATAGAAAATGTGAAACCAGCTAACAACATGGTGTAACATCTCAACTAAAAGATAGTAAGGCATTGGTGGCATATACATAGGATGTGCTATAAGTTTATGATCGCCTCCATCTGCTGATTTACAGAGGTAGGCCCAAATGGTAGAGAGTAGAGATGAGTAAACCAGTTTAGAAAGAGTCAGAGTCATCCCAAATTTACCAAAACTTAGTGATTTGACAACTACAAATCTCTTCAGACCCCAAAGTATAATAAGCAAAGGTGCGGGGGAGGTGTGGAAACATAATAGACCCTAATACCCACCTTCCATCATCTCTTCTGGGCTCCCTCGCCACATCCGGTGCTCCCTCAGGGTCCTCTTCCAGACTCTTCTGGCCTTCAGGCTGACATCATGCACCCCATGAATGAGTCTCAGTAGTTGCATGGGGTACACCCACATCATGATTCTTGTATTAAAGCCACATGATATTGGTGTGACCCATGTGACCACTGAGGCACAATCATAGGCCTCAACGGTCTATTGAAGAACATGCCATCAGCTATGGGCTGGAAGAGGACCCTGGGGGAGAGCTGGACACTACAAGTGAGCCCAGGAGAGGTGAGGGAAGGTGAGTGTAAGTGTTTATTATGTTTCTGCACCTCCCGTGGGTCTCCATTTATTATACTTTGGGGTAGGAAGAAACCTTAGAATCTAATAATAGCACTTTCGTTTTGGTCCAGGCAAATTGATCCCAAAACGAAATAGCCGGACTAACTTCACGAATATTTGCAACACAAATCAAACAAGGTTTGCCCATCTCTAGTAGATAGGTGTTCTTACTTAAGGCACCTTCCACTGAAGTCTATAAAAGTTAGGGAAAAGCCCAACAGGTGGTGCTCTATTCTCTTGAATAATAGGACTCAAAACTATCACGCATTACTGTAAATATGTCATAATTTTGCAATACACCTAACCTTTTGAGTACATTTTTCTTTAGTCTCTGCAGTTTTCCACTCTTCAGACTTTACTTCTAATGCCCTGCCTTAACTTTCTCTCACTGACTCCATTTTCTGACACTGAAACCATTTAGTACATTATAGAGAAGTCTTGAATAGTATTGATTTGAATCAAGCACTTGAAGTGAGATACAAAACTCACTATTATCTGCTGCAGCCTCTGTTTGGCTTTGTCTCTAATTATCTGTAAGGCTGAGGCCCCACATTGCGCAAACGCTGCTTTTTTTGGAGATTTAGTTGTGTTTTTTTGAGCCAAAGCCAGGAGTGGATTGAGCAAAAGGTAGAAGTATAAGAACTATCTATATATTCCTCATTCTTTTTGTAGTCATTCTAGGCTTTGGCTCAAAAAAACGCAACAAAATCTGCAACAAAAAAGCTGCGTTTCCGAAACGTGGGACCTCAGCCTTACTCAGACTCTCCATCCTTTTCCCTCCCCCTCTTCATAGACTTCTATAAACATGTGTAATTTCATTCCTTTGTAAGCTGAGAGACCAACATGGAATTCAGCAGATTTCAGGTGGAACGTCACTTTTGACAGATTACTGATAAGTGGTAAAAGAAGTATGTTTTTTTCTGCCAAAATGTATTACAAGTTTTTCATAATCTCTGCATATCAAAGAGTTTGTTATTTAAGAGAATAAATATATATATATATATATATATTATGAAATTTCACATTTTCACTTTCTATAATTTCTTTTAAAGGAAATAAAAGATGGCTTTAAACCCCTTTAATATTAATACCAGACTTACCATATTATCTTTTACTAGGAGGGCACAGCACTGTATCCCAGCCATTAACATTTTATGCGGATTCCATGCCACTGAATCAGCCCTAGTTGAAAACAGATATTGCTGTTATGAAATGCATTACTTTGCAGCCAGATTATTTCATGAAATGTTAGGCGAATGAATCTGCACAAACCTGCTGATACCATGTAGCAATTTCTTATATTTTCTAGACAACAGTGCTGATCCTCCCCAAGAAGCCTACAAAGATGTATATAAATATTCATATTTTCAGTATGAAATATAATAACCATAAATACATATGTCTAAAAGTATATATTTGTGTATCAAATTTGCTGGTTGCAGAGAAAACAAAATTGTTAATATCTTCGACTTTTTTTATATATATATTTAAGCAAACTAATCAGTAGTTGTGTATAGCTGTGCTATTTAAGAATATATACACTCCAGGTTTAGGATACACTATCATTATGTAACAAGGGGATTATCTGACATCTCAATAAATTAGAATATCTTTGAAACGTTCATTCATTTCAGTAATTCAGTAATACAATTCATAATCAGCGTCTTCCATGATTGTGTGAACCAGACTGAGGGACCATTTAAAGGCTTAGGAAACCTTGGCAGGTGACACACTGAATTTACAATACTGAACTTTTTTACAATATTCTAATATTCTTAGATTTTGGTTTTCATTACCTGTAATCCATAATCAACATTTACAGAAATAAAACACATGAAATAGAACACTGTGTGTGTAAAGAATCTAGAAAATATAGGAGGTCACTTTTTTAATTCAATTACTGAAAGAAATAAACATTTCAAAGATATTCTAATTTTTTGAGCTGCACCTGTATTTATTTCAATAGGAGGCAGAGGCAGATTTTTCATCTTGCTGATTTTTTTCAATAGCAGAAAAAAGAAACATCATGCTGGTTATTCAAGCAGATTCTGCCTGAGACTCCAGTTGAAATGAATAGGAGGCAGATTTCGGAGTGTTTTTTAAAGCAGATTTTTAAAATCAGTACCGGTATCAAAATCTAATTTGTGTCTGTTAAATTTAGCACCAAATATCTCCCTGAAAACAATTCTGTTTTTAAAAAGGCTATGAAGAGAGTTTTATAAAGAATTCCCCTTTCTATTCCTCATAATAGGGCATATACAGTGGGGAAAAAAAGTATTTAGTCAGCCACCAATTGTGCAAGTTCTCCCACTTAAAAAGATGAGGCCGGCCTGTAATTGACATCATAGGTAGACCTCAACTATGAGAGACAAAATGAGAAAACATA
Organism: Leptodactylus fallax; assembly: GCA_947044405.1. NCBI lineage: Eukaryota > Metazoa > Chordata > Amphibia > Anura > Leptodactylidae > Leptodactylus > Leptodactylus fallax. Next base: position 1,680,574 of record CAMRHE010000186.1, on the reverse strand, counting down.
TCTAGAAATCACATTGTCTGAATTTTTAAGAATTTATTTGCAAATTATGGTGGAAAATAAGTATTTGGTCACCTATAAACAAGCAAGATTTCTGGCTCTCACAGACCTGTAACTTCTTCTTTGAGAGGCTCCTCTGTCCTCCACTCATTACCTGTAGTAATGGTACCTGTTTGAAATTGTTATCAGTATAAAAGACACCTGTCCACAACCTCAAACAGTCACACTCCAAACTCCACTATGGTGAAGACCAAAGAGCTGTGGAAGGACACCAGAAACAAAATTGTAGACCTGCACCAGGCTGGGAAGACTGAATCTGCAATAGGCAAGCAGCTTGGTGTGAAGAAATCAACTGTGGGAGCAATAATTGGAAAATGGAAGACATACAAGACCACTGATAATCTCCCTCGATCAGGGGCTCCACGCAAGATCTCACCCCGTGGGGTCAAAATGATCACAAGAATGCTGAGCAAAAATCCCAAAACCACACGGGGGACCTAGTGAATGACCTGCAGAAAGCTGGGACTAACGTAACAAAGGCTACCGTCAGTAACACACTACACCGCCCGGAACTCAGATCCTGTAGTGCCAGACGTGTCCCCCTGCTTAAGCCAGTACAACATATCCAGGCCCGTCTGAAGTTTGCTAGAGAGCATTTGGATGTTCGAGAAGAGTATTGGGATAATGTCATATGGTCAGATGAAACCAAAGTAGAACTGTTTGGTAGAGACACAACTCGTCGTGTTTGGAGGAGAGTGAATGCTGAGTTGCATCCAAAGAACATAATACCTACTGTGAAGCATGGGGGTGGCAACATCATGCTTTGGGGCTGTTTCTCTGCAAAGGGACCAGGACAACTGTTCATGAAAGAATGAATGGGGTCATGTATCGTCAGATTTTGAGTGCAAACCTCCTTCCATCAGCAAGGGCATTGAAGATGAAACGTGGCTGGGTCTTTCAGCATGACAATGATCCCAAGCACACGGCCAGGGCAACGAAGGAGTGGCTTCGTAATAAGCATTTCAAGGTCCTGGAGTGGCCTAGCCAGTCTCCAGATCTCAACCCCATAGAAAACCTTTGGAGGGAGTTGAAAGTCCGTGTTGCCCAGCGACAGCCCCAAAACATCACTGCTCTAGAGGAGATCTGCATGGAGGAATGGGCCAACATACCAGCAACAGTGTGTGCCAACCTTGTGAAGACTTACAAAAAACGTTTGACCTCTGTCATTGCCAACAAAGGATATAACAAAGTATTGAGATGAACTTTTGTTATTGACCAAATACTTATTTTCCCCCATAATTTGCAAATAAATTCTTTAAAAATCAGACAATGTGATTTTCTGCATTTGTTTTCTCATTTTGTCTCTCTTAGTTGAGGTCTACCTATAATGACAATTACAGGCCTATCTTATCTTTTTAAGTGGGAGAACTTGCACAATTGGTGGCTGACTAAATACTTTTTTTCCCCACTGTACATGTCATAAAAGGGAATCATTTGCTTGGAACACCAGAACAGAGAGCCATTATGTGAGGGGGCTACTACGGAATGAACCACATCAAAAAGCCATTCTGTAATATGACTACTGGACTGCTGGAACTAACAGAAATGGAAACTATATAGGAAGCTTTTATACTTCTCCCTTGTGCAAAATTCACTACAGGCTTTGGCTAAAAAAAACGCAGTAAAAATTTTAAAAAAGCCGTTTTTCCGCAACATGGGGCCTCAGTCTTAGCCATAAAGGAGTTTTATTCCTCTAGGCATTCTAATCACAGGATAGATCATCAGTATCCTATTGGTGGGGTTTGACACCCATTGGCTGATCTGACCTCATCTCTGTGGCAGAAGCTACTGCACAGTACGGTGCCAGACTCTTTGCCTATTACATGAATAAGATCAGAGCTACTTCTGGCCCTTGCATATGCAGTAGCTTGCAGAACAGGGATGTAGCCAGATCAGCCACATCCCCACGCTGCAAGCTACTGCAGAGTCAAGGAGTCGAACCCCCAATGATTGGATACTAATAACCTATCCTGCATACTTTTGAATCCTATTATTAATTTTATTTTTATTTTGCTGCTATGTTTTATTCCACTCATAAATTCACAATTAACTGTTTTTTGCATTTCTTTATTCAACTAATAATCTGGAATATTTTAAAATTCTCTAACCATTGCTCTCTTTATGATGTTTAACTTCACAGTGCTATATCAGGTAGGAATAAAATCTAGAGATGACCAAAACTTATTGAAAATTCAGAATATGGTTTTCCTTAAAGAGGAAGTCTGATAATGGCAACAGTTTCTCTAAAAATTGCTCCAGGACCAACTCTTGAAATCCTCAACCAGCTCTTATCACTACAGAAAAGGAGAAGCTTTGGTGGACTAGAAACATATTATTTACTGATGATTTCTCTTGTAATTTGTAGAAAGGAATGGTCTCTATATGTGAATGTGCTCCTCTCTGTTAAAGTGTGTAACCATAGTGATGCATCATCTACTAACTTACATCAACATGAAACCAAAGTTTATGCTTCTCGCAGATGTCTGCAATGTCATCCAAAGGATCAAATGCTCCTAACACTGTAGTACCAGATGTGGCAATAACAAGAAATGGCACAGCTCCCTGCGAAAAAAAAGGATACAGACAACAATTATTCATTTTTCCATCTTTATTTCTCTTTCAAAAGACATGTACTATATGTGCTTTGAAGAGGACCTTTCACCACCTTCAACAGGTCCAGCTCTGTACATCAAATGATAGCTGCTGCTCCACTTATTCTGGCTCTGTACTGTCAGGAGGGCAGTGTCAGGCAGGAGCAGGCAAGGGGTGTGATTCTGAGTTCTGACACTGGCTGCCTCTGATTGGAGCTCTAGATCATGTACCCCTGTCTGACACCGCCCTTCTGACATTACAGAGCCTAATAACACATCAGGCATCAAAACTACCTGCGCTTGTTGCTCAGGAACGCTGGGAGTTAGAGAAAAAATTCCAACTGCACTGGAATCAGTGAAGAGGCAACTATTAACAGATACTAAGCACTTGGATTGATGGAGGTGGTGAAAGGTCCTCTTGACTCTTGAGCCAGAGGAGAAATGTTCAAAAGAAGTTGGTAAAGCTTAACCCCTATGAAAATAGCAACCGTCCCATGTGGCGTCGTAGAGCAGTATACAGAGTGTCCCTGTAAGGCACCATGTTCTTCAATAGAAGTATTGGTCCTCTGCAATACAGCATTCAGGATTTGCAAGATAGTAAGAAGTCTTACTGCCATGTACTGATGATAAAGTGGTGTTGTAGGTTTACCTTTAGAGAACCATATTATTGCTTGATAAGGAAATGTTTAATATACATTCAGCACATAATGTATCATCAGAACTCTCTTTCCAGTGGTGGCAGAGCCAACTACATTTTCTTTAAAAGAGCCATGTGCGTAGAGCCTGTACTGTATAGTGGTGCAAGGAGGCCTTTATAAAGTGCTGTATAGATTCCATTGGACTCCATATGAACAGAAATATTATTCATACATACATTCTGTGGCGGCTGTGACAGAATTTTGGATTAAATTAAGAGCATTTCAGACATATTTTAAGTGCACAGTGTTGCATTAAGTTATAGGGCAAGTGAGGCATGCTGTAGATGATAAGAAGCATGACCTAAGATGTAGACGATGTGGGCGCAATTGTGCTAAAATTGTGGCATGAAATTGTAGCACAAGCTAATCCAACTAATAGGTTGAATAAACTTAAGTTAGATTCACACGAATATTGTGCAAAATTATGAAAAATCAAAATTTTTGTACGGATTGTACGGATCTCTTGTACATTTTAGTGTATTGAGGAATTAGGACAAAAATTGTTCACATGAATATTCTCTATTCACATACAGTGAATTAAATGCAGCCGTGTGGAAGTCATGTAAATATAGGGTTCATCCAGCATCAGCTGCTGTGATAAATCTGGAGCATTTTCACATTCTGTCTGTCTAAGGCTAGGGCTACATGACGATTTTGGCTGCAATTCCTGTCCCACTACAAGAGATCTTTGTGTTGCCCTACACCTCCTTCATAAAAGTATCTGCATGAAGTTGCACTTCAACCTAATTAATGTTGTGACTACGACTTCTAGTCACAAATAAAATCACAGTGCATGAGTATGGTCACAATATTCACTAGATCGAATTAAAACTGCATTCACATACATTAGTGAAGGATTTGCACAGCGACACAGCAATCTTTGGTCCTGTGATGGGAATCAAGGCCAAAGTCGTCATGTAGACCTAGCCTAAGTATACATTGTCTAACTACAAGTATATGTAGGCCACAGAGTTGAATCTAGCATGCCACAATTGTGATACAAAAGTGTCTCAGTATATCTCCATATAAAATTACATCTGCATACATCAAACTAAGCCAAGAAATGAATACAGCTGGGTAAACAGAGGAGAATTCACATGCAGCAGATTTGTTGCAGAAATGTTTACAGCTGTCCAATTTATTCGAATGGGACTTGCTGCAGAAACAATTAAATTTAGATCTGTCAAATGTGAATATACCCATAGCCTGCACTTACAGCACTGTGGGTGAAATCAGCTGTGAAAAATGCTAGTTTTCAAGGATCCCTCATACATTGCCGTGTTACAACAGACTGTCAAGATATTGTTCATGTGAATAGCCCCCTGAAACTATGGCGGTTATGTGACAGCCGTTAAAAAACAAACGTCACATGGCTGATTTTCATTGTTGTGTGACTACAGGGTTGGGCTGGGGCCACACTGAAAATACAGCAGTGTTTTGGTCACTTTGTCCTGCAGGTTTTTGTCACAGCATGTGGATGAGATTTAGTGACATCTCAGCCACTGTGATCCTTCTGTACTGTATATAACAGTAGCCACTAACACGTATGCTGCAAGTATGAGCAATGTGTCCCCAGCCTTACCCTACATTTACACGACATACTGCATTGTATGAGGGAACCATGAAAACGGGAAACCCTTGGGTGTAAAAGAGCCATGAAAAAAAGGACATTTTTCACCGGCGTTTTCACCTCCGGTCATGTGAATGTAGGCTTATGGTGGGGGCTTTGTTAGCAATCATCTTATGGGTTATTTCCAGTTCTAAACCTTTTCACTAGCTGAGGAATCAGTAGATTTTATTTTCAACTTACTTCTTCCTTTGCTCTTTGCACTTGCTTTTCCAGGTCTTCTGGTATCATTTTTCCTCTAAATAAAAACAAAAGTATATTATGAATGAATGAATGAATGAATGAACAAATGACCAATAGAAATTAATGCAAATATAACATAATCTTGAAAAGAATATATCACAAGAGCCAGGGAAATAAATATTATTCTACTACGGCAAAATATAGGCAAAACTAAAAAGATCATAAAAGACTTTAAAAATGGTTTAAAAAAAGGCAGTAAATCAGAAAATATAAAAGAATTCTCCAAGATGAAAAGGGAGTAATATAATTGAACTCAAGAGTAGGAAATCATAATAGAGAATATAAAGAAGTCAAAGGTTTATATAGGTCGTATAAAACAAAGACTTTATTGATGTCAAAGTTTGTAGAACATTTAAGAAAATAATTCTTCTAGACCACACGCACAAAAATACCCAGTATATTAATGAATCATTATAATGTTCTCCTATATTCTGTATGACGGATAGGTAAGAATATATCTGAAATACTGTACATCTGCAAATGGGTTTATCCTTGCAGAATAAACTCTAACAACAAAAAGAATCTGTGTAATAGATGCAGACAAAAGGCAGGGAGATCATCGCTGCCTCCATTTTCAGGCCAAGTGTGTATTCAATCAAAAAACTTATAGGTTATAGGGTTATTGTTCAATTGCATAAATAATAAAGAGATGTGGTAATGAACAACTAGTAATTAATGAACTTGTTGTTCATTACCACATCAAGTGTATATTCATCCTTTATATTTGCTAAAATCAGCCTTGTTTGCCTATGATGATGGTTCGTTCTGACTGAATGCAGTCCTTGACTTGTAAATAGATTTTATAATAATTTAATGAATAGTTAAATCATGGTCATTTATTGGGTTGAATGACAGATAGCACAGGTATAAACATAGCATGTTACTAGGAGGCACCACAATGCAAAAATGCAGCAGCGGGAATGCTGCGACAAAAAACACTGCTTTTTAAAGTACCTGCAAAGAGGATGGTATTCTGGCTAATCCCATCCACACATTGCAGAAAAAAATCTGTAGCGGAAAACTTGCGATTTCAAAAACACCTACGTTTTTGAAAATCACAGCATGTCAATTATACAGTACCTACGGACATTTTTCGTATAGGTATAATAAAGGAAGTACACAGAGGAAAACTCTGCGGACTGTCTGAAAACGCTGTAGAAAAAAATTCAATGTGTTTCTGCTGTGGTCTTAGCCTCAAATAGAATAAAAGGCAATGACATCAAGATTGCCAGAAGGTGTATATCAAAGCTTCTATAGTGTAAATGTCAGATAAATGTATTTTATTTCTAGTGCATTTCAAAAATTACTTATATGTTGCAAGTAAAACTTTTCTTGAATGGTCCTGAATTTTACCGTGACAGTTATAACACAAATTTAATCTATTTTCTGATGTGGTGGTGGCAAAAGTGGTTTTGAGGATTTTCTAGTAATATAAAAAAAAAAAAGTCTTAAACCTCATTCACACAACCGTGAAACTCAGTCTGTGTGTTGGCCAGATTTACCAGCCTGCACCTTATGCCAGAGAGGGACTCCTAGTAGAATAGTTATCTATGCTGCAAGGACTCCCTGCTTCCCAGAAACATACTGTCCTGTACTATAATTGGTACAAGACTTTGCAACTGTTTTTAACATCCTTTTTTCAACGTTTGTTGAAAAAGAACATACAAATAGAGAAACAAAGTATAAAAATACTAGAAATCATAAAAACAAAACTAAAACATCACAAACTTCTATTCTATTTTCATATAATTTCATTACTATACACTTTAAAATTTTATAAGACCCCCAGCATTTAGTCCTCAAAAAATACCATCAATAAATTGTGTGAAATTTATCAATTCCTTTAGGCCAAAATTCTGGTTTTAAAAAGTTACAACTTTTTGCAAGTACAAACAAAATTGCAAATTGCACACTCCCTTTTGACAAGTGGTAGGGAAAGTGACTGTGATTAGTCTGAGTAGTGAACTATCACATATGAAATTTTAAAAAGTTGCAAAATTTTTTGAAATCTTACCCCATCAATGAAGTGGCATAGAAGAGCACAGAAAATATCATCCTATTCAATGGTTTCTTATTAAACTGTCTCAGGCTGGGGCCCACATAGCATAAACACCACAATTTGGGCAAAACTGCAGCGTTTTACATTACCTGCAAAGTGGATGGGATTCTGGCTAATCCCATCCACACATTGCAGAAAATAATCTGCAGTGGAAAATGCTGCGATTTCCAAAGCCATTGAGTTTTTGTAAATCGCAGCATGTCAATTATACCTATGGAAACACTGGCATTTTCCGTATAGGTAAAATATAAGCTGAAAGTTCACAGAGGAAAACTCTGCTGACTTTCTGTAAACTCTTTCTGACTTTCCCTATTTCAGGGCCTTAACCTGAAATAGGGAAATAAAACAAGGAGTCCCACTGGGGACAGGGATTAACACAAATGGTGACGATCTAACAGTGCTGGCATTATATAAGCAACAGAATATACATATGGATAAAATCTATGCTTAAAACTTCAAAGGGGTTTTTCGGCCCTAAATCAATTTTTCATACTGATGACCTATCCACTGGGCAGATCAGCTGTTGCTAAAGCTTTCAGGTACTGAAATCTGCTAGTGGCCAGGCATCGTGTGCAGCACAGCTTCAATTCAAGTAATAGGAGTAGAGCTTCAATTTCCCGGAACTACCACTATGCAATGGAAGATGCTACAGCGTCAATGCTATTACTTGAATAGGAGGGATACTTCTAGCGCTGCTGTCCACTAGCATCTTGCAGCAAAGAATAACAATTATTATTATTATTATCATCATTACAGTAGCAGATTTGTAAGCTTTTCCTTATATTTCGCTGGCCCCCATGTTCTGGAGGGCCTTTCCTGTCCTGCATTGCATGGACAAAACACTTATTAGAATAGGCATCATATAATAGTTAAAGAGCTATTGCCATCTCAACATGTTATACTCATAGGATAGGGAATAGCTTGAAGATTAAGGGGATCCAACCACAGACCCCCACCAGTCAGGAGAATGACGGAGTCTTGTCCCCCATCCTTACTGAAGCAGTAGTTAGGCTGTCTGTCGGATAACAGTCTCATTGAAAAGAAAGGAGCTGTGCACTCCTGTCCTGCCCACTGTTCCCTTCAGAATGGGGGACAAAACCTCCCGTTCTTCTGATCAGTGAGGGTCTTAGAGTTCGGATCCCCACCAATCTGCAAGCTATCCCCTAACCTATGGATATGGCATAATGTCTTAAGATAGAATACCCCTTTAATATGTGATAGAACGGAAGGGAAATTGAAGACTTAGCTGGCTATAAATATTAGAAAGATGCTTGCTAAAAGGTTGTTCAGCTAATAGCTATTCTGCCCGACTTCCATATAGCCATGCACACTTGGCTTGGATAGGCATGCATCAGTTCTCAGTAAAAAAGAAGAGGAAACTGCTGCTGGACACCTTGCGTGGTGAATGATAACTCTTGATAACAAAGGTTTTGACAGGAGATACTAGGTTTGTTCCTTTGTGATTATTCTCTGGAACTATTTTCACTTTGAGTTTACCATTGTATTTGCCTGGATTGCAGGGAACCAGGAGTCCTGTAGTAGTGTAACATAGCTGCCATAAAAATGTAGCCCAACTTTTCCCCTGATATCTGCCTTCCAGTTAGAGCATGAAGGCCCCCATATACCTTAGATGGGTGCATAATCCTATCGCAATTGACAGCTTTGGCCAACATTAATCTAATGTGTATAAAAAGTTTTACCACTATCTTTTCCTTTAGATAGCAGTACATTGACTGTGTTCCCTGTAGGTGGGCAACACTTTATCATCTGAATATTGTCAAGGGACCCTTTTGACAACTAGCTATTGTCCACAACTAAGAACCCCATTAAGGATTTTTATCCTTTGTTCTAGTTTACAAAGAGTTGCAGCCAATTCATAAGGGATGAATTACATTTTAGAACTACAGTATTGTACAGTGATTATTTATTCTCTGCATGTGTTTTGGCCATAAATAATAAATCACAATATTAATTACTTTGTTCTCAGTTAGTTTTATTAATGCCCATTTTTCTTTTGTGCAGTACAAGATTGTGACTAAACGTTGGCACAAACACAGTCCTAGTTTCAGAGCAGTGATAAAAATCTATAAAATCACAACATGGCGGTATTATGTCACCTGCCATTGGCCATTACCAATTGAACACTGTACTACAATGCCCAGTGAAGTTATGCCTCATCAGTTACTATACATTGAGTGCGGGTAACCGCTTTTTAAGCGGGTTAGGTTTCTGTTCTTCGGGTTCCCAAGTGGACCTGAAGAACGGAAACCCAGGCGCAGGAGTGAACCTAGTGTAAGAGTGGTTTCACACACATCATTATTTGGAAAAAGCAGTTTTTAAGCCAGAAGTAGATCCAGCAGGACAGGAGACAAGTCCTTCCCATTCTTTTTGAAAGCACTCATGGCTTTGGCTCAAAAACTACACAAACGTTGCCAAAAATATGTTGTATATGAAACAACACTAAGTACAATAAACATAATGATCAAACTCTTGTTACTGCCCTAATATCTGGTATACTATTAAACTGCCATACTTTTAGGTTCCCCATCCTCAGTAAACTCTAACTTGAGCCTCTGTGGTCACATGGGGCATGCTGATGCAAGTGTCATGATTTCTGCATGCCCCATGTGACTGCAGGCCTCATTGGTCTTCCAGAGCCCATGACTGTTACCCAGGAGACTGAAAAAGGCTAGAAGAGTATGCAGAGGGACCAGCGTGGGATCCCAGGAGAAGTGAAGCAAGTTGAGTATGTGTTTGCTATGTTTCAACACCTCCCTTGGGCCTCAGACCAATACCAAAAACTTTATTTGGCTGATTTATTATCATGTCTTAAAGAAAAGCTATATTTGTTGCCTATATCAACCAACCACAGTGCAGATTTTATTTGATATTTTGCTTTTAAGAGATAAAACCTTTGCTATCATTGGTTGCTATAGTTTTTCACTGGTAACACACTGCATTGTGATATCTTGTCAAACAATATATAACAACCACAATATATAACAACCTCCATTGAAAAAGTTGTGCTAACATTTTGTGCCACAATGTTAACGTGCTAAATGTAATGATAAACTTTGCTACAACTATTTTTTCTATCTGCAATATATACTTTAATTCAAGCACAAATCTTTGAGTTATCTAGCTTCATGAGGGGAATCCTCTCTCCTGTTTTTGCTCTGGCCTTTGAACTTTTGTCTGTCACAACTATAGTTAGTCCGTGGTCACTGAGACACAAGTGATGTCATTTGATTGACAGATACATACAGGACAATGTAATTTGGCATCAGCCAAGAAAATATCTGCACTCATGTTACTTTATATTTGTGACATACAGTAAGTAACGTTATTTTGTTACTAACCTCAGATTAAAGGAATTTTCCTAGAAAACTCCTATTCACATTGGGCATGATATGTGTCTGATCACTGAAGACCCCACTGCAGTGGATCATGAGAATGTGTCTGTTGTTCCTCCTCCTTGTGGTTTAAATGGAGCAGAAGTCAATCATGTTTTATTCAATGTCTATAGGGTTGGCAAAGACAGCCAAGCACTTGGCTATTATTGTCAACCCAACAGACTTTGAAAGGAGAACATATGTTTGACAACTGCTCCATTGAAGCAACTCCATATAGTATACAGTGTAGTAAGCTGGAACGGGACATTCCAGACTTCCCAGACTTCCATTCTTTTGAATGGTGGGGGTCCCAGGAGGTTCAATTATCTAAAAATCTTTTTAAACATACTATGCTTTAACAAGAGGTTAACAATGTACATAAATTTCTACTTTTAGATTTTGTTTTATAGAACATTTCTTCCATATTAACTGTAATGAAAGGTGATCAGCTCTGTGCTTTAAATAACTTTCTGCATAGCTTCTGGAAAACAAAACTATATCTCTTTTTGATAAATGTATTCAGAGGAGTCAATGATAATTGAAAATGCAAACGACAATCCAACTCCCATTCTTTTTGAGGAAAGTATCTGTCAAGAATATGCTTATAAAGCACGTGAATGACACTTTGCAAAATTGCAAACACTTTGTATAATTAAAAAAAATGAAAGTTGAAATTACATATCCACTTACTGATCATCAGCCTTAACAAAATACACATTGTGTGTGCCAATACCAAGGAAAGCAGCTGCCTTCTTCATGGAGTAGTGACACTGTTGAAAACAAAATAATGACTGTACATACAGATGGAAAATTAACAGAGAGATTTCACGTTATCTAATATAAATTGAAGAATTAGAAATTCTAACATATTTGGAAACATCAAATATACATAATGAACAATGGTGTGAAGTTTGTTTTATTCAATGCTATGTGGGAAAGGTAACATGTAATATTCTGAAAAGTTTTCCTGTAGTAGCCTAATCTGTTAAATAGCCTTACTACATTGCAATTAAGAAATTATATGTCCACCTGATATTTCCATAAATTTCCTACAGGTTCTCTTGTTCCCTCCCACGCTCCATAAAAACAGTTTGATAGGTTAATATTATACATATAAAATGTGGCCCAATGTGTGTGAAATAGGAACATTAGATGGGAGCCCCACTGGGCACAAGTACTATAATGAACAATAACTAACTATGTGGGGACTAAATGTTATAAGTAAAACATATCCATAAAATCCAGTATCTATTGAGAAATTGATGTTGAAAATGTTCACTACGCAGGTTCTATGGCAACTCATGATTTCCACATTGTTACCAAGGAACTAGTGTATAGCTATGTTAAAGTAGCTACAGTACCTGTATGGCAGTATGGAAGAGTAGGACCTGGCTGCCTAGGGTGTCACTGAGGAGGGGAAATAATTTTAAAAAGCACCCTTCACACTCAAAATGTAGTGTTATCTGCAGGCAGCATGTTATAGAGCAGGAGGAACTGAGTAGATTGCTGTTTGGGATCGTGGGAAAATAATTCAGTATAAGGCGCTTAGGAGTTTATTGGGTGGCCCTACTGGCCATCTAAAACATAGTGTCTGGAAACTGAAGTACATTTTGAGCATGATATATTCCCTTTAAAGAAAAACAAAACAAAACAATGTACAGCTTTACATTATTACCAGTTATTATTATCAGTGTTTTCCTTTCATTTATATCCTATCAATGTTTCCCCACTAACCCTACCATAATTAAGAATGCCAGAAATTGTGGGGCACCTTCTAAAACTAGTGCTTTCAGTAGAGTCTGTGACACCCATGTTCCATGAATTACTGGAAAAGCGGGAATCAGAAAAGTGTGAAGTGGGCAAAAACACTATTTTTCTTACAAGGTCATTTAAAAAAAAAAAAAAAAGTAGAATATTTACTCGATTCTGTGCACTATGGAAATTTTAGAGTTAACATTTCTTTACCTTGCTGACAGATAGGGTGGTACCACACAATACTTTCATTCCCTAGTAAATGTTAGTTAAAGCTACAGATCATAACTGGTTGGGCAGTTTTGCTGTTAATGATATACAATGAAATTGTCAATTCACTCACTAAAAAGTGAAAGTCCCGTTACCAGGTAATGGTGTGGCTATAGCCTTAATCACATACATTGTCTGGCACCAGCCATAGAGCTGATACTTGACTCAAAGAGGGATATATATGAAGAATGATGTATTCAGTACCAGTCTTCATACCTTTTGTGCCAGTGAAAGAGCAGCCTCATTTATTAGGAGGCGCACACCTCTTCATAACCGAGGAAGCTCCCTTGCCGGGCCGTACGCCTGTGCTGAAATCTATGCTAGCTTGTAACTGGTGTAGATTTCAGTAATCAATGGACCAGTAGTGTACCCCATACATGAAAGCCAAAGTAGCATGGGAGGCATAAAAATGTCAGTTTCCACAGACCCAAGGTATGCAACTTTTTTTTACTCCACAAATCTGTCCAATGTGCACTAAAGTATAGCATATTTTACAATATCCCATAGCCATGTCCCTTTCTTCAAAGTGGTCAAAAAAGAAGAAAAGTTCTAAAATGGTCTGCATGGTAAAAAATATAATATTTCTTTACAAATATTTTGTTCTGATTCTTGCCATTGCGGTACTCTGTGAGAAACATCATCGAACATACAAATTGGTACCTGACCTCGTGGTTCTTGTCTAAAAATCTACAATTGGTTTTAGCTTGAACGGAAGGTTTTCACGAAAGGTTTAAGGATACCATTCAGAATAGACTTTATTCATATGCACTCATTTAAATATTTTGAAATGATTTATAATTTGTGCTCCCCAAAGTCTATAGATTCTTGTATTCTCCAGATAAGCCAATACGGTTTGTAATAAATTGGTCTCTCCAGATTTGTCATAGAGGAGAATGAAAAAAATGCTAATTACAAAGGGATTGTTTGCCGAGGTTTTGTTTTAATTCCCTCCCAAATGATTCTATAAAGCATTTTTCACAATCAAAAAAATCAATCTCTTTAAATTCCACAGATGGAGCTGTTAGCTGCATGAAATATTTAATACCACTGTCATGCATCCACCAGCGTTTTCTAAATTACCACTTAAATAATAAATCTCTCTTTTTCTTAACTTCTTGCTGTTTCTTTTCTCTATGTCTGTTCCCATATTATCCATTTTCATTGAATTGTTAATCTTTTGAAAATGGAAAAATTAATATATTTACATAAAATGAATTATTAATACATTGAATGAAATACATCAGTAGAACCCCTATAATACCATTTTTGACCATTTTTTTTTAACTAAAATTGGGAATGCTAAGGTGAATATGCTATAAATAGATGATAAATAGATATTGGACCACTACTTTTTGGGAAACAAGTCACATGATCCTTTTTATGCAGCACAAACTTGACTATGGGAGTCAAAGTGTAGAAAAGTGTAGAAGAGTTAAGGATAGAGCTGATGAATGTGTATGACATTTTAATTATAGTCTATGAAAGTTATTTAAAGATCCAAGGCTCTAAAATGGTGAGACCAAATGGTGTCTTTTTACACTAAATTTAAAGTATTTTCTCTTATAGAATGAATATGAAAAACTCTTGCTGTTGTCTCCATAGTTTTCTGTCAATGGGGAACAGTAACATAGTTTGTACAGTGCCTATTTACCCACAACCTTAATTAAATTTCCATGTTGCAGGGGAAAAATGCGGGATGTGTTTTATTGCCACTAAAAACAGTGCTGAAACCAAGGTAAGTGGCAGACAGATTTTCAGACCTATGACATTTCAAAACTGCAAACTGTGCCAAACACCCAAGGCTCAGTCTTGATTTTCTGCTACAGAGTTCACAACAACAAAAAACAATTTTTTGTACAAATGTGTTCTTACCTACCAGAGATGGTGGCAGGAGATAAATACATTAGAAAAAAATAAATTTGTGTTGCTCACTTACAATGCCACTCACAATATTTCAGGATCTCTCATGTCAAGAGAAGAGCAAACATGTATATGGACACTCATGATACAATGCTATAATAATGTTTTATGTGTTTTAGAATATTTATTGCACTTTTCCAGCTGTAGGCAGGGTCTTTGTGGGTTAATCAGCCATTCCTATGTTCCTGTGTAAATGGGAGTGGCATTAGCTCTGCAGTTTTTAGAAGATGGAAGCTGAGTTAGCTGGCAACCTAGCTACCCATAGGACCTGTTTGCACCTGTTAGCTAGAGTCAGTGTGCAGGTAGTTAGGTCTAGTATTCATGGCTGAAATTAGCCCTGAATTTCCCTAAAAGTGACTGGAACAAAGGACCAGGGCTGGGTTACCCCATATTAATGAGGGTTAAGTGCTACCTTTGCGCCATAGTGGAAAGGGACAGAGGACTAGAGGAAGGAGTGAAGAACACATGTTATCTCAATCCATAAATGTAGAGCACCCTGTTTGTGGATAATGTCTGACTAGTGTGCTTCCATGGTACCTGTGAATGCAATAACTGTATAAGGAAATGGTGCTGTGAGCATCGTCTGTGCAACTGTCACTGTGTCGCCCATGCACAGTGGAATTTGCATCCAAACAAAGCGATAACAAATGGCCTGCTGCAAGGAGTGCCCCAGAGGAAATATTGTTGCCATCCTGAATGCCCCATGAGAGGTGCAAACCTTTCATCACTTTGCTGCCAATAGAGCCTGCGGTAGGTTTTGGTAGTACCAAATCGATTATGACAGGAGAAAGTGAGATCAGCTGCAATATTAGGCTTACCGCATGGCACATACTGCTAGCCCCAAGACATTGCACTGTCCTTTGTATATGCTATAAATGTCTGTTTTTGGAATACCCCTTTAAAGAGATTATCACATCTTTCTTAAATTTAAGCTCCCCCAGCTGTTAACTCTAGAGCAACGGTTCCCAAACTATCTAAAGGCTGGGCCCACTTTTAATTGAGAGTTCTGCCTCTTCTTCCATTGTAATCTTCCACTTATTCAGCCTCTTAGCACTGTACTCTGTCTTTTATTCTATTCTGCCCTCACCTATTATAATGCTCAAGTGGCCCCCACGGTATAATGCTCCAGTGATTCCCCCAATATGATGCTCCACATTGGTCCCACACAGAATAATGTTCTACAGTGGCCCCACATAGTATAATGCTCCACACTGCCTCCACACAGTATAAAGCATCATAATATCTCCTCAGAGTATAATGCTCCACAGTGGCCCCATACAGTATAATGGTCCACAGAGGCCCCACACAGTATAATGCTCCAGTGGCTACTAATGCTTCATTAGTAGAGATGGGCGAACCCCACAAGATTAGTTTTGACGAATATTCGTGAGGTACGATCCTATACCCAGTTAATGTCAGTGAATTATTGTACTCTGGGGTCTCCTCAGACACCATGAGGAATTGAAGCAACCAATTCAAAAAGAAAATTATTACAAATTTGGATACATTTTAACTATGTATTTAGAAAAATTGGTGGTACTATGAAAATCAAAATTAAAGAAATGAAACTGAAAATTAAGTAATATGCAAAAAACTCAAATTCCTTATGGCAAATACACATGAGATTATATCTATAATAATGTAAAAAGAACTCATTGCTGGCATGAAAAGGTTTTTGATTAGTTTTCGCCTCCTGTCTGGATTTCTAGATACATTGAGATGAATGTTGTAATGTCACCAGGGCTTTCCTGACCTTTTAAAATAATTTCACTACAACTAATATCAGTGTCCAACAAAGCAAACAAACTTACAGCATACAGCTGTCCTACACTGCTGGTGGACTGGATTCATATAACTTCATATAATTAATTTAGTCATAGACATATTACTACCAAGATTATGGAAATTATTAGGCAAAACGGGAGCCCGTGAAAAACCAAACTACTCTATAGAGTATATATAGTGAAAAGGGCATTATGTCCATCACTCGATGGGGCTACAGTAACAAGCCAACTGCTCTGACTCATAGAAATGTACTGTAGAACATATTGTGTATATTTGGCCATGTATCTGAAGCTTAGTGTCATGTACCAGTGACATGTAACAAGTTTTATATGAAACTTAAAAAAAAAAAAAAAATAGAAAAAGGGATTGCCCAAGAGAAGATACCAGTCTTGGAGTGGCCCACAGGTAAGAAGGTAAATATGTGTAAATATATGTCTAATATGATCCATGGTAATTCAATGTTACTATATAATAAAACAAAATTGAACCCAAGGGTTTAAATACTTTCCGTAAGCACTTACAATCTTTATTAAAATTTATATCTGACCAATTTTGATCATATTAAATGTAATTTCTTATATATTTTCCTGAACAATTGCGGTTGTCTGCTTCATTTCTATTCACTAGATATCATTTTCTTGCTCTTTATACAATTTCCTTTGGAATACCTAAGTACATCAAGTACCATCATCAGTGAAAAGATGAAGAAACAGTAATGTTTAAGAGATATACATCTGTATAAAGGCAAAAACTAAAAGTAATCGTAAAGTTACTGTGCTATTACAGAGTAAATGCTGGCTGCAAGAATAAAATTACGGCATTATCATTGCAAAGAGGTTAAAGGGTTCTATGGGTCAGACAGTTAGTGTTCATTTTATTGAGCACTAAAATGTCATTTTACTGTTTTTTTTCAACAAACAATCTCGGCAAAGAAAAGACACAGAGTTATGCCTAATGCAGGGCCTTTGGGTAAGATGATGTAGGGACTCTAGGAAAAGAATATGCAAAAAAAAGTCCTCCTTGTTGAAAAAAAAGGGAAACCTGCTTTGGCACCACCTTTTAGAAGGTAGGTACTTATAGATCAGGCTTCTCAAACTTTTTACTCAGGCCTCACAAGTCAATCCAGCAAAAAAATATCACAAAGTGCCACCAAATGCCACCGTACTGTACTCATTATACCCACACCAGTGGCACTAGCAGCCAAATACTACAGCACACATAAAACCTGTAGCAACACCAAATACCACATTGTAGCACAAAATACCTCCACAGCAGTGCCAAATACCAGTGTCCAAAGGAAATACCTCCCAGAAAGGCCAAACAACACAGTGCAGCAGAATATCTCACCCTAGCAGCACCAAACAAATGGCACAGTATAGTCAATAATCTTCCCCTCCTATAATGCTGGGTACAGTCTCCCCCTTTCCAGTTCCATCCAATTGGCATCAGTATTCTCCCAAAATAAAACATTTCTAACAAGCAAATCTTTCCCCAATTCCCCAATTCCATTCCCACAATGTAAGGAGCCTCCTCTGAGGGGATAAGAGAAGAATCTCTAGCACCAGTCGATGATGTCTCTGCCTTCAGATTACAGCATACAGCCCATAGGCCAAGGCTGAAGTACTCCCAAGTGAAAGTCCTGTGGACTCTTCACATGACTTGTTATCAGAACTTTTCTAGCCATGGAGACTGCACTGTAATGTAAGATCGGAATGATCAGTGCAATTTATGCTTTAGAGCCCATTCTTTGACCTGTGTCTCATTAGTCAGTGAGCAGCTCCTCACCAGTGAGGCACACCTCACAGTGCACAGAAGCACCACTATAGATCAGTGCCTGGTTTTCCTGAAGCCTAGTGGCATAATCTGGTATGAAAGCCAAACCAGAATTCCAAAAAGATCCAAAAAAGAAGAAGATCCTATCCACAGTTGTTTTGTGGTGCATGACTTGCTTTTTTTCCCCATGCTTCACTGAGATAAAAAGAATTAGCATTGCAGTAAGTGAATAAGTGATGAGATCCCCTGGGGTTCAACACCCCTAGGGGGTCTAAAAGTAAAAGGTAAAAAAAAATCACCAGTTTAAATCATCTGCTTTCCCCAGATGAGATCAAAAAATAAATAAATACAGTAAAACACACAAATTAGGTATTCCTGCATCCAAAAATGCCCTGTCTACAAACTTATAGAAATATGTTTCCCATATTTTGTACACCATAGCAGGAAAAAAAAAATCAAAAACGCTGTATTTTTTGCCTTTTCGCCTGAATAAAAAGTAATGAAAACATCAAACAGTCCCCAAAAATGGCATAAATAAAAAGTACATCTGGCCCCACAAAAAAATACACCTTATACAGCCTCGTTTATGAAAATAAAAAAAATTATGTGTGCCAGAATATGACCAAGAATTTTTAGTTGGAATCTTTTTAAGTTGTTAAAACATAACAAAAAATATAAACATTTGGTATCACAATAATTGTGCAAACCCACAGAATACAGGTAATATGTTGTTATGGCTGTAAATTTAATGCACAAAGACAGTTTTTCTCTAATTCCACCTTATTCTGAATTTGTTTCCAGCTTCCCAGAAGATCATACAGAATATTAAATGTTACCATTACAAAGTGGAATTTGTCCCTCAAAAACTAAGCACTTATATGGCTATGAACAGAAAAGAAAAATGTTATGTCTTTTGGAAAGCAAGGAGTAAATAACAAAAATTGAAAAATAGCTGCTGCAGGAGAGGGCTTAACTAGGGATGTACAAACAGCAAAGTTTACCAAGATTTCTCTTTAGGGAATGATTTTGTACAGTAAATAGAATATAATGCCAATTGACTTAAAGTTAGAGAACTGAAATATTAAGGCACTTTGCAATATCCTTTATTTACAGATTAATTTCCTGAAGTGAGATCACTCCCAATGTAATGAACACAAATGTCAAACCCATAGAATTAAATGATTAATACCCTTGCATATTAAATAGGACTTGTCAGCTCTCCTGATGACTGTTATAGTAAATGCTTGCATTCCTCATAAATAACAATTATGGAGCATCTCTTGGAACTCTGTGTTATGCCAGTCCTCTGTTACTCCTCCTGAATATTAATGAGTACAGTGACAACTGGCTGTGATTATTCCCCTTGTGAAAGAGGTGCGTCCCTGCACAGTCTTACTCTGTCAGCGATGATTGGACAGTATCAGAGTATGTAGGGTCACGCCCCCAAGTGGTGACACCCACTTGTCAAATTATTCATCAAAAATATCTGCAGATCATCTTTAAATTCCAAACGTACTACAGATATTGACTGAATTTGTCATTAACGCCAATCAAATGTGTTATCAGAATGTATCACGCTTTGTTTAAAGGGCTTGTCTCACAAAGAATGTTTATAGCTAAATCCAGCCCAGAATTTTAAACATTTTTTATTTTTGCACTTATTTAAAAAAAAATGCCTATATTTCAGGAATTATGCAACCTGCTGTTTCTATGAATAGCCCGCTCTTAGTAAATGTGCTGAGGTGGATATGCATGGTCAGCCTTGCTTCTCTCTCTCTGCTCCACTGAGTAAACTGAGGGATTCCTGGAGTGGTACGCCAGCTGCCTCTGAATACAGTAACACTGTCTGGCTCTCATATCACTTGGTCAGCATGCCCTTCTTACAACCAAAGAAAACTCTGCAGCTTCAGAGGCAGATGGCTCACCACACCAATAATCCCTCTGCATGCTTGTTGGAGCAGAGAAACAAGCAAGACTGAGCACGTGTGTCCACCGCAGAACATTTACTGAGGTACACAATGAAAGCTGCTAATAGAACAGCAGGCGGTGCTACATTATTACTGGAAAATCTGAGAAGATGGTGCAAATCCAAAAATGTGTTTAGAATGATTTCTACAGCATTTATCAGCTGTACTTACTATGTATTTTTTTTTAATACAATATAAAATTGTACATTTCATTTGTTACAGCTTTTCCATATTCTATATGTTAAGTGGAATATCATACCTCTTCTGAAGCAAACATGATGAGCCGTGGCACACTTGACAGTCCATGCTCTTTAATGTCAGGACAAAACCTGTACCTTGCTAAATTTACAGCATACATATTGGATACAGAACCACCTGAAGGTTAAGTAAAAAAACATTTTACATGGGTTCATGCATGAAGGTTTACACTCTGATTCTGGTTCTGTAACAATGTTGGTTCACTGTCAGCACAGTCTGTGCATTTTCTTCCTACTCCAGGTATGGAGGACAAAATTTAATGGTCACCACTTTATCATTCATCTCTAAAATTAAAGGGAGTCTGTCACCAGAACGCAGCATATCAACCCCCTTGTGAATCAGTGCCTCTATTGCCAAAATATTGCTATTAAAATATTATCTCTTAATATAAAATATTAGCTCTTTGGAGCTATGAGAGCATTGCCAGCATTCCAAAGAGGTAAGCAGCAATGTCCTGGTTCCTAAAAAGAGGTCATCTGCATATTGGCAAAAAAATATCAATGTCTCAGCAATTGAGTTTTCTCAAGGGGAAGCACTGTTAGGTTCAGGTGACCCTAGCCTATCAATATATGGGACTTGGTTGATATCCTTGGTTCAGGTGACAAACTCCCTTTAAAGAGGACCTTTCATGTCCTCATCAATGTGCAGTATTATATGCATTCACTGTCGGCATTCCCAGTATGTGGCCCGGTGCTGGAGATATCGGTGCCATTAATTTCGGCACCGGTATCGCCCAACTTACCTATTAGCATCAACGCTGAGCTGTGAGGAACGCCCCCCCTGACTGTACTCTAACATTGCCTTGTACTGTCAGGGGACTTTTCACACAGCTCAGCGTCATCGCTAGCCAGAAAGGAACGCCCCCTCTAACAGTACAAGGCTATGGAAGAAGACTGTCAAGGGGCAGCGTTCCTTACTGCCCAGCAATGACGCTAGGCTGTAAGGCCCACCCTTCTGACAGTAGAGAGATATTGGTGCTGAAATTAACGGCATCAATATATCCAGTACCGGGCACACACCGGGAAAGCCAACAGTGCGCTGAGTTCAGCACTCTGTTGCCTTTCTAGTGGTATATAATATCGCACATTGATGAGGTCCTGTTTAAAGCCACCTGCCTAATATTGTGTACTTTGTGACTACAAAGCCCCTTATGAAGTAAGCTGCAATCAACCTGAATGACCATTCTATCATACCTGACATTATGATTTTTCTACAGTTTGTGCTACAGTACATGAACAGAAAAAAGTACATTAAAAAAATTGACATATTTTATATTTGTCCATTTTGAGGGCCACACTTCCCCAAGTCAATAAGTCTATTTTAAACAGCCGGCAAAGCAGATGTGCATCCAAGTGACAGCTACTACAAATGAATCTGTGGGGCAAGTGAAAAAAAAAAAAAAAAAAAAGTACATTGTTCCTTTTTTTAGGGTCCCTTAGAAACGAATGTAAAATGGATGACATTCGGCTATCAAAAATGGACAAATGGACACAGAATGGATGAAAAACAGCTGTTTTTCACTGCATTGTCATGTGAATAAGGCCTTAGCAGTTATATATGTCACCAATTAACTTCCTTTGTAAAATGAGATCTCCTTCTTTCGAATAGTACAATAGTTCTCTATGGTTTTCACAGACATAACGTGAAAGAAAAACAGCTCTTAACAGAAATTCTTCAGCAAAATTGAGGCAAAGCAAATTTCCGTAGAGCTACTCATACTCATACATATCATGTTTCCTATGATATGAGAAATAAGGCTCTGTTGCTTTGTCGATTTCATTTATACTCTATATAATAAGAACTATAACTCTGTAATGGATCCATCACACAGCGGACATTACTGACTTATAATGGTGTATGCTGGATTCCACCAAGATGCCATCATTTTAACAGAAAAAAATAGTGCTGCATTTCTAGCCATTTTTTTGGCCAAAGTAATAGAATGTGTGACATATTGGAGCCTTTGGATCAGATGTGAAAATGTCCATACACAATAGATGCAGATTTTGATGGGTTCACCCAATCAGCTAATGTGTATGGTGGCCTTCCAATTCTCCCCTGGCACACGTCAGGGGAGATAAGGATTGGCCAGTTGGATTTTAACTGCCCAATCCTTTTGTTCATAGGGACATAAGCAGTTGTCACACATGTTTGACAGAGGCTTTCTCTATTCTCCTTTCTCCAAATGCACTGCCCGGCTGGCAAAATATGCATATGTATAGGAAAGTTGGACAAGATAACGGCCAAATGAATGTGCTTTTGGCAGACAGCTATCTCATCTAAATGGCCGAATTAGCATAATAAAAACAGACCTACCTGGGCTAAATATCCCATCTCCTTCCTTCCAGCCTAGGAATTCTATCATCTTTAACAGGACAGCCTCCTCTGTTAGTATAAAGACAGGTGATACTTCATATGTGTATCTAGATGAGAAAGAACAAAAGGTTTAGATTGTAAGAACCTAAATGTTTTATGCAATTTCTTGACAGTTTAACATATATTTTTATTAGAAAGATTGTTAATTTTACCATCAGTGTTTTTCTTAATTCAGAATATTTTTTTACAGGCATACTATTAAAAAAAAATCTATGGAGTAACGTTCCATTCAAAGCAATGATGTAACTTATTTTGTAAAGGAGCAGCTATACTTAGTCAACTCTCTGAATTCCATTGACTTGGTTCCCGTCAGGGTTTTCATCAGCGTTCTGGCACTTTTGAGAGCATGAAAATTACTGTAGACTGCGCTATTCTGGATGTCAAAAATACAGTAAGCCCTGATGGATTGCCAAAATGGGAATGTGATCTGTTTTTTTCTTTTCTGTCAGGTTGTGACTAGCAAACAAAACTTGTATTAAAGAAAGTAAATTTTTTAAGAATATGTAAAAAAAAAAAAAACTAATTTAAATCTCCTTAACCCTTTTTCTGCCTGGGCAATTCAAAAGTTTTTGACATTAACAAATAAGATATAAATTATCAAATAAAAATTCATGTTATACGACACAACCATATATTTCCTTAAAATAGATACCTACTGGAGCAGATTTTTTAAGTGACACCCAGAACCTTATGTTCACTTACCACCCTTATATTCTAGTTGTGGCAGGCATTTAGGCTACATGAAAATGACAAATGTAAAAACAAATGAAACTATTTTCAATGTGATTTTTCCATGAGTGTGCACTTATTTTACATCAGTTTCCTGGCCGTTTTATTTCAGTTTTTAACTTCTGCTTTGCATCAGTTTTTAACTGTCAGTGAAAAAAAATTTTTTTTTTTTTTGACTCAACCCACTCATCTGTTTTCCATGTCAGTGAAACTGATATATTGCTCAAAGAGATGGACATTAAAAACTGACCCCATAGACTTGTACTGTTAGTCACACCGAAAAAACAGACGATAGGACATGTCCTATTTTTAACTGACCCATTTCACTGTACATGTGTATGCACCCATTGTTCTAAATATGGACGTGTGCTGGACCCAAAAAATTTGTGTCGCAAGATATTATATGCGTTCTTGGCAGTGAAAGATCTGTCCATAGGCAGTGTTTGGTACTGCAGCTGTGTATATGGCTAAGATGCAATACCAAACACAATCCATGGAGAAGAGTATCGCTGTTTGTTTAAAAAAAAAAAAAAAAAAAAATCACACTTTTTTTATAATCTCATACAGCCATTTCAAAGCTCATCTCCAATGTATGATATGAATGATAACTTTATGCAACCAATTATACACCATTATCTACCCTAGTTACCTATGTAACTTAATATAGTTGCCTTACATGATGCCCAGAATGAATTATTTATTGGCCAAAAAAGTGCAATATTTACAAGATAAATTCATGAGATTTCTTGCATTAATTATATTTAATATATGGAACATGTGCACTCCCTTTATGGATCAGTGCATCAATTTAATTGCTATTAAAAATAATGCTACTTACACACTTGGGTTCAAAGCTTCAGTAATAAAACGTGCTGCTAAAGAGTAATGATCCATTCCACCATACAACTGATTGAAGAATCTTGGATGACCTTAAAACAAGACAAATGTGTGAGCCAAGCAAATTACTAAAGTTATATGGATGTATTGTAGTAAAAGAAAAAACCTTCAAGATAGATGTTTTAAGTTAAGGCTTGCGCATCACTGAAGGCTTAAGACAACAAGGTCATAAATAATAATGTTATTATAAGCCGCCTGCCATGGTTTATGAAGTGTAGTTAATTTTTATAGTATATCATTTAGGCCTGTATCGAACCAATATAGCATTATCAGTGCAGCTTCAGTTTTTATCATTCTGTATGCCCTTAAAGGGAATGTATATTTTACTAGTCAAATTCAGATAGGGGTGAATGAGGTTGTGTGATGCGTCATTGTACTGACTGACAACTAGGAAAAGGTTGATTAAAAAATGTACTTATTTTTCAAGGGGTCAACAGTTTATTACATTGACTTTGTTGGGTCATAAGCAAGGATCAGTGAACAATCTGATGGATATGAGGGTTTCCTGAATTATGTCTGATGAAAGATTTTAGTTCAAGACTTCCATACTGAAAATCATGTGTTTTATTTTTTACAAAACTTTATTTTAGTGCCATTGTTATGGCACAGTTTTGAAACCTGGTGACTTTTCTAAAAACTAAGAGGGAATTTATGACACTTTCTAAAAGATGTACTGCTTTGTTTCCTATAGCAGCCAATCTCAGTGCAGCTTTCATTTTTTTTTACTGTCCATGACAAGTGAAAGCTGTGCTGTGATTGGTTGTTGTGTGTATCAAAGACAACCAGATAGTTTCGTAATTCTGCCACTTTGTGTAAAACTGCCCATAGGCTAATGCAGCTATAAAAACACTGCGGAAAAACATGTTGTTTGCACAGCGGATGATCCAATGTTCTGGTAGAGTTTCATGTGGTTCCCCATCCTGCTGATAGAGGAAAATCTGCTAGACATAGAATAGTCTATCTTTGATGTAATCCATTCCTTTAACATGTCCACGTAAGAGTGGCCAGTGACAGACATTTTCGTGAGATACGTCATACCGTGGTTTATGGCACCTGTACAACCCCAATTCCAATGAAGTTGGGCATTGTGTAAAACATAAATAAAAACAGAATACGATGATTTGTAATTCTTTTTCAACCTATATTCAATTGAATACACTACGAAGACAAGATATTTAATGTTCAAATGCATAAACGTTATTTGTTTTTTGCAAATATTCACTCATTTTGAATTTGATGCCTGCAACATGTTCCAAAAAAGCTGGGACAGGGGCAACAAAAGACTGGGACAGGGGCATGTTTAGCACTGTATTACATCACCTTTCCTTTTAACAACACTCAATAAACGTTTGGGAACTGAGGACATGAATTGTTGAAGCTTTGTAGGTGGAATTCTTTCCCATTCTTGCTTGATGTACAACTTCAGTTGCTCAACAGTTCGTGGTCTCCGTTGTCGTATTTTGCATTTCATCATGCGCCACACATTTTCAATGGGAGACAGGTCTGGACTGCAGGCAGGCCAGTCTAGTACCCGTACTCTTTTACTACGAAGCCACGCTGTTGTAACACTTGCAGAATTTGGCTTGGCATTGTCTTGCTGAAATAAGCAGGGACGTCCCTGAAAAAGATGTCGCTTGGATGGCAGCATATGTTGCTCCAAAGCCTGTATGTACTTTCAGCATTAATGGTGCCTTCACAGACGTGCAAGTTACCCATGGCATGGGCACTAACACACCCCTATACCATCAGAGATGTGCTATAGGCACTAACACACCCCCATACCATGAGAGATATACTATAGGCACTAACACACTCCCATACCATCAGAGATGTGCTATAGGCACTAACACATCCCCATGTCATGAGAGATGTGCCATGGGCACTACTAATACACTCCCATACCATCAGAGATGCTGGCATTTGGACTTTGCGCTCATAACAATCCGGACAGTCCTTTTCCTCTTTGGCCGGAGGACACGACTTCCATGATTGGACTGGTCAAAACACAGGACACTTTTCCACTTTGCATCAGTCCTTCTCAGATGAGCTTGGGCCCAGAGAAGCTGGCTGCGTTTCTGGGTGTTGTTGATATATGGCTTTCGCTTTGCATGGCAAAGTTTTAACTTGCACATGTAGATGTAGCGACAAACTGTGTTCACTGACAATGGTTTTCTGAAGTGTTCCTGAGCCCATGTGGTAATATCAGTTACAGAATGATGTCGGTTTTTAATGCACTGACGTCTGAGGGATCGAAGGTCACGGGCATTCAATGTTGGTTTTCTTGCTGCTTACTTGCAGAGATTTGTCCAGATTCTCTGAATCTTTTGATGATATTATGGACGGTAGGTGATGAAATCTCTAAATTCCTTGCAATTGTATGTTGAGAATTGTTGTTCTTAAACTGTTGGACTGTTTGCTCACACAGTTGCTCACAAAGTGGTGAACCTCGCCCCATCCTTGCTTGTGAACAACTGAGCCTTTCAGGGATGCTCCCTTTATACCCAATCATGACACTCACCTGTTTCCAATTAACCTGTTCACCTCTGGATTACTCCAAACAGGGTTTTTTTTGAGAATTTCTCCCCTTTCTTTTGTTGCCCCTGTCCCAGCTTTTTTGGAATGTGTTGCAGGCATCAAATTCAAAATGAGTGAATATTTGCAAAAAAAACAATAAAGTTTATCCATTTGAACAGTAAATATCTTGTCTTTGTAGTGTATTCAATTGAATATAGGTTGAAAAGTATTTGCAAATCGTCGTATTCTGTTTTTATTTATGTTTTACACAACGTCCCAACTTCATTGGAATTGGGGTTGTACTTCCATACTAGTCAGTCAGGACTACACTCTTACATGGCTTGAATCCTGTTCACTGTCTCTTCCAAAGTCTTCTGTACTACAATTTGTTAATAATTATTTTATAAAACTGAATGCATTGAGATATAAATACAGGCTGGCATGTTTTCTATTAATCTTGTCACTTTACATATGTACATCTTAGATTAGCTTTCATCTATATCTCTCTGTTCATGTACCACAGGGTCAGTTTTCTCCATTAGCACAATAATAAGTCAACAGCATTAAATCAAGATGATTGCTTGCCAATTAGTTGCCAATTTATGCAAAAAAAAAAAAAAGAACAAAACCCTCACATAAACAAGGCAAAGGCAAACTGCACTATCCAACTTGTATGGCACTAATGACATTCTTACATTTGCAAGAAATGCAAAAATGCACATAGAAACATTGACAATAACAATATGCCTCATCTTTTCTTACTCATTTCTATGGTCTTTGTGTATTTAATGATTTCACTTCTAATTAACTCCAAAGAAAACATACCGTAATGTTCCTGCACAAAAATAATGTCGTATTCAATTCCATTTTTTTTGAGCAAACATGTCATTATGGGATTTTGCTAATCTTAAAAATGGAGGGTCATTACCCAAACAGTCCTAGAATTTTAGGCATTGGCTTACAGGAGGTGTGCACAAAGCTTTAAAATGGTATTCTGCGATTCAGATATTGTTGACCAAACCATGGGCTATTTACTTCTTATTAAATTTTTGGAGCAATGAAAGTTAAATCAATGGTGGAGATGGCTGTTAAATGAATTAGTAACAAAGTTATTCTCTTTTTTAGCATGGACATCCAGTAATACTGAATGAATAAAACAAGACAATATATGGTGCAATGAAGTGCAGTGCTAATGTTTCATTTCATCTTTTCTTGCCCATAGGCATGAATCATAATTTTACAAATTGACACATTCTTCTTCCCCTGTCACGCGGACATTATCACTTGTCACTCAGAACTCATGACTTATCGTTCATCACTCAGTACTTGCTGCTGATAGCACTTGACATGCTGGTTATCAGTAATCATTCTTCATACTAAGTAAATCATAAGTATTCTCCATCCTGAGGATAATGTCTGAGCCTGATATACAGACATGGTCACTGCTATTATAATAATCTCACCAGTGATCTAACCACAGTCATATGCAGAGGAATATTTTGAGCATTTGGGTAAGATTTATCATTGCTTAATTTGTGTGATAAATTCGGTGAATCTTCTAGACATGTTAGATACTTTTCTATCTTACTGGTTGACTTACTGTAAACCAATTTTTGTCTTCAAACGTTTCCCCTATTGTTTGCAATCATAACATACAGTATACAGCTACACCAGACACCATTAGTATAGTCATACAGTGCTGGCCAAAAGTATTGGCACCCCCGCAATTCTGTCAGATAATACTCAATTTCTTCCAGAAAATGATTGCAATCACAAATGCTTTGGTAATAATATCTTCATTTAATTTGTCTTCAATGGAAAACCACAAAAAGAATTGTCAAAAAGCCAAATTGGATATAATTCCACACCTAACATAAAAAAGGGGGGTGGACAAAAGTATTGGCACCCTTTGAAAAATCATGTGATGCTTCTCTAATTTGTGTAATTAACAGCATCTGTTACTTACCTGTGGCACATAACAGGTGGTGGCAATAACTAAATCACACTTGCAACCAGTTGAAATGGATTAAAGTTGACTCAACCTCTGTCCTATGTCCTTGTGTGTACCACATTGAGCATGGAGAAAAGAAAGAAGACCAAAGAACTGTCTGAGGACTTGAGAAGCAAAATTGTGAGGAAGCATGAGCAATCTCAAGGCTACAAGTCCATCTCCAAAGACCTGAATATTCCTGTGTCTACCGTGCGCAGTGTCATCAAGAAGTTTAAAGCCCATGGTACTGTGGCTAACCTCCCTAGATGTGGACGGAAAAGAAAAATTGACGAGAGATTTCAACGAAAGATTGTGCGGATGGTGGCTAAAGAACCTCGACTAACATCCAAACAAGTTCTAGCTGCCCTGCAGTCCGAGGGTACAACAGTGTCAACCCGTACTATCCGTCGGCGTCTGAATGAAAAGGGACTCTATGGTAGGATACCCAGGAAGACCCCACTTCTGACCCAGAGACATAAAAAAGCCAGGCTGGAGTTTGCCAAAACTTACCTGAGAAAGCCAAAAACTTTTTGGAAGAATGTTCTCTGGTCAGATGAGACAAAAGTAGAGCTTTTTGGGAAAAGGCATCAACATAGAGTTTACAGGAAAAAAAAAGAGGCCTTCAAAGAAAAGAACACGGTCCCTACAGTCAAACATGGCGGAGGTTCCCTGATGTTTTGGGGTTGCTTTGCTGCCTCTGGCACTGGACTGCTTGACCGTGTGCATGGCATTATGAAGTCTGAAGACTACCAACAAATTTTGCAGCATAATGTAGGGCCCAGTGTGAGAAAGCTGGGTCTCCCTCAGAGGTCATGGGTCTTCCAGCAGGACAATGACCCAAAACACACTTCAAAAAGCACTAGAAAAGAGAAAGCACTGGAGACTTCTAAAGTGGCCAGCAATGAGTCCAGACCTGAATCCCATAGAACACCTCTGGAGAGATCTCAAAATGGCAGTTTGGAGAAGGCACCCTTCAAATCTCAGGGACCTGGAGAAATTTGCCAAAGAAGAATGGTCTAAAATTCCAGCAGAGCATTGTAAGAAACTCATTGATGGTTACCGGAAGCGGTTGTTCGCAGTTATTTTGTCTAAAGGTTGTGCTACCAAGTATTAGGCTGAGGGTGCCAATACTTTTGTCCGGCCCATTTTTGGAGTTTTGTGTAAAATGATCAATGATTTGACTTTTTTTTTCATTCCCTTTTGTGTTTTTTCAATGCAAGCAAAATAAATGAAGATATTATTACCAAAGCATTTGTGATTGCAATCATTTTCTGGAAGAAATTCAGTATTATCTGACAGAATTGCAGGGGTGCCAATACTTTTGGCCAGCACTGTATATATTGTATATATCCACTAACCCAGTAAAGAGAAAAAAAAAGTTATAGAGATTTACTAAACTAAAAAACTGTTTTACATGCCTTGTTTCAGATTTATGATACATTTTATACACTTTTAAGCCTAATTAGTGGTTTAATGAAATTTTTAGAAAATGGGGTGCAACTTAAAATGTGCCATATTGTGACAATATTTAGGCACCAAAGTGTTCATTTAAAGTAAGTCAAACATTTAAGGAGGAAAAGTGTCTAATATATCTAGCAAAGTACACCAAGTCTGTCCCAAAGATTGAGCCACTGTTTGAGATTGAGTCCCACAGAAGTGAATAGAGCTATGCACACACACTGCTGCTCCAGTCACACGGAGCTTTCAGGGGAACAGACACTTATCCCCTAATTTGTGGATAGAGGATAAGTGCTTACATGGGTAAAAAAAATACCTTTTAAGCCAGTAATACTATCTCTGTACCTCTCTACAGTTCAGACTTGCTGGGACGGATCTTTATGTCTTTGAAGTGATGGATACAAGTCTATGTGTATTTAACAACACTAATAAATAATGAAGCTATACAGTATTTACAGACAGTGCTTTCTTACTTGCTTATTACAATGACTGGATTACCTCTTCTACAATGCACAGAGTATGTCTACTTTGCCAAACAAAGGCAATGGCTCATGCATAAAAAGGTCATTATTAATAGTAGCTTCATTGTCGCTAGGACATGCGCTTGCAACAACAGTACAACTACTGTATATCAAATCCATAACGTTAGCAAACCAAATATGTAAGAATACGTCTTGTAAATATATAGGACATTAGTTATTAGAGAGCAGTTTTTCTATAAGAGTAAAGAGTAGCTACAAAAAGCAGATTTTGCTCTGGAGGACCTACTGTAACATGATAGCCTCAATATGCAGGGGAGCACTCAATACTTATGACCATGTGATATTTCAGTTTTTCTTTTTTAATAAATTATCAAAAATATCTACATTTCTGTATTTTTTTCTGTCAAGATGGGGTGCTGAGTGTACATTAATGAGAAATAAAATGAACTTTTTTGCTTTTAGCAAATGGCTGCAATGAAACAAAGAGTGAAAAATTTAAAGGGGTCTGAATACTTTCTGTACCCACTGCATATAAACAGTTAATGTGAAATTTTAGTATAATTTATTATTGGTGGTGTATTACTAACTAGCTTTAAGTGCTGACTATTATATCATTATATCCATCAGCATATTGTGGGAAAGTTTTATTAAGACTGATACTTCATAAACCAGAATTAGGCTGAGGCCTCACGTTGCGGAAACACAGCTTTTTTTGTTGCAAATTTTCCTGCATTTTTTGAGCCAAAGCCAGGAGTAGCTACAAAAGGAATAGAAAATAAATACTTACACTTCTACCATTTGCTGAATCCACTCCTGGCTTTGGCTCAAAATTGTAGTAGAATCTGCAAAAAAAAAAAAGTTTCACAACTTGGGGCCTCAGCCTTAGGTGTTTTTCACAGAAAATCCAGTTTTCCTCTGTGGACTTTCTGCCTCAATAATACCTATACGAAAGAAAACACCAGCATTTCCATATAATTGACATGCTGTGATTTTCAAAACCGCAAGTGTGCAGATTTTTTGAAATATGAAATGCTGCGTTTTTCTTTTGTTTACATGGTGGCCAAAATGCTGTGTTTTTGCAATTTAGGGCTCCGTCCTTAAATAGGTTTTCTAGACTAAAAATATTGATGAGTTATCTGAAAGACAGGTAATCAATTTCAGATCGGTGTATGGGTCTGACACCTGGTACCTCCACCAATCAGCTGCTCTCAGTAGCTGATACACGGAAAAGGGGCAGGAGGCAGACAATGCTTTTCTCTGTGTAGTGGTGGAACTGAGTTAC
This sequence comes from Leptodactylus fallax, assembly GCA_947044405.1. NCBI lineage: Eukaryota > Metazoa > Chordata > Amphibia > Anura > Leptodactylidae > Leptodactylus > Leptodactylus fallax. The sequence continues at coordinate 1,648,454 of CAMRHE010000186.1, read as the reverse complement.
TGCAGTTTAGGTCCTATTCAAATGAAAGGGAGCTGATCTGCAGTACCTGGTCTGGCCACTACACAGAGAAAAGAGCTGTCTGTTTCCTGCATCATTCTCTGTGTAAGACAGCTAATCAATGGGATTGTCGGGTATCGGACCCCTACTGATCCTTCAGATAGATCATCAATGTTTTTAGCCAGGAAAACCCCTTTAAATCATAGATTATCAGAGTAAAATACATGTGTCTCTAAAGACAGAAAAAGAGATGTTTGAGTAGATATAGATTTATGGCAGAAAAATAAGCCATTTTTCAAACTCTTTCTATCCAAAAAATTTATCAGAAATATACAGATCACAAAATGACCAGATGCATTATCTTTAATAAGGAGAGAGGTCCTCTGCCTTCACTTATCCCTGTGTAAACATTTATGTAGAGCTGTACAATTTCTGTAGGAGTAGCTCCCTGCGGTGTGCAAGATGTTCTTTAAGACAGATCAGCTTTAAATAAATATAATATTTCCAAACTAGTTTTCTCAGGCTTCATTTGTGTTACAGTGATATTATATTGCCTCACATATAATATTTTATTTAATGATTGGATAGCATGTAGTGCATCATATATGAAATATCACATCTTAAAGGGGGCACATATTTATTTTCTGCACTCATCAGTTTTGCAAAATTTTAATGGAACAAAATTGATATAAATATATTTGAATAAATACCTATAAATCTGTTATTAAAACTGTGTAGTCAAAATGAATACTTGGTTTTCTTAGGAAACAGCTGTCCCATCAACTAAAGAAAAGTAAAAGAGTGCGCCCCCTCTCTTTTCTGCCATCCTTTATTTCCCATGTAACAGATTTATTCTCTGCAGTACAACAATAAGAGCATCACAGAGTCTCATTAGTGAAGTTAATAAAGCCTGTCATTGCTTCAGGGCCACTGGTAAAGATAGGATGCTTAAATCCCTCATGCTGACGGACTGACATTTCTTATAAGTTCAATTCCTGTAATAATTTGTTCGTGCAGGTGCTGTGTAAATGACAAATCATTGCTTCACCGCCCAACAAAGTTAGGCTCTTTTCACAAAAACATTAGTTGTGCCATGATTTCTGGTATTTTATGTCTTCGGATTTGTATAATACATACATCATACTTCGCAACAAAGCCTAATGCATTATGATTCATTTACAAAGGTAGACAATGTCTGGATCGTAACTAGAAAAGGTGCAAATATTGCAGAATTCCCCAACTACTGAAGCCAAAGAGAGCTCTAAAGGTGCCACTGTCCCATGTGGAGACAGTACCATAAATGATACGTCAATTTGGGGGCCATTTTATTGATTTTACTTTGGTCCAGAAGTTACAAGTAACCCCCTATTGCCCCATTTATGGCATAAAAAAAACACTTGCATTTTTTATGTTTGTTTGTTTGTTTGTTTGTTGAGTTGGAAGGGACCTCAAGGGCCATCGAGTCCAACCCCCTGCAAAGCAGGATTCCTAAAACATCCCAGCTATATACCTATCCAGTTTCCGCTATATACCTATCCAGTTTCCAGTTTTCAAATGTGATATCTTATAAATCATTATTTTGTTATTTTTGGATCCTTCTACTACTCCATTAACATAAAAAAGACCTGCTACAGTATGCCATACCACCTATAGGTATTGTAATTACCTTGTTAATGTGATTTCCTACATACTGTATGATGGTGTGTGGAAATTGGAAAACAAAGAATGCTGAAATATGGCCTGTTGGCTTGGTCACAATACAATGTCTTAAGTATTATGTCTTGACCAACATATTGATTTTCAGCCTTACCTTCATTTGTTAGCTATTTACTGTACATGACTAAAGCTGCTTTTCCCAGCCCATTGAAGGATCAGCTTGCCTGTCTGCTTCTATCTAACCTTAACGCTGCTCAGAAAAGCCTAATATAATGATGAACATCATGGCTGACCTTTCGTAGTTTGGCACAACAGTCTCCTTTCTTGCATCAGATCATTGTATTGTGCTCCATAACAGCACAGAGCAGATGCTGAGCCATCAGTAAACAACAATGAGAGTTCTGCTCTGAAGCCAACAAAAATGTAAATGCTTCTATTATAAAGGTGTTTTTTTAGGATAAATAGAAAATAATGAATGCAATATATTTGAAAAGCCACACTTTTATTTTTTACTGAAGATCAACTCTATACAAAAGCTTTGAAATAGTTTTCAAATGCGAACATACCTTTATAGCACTGTGGTTAAGTCGGGATGTATGAGGGTAGTTGCTATATTCATAGTTTCACTGCTTTATTGTAAGTTTCAATAAAAAATCCCTTTGTGCTTAATGTTTCTTCCATTTTATACTTTCAGCTTTGATGTTGGAAATGTGTAAACTCATGATACAGTGATAACAATAATATCAAGTCTAGAATATTACAGGCTGGAATGAAAGTGATAGCTTATTGTCTCATGATGAGCAATATTCTCTCGCTATTCTTTTTAGATATCAAGCTATGATACCTGTGGGAGTCTGAATTTAGAAAAAAAGATTCAGTTTTTTCATGGGAAGCAGCAGTGAAAGTTATGCATAAAGGGTCTGTACTTCTACAGTAATAATACCCAATGAGACATTCACATACAGTATATACTTAATGAGTTTCTAGCAGCATAACGTTTAAAAACATCAATATTCTTAGGTGACATAGGTTCACCATTCATCTCTTATCATTCTATTTACAGTCATAGAAACTGCGTCTAATATATTGTAAGCTATCATAATGATGCCCACAGTTACCTAATTTTCCTTCTTTCAATTTAAGGAAAATACAAGTAGATATTAAAGATAAAAAACACTGCAATATGGAGAGAAAAGTAGAGTAAAAATACAGTATGTTATGCATCCATGCAATCTATAGTTATAGGTGTAGTTTGAAGGGGATAGGCCTCAATGCAACATTTGCTGCATAATACTCATGCATTCTTATAGAACACAGGAGACTTTCGGTCACATCAGATACTTCATTTGCTTCTAACTGCTACAGATGTGTTCAACTTTAAAGGAGCTGTTTTACCAAAGACACTTGAAGGGGTCTTTTGGGGCCATTGTGTTTTTTTTAAACTGGTGACCTATCCATGGGATAGGTCATCAATATCTGATCGAAGGGACTCCAACACCTGGACCTCACACTGATAAGGTGATCTTGCGCCAGAAGCTACTGCATGGGTGCTGGGCTGCAGCTCTGTCCACTGTATAGTGGTGATGTGGGAGTACTATAGCACTGTGACTATTACTTGAATAAGGGCAGAGCTACTTCCAGCCCTGTCCTGTGCAGTAGCTTCCGGCAGTGGGCGGCTGAATCAGCTGATCAGTGTAGGGTTTAGGTGTCAAATTCCCACCAATCAGATACTGATGACCTATCCTGAGGAGAGTATAAAGAACCTCCTTGGGAAGGAAAATATATTTAACCACTATCTACATGTGATCACCGGCCTGCAGTCCTATAGAATTGAATTGAATGTTGGTGTAAGGGAATCACTAGAGGAGCGATTCCCCAGTAGCTGCTGGAGAACTTAGGGGGGAGGGGCACAACAAGACAGTGGACCCTAAGCTGAATCCCCCCCAAAGTCCCTGGCTAACATGCCCGATCTGTCCTAGGTGACAGCCAGCAACTGGTCGACAATCCCTCCTTATAATAAGTGAGAACACAAAACGCAGACAAGACGCACAACAACAAAGGGAGATCAGCTAGCCAAGGGGTCGGTAACAATCGAGCAATGCAGTACAGAATCAAAATCCAAGAGAATAGTCAAAGGTAAGCCAGTGGTCAGAAAATCAGAAGAGCAGGTAACAAGGAACAAGGAGTATAGCCAGTAAGCGAAATGCAATAGCAGGAGCCAATGGGAAAGTGAGCAAACAATAAATAGGGAGAAAGAACCCGCCCCAGACTTGATAGGAGGATAGGCTGTCAATCACAAAGGCAGGACTAAAGTTAACTCTTAGTGGAGCAGGAGGAAAGCAAGGTGAAGGAGAAGGGCGTGGTGGAAAATCAATTAAGGAGGTGAGGGAATAGGACAGTGTTCAGACAATACAAGAAAAACCCAAAGGAAAGAATCACAACCGGGCACGTCTCCTGTGCCGCAGCGTGCGCCCGGAGGACGGCGCCAAAGCCCGGACAGGCAAGGATGTTACAGTTGGTCACGGTAGCGCAGCAATGCACAGTAGCTCAGTGGTTAGCACTGTAGCCTTACAGCTAGGTTTGAATCTGACCAAGTACAACATCTACAAAGAGTTTGTATGATTTCCCTGTTTCCTGCGGTTTCCACCCACACTACAAAGACATACTGATAAGGAATGTAGATTGTGAGCCCCATATGGGATAGTGATTGACATTGTGGGGAAATGCTGCAGAATATGTTGGTGCTTTACATGTAAGCAAAATAAATAGAACATTTGGGGAACTCTTTCCCTGTTATTCTGATCACCTGGGTATCTCAGTGGTTGAACCCCTGCAATTTGACACTTATTTCAAATATTGTGGATAGGAGATAAGCGTCTTTGGAGTACAACTGATTTAATATAGGTGGATTTATCTGGTTAAGATCTCCAATTTCTCGTTAATCCAATGCAATACAATATTGTGACATGTCAATAAAAACATTCAAAAGCTGCAATTCACAACACGATCACTGGGTGGCCACACAGAAATATATATATATATATATATATATATATATATATATATATTCACATACAATATCATTTTGTGATGCAACACAATTTTTCTAGTAAATCTTAGTGTTTTAAATAGCTAATCATTTTGTAAAACATATAACTGGGCATATCCAGACAGGAGGAAAGGTAAGGAAGCACACATCTGTACCTCCGCAGTCCTTATAGATAAGGCCCTGTAAGCATATGCTATGTATAATGGGGCACTACAGCTGATGTTGGTACTCAGTGATGGCAAAATTATGGTTCTACTATAGATAATAGTATCTGGGCACTGTAGCTTGTAATATGGTACTGCTAGCATTCCCATTATCATTTGTCATCAGGGGTCAATAAGACAAACCTAGCATTTTGCACAGACTAGCATGAAAGTGAATCATAAACCATTTGGGATTTAACCATATCATGATAGCACTGTGGCTGACATCTGAGGGGAAACTGCTGCTAATTTTTAGGTTAAAGACCTAAAATATAACTTTCATTGAATTTAGCCAATAAAATAAATATAACTGATAAATAATTGCTCAACTAAACAGTGTCTAACACAACATGAAGGGAGTAAAATACCATGTACACTCTCATTGAGACTGAGTAATATAGGAATACACTGGCTCAGTCTCATACAAATGACAGAGTAGGACAGCTACTGCTTTAAAGAACTCCAGCATGTGTCCTCAGGTTCACACAGCACAGGGCCATCTGTTTGCTTAAAGCCTCCTTTGTGATACCCAGTGACACATATTCAGATATAGCTGGGCTAGTGGTCTAAACCCTAAGACGGCAAACCCTACGCATTTCCAAGGTTATTTATCATCAGGGGTCTGATGTAGGTACATGGAGTATACAATCTGGACACACTGTTAGCGTGTCCACATTGATGGCAGAAACTGCTGCTAATATTATAGCGTCACTCTGGCTAAGATTATGGGGTACTATGATTAATATATGTGCCAAGGTGGGCAAAATAGTTGCCATTGGTGTTGATGAGAGACATCTATATTATTCTATGTGGCATTTTCACCTGGTGAATGTCTATGTCATTCAGCGTCTTATAAGGAACATGCAAATTGATCAGACTAGAACCAACACTTAACATTATTACATACACATATAAAAAAATAACAATCCGTCTATTAGTAGTAAGGTTAACATTATTTGATAAGATTTATTCCCAATATTCTATAGGACTGAGATAGTTACAATAAATATCCTCAGACATATATTTTTCAATAGAATCTTTTGTGAAAAACATGGCAAACACTTTTGACAGTTTGATTTCTTACTTGTTTTGACACTGTATTTGATAGCGTTCTGGCAATGTTGTAATAATTTCTGGTGAGGTTCTCCAATGTCTTTTATATTTACATCTAGAAGTTTCTTAAGTTGTTCAGGATCTTTCCATTCACAGACCTATAACAGTAATGAGAATAAGCTGTGCCATCATAGTATGTACAGTACGCCAAGACAGTCAACAGACATTGATTTTACTCACAAACTTTGGGAAATAAAACTTTACATTATCCATTATTCAGACCCCTGGGTCTAAGCAATGTATAGTGAACATTATGTCATTGCTGTTTTCAGTCATAGCATTTCTATATTTTTCACAGCAGTCGATTTTTATTGATAAAAAAAATGTACATAGAAGAAAGACAGGTAATGTATTGAACATGGCGACTGACCTGAGATTGAGGCAGTAGCATACAAGTGTTTACGGAAACATATCTGTCAGGAGTTGTGACAAGTAATCCCATAGAATGGAGGTTAGTCACCTACTGGACATTCATGTGCAGGTTGCTCCATTCACTTCTACGGGAGTTCTAAAACAGTCCGACAGACAGACAGACACAGCTATTTCCAAAACTCCGCTAGATGTGAATCAGTCATTTCTTAGTATTGGCAATTGTGGGAATCCTAATGCTAGCCATATCACCCTTCTTAGAGAAACATTAGAGAAACATATTGTATAACCAAAATAATATAGTTATTTTAACAAAAAAGGAATAATGTAATTTATATGATATTTAATAGCTTGTTACAACTCAGTAGGACAACCTACAATGGCACCTTGATGAACATTCCTGACAGCAGTCAAGCACATGACATTGCAGCAAGCAACACCCCTGGGTTATATGTCAGCAAACTGAGTTCTATGTGCGATTGGGGAATAGTCATAATATGTCATCAGATTGTACCATTATGTTAATCCAAATCCAAATAGAATCTGTGCATTAAAAAACTCTTTGTAACTCAATATTAAATCAGAAGCAAAAGAGGCTACAGTTTAGCCCATCGCTGTTTATGTGTGTCATTGTAAGGGCAGGCTCACAGAGCAGAATTTTAGCAGCAGAGTTTGCTGCAAAAATTCTACCTCGCATTCAATTGAATGGGAGCCATATGCTTCATTTTCCACTAGCTGAAAAAAATCAGCTAGTGGAAAATGTGTCTTTGACTGGATTCTCCCTTTGAACTGAATTTGAGCAGGAAATCTGCCACCAGTAGGAAGATTTCTGTGGTCGAATTTGTATGGTGGTCCAACCACAAAAACCACTGTGTGAACTTACTCTAAGGAACTATACCATATGTATCCATTATAAATTTGTGTGCATGAGCAGATAGTTACAGAAAACATATTTCTATATTTCCAAGCAATGATATTTCGTCGGAGATTTAATACTACTGGCACATTGTGAGAGTTGTATCTCTCCCCTGTTCGATGTGGTCAATACTAACCAACAGGAAACATGTCCGGTTGATGAATTTGCCTCAGGCTAAAACAATGCCAGTTCGGACCTGGTCAGAAATATTTATAAATGAGTTATGTTTGGCTAAATTCATCTTGAACGTCATATTTTTCAAGATATTTACTCAAGAAAACTGTTGTAAACTTTATTAAATTTGTCACTGTGATACTTTTTTACCTATATAAAGGTATATATATAAAATAAACTTAAATAGGCACTATTGTTGCAGCAAATTTTGCGTAAATGAGTAATATAGGTGATTATAAGAAACTTCATATATCTTAATGTAAATATAAATCTAAATATGTATGTAATGTATTTTATCAGAGAGAAATGACCCAGGCTGTTTCTCTTCATTTGCTAAAAACTTCCCTGTGAAAATTACTGCTACATCCATCCTGAGAAGCTCTGCAGGTCACATGACTCAGGTTACTTGTGTTTATAAAAGTCTATGGAGAGGGGAGGGGGTAGAGTAAGCAAGAAGTAAGTAGATAAAAGAAAAAAAGAGTCACTTAGGGCTATTGCACACAATGAGTCCTGTCAATGGATGACAGTCTGTGTTTGGTCAGTAGGACTGTACTGGGTCATGTGCATAGGAGTCACTGCATCATAGTCAGATATGATACAGTGAGCTCCCGAATTGCCCGATCACTATAGTAACAAACTGATAGCTTTATGTCAATTCATTATTGTAGAGATCAGACTGTTAGAGACGTCACTGAATGACAACTGACTATGATGCAGTGACTTCTATGAACATGGCTCAGTTCAGTCTGGGTGGTAGGACCCACACACGCCGTTTTTCATGGATGTGGCTTGGCCTTTAGTCTGACGCTAGAACTAAATAGTAGCTTTCCATCAACACCAAAGCACTTTATTCACGTCAGTACATGGCAGTACTTCCCTGTTTATGTTCTGCATGGTCCTGGGGATGTTTGTGAATGTGACAGAGATAATTATGGAACAGATTTGCTTCTGCTTACCAGCTCACAGAGAACAACAATCTCCCGATATAGTATGCAGAGGGGAAAACTGCTAAAAACTGCAGATTATATGTCATGCAATGACCAGAAACAGTGTTACACTTCATACACACACATAAAAGCATATCCTGAAAATTTTAAAGACATGACCGGTACACTTTAATATATAATATGCATCATATTTTATTCCAATAAAGCAGCTTAAGGGCAAAGCAACCAAACAAAATATGATAGCACGGTGTGTATGATCCCACATCTGATGTTTAATTTGTTGATTAATAAACTATAAAAGCAGAAACTATTATACAAATATAGTTGTATACACCATTAGGAATACAAGACAAGCACCATAATGAAAGACTCATTTGAACAATATTTGCCTTGCTTCCTGGAAACTTGTGCCAAATTAGATAAAATTTTCTCCTTTATCATGGATTTTTTAAACATTTAATATGGCTCATTTAGCACACAGAGTAGCAAAAAATATATGTGAGCTATCCATCCTTCTGCTGTTTTACACAAAACCATTAAGCAAGCTAGTAAACTGTAAAAGCTTGCCTAGAGCAAGCCAAAGAGCATAGCAAGAAAATCACTATGTGCAAATGTAAAATAATTGATGATGATTGAACAAGATTGCTAACCATAAACTGCAAAAATTTACTTTGATGAGTCTACTTAGTAGGTGTAAATGAAATATTGTGAGAATTAATTAACAATTTTGTTTTTATTTAGGGGTTGTAAAATGGCAACTGTTCACAGTTATGTGATTGACTGGAACACTATAGCTTGACCATCTAATGTGTATGGCGGTGTCCTAACTTCACCTCAACGACAGACTTGATTTCCCCAATGGCATATGTTAGAAGAAAGACAAGTCAGACATGTTGGATTTTAACATGCCTAATGCTTTTGTTTGCAGGGAAGACAAGCTGGTCCCTCTCCTCCGTTCTCCTGTTTAGAAAGGGGGTGGAGGGTCACAATTAGGAGTTACTGGTCGCTGACAGCTATCTATACTGAAACTTAAAGCAAACCTTGTTTTTAAGTCAATCACATACTTTGTGAGTATAAATGTCAATAGCTCAAATGCCAAAGGTGTCCTACACTTTCAATAGCTGACCACTTTCTTCTGTAACAAACTTTCTTACCTCTTACCTCTGGCATCACAGATGTGGCCCTCTCCTTGATCTCCTCATATCTTACTAATCATACTTTTAGTATCGATCCCTCATTTACCAACTTTTCACCTCATCCTCTCACTGGCGGTGTCCCACAAGTCCTAGGACCTTTATTTTTCTCCATCTATACATTGGGCCTAGGACAGTTTATTAAGTCCCATGAATTTCAGTAAAACTCTTATGCTGTTGAAACTCATATTTACCTCTCTGGTGTCCAGAGTTTCAGTGTGTCTATCAGATATTTCCTCCTCCTTCTTCCTGCTTTCTAAAGTTGAACTTGGATAAAACAGAACTCATAATTCTTCCCCCATTTCACTCAGTCCTTCCACCTGACCTATCAATCACAGCTAATGGCTCCACACTTTTACAAGTCTCACAACTATGATGGTTGAGGTAACCTTTGATTCTTCCAGGTCTTTTAAGCCACACATCCAAACTCTTACTACTTCCTATCACATCATCTTAACAACATGACTTGTATTTGCTCTTTACTCAACCTGGAGTCTATTAAAATGCCAGCTCATGCCCTTATTGTCTCCCACCTAGACTACTGTAACATTCTTACCTGTGGTCTCCCAACTAATTCTCTTACTCCGCCTCCAATCCACCCTTACCTTTGTTGCCCGCTTAATCCACCTCTCCCCTCATTTCTCATTTGTTTCTCCCCTCTGTTAGTCCCTTCTCTGGCTACTCACTGCTCAACAAATTCAATTTAACATATTAGTTATAACTTCTACAACCTATCTCCTTTGTACATCACTAACCTTAGCTTCCGCTACCTGCCCACACGTAATCTCTGATCTACACAAGACCTTTACTCTGCTCTTATACTCTCTGATCCGAAACTTGCTACCACAATATGTAATACTATCCCCCAGAACGGAAACCTTCAAATGCAACCTGAAGACCCACCTCTATAGAATAGCTTAAAAAACACAGAAACCCTTCAACAACTGCACCACAATGGAACTAACTCTTATCCTCACTTAATGGCTTCACCTTCTCTTTTAGATTGTAAGCTCTTGTGGGCAGAGTCCTCTCTCCCACATGTACCACATCAGTCATCTACCTAGTTTTGTACTAGTTTTTATACTTCTTCTTGCATTATGTTAGCCCCTTCATAAATATACCATACCATGGAATAAATGATGCTCCAAAAATAAACATTAATAATAATTTTAGCTCAGTTTTGTACTGTACTGTGTATTTATGGATAGTGGACTCGACCTAACATATAACACAACACAATGCAGTCAGGAGAAAACAGAATTTTACCTTTTCATTGACATCAGTTGCCTTATATACCACCTCATTCATCAATATCCTAAAGACCTCTTCCACAAATTTTTCACCAGAACTGCTGTCAATTATTGGTCCATTGAGTACAACACCTTCCACAAGTACAGCATTCTTTTTCATCCCCTTTGCCTCCTGTGGGCTCGTATCAGCTGAAAAACAAAATGAGCTCAATTAGAAATAAGACTCTTCCAGGGAATTGTATACAATGCTAATAAAATAAAGTAAAATATCTTCCGCAAGGTAATAGCATTATTATGCTTTTTATTACTCAGTGGGGGCACTATCTTGTCTAATGCATACCAGTTCAATGGAAATTTACAGTCTTAATCTCTGGAAATCAATGCAGACAGAAATGAGTAATCATAAGCATATACAACATCATGAGAGTAGTTATCATAACATAGCAATTGTTAGTGCAAGACAGCTTTATACTTGATTTGTGAAACCAATTTTATAAGGCTGAGTCAATAAATAAAAAGATACAACAAATAAAACTGGTTTCCTAACTGCACTTCATAATCAGACAATTTGGCAATGTTTTATACTATTTTCCATATTAACCTACAATATATGTTGTTTACAGTATATTGAATACTTTAATATGGAATGAAATTGAAATGAGAGTTTACAATATGGTTGTTTGGAAGGATGACAGGACTCCAATTTCAGGGCTGCATGGATATGGCATATAGGTATGAGCACACAATCTATTAACTTAAAGGGAACCCATCACTTGATTATACGGCAGCAAACCATCAACAAACATCATCTTAAAATTGCCTGTTTTAGTTTTTTTTTTCTAGACATAAGTTATAATACAGCACGTTATGAGATCTGTGGAATAGTCATCTCAGGAGCTGGTAACAGCAGGATCCACTGGCAGCTTCAATAAAGACTTTGATGTCTTATTACAATAAAAGAACATTGCTGTGTAACGTCTCTGCCTGTTCAGGTCTTTGCGCCACCCTCCGCTCGCACGCTGCGGCGAAGGAGGCGTGTTCAGTTTGGTTCCTTGTGTAGGTTTCTTGTTGCTCAGTCTGAACATGGTCCTAGACAATGTAATTGATTTTCTGTCACACCCGTTTCCTTCACCTTGGTTTTCTCTGTTCCACTAATAGTTAATCTCAGTCTTGCCTGTGTGATTGACAGCCTGTCTACCAAACCAGTCTGGGGCTTGCCCAGACTTTCTATAAACAGGTGGTCAGCCCTCACATGGTCGCTGGTTATTGCTTCGTGCGTTCTGGCTAGTATTCCTTGCTGTCTTGTTACTGGTATTCGTATTCCTGACCCCTGGCCTTGACTTTTACTATTCTCTTGGATTTTGATTTTGTACTGCATTGCTTGTTTGTTACCGACCCCTTGGCTTGCTCACTCTGCTTCTGTGTTGTTTTGTCTTGTCCTGTTCTGTGTGTCACTTACTCAGTATAGGGCTCGTCTTCAGGTTGTCCTTTTACAGATTAACTGTAAATGAGGCAATAGGAAGGGACAGTGGCTAGGGTGAGATTAGGGCTCACTTGTCTCTGTCCTTCTTCCCAGACCCCTGCAGTAGTATAGGGTTTTGCTACGTCTGGCAAGACCCTAACATGCCGCTTATTTAATTGTATGGTTCTTAATTGGGTAGTCCCACAACAACAATCATATTAAATATAAAAGTACTTTGAAAAAATATCCTTGTCACCCATTGAAAGTAATTAGGCAAACTGTATGGAAAAAGTCTATTGACATCTCTCTGATTCCAATCATGTGACATGGGGTCAGAACTAGAATGGAAATTGAGGTTACTTACAAACAAAGTATTGAAACCCTCCAGAGGACCTTTCATACCCACTAAGGTGTGTGACATTATAAAGCTGACAGTGTCCTTATTTCAGTACACTAGCAGTTTTGCGGGTGCACAACCCTATTCCAAAACTGGTGCCGTTAGTTTCGACTACCAATATAATGTAACAGCTCAGCAGCATCGCTGCTCAGTGAGGAACGCCCCCCACCGATACACTTCTTTAGTCTTGTACTGTAAAAGGGAGTGTTTCTCACTGGCCAGCAGTGCTGAGCTGAGAGGCCCGCCTCTCTGGCAGTGCAGTGATATCAGTTGCCGAAACTAACGGTATTGTTATCTCTAGGACCTGGGTATGATCCTGCAGTGGTATATGATTATATGACACTACACATATCTTAGAGGACATGAAAGGTCATCTTTAAGAGTGGTCTTTTGAGTAATGGTCTTAGATAGATTCAAAATATATGGCAAAATGGACAATCTGTTATAGGAAATCTGTGGAGGCCTACTTTTCAGCTTGGCACAAGCCCAACCTGGCCAGGAATGTATGTGAAATTTTGGGACTGTCTTGGCAAATTAGAAACAGTTGGCAAATATGTCACATAGAACCTCATAATGACCTCCCCCTTGTCAGGATTCTACTTGTATCTCCTGTATTCACATTCATTATTTATAAATGATAACATCTGGTTTTCTTGGCTTCTTAAACATCCCAAGGTGAAAAAAAATTGTAACTGTGATATACTGTGAAAAAAAATGGTGGTGGTTTCCCTGAAATGTTTTTGCTTTTTTAATATTTTGACTATCTGAAAGGAGAAAATAAATCTAATCCCTACCTGCACTGTGCGTAAACATGTGTCAGTGCAGCGAAGCTGTAAAGTAACGATGTTTCTCTGAGACTTCTCATATCACACATCATTAACCCCTTCATCACCTGTGATTTATTTATTTTTTATGAGTTTGTATCTTAGACAGGAAGAGCTGTTTGAATTATAGTCTAAAAGCCTGCAGAATCTAAAGATGCCGCGACAAGACCAGTTTCATTTATTTCACATTTAACAATGTGAGAAGTAGTGTTAAATTGAGCAGTGAAATATGGAGAGAGCAGAGTGAAGTCATATGCTGGAACTTCAATTATGTAATGTAGGATTAGGAACACTGATACATTATCAAAAGGAAATGGGCTAAGCCAAGGATTTAGGATTACCAACAGCAAGGTGAGTTCAGACGTTTAATTCTTTTTAACAGCATTACCACAAAGGGCACTATCTAAGAAGATCATGCGAAGGAGATGTGCTACTGATAAGGACATCTCAACAGGAAAACAAAAACAAGGTTATAGAGTGTAATATACACAATATCTATCTATCTATCTATCTATCTATCTATCTATCTATCTATAATCATAAAATAAATAAATCAGAATTATATTGCCTATTACCTAGGTTTAGATTTGGAAGGTTGAAAGTGTCCGTTATGTTGATATTAATATTGTTGATATCTCGCATTCTAAACAATGAGGGTTTCAGAAAAGCCTTGGTTAGGAACTGCTATATTAAGGGATAAATATAATATCCTTAACCCTGTAAAGACTTAAGATGTGCATAAATATCATCAGTGGGAGACAGTTCCTGAAGACTGCCAAACATGCACATCATTGGGATTGCATGGGCATAGGAACTGTATCAGAGACAAATTGTGTTCCCAGGCAATAAACCCTTTTAATGCTCCAGTCAATAATGACCACAACATCCAGTTAGTTGGAAGAAGAACAATTTGTCTCTGATTGGCTCTTTGCGATAAGAGTTCAATTTCTCTACACGACCAGTATCACACAGTGCCCACTGGACTACATGTAATGCATAGATATGCTGGGTCCTCCAGAAAATGAGAGGCGCTTTGCAGTTGTTCTCTGCTCTAGCTAATAGATGAAGGACCCTAATGGTTTAAAAATCTACATTAAATAAAAGTACAGATCGAAAATAATTTTTTCTCCCCTACACTATTTAAAGCCATAAACCTTAAAAACTTAAAAAAGTATACATAGAGGAAAGTAATTATGTGGGGATCCAAGATAAGATCTCCAGTACTGGCATGAAATGTAATGAAACTCTATCAAGGACTATAGTGAAAGTGAAAAAAAGGAAACATTGCTTAAAAATGGAATAGATAATATTAATTCAGACATAGTGTGACAAAGTATACAAGCAAGAGGACTAAGGTGTTCGAGGTGATAACATAATAACAAATACAAAATAGCGGCATTCGTAGATATCTCCAAAGAGTCTGGCAACTTCAAGGCAACCCAAATAGTGGACCACCTTCTATTAACTCACATAATTTCAAGATTTTACCATGTGCCTACTGTACATAGTGATAAAACAGATAAGCCCAAATTTGGAATATATATTCAGTTTAGGACTCTATTTAGTCTTCCACATTATTCGGGCACTATTTACTGTTTGTTGTATTTGATAACAATTTGAAAGCAGTAAAATAAAATCCTGTCCTAGAATTATCTGACCAAAAGCTGAAGAAAATCTGTATGTTCCAATAACCAGTCTTTTTTCTTTCACTTGAAAAGACTTGAGAATGTGTTCATAGTGCCAGTGTTTTGCTACAAAAATGTTTTTACAGAAGGTATCCCCACACATCTTGTTCAGAATATATAACAAGATGCCATTTTTGTATTCCGCACAGTGCTGGGCACATTCACAGGTAATCATGTCCTTCCCTCTGCTGATATTATTTTTTTTTTTATCAGAGACGAAGACTGCACGGATTTATTTTTGTTTGTCTAGAGAACCTAGAAATATGCTAGATGACAGGTGTGCTGACTGCCTTATTTTAATCTTATTTCAATCCATGTGTAATATTCTAAATCCATACAAACAGCAATCTCAATTTTCACAGCCCTTAGGATCAGGGAAATTGACCTGGCATGCACCAATATCAACTAGCAAGGCAAAACAAAAAAATACAAAGCAGCATCATAACAATATAATAAAATGCAATGTCAGTTGTGATTTTATGTGCTGACTATATATACCAGGATTTAAAATGAAGCTTCAGTTTTTAAGAAAGTCATGGGTTAAACGGTTGTCCTATTAAAGACACTTATGAAAAAATATATACGTGATAAAGATTTATTTTTTCAACTTAATCCTTTTAGTGTTTTTCATAAAGAAAACAGACACTTGCAGCAAACACACAATGACAAGAGATATCTAAAAATACAGTTGGCCTATGATTGTTGAGTCGAGTAGAACATAATAATATCAAGGGCAAAATAGATAAATCATAAAGTTGGAGGTCAAGATGTAACATTAGGGTTGGGGTGTGCAGCAAAATAAATTCAGTGACAGGATTTGTAATCCACCCATGGTTGCCATGTCTTAAAAAAAATTCAAGTCGGCATTTCACCTATGATATTAGTTCCTCCAGCATATAATTTTGATTTGTTTTGTGTAACCATGTCTTGAAATTATGTTCATCATTTTGCCTCCAGCTGTTATAATAGGAAAGGCAGGCAAGCAAGTGAATGGAGTTCTGAGTCAATTCAATTTGAGAGTTGCATATTTTGTTGATGTGCTCCTCCACATCTGCCCAGGAAGGACTGATTCTGTGACAGTGGCACCAGATATGTGAGATGGTGCCAGGTTCTACATTGCACCTTCAACAGTGATAATAGCTTGAGAAACCACAGCGGTGCAGACAAATAAGTGTCATACTGAAACAAAAGAGCACATATGTTTTCTTGCCTGTGGATACACCATGAGTATCCATGTGATCTTAGTAGAAGCTGTTTCCTTTCTTCCACTGAGAAGATACATCCTAGTTTATGAGTAATTTTATATATATTACATTTATATATTTTAGAAATTTATTTTGGGAAGGGGAGATGTAAGGGAATTGCCAGTTGAGCAATTCCCCAGTGCTGCTGCAGAACCCTCTGGGGAAGTGGCACAACAAGACAGTGAGCCCTAAAGCTGAACCCCCCCCCCCCCCATTGTCCCTGGCTAACTTGCCTGATCTGTCCTAGGCGACAGCCAGCAACTGGTCGACAGTCCCTTCTTAATATAAGTGGCAACACAGAACGCAGACAGGACGAACAAAAAAAAAGGGAGGTCGGCTAGCCAAGGGGTTGGTAACAGACGAGCAACGCAGTACAGAATCAAAATCCAAGAGAATAGTCAAAGTCAAAGCCAGAGGTCAGGAATAGGAATACAGGTAACAAAAACAGCAAGGAGTAATAGCCAGAACGCACAAAGCAATAGCAAGCACCAATGTGAATGTGAGCAAGGAATAAATAGGAAGGAAGAACCCACCCCAGACTTGATAGGACGATAGGCTGTCAATCACACAGGCAAGGCACAGAAGAGGCACAGGCAAGGCTGAGATTAACTATTTGAGGCGCAGAGAGAAACAAAGGTGCAGGAGACGGGTGTGGTAGAAATTCAATTACAGACAAGAGGTACTAGGACAGTGTTCAGACTGAGCAACAAGAACTCTATGCAAGGAATCAAACTGAACACACCTCCTTCGCCGCAGCATGTGAGTGGAGGGTGGCGCAGAGACCCGAACAGGCAGAGACGTTACAGGAGATGAGAGAAAAGTGTCTGCTCAAAAGGTGTTAATGTGTCATTTAAGAAACAATGAGCATAATGAACACAAATTATAATATTGTAGTAAATCCATGTGTGTTAAATTGGGAGGAATTTATCAATCCCCCTACACCAGTTTTCTGAGGTAAAGGGATGATATTGTGGTGCTCATTTGGAGCAAGGTCATTTCTTGTGCCGAACATGTGCCAAAACCCTTATTCAGCTCCTCACTCGCCACACTGTGTGAACGTGGATGGAATGAGGTGGTCCAAAGATGCCTCAGGCCAGTATATTTATTATGATTCACGCTAGTTTTCTGGCATGAGTTACAATAGAAATCTATGCCACTTCATAAATCAGCCATGCCCTGTGCCTGAATGTAGTACCTCAAGGGATGGAATGTTCCTCTAAAACAGAACAGATGTGATGTGTTAAATATTCACAAATATTCACAAATATTATATGCATGAGAACTGATATGTGAGTTTCCCAAAAGAAGAGGGATATATCTAGCAGGGGTTGCCAAGGAAGGTGATGAGATAAGGTGCTGAGAGTTCCTGTAGTAATTGTGCCATCCCTCTTGCCAGACAATTTGCAGTTCTGCAATGTAGAAAATATGGGGAAGAGATCGATAATATGTAATGTAGTGCCTTGTCTAGTTTGTCTTTTTTTTCAATTGGACTAGCATGATGGCTAAGTAGTTAACACTGTTGTCTTGCAGTGCTGGAGTCCTGGTTTCAAATTCAGCTAAGGACAACATCTGCGTAGAATTTAGAATTTCTTCCTGTGTTCACACTCCTAAGACATACTGTTAGGAATTTAGATTGCGCGCCCTACTTAGGACAGTAACTGATGATAGTATCTGTAATGTACTGTGGAACATGTTGGGGCTATAAAAGTAAAATAAATATTTCTTCATATCTAGACATAGTTTAAGCTGAATGGCAGAACAATGTACAGTATCTGCTCATCTGGTTACCGCAGACTTCCTGCAATAGATGAATGGGCTAGTCCAGTTCCAGGAACCTAAAGAATGTATTTCAAATTTGCTTAAAATACAGGCTGGGTATATAAGTAGTAGTAGTTTTCATAATATATAGAAAACTTTGGACAGACATATGTGGTTGAGTACTGTTTCTATCGATCCAAGTCACACACGATATTTTGGGATTGCAAAGTTGAGCTCTAACTTGGGACAGAAGATGTAGGCAATTCAGAGCATATATATCAGAGGGATCCCAGTGATATTGACCCCTGACCCCCAAGTATCTGATTTGTGAGGTTGACTAAATGAATGGGAAGAAGATTTGAATAGCTAAGAAAGTACCTGGAGTAAACATGATATAAATAAATATATCAATATATATAACCCAAACCCAAATTTCTGCAATTGGTTAAACTGCTGCAACATGATTGCTTATCACAGAAGGCAACCTAAACCATTGGAAAGTCATTGAAAAAGCATTGGGTTTTTTTTGTGTTCTGTGATAAGATATCACGCTGCATCAGTTTAACAAATCGCAGAAGTCCAGGTTAACTTTGCTGTATCTGTACAAACAGATATATATGCCCACTTGGTTGGAGATGTATACAGGGAAAAAACTCTTGAAGGAATCCAAATCTCTACAATGTGCCCTATATAACCTATAAACTCTATTAAAAGCCTATTTGGCATCAGTGCCAAGAAGGACTATCAGAGTGCCATGTTGGCGAACATAATATGGAGCATTTTAGTAGAGTTCTTTTTCTTCCCTGAAGTGAGCAAACCAGCAAATTCCCAGTGTATGAGGGCCAGGAGAAGGGACTGAATTTTTATGCCAATATTTTCACCAATTACTACAGACTGAAGTTCATTATGGAAACAGGACTGTAGCTGCTGCACAAGTTGCTGTCTTTCCAAGATGTGTATTTTCAGCAAGAACCCATAAGGGAAATAAAGAACACATATAGTCAATATGCTGGTATATATTAGTCTGTACGGCAGAATGTATAGTAATGTGTTACATACAGTAGCTGTTTTGCAATATATATTTATATGTTAATGAGGGGGATTGCATTAGGTATACATATGCTAATGAGTCAAGCATACCCATGTTATGTTAGCCATACATAGATAGCAGTCAGCAGACCAAACAGCTACTCCTCCTGACGCCCCATATGCATGCATTCTTGACTTAGCCAAGCATGCATGTCTTCTCAATAGGAAGCGGTGAGTAAATCTCTGCCAGTCACTTCACAGTTCATCTCCTCAAAATCAATAGGGTTGGTCATGCGAAAATATAACTTTTCAATCCATCCTTTTCCAATGTTTTTGTAATGTTCTAATGTTAATATGCAAGTTAACACTGAATACATATTGAGTTTCCAGCAGACTCAAGCTGTATTACAAAAGCTTGTACTCTGCCATCCATTGACAGAATACAGGTTGTCATAAGCAGTCAATCACTTGTTCCAGAGTACTTCTACTTCCCTCTCTTTCCTTATGTATATTTAGGCAGGATTCAGATGGCCATAGTATGACTGTATTATTATCATTAAAATCTTTGCTGCTATAAGTACAAGTCATTAGAAACGCAATTGTGGCACATTTTGCGGCTGTAATATGGTATGTGTAATACAGATATATTATGGTGGTGTGAATGCAGCCATAGTTTAGTTTTGTCAGTCCTGAAAACAGAGAGCCTAATACTTCATTATGATAAGAATTGCTTAACATTCTCTTTCCTATTATTATGAAATATATTATAAGGTAGATAATATAACCACTTCATGACACAGGGATGCTCGGTGAGCCTTTGATTTAACAGGTTTTTCTCATTACAGTGATTTATGGCATATCAATCTGCAAAGGGGCTTCATAAATATAGCATATAACACTGATGAATCTGTCCCATTGTTTCAAAGTTTTAAGCCCAGTTCTCTGACTCCCAATTGCTGCAGCATTCTTCAATATAATATGACTGCCACTAGGAGGCTCTATTCTCCTTCTGTCTTTTCATTCTGATTCTTTGTGTTTTCTCCCATTTCCCAGTCCAGCTCATTTTCTTGGATTGTACCTGTATGCAGTCTCAGTAACTCCCCAAACTGCAGTCTATAAGGCTCTTCAAGCTCATAAAGCCACTCTCCTACATGATCCAGGGCAGCGTCACCGGATATCTTAGATTACGTATTGAATAATAAGTAAAGGGCAAAGTAAATGTAAGCTGCTAGATTAATAATGGCAATTTTATGAATTTTAATATATCTAAATCCACCGTTTTATATCAGAGCACTTAGCCAGAAAATAAATTTCTTTTTGTCAAATAGGTTACATGGCAAAAGCAAATATTCAAGAACGTGCCATGTCTAACCCCTCTCAGCAGTTAAATATTGTAATTATTACAATCTTTATAGGAATTCTACAGTCGGGTAAAGTATAATTAACAATCCAGGAAGCCCATGTTCTCACTTTGCTTTCTCCTTGCAGATATCCATAGCGGTTTCACCACAACCCAATATTTAGCAGAACGCACAGTTTCTCCGTGTCTATCATCCATTTGCTTTTGGAAAAAATTCAATTCTGTATCTTATTTGACCTTATTTTTGTATGCCTGTCAGACACGGGTGCCAACTTTTTCCTGAGAACTGATTATTTCTCATAGCCTAAGGTACTGTCAAAAAAGCAACGCACACAAATGCTTTCATCTCTATTCCCTTGAAGCAGCAATGCTAATCACATGACCATTTATAGACTGGGGCTTGAGTAGGTAGCACTACTGTAGACGAAAACATGTCATTCATACTCCTCACATAGGACGAACTGCATCAAAAGGTTACAAAATCTGAAACCAAGTGTCCCCATTGGGAACCGCCATGTTTTCTTAACTACAATGACTCTAAATCTTATTTTGTTTTCCTTCCTTTACCCCTGCACAGGGAGACACATGCACAAAGACACATATACACACAGTGGGGGAATTTATCAACCCAGATACAGCTGTTTCCTTGAGTAGAGAGGTGTAAATGTGGTACATCTTTGCGCACTGACTTTTCTTGAACCAAAGATACACCACATCCCCTGTTCTACACCTCGCTTGCCACTTTTTGTGAAAGTGGACGAAAAGTAGGACATAGTTATTGTATTTCAAACTAGAAAACTGGCATGAGTTACATAGGAAATCTACGCCAGTTATTATTACCTGTTTTAATGACAGGCAACCTCTGTCTATAGGAGGACCTAATTGGTGAATAACCATGACAGGCACGTGTTTTTGGGGGCACTCAAGGGTTGACAGGCAATGGTCTCTGTCTTTCTGTTAAATTTCACACTGTTCATAGAGGGGCACAGCTCCTGGTTGGAGAAGGTAGTTAACCTTTTCTTTTTATTTTTCAGTGTTACATATGAGGCCAGCATCCATGTGCGGTTTTACTAATATTGAAGATGAGATTGTAATTGGTAATTAATAATTTCAAGGTCAATTGTAAAATAAATAATTACTTAAATATATTTGACATCAATGTAGTTGTAATTTTAATTAAAAAAAATTAATTATTTTTTTCTTTAAATTTTGATTTCTAAATAACTAACCTTTTAAGCAGGCCATGTCTGTAAACAGGCATACTTGACTCCCAGGCTTCAATTTTTCCTCTTATGATTATTTCAATCAAATTTAACTCTCAAAGAAAGAAAGAATGGTCATGTTAATATCCTGCATGCCCTTTCTTCCTTTTTTACTCTGGCATTAAGGCAAAGTTAGGAGGCTGTACACCCATTAGGCTCATACATATGACTGTATTGAATTCACTATCTGCAAAACAATGGTTCAGTAATCCACAAAACCCTATCCCTATTTAATTGAAGGTGATCCATATTCATGGATTTGCAAAAAAAAATTGATTATGAGCCAATCCTGCCAAAATTGGTGGGTTCATTTGACTTTTATTGTAAATAGCTAGCCTTTAGTGATACCAGATTCTTCTTTACTGCATTTATCCATTATTATTCTGCACAAGTTCTAGTCATCTTATAGTTTTCAACATGTACCTCTGACTGATTATGAAAATCTTGGGTTGTGCATTGAATATTTTGAAATTAATAATTACATATATTAATCAATTATACTGATACATTTAAAGTAACAGTTTCACTTGAAATATATGGCAAATGGCAATCTGTGTTTACTTTTCATTGACATTTACAGTGTTTGACTCAGGCCACAGGCAAAGCATATTACCTTTCCATTGTGGCTATATGATTCACTGCAGACAGTATTACCAATCTTGGAGCCTTGCCAGGAAGACAACTGACATATTTAGTATACTTTTTATTGCATTACACCAGGCAACATGCCAAACCAATAAATTAATAGAGCTTTGCATTAAATGTTTATAGATTTTGTATCATATTGTTGTAACACTATTCTGGGCATACTGCCAAAATAAAGTTTCCTTCAAAGACATGTGTCTTACTCTAAAAATTATTTTACCAGTGGTAAATGGTAAGGGAAGCCCTTAATCATAGCTTTCCTTGTACTGTATATAAAGAGGTAGTTTCCACCTATAGTCAAGTACAACAGGTCCCAGGTGCTACAACAACACAAGAATAAAGCTTCTCATTACTATATACCGTAATAAGATGATACAATTACTAGGAAAATCCAGGAGCTCTAAATTACACATGCGCAACACATGTGCAACACATGCACAACACAATATGTCACAATATGTTTCTCTGTGTGGCCACTCTGGGTGTGTTTGGGGGGTAGGGGGGATACAGCATTTCAAGTCTTTTGTTAGATAGAGATCAGTTAAAGTGTACTTGTCATTTTAGTAGACATTTTGGAAAAAGCTGCTATGTATGTACATAAGAAATAACACTATTTCTGATCATTAAATGACTTATGTCCTGTAGCTTTTAGTAGTTCCCCCCCTCCCCTCCTCTGTATTTTATATCTAGCATTTGCAGTTTTCTTTGAGTTGGTGGGTGGAGACTAGTAGCCATACAAGTCATACACCACACTCAGTAAATACAGGAGAACCTGCTCCATAACAATATAACTCTCACTTAGAAATAGCCCCAGGGACATGCAGGACATAAATAGAGAAGTACTGTGTGTACTGATGTGTATTAAGTGCTTTGGTTGTGATAGAAAGCTCCTATCTTTTTCTAGCATCAGATTGTCTGTCTTTGTTATTTTAATCTCCTGCACTCCCTGCTCACTCCTTCAACCTCCCCTTTTTGTAGTCTTGTATAGACATTAGAAGTCTTGTGCCCTTAAAATGTGTCTTAAAATGGATAGAAATAGGATTTTGAGATTAAAAGTAATTTTAACAGCAGGGGAATAGACTGATAAGAGCAGAAAGAGACACTTTCCTTTGAAAAAAATATTTTCTAAGGTTTCTTATAATTTCCTGAACTTTTCATTTCTGCAAAGTGTTTTGAAATTCCAGTGTCTACTTAAGTGTAGATACATATGTAAAAATAAAAAATATGATTGATAAAGTTTGGTGAAGCAAAAATTAACTGGTTCCTGTTTAATGCCAAAACTGGCCCTGTTCTGTTAATATAGGACCATTATTATACATTGAAGACCAGAGCCCTTTCAATACAGATCCAAGATGAGATCTCTCTAAATATGGAACCCAGACCAGAACCCCCTTAATATAGACCTCAGACCAGAACTCCATAATAAAGTCTGTAAACTAGTCCCCTCCTTTCTACAGAATTTATACTAGATCCTTCCTTTATAATCCCAGACCAAATATCTTCTTTATACAGATTCCAGACCAAAAACCTACTTTCTGCAGACCTTCACCTCCTCCTTTCTACTGACCTCAGATTAAACCCCCAGGCATCTCCTTTATGCAACCCTGGCTAGGACACATCCTAGAAGATATTTGCCTTGACTTTCAGGAGTATCCAGGACATTCAGGGGGAGTTTGCAAGTATGCTATAATAGTAATAGAAACACAAATACTGTATATATTTAATATTTTATTAACATATAAAAACAAATGAGATACAAATGACCTGTCTAATATGTTTTGTAATAAAGTAGATAAAAAGGTTTACAACTGCCATAACATGCTGGAAACACTTGCATTGACTGTATAAATTATAGTAATACAATTAAGTATGTAGTAGATTCTTGTTAAGAATGCCTGAAGTAAATGTCCTGGAAAATGGATGCTATGACCTTAGCATTAGCTGGTAATTGTTTAAGAAAGGGAGATGCAAAAGCTGCTTAAAATAAGGTAAATTAAGTGCTTGCCACTAGTGCCATTAACACCTTGGACTTCTAAGGAAATCAGCTCAATGGTGGCCTGAGATTTCTAATAATGAGTCTAACTATGTAGCCATCTACATTATAAGGACAGCTGTAATAAGAATTTTTTTTTCTTAGTGGTTTATTGCTTAAAGGGTACAAATTCTTAAGAAATGCCTTCTTATTGGAAACATTTTTAAGAGGGAAGAAACATTACCCATGGAAACTCATATATACAACCATATATGATATTTACTATGTCACACTGTATTACATATAGTAAAGAGATATATTTTAAACAGAAGTGTTATGAAAATGAGGTAGTGGGTGCACTGGGAGTGGGCATTCAGCTCCCACAGCAATGCTCTGCCTTCTCAAGTGGCAATGGGAGGATCGATGCTCACTGCACAGGGTAGCACATAGAGGAGATGGTAAGTATCTCAGTAGCAAAAACAGCACTCCAGTGAGCTGAAGGCTCACTCCCGGCGCATCAGCTGACTCATTTGCTTCAGACTTCAACTTTGTATTTCTCCAAATCTGTAAAAGTGCTGTGAAAAAGTATTTGCCCCCATACAGATTTTTTTGTCACATTTAAATGTTTCAGATTATCAAATTAATTTTAATATCAGACAAAGATAACCTGAGTAAATGCAAAAAAACCCCCAGTTTTTAATTGATGATTTCATTTATTAAGGGGAAAAAGCTACCACATGTTTTGAATAGCTGAGTACAATTTCACTAGCCACACCCAGGCCTGATAACTACCAGACCTGTAGAATCAAGAAATCACTTAAATAGAACCTGTCTGATAACATGCAATAGGATAAAAGATCTCAAAAAGCAACACATTATACCCCGATCTAAAGAAATTCAAGAACAGATGAGAAACATCCGATTTTGATCAGTCTGGAAAAGGTTAGAAAGTCATTTCTAAGGCTTTGGGACTCCAGAGATCCACAGTCAAACCTATTACCCACTAATAGAGAAAACATGGAACAGTGGTCGACCTACTACTCCAAGAGCAGTGTCAGTGTTCATAATTAAACAATAAGACTGGGCAAAAATAGTATCCATGGGAGAGCTCCAAGGCGAAAAACATTGCTGACCAAAAAGAAAATACATTTGCCAAAAAACATCTTGATAATTCCCAAGACTTTTTGGAAAATATTTTCTAGGGGCTGACGAGACATAAATTGGAACTTTTTGGAAGGTGTACGTCCTGTTACATCTGGTGTAAAACTAACATCATTTCAGAAAAAGAACATTACACTGCTGTGGTGGTGGCAGTGTTGATGGTCTGCGGCTGCTTCAAGACCTGGATGACTTGCTGTAATTGATGGAACCATGAATTTTGCTAACAGAAAATCCTGAAGGAGAATGTCCGGCCATCAGTTTGTGACCCTAAGCTCAACCATACTTGGGCTCTGTAGCATTACAATGAACTACCCCGAGTCCACCTCTGAATGACTGAAAAAACAAAACAAAATGAAGGTCTTGGAGTAGCCTAGTCAAAGTCCAGACTTAAAAATCTGATTGAGATGCTGTGGCATGACTTTAAGCAGGCCTTTCATGCTCTAAAACCCCCCAATGCGGCTAAACTAAAACAATTCTACAAAGAAGAGTGGGCCAAAATTCCTCCAAGGGTGGCATAACCAGTGATTAGGTTTAGGGGTCAATGGCTTTTTCACGTAGGGCCATTTTGGTTTGGATAGCTTTTTCTACTTAAAAAATAAATCATCATAGAAAAACTGCATTTTGTATTCACTTAAGTTATCTTTGTCTGATATTGATATTTGTTTGGTAATCTAAAACATGTAAGTATGACAAAAAAAACAAAAACAAAAGAAATCTGTATGGGGGGGCAAATACTTTTTCACAGCATTGTACATAAGTAACAAAAGTATGTTTATCACTATAATGTGATCTGGGAAAGGTGGCAAACTCCCTTTAATTTGCTGTATTTAATCTTTCATTCCATCTTTATTAATATCCTTTATGTTTATGCATACTATAGATAGCAGATTGTTTTAGGAGGATTTTATGTAAGCAATTACTTTATATCCTTATGCATCTATAAGGTTATGACCTTCTGCAATAAAACCCAACAGGGTAGTAATACTAGGTCATCATATAAACCCTTTATGGCATTAGAATTGGTCATTTTGGTGAATAGGAAAAGCATTTTGCAGAGGTTGACTAAAAGTTCTCTTTTTAAAATTGTCTATTAAGTTATTATTAATAGACATTATTCTAGAGTTGACACATAGTGTTCCCTCTTCAGAATCATTATCTATTAGCTAGGATGAAGACCTGATTGAAAGATCTCTTCTCATCCTGGAGGACCTGTTACACACATTGGTGTCAGTGTATGTAATGCCTTTTTCCTCCTCTGGTAGTGAGAAGGACAGTTTACCATCATGGGACCCTTCAAACAAAATGTATTGTGCAAATTGTACAATCCTTTTTTTGCAACTAAGAGTACTTACAGTAAACTAGTTACTATACTTACTATATTTAGAATTACTATGGTATTATAGAGGTTGGCCCCCAAGAACATTTATCACCTTTTCACAGGATATGATTCTTGGACCACCACCTCCACCAATTCAAGTTCTTAGCATCTGTTAATATGTGATTCCAGCACAGTTGGATTTTTTTTCTCCAGCCCCCTCCATTCCCGAGTAACAAGAGCAAGTAGTTTTGGTGCCTGATGTGCTATTTAAACTCTGTAATATCAGAAGGGCAGTGCCAAGCCAGGGGGATGAATCAGAGCTCCAATCAGAGGCAGCTAATGTCAGAGCTCAAAATCACACCTCTTACCTGTTCCTGCCTGACACCGCCCTCCTGACAGTCTAAATAGCATATCAGGCACAAAAACTAACAGCATTGATTACTTAAGAATGGTGGGGACTAGAGAAAAAAATCCAACTGTCCCAGAATCAGTGGAGCAGTGACTATTAATTGATGTAAAAGAGATGGACTTGTTGGGAGTGGTGAAAGGTCCTCATTAAAGAATCACTCCAGTCAAATCAATTTTTTAATTATTCAACTGATTGTCTATCATACTCTGCACTTATTTTATTTACTGTATATTGCACTACTATCCCTGCAGCCCAGGATCTCTTTTGCTCTGATGCCATATTAGGTTTTAAATATAACCACATGGGCATCTCTACCATCTGAGGGACAATGTAATAATTATTTTCTCGTAATATTCCTTTAAATAATGTAAAAGGGCCTAAATACACAGTCAGGGATGCTACACTGTGAGCTCCTTCAATATCATTGTATGATAGGAGCTGTCTTATAATCAGTAGTAGCTAGTGATAGCAGTTTATTCCCCCAGTTGAGAGCCTGTGTGGTTCAGTCGATTCAGTTTGAATCACACAGGAGGGTCACTTGCCTGAGATCATGACCCCTTTGAGAGAACAAAAAAAAACCATGTAATTCTCAAGGGGTCTTCAACAGGGGCATAAGTAGCAAAGACTGGGTCCCATAGCGAAATTTTGACTTGGGCCCCCCCTTCCCTAAGGGCATAGCGCCCCCTTTCCTGGCCCCCACACAGTATGACACCCCATTTACACACACTTTAATGTCTCAAAGTGGCCTCCAGACAGTATAATATTCCATAGGAGCCCCTCCTCACAGTTTAATTTCCTATAGCAGCCTCTGCACACAGTATAATGTCCCATCGTGGCACCTATGGTGTTCATTGCAAATATTACAAAAAATTTGGGTTCGGCAGAACCCAAAATTTTTGGGGTACACCACCCACAAAATATTATTATATTCTGGGGTCTCTTCAGGCCAACGACCTTACTTACTGATCCCTGCCCCTGCTCATGGCCACCTTAATTTCCCCTACTGCCCTCCAGGGGGCCCCATCAATCCCATATCACGTTGCTGGGATGCACGGGGTGCCCTGGACGGCAGAAGGGGAATCGGAGTCGACTGTGAACAGGAACAGGGATCGGTAATTAAATAAAAAATAAAAAAAAAAGCAGCAGGGGACCACTGGGACCCCTAAGGTTGCAATCACATAATAAATTATAGTATAAGGCATAAATAAATGGGGAAAAGGATCCCATGAATTTTCAGAGAGAAGGCAACAACTAAATAAGGATATACAAGCTATATATTGGGGAAATAGATATATGATAAAAATTTTAACAAAATCACAGCAGTGCGTTTTGAATGCTTCTGAGCTGTCTCTAAGTATCACAGCAATTACTTTTCTCCTATCAAGACATCGGTGAGCAATACCTAAGCCTGCCAAGGTAAAATTTACTGCAATACTTTGATGCCTGTGGACAGCTAAAGTTATTTGTACATTGTAAATAAAAGTGACCTATTTCTACATTGTATTTTGTCTATTAGCCACCTTAAAGCTAGGATTGCATCTGGCGAGATAATTTATATATTCGAGAGTGGTTTTAATAGCGATTACTTCAACTTCTAACAATAGAATTCTTTAGGGGTGCTGCAGTGGAATTCAAGTTGGTAGCTGCTCTTTTTATGAAGAGAGAAGAAAATACATTTATGCTACTCAGCCAGTTTATAGGATTGTCTCACGACATTTCCTGTTTATCAAGGGAGACCAGAACATAGTGGGGGACCTGGGCAGTGTCAGAAAAGGAGTGTGCAGGAGATTGGTGAAGTGAATATCAAATGTCTTATAGAGAACCTTTCACTGGCTCCACCAATTTTAACTCTTTGTATCCCTCGGTAGGTGCCACTCCACTGATTCTAGTGTAGCTGGAATGTTTTCTCTATGTTTTCTCCTACCTTTCCCAAGCAATGATTTCTGATAGTTTCAGCACTGAATATGCTAATTAGCCTCTCTACTGTCAGATGGGCGGTCTTGGGCTGGAACAAGCTTCCTGGGACTGCCCAATCAACAGTAGAGGATATAGGATATTGGGATATTGGATATAAGATAGGATATATAGGATACTGGGTTCTAAAACGAACATAAATCATTTCTCAGGAAAGGTGGGGACTTGATAAAAAAAAATTGCAGCTACATCAGAACCTGTGAAGTGGCAGCTACAGAGGGATGCAAAATCATCATCATGACGTCCATATTTTCACACAATTTTGTGCTGTCCGACAATCCACGTTTATATTGACTACTGAGTCCAGACAGTTGGGACATTGGCTCATAGAAGTGTATTTGGTTACATAATATAGAATTACATTTGTCACCTATATTTAATGTTCAGTATCTATTTATTTGACACATAAGGATATGGTATATCCAGTAGATATCATGATTTTAGAATTGCAGGTAAATCATTCCAAGAAACAATAAAATGACAAAGACAACTGTACCATATCCATCTATATAGAATTTGGTCTGTG
Organism: Leptodactylus fallax; assembly: GCA_947044405.1. NCBI lineage: Eukaryota > Metazoa > Chordata > Amphibia > Anura > Leptodactylidae > Leptodactylus > Leptodactylus fallax. Next base: position 1,618,561 of record CAMRHE010000186.1, on the reverse strand, counting down.
ACATGCAGTTAACAGTAAGCAACCAGACAGATGACACATAAATGACTGCAGGATGCAATGAAGCAAACCTGGGCAATCAGTCAATTTTGCCCTTAACTGATCTTGCAAGCAACCTCTGCGCCCTCTCTGTACTGCAGCAGAGCTGGTCCCGTTGCTTCAAAGTCTTCTTTCTGTACTTATCTATTTCATCCTTCTTCTAAGGATCTCAGTTATTCTTAGCTGTGTCCGCCTTTTCATTTATACTCTGATTGCTGTATTACAAGTACAGTACATAACAAGTTAACTTTCAACAGTAGCACTGTATAAATACCTTCTGTAATATTCAGGGATTCTAGGGCTGCTGTATATATCCTCTCCTATTCACATTGCATGCATAAAATCAATGTAATAAAAGTTGAGTTAAAGTAATCCTGACATTTATACAGTTCAATTTTATTCAATACTGGATAATGTGCATTATATATTTTGAAGTTGTCCTCAAAATGCCATGTTTTATAAACTGATCACATCTACTAAATGGAATGCGCTGCAGTTTTTGTCATTGAATGGTCTGCTCTGCCAGTCTTACAGTCACTTATTAATGTCATCAGCCATGAGTGATTGAAAGCATAAAATATAACTTTGCTGCAAGCATGACTTAACTATGCTAATACTGGATATTATCTTCCCAATATTATCCACATAAAATTATAAAGATAAATGGTATTCATCTCCTTGGATGTAAATATTCCACCCAATGCTTATTGTGGAGTCATGTAAAGGAAAACTTTAGCAAAAGATAAAACAAACAAAAAATGGCAATCCCATGATAATAGGGTTTTCTCTTTGGTTCTCATTAAACAGGGTCTAATACCAAAAAGTTATTTAGTGCACCTGGGGTGTGGCTGCACATTGGGACCTGTCAATCTTTATGTTCGGGTTCCACTGGGTGGTGACCACAGATAAAAACCTAGCCATGCGCAAGGCACCTAACAGCTTATCAGCATACAAAAAAAGGTCAATTTTCTCAGTACCAAGATGGCACGTCGTCTTTAACTTTGTAAGAAAGCTGAGTTCATTTTGCTAGTAACCAACCTACAGTAGCATATAAGTGGTGTAGAAGTGATTTTAGTGCTGGTAGACTCCTTTTAAATGTCTGTATCATGCGTTGCCCTATTAGGCCCTGCACTGTGTATAACACAGTTAGAGGTAGTTATGACTGAAAATAGTTAAGTCTGAGACATATCAATAGTGCTCTCCTTAGGGAATTACTGTGTGGACTGCATGGAGAACACACCAACAGTGTCTATATTTTAACCTGCGCCAGATTTATCAAAGTGTCTGATGATGTTTGATTAATCTGGTACATTGTTAGACTATCTGGTCTAACATTACAGCACTTATAATTTTGGTGTATTGTTGGTAGATTACTTAGTGCAGGACATCATATCTCATACCCCAGTCCTTTTTCAGTTAAGCCAAGCCTCTTCCGCACAAATTGTAAAAGTGTCTAAAAAGTGTCAGAAAACACTTGAGAAAAGTGGCGCCCATCATGTTACAGTTTTTTTGGCACAAATTATGACATAATTGTGGCATATTTTGCTTAGTAAATCTCTCAACTATACATTTCTGCTATTCTGCTTGTATACATGGATTTAATGGCTTGCAAAAAAAAAAGTGATTGACTTTTGATGAAGTACTGGATCACTGCTTTGTTTGGACTGTGCATTACATGCTGGGTCTAGTGCACTTTTTCAGGTGAGCTGACCACTGTTTGTATTAATAAGGGATGTTCATCTAAACTTCTGTATACATGTTCTGCTTTTTATGAATATAAATTATCAGTATAGTTAAATTATCTTATATTACTTTACTGAGACACATAACTCATATACCTGTTATTAATATGCAACCTGGACATACCGTATTCATTCTTTAACCTGGACAGTAAAGTTGAAGATTAAGGCTAGGGGTACACAGCAAATTTGGCTGTGTAACAGCAGGTTGCATTTAAAATGCTTATATGTTGCAAAAGAGTCACAGTTGCTTATGACTTAATATATGGTATAGCAATCCAAGTGGTAAGGACCAGAACTGCATGTGATTCCTATTTGTATCAGACTTTTGAGATTAAACTAGAAATTAAGAAATAAAAATAATCAATTACACCAGCAATATAGCACACTTTGTACTGTGATTACATATACGATAAGGCTTGTTAATATTACATTCCCTGACTGCTTGTCAAGTGCAGGCAATCCATAGCTGAAATGTCAATTCCAATATTTTCAAATATGATTATTAGTGTGTAAAAGTTCTCTTACCATGTTATTTCAAATAACATTCCAGTGTATGTAGGAGTGACTTTACTTCTAAGATACTTCACAAAGTAAGATATTGCCTGATATGCATTTATTAGAGGGTTATTCCCATCTCTTTGATCATAGCTAAAATGTCTTCTCTGTCTCCAATAAGTATTTTACTAAACACCTTCTTGTAGCATTTTTGCTCTGCTCCAGAGATTTGGGTGCTTGGTCCTTTCCATTGTTTTTTGTTCGTTACCTAAGGATACGACCCCAGCTGCAATACAGCGGCCGGACTTGTGCCTATTATTTCCCACAGGACACTGTTACCCAAACTGCGGGTCATGACACCCCCCCAACGTGAAGACCCCTGGGAGATGCGGTCAATCAATAATGTTTGTACTGTTAAAGCACTGTGGTCCTGATACAGTTACTGATTCAGCAGAGAGATAGATGGTTAGGTAGTAGAGACATGGGAGGACGTACTCACAGTTGGAGGCAAGTGAAGAAAGGATGGATGGGTGACTGCAAAGTATCCAATAAAATGTGTAGGCAGGCAGACAGGCAATGTATAAGTACATAAGACCACAAGAGCCAATGAATATTAAGGACATGGGCTCTATTTAGTTATCTTATGTCCTCCATCATCAGGCCCTCTGGGAAATGTAATCCTCTAAACTGAACTACATTGCCCAGAGGGCTAATGGAATGTCTCTGTAGGTAGGGACTTTTATTTTTCAAATGAGGCTAAGTATGATAGAGGAGGGTCCCAAAAAAATTCTCATCCAAAAGTGGGTCGCACCTTCAGAAAGTTTGGGAACCAGTCAGTGTTGGACTAGGATGTCTACGGCCCACCAGTGGAATTGTTTCTGTTTTGTCCACCGCCAGGAACTCTGCAGAACAACGGTACCAACACAGGGCGGCTACAGGTAATAACAATTCCATGCTGCTCACCTGCAAGACGATGTGCACCGCTGCACTACTTAAACCTACCCCTACACTATGTATGACAAGTGAGCAGCATGACTCCTGGAATTGTTAACATTAACATGGCCCATACAACTATTGTACCCACAACTGCGGTTATCAAGAATATGGTGAGCAAGCAGTGCAGTGTCCAGCAAGGAAACAATACTGAGATCAGTGGGGTCTAACACCCAGGACCCCTGCTGATTAACTGTTTGAAAGTGCTGTGGTGCTTTTGCGAGTGCCCTCACCCCTTCACTATTTACATTGCGCAGATCAGTTTTATAGTGACCATGCAATATAATTACAGCCTGCAATAATATCACATGTCTCCTATAAAATAGAAGGAGTGTAATGTAAATAATGAAGGGGCCCCACACAGTGTAATATGTTTCACTGTAGTCCCCACACAGTATAAGATGCTCCACAGTGGACCACATACAGTATTCTATGTTCCACAGTGGCCCCACTACAGTACAATATACTCCACAGTGAACCCCAACACAGTATAATATGCTCCAAAGTGGTCCCCACACAGTATAATATGCTGCACAGTGGCCCCCACACAGTATAATATGCTCCACAGCGGCCTCACACAGTAGAATATGCTCCACAGTGACCCCACACAGTATTATATGCTTCACAGTGGCCCCCACACAGAATATGCTCAAAAAGTGGCCCCCACACAGTATGATATGCTCCACAGTGGTCCCAACATAGTATAATCTGCTCAACAGTGGCCCCACACAGTATAATATGCTCTACAGTGGCCCCACACAGTATAATATGCTCCCCACAGTTTCCCCAAACAGTTTAAAATGCTCCCAAGAGTCCCCCTTAAGCCGCTTCAGACAAACCCCATGAAATTCGATGAATATTTGTGAGGTTCGACACTCCCATTAGTTTTAGTGCTATTAATATACACTGGGGTCAGTCTCAGACCACAGAGTATAATCAGAGGCCCAGGGGAGGTGATGGAAAATAACAAACACTTATACTCATCTTACTTCACCTCTCCTGGGCATCCTCTCGCTCAAGGTCACACGCCCCAGATGTCTCTACTGGGGCCTGTGATTGGGCTTCAGCAGTCACACTGTGACATCTGGGGCGTCAAAGTCCCAGGAGAGGTGAGTATAAGAATTATATATGTTATTGTATATGTTATATTTAATCACCTCCCCTAGGCCTCAGATCTGGGGTCTGAGACGAGCCTAGTGTATAATAATAGCACTATTGGAAAGGGGCCAACATAATGCTGGGCCTCTTTCCATTAACGATATGTATAGCAGTCATTGAACCAGGCTTTCCCCGATCGCTATCACGGTGCTGCAGGGCCCGTACCACTTCTGTCATGGTCGCACCCTCATCTCTCTGCTTCCTGCTATAGATGGCTCCAGGCCATGTGTAGAAGCACTGAAGCTGTTTGTGGGTGGGTGTGAAACTACATATACTGTAGCTGTTACTCTGAGACACTGTTATCGTTCTATGTAAATACATAGAAAGATTACAGTGTAAACTTCAGAATACGCAGACAGGCTATGCAGTGGGAAGGGATATGGGGCAAATCTGGTAATACAGTAGACAGGGAAAAAGGTTCTGGCAGTACTGGTTATACACTGGGGAGAGGGATTAGGGAGATCTGTCTATGACCTTAAGAGCAGTATCAGACTAAATTGACTAAGAACTACAGATGGGGATGCTACTGAAGGGGCAATATACAGGGAGAGGGATCAGACTGAATGAGCTATGAACTGTGCACATGGATAGTAATGAACTTGGACGGCAGGAAATTAACACAAATTGAACTGGGAATCCATGGCAACAACCCCGCTCACTTTAGCTGTTTTTTAAATCCCAGTTTTTCATTGCCTACTCTGTTGAAGCTGCTGTGGATACAGTATACTATAGTCAGTATGGGACAGCATGCTACTGGGGGGTAGGGACTCCTGGCATCATAGACAACTATTATGCTAGGAGTCCTCCCGGCACAATGTTCAGGCTGGTAAATCCGTCCAACACATGGACTGAGTTTCATGTCTGAATGCGGGGTTAGGCTTGATATACACAGTGATTTTTTTTGCTGACAGTTTTTAACTGCAGTAATGAGTAGTACATGCTACTAGGGAGTGCACCTGTATACAAACAACAAGTATACCCAAGATGTTCAATGTAATGGCACTTACCACATAGGTAACATGCAAAGAAAAATGTGCTAGGCATTGTTGCAAATAAAACTAAAAAAAAAGAACTGTATAAACCCAGCCACATATCTCAAATGTCATGCTGCCAGCTACCAATGAATGTGGTTGTACAGAAATTCAGAAGGCATGGATTTCTAGTGCCTGTTGTGTCACAGTTGCTAGGTCTGTGATCTTTATGTTAAAGTAAACCTGTCAGCATGTTATAGAGCAGGAGGAGCTCAGCAGATCAGAAGAGGATTGCAGCTGTAACACACATTTGGCATCCTGCTCTAACGGCCGATAGTGGTGAAAACACACCAACACCATCTACCCTTTCAGCCACCTATTTATCCTCTATCCATAAGATACAGGGTAATTTTGCTTTCGGGCATGACCCCTTCAACACACGCCTGAATACTCCACACGAGCAAACTGCCAAAACTTCTGCTTTTAAAACGGTGGGATGCCACATTACAAAATAGCCAGGGTCATACAATGTGAGAAAAAACATTTGGTAATGCAATATGTGCATAATGCAATATGAGCATTCATAGTGACTTCTACATCTGTACAACCCCCCAGACATGTTTCATCTAGGAAAGACATCCTCAGAGCTATAATGTCAAGAACTGATAGTCTGTCCTAAGGATGGGCCTTTCAATATATTTTCCCAAAAAACCCTCATTAGACTTGTAGCATATGCATAAAATGATTCTAGTTCCATCAGGTGCACTAAAAACTTCCAACAACTTTATAATTTCACCAAGCTTTGCCAACACTCTTTTGCCTGCATTGTGAGACCTGTAATTTCTATCATACCTAAGGGTACATCAACAAGGTCAAAGCAGCAGTCTCTTGTCAGGTCTGTGGGCCACAAGGGGTAAAAAGCACACTTTGGAAACCCTACAGACAAAATCTGGCAGGATAGCTATACAGTACACAACAGTCCTTCATACAGTCTCTGGAAAAGTTTGACTAGGAATAAAAATATTACCGGTCTTTTAAAACTTGCTTCCCGACAGTCTAAGATACAGTAGTACAACTCTTCACTGTTAAAAGAAAACCACCACCTCCCTCAAGCACATTCAACTGTCATCACCATGTTTCAGAGCACATAATAGTGATATAGCTCACACCACTGTTATATATGTCAAGTTTGTAGATTTGGAGAAAAACAACTATGAAGTCTCATAAATGAGACAATTTCACTACTATTAATGGCACAAAAGGAAGGGTGGCCTTACTAAGTTAACAATTCATAAACACGTGTCCATGGCAGACTCTGATGACTGATGGAAGAGGGAAGAAGTTGGACAATCTCACACGCACAGGTCTTCATTCACCTGTTCATTACTGTAGTACAATCACCCACTATCACCTTGCTATAACCCCAACCTACTGTATGGTGACTAATGCTAGTCTCTTCCTCTCAGGCTACATGCACACAAACGTGCGCATCATAGGGTTCGTGGGAAAATGGCATGGATGGAACATGTGCCATCCGTAGCCTCCACAGACCCATATATCTTGTGCAGAAGCTGCAAAATGGATAGGCATAAAACCTGCCCTTAATTTTGCCCTGGGCTTATGGTTTCCTACACAGACCCGTGATAATACATGGGAGTGTGTAGTGGTGTAACAATGGTGACTAGGCCTGGGGGCTTATAGGGTCGTGGCCAGGTGAAGATGGCTGGGGCACTGCAGCACCATGATAGTGGTCAGGGAAAGCCTGGTTTCCTGACTGCTATCTCCACTATATATCTCAGCACCATTAATGGAAAAGTTGTGTTTCCAATAGAAGCCAGTCCAGGGGAGGTGAGTAAAAATAACAAACACTTATACTCACCTCACCTGGGCTTCTGACGCTCCCCAGTGTCCTCTTTGGGCTCTTCTTACCTGTGACAGACGTCACACACCCTGTGGGTCACCATTGAGGCATATGACTGGTTGGTCCAATTATAGGCACCAGTAGTGACCTCTGGGCTTGTGACATCAGTCACAGACCAGAGAGACCCAAAGAAGACGCCAGAGACAGCCGGACGGAGCGAGGATGTCCAGGAGAGGTGAGGCAAGGTGAGCACTATGGAGCATTATACTGGGTGGAGTCCCTGTGGGGAGCATATAATACTATGTGGGGCCACTGTGGAGAATTATACTCTGGTGGGCCTCTGATGAGTATATTATATTGTGTGGGCCACTGTGGGGAGAATATTATACTATGTGGGGCCATTGTGGAGCATTATACTGAGTGGGGGGCTCTGGGAAGTATATTGTACTGCATGGGGAAACTGCGGTGCATTACACCATGTGGGACCACTTTGGGGAGCATTAAATTGTGTGGGGCCTCTGTGGAGCATTATACTGTGTGGGGCCATTGTGGATCATTATACTGTTTGGGGCCACTGTGGAGCATTATACTGTGTGGGGCCACTGTGGAGCATTATACTGTTTGGGTTTGTGGGGAACATATTATACTGTGTGGGATCCCTTCACTATTTACATCGCACCCCATCTGTTTTATAGCAGCCATACAATGTTATTACAGGTTCTATTTACATTGCACAGCCTCTATAAAACATACTGTGCGATGTAAATAGTGAAGGGTTCACAGTGCTTGCAAAAGCACCATGGTCCCTTGAAACAGCTAATAAGCAGGGATCCCGGGTGTTGGAATTCCACTGATCTCTTAGACCAGATTAGCTGTTTTTCGGAGCATGGAGCAGCTACACTGCTCATTTACCTTATTCTTGATAACCATAGTTGTGGGTACTATAGTTGTATCCCCTTCAAGTATCTGAGATACTGCTGCAGCACCTATAACCACTGATATCAAGAATACGCTGTAAGGAGGGGGCCCTGGTCAAAGTTTGCACTGGGTCCACAAGACTTTAGCTATGCCACTGGGCAGTGGCATAACTAGGAATGGCTGGGTCCCAAAGCGAACATTTGACATGGGGCCCCCCCCCAAACCGCCCCCTCCGACCCCCCCCCGGCACAAACCACATTCCTTCACACACTATTATGTGCCATAGCGGCCCCTGCACATAGTATTATGCTCCATAGTGGCCCTTGCACACAGTATTATGCGGGCCCCCCCACAGTGGCCCCGTGCCACGTATTATGCCCATGTGGCCCCTGCACACAGTATTATGCCCCATAGTGGCCCCTGCACACAGTATTATGCCCCATAGTGGCCCCTGCACACAGTATTATGCCCCATAGTGGCCCCTGCACACAGTATTATGTCCCATAGTGGCCCCTGCACACAGTATTATGCGTCATAGTGGTCCCTGCACACAGTATTATGTCCCATAGTGGCCCCTGCACACAGTATTATGTCCCATTGTGGACCACCGATGAACGATTATTATACTCTGGGGTCTTTTCAGACCCCAGAGTATAATGATCGTAGACCCAGGGGAGGATACAAACATAAAAACAATGTTACCTACCTCTCCCTGGCTCCGACGCACTCCCCGCTACTTCGGACATCTTCAAATGTTGGACCAGATCTTGCGTGATCCAGGCCAGCGTCGCGACGCATAATGATGTCAGCTGACATCTGGGACGTCACCAAACAGGCCCGAAGCCTGCTGGAGTGCAGGAGAGGTACGTAACAGTGTTTTTTTTATGTTCACTCTCCTCCCCTGGGTCCCCGATCTGAAAAGACCCCAGAGTATAATGAAAGCAGTGTTCATGGGGTTCGCAGTAGCAGCTGCCACAGGGCCCTGGGCCCCATAATGTCCCAAGCCCTGTGGCAGCCGCTACCGCTGCTACCCCGGTATTTACGCCCCTGCCACTGGGCATGTGTATGGGGCCATACTAAATAATGCGTCTATGTGCTGGCTGTTAAACATGACTAGCACTCTGACAAATCACACAAAGTGCGTGAGAATGGAGCCTAAGACAATGCACAATAGTCAGCACTTCAATCAGACATAGGAGTATTATAGAACACTACAGCTCTCTCTGCTTCTCCCAGCACTCAGTCTCATACAGACAGCTGTCTGTCACATCTCTTGCAGCTTACCTTTTCTTACATTATCTATTACAGCATTTAGCATTTATTTGATCGGTGGGGATCCAGGTGTTGAGATCCCCAATTGCTAGGATAAAGGGACATAAATGATCAACCAGGTACTGTACCCCATTGGCTGTAGTCAATTCTCCTTGGAGAGGCCGGTATAGTTGAATATGGATTTCTATATGCCTGTATCATTGATGGGGAACCTTTTAGAGACCAAGTGCCCAAACGGCAACCCAAAACCCACTAATTTATCGCAAAGTGCCAACACAGCAATTTAACTTTAATACTCTGCGGATCCACAATTGTGGACAGTTACGGATCCACAAAATATGGTCGTGTAAATTGGGCTTTACAGAGCTTTCAATAATAATAACAACTTTGTACTGAAAGGTAGAGGATTGCATTTGATATACTTTTGAACAATTAATGTTCACTATTTACATCACACAGATCTGTTTTATAGTGACCGTGCAATGTTATTACAGCCTGTACTAATATCACGTCTGCTATAAAACAGATACTGTGTGATAAAAATAGTGAAGGGGCCCCACACAGTACAATCTGCCCCACAGTGGCCCCAACACAGTACACTTTGCTACACAGTAGCTCCCACACAGTACACTTTGCTACACAGTGGCCCTGACGCTGTACAATCTGCTTCACAGTGGCCTACCACACAGTACAATGCACTCCACAGTGGCCCCCAGACAGTACAATGTGATCCACAATGGCCCCAGACAGTACAATGTGCTCCACAGTGGCCCCCAACACAGTATAATGTGCTCCACAGTGGCCCACACACAGTATTATATGCTCCAGAGTGGCCCCCACATAGTATAATATGCTCCAGAGTAGCCCCCACACATTATTATATACTTCACAGTGGCCCCCACACAGTATTATATGCTCCACAGTGGGCCCCCGCACAGTATTATATACTCCACAGTGGGCCCCCGCACATTATTATATGCTACAGAGTGGCCCCCACACAGTATTATATGCTTCACAGTGGGCACCCACACAGTATAATCTAGTCCACTCACTCCCACGAAGAGCAGGTAAGTAGCGTCCTCCTCCTTCTTCTTCTTCTTCACAGTGCAGGTGCTGATGAATTGTATCATAGCGCCTGTGCCTAGGCACAGGTCACACTCTCTTGTCAGTGTAAGGCACAGTCACGTGGCCTACACTGACAGTTTTCAACTGTATGTGCATTTGCACATACAGCTGAAAGAAGTGATTGCTCACTAACGGGGAATCCTGTCCCGGATTCCTCGTTAGTGAGTGATCAGGGGGCCTGGATGGAGTGACGCCGCATGTGCCAACAAAGAGGGCTCTGAGTGCTCCCACTGGCATGCATACCATAGGTTCGCCACCATGGGTCTATACAGTGTCAACAATATCTACCCGTGCAGGGTCGATCAAAGTCGAAGGACAGGGGTTTCAGCATTCAGCTCTTCACTGATCAAAACTTTTCATGAGTCACTCGATCATGTCAAAAATTTTATGAAATTGTAGTTACACTTTAAAATTTATGAAATTCATATATGAAATATTGATATACAACATTTGTACAGATTACCTTATAGATCAACCCAGTACTCTACCTAACCTTGGTAAAGGTGATAATGTATGATCAGTGGGATTTGGACTGCTGGAACCCCCACTGATCACGTGAATGGGGGTTCCACGTCCCCTTGTATGAATGGATGGTGGTTAAGGATATGTGCTGCAGCTCCATTCATCTAGATCCGATTTCTGAAAAAGCATAGCACTGTACTCAGCTAATCTTTGGTAGTCCAATAGAAATGAATGGAGCAGCAGCATTAATGCTCAATAGCTGCTCCATTCATACAGAGGGAAGTGGGGCCCCCTTCTTGTGATTGGCGGCGGTCCCAGCAGTTGTACCGCTAATGATCAGACACATATCATTAACCCTGTGGATAGGTGATAAGTTTAAAACTGGTATAACCGCTTTCACTTCTGCTTCTGCTGAGCAGTCATAGCTTTGTGGGCACTGTCTTGCTGTAGTGTGCCAAAATTGCATGTTTCCCAGTCCAGCGCCTATCTCTCATGTCCCACAAATATACTACTGTAGTTTTATAGCTGTATCAGTGGCTATTTGGAGTACAATTAAATTTTACAGAGACAAGTCACAAAATGCAGGTTAGGGGATCTAGGCAACTCTAAAGGCAAAGATGCTTGTACATACTGAAGCCACGGACTATGCAATGCAACTCTTAGATGAGTAATGTGTACATAAAAAAATATTAGTTTTATGCATCCATGGAAACACTTCATATAAATAAATCGCAGTACATGCAATGTAAATGGTAATACGCACAGCAAAGCCAAGTGCAAACAGCTTTACAGCTCCTTTATGAAGAAGATTACTTCCATATACAGAATCCAACAGAGCAAAAAGCCATTGTATTGTACAGTAAGGGTCCATACTCTTGTATTAGCGCTCTACTACAGCTTCCTAGAATTCAGCCATAATAAATTCCTGACATGGAACTTAAAGGGGAGATTTTAATAAGACTTGAATTTCATAAACTAGTCTTAATGGGGTTATGCCATGAAACATGTTTATCCTCTATCCATAGCATAGAGGATAAATTGCTGATCGGTGGGGTTTTGACCTCTGAAACCCCCACCCCACCTGTTTTAATGCTGCCACAAGGAAAGCACTCAAATCCCATTGTGGGTGCACCCCCGTCCCCCCACATTAATTTTAATGGGAGCGCTGTGATCATTGATGTGTAATAAAGATGCATCACTTCTACATCGGTTTTCTGGCATACAACCTATAGTATGAGATTAGTAAATCTAGAGATTTATTAAAACTCATACAAGGATAAAGTGGACTATCTACCCTAACAACCAATGTGAATGTAGTTTCTTTTATTATAGGGCCTCTAAGGGATGACAGAGGGAATCTCATTGGTTGGTATCTATTTTTTCATTGCATTAGTTTTGCTAAATGTCACCTTTAATATGTTACAAGAATATCCAGAATACACAGATTAGTACATTTTATACCTCTAGCATTAAGAATAAAACCATAATATGTTGATCAATGGTGTTTAAGGGGCACTCTGTACAGATTAAATAAACTGTAACACATAATATAAGATATTGAGTGACTGTTCTTTTATAAATAAACTTCATACAGTCGTGTCTAAGAGCTAAATATTTGGTATTTTTCTGTTCCCTTTTCTGCGGTCCATTAAACCCATGACATATTGTATATCACCATACATCTGTACTCATTCTATGTAGCAATTTAATTCAATAATATCATATACTCAGACTTCAGACACTTCAGGTTACAGTACGGTACAACACTTTCCCTGAAAATAGCTACAATCGAAGAGAGACATCTCAGGGTCAGAAACCTTGTAGAAAGTTTCCAGCTAGGAATACTTGACCTTAATATTAACCCTTGACTCAGCAGTGACAGCTTGATTTGACGGTTTATACTCTATGCGGATTATACAAGTATCTGGGGAAGTGGGTCAAATGTTTTCATTCATTTACCCAACCTTATGGCCACAATATAGAACTTTTCTACGCATTCCTTGGCTATACGGTGCTCCTTTAAGAAATCATTTTAGTGCATGCAGTCTTACAATACGGTTTTAGCTTTGCATAAGGCAAACGGTTTATCCGCATGGAAATCTGCACTTCAGTAAAGTTAGTTCTTTCCCAAGTCAGTTGAGCTGTTATTCAGAAGAGATTCCTCTGAGTATTATCTACCGCAAATCATAATAACAAGTTCTGAACATGAATAGAAAGCAATAAACATGCATACAATAACCAGCCGCTTCTAGGCACACTATTGAGAAAACAAATGATTCCTAATGTCATCGTGAAAACAAACTTCTATCTGGATGTAAGCTGCCGCATGCTGCCTAATGAACTGATGCTGGAAGGATAGAGAGAAGCACAGTCTGTTACCCTCCATCTGCCCGGCAGTGTGTATATTCTGGCTGCAGATCATTGTGGCCTCTGGACGTTGAAGGTGACTTCTGCTTGCTTCGCCTAAGGGCTCCCCAAACGAAATCCCAGTCCCTGGGGAAATCTCTGCGGGTGTTCACTGCACAAGTGAATAATTTACAGGTGTCTGGTGTCAGTGTCCCTGTCTCCACCCTGGCTCTGCTCTGTCCTGCGGCTGCAGCTGCTGCCTCAGAGCTTCTCTCCAATAGCAAAGCAGGGCATCTATTAATACAAATACCAGCTGGCCCTTATCCAGTCTTTACAGAATGGGAGAATAAAAAAGCTCAGACCAGATGGTCAGGAGGGAGGTGTAGAACTTAAAGCTGTAATGCACACAGCACTGGCCTATGCTAGATTGACAAGTTGTCACGCTGGAATTCTTGCAATGTACTAACTCCAATGTACTAATTCCAACACTGACATTACTTACTCAGTTATACAGTCGATAACTTGATTTCTATTACACACTAGAACTGCACTGGCATTTTACTTTTAGATGCACACACATTACTGGCATGTGAGTTGTATCATTTTACAATGACACTAATATACAGTATTATTTTGCATTGAGTTGGAGCTATGCAATATACACAATCTATTGTATAGTCTGTACTAGATCATAGCTAATAGGATTTAAAGAATATGCGTATCTCAACATTTGCTTCATTACTGCAATATTACTGTTTATTTGTATCCTAAATGCTGCAGAGAGTGGTTACAACTAGATGTTGGAGTAAATGTGGAGCATCTCTGAGGCATTTCTGCATATCTTGGCACATCTAGCTTGAGCTCAAATTTTTCCGACTTGCTAGACATATGCGCAAAAATATGCCACAATGGGCCAAAATTGCTCCAGACTTGTCATAAAAGCCAAGTAAGCAAACTAGAACTTGGTATAAACTTAAACTAGACAGCCTAAAGATACACCAGATTTATCGTCCAGCATCAGTCACTGGGATAACTTTGGCACATTTTTAGACTGTCTGTCTAAGTTTACACCGTCTCAGTGTATCTGAGTCAATGTGTGAAAGGGTGAACTCCCATGGTGAAGTTGAGTACAAATACAACATAACACTGCACCAAAAACACATTAAGGTCAAGGTCGCACATTGCGAAAACGCAGCAGTGCCCGCAGTGAAAACACCGCAGTAAAAAACGCAGCATTTTACTGTACCTGCAAAGTGGATGGGATTCTGGCTAATCCCATTCACACATTGCAGAAAATAATCCACAATGGAATAGCTTGCGTTTTTGAAATTTATACCTGCGGAAAAGCTGACATTTTCTGTATAGGTATAATAGTGTCAGAAAGGAAAACTCTGCAAAATTGCAATGATAAACGCTGCGGAAAAAAATGCGATGCATTTCCATCACTGATTTTTTTCCGCAGTGTTTTTTTGCTGCGCTTCACTGTGTGGGATTTAGCCTAAAACTACATGGTTTTTTTTTTCTGGGAAAAAATGAATGCAGTTTTAGACCAGGGCCCCACGTAGTGTAAACAATGCGATTATGCCACGGTGGAATCGCCAGGGAAAAAAATGCGGAATTTTAAAGTACCTGCAAAGTGGATGGGATTCTGGATAATCCCATCCACACATTTCAGAAATATATCTGCAGGGGAAATGCTGCGATTTCAAAAAACGACGGCAGTTTCCCTATAGGTATAATTGAAGCAGAAACTCCACAGAGGAAAACTGCAGACTTTCTGTGAAAAGCGCTGCTGAGAAACCGCCTTACATTTCTGCTATGGTTTTTCCCACAGCTCTTTTTGGCTGCGTCTCACTACGTGGGACTTTAGCCTTAATGTGATTTTTTTGTTCCGTTTTATAATATCACAGGTGAAACACATAAACTGCACAAAAATGTACATGAGAACTGAATGTAGTTATCAGTGGCGCACCAAAGGGAGAGGTACAATGGCTTTGCTACCCCACCACCACGTGTGCCAGAACATTTTCTTTTGTTGGGCCTTGATAAGCAGGCACTGCAGGAATTCAAGGCAGGCATCAGCAATAGCAAACATGGACAAGTGCTGGGTTGCCAGGCTTAAAACATATGGGGAAGCAGAAAGTCATTAGCCATTACACTCATCAGTGTCCTGATGCAAGTTGCATGGATATCATAATGTGACTTCACTTTATGCTGCTAACTGCACTGGGTAGGAAAAATGATAAGTCCCCATGGAAACTGTTAGAGAGAAAGGATTGGTTGCACAATGGGAGCTGGGTGGATAACAAATAGGGAATAAGGAAATTAAGAAGGAGTGAATAAGAGCCAGGCAAAATGCAAAAACACTAATCCTAAAACTTACCTTTTATTGAAATTCTAAATAAAACTGCTGTATTGTTACATTTATCTATTCAGGCTATTCAGCCATATGATGTAACCTAATTAAGGCTAAGGCCCCATGTGGCGTCCCGCAGCAAAAAAGCACTGTGGAAAAAACCTGCGGTGGCAACGCATCGCAGTTCTTCCTGCAAAGCTTTGCACAGAAAGTTTGTAGGGGTTTCCTCTGCAGACTTTCTGCTTCAATTATACCTAAAGGGAAACTGCCGGCGTTTCTGTAGGTGTAATTGACATGCTGCGATTTCCAGAGCAGCAACGGTTTTGGAAATTGCAGCATGTCTGCTGCGCGTATTTTACCACAAAGTGGGGATGGGATTTGCTAGAATTCCATCCACTTTGCTGTGACTGTAAAATGCCACGTTTTTTCCGTAGCATTTCCGCCATGGGTATACTCAGTTAGCCTCTAAAAGGTATCGCTTGATTTCTTCACTCTTCCACTACTTTCAATGTCTAACACGGTACAACATTATACTACTATGGGTAAACCGCTGCATTTACACTACGTGGGGCCCTGGCCTAAGGGTGTATTTTCATGTAGCACTCCAAATGTCTCTAGGGTCATATACTAACCAGCCTTGCTGTTCAAAAATACTGGAGTAAAGACTCCAATAGGCTTGTATAGAATTTGCCAAAGTATACTCTGTCTAAATCTGGGGCTCAGAACCTGAAGAAATGTTCTAATGCAAAGGTATGTGCAATCTCCCTTTATCTACACAGAGATTCAAATGCTTGGCAAAAGTGGCCCAAGATTAATTAAATAGTCAGCGGATACAAGAAATGTGCCAATGCCATCTGCACTTATATGTGATCCAATTCCTATAAATATGGAGCTGCTTTAGAGCCAGTAGGTCTATCAGCCGCTACCAATATACAGCCTTCAGTCAAAGGACA
This sequence comes from Leptodactylus fallax, assembly GCA_947044405.1. Lineage (NCBI taxonomy): Eukaryota > Metazoa > Chordata > Amphibia > Anura > Leptodactylidae > Leptodactylus > Leptodactylus fallax. The sequence goes on along the minus strand of CAMRHE010000186.1, from coordinate 1,601,873 downwards.
GGAGCATCAGGATGCTGAAGATAGAGCGCGGTGCCTGGAATTAGGGCTCACATACCCGTGCTCCAAAGTGCCATTACAAAAGCCCAGTAGAATGCAACAAAAATCAGAGGTGGCATGTAACTATACATAGGTAAAGATGTACAATGCACAAGAAAAACAATGTTATGATCTGACAATGCAGTGAACATTAGAGACACCTAGTCAAGGAAGAGATTATAAGTGCGGGATATGGCATCCTAAGTTGTCCTTCCTCTGCATCTGTATGTGTGTTTCATGACACTCGGCTACTTCTAGGGGTGGAGGCACCCACATGGATATGTCCTTTATAGTGTTCCAATAGTTGAAATGGGGCATCGGTAGTGAGTGCTGAGATAAGCAGGAGTGGGGATCGGTAAGTAATGTTGCGGGTCCACAGTAAGAGTATTTGTGGAGCAAACCCCAACAAGTACTGCTATTATTATATTATGTGGTGTCTTCAGACCCCAGTGTATAATGATCGGAGGCCCAGGGGAGGTGAGGGAACATAAAAACCAGTGTTACTCACCTCTCCGCTGCAGCTCCATGCTGTCTTCAGCCTCTGTAACCCACATCTGTGACATCATTGTAGAGGGCCGAAAACAGCAAGGAGTCACGGTGGAGCCCAGGAGAGGTAAGTACCACTGGTTTTTATGTTTGTCACCTGGAACCCCAGAGTATAATAATAGTTTGTGGGTGGTATACCCCAAAAAATTTGGGCTCTGCTGATCCCAAAATTTTTGCAGTTTTTGCAACGAACACCGTTAGGGGCATGATTGGATATAATACTGTGTGGAGGGGCCACTATAGAACATAATACTGTGTGGAGGGGCCACTATGTGACATTATACTGTGAAGAGGGGCTGCTATGGGACATTATACTGTGTGGAGGCCACTTTGGGACATTATAGTGTGTGTAAATAGGGTGTTATACTATGTAGGGGCCAGGAAAGGGGGTTGTCAAAAGTTTGCTATGGGGCCCAGTTGTTGCTACTTACGCCCCTGAAAAGTGTCATTAGTACTGAGTGGTGAAACTATGAAGGGCTAAGGAACACTATAACTGCATGGGGCACTAGAAATGGAATTTACTGGGAGGAGCCTCATGATGGCACTATGGGGTTGCAGCAAAGAGGGACACAAAAGGAAAGGTACTATTACTGGGTGGGACTTAAAAGGTGGTATCTGGGCACTAAGTATAGGACATTTGTGTAGAGGGTGGGAATAGGTGTGAGTTGTGCTAAAAAAGCTGAAGACAAAAACACATGTATATCAAATTCTACAAATTTGACAAATAATGGCCGTGAAAAGTCACTATGAATGTCTGTGTCGGATCAAGAAAAAAAGGGAAGTGAATAAATACTATCAGACATCACAGGTAAGTCATTGAATGTAACTATACTTGCTTGCACGATCTGCAGAATGTCTGTGTAGAACTTGTATCTACCAATATATGGTTGTTTTATGGTGATAATTCTGGTCTTGGTATGGTGAGGTTTATTCAGAATGTTTGTAGCATTCAATCACTATGTGGTGTTAATATGTGTTCAAAGTCTGGCAGTATTATTTAGCCCATATGTAGTGTGATATTATTGTTAATGTTGGTATTGATGTAATGGGTTTTATTCAGCAACAGTATGACGGTAATATGTAAGGTGATAGGATTTGCTCCTTGTATAGTGGTATTATTTGATGACTATATGTTGGTGTAATATGTTACCATTATATAAAAGAATAAGGGCCCATAGCTATCCCTCATCATTATATATAGCTCTGTCCTTGATTATTATATCAGTGCCGTTCTATATAATACTATCCCTCATCATTATATATAGCACCATCACTTATCATCATTACATATAGCTCCATACGTCTTTATTATATACAGTTTCCTTCTTATTCCATGTGTTATCATTATATGCAGTGTCCACTTTGTCATTATATACAATATGCTCCTTAGTATTATAAACAGCATCCCATTTATAATATACAGTGTGCTCCTTATTATTATATATGGCCCTGGTGTAATGTATGATTTTCTGTGTGACCCAATGCATACACCCCAATAATATGAATCCCAATAATATAGAAAAACTGTTTTGTGTTCAAAAAATTTTAAAAAAACCTGAAACATACACATATTAACACACATCATTATTATTTAACATATAGGGTAGACGCCATAAAAATAAAGCTAAATCTTTTTTTTTGCTCATCCCGCCTCCCAATAAAAAGCGATCAAAAAGTTGTATGTACCCTAAAATGTTACAAATGAAAAAAATCAGCTCATTTGATAGCTGCATAGAGGGAAAAATTAAAGGTTATAGCTCTTAGAAGATGGCAATGTAGAAAAAATATTAAAAAATGAGCTATTTTGAGCAAAACTAGTATGCCAGTCTTAATAAAGGACCCAAGAGGTGCAATGAATGCCTATCTGGAGCCTCTTAATAAATCGGGCACATGTCCATGCACCAAAATGAGGGAACTGGAGTAGATTTTCAGCATAATTCGCAGTCAAAAACTGGCTTGAGTTATAATACATATATTAGGCCAAGGCGGTGTTTCTTCTCACTTTGATCTCTGTTCTAGACAACAGCCCATTACTGCAGACATGGTGTGAAAAGGAGAAGATGTCACTCAAGCAATGAGGGGCGAAGCTTGGCGGCAGGTGGGGACGATTATGTAGGGAAGCCCCAGCAGGGGAAGAAATGTCCCTGAGGCCGGGGCCCTTCATGGCGGAAATGCCACGGTTTACCCGTGGCGGAAATGCCACGGAAAAAAAGCAGAGTTTTACAGTGACAGCAAAGTGAATGAGATTCTAGTGAATTCCATCCCCACTTTGCGGGAAAATACCTTCAGCAGACACTCTGCGATTTCTAAAACCGTTGCGGTTTTGGAAATTGCAGCATGTAAATTATACCTACGGAAACACCAGCAGTTTCCCTATAGGTATAATGGAAGCAGAAAGTCCACAGAGGAAACCTCTATTTAAAACGGTCAAAAAAAAAAATCACCAATTTAAGTGCACATAACAAATCGTTAAACAAACAAACCGATAAAAGAGGACAAGAGTTATTGTGGGACATAGGTGAGAGATAGGGCATAATTACACCAGCCCTTCATCTGCAAGTCTCCGTTGAGTCCCCAACATTTCTCTGTAGGTCCAGGTAAGACCGTTCCTCTTTTATCTAGAGCACAGTTTGTTATGTGCACTTAAATTGGTGATTTTTTTTTTTGACCGTCTTAAATATTTATTATTATAATTTATATTAAAAGTTAAGTTTTATAGTTCTTTGGGTCCTCTGCTTGTGACAATAGATTGATGGATCATGAAATTTATTTACTAACATTGTAATTACATGCTTTGGCTACGTTGGCCCTTAACCTCAAGCCATTTTCAGCTAATTAGCAAATTAATAAAATCCTGATTTTCATAAAAATGGAGATGCAATGCGGAATAATAAAGGCATCCTTGCAAAGTATAGAAGCAGCTCTACAAGGTAGTGTCATTAGTCTGATATCAATTTTCCTGTTGACAGGCTCCCTTTAAGGCATTAAAATAATGCAGCTTTGTAACATAAGGTTAAAAAAATCGCATATGTTCTGTATTTGGAATCACCATATGTGCCAAATTGTTCATGTTAATGTGTTACACATTGCAATGCAAAAACAATAATTTTCAGCACTGAGCAATTTCCATATAAGGCTAAGGCCCCACGTAGCGTCCAGCAGCAAAAAAGCACTATGGGAAAAACCGCCACGGCAATGTATTGTGGTTTTTCCCGCAGCGCTTTTTCAGAAAGTCCACAGAGGTTTCCTCTGCGGACTTTCTACTTCCATTATACCTATAGGGGAACCGCCGGCGTTTCCGTATGTATAATTGACATGCTGTATGTCCACTGTGCATATTTTTCCACAAAGTGGGGATGAGATTCCTTAGAATCCCATCCACATTACTGTGACTGTAAAATGCCAATATTTTTACGCCACGTGGGGCTTCGACCTAAAACTTTGCCTTTCTTCACACCATTAACCCCTTAACGCAAAATGACATACTGGTACGTCATTGGAAGCACTACCTAAGCGCAAACTGACGTGCCAGTATGTCATTTTAATGTCACCCACTCAGAAGCTGAGCAGGTGACATCGAGAGTGGGTGTCAGCTGTAAGCAACAGCTGACATCCGCGTGTAACACCGCGTGTATATAAGAGCTATTTGTGCCTAATAAAATCAATAAAGTTTACAGTGTGGCAAAGCTAATTCGTAATAATTTAGCTTTGCCACACTGTGAACTGTGGTCTTATGTGTCTTGCCGCAAGCCGGAAATTGACCACGCATGCGTGCTTCACATCCAACATGCCGATGTAACACTGTTCTACCCCCGGCTCTTCTCTACACACGGTAAGATAATGTTTATTTAGTTTATGGCTACAACTGGATGTTCCTTTTACTCTGCTAGTGAAGAGATCGCCTGATTCTTAGGTTTTTCTCCTCTTTATACCGATCTATGTGTAAGTTGAATGTGACTTTGTTTTTATTATTGTATATTGGTCACGCCCCTTCCTATCTCTGTTTGAGCGTTCCCATTTGTATCTTTGCCTTATATAAACCAGCAATTGGTGTATGATGTTAAGCGCTGCTCTCTTCCTGTACAATTGATAAAGGGGTATATAACCCGAAACGCGTAGTGTTGGAAAATAAAGTTTTTGGATTTTACTAAGCCTGGGTGGAGCGCAGTTCCTTTCCTTCTGACCCAGGCTGTGTGTCAGAACTGGTCCTTCCTGCATACCTCCTGACACTTTAGGGTGCCTGCTGGATCCTGCTGCTACCTTCCATCTAAAGAGGAACCCTCTGTCAATTGGTTCCATTGTGCATCACGGTGGTTGTGGCCTTGTTCACAACCTGCCAAGATGAGAGTTTCATCTGTTATACTTATTCTGAATTACCTGCCAAACGATGTTACACTATGCACTGCTCGGTGCTGTTGTCTTGTTTTATCTGAATTAGTTTCTAAAATAGGGTCACTTTTTGTGAGTTTCCATTGAATTGGTACTCTAGGGGCTCTGCAAATGTTACATACACAGAAATGTAGTTCTGTAGTTGTTATGTAACTTGACCATAACCAAGCTGCAGAAGACTGTAACGACAGAGTGATGTTAGAGCAATTTATTTATATCTTCACCTCCATGTTCAAATGCCTGCCCTGTTTTAACTGATCTTCAATCTAACCCTTTGACATTCTGCCCTTGGAATAACATTCTACTGCTGAGTAGATGAGAATGTTCACCTGACACCTATCATTCATTCTATCACTGGGAAGGAGCTGAGTTACAATAGACTTTTGTGCTATTTTTCTGGGGAATAAATGTTAATGGTATCCTCAGTACTATTATATAACCTTAAACTAATTTGTAGCAGTTTCAGATACTTTGTAAGGCTGGGAAGTGGGGACTAATGATGGGAGTACCTCTCACGTTTCTTTTCATATCATGTTCTGCTGATTTAGTCTCAAGATCGGTTTTGTTCCGAATATATTTGTTCTGAACATTGTGTATGACACCGTAAGGCAGTGTTTCCCAACCTTTTCAGACTCAGGACGCCCCTGGAAAAAAAAAGTTTCCTTGCGTCACCCGTACCAAACAATTTTTACCAAACAACAAAAAATGACCTAAGGAAGTAAATAATGTTGCATGGGGAATGATTCCCTCTCAGGTAAAATGCCACTATGACAATGCACAATATAAACGAGTCCCTCTCCCTCAAATGAACAGACAATGCAATCAAAAAAACAGCATGTAGTCTCTCCTAGCCACACTCCACCATGTTGCCGGTTTTTTTATTGCATTGTCGGTTTATTTGAGGGAGAGGGACTCGTTTATATTGTGCATTGTCATAGTGGCATTTTACTTCAATTTGTGCCTAATTGATTCACTTAGTGCTAACAGACTGTGTGATGATTCTGCTTAAGTGTGGCTATAACTCAGCTGTATTTTGATCTCTGGGTATAGGATCTCCCTTCTTGCTTGCACTCATTCATACTGTGCGCAGCTATAAGCCTAGGTGCATATTGGCAGTAGTGTCCAGGCTGGAACAATAGGGCTCCATTGTATTCCTATACAGCCCTGAGTGATCAAACAATAGTGCATTGTTCAAGCCTGGGCTGTTGATCAGATATGGCTGATAACAGTGTATCAATTCACTTTGTCTCAGCTATATACAAAAGATCTGGACTTGATTGAATTAACTCATCAGACGTACTGTCACCGGTGACCTCATTCTGGGAGGTGGCATAAAGGGTATAAAAGATGAGGTAAGAGCTCTGTGGGAGGAGATTACACTATGGAGACTATGCTAGAGAGTTGATGCTATGGAGATCATGCTATGGAGTTGACACAGACCATCACAGACTACAAGAGACTGAGAGAGATTTTTTGTGATGAGACTATTGGACTAATGCTGAGAGACTGTGAGGAGAGCATGCAGGCTGGATTATCGTATTAATGCCACATGCTAAACAGCCTCCACTGGTTATTCACACATGACAGAGCATGTGTGAGTGTTGGACTACAGAACCACATCAAGGACATGTGTGGTAAAGTAATTATTTCACCTTTTATCCCTTTTATTTTATTTGTACTGTATCTTGTAACTAGTAACTGTTAATGCTTGCATATATCTGCATATCTGTTCTGATCTGTATATGTTAGATGTTAATACCGACCCATTTAGGGGTTAATAAATATATAAAATTTAGAAAGCTTGTCTTGTATTTATCTGGTGAACCCAACATTCACTGGCGGTGAGTGTGGTTTTTATATGAAAGAGGACTCAGGGTGTGGCCAAAGCGGTTTGGTGCACTGAGGATCTTTCACATTGATGGCAGCGTGGTGGGATCTTAGGATAAATGGCGTGTGTTGGTGACCTATATCACTCACATGCTGGGGATTATGGTAATCCTATGAGACAAGCTCGGTATTAAAGCAAGCATTAAGATACAGTGAAAGTTTGATACAGTGCTGTTCCCTCCCTTACTCTTTGTATTCTATCCTATCTTTTATTTGGCAAATACCAGTGGATGGCTAGTGGGCTCAGAAGCAGATCTCCAGAACTGCTGAACCAGGCTTTTGGAGATCCTGAGCATATGGCTGAAATGGAGGCAGCCACAGCTATGCAGAGTCCTGATTTTGGGGCTAGGCCAGGAAGTGCGGCAAGCAGCCCGGTCCCAAGGATTACTTTACCAGGAGGAATCAGTAGCCTCAGCCTTGCTGGGGGTATGGCTTCAGTCTGGCAAATGGCCCTGCAGCACTTAAGCACCAGGGACCCTAACATATACCAGCAGGCGTTGTACTGTTTTCAGGAAGCTGTAGAATGAGAACGGTAGGCTGATCGTGAGGCTGCTGAGCGACAGGCAGAGAGCGAGAGGAAGGCTGCTGAGCGACAGGCAGAGAGAGAGAGGGAAAGCTGCAGAACGAGAACGGCAGGCAGCAGAACGTGAGGCAGAGAGAGAGAGAAAACTGCAGAATGGGAACGACAGTTTGCTGAGCGACAGGCCGAGAGAGAGTATCAGCTTGAGCTGAAAAGGCGGGAAATCTCCCAGCAAGCGCAAACTCCAACAACCCTGCAGAGACCATCAAGTTGGAAGGAGAAGCCAGGCCGCAGTTCACCACAGCCGTCTGTCGTCAGGTCGGGTGAGACAAATTATGCCCCGGGTGGTCCCTCCCCTGTCCCAAGAACTCTGGGCACCCTAGTGACCTTCCCCAAACCCCAAGGGGAGGTGCGGCGGGGCCATGCCTGTAACCCGACAGGACATTTCAAGAAGGAGTGCCCCAACCACCCTGAGAACTTCCCTGCTTCCCAAGCCACAGCAGGTGGCCAATCTGTGTATCTGGACTGGGGTGCAGGAAAAGGAATACAGACTGTGGGACTATTGACTGATTTGCCTAATAATGTACCGTTGGGAACTGATTTGGGACCTGTGATGTCCCAATATGGGGTGGGGAGCAACCCAATTTACTGTGATAAACTGTCTATGACTAATGTCGATAATGTGTCTGTCATATCTGCAGAGAGGGCCCGTAACCCCCTCTCTGAGATACTTCCCATGGCAGTCAATGTAAATGCTAATGAGTTGCCTTCAGCTGAGAGCAGGGAAGATGCCAATGAACTTCCTGCAACCCAGCTCAGCAAAAATGTTATTGATGTTTTGTTCCCTCCGGTGCTAGGAGCCAATGAGACTAAGTCTGTAGACACACCCACATCTGCGGGGGCGTCGCCCTCCCAGCTTGTTAATCTGTCTACTGCAGATCTCATTGAGGCCCGGTGTGAATTAACAATTGCTGATGAATGTACTGTCAATGTAATTGCCAATGCTTGTTGTGAAAGTGTACAGGGTAGCTCTTCTGAGTCACTGTAAGCGACTTCTACTATTTCGCCCAGTGCATCCGATGAGCACCCAACTGCTGACCATGTGCCAGGTAGTCAGGTAGGCTATGTGGATCTCATGGCCGATCCAGGTGAGGGACGGACTGCTGGTAGTGCGGTGATAGCCCGCAGCCAGAGTGCTACAAGGGTGGAGGGCGTTCCGACCCTTGAACCGTTGCCTACACCACCTGGAGTCGGTGCTGAGACCGCCATGACTAGCCTCACTCCCTTGAAGCCGGAGGAGTCCGGCCGGTATGAGACATACACGTCTCTTCTGTCCAGTTCTATTCCAGGAGCGCCCATGGCCCAAGTGCAGATGGCATGGGGTACTGGAGGTGTGATCCAAGAAGAGGGTATGTCCAGTGTATTATCTGTCAATGTATTGTGGGGGGATGGTTTGGGGAAGCATGATCTCAGTCATTTGCCCAAGGTATCACCATCACCCACCCAAGTACAGGAGGAACAGGACGTAGGCCCAAAGGGGCAAGGCGTCTGGGAAGGAGGACAGGGTCCAAACATGCCTGTGCCAGAACCAGAGGTGCCCCTAGGTTTGGATGCAAAGGGGGAGGTGCAGAATCCCCTAGAACTCTCCCAACTAGCAGCTAGTGTGGAGAAGACCCTGAGAAAGCAGGCCAAGGGTAGCCAGGAGAGCAGAGATTGCCGGGATGGGATCTCTGGAATGATATCCCAAGGGCCTGAGGTGATGAGTGTAATGCTACAGGGTGCCAGCACTCAGAAAGCGAACCCAGAACAGGCAGGAGGTAGCCAAGTGTACGTGGCTCAGAGCCTAGGCCTTAGAAGTGTCCCTAGCCAGACTAGAGAGACAGAAGGGGCCGGCAGCTATGTAACATGCACCTCTCTTTTGTCTCACTCCAACCAAGAGTTCAGAGATGCTGTCCAAGCTGACCCTAGTCTGGACATATTGAAGGCGCGTGCCGCTCAACCACCCTTAGAGTCTGACAAGGTCCAAGTCTGCTGGGACCCCGGGGGGAGGTGAGGGAGCCTTGGGGCCAGGGCCTGAGAAGCTGGAGGTGGAGGTGCTTTCAGAAGAGGGGCGTAGGCCCCTACTTCCTGCAAGCCCCATCTAAAGGGGGAGGTGTGATGATTCTGCTTAAGTGTGGCTATAACTCAGCTGTATTTTGATCTCTGGGTATAGGATCTCCCTTCTTGCTTGCACTCATTCATACTGTGCGCAGCTATAAGCCTAGGTGCATATTGGCAGTAGTGGCCAGGCTGGAACAATAGGGCTCCATTGTATTCCTATACAGCCCTGAGTGATCAAACAATAGTGCATTGTTCAAGCCTGGGCTGTTGATCAGATATGGCTGATAACAGTGTATCAATTCACTTTGTCTCAGCTATATACAAAAGATCTGGACTTGATTGAATTAACTCATCAGACGTACTGTCACCGATGACCTCATTCTGGGAGGTGGCATAAAGGGTATAAAAGATGAGGTAAGAGCTCTGTGGGAGATTACACTATGGAGATTATGCTATGGAGTTGAGACAGACCAGCACAGACTTCCACTGAGAGAGACTTTGACTGAGATGCTACTATGAGCAGGCAGGTTGGAATGCTGCTGCTGATGATGATGAGCCTACAAGAGACTGAGAGAGACTATTGGACTAATGCTGAGAGACTGTTATGAGAGCATGCAGGCGGGATTATTGTATTAATGCCACATGCTAACAAGCCTCCACTGGTGACTCACACATGCCATGTGTGAGTGTTGGACTATAGAACCACATCAAGGACATGTGTGGTAAAGTAACTATTTCACCTTTAATCCCTTTTATTTTATTTGTACTGTATCTTGTAACTAGTAACTGTTAATGCTTGCATATATCTGCATATCTGTTCTGAACTGTATATGTTAGATTTTAATACAGACCCATTTAGGGGTTAATAAATATATAAAATTTAGAAGGCTTGTCTTGTATTTATCTTGTGAACCCGGCACTCACTGGCGGTGAGTGTGGTTTTTATATGAAAGAGAACTCAGGGGTGGCCACAGCGGTGTTGGCGCACTGAGGATCTTTCACAGACTGGTTTTGAGTTTAGCCACAATGTAGTGTATTTACATGTGTCTAAAGCATAGTTGAGGGAGAGTAGGAAGGGTCATGTAACATTTAACAAGGCCCCCACTTACCACGTGTTATATATAATACTGGCTCTGTTCTTCTTATGTTGTAGAGAGGCCTTTGGGCCCCCTGAGGCTCCAGGGCCTGGTAGTGATTACATCTACACCACTGGAGGTACAGTAAAGCACAGGCTCCACAAAATTCAACAGAAGTCCTATTATACTCCCTTACTAACCTGAACTTGCTGTAATATGGCCATGTGACTGGATACCAATACCCTTATCATAGCCTAGGATGTATCAGTGTAAAACTATTTTACCGTATGAATTCTTTTTTTTTACAGATATGTTCTGTATATCATCATTTTGATATTAAAGGGAGTCTATCACCTTCCTTAACTCCTTCAAGCTGCCACCATAGGGCTGTAGGCACTGTAACATGCTTCCATATCATACCTTCATTATGTGTCACAGACCCAAGGATGCCAAGAAAAAGATGTTTTCTTAATTATGCAAATTAGGCGCTTGGAGCACAGGGGCTTTCCCAGAGATCTCCGAGCACAGCTGTAACATCTCTGCCTGTTCGGGTCTCTGCGCCACCTTCCGCTCGTACGCTGCAGTGCAGGAGGCGTGTTCAGTTTGATTCCTTGCTTAAGGTTCTTGTTGCTCAGTCTGAACACTGTCCTAGTACTACTACTATGTAATTGAACTTCAGCCACACCCGTCTCCTGCACCTTGTTTCTTTCTGCTCCTCAGATAGTTAATCTGTGTGATTGACAGCCTGTCTATCAATCAAGTCTGGGGCAGGTCCTGGACTTGCTATAAACAGGTCGTCAGCTCACACATAGTCACTGGCTATTGAGACTCTGTCCTGTGACCTTGTCCTTGCTAAGCTGTTCCTTGCTATTGTATTGTATTACTTACCTCTGATCTTTGGCTTCCCTTGACTACTCTCTTGGATTTTGATTCATCACTGCTGTTACTGAACCCTTGGCTTTCTGACTCTGCTTCTGTGTTTTGTTTTGTCCTGTGTTGTGTGACACTTATTTCTAGGAAGGGTTTTGCCGACCAGTTGCTCCTGTCATTAGGACAGTGTGGCAAATAGGCAGGGACAGGGGCTGGGTGAGTTTAGGGCACACTGTCTCTGTCATTCCCTTCCTCTCAGGTTTCTGCAGCAGCATTGGGGAATTGCTGGCAATTCCCTTACAACAGCTCTCTACATTGAAAACACCCTGTATGCTTTGTCCATCCTCTGGCCAGTGGGAATCAATAGTCCCGTGTAATGTCAACGCCTGCTCAGTTGAAGGGGTTAAGGAAGGTGATAGACTCCCTTTAATATTCCTCTAGATTATTGTATAGCTATGTGATGTCTCTCAAATCAACAGAACATAAAAATTACAGATGGCTCTGTGCACATCCTCCTCCTTCACATTTTTATTCCTGTAGAACATACATATCTGAGATAATAATTTAGAAATTGGATATTGATAGTCATGGGTCTTTCGGGTTCAATATTTTAACTGTTGATATTTCTAAGTATTATTAATTTTGTTGAGCTTGCATGGCAGAATAACCTCTCACTCATTCCTATTTCTGACAGCTGTCTCTGCGTTTTCCTTCTTTCATTATACTGGCTTCAAGCCCATGTGAACCCTTTGGCTCCTTCTCCCCTTTTGCTACAGAATGAAATAGAGTAGTACATCATTTGTGCTCCTTTTCAATAGATGTTCTTCTATTTCAGAAGGTTTAAAGTACATACAGAGCTGCACTTTACCCTACTAAAATAATGAAAAGAAACACAAATTCTTAATAAAAACAAAAATTTATTAAATTTGACGTGATGCTATTACACCATACACTAGAATTGTGATGGAACGTTAACCTCATTTTTTCATTTTTTGCTATGTTAGTAAACATTTTTAGAAAAATAAATCCACATTTCTCTATTTTTTTTTTTGATATATACACAAAGCTACAAAAAGCTGAGTAACTGTTCAGCTCATATGTCTGTGATTGATTGTAGAAGACACCTAGGTCTATTGGTAGGTAGGGGGCACTGAATCAAGAAGGCACCAAACTGGCTGGCATTTTCTCTATATATTGTACATTATTTAGCTAAAAACATCCTTTCCAGAAACAGATCTTCCCAGACCTATTCTTGAGTACAACTCTCACTGTACATGTGTAGCCATACCTGATCATTGTCCTATAGAAGGTAGCTATATCATATGAATTTGCCTCTACCCGGGGGCACACATTAGAAACATGAGGTGTGAAAGTGTCCATTGTGCTGCCTAAATACTTTATTATCAATTTGTTAAAGGGATTGTAGTTTCAGCAAATAAATATTATTGTTTGTATAATGAGAAGTTATACAATTTTTCATATTTTCACCATCTATTACTCATGTTTTTCAACATCTCTGCTTGCTGTGATTCTTTGTTTACGTCCAGTGGCTAAAAGTCAGTCCATGGTCATGTGATAGACAGACAGGTGCACGGCTTGTTACAAGACAGAGCTCAGATTTCCATGCTGTGACTGTAATGAGATGTGCAGCTGTGTGTCCATGACCATGGGCTGCCCGTCACATGACCATAAACTGATTCTTATCCACTGGAAGTAAACAAAAAAAATGACAGCAAGCAGAGAATCTAGAAAACTGTGAAGAATTGATACAGAAAGCATATTAGAATATTGCATAATTTTTCAATATACAAACATTACCATTTATTAGCTGGACAACACTTTTAAGGAGTGGTTTTATGAGCTTTCAATCAGTGAGTTTGTGGATAGAAAAATATTAGCAAATCCTTATTAGGCCAGAGCCCAACATTGCGTTTTACATTACTTACAAAGTGGATGGGGTTCTGGTTAATCCCATCTACACATTGCTGAAAAGAATCTGCAACGGAAAAACTGCAATTTCAAAAACACTTGCATTTGCATTGCAGCATGTCAATTATACCTACAGAAATGCTGGTGTTTACCATATAGGTATAATAGGTACCTGTGAAAAATGCTGCCGTGAAAAACGCAATAGATTTCCACCGCAGTCTTTTTTTGGTCAGCATTTTTTGGCTGTGGCTTGTGTAGCCTTAGCCTTAGGCTCGAAATACTAATTTTTTTTTTTTTTTTAACAAAACTAGACCTGAATTCTGCAGGAACAAGTAAAAGTCTTTGCTTTATATATTATATTTCTTTTGTAATCCACTCCTGACTTTGACTTTTTGGTTCACAAAAATGCATGAACAACTACACCAACACTGCATGAGTGATCCCAGCCTTATACGATAAGCTTCAGGAACAAGTGTACTCTTCATTTTTAGGATTCAGATTATTATATCAGGTCTAATTACACTGCATAGATTGAATGAGTCAGTAATAATGACATAGGTCAATATGGGCAGTAAAGTAGGTAAAAGGTGGAGCAATGATATCAAGGCACTGTAGCTTATAAAAGGAGTAGGTTTGTAAATATGGGTGGAAAGTATTGATTTTACAGCAGGTGATCATGGTATGAACTGAATATGTACAAAGTTGAAATGAAACTGGCATTAATACACGTGTTGCTATTGAGTCTTGTCTATCCACGTATTCCACTGTAGTAGTTCTTACCATAATGAAGATTGTATGAAATTCTATGAGCTTCATTGTAAAAAGTTTCTGAATTGGTTTCACAATTCATTGGTTACACTTATATGGCTAACCGCAGTAGTGTCTCCATGACCTGGTGTGCTAGACACCTACAGTGCCTTCTAACTAGTATCCCTATATCAGCATAGTTCACTTTGCCATACAGGTAGGGGGCAGTGTTCTTTTAAGGCATCTGTTTTGCAGCTAGCCTATAGATCCCCTGGTGAATCCAGGACAGAATTGGAAAGGGCTTGATAGGATTTGCTACTCAGAAGGCTAGCCTGGGGACTGCCCTTGTCAGGGTGGGAGTCATTCTGCTGATAAAGGTACAGATTTATAGGGGCTTTATAGGGTCAGCCCTGGGATCGGTGACTCCCACTGCTGTGGTGCAGTACCCCTGATTTCTCCACCTTCCTCCTGCTGCTTTTCACCCCGGAGAACCTTAATTGAAGTATCTAGGCCCCCTTCTCCTGCAAAACTCAATCAATACACATCAATACAGGTCAGTACTTCTCTCTAATGTCATTTATGATCCTACTGTTGCCTTGAGTGCCTTTGAGCAGATTTTAATCTACTTTCTGTGTGCAGCATATGGTAAACATCAGATGCAAAAGGTAAAGCTTCTAAAAATATAACATACAGACGTGAACAAAATTGTTGGTACCCCTCATTTAATGAAAGAAAAAACAACAATGGTCACAGAAATAACTGGAGTCTGACAAAAGTAATAATATATAAAAATTCTATGAAAATGAACAAGTGAAAGTCAGACATTGCTTTTCAACCAGGATTCAACAGAATTTTTTTAAAAAGAAAACTCATGAAACAAGCCTGGACAGAAATGATGGTTCCCTTAACTTAATATTTTGTTGCACAACCTTTTGAGGCAATCACTGCAATCAAATGATTCCTGTAACTGTCAATGAGACTTCTGCACCTCTCAACATGTATTTTGGCCCACTCCTCATGAGAAAACTGCTCCAGTTGTCTCGGGTTTGAAGGGTGCCTTTTCCAGACGGCATGTTTCAGCTCCTTCCAAAGATGCTCAATAGGATTTAGGTCAGGGCTCATAGAAGGCCACTTCAGAATAGTCCAATGTTTTCCTCTTAGCCATTCTTGAGTGTTTTTAGCTGTGTGTTTTGGGTCATTATCTTGTTGTAAGACCCATGACCCAAAAGTATTGGCACCCCTGAAATTCTGTCAGATAATACTCAATTTCTTCCAGAAAATGATTGCAATCACAAATGCTTTGGTAATAATATCTTCATTTAATTTGTCTTCAATGGAAAACCACAAAAAGAATTGTCAAAAAGCCAAATTGGATATAATTCCACACCAAACATAAAAAAGGGGGTGGACAAAAGTATTGGCACCCTTTGAAAAATCATGTGATGCTTCTCTAATTTGTGTAATTAACAGCACCTGTGGCACATAACAGGTGGTGGCAATAACTAAATCACACTTGCAGCCAGTTGAAATGGATTAAAGTTTACTCAACCTCTGTCCTGTGTCCTTGTGTGTATCACATTGAGCATGGAGAAAAGAAAGAAGACCAAAGAACTGTCTGAGGACTTGAGAAGCAAAATTGTGAGGAAGCATGAGCAATCTCAAGGCTACAAGTCCATCTCCAAAGACCTGAATGTTCCTGTGTCTACCGTGCGCAGTGTCATCAAGAAGTTTAAAGCCCATGGTACTGTGGCTAACCTCCCTAGATGTGGACGGAAAAGAAAAATTGACGAGAGATTTCAACGAAAGATTGTGCGGATGGTGGCTAAAGAACCTCGACTAACATCCAAACAAGTTCTAACTGCCCTGCAGTCCGAGGGTACAACAGTGTCAACCCGTACTATCCGTCGGCGTCTGAATGAAAAGGGACTCTATGGTAGGATACCCAGGAAGACCCCACTTCTGACCCAGAGACATAAAAAAGCCAGGCTGGAGTTTGCCAAAACTTACCTGAGAAAGCCAAAAACTTTTTGGAAGAATGTTCTCTGGTCAGATGAGACAAAAGTAGAGCTTTTTGGGAAAAGGCATCAACATAAAGTTTACAGGAAAAAAAAAAGAGGCCTTCAAAGAAAAGAACACGGTCCCTACAGTCAAACATGGCGGAGGTTCCCTGATGTTTTGGGGTTGCTTTGCTGCCTCTGGCACTGGACTGCTTGACCGTGTGCATGGCATTATGAAGTCTGAAGAATACCAACAAATTTTGCAGCATAATGTAGGGCCCAGTGTGAGAAAGCTGGGTCTCCCTCAGAGGTCATGGGTCTTCCAGCAGGACAATGACCCAAAACACACTTCAAAAAGCACTAGAAAAGAGAAAGCACTGGAGACTTCTAAAGTGGCCAGCAATGAGTCCAGACCTGAATCCCATAGAACACCTGTGGAGAGATCTCAAAATGGCAGTTTGGAGAAGGCACCCTTCAAATCTCAGGGACCTGGAGAAATTTGCCAAAGAAGAATGGTCTAAAATTCCAGCAGAGCATTGTAAGAAACTCATTGATGGTTACCGGAAGCGGTTGTTCGCAGTTATTTTGTCTAAAGGTTGTGCTACCAAGTATTAGGCTGAGGGTGCCAATACTTTTGTCCGGCCCATTTTTGGAGTTTTGTGTAAAATGATCAATGATTTGACTTTTTTTTTCATTCTCTTTTGTGTTTTTTCATTGCAAGCAAAATAAATGAAGATATTATTACCAAAGCATTTGTGATTGCAATAATTTTCTGGAAGAAACTGAGTATTATCTGACAGAATTGCAGGGGTGCCAATACTTTTGGCCAGCACTGTACGACTGAGACCAAGCTTTCTGACACTGGGCAGCACATTTCTCTCTAGAATCCCTTGATAGTCTTGAGATTTCATTGTACCCTGCACAGATTCAAGACACCCTGTGCCAGATGCAGCAAAGCAGCCCCGGAACATAACAGAGCCTCCTCCATGTTTCAAAGTAGGGACAGTGTTCTTTTCAAGATATGCTTCATTTTTCCATCTGTGAACATAGAGCTGATGTGCCTTGCCAAAAATTTTGATTTTTGTCTCATCTGTCCATAGGATATTCTCCCAAAAGCTTTGTGGCTTTTCAACATGTAGTTTGGCAAATTCCAGTTTTGTCAGATTCAAGTTATTTCTGTGACCATTGTGGGTTTTTCTTTCATTAAACGAGGGGTACCAACAATTTTGTCCACGTGTGAATAATCCATTGAAAGGCCATAAATAGTGTTACTTCTCATGTAAACATATCATGTAAACTGATTTAGTCACAGTTACAGTAATACACAAAGGAAGGGCTCATTCTGATGGTCACGTGTCCAAAGTAAATTGCATATGGACAACACACAAACCCATAGTAGTCCACACCACTGGTTTTAGCATGCATCGCTTCTAGCCATATTGCAGAGGACACAGACTTGGAGACTACCCAATCAATCTCCACAGACATACAGACTGAACAATTATCTGTTTGTTTTACACATTTGTGTGACCCTGGCCTTAAAGCCAAAATTCTTCCATGTGTAACAATACAGTAACTGCTCTCTATTTTATTACTATTTTATGTTCTTTGGAGATCAATCTGTCATGATTAAGTAAGAATGACACCACTGGACACTTTAAAAGGAGGCTGGTGCTTGCCATCATTGTTTCTCTTCTGTTAACCATGGTTATCTCTAAAGAAACATGTGCAGTCATCATTGCACTGCACAAAAATGGCCTAACTGGGAAGAGTATTGCAGCTAGAAAGATTGCACCTCAGTCAACAATCTATCGCATCATCAAGAACTTCAAGGAGAGAGGTTCCATTGGTGCCAAAAAGTCTCCAGGGCGCCCAAGAAAGACCAGCAAGCAGCAGGACCGTCTCTTAAAAGTGTTTCAGCTGCGGGATCGGGCTACCAGCAGTGCAGAGCTTGCTGAGGAATGGCAGCAGGCAGGTGTGAGTGCATCTGCACGCACTGTGAGGCGGAGACTCTTGGAGCAAGGCCTGGTCTCAAGGAGGGCAGCAAAGAAGCCACTTCTCTCCAGAAAAAACATCAGGGACAGACTGATATTCTGCAAAAGGTACAGGGAGTGGACTGCTGAGGACTGGGGTAAAGTCATTTTCTCTGATGAATCCCCTTTTCGATTGTTTGGAACATCTGGAAAACAGCTTATTCGGAGAAGAAGAGGTGAGCGCTACCACCAGTCTTGTCTCATGCCAACTGTAAAGCATCCTGAAACCATTCATGTGTGGGGTTGCTTCTCAGCCAAGGGAATCGGCTCTCTCACAGTCTTGCCTAAAAACACAGCCATGAATAAAGAATGGTACCAGAATGTCCTCCAAGAGCAACTTCTCCCAACCGTCCAAGAGCAGTTTGGCGCTCAACAATGCCTTTTCCAGCATGATGGAGTACCTTGCCATAAAGCAAAGGTGATAACTAAATGGCTCAGGGAACAAAACATAGAGATTTTGGGTCCATGGCCTGGAAACTCCCCAGATCTTAATCCCATTGAGAACTTGTGGTCAATCATCAAGAGATGGGTGGACAAACAAAAACCAACAAATTCAGACAAAATTAAATCATTGATTCTGCAAGAATGGACTGCTATCAGTCAGGATTTGGTCCAGAAGTTGATTGAGAGCATGCCAGGGAGAATTGCAGAGGTCCTGAAGAAGAAGGGTCAACACTGCAAATATTGACTTGCTGCATTAACTCATTCTAACTGTCAATATAAGCTTCTGTTACTCATAATATGAATGCAATTATATTTCTGTATGTGATAAAAACATCTGACAAACACACATAAAAACCAGAGGGCAGCAGATCATGTGAAAATATAATATTTGTGTCATTCTCAAAACTTTTGGCCATGACTGTAGGTGTGCAGTATGAATACAAAGTTACTTATTAACCCTTGTGGTTAAAATAATTATTTTCCTTTACCTTTACACTACAATAAATAATAGTCTTCTGTAAGTGTAGGTGTGGTAACCAGGGGCAACAGGTAGTGTAGTGTCACTTGGCTCGAGGGGTAGTCCCGGTGTAGTCCCTGATTCTCCACTCCCTTTCACTCATCTGTGTTACCCAGGTGCAGTGTGCAGGAACATCGACCACACAGAGTTAGGATAACCAGGTAAAGTCTTTACTTAGTGCAAAAGTCAGTTTACAACAATACAGTGCTTCAGCAGCTTGTCAAGTAGTGCAAAACCTTATGCAGTTCAAGGCACGTTCAAGTATGTGATTCACCAATGCACCAAGTCTATAATTCCCCTTTAAGGTAGATGTTGGGGGCAGTAGTTGGACGGTTGCCAATAGCAACGACAGAGTTGAGAGTCTATTAGGAGATTGAAAATAGAAGAAAAACAGAGTTCCAGCCCTTGTGGGTTACAACAAGCGTGAGGCTTCGTGGTTTGGCTCGCCACGGGAAAATAGACTTACGGTTTTGCGCAGAGTCCTTGGGGTGCGGTAGCTGAGTGACTCATTAAAGGCTACCAGCTTGCAGGGAGGCCCAGAAGAAGTAGTGTAATCCTCTCTGTCTGCGGAAGGAAACATTTGGAAGGCAAGTAGAAGGTTCTGGAAGAGATAATCCTCAGCTTGCAGGGCTAGAGTAGATACTTGGCTGGACAGGCCCTTGGAGTGCAGGCACTTCAGTACAGTTGCCCTGGCGGGATACAGCTTCCTGGCCCAAGGTACAACTGGAAACCAGACCTCAACTGAGACCTGGAAGGGACCTGCAGCTTCTGGATTGAAGAAGAACGCTCAGAAAGGATGATGAGAGCAGTAGTAGTAGTTTTGGGGCCTGTACAGGCCTGAGAGCAGAGTACAGGATGTGTCCTCCTTGGACTCTAGGTCCACACACACACTGAACCACAGGGGGAGACTAGCTCCTCCCTAGGGGTGGAGATAGACTGGTGATTGGTGAAACCAACTTAAGGTAGCAATGTACAATATCACATGTGAAATTCTTAAGGAGGAAATGCAGTATCAACCATTTAGTACATGTAATACACAATATACTTCAGAACCCAGAAAATGACGGAGAAACATAGGGGAAGTGCTGTTGCCAGCGCCCAGGTGGAAGTCCATGGCCACAGGAGCAGGAGGGCCCTAGATTAACCCTCAGTGGCCGCTCTGGGTCACTGCATAGGAAAGACACTCTTTAAAACTTGTGATCTATCTTATAAGTAATTTTCCATCCTGCTAAGAACCGCAAGTAGTTTGTGCAGTTCTAGAAATATCAGTGTGGCTGCGAGACAAAATTATATCATAGTAGGAGGCACTTTTATATGGAAATGGAAATGGTTCAATGACTAGAAGGATTTTGGTTTTGTCGAATGTGAGCTTTGTTCCACACAGACTGATATTCACAGCATGTTCTGAAAGCACTACAGGGAATGTATGACTTGCCCCTAGAAGTAGATAGGCACAGATGTTCATTTCAGTTTGACATTCAGAGCATTTAGAAAGAAATGATGACTATTTAAGTTGTTTTTAGGACACATTATTGGAATCAGTAAAGGGTACTAAACTTGCAGTGGATTAGAATTTAAAGGGGTTTTCAAGGGCTTTAAAGAGGACCTGTCACCTCTCCTGACATGTCTGACGTAGTGAACACTTGGTTACACATAAAATAACAGTGCTGGATCATCTTTCCTCTTAATACTGTGCAGTGCTGATCCCCTGTAATATGCTCTGGAAAACATATGAGTAATTTGCAATCTGGATGTTACTTTGTCAAGGAGGTGTATCACTACACACTCTGGCAATGTCAGCACTGATTGGACAGTGTGAGTGTGTAGCAATACAACCCCAAATAGTAACACCTAGATGGCAGTTTACTCATAAATTTCTATGCAGTCATACAAAAATTTGCTCCATAACAGATAAGTTTATCTTTTAATAGTCCCACCATGGGGAAATTCAGTTTGTTACAGCAGTATAGATAATGCATACACAAAAAACAATATATACAGAAGCTCCAAGGTAGAGGCAATACAGTGACAGTAGGTACAGGTAAAAAAAAGTGGTAGAAGGGATACCACAACTTAAAGATCTTTCAGTTCTCTGTATGGAATGATCTCCGCTTAGGTCGGTGTTGGTTGTACAGCCTAACCGCAGCGGGGAGGAAAGACTTCCAATAGTGCTCCTTCTCACACTTAGGGTGAAGCAGTCGGTCACTGACAGTACTGCTCAGCGCTATCACGGTCTCATACATCGGATGGGAGTTATTCTCCCGCATGGAGCACACCACACACAGTATCCTTCTGTCACCCAACACCTGCACTGGGTCTAGGGGGCTCCCAAGGACAGAGCTGGCCCTTCTAATCAGCTTGTCGAGTCTATTCCTATCCCTGGTTGATATGCTACTTCCCCAGCAGGCCACTCCGAAGAAGATGGCTGATGCCACTACAGAGTTGAAAAAGACCTTAAGAAGTGCTCCCTGGACTCCAAAGGCCCTCAGCCTCCTAAGCAGGTAGAGCCTGCTGTGGCCCTTCCTGTACATGACCTCCATGTGATCTGCCCAGTCCAGCTTATTATTGAGGAGCACACCCAGGTACTTCTAGGTGTTGACAATCTCAATGCCCACCCCTGGATGTCCACTGGTTTAGGAGGGTATCTGCACTTACGAAAGTCCACCACCATCTCCTTGGTCTTCCCAGCATTAATCCTAAAGTGGTTCCACTGGCACAAGTTCACAAAATCCCAGTTCAATTCTCTGTACTCCCTGTCATCTTCGTCTGTGATGAGACCCACTATTGCAGAATCGTCAGAATACTTCTGTAAGTAGTAGCTAGATGAGTTGCACCTAAAATCTGCAGTGTACAGTGTGAAGAGGAAAGGGGCAAGAACTGTACCCTGAGATGCACCCGTATTACTGTTACATTAAGGGAAATATTCACTAAAAAACATGTCAGGCGGAACGACAGGTCCTCTTTAACCCCTTCCCATTTTTCAATTTTTGTTTTTGACTCTGCCTTCCAAACTTTTTTATTGTTCCATTCACAGAGCAGTATGCAAACTTAATTTTTACGGGAAAAATAGTGCTTTGTAGTTGTACCATTTAAAATTCTGATCACTCATACACAGCAATGCATTGTAAAATAGTGGCACTTACATTACAGGCTGCACATTACAGAGCCACCCTTAATACAAGTCTATGCCAATCAATAGGCTCCCGGCCTTGAGGGCAATGGATCCACTTCAAAATGGCGCCTCAGTAACCTCTGGCCAAGGCATTAGGGGGGTTAATGCCCACGATCAGTGTGGGCACTGATTGCGAGCATTGATGATGGGTCTCTGTCGTATAATACAGCCGAGACCAGGTGACTATGGTGAGCTCTCAGCTCCTGAGTGTCCACCATATTTAAATACCTGACAGCATAGTACAACAGAAAAGGTTAAAGGGAGTTTGTCAGATCCAAAAAGGACTCATAAACCAATAATTTTGCACTTTAATACAGAAGGAACATAAGTATATCAGTCTGCAAGTGCACCAGATTTGCCTACAGACAGCCACAACTGTTCGGGCTTTCCTTTGACATCACTGCCCAATGCCCTTAACTGACATTTTCAGCCTCTGATGGGTCAGAGCTGTCTGTAGGCAAATCTGACAAATCAGGCCCCTTTGGGAGCACTGACAGCCTGATTTGCCAGTTTATATACAGATTATTTTCGCTACTTTGCTTTATCAGATTGTGGTCACTAAGGTAAGTTTATTTTCCTACTGCAGGCCAGTACACAACACTATTATTAGTTTGGGAAGCATTTTGGATCTGATAGACTCCCTTTAATATTGATGACCTATCCCTAGTAAAGGTTATTAATATCAGATCAGTGATGGTCCAATTCCAAGCTTTTTCAAGAATCAGCCTATTGAACAAGTGGCAACAATTTAAAGGTAACCACTGTTCCATACATGGTTTTGTGGCTGTGCCTAGTTATTGCAGCTCAGTCCAGTAAAAGGAACTGAGCTGTAGCGCCATTCACCACAACTACACAATGTATGAAGATGTTCCTGTTCCAGAGTGCTGGGCCCTTTCAATTAGCTGCTCGTTGGAGGTCCTAGAAATTGGACCTCCACTGATCTGATATTGATGACTTATCCCAAGGATAGGCCATCAACACTAAAGCACCTTAATGACATTACAGTGATGTTATATTAAGGGCATTCAGGCAACCCATTAATCTGCCTGTACAAAGACCCCTTGTTTTTCAGCAGGAATGTCCTCTTTGGAAGAATTAGGGTGTGTTCACATGGAGGAATTTGCCGTGGATTTCGCCCCCGAATCCGGAGCAGATTCCTCCCAGAATCTGCCTCCCATTGTTTTCAATGGGAGGCAGAGATTGCAGCAGGGCGCGGAAAAAAGAAGCTTCCTGCTCGATCTTGCCACAGATTCCACCCACGGTCTCCGTGGCTTGAGACGCCCTCCTGATTAGGCCCATTCATCCAGGCCTAATCAGGAACGGGATGCCACGACGGAATGCTGATGCACTGCATTGGCATCCTGTCACGGCTAGACCGCAGTGAAAATGCCGGCGGCGGAAAATGAAGAGAATTCGTCTTCATTTTCCGCCGTGTGAACATACCCTTACATTGTCAGCAAGCAATGGGGGGGGGAGGGGAGACAACACCAAGGACCACAAGAAGAGGTACAGACAATACTAGACCTTTCTGTTCTAAGCAGAAAATTCTGCACCATACTGTAATGACCCATTTTATATCTTTAATAAGTAAATTTAGTAAAAATAGAGAGTCAGTACTCTCATAGGGTAATATGTCTGAGAATTATGAAGTACAGATTGCCCTTGCTCTCTCCCAAAAGGTGGGGACTCACTTGATTTGTTGTGTTATAGATAGGCACAATGCTATCATAGGATTAAAGAGAACCTGTGACCATGAAAAGAACATGAAACATCTAATCTGCAGGGATTATGTTATAACACAGGAGGAGTTGAGCAGATTGATACATAGATTCAGTATAACTCATCATAAGTATATACATTTACTCACGACCTTCACTGCCTATGCAGAATATTTTAAAGGTGGATCCCTTATTGATGGGTTAATCCTCAATCAAGATTGTAGCCTCAAGTAATAGGTCATTTACACATGAGCTTGATTTCTGCTGTATCAAGGATCCAGTTACATGTATTTAGTTTACTGATGAG
Organism: Leptodactylus fallax; assembly: GCA_947044405.1. NCBI lineage: Eukaryota > Metazoa > Chordata > Amphibia > Anura > Leptodactylidae > Leptodactylus > Leptodactylus fallax. The sequence continues at coordinate 1,577,585 of CAMRHE010000186.1, read as the reverse complement.
TAACTATGATGGTCAGCTCTTCTGTTGTTAATAAAGCTTCAGACTAAACTAGAGTCACTGTGGGTACCAGAGTATAAGACACTGCAGGTTTTCACCCATTAACACCTGTACAGGGATCTGGACTTCACTGCTGCAAATCCCCCAGTTATATCTGCAGAGTAATCACCGATAGAGCAAAGAGGATAGAGCATAACTGGGTAACAAGAACATTTTCCAGGTAATAAATACAGATATTATCATAGCTCAAGAGAAACCAATATCAAGGTCAAAAAGAAGGTAGAAGTTGCAATACTACAATGTAGAAGAAAAATAAATATGGTTTATTCACCCAGAATGTTTCAAAGCCTAAGGGTCTTTATCCTACATTTATAGAGTGCAGGGTAAATATAACAAATATATCACAAAATCCTATCACAAAATCAATTAGTGAGCATAACATAAAAAGTGTTACAATTCATACATGTAAAAGTAAATATACAGGCAGTGTTGGACTGGGATGTCTAGGGCCCACCAGTGGAATTGTTTCTAGGGGCCCACTGCCAGGACCCCTGCAGATCAGCGGTACCGAGACAGGGCGGCTAAAGGAAATAGCATGTCAGGAGTCATGCTGCTCACCCACCATATGATGTACACCACTGCACTACCTAAACTACAACTAAACTAAACTAAGCTACACCCTGTATGGCAAGTGAACAGTGTGGCTCCTAGAATTGTTACCATTACCTGTAGCCGCATTGTCCTGGAATTGCTGATCTGAAGAGGTCCTGGCTGTTGTACCCCCTCAGATGTAATATAGATGGCCTATCCTAAGGACAATCAATATTAGAAAGATGGATAAATCCTTTAAAGAGGTTGTCCAGGAACTGGAGCAACCCATGTGGCGAACAGGAGGTGTAAAATAAAAAAAAATAAAAAAAAAAGCATACTCCATTGTCTGCTGCCAGTGTCTATTCAGTCTTGTGCCAGCGCCTTCTTGCTGGGAGCCCTGCACCTCATGTGACCGCTAAGACCAATTAGGTACAGGATTTCTAGAAATGAGAAGCCGACATGAGACAGAACGGACACAGGCAGGAGACAATGGGGTGCTGTGGACAGGGGAGTATGTTTTTTTTTTTTTGTTTGTTTTTTAATTTTTACACCTCCCTGGCCACCACAGTGGTCGCTCCAATTTATCCACAACCTCTTTAAAGGAGTTGTCTGGGCCAAATTTTTTTAATGGCCCCCAATACAGTGGTCTCTGCACTGGTCCCCCATACTGTATGTGGAACAGTGATGGGGCCATGATATTGTGTGGGAGCAGTGATGGGGGCTGACATGCAGTGGGGGGTGCATTAAACTGTGTGGGGCATATTAATGAGGTTGTCCAGGGTTAAGTTTTAACTATGAATCACATTGGTAACCCTCATGCACGTTGCCATTTTCTGAGCTATGGATTGAGTGTCCATCAATGACCCTTGTCCACAATAAATATCCCATGGCCGCAGAGGACCTTAAACTTAGGTACTGTGGTAAAAAATGAGACAGGATAGGGTTTCCTAAGCCAGTACATAGTGGACAGTTTAGAAATTGAACCCTCTTTATTCCTTACCCAGACCCCCCTCTACTACTTATATCACTTATATATATAAAAATGAGTTCCTGTCTGTCTGTCTATCTGTCTGTCTGTCTGTTCTTTATGCACGACCAAAGGACTGGACCGATCCTCACCAAATTTGGCACACATGTACATCAGGTGTCCGGGAATATTATAGACTGGGTCTCAGCTCTCTTGGACGTACCGTTCCTGAGATACAGTATTCCCAAAAAATGACCAGCATTAGTCTATACAAGCCTGCAAGTCTTTCACTCATATTCCAACTGCCATACACATGGTCACATGTCCCTTATCAGCCAATAAGAGCTTACAGGCGCTTACTCTCCTCAGGCACACAGGTTTCCATAGCAACCAAGCTATGTATGACCTGTATTAGTGAATAGCAGTTCACAGGACCTTAACTATTCAGTCATATCACGTGTATCAGCCAATATAAGTTCGCATTTAATTTACCAGGTTTCCATAACAACACATCCATAAATAGACTGTACCTATACTGGACTCAGTGGCGTAACTAGCAATGGCAGGGCCCCAAGGCGAACATTTGATATGGGACCCCCCCCCCCGGCAACCCCCCCACGCACAAACTGCATTTCTGCACACACTATTATGCCCCATAGTGGCCCTGCATACACTATTAGGCCCCATAGTGGCCCTTGCACACAGTATTTTGCCCCATAGTGGCCCCTGCACACAGTATCATAGTGGCTCCTTCATATAGTATTATGCGCACTTCCCGCTACCTCTTCAATGTTGGACCAGATGTCACGTGAGCCAGGCATGTATCGCAACGCATAATGTCGTCGGACTGGCCCACCGACATCTGGGACGCCACCAAGGAGGCCCGAAGCCTGCTGAAAAGACCCCAGAGTATAATGATAGCAGTGTTTGTGGGGTTCACGGCCCACAGGCCTTACTTACCAATGCCCGCTCCTGCTCACAGCCGCCTCTGCAGAAGGTGAAGTGCAGGCGGCCGTGAGCAGGAGTGGGGATCGGTAAGTAAATAGGGCCCGTTACCTGCTGGTGTTAAAAAAAACAAACATCAGAGGCCCGCCGGGTCCCCTAATGTCCTGGGCCCTGTGGCAGCTGCTACCACTGCTAAACCAGTATTTACGCCACTGACTGGACTGCCATACTGGATTTCAGCATTCTTATAAATTGAAACGTTTTTTAAGCTACTTATGTCCCCTGCAGCAAAACGCATGGCTGCTGCTCAAGCTAATGAAAACTCTCAGCAGACCCAAGCCTGTCTCCAATCTGATAAGGTATGTTACAGACAACAGCGAGCTGCTGAAACTCCCCAGCAGACCCAAGCCCGTCTCCAATCTGACAAAGCATTGTCAGCCACATGCACACAGCTGCACTCCAGGTTTCAATAACAGCCCAGCCATTTTTCTTCACTGCTGTAGGTTAGCTTTAAAGGGGCAGGGCGCTGTGGATGACACTGTTACACAAGGTCACATACACACAGCTTTACTCCAGGTTTTCCATAACAACCGATCGCAGGTTTTTCACTGATATCCAAACTGAGATGCACATGATCACATGACACTTATGAACCAATGGAAAATCGCAGGTTCAGTCTTGACATACACACAGCTTTACACCAAGTTTCCGTAGCAACCAAGCTATTTATGTCCTGTATGAGTCAATAGCAGTTTGCAGGTCCTTAAATATTCAGTCATATGATGTGTATTAGCCAATGTAAGTTCACATTTCATTTACCAGGTTTCCATAGCAACACAGCCATAAATAGACTATACCTATACTGGACTGCCATACTGGATGTCAAGTGCAAAACTGGCCAATTCTTATGGGGTCACTACACAAACAAAAAATGAAATATACCCGTGCGAAGCCGGGTCCTTCCTCTAGTATTACATAAAACTCTGTTTCCAGGTATGGGATCGTCAGAGAGTCACAGCTGATAACAATCTCCTTATAAACATCAACCTCAGGGACGCTTTGGGACCCCTTCTTATAATGATCATAATGTGCAGCAAACTACCCAATCTGCTATTAAATACCGTACTTGGGAGTCCATATAAGAAAACAGTCGACCAGGTCATACAAGTAAACATAGCCCCTTATATATCTACATTATACACACATTAGATAGATGGAAACTCTTCTCACTGTCATACAATCCCTTGAAGTATCTGAAATCTCAATAAATAAACTCATAAATAAATTTTTTAGGTTTTATTCAGCACTTATACTATTGGGGAATTAAAGGGGATGTCAGACTTGTATAAAATTTCTCTATATTATGGAATACAGTATACAAAACAGCAGCACCCCTCCCAAGCAAGAGGTTCAAGAACAATAGCTAGGTGCCAAGTGAAGACATGTTCTGGTTCAGAAGTCTAACAGTCCAGAATATAGGACCGTATGCAACATGTCTCTTTACTGCTATAGCTCTTCATCCACTTGGATATGAACAGTAACAGTGACATACTGACCCGATCCTGCATGTTAATCAAGACAAAAGTAAAGTGCAACATGTCAGTTTATATAGGAAATTGTGTGTGTGTGTGTGTATATATATATATATATATATATATATATATATACAGACAGACAGTTGTTTTTATGGCTCCTTTACATATTTAAATTACTTGGTTATGTCATCCGGAATCCAGTGAGGTCACTATGTTCTATGACATCACGCTGCCGGTGGCTTCATGGAAATAGAATCCAGAAGCCATTTGTGTTTCTTCACCAACTTTAGTGAAGAGGCGATTTTTTTTGTGTTCCTTGCGAGCATGAAACAGATTGAAAAACGTAAGCGCGAGGTGCGGAGTAATAGAGAGAGCGGGGAGGAACTCCCACCACAGAAGAGGAAGGGTCCTAACACCTTCCTAAAACCCACTGAGGGTGATGAGGATCCCCCCAAGACATCGGCTGGGCTTCCTGTGAAGACCTCAGTTATCAAAAAAAAAGGGAAAACGGATCAGGAAAACAAACCATGGAAAATCCCAACATGGCGATGGGAATAGTCCCATCCTGAAGAGGAAGAGAGAGGAGGAGCAGCTCCCGTCCGGAGCCCACCACCTGACTTCTGGCAAGAGACAGAAAACTCAGCCCCATAGAGATGAACCAGAACCAGGTAGGAGCCGTCAGGAAATACATAAGGGTACAAGTGATGGTGACAAAATCAGCGCCACACCTGTCCAAGGGTTGTGTCTAGTATTGCAGCTCAGCTCCATGGAAGTGAATGGGGATCCGCTGCAATATCACAGACAACCCGTGGACACGTGTGGCCCTGTTTTTGGAAGTAAGTGGTCATGTTATGTATCTAATTTCTGGACAAGCTATAGCCAGATAGGTGTAAGGGACAGCCTCCAATATAACCCTGACTGCTGTATATATAATAGATGTATATATCTCTCGATATGCCACTTCTGGTGTATATACTACTCCCCACATCCTACATAAATGATGTCTCTAGAAGATGAGATATAGGATGCTGTTTGTGAGGTTCTTACCCTGTAGAGCTGCTTTAGAAGTCCTTTTGCCTTTGAGGTGATGTCCAGCTTCATCCTGAAAGAAAAATGTATAGAAATCAGCCATATACTGGGGGAATTGATAGAACTGTCTAGTAGAACTGTCTGTGTTGCCTTTAGCAACCAATCACAACGCAGCTTTCATTTCTTATAGTGCTGTAGGATAAATGAAAGCTGCGCTGTGATTGGTTGGTTTGGTAAACCCAGTTCTATAAATCTCTCCTATATAGTTTACTAGGATTCTTACACTGACTTGTCTTCTTTCTCCAAGGAGATTCTGACCCAGGCCCATCGGACCCTGGAGACAGAGAACCAGCTCCTCTCAGGTTATGGGATCTAAACTTCCATACAGAGCTGGGATCCGGCAGTTTTGGACTGGTAATGTGTTCACTTCACAATTCACGCAATAAAGTTAAAAAAAAAAAAAGTATTAAAAAATCTAAATATCCCTTTTTGCCTTTTTACATTGCTCTGGCAAAAAATAAAGGTTTTTTTTAGCCCCCGCAACCCACCAAAAAGGGAATAAAAGATCAAAGATGCGTATGTATCTCAGTATGGTGCCAAAAACAAAAATACAGCTTATTGTGCCCTACAACATAACAAAATCTATGTAAATTTGGTATAACTGTAATAGTACAGACCGCATAGTGTACACCATAGAAATGTAACCCAAAATCATATGACAGAATTGCATTTTTTTTCTTTATTCCACCCCAGTTTTTAAAGTTTATCAATTCATTATAAGGAACATTAAATGTAGCCCTTAAAGGGGTGGTCCACAACCTAGCAAAGTTGGGTAGGTCTTCAGTATCAGATGGTTCGGGGTCTGCCGGAAGCCATATACAAGATATTTGGTCATTAAAAAACGAAAGCTGGCCTCTGGTTGCTTTGGCCAGGAAAGTTTTCCTTTTGGTTTAGATACATGAGGTCCTCTGTGTCTTCCAGGTGATGCTCGCTTCGCACATCTCCCGCAATCAAAAACTTGCCGTAAAAATTGTAAAGAAAAGACCACATTCACTCGAGAATTCCAGCGACTCCATCCTGGTCGAGCGCCAGATCCTAAAGACTGTGGAGTGCAGCCACCTATTTACTCACCTATATGGAACCTTCCAGAATGAGGCAGGTGTCTTCAACATTATGTTCACCAGTAGATAAGTAGAAACCTTACTTTCTGGAGTACATCATAGACTGTCAGCAGGCACCTCCCTGGCAGCTTGTGATGCTCTTTAGATTTGCCCATATCTATTCTGCCACAACAGAAGATGTCGCCACCATATCCTGTATTATGATCTCTGTCTTTTCTACAGGATTATGTATTTTTCGCCCTTGAATATATCAGTGGAGGAGACCTTCGAAGTTTCATCAATCGGACATCTCCATGTGACATCTCCACTACCAGGTACCCTGCACATTGTGTATAATACACACATGGACAAATTGTTGGTACCCCTCGTTTAATGAAAGAAAATCCCACAATGGTGACAGAAATAACTTGAATCTGACAAAAGTAATAATATATAAACATTCTATGAAAATTAACAAATGAAAGTCAGACATTGCTTCTCAACCATGCTTCAACAGAATTTTAAAAAAAAGAAAACTCATGAAACAGGCCTGGACAGAAATGATGGTATCCTTAACTTAATATTTTGTTGCACAACCTTTTGAGGCAATCACTGCAATCAAACGATTCCTGTAACTGTCAATGAGACTTCTGCACCTCTCAACAGGTATTTTGGCCCACTCCTTATGAGCAAACTGCTCCAGTTGTCTCGGATTTGAAGGGTGCCTTTTCCAGACGGCATGTTTCAGCTCCTTCCAAAGATGCTCAATAGGATTTAGGTCAGGGCTCATAGAAGGCCACTTCAGAATAGTCCAATGTTTTCCTCTCAACCATTCTTGGGTGTTTTTAGCTGTGTGTTTTGGTCATTTTCCTGTTGCAAGACCCATGACCCGCTACTGAGACCAAGCTTTCTGTCACTGGGCAGCACATTTCTCTCTAGAATCCCTTGATAGTGTTGAGATTTCATTGTACCCTTCACAGATTCAAGGCACCCTGTGCCAGATGCAGCAAAGCAGCCCCAGAACATAACAGAGCCTCCTTTATGTTTCACAGTAGGGACAGTGTTCTTTTCAAGATATGCTTCATTTTTCCGTCTGTGAACATAGAGCTGATGTGCCTTGCCAAAAATTTCGATTTTTGTCTCATCTGTCCATAGGACATTCTTCCAGAAGCTTTGTGGCTTGTCAACATGTAGTTTGGCAAATTACTTTTGTCAGATTCAAGTTATTTCTGTGATCATTGTGGGTTTTTCTTTCATTAAATGAGGAGCACCAACAATTTTGTCCACGTGTGTATGTCATGTATTTGTCCTCTCATTTTCCAGTAGATGTTGGAGTTTTAGACGGTTACTTTGCTGCTATTTGATGTTGATCAATGTTTTCTTCTTCTTTCTCTTTAGATTTATTTCAGCCGAAATAATCTGTGGCTTAAATTATCTTCACGCACGGGGCATAATACACAGGTATCTAGATAAGATAACCATCCTTAGAGATGGACACTTCATGCAGTTGTCTACCACTCCTTGTACATAGCTCCAATGAATCCATTCATTTCCAAACTGACCCTCTTTGTCTTCACAGAGACATAAAGCCTGAGAATATTCTCATGGATGGTGTGGGCCACCTTAAAATTGCAGATTTTGGCCTTGCAGCCATAAACATATTTGGGACAAAGAAAATTCTAGATTATGCCGGGACGCCAGGATACATAGCCCCAGAGGTGAGGGATATAAGTCTTGCGTCCTCAGTATAGTGCCTATCATACATTCAGCCTCTTCCTTCACATGTGACTAATCCTCCATGATTCTTCTACAGATGCAGCTTTTCAGGCCATACAATGCCACAGTGGATTTCTTTGCACTCGCAGTCATCCTCTACGAGCTGGCAACTGGATAATTTCCATTCTACGACGGTAACAGCACTGATAAAATCCTGGAGTCCATCTACGACCTGCGTTATCCAAAGAACATGAACCTGGATATCCGGAACATCTTGGAGGAGGTGAGTATATACACTCTTATAGGGAATAGCTTAGAATAAAGGATATGTGTATAGAATCATACAAATGTATTATTATTATTTATCACAGCTCTTTTGCGATTCATCGGAGCAGCGGCAGAAATTTACCAAAAGCATCCAAAAACATTGGTTCTATAAAAAAATTGACTGGCCAGCTGTAGAGGCAGGGACAACACGTCCACCATTTGCAATAGAAACAGTAAGTATCTGAAAAAGATAGGAATCTCCAAGGTAAAACTTCTAGCTGTCACATATGGTTTTTGTGTGTCTACTCAATGTCAGTAAGAGCACACAAAAGCTATGACCATGCACTGATACTCATAGCTCCAGTTCACATGATCCATCTGATTTATGTTTCTTCTCTCCTAGTCACCAGCAGAGGAAGAGCCCACCATTATCCCATTGGACGCCCTACTTTCAGCTAAAGACTCCCAGGACAGCCCTATATCATCTGATGAAGAACTGTTTAATGGATTTTCATACACAAGCCCCAGGTGGAGATGAATGGAGAAAATCGGGTCATCATCTACAGGACATCATTAAGACTGTCTGATGTATCTACACAAAAGGTGAGTACATATACAGTAACTGAGCTGTCGGGTACTGACCTCGGCCATTCCCACACAGGACGTCCCAAAAATTTGACCTGTTTATATATTTAAATTACATATAGACATCTCTGGGCAAAGTCCTGCTCGAGTCTTGGCCATCATCCGAGCCTATTGACCATGAGGAGGAGGGAAGAATATTGGGAACTAAGATGTAACATGATCATAAGAGGATGCTAGTAAAACTAGGGTGTGGGGGAAGGGAAATGACAACTGCTCCCATAACATATCATGCTAACTTCAGCTGCAGTTGTCACATTTACAGAAGCGACCACCACTATTAACCATAATTTATTTTTCTTCTCTGCCCAGTGTTAATAATCGGCTTGGCATCATGGAGACAACAATCCTCTCCTTCACTGACTCTTCTACCGCTGAGCATCAGGGACCTGCCTCCGCCAATACCTCTCCTCCACTCCAGAGACAGATGGAGCACAAGAGGACAGAACTACAAAGAAGACGGAGTAGATATGTAAGACAACAAAAAGTTCCTGCAAAACAGGAAAATGAACATAAAGAAGAGAACCAACAGGAAGCAGAGGGGCACAAGAGTGTTACACGGGGCACTGCACCTATCTATGTGTCCAAGATATATGTTACAGGAGTAGAAAAAAAAAATTCTTTACTTATATCATGTTGTGGTTGTTTTATGTTCAGATATGGGTTAATAATGTAAATTTAAGTTAGTTGATGTTAGATGTCGGTTTGTGACATCACAAAAGCCGCTGGAAGAGGCCTGAAGAGGACCAAGGGTGCCGGGAATGTGCGCCAGAACTGTAAGGAAGCCCAGAAGAGCTAAGGGAGTTCAGGATCACCATTTTTAATTTTACTGCACCTCCCCTGGGTCTCTGTTTATTCTACTCTGTTGTCTGAAGACACCCTTGAGTATAATAGTGATTCGTGGGTAGCGAACCCCAAAAAGCTCAAATTTGGAATTTCAGAAAATTTGCAACAAACTTCATCATACCACAGAGTGTAGTGAGAGAAAGTTCATATGTAGTATATTATTCGGCCATCTTCAAAGCTCTGCCTCTTCCAATTGTATGGAGCCAGTGACAGGGGATAATATACTGTATGGGGGCAGTGATTGGGAGGACAATATCCTGTGGGGGAGACATTTAACTGTGTGGGACATTAAGAAGGAATATTAAAGGGGTTATTTACCTTTCTAATATCGATGGCCTACCCTAAGGATAAGCCATCGATATGTCACCTGCAGGGTTACGACAGCCAGAACCACTGTTGAGGGACAGTATGACCACCAGTAATGTTAACATGCCTCGAGTATGCTGCTCACTCACCATACAATGTGTAGTGGTGGGCTTAGGTATTGCAATAGTGCACATTGTATGACGGCATGTTAAAATTGTAGGTAGTCATGCTGTTTCGGTACAGTTGATCTGCAGGAGTCCTGGCTGTCAAAACCCACAGATGCAGAATAGGTCATCAAAATAACAAAGGTGGATAACCTAACTAAGGCACTATAAGGGGCTCCAAAAAGGGTCATGGTCTGAAAATTTTTGCGGCATGCTGCGCATGCCACCCCTTTCCCTCCCCTCCCCTCTAGAAAAACTGGCAATACTCACCAAAAACATGCATAATATCCTCTTAGTTGCATGATCTGAAGGTGCTGACATTGTAAAGCAGGTTATAAAATTCATGAGCTTGTAAATATTCAGGGGCTTCCTTGTCACACACCGTTTCGGACTGGGATGTCTAGGGCCCACCAGTGGAATTGTTTCTAGGGGCCCACTGCCAGGACCCCTGCAGATCAGCGGTACCGAGACAGGGAGGCTAAAGGAAATAACATGTCAGGAGCCATGCTGCTCACCCACCATACGATGTACACCACTGCACTACCTAAACTACAACTAAACTAAACTAAGCTACACCCTGTATGGCAAGTGAACAGTGTGGCTCCTAGAATTGCTACCATTACCTGTAGCCGCATTGTCCTGGAATTGCTGATCTGAAGAGGTCCTGGCTGTTGTACCCCCTCAGATGTAATATAGATGGCCTATCCTAAGGGCAATCAATATTAGAAAGATGGATAAATCCTTTAAAGAGGTTGTCCAGGAACTGGAGCAACCCATGTGGCGAGCAGGAGGTGTAAAATAAAATAAATTAATTAATTAAAAAAAAAGCATACTCCGTTGTCCGCTTCCAGTGTCTATTCAGTCTCGTGCCGGCTCCTTCTTGCTGGGAGCCCTGCACCTCATGTGACCGCTAAGACCAATTAGGTACAGGATTTCTAGAAATTAGAAGCCGACATGAGACCGAACACCGAACAGACACAGGCAGGAGACAATGGGGTGCTGGAGACAGGGGAGTATGCTTTTTTTTTTTTTTTTTTTTAATTTTTACACCTCCCTGGCCGCCACAGTGGTTGCTCCAATTTATCCACAACCTCTGGGGGCTGACATCCAGTGGGGGGTACATTAAACTGTGTGGGGCATATTAATGGGGTTGTCCAGGATTAAGTCTTTTTTTATGGCCTATCCTCAGGATAGGCCATAAATACCTGATCGCTGTGTAGAGTCCCTCTGCTAGTGACATTCTTCAGCAAATAAACAGTTAATGTTGTTTTAGTTCAAACTGTGCTTTGGGATCAGATGACACTCAGAGCTATTCAGTGGAGAGACAGTGTAAAAACTACAGGACCCACGATCCAACGGGAGTGAGTTGGGGGAAGAGAGAAGAGAGGAAGTGAGGAGGTCGGTTGTTGTTCTTCTTGATCTGGAGGACATTTTGTGGATCACCTCAGAAAGGACCTGTAAAGAACCTGCCTGTTAGCAGACACGTGCCCGGGCCGTGAGTGCAAGTTACAGTTTGTGGACATTACTAGATAGCTGGATGAGAGACAGCACGGTGTGAGGCTGCCACCATTTCGCTAAAGACACATGTTGGAATTGTAATGCAGTCAGCCATTTCAACTAAAGGAAAAAAAGCAGTGGCACATGCATGCAGGAGCCACACCAGATGCAGCCCCAGTTTTCAATTATAATTCTGCAGATTGGAGTGAAATACAGAGATAAATGCCAGTGATGTGAAGTGTATCTGTAACAGTAAGGGGAACAAGTGAGAGCCAGCAGCCTGAGGTTCCCCCACCTGCCTGTAAGGAGAGAGACTACACCTAAAGCTCATCCGCACCTCTGCATGGTTATTTGTGATTCATTTGGGAGCTGCACAGTTGTGGATATATCGGACTCTTTTTGTTTTGGTGCTAGAGGACTATGTACACATTTTGTTCTCCTTAAACCTGTTTTTCCCTCACCTCAGACACAAGCTTCTGAGGGCATTCTGAACCAGCTGGACAATTAGAAGTGGAGTTACTGTGTGATTAGATGCATGCATGTGAACTAATAATATTACCTTAATGTCATTACTGGTGGTTAATTAGCCAATCATTTGATTTTCGTCATTTTATATTGCTATCTATACACTTTATAACTTGTTTTGAGGAAATTTTACTAACCCATTCAAATAAATGTTTTCTGCTGACAAAGGAAAATTGTGTCAGAAAGGTGGGGAATATTTGGGGTGTCACCAAGGCTCTAGACAGGGGTTACATCCCATAATCAAATCAAGCTCCACCCACGGGTGTGCTACAGCTGTTCGGAGCCACTTCCGGAACACGTTCTCTACACAACACAGGGCCGGAAGCAGAAAGCTCCATCCGCTGTATAGCAGCCCGGCGCCTTCACTGCCGCTCAGCTCCTACTGACTTCAATAAGTGCTGAGATGCAGTGAAGGTGCCCGGCTAATATACAGTGGACAGAGCTTTCTGCTTCCGGCCCTGTATTGCCTACAGGACAGGTGCCAGAAGTGGCTCCGAACAGCTGATCAGTGTGGGGTCGGCCTCCTGCAGATCAGGTATTTATTGCCTATCCTGAGGATAAATCATAAAAAATTCTGCCTGGACAACCCCTTTAGTATACACCTCTAATGTGCCACACTTTAAATAGATTGTCCAGTATAATTTTTTTATTTATTTATTTTATTTTTAGTCTGGGTGAGGTGAACCCCCCCCCCCCCCCACCAAAAAAAAACATACTCACCTGTCCCCTGTGCTCCGGTCCCTTCCCAGCAGGGTCCTGTCCTGCAGCTCCGCTATTTTCTTTTGCTGGAAGTCCTCATTGGCACAGGTAGTCATGTTCAGCGGGAAGAAAACAATAATAATTTGCACTTGGCCCATCAATGCGTTAAAACGGCCCTGACCCCGGCCGTTCCCCTGGAGTCCTTTCCAGTCTCTGCAGCGCATTGAAGAGCAGCTGTGTAGTAGTGACATCACTACATTGTGTGACCTGCGTCCAATTATACAGTCATAAAGACTGAGGCTGAATGGTGGAGCAGAGAGGATCGTCAAGGTAAGGGGAAAGGGGGATTGAAATATCAATTTTATACCAAACTAAACTTAATAAAAGTCTGGCATTAGAACAAGTCATATGCACAAATCCATATTTATCTGCTACCTAGCGACTGATAATTTCTTTGTATTTAGGACACTACAGATTACACATGCACAAATCAATATGATGTGCAATAAAACAACTAAGACACTACCATCTGAAAGATAAAAGTAATCAACTGCAGTTTTAAGGCAATATACCTAAAGCGGTAACCATAGCCTTAATGTTCTTAATGTTGAATAAACACAGGACATGTATTTGATCACTATATAAAGATTGTATAGAAAATAAAATATTTCAATAAATGTAAGCAACTATGCTTATTATAGGTCTCCAGTTATGATAAAAGAAAGTATATTAGCTTAGTACAAGAGATTTTTAATGTTAAAAGGGTTATCCCACGAAGAGAGAACGGGAGGACTTTTCTCCGTTGCATATTCAGCTTGACTGAATGTGGGCTGACTAATGGTGGATAGCACTCCCATTCACTTCAAGGATAATGCCAGAGATAGGCAAAGTAAAGCACTCGGCTATCAGTGGGGGTCCCATTCACTTATCCAGGAGCCCCAGAGATAGCCTAGTGCTGTACTTTGACTATCACTGATGCTCCTATTGAAGAGAAAGAGAGGAGCATGAAAAGACGTGTCCATACTCTGCAGTATGAGGGGGTTTATTTAAAAAGTATCATTACCTCTTGAGCAGAAGCATACATAAATATTATAGGGACCCATAGCAAAAATCTGTCGTCGTCCCCCCACTAGTGAATTTTTTTTTTATTACTGTAACTTAAGAAACTGTTTAATAAAAAAAAACCTCACACTCTGTCTTTCCTGCAGTTTGCAGTTATGTGTCCAGTAACCTCTTGAATGGCATCTTTAAATATCTGTCTGCAGATGGGCTACTGGCAAGAAGCCAGCAGCCACAGAACTTGGCCTTGAATCCCCTGTCTCTGGCTCCCACTTAATACAAACATGCCAACATTTCAAAGCAATTTCTACTGACCCTTTACCATTGACCTGTATTTCACACTAGGGTTTCCTAGCAGAATTTCCTGGATGTACCCTAGCAGTAGATCATGACTGGCACCATTAATGTACAGGGTAACTCCATTGTCTTGAATTGTCTAGAATGTATAGGTTGTATAAAGAATTCACATACTACCGTTACTACATATTTTCCACTGATTGTCAAAGCAACAGCTCTGCCCAAATTGAAGAAATTACATTGAAGCAAATTTTACCTCTAATCATAATGAAATTATTATTTTAAATCTAAATCCATTTTGAGTTTAGGAGTACAGTGTGAGGGGGGGACAACCTATCTTGTATGAGTGTTCACATAGAGCAAGAGTAGAATAGAACCGCCCACTGGACTTCTAAGAACAGAATGACTAAGAATGTAAAGTAATATATGAATCTTGTCTTTTTCTGTTATGTAACCATGCTGCAGCTCCATGTCCAGTTTTAGTTTCCCTTCAATGTTTTCAAACACAAACTCACTAAACAAATACAATAGTAAAACTGAGTTTCTAGAAAACAAAATAAAAGCTATTATTGGTTGAGAAGTTTCGCTGTAACAGCACTCATACAATGTTATTAGGGCTAACCAGCTATTTGTTTGGATTGGATTGTTCCTGACATAGCCAACAATTCAAATACTAAAGTTTAGATGTAAATATGATGTGAAAAACTTTCTGCCATGTTGGTTGATGGTAGTCTGGTGGTTTAGCATGACTATGAGATATTGGATCTAAACCTTGACTCACATCAATTGTTAATATCTTAGATCTGAAGAACATCATATAGTTTAACCACCTTTGACAAAAGTCTTCAAGGCCATAGCAAGAAGTTGAAAGTGGCATCATATGGACACGGGCATAGTAGCACTGAAGACAAAGGCTATGGACTTTGCGCCTTGACAGCTCTGTACATGAATAATGAATATATACCATTTAGAATCTTGAAGGGAGCTTTTCTGTGTGAATTCTAGTAGCCTCCTAGAGTCCAAACCTCAAATACTTATGAATCAGTTTATACACTGCAGTAAAAGATTTTCTTCTAGAAAAGCATTACTCTCAAAAAGAAGGGCCCATGTACAAAGTATATATAGGAATTGAAAATCTTATCCTGATGTTTTGAAGACATTTCACGCTATATGAGTTGGCAAAAACTATGATAATTGACTGTGTATATGTGAAAATGTACATATGTGTCTGCCTTTAACTTAGCTGTAAGTTTCCAATCTCTCACTAAATCAAAACCCACGAAAGGCTGCAAATCACAACCCAAGTCCTGTGTGGCTACACATAGTCATATAGGACAGACATCTTGTATTGCAAAATCATGTTGTTTTAAAAAGTTGGCAGACAAGACGAAAGGTAAGGAAGGAATCATACTGTATGCAACAAATTTTCTAGAAATTTAAGTCTTTCAGCTAGTTAGAAGGAGAAGTTATGAGTAAAATGAGTATCTCTACTTTCCTGATCTAGGTGAGTATGACTTAATAGTGAAGAAGGCGGGAGGTGGAGCAGGGGGTAGTATATTTGGATCAACTGCAGTCAAAGCTCAAACCTGCTGTAATAGTTTGCTAATTTCAGCGACATAAGGATATTATTGGATGACTATTAATAAAAATCTTATTATATGTGTGCATAGTTTGAGGAAAATCATAGCCATATGAGAGCTTTCCTTTTTGACTATAAATAAAACAGGAAGCTTCTCATTTCCTTGCAATCCATATTTATAATTAAACTATTCCCAAACTTGCTGCACCAGCAATTTTTTACGACCGTAAAAGTTTGAATAATTCTAAATATGCAGTGTTGCCATAGTATAATTTTCACTGAAAAGACAAAAAATAAATTCATGAATAAATTAGAAAATGTTATAGAATCCTTAAACTTGTTTACTTAGTAGGATTGATGGCTGATATGTTGCATGTACTGTGCATTGACACGTTTCTAAAGTGTATTAATGTATATTACTATAACTGCATATATTATTGCTTATACAGTGTTTTTTGGGCTTAGCACCTTTTCACAATTACGCAACACAGGTGAAAATATTTCCAGTACTGTGGAGAAGTTGTAGGCGGGTATGGAAAAATGCTGCAAAGTGAGAAAGCTTTCAAGAATAAAAGTGTTAATAATCATTTTTGTCAATTTACAAAATTAATTGAATGAACAAAATAAATCTAAATCAAATTAATATTTGGTTTGACCAAATTTTGGAGGCGGAGTACTGGCCCTAGCCTCCAACAGATCCTTGATCTTGAAGTTTTTCTGGGATTATGAAGAGACAGAAGAATTTCAACAAGTTAAATCCACAGAAGATCTCTGCTTAGTCCTCCAAGATGTTTGGAACAACCTCCCTGACAAGATATAGATGGTGCAGGCTACACTCCACTCTATGAGTGTAGAATTAGGCTCCCAAACCGTTAAGTACAATCTGTAAAAGACTTCACACTCAGTCTGTTGAGATAATTGCAGTATTGTGTTTATTCGCCCCACAAGGTAGCGACCAACATATAGTAGTTGTGAGTAACCTACACGTTTCAGTCATGTGACCTTCGTCAGACTCTAAGTCCAGAGAATGAAGGATGCAGAAGTGAGGGTGCATAAAGATGCCTGGATCTTCCGATCCCAGAGGGCGCATGGAATGTGCAATAGGAAAGGCTCATTGCCAGGTTCCTTGATTTGATTTAGATTTCTCTTTTGCTCTCTCACTTGGCATTTTATTAAATTACACAAATAAACACTATTTTTCAAAGCATTCCTACCTTGCAGCATTATTTCCCACACTGTTCTAAAATGTTTGCACAGTACTGTATATTTACATATAAATAAATAAATCAATCAATAAATAAATAAAGAGGTTGTCAGGTAGGTAAAAATTATGCTACAAAAGGCCTAGAATGGGTTAAACACTAAAACACTTATCCGCAGATTTATTAATCAGTTTAAGGCTGGGGCCCCATGTAGCTTAAACTGGATAATCCCATCCACACATTGCAGAAAAATATCCACAGCGGACATGCTGTGATTTAAAAAAACGTTCCGTTTTTGTAAATCGCAGCATGTCAATTATACCTATGGAAACGCTTTTTTCCCTATAGGTATAATGGAAGCAGAAAGTCCGCAGAGGAAACCTCTGCGGACTTTCTGTTAAAATCACTGCAGGCAAAACCGCGATGCATTGCCGCCACAGTTTTTCCTGCAGTGCTTTTTTGCTGCAGCCCGCTACGTGGGGCCTTATCCTAAACCAAGTTTTGGCTCAAACTTTGTCTTAAAAGGTTGCGAAGTGGGGTGCATGTTATATTTGTGCAAAACTTTTCTCTGCCAGATATAAAAATACTGATAAAAATAGAAGTGCCTTTTAGACATTGGGCGTGGTTTCAAAGTTTTAGGATTGATTAAGAAAAAGGTCAGAAAATGATTCAAATTTTGGTGCACAGACAGGCACTATGAGCAGGTGGAGATCTTATTTCTTAACTTTAAGACATTTCAAAATGTGCCAAGGCATGTATCTTTTAATAACTTGGGCTCAAATCACTCCCTGATCTTGTCTCTTGGACTGCAGTATGAAAGCCAATAAGTCATTGTGTATTACAAAGTTACATAACTTTTTATTATACAACATATAAACTGGAACAATCCCATTATGAATATTTCTGAATGCTTTTAGCTTTTTAAAACCCTTTAGCTTTTGTATTTCAATCAAGTTATCTTTATCCTATGATGGCATACAGTCTAGGAGCAATTTCTGTTGTGGCTTACTTACTGTGAATTTTTCATCTTTCTGACAGTTAACAGTTTTTCTTGAGTTTAAATGTGCTATATTTCTATTTCTAATTTGTAGACATACAAAGGCAGCAGTTCTATGGGTGCCCTATTATAGTAAGAGGGTAGTAATATGACAGGAGCATGAGCATGGAATTCTGGTATAAAATACACATATGTTAACCCCTTCCTACCAGAGGAATTTTTTAATTTCAATTTTTGTTTTTGGCTCCCCGCCTTCCAAACCCTATAACATTGTTATTCTTCTGTTCACAGAGCCATATGGGGGCTTATTGTTTGCAGCACAAAATGATATTCATGATGCTACCATTTATTATTCTGTATAATATACTGGGAAGCTGGAAAAAAAATTCAGAATGGGGGGGAATTGGAGAAAAAGTGCATTTATGCGACTTTCTTACGGGCTTCATTTTATGGCATTCACTCTGCAGCCAAAATGGCATGTCATCTGTATTTTATGTTTCAGTATGATTCCAGGGATACCAAATTTATATGATTTTATTTACATTTTAACCCCTTAACAAAAATCTAAAAGTTTGCAAAAAATTTCTTTTCTAAAAGTCGCCATATTCTGACACCCATATTTTTTTTATATTTCAGTGTACAGTACGTCCTATGCATAGGACGTCTTGTTTTGCGTGGTCAGGTGTACTTTTTAGCTGTACCATTTTGGGGAATGTCTATTGCTTTGATCACTTTTTATTAAAATTTTTATGGGAGGTGAAATAACGGCGGTTTGGCACTTTTGATTTTTTTTTTCCCGCTACAGTGTTGACTGTACGGGAAAAATATTTTTATAAGTTTGTAGACCGGGCATTTTCAGACACAGGGGTACCTAATGTGTATGTGTTTCATAGTAATTTAGTACTTTTATATGTGTTCTAGGGAAAGGGGGGTGATTTGAACTTTTAATAAAGCAGTCTGCCATACAATGAATGGGAGACAAACCTGGGAGCCTTCAATAGGCTCCTGGTTGTCATGACAATGGGACGCTGGCCCCGGATCTTGTTAATGCTCACGATCAGTGTGGGCACTGATCGCGGGCATTAGTGCCAGGTCTCTGTTGTATAATACAACAGAGACCTGGTGGCTATGGCAGCCGCTCAGCTCCATATATAAATACCTGACATCTGCTGTACTATTATGTCAGGAAAGGGTTAAAAAGGGTTTCCGGTTGATTTTTTTAAAGGGTCTTTATGACATTTATAAATTAAAAAAAAACAAAAAAAAAAAAAAAAAAAAAAACTTTATCAATCCTCCACCTATAACATTCCAAAGATTACCAGCTCACTGTTCTCCATATCTTTGTTCTTTTCTACACACCGGAGAGGCCTATTTAGTCAATCACGGGCCGCAGTTTTGACCTAAGTCAGGCATAGTGGGGTGGCTATCAATCACTGATCGGACCGCCTCTTTAAATTTTCAACATAGAAAGAGCACACTATATAATGAATCTTTTCTGCCAGAACTATATATCAATCTGCTCAGCTCCTGCTCTATAACATACTGCCTGCGGATTAGACAACATTTTCCATGCAACAGGTTCCCTTTAAGCCATTTATGGCAAGCTGCTATATAGAGTCATATTTTGGGAGAATTTCCTGGCATATACTTAAGACATTTACCTTAAACATGGTGCAAACCTAGCCCAAGATATACCAGTAATGCCACTGATCAATAAAGGTCCAAACTTTGTGACCCCTGTCAACTGTTGATAGGAGGGGGCAGTGACACAAGGCACTGCTCCCCTTTAGCTCTTGTTGACTCCACTTTTTTAAAAGCTGTTTGTTCAGTCATTGACTTATAGGCACCAAAAGGAATTAAAGGAGTTGTCCAGTTTCAGACCTATATTGACGGGTAAATGTAATTGTTTGCATAAAGAAGAGTTATACAATTTTTGTATGTACTTTCTGTATCAATTCCTCACATTTTTCTAGATATTTGCTTGCTGTCATTCTTTTTGCTTTCTTGCAGCGAATACAAATAAGTCCAGGGTCATGTGATATACTGTCCATGGTCATGTGATATACAGTCCATGGTCATGTGATGAGCACACAGGTGCACAGCTAGTTATAGTCACAGCACAGTAATCAGACATCTGCCTGCTAACGAGCTGTGCACCTGTGTCTCCATCACATGACCATGGACCGTATATCACATGACCATGGACTGTATATCACACTACCATGGATGGATTTTTATCCACTAAGAGTAAGGAGAATTAATGACAGCAAGCAGAGATCTAGAAAACCTTGAGGACTTGATACAAAATATACAGTACATTGGAAAATTGTATAACTTTTCATTATACAAACAATAACATTTGTCTCTTGATATTGCTCTGAAACTTGACAATTCCTTTAAGTGATTTTTGATTTCTTTTGTTTCAAATATTGAATCTTATTTATGATTTTTAATCTATGTTTTACTGTTTAACTGTGAAACATGATATTTATGTATCTTTTACATAGAATATGGATTGTGCTGTTACTGTACTGATAAATGAACAGCTAAATTCAGACTTGGCAGAACAACTTCTTCCTTATGCGCTTACAGTGCAGAACCTTCTGTGCACTGACCACTTTTCTATTTGTAGTACATTGCAGGAGAACTGCTCCCATAATGTTTACTAATATTATCTGATTGAAATTAATTTTGGATTATGTATTTTTCATACATTCAGAAGAAAGGTTTGCAGGAACTTCAGAATTTCAAAGAATATACAGAACTATATCTAGGAATGGATTACAGACTTTGCATAACTACTCATTATATTATAACATAGTGTGTAGAGCCAAATGAAGACATTAGTTCATCTAGTATTTGAAAGGGTTGTTTACTATCTGCAGTAGAAAAGCATTATTGTCCTCATTTAAAATTGTGTATTATGATTTACAACGAG
Source organism: Leptodactylus fallax (assembly GCA_947044405.1). Classification (NCBI taxonomy): domain Eukaryota; kingdom Metazoa; phylum Chordata; class Amphibia; order Anura; family Leptodactylidae; genus Leptodactylus; species Leptodactylus fallax. The sequence goes on along the minus strand of CAMRHE010000186.1, from coordinate 1,556,687 downwards.
TTATATTCTTTACCATATTTATTTCATTGGTTTGCTTTTCCGTTTTCATATTGTTCATATGTTTTGAATTTCTAAATGCATATTCATTTATTGAAAACTGACACAATATTCTAGGCAAATTACTATGCAGAGCCTAGCTAAACAAAGTACATTCCTCATACAGTAGTGTAACTACCGCCATGGTAGCCTACAACCTTAGGGGGCCCTTGCTGATTTTTATTTAAAAAGACATAATGTGCTGGAGTAGCTGCAGCAGGTATTGGGCTCTATTTACTTACCTATCGCCATTCCTGCTCATGGCCACCTCTGCTTCCCCATCTGCCTTCTAGGGGCCCCGTGCCTCCCATAATTGCTTTGATGATGCTTAGCAGCATCAGGACATTGCTGACAGTGACGTGATATGGGAGGGCAGAAGGGAAAGCGGATCGGTAAGTAAGGCTGTGGGCAAGAGTATTTATTGGGCGAAACCCATGGGATTCGTCTCGTGAGGTTTGTCTGGCAGTTCCGTTCGGATCAAATACATCTAAACTGAAACTGCTATTATTATAATCTGGAGTTTCTTCAGACTCCACAGTATAATGATTGGAGGCCCGTGGGAGGTGAGCAAATATAAAATCCAGTGTTACTTAATTCTCCTGGACTCTGGAGTGACTGTTATCCGTCTTCGGCCCTCTTTAGTGATGTCACAGACATCACGTGGGTCAGGCTGGATTCAGAATGCATAATGACCGCAGCTTAAACCACATTTGTGATGTCATTGAAGGGGGCCAAAGACAGCAGGGAGTTGTGCCGGAGCCCAGGAGAGTTGAGTAACACTGTTTTTTATGTTTGTCACCTCCCCTGGGCCTTCAATAATTCTACTTTGGGGTCTGAAAAGACTCCAGAGTGTAATAACAGTTCATTGGTACTGAACACCAAATATTTTGGGGTCTGCCGAACCCTAAATTTTTGCAATATTTGCAACGCACATTGTAGGGGCCACTGTGGGACATTATACTGTGTGGAGTGACCGCTATGGTACATTATACTGTGTTAAAGGGCCACTATAGGACATTATAATGTGTGGAGGGGCCGCTATGGGACATTATACTGTGTAGAGGAGCCACTATGTGACATTATACTGTGTGAAAGGGTCACTATGCGACATTAAACTGTGTGTAGGGGCAGCTATGGAACATTATACTGCATAGAGGGGCCGCTATGGGATATTATACTGTCATTCAGTATTGAGTGTGAATGACACACGTAGAAATACATGCCTTGTCATGTTATCAGGTTATTATAATGTTTTTTTTGAGGAATGTAATGCCATGGTGAATGCAATTGGGCAGCAAATAATCAAGAATGGCTGCTTGTAGCTCACTTTGCGATTGCCCACCAATAAAGGCCCAGATGTGCTTGATGGGACGCAAGTCTGGTGAAGCTGCTGGCCATAGCAGGTTACTCAGCTTAGCATGAGTAACATGCAGTCTGGTGTTGTCCTGTCAAAAAATGGTGCCGGGGACACTTTAGAGAAATGGCCTTACCACTGGCTCCACAACCCAACCAACATAAGACCGAGCTGTTAGTGTGTTTGAAATGAAGACAAGAGAACTCCAGCTACTGTGCATTATGCCAACCCACACCATAATCCCAGGATTATGATGGATGTAACATTTCCTTTTGTATGCCACTTCATGGTATTACCATGTGGTCTCCAGATGAATCTCTGGCTAGCTTTGCATCTGTTACAAAAGCAGGACTCACCACTGAAGAGGATAGACCTTCATTTCTGTCTTGCTGTGCACCATGATAGTTTTTTTGTTGTGGCATGAGGTCAATGGAACCTGTAGCTGATCATCTGGCTTATAGCCCACTGACGTGTAAACGCCTTCTGATGGTTTGTTTTGACACTGTTTGCTGCCCTAAACATGGGATATGATGTCCAATTTCTCTTGCAGTACAGATTGGATCACTATTTGCCATTCTTCCAATGAGATGGTCCATCTGTGCGGAGTTTTACCTCCACCTCTTGCTGTCTTTCCAGTTTTACTGTTGTTCTCCTAACCACTGGAGCATGCAACACTTCTTGGTGTTACAATTTCAATGTTCAGGAGTGTATACTTATCTCTGTCTGATGAGCTGGCATTATATATAAATATATATATAAACATGTGGACAAAATTGTTGGTACGCCTCGTTTAATGAAAGAAAAACTCACAATGGTCACAGAAATAACTTGAATCTGACAAAAGTAATACTATATATAAATTATATGAAAATGAACAAATGAAAGTCAGACATTGCTTTTCAACCATGCTTCAACAGAATTTTTTTAAAAAGAAAACTCATGAAACAGGTCTGGACATAAATGATGGTTCCCTTAACTTAATATTTTGTTGCACAACCTTTGGAGGCAATCACTGCAATCAAACGATTCCTGTAACTGTCAATGAGACTTCTGCACCTCTCAACAGGTATTTTGGCCCGCTCCTCATGAGCAAACTGCTCCAGTTGTCTCGGGTTTGAAGGGTGCCTTTTCCAGTCGGCATGTTTCAGCTCCTTCCAAAGATGCTCAATAGGATTTAGGTCAGGGCTCATAGAAGGCCAATTCAGAATAGTCCAATGTTTTCCTCTTAGCCATTCTTGGGTGTTTTTAGCGGTGTACTGTATATTGGGTCATTGTCCTGTTGCAAGACCCATGACCTGCGACTGAGACCAAGCTTTCTGACACTGGGCAGCACATTTCTCTCTAGAATTGCTTGATAGTCTTGAGATTTCATTGTACCCTGCACAGATTCAAGACACCCTGTTCCAGATGCAGCAAAGCAGCCCCAGAACATAATAGAGCCTCCTCCATGTTTCACAGCAGGGACAGTGTTCTTTTCAAGATATGCTTCATTTTTCCATCTGTGAACATAGAGCTGATGTGCCTTGCCAAAAATTTCGATTTTCGTCTTATCTGTCCATAGGACATTCTCCCAGAGGCTTTGTGGCTTGTCAGCATGTAGTTTTGCTAATTACTTTTGTCAGATTCAAGTTATTTCTGTGACCATTGTGGGTTTTTCTTTCATTAAACGAGGAGTACCAACAATTTTTTCCACGTGTGAATGTATATATATATATACAATAAGTATATATATATATATATTAGCCTAATTCCTATCTCATACTTATCCAATATCTATAGAACAGACCCTGCCCATGCACATTAGATAGCTTTTGGCCAAGCCCAGTGTTCACATTTGTACATAATTTTATCTTGTTTTTGATCTTTTGTTTGTTTGTTTGTTTGTTTGTTTGAGTTGGAAGGGACCTCAAGGGCCATCGAGTCCAACCCCCTGCAAAAGCAGGAATTCCTAAAACATCCCAGCTATATACCTATCCAGTTTCCGCTTGAAGATTTCAATTGATGAAGAACTCACCACCTCCCGTGGCAGCCTATTCCACTCTCTCACTACCCTTACTGTTAGAAAGTTTTTTCTAATGTCTAATCTGAATCTCCTTCCCCTTAGTTTCATCCCATTACTTCTCATGCTTCCTTCTGCTAATGAGAAAAGGGTAGATCCCTCTGCACTGTGACAACCTTTCAGATATTTAAATACCGCTATTAAGTCTCCCCTTAGCCTTCTCTTCTGCAAACTAAGCAGTCCCAATTCTTTTAGCCTCTCCTCGTAGGACATGGTTTGTAGACCTTCCACCATTTTGGTTGCTCTTCTCTGGACCTGCTCCAATAAATCGATGTCTTTCTTAAACTGGGGAGCCCAGAACTGTACACAGTATTCCAGGTGGGGTCTGACCAGGGCAAAGTACAGCGGAATAATTACCTCTCTTGATCTAGCTTCAATGCTCGTCTTGATACATCCTAGAATTTTATTAGCCTTTTTAGCCACCGCACCGCACTGTTGACTCATGTTGAATTTGCGATCTATTATTATGCCCAGATCCTTTTCCCCTGTACTCTCACTTAGTACTATTCCTCCCATACTATATATGCTTCTTGCATTTCTGTTACCCAGATGTAGAACTTTGCATTTGTCCCTGTTGAATACCATTTTGTTCACCTCAGCCCATTGTTCCAGTGTGTCCAAGTCCTTTTGGATGCATTCTCTCTCCTCTCTAGTGTTGGCCATTCCTCCTATCTTTGTATCATCTGCAAATTTTATTATTGCAAATAAAAATAAATTTAAAAAAGTTGTTCTTAGCATATGATCATTTCTTTTTGATCTCCAGACAGATAATTATATACTTGTACACTATATTTAATACATGGTAAGTGGAAAACCTCTGACTATAATTGATCAATACAAATAAACATGTCATTATCTCAGAAACTTTTCTATTGCTTCTAAGATTCACTTACACCACAGCATATTATTGAGATTCTTTCTTCCGAGCTATACAGACGTGTCTTCTGTAAGAAATTCTTACCATAGGAACAATCAATGTGTAATTACTTTTTGTTGAAATGTTTTGCTATTAATCATAATGATAATACTATGTCTGCACCATGCATAATTTATTACAGTCTTTATTTTAGTTCTACGTCTACATCATTTAAGATGGAAACAAGATTAATATATTATGGTGGCAGATTGCCAGGATTTATAATACACTACATAAGAAGCAATGATTATAGTTTTAATAACACTAATATCCAGAATTAATGTTATGGTAAAATAATTTGCTATTCAGGTTTTCTCTTTTGAACTTGTATTATTGTTATATGATTGTTACATGGATTTAATTATATGTTTTTATCATGACAATTCACTTTAAGTCTTATGGACGTAGGTATATTACTTTTACAGTATGTACAGTACTGTAAAAAAGGAAAAATGCAACGTAAGAATACTTTTTAGAAAATAGAAGTGTTAATATTTTTTTTTTTGTTGGCTTACAACATGTAAAGTAAATGAACATAAGAGAAATCTATATCAAATCAATATTTGACGTGACCATCCCTTGCCTTCAAAACAGCATCAGTTCTTTTAGGTACATTTGCAGTTTTTGAAGGAACTTGGCAGGGAGGTTGTTACAAACATCTTGGAGAACTAACCACGGATCTTCTGTGGATGTAAATTTGCTCAAACTCTTGTGTCTCTGCATAATCCCAGACAGATTTGATGATGTTGAGTTCAGGGCTCTGTGCAGGCCATATTATCACTTCCAGGGCTCCTTACTCTCCTTTACGCTGATGATAGTTCTTAATGACATTGACTGTATGTCTGGAGTCATTGTCCTACCAGAGAATACATTTGTAGCCAATTAAATTTCAAATTTTGAACACATTCTTACTGCATTTTTTTCCCGCAGCACTTTTCACAGAAAGTCCACAGAGATTTTCTCTGTGGACTTTCTGCTATCACCATTCTCATAGGGAAACCGTCAACGTTTCCATAGGTATAATTTACATGCTGCGATTTCCAAAATGGCAGTTTATTTTTGTGCAGAATGCACTTTGAAGGGACAGTAAAATGCAACGTTTTTTATGCCACGTGGGGCCCCAGCCTAAAACTTTTGCGGTTGTGTCCATGAATATATTGCTTCTATGAGTCTATACTGTACTACTACTTCTTTCATATGGAAGCTTAATTTTTTTTTTTTTGTATTTTTCTGACATTGTGTAAAGTTTTAAGATGCCTTTTTGCAGAGCAATATTCCCTTAGAATCATATATGCTGTGGGGGAGGTAGCTCAGTAGCAGCAATGGTGCGGACCCAACCAGTCAGAGACAAGGAGACAAAAGTCTGGTGCAAATAGGTTTATTTAAAAAAAAACAGCAAAATAAATAAACCTTCAGTTCAGGTACAAATAGACAAAATAAAATACAGCCTTAATTTCAGGCAAAAAGGGCAAAACAAAACTCCTGCTCGTCCGAGCTTTAACTAGTACCACAAGTCCTAGCTTGGTCTCACCAAGTAACTCAGCTCTCCAGGACACACACCTGGGCTGAGGCCTATTCAAAACCTGCCCTGGACAAGACGTATGTTAAAAACCAGGGGCTGAGATATCGTGCCTCCAGCACTTGTCCTGTCACCTTCTCACAATGCATATATTTTGTCATATATTCCACCTCAAAATCTGCTCCAATTCTGTCATGAATCTACCTCCCATTGTATTCAAAGCAGGACATTAAACAAATAGGCATCCTGAACAATCTTGCTATCCCGCTTGATCTACTAATACCTACTGTATATAAAAATAGGTCCAGGTCCATAGAGATGAGACTATTTTAGTGGGTACTAAGTATAACATGGCTAAAATGCACTTGCCTTGAATTCATTGGAGGCCAAGGCTTAGAGAGAGGTGAGTCATTTTAGTGTAGAGTCCCATCAAAAGATGTCGTTGTCGTTGGCAAATGGGCTTATACAATTTGATCAAAATGCTAGTCAAAAATCTAATTTTCATGTATTTTTATATAGCAGCTGAATTAAGAATCCTGACATTTATATTGTGAACCCTGCTTGGGACAGTGTTGACAATATCTGACAATAAAGCGCTGCGGAATATGATGGCGCTATATAAGTAAGTAAAATAAATTAATAAATATTTTGGATGTTTGTTGCATCGTACTGATTAAGTGCTGCAGCTAGGTAGGCAGTGAATAAAAGCTGCAGCAGAAAGTCAAGGTCTTTGAAAGTAGAGAGGGATTCCTTTTCACTTTGTGAGATGTGAATGGCCTCTGATTGTGAAGAGGCATGTTTTACTACTCTTATATAATGAAGCATGGTTATTCAGAATGTATTTCACTAGAATATATTGTGATGTGAAGTTGGTTCTGTAAAAAATATTCAGTATACTGTATACCACTGGGAAGTTACTCTGATCTCTGTCAGAAATGACCTTTATTAAACTACAAGGTCACAACAAAACCCTTACACTGAAACAATTTGTATTTATCTATCTTTATATCTGGATGCTGCGTTATCACCAGGAAAGTCTATTTCTCGCTTTCCAGTGTCTCTTTCCATCATTGTCTCTTATTGTTCTTAATACATAGTTTTTTAAAAGCAATGATACCAAAATGGTTTTCCAGCGGCTCAGGCAGCTCATCGTTCTGTAAAGTATGTATTGATTACAGTGTGTCAAATACATTACTGTCCTTACAGTGTGATTCATATTTGGTTTCCAGCCCAGAAAACTGAGCCATATCATGAACAATTGGCTGGAGATTCATACCAGCATATAAATCTTGTCAAGGTTTGAACACCTATCCTTTCTTTAAATGTGATTTAGAGAATTCATCTTTACACTATACTATCTGCAGGGAAGACACTATAAATAAGACTTCTTTATTGTAAATCATCACCCCGATGCAGTAGGCTATACTTTTGCATGAACAAGCAAATGTCACGGAAGAGATCCTTATATAGTCAGCAAGTTCAAAGAATGCACAGTATGCACTTTACTGCACTGCAGTTAAATTCATTAGAGAATATGCCCGAAAGCGAACTGTATCTTATTGTGGAACGTAATCCACTAGCATTCAAGTGTAAACTGAACTGTATTAGTATCCTTAGATGTCAAAATGTATTTGCTTTAGATTAGCTAAACACGGTGTAATTTTTATGCCCAATCCAGCTCTAAATTCCAAACTGTACTATTAAAATGACATAACACATATCAGTACACCTCTAATCTAACCGAAATTTAACCCCCTGAGGACACAGTGATTTTCCGTTGTTGCGTTTTCATTTTCTACTCCTCACCTGCCAAAAGACATAATTTTTTTTATTTTTCCATTCACAGTGTTATGTGGGAGCTTATTTTTTAGACAAATTGTACTTCATAATTACACCATTTAATATTCTGTATAATATACTGGGTAGCTGCAAAAATATTCTTAATGGATGGAATTGAGAGAAAAAAAAACATAATTGTGCCATTTTCTTACAGGTCTTATTTTCATGGTGTTCACTGTGTGCTAAAAATTATGTGTTAGCTTTATTCTGCAAGTCGGTGCAGAATTTTTTTTTTCCTATTTTAATACCTTTACAAAAATTATAAATTTTGTTGAATGAAAAATTCTTTGAATCACCAAATTGCGACTTCCAGAACTATGTTTTATCTTTCAGCGCACAGAGCTCTGCAAGGTATCTTTATGTGGGGCAATTTGAAGTTTTTATTAATACCATTTTGGAGAAAGTATGATGTTTTGATCACTTTTTATGCTATTTTTTTTCTAGAAGTGAAGCTGTGAAAAAATGACGATTCAGCCATTTCGATTTTTTTTCTGCTATTGTTCACTCAATGGGATAAATGTTCATTTCAGTTTTAATGGTTTAGGCATTTTCAGACTTGGAGATGCCTAATGTGTTTTATGTGTATTTTGGTTTATTTATATTTATATGTAATCTGGGGAAAGGAGGTTATTTGAATTTTTCAGTTTTTGGGGTTTTTTTTTTACATTTTTTAAATATATGTATTTTTTTTTTTAAAACTTTAACTTTTTCTTAGCCCAGGGGCTTGAATCTTCAATTTTTAGACAGCATAGATGGCCTTACTACTGTATTGCAGTTTATGGCAAGTTTCCTGTACATATATGGAAGCCTGCCACAGACAGGCTTCTATAGTTATATTACTATGACAGGCCTGGGAGCCTTCAGAAGATTCCTGGCTGTTATGGTAAAGGAACAGCTCCTGCTATCTCTCCACGGGAGAGTCATTCTGCTACCGATTGGGAAATAAAAAGTGAATGTAACCACTTAGATGTAGTGGTTGCATTTGACTACAACATCTTTGATCACGGGCAATTCTGCCAGGTCCCTGCAGTGTAAAACAGAGATCCTACGGCTATGGTGCCCCCTCAGCTTCTGAGTGGGTGCCATATTTAAACCGTTGACTTCAGCTGTAATAGTACACTACAAGTCTTAAAGGATTTAAAGGGAACCTGTCACATTGAACCTGCAGTATGATCGGCCCATATTATAAGTATAGCATATTATTGTAAGTTATATGGGAAAAGAGTGCAATGGGTGGACCTAAACAATGATTGACAGCTATCTCTGTATACATGCTCATACCGGGAAGACTGGCGGTCTTTGAGCACCAGCATCCACTGGACTCCTAAGCACAGAAAAAACTGGAACTTCCCTCAATAAATTACAAGTGTGACAATTTGGGGAATTAGACTCAAATGGTGGCTTTTCCTGGTCCGGACAGTGGTGGTTCGTGGTACTGGGCGCCGGAAAGTTAGCGTTCAGACGGTCCAAGCGTAAAATAAAAGTGGCTTTATTCAGCTTAACTGCAACATAACAAAACAACAAACAAAACCTAGGCCGCCGTTAGGGCCCTAACTCACTCATAGAGCCCCTAACTAGCCTCTGGGGCAACAAGAGCCTAACTTAGTCTCCGTAAGTCCTCTCTGGACCCAAGCCCTCTGGAACAGACTGCCTCTCTGTCCTAGGCTGGTCCACCATTTCCTGCTCCATGCAGGTTTCTCCAGCCTTCTGGAGATACACACCCCCCCAAAGGTGTGGCTGAGGGCCTTTTCAGGGCTGGCCTGGGTCGCTCCCTAGCGCCCTCTAGGTTCATACTCTCACATACCCTCCCCCTCAGCTCACTACCCATGGGGTGAGCTACAATGGGACAAGACATATGTCGCCGTCCCTCTTCAATCCTACACACTTGTCCAGTGTCTCTCCAGATGTCCCCACCTGGCGGTCTTCTCTTCCAAATTCCGCTCCGTCGAGCCTTCTGTCTTCTTATCACTTTTGATGCTACGCCAAGATTCTGGCCCCTCTGCACAAAGGCAAGCTCTACTCCATCACCTCCACAATTCGCCACACAGAGGATCACATCATTTTCATCACATTTTTCTCGATAGTCTTCAGCCATCCCATTGCATGACTTTGATCCCTTTAGGGAATAGCCGTAAGAATCTTCTTCTGCTCCAGGGCCATACAGTACACCCTCACAAAATAGATCACGCTGAACTACATTTTCTGGTATGTCTTTATCAACTGCCACATCATATATCGGAATGGTTTCTGTATAATGCGTCCGCACCTGTACGGCAGCAGGAGGACCACTTCCATACTCTATTCTTACCTCCTCTCTCTCATACGCACAACTTTCTGGAGGCATGTTACGATTCTGTGATAGATTGCAAGAATTTTCGTGCCAACCCCTTTCTGACAGTACAGGAGCTGGTGACATCGTCATCTCAACATTCTCCAAGTTATTTTCATTCTCTGTGCTAACACCGGAGGACTGGGATACCAAGTTTTCAACATCACAGTTTTTACTGTCAGTACCCAGATGCCTTTTGGTTACATGTTCTGGCTGCCTTAATGGCTCTGCTTTCTCTGCCTCTATGCTGGCAGCTTTCTCTAATTCTAAAACCTTCTGTAGCGCACAAATCTCTGATTCCAGTTCCGGAACTTTCTTCACTGCCACATTTTTCTGCACAGCCTCCATCTCAGTTTTTACTATTGCAACTTTCAGAACTTCCTCAATCTTCCTGACATCTTCTATGGCAGCAGATGTAGATGCCATCTCTTTATCCACTACGCCTCCTAATTTTAGGATATTCTGCAATGTTCTTCTAACATTTGTCAGGTCAGCATCCTGGATTATATTTTCTGCTTCCCCCACTGTTCCCTGAATTATATTGGATTGATCCTCCAACATCTTCTGATAAAGCTTCTGCTCATCTGCAGACTTTTTGTCAAGTCTTTCATTCAAGTCCCGTATCTCAGTGGCTCTCTTATCTTGCTCTTGGTTGAATAAAGACTCTATTTCTTGAATCACATTTTTCAGGGATAACAGCTCTGATTCTTTAGAGGTTAACAGGCTCTGCAGCGAGTCTCTCTCATCTTCTAGTGCTGCCAGCTTTGAAGATAGTGCAGGTGCCGACTGTTCAGTATTGGATAAAGACTGCTGCAATCGATCCAATTCTTCTTTTTTAGATTCCACTTCGGTTTTTAACTGTTCAATCTGAGAAGTGCGCTCTTCCAACTTTATTTCTGATTCACGCTTCACTTGATCCATCTGAAACTCCAGCTGTTTCTTGATTTCCTCCTGCTTGTTCACTTGCACCTTTAATTTAGCATTTTTAGATCTACAATCTCAGCAGATAAATTAGACAGGTTTCCTTCAAACTGAATCCTCATGTCTTCTGTCTGGAGGTCCAATTCTCTCTTGGCCTTTTCCAGCATCTCATAAGCATTAGCTTTGTTCTCATACAATATCTGCACAGATTCCAGGTTTTTCTCAACTTCATCCTTGGAGCTAACCAAATCCTCCATTTCAGTGTGCAGTTGCTTGTTGAGCCTCTCTAACTCGGCCTTCAATTCAAGAGCCTCTTCTATGGAGCGAGCCAAGGCAAGAGCTTTGGTCTCTTTTCCACAAGCCTCTGCTTCAGCACGGTCACGTTCTTCTGCATATCTAGCAGAAAGAGCCTTCTCTTCACCAAGCAGCTGATCAAACTTTTTCTGCTTCCTTTCCAAATTTAACACCATCCGACGTTGATGATCAAGATCTACATCTACATCTTCTAGTTCCTGCTGCAGTCTAATTTTCGTCTTCTCAAGTTTGTCATAAGCAGCAACCTTCTCCTCAAACCGTTGATTTGTAGCTTCTAGCTCCTTTTGCAACTTTTCCTTTAGTTCTTCAACAGAGTCCAAGGATCCAATACTATCCTCCATTTTTTTCTTCATATCAGTCGCCTGAGCCTGTAGTGTTGAAATCTGGTTTGTCAAATCTCTTTTTGCTATCTTCTCTTCCTCTAGTTGCTCAAGGAAACCATTTTTCTCATCTTCCATTTGTTTTAGTTTTGTACTAAGATCAAGCTTCTGACGGGTTTCTTCTTGCAAAAGTTCCTGAGTGTCCTGAAGCTGAGATTCTAGTGTAGACAACTCTTTGGAAAGTTTGATAACCTGCTGTCTGCTTGAGAAAGAAGCCCTGTGACATTATCCAATTCCACCTGTAGTCTGTTTGCCTTGTCTAGCAGTTCTGCTTGAAATCTGTCCCCTTCTGTGACTTTTAGTTGTAGCTCTTGAAGTTGAGTCTCTACTTTTTTATGACTCTCCTGTAAGGTTTGCACTTTCTGAGCATGGACAGACGACATCTCCATCAATTTTTTGTCTTTATTTTGCACCAAAACAGACAATTTCTCTTTATCTTCACAAGATCCTGAGAGCGCCCTCTCCAGGCTACATATTCTAGCTTTGAGTTCCATTTCTCTTTGCTCCAGAACTCCAGCTCTGCTCCGCCATTCATGGATTTCACTATTTAGGCGAACCTGCTTTAGTGCATGCAAGTTTTGCTGTGACTGCAATGTCTGCACCACAGATTCTAAATCACTCTCTCGGTCAGACACATGCTTCCTCAGCTCTGCAATTTCATTTTCTTTGTCAGTTAATGCACCAGAAAGTTTTTCACACATCCTGACTTGTTCATCCAAACATTCTGATTGACACTGCAAAAATTCACTTCTCTCACGTTTAGCAGTTTCAAGGTCATCTCTTAATTTTTCAATGACACTCTCTTTTGCAATGGAGTCTTGGACATGCTGCTCCTTTACATCCTGCAATTGCTTCTCAAGCACTTGCTTTTGCTCTGCACTCTGTACAACTTTATTAGATAGAGCACATTTCATTTCTCCAAACTCCTTCTTAGTGACACAGTCCATTCCAGGCAAACCCAGCACCACATTTTCAGAATTACTAGGATATGAACTCTTTATAGTTTCAAGCTCTTTCTTTAACTTAAGGTTCTCTTTTTCTGATACCTCAAGTTGCCATTTCCAATCAGATATTTCATCTTCATAAATGAACCTGATGGTTTTAATCTCATCTTGAAGCTGCTGCACCATAATATTTTCATCTTTGGCGCTTTGATGCACTTCAGTATGAGACATAGTCATAGACATACAGTCAGCAGGGACATATTCATTTACAGAACAGAGGTGCTTTAGAAAAACTGAGTCACTCTCATGCAACACATTATCTTTACTTGCATTCCACATGATCTGTTCCGGGTTTTGTGTCTCTCTGCATTCAGACTGCTGCACTAATAAACCTGTGCATAACTTCTCTGCTTTTTTACAAGCTGAAATTCTCTTTTTCTTGCCCATGGTTTACTAACAAGATTACACAATATTCCACAGCAACCTTGGGTTCAACCAGCAGCAACCTTTTTTTTTTTTTTTCTATCTTCTGCAGTCACATGTATTCAAACAGTTAACTTATGTGGCACTACAACAACCAGCATTTTCTTCTGTCTTCCACAGAAAACACCAACATGGCACCATAGCCTTTCACATAGACTGTTTGCAATATCCAGCTTCTATTGTTTACTTTCTTGCCATCAGCAAACACTTCACAGACTTCTGTGCCACAGTATACACAAAGTCTATTTCCTGGATTCCTCTTCCAGAGTTTTACTTTCACCAGTTTTGCACACACTTTGCTATGTTGCAATTCACTCACCCCTTCCTGGGTTTTCTCAGTTGAAATCACAGATTTCTTCCATCTGTAGGCCACAATGCACACTTCGCAGTACTGCAGTCACCAACCACTTGCCTTCCAGGACTTGCGTGGATCTCTTTATGCGCGCGTTCTCCACCATATGTGACAATTTGGGGAATTAGACTCAAATGGCGGCTTTTCCTGGTCCGGACAGTGGTGGTTCGTGGTACTGGGCGCCGGAAAGATAGTGTTCAGACGGTCCAAGCGTAAAATAAAAGTGGCTTTATTCAGCTTAACTGCAACATAACAAAACAACAAACAAAACCTAGGCCGCCGTTAGGGCCCTAACTCACTCATAGAGCCCCTAACTAGCCTCTGGGGCAACAAGAGCCTGACTTATTCTCCGTAAGTCCTCTCTGGACCCAAGCCCTCTGGGACAGACTGCCTCTCTGTCCTAGGCTGGTCCACCATTTCCTGCTCCATGCAGGTTTCTCCAGCCTTCTGGAGATATACGCCCCCCCAAAGGTGTGGCTGAGGGCCTTTTCAGGGCTGGCCTGGGTCGCTCCCTAGCGTCCTCTAGGTTCATACTCTTACACAAGGTATACTAAATCTTTTACATGAAATTATGTATCAATCTCCTCAACATTTTCAGATTTATAACATATTAACAGTTGGTAACATATTCCTTGTAACAGGTTCCCTGCAACTGAAATGCCAAGAAACATTACATATTACAAATCAGAGCTAAGAGTTAATGTTTCCAGAGGAGTTTAGGAGATGTAAGTTGATCTAATATAGGTTACTAAGCAACAAGGTTCGTGTTTGTGGCATTTTTGATAAATAATTCCCAAATGTATATACATTGATGTACATGGATTGTCTTGTAAATAACCAATTAAGCTCTATAATCATGAGGTTAATCAGTAACATTCAAGAATATTTATCTAAACATGAAACAAGTTTGAGATCATTTCTTCATTCTTAGGAACATAATCATTTTACAATCTGCTCAGAAACTTTATTGTTCAGTCCATAATTATAACCAGTTTGAACACCCTTCAAAACACCATCAATTTTTCTAGGTACATTTGCAGACAGTTTTTGAAGGAACTCGGCAGAAAAATTATTCCAAACATCTTGGAGAACTAACCAGAGATCTTCTGTGGATGTAAGCTTGCTGAAATTATTCTGTCTCCTCATGTAATCCCAGATAGACTCAATGTTGAGGTCAGGGCTCTGCAGGGGCCATGTCATCACTTTCAGGACTCCATGTTCCTGTTTACTCTGGCGTCATTGGCTGTATGTTTGGGGTTGTCCTACTGCAGAATAAATTTGGAGACAATCAGATACCTCCATATTGCATAGTGGATAAGCATCTGTCTATATTTCTTAGCATTCAGAACACTGTTAATCCTGACCAAATTTCCAACTCCATTTGCTGAAATGCAGTTCAAAACTTGGAAGGAGCTTCCGCCATGCTTCACTGTTGCCTACAGACACTCATTATTATACAGCTCTCCAGCTCTTTGAACAAACTGCTTTCTGTTACAGACAAATATTTCAAAGTATAACTCATCAGTCCAGAGTACCTGTTGCTGTTTTTTATGTTTTTGTGCATAGTTAAGTCACTTGGCCTTATTTTTGTGTCAAAGGTATGGCTTTTTGTCCACAGTTCTTCCATGAAGACCACTTCTGGCCAGACTTCTCCAAACAGTAGATGGATGTACCTGGGTCTAACTGGTTTCTGCTAGTTCTGAGCTGATAGCATATTCTTATTTTAAAGGGAAGTAAGCATGATGTATCTTTCATCTGCTGACCACTGCATATACTGTATGGTCCTCAATGTTGCCCAATTTGATGATGTCCGCAATGCTGTAAAATGCAGGAAGATACTTATCTATCATGAAATACCACCAGGGAGGTGTCTGATTGGCTTCTTACTTTGCGGCATTTTACAAATCACACAAAAAGGCAAATATAGAAAATAGTGAGATCGAGTGTAAATATCTAAAAAAAAAAAAAAAAACACAAAAAAAGAAATTAAAATACATATTTATTTATTAATGCTCAATAAAAGACATACATTAGCATAATGACATAAGAATAATCACATAAAATCATGTTTAGAATATGGGGGAAGAGGCTTGTGAAAGTCTCAATACTGGACAAGCCAATAGAAAGAGGCGTGGAAGGTAAGGTGGTAATAAAAAGACTATACAAGTATGAACAATGGAACCTAGCTAAAGATACAGGCTGTACTTCAAATAACAAATAATATGCACAATGCAAAAATAACTGTAAATGAATATATACCACCACAACAAAGATAGGTATAAATAAACATACTACAAATAGTCATAGTAATAAACCATACCAGAGCACTACTACGCGTGTTTTGCCTAGGAATAGGCTTCGTCCGGGGACATTATTTGTTATCTGAAGTACAGCCTGTATCTTGAACTAGGTTCCATTGTTCATACCTGTATAGTCTTTATATTACCACCTTACCCACCAGGCTTCTTTCTATTGGCTTGTCCAGTATTGAGATTTTTACAAGCCTCTTCCCCCTGTCTTTTATTGAGCATTAATAAGTAAATATGTATTTTGTTTACTTTTCGTGGGATTTTTCTTTTTAGATAGACGTTTGCTGCATTTTAGTAGTATGAATATTTTACTAGGCTGGATTCACACACTGTAGTTTTTATTCATTATTTGGTGTTATTTTCATGCAGTTTTATCATCCATGCCATTGTGCTACAAAATATTCTGAAACAGAGCTCTGTTGTATTTTGTCTTATGGTTCAATAGAATAATCAAAGAGTCTTGGTAGTTTTTGACGTGCTTGTAGTATAGTACAATAAGTTACCAATTCAGTTCAACATATATAGAAAACTCTTAGAGTTGGTAATTAGTGGAATGTCTGGTAATGGGACTTTCACCACACCATCAAAAAAACCCAGTGTTCTCCAGATGGGTTAATACAAGGTCTTACGCCCATCATGGATGTCCCCATTTATAGCATGTAGGCATACACTGAATTTTCTGATTGCTAATGAAAGTCACTTTAATAGAAAAAACATTTCTATTTAATGGGGAACATGATCAATCCCTCTGTGCCAGTTTTCTCAATCTCCATTCTCGCACATGGGAGTGCGCCTGATTTATGAAGAGGCTGGAGATTCTTCATAAATCAGACGGTCCCTGCACCAGTCGGGACCATTAATAAAATTGGTGTATGATACACCAGTCTTAATAAATCTACCCCAAAGTGTTAAACAAAAAAATCCTTGCATTTCAGCTGCATATACTTTATATTCTTCTTTATGGTATATTTAAGGTGAATTAGTTAATCTGGATAATATATTCATAGTGTGGTGTTACAGTAATTATAATAGATAATACTCAACATAACACAGTACAGTATGTTGCATTTTTCTTATTTTTGTTTTAAATTTTATATTATTAAGCTATAATAATGCTTGCATCTAAATGTCATGACACCAATGTAAACTACGTAACTGCTGAGGCCCAATCACAGGCCTCAGCAGTCCCCCAGGGCCACTGACATCATTCAGGAGGCCAGAAGAGAGCTGAAGAGGACACAGATCAGCACAGGATGCCCCAACAGAGCACAGGAGAGTTGAGTAAGACTGTTTGTTATGTTTAGTCTCCTTTCCTGGCGGCTGCTTATTATACTTTTGGGTCTGAAGAGATCCTAGAGCAGGGGTAGGCAACCTTTTTTGTTCGGCGTGCCGATTTTAATTAAAATATCTCTCTTCAGACCCCAGAGTATAATAAGAGGAGGACCAAGAGAGGTGACAAACATAAAAAAAACAATGTTAATCACCTTTCCTGCACTCCGCAGCGGCTCTGTGCTCTTCGGATGCTTCTGCCTGTAGTTTGGGTCTCAGGGGTCACGTCATGTCATTATCCGAAACGGACGTGACCCCTGAGGCCCTGTCAGCGGTCTATTACATCAGAGAGAAGCGCCTGTAGAGCACAGAGCCACCGCAGAGCGCAGGAAAGGTGAGTTAACATTGTTTTTTATGTTTGATCACCTCCCCGGGGGGGTCCGCTTATTATACTCTGGGGTCTGAAGAGATTTGGTCTGATCAAAACTTCTGGGTGAGGACTCAGGCTGCCCGTGCCAAGTAAGTAAGCCTCGCGTGCCACTCTTGACACGCATGCCGGGGGTTGCCGACCCCTGTCCTAGAGTATAATAGTAGTTTGTGAGTACTTAAATATTTTAGAAAAACAAACCTGGCTCAATACAAACCAATTTGCTCATCCCTACTTCTGAATAAAAGAACTCTTGAATAGACTGCTGTGTTTTTTACATTTTTTTATGTTTCATTGGGATGTCTGAAGAACCAGGCATTTTTGTCACTCTACAAATTTACTTGAACTGTGGTGGGTTGCTGACGTCATAAATGCATAGTGTATATATAGGAGTAATTTACACTTCCTTGCCCCATTTAAACACCTCCAGTAGTTTTCAGGATAATAATTTCCAAGCTTACAATCAAGAAGGTGCTTATTGAAATGATCCTAGTCTAAAGGACAGAGATTGAAAGCGAAGTTCTTAATAATAACACAGAAGGCACATGAATGTTAACTATGCCGATGGCAATAGACATCACTTGGAGGTCATATAATAATCAGAAAGTGTTTACAAAGGTTTTATTTCTGTTCAGCTAAATGTGCATTGCATTGCCAATGTTAATGATGTGAGCTCACATTTCGTGCCTCATCTATTAAAATGGGAATATATGGCATTTTTATTATGTTTGAACTTCCTTTCACAGGACTGAAATATAAAATCTCCCCACTCTCTGTTGCGATATAATTGCAGTTATAGACACTATTCCAAAACTACTTTTGCCTTTTACTCAGTGAGTCATACTAACCTGGAGAGATAGCGTGAATAAGCACTTTCTGTCCCAAGGAATATTATCAGGTTTTTTTTTCTGCATCACCATTGTGTTAGATAGCATAAGATCATTCAAGCACTAAGGTTTATGTTCCTGTCCTCACTGAAGTGGCTTCCTATGCACGCACATTCTGTATAATGTTGACATTCTTTCGCCTGCATAGTACACTTTCCTTCCTCTTACTTTTCGATGTTTTATTATGTAACAAAAAAGAATCATAATAGTGATACTATTGATGTATCCTAAATGAGGAGATGTGTATGCAGTCTAGTGGATAGTTGATAAGCGATACTGGGCAAAATACCTCTTTAACTCTTCAAGGTTATTTTGTATATTATATATGTATGATACATTTATTTTGAGCTTGGAGGACACAGTGATTACTTCTTTTTCTTTTTTTTTTATTACTGCTTTTTGAGAGGCCTAATTTTTCTGTTGACATAGCCATTTTGAAATGAGTTATATTTTAAAAGAAACATTTTTAGGTGTTTATAATGTATTAAAGAGGACCTTTCATGTTCTCATTGATTTGCGGTATTATATACCACTAGAAAGCCGACAGTGCGCTGAATTCAGCGTATTGTCAGCTTTCCGGGTATGTGCCTCAGTGGTGGAAATATCAGTACCGTTAGTTTCGGCACCGATATCTCCCCACTGTCAGAATGGTGGGCCTCACAGCTCTGCATAATCGCTGGGCAGTAAGAAACGCCCCCCCTGACAGTATGGAAGAATACTGTGAGGGGGCGGCATTCCTTACCACCCAGTGATGATGCTGAGTTGTAAGGCCCGCCTTTCTGACAGTGTAGCAAGATATGGGTGCCTTAACGGCACCGATATCTCCTCCACCGGGGCACATACTGGGAAAGCTGTCAGTGCGCTTAATTCAGACGGTTTCCTAGTGGTATATAATACCGCACATCAATGAGGACATGAAAGGTCCTTTTTAAAGAACTCATCATGTTGTAGTGGTGGTAGGGGCACTTGGTTAAAAAACAGTAATCTTTTGGGTTTTGGGGCATTTCATTTTTACAGTGTTGCATAGAATATATATTAACCTAATTCTGAAAGCAACTGTGAATCTGGAGTATAGCCTTTAGAATAAAGTGACCATCTAGGAATATCTAGGACGAGCAAAAGTGTAACAATGTTTTGAACTTTTGACTTTAAGGCTATGGAACTTTTGACTTTCAGGATATGGATCTCACCATCCACTACAGCTTTGAACGTGAGACTACCATCATTTTGTAGACAATCATCTTGGCGATCTCATACATAAATTTGAGATGTAACTATTTAGCTAATTGATTAGTTACTCAGATTCTTGTCATGTAACTACATTGTTACTGTTTTGCTCCTGGTGGTGGAAAAATCTTTTTCTTCATGTAGACTACAAATTACAACCTGCCCTCACATTCCCTAATAGCTTTGTGTGTTATTAGGTTGATTCTCAAGGGAAAGGTCACTGGTTCAAATCAAGAATCAGCCGTGGAAGATTTCCCAAGAAAAGAAAAACAGCATCATTCAGCTCATTGATAGCAGTGACTCGGCCAAAAAAATTGCCAAGCTGTATCATGTGAGTGCCATGACAGTTGGAAGAATATGAAATGAAGTCCGTCCATCAATTCAAAAGCAAAGAGGAGGACGTCCAGGCAAAATATCGGAGTCAATGCAGCAGGGGAAGTGGCTCGTATGCTTTGTAATAGTGTGATCACAGATGTCCTTGCAAGCACCGCACGTTACACAAGTCTGGAATGGTGGCCCAAAAAATGTCGGCTCAAGTTTTCAAAAAAGTATGAAAAGTGGACAGTAGAAGATTGGAAACAAATGATTTGGAGGGATTAGACAATAGACTGGGCAATGATGAGTGCAAATGGGTCTGGAAGAAACAAGGCAAAGGAGGCTAACGGATTGAGAAATTGAAAGAACTGTCAAGTTCGGTGTAGAAAGCCTGATGATATGAGGTTGTTTTTCAGCCAAAGGCATTGGATAATTGACCAGGATGGTGGTATCAATGCTGAGCTATATGTGAGTATCCTACAAGACGAGTACACTCGAGTACTATGGGTCTGAAAAGGATGGCATAGTGTTTCAGCAGGACAACGATGTCAAGCATACATCAAGATTAATGAAGAAATGGTTCAATGACAATGAAGTAGAGGTGCTGGATTGGCCCCCACAGTCCCCAGACCTCAACGCAATCGAACACTTGTGGGTAGAGTTGAAGAAAAAGCTGTATTTGTACCCAAGTGAGTTAACCAGTATATACCAACATTAGGAATGTGTAGAAGAGACCTGGGATCAGATTTCGGTCTAGGCATGCTTGAAGCAGAAGGATTGCCCGGAAGGATTCAGGCAGTGTTGAAAGCCAAAGGTGGATTTACAAAATAATAAAAATTAAAATTTACATTTGTAGGAGCAAAATAGTAACAATGCAGCTACACGACAAGAATCTGCATAACTAATCATATGCTAAATAGTTGCAAGTCAAATTTCTGTATGAGATAGCCCAGATGATTGTCTATAAAATGATGGTAGTCTCACATTTGAAGCTATAGTGGATGGTGAGATATGGAGCCTGAAAATCAAAAGTTCAAAACATTGTTACCCTTTTGCTTGTCAGTGTAAATGGAATAAGGACCATATTCAATTTCTTGGTATTGCCCTGTCCGATCCCAGCTCCCTTCTCTTTCTCTTAATTATTCCACTATGCTCTCTAAGATCTCACAAATGCTGGAGAATCACTAAAATAATGATACTATCAATTGTATTATATAATTTCCACACATTTGTATCCCAATTCCCATGTTCTTCTTTGCTAAGTTACAAACATTGATATTATACTTTTCGCTAGTCAGTTTAAAGAGGACCTTTCATGTCCTCAGGCACTGCGGTTGTATATACTGCTATATGCTGCTTTCCTGTTATGTGCCCCGGGGCTGGAGTATTGGTGCCATTAGTTTTCTGCCCATAGTCAGAAGGGCGTTCCTGGCAGTCTGCTGGGCTGTGAGGATGCCCACCCTGACTGTCTCGCCATAGACTTGTCTGGGGGGGCATTCCTCACAGCTTAGCGTCATTGCTTGGATTGTAAGGATTGTCCCAGTGGCGTAACTAGGAATGGCTGGGCCCCAAGGTGAACATTTGACATGGGGCCCCCCACCGGTTCGGGTCCCCAAACAGTAAAATATGCTCAACAGTGGCCCCAGATAGTATTATATGCTCAACAGTGGCCCCCACACAGCATTATATGCTCCACAGTGGCCCCCATACAGCATTATATGCTCTACATTGCTCCCCCCACACACAGTATAATATGCTACCCACAGTGGCCCCACACAGTATAATATGCTCCACACAGTGGTCCCCACCCAGTATTATATGCCCCCCATAGTGGTCCCCACCCAGTATTATATGCTCCCTACAGTGGCCCCCACACAGTATTATATGCTCCCCACAGTGGTCCCCACCCAGGATTATATGCCCCCCACCCAGTACTATATGCTCTACAGTGGCCCCCACCCAGTATTATATGCTCCCAAAAGCCCCCTCCGCTTCGGTGCTATTATTATACTTTGGGGTCTCCTCAGACCCCAGAGTATAATAATAGGAGACCCTGGGAAGGTGATTAAAAATAACAAACATTCATACTCACCTTGCCTTACCTTTCCTTGGCATCCTCGCTCCATCCTGCCGTCTTCAGGCTCTCTTCCGACGTCGCTGCCGAGGCCTGTGATTGGGCCTCAGCGGTCACATGGGGGCGCACTGACGTCATTACGCGGCCGCGCCCCCATGTGACCTCTGGGGCTTAATCACAGCCCTCAATCATGACGGAGGAGCGTCGGAGAGATAGCTGCACCCAGGAGAGGTGAGAATATGTGTTTATTATTTTCAGTCACCTCCCCTGGGCTGCCATCTATTGGAAAGGGGCCTACAATATGCCAGGACTCCTTTCCAATAACAGTATGTATAGCGGTCGGGGAACCAGGCTTTCCCTGACCGCTATCATAATGGTGCGGGGCCCGGCCATCTCCAGCTGGCCGCGGGCTCCGTACCCTGCCGCAGGGGGTGGGACCGCAATTGTTACTGCTTTGTGGGGTTCGCAGTAGTGGCTGCCACAGGGCTCCGGGCCCCCTAATGTCCCGGGCCCTGTGGCAGCCGCTACCACTGCTACCCTGATATTTACGGCCCTGGATTGTCCCCTCTGACGGTACAGGGCTATGGATGAGTACAGTCGGGGGGTGTTTCTCACAGTCCATCTAGACTGTCAGGAATGCCCTTCTGACGATGGGCAGAAAACTAATGGCACCAATATCTCCAGCCCTGGGGCACATAACGGGAAAGCCGACAGTGTGCTCAATTCAGCGCACTGTCGACTTTCTAGTATATAAAACCGCATGTGCATGAAAGGTCCTCTTTAACTATGACGTCATGTAATACTGGGCTAATAGCTAAGAGCAGTGGAAGAAGCTGGCCCAGTTTTCCATGAGAGTTTTATGTTGTAGCATAATGGCGAGAGCAGGGGTGTAAATATTGGGGTAGCAGCGGTAGCGGCTGCCACAGGGCCCGGAACATTATGGGGCCCAGGACCCGGAGCCCTGTGGCAGCCGCTACCGCGAACCCCACAATCACTGCTATCATTACACTCAAGGGTCTTTTGAGACCCCTGAATATAACGATCGGGGGCCCAGGGGAGGTGAAGGAACATCAAAAACACTGTAACTCACCTCTCCTACACTCCACAGGCTTCGGGCCTGTTTGGTGACGTCCCAGATGTTAGCCGACGTCATTATGCGTCGTGATGCCGGCCTCACTCACGCGAGATCTGGTCCAACATTGAAGATGGCCGAAGTAGCGCACGGGAGTGCAGCGGAGCCAGGGAGAGGTAAGAAGCATTGTTTTTTATGTTTGTATCCTCCCCTGGGTCTCCGATCATTATACTCTGGGGTCTGGAAAGACCCCAGAGTATAATAATTGTTCATGCGTGGTCCACTATGGGGCATAATACTGTGTGCATGGGCCACTATGGGGCATATTACTGTGTGTAGGGGCCACTATGGGGCATACTACTGTGGGTAGGGGCCACTATGGGGCATACTACTGTGAGCAGGGGCCACTATGGGACATAATACTGTGTGCAGGGGTCACTATGGGACATAATACTTTGTGCAGGGGCCACTATGGGGCATGATACTGTGTGCAGGGGCCACTATGGGACATAATTCTGTGTGCAGGGGCCACTATGGGGCATAATACTGTGTGCAGGAGTCAGTATGGGGCATAATATAGTTCGCAGGGGCCGCTATGGGGCATAATACTGTGTGCAGGGGCCACTATGGGGCATAATACTGTGTGCAGGGGCCACTATGGCGCATAATAGTGTGTGCAGGAATGCGGTTTATGCGGGGGGGGGGGGGGGTTGGGGGCGGTGGTTTGTGTGGGGAAGGTTGGGGGCGGCGGTTTGGGGAAGGGCCCCATGTCAAATGTTTGCCTTGGGGCCCAGCCATTCCTAGTTACGCCACTTGGCGAGAGGGAGTTGTAACACCTTGAAAGATAAATCTGTTCACTGTTAGCATGATAAAAATTACTTTTGTAAAAAACGAATAAGGCATAAATCATACTCCAATCCACCTGAGGGCAGGGGTAGTAAATTTCTGAAGCACAGACTCCCAATGGAAATCAGAAAGTTGATCACAGAGGTTTAACCTTGGGTGCATTGAGTATGATCTGTTTGCTTCCCGGGCTTATTGCTTTGTCGCAGCTGTGACCCTTATGGACATGCCAGGGATTATCTGATTGCCAGAGTAAAAAGTGCATGATTTTTGAAAATGTAGTGTTATAGAAAATATTATAAAATGTGAGAAAATGTAAAAAAAAAAAGTTTAATATAAAAACGTGATATAAACAATAGTTATTTTTGATATGACAAATTAGCTTTTAAACTTTGTCTTAGAGAAATTTTTATGCCTGAGGGCCAAAATATTTATATAATTACAAACTGTTCTATCATTGACTTAATATTCTACAATATGTTCAATATATTTGATTGTTGTCTTTAAAAAAAATTTAATTTACTTTTCCTAATTTAATTTCTAAATATGTAATTTACTGTAAATATGAGACTAATGGACAATTTGCATAGATTTATTGTACATTACTGTAATATATAAAATTATGGCAAAAATTAACACACTATTAATTTCCCTGGGCTCAGATTTATATTTTGGCTATCCACATTCATGTCATACAAATGCATTGCTTTCCTATAAATCAAAAACAAAGCAATAGTTTAGGTCTGAGACAATAGTTAATAATAGTTTAGAAAGAGGAGAAGAGAGGGAGTAACAACAGTCATATTAATATACAAATTGTAATTGTAATACAAATTGTGTATTCCGTACCAGATATAAAGGTATAATAAATGTAATATCCAGTACAGACCAAAAGTTTGGACACACCTTCTCATTCCAAGAATTTTCTGTATTTTCATGACTATAAAAATTGTAGATTCACACTGAAGGCAAAACTATGAATTAACACATGTGGAATTATATACTTAACAAAAAAGTGTGAAACAACTGAAAATATGTCTTATACCACCTTTTGCTTTGATTACTGCTTTGCACACTCTTGGCATTCTCTTGATGAGCTTCAAGAGGTAGTCACCTGAAATGGTTTTCACTTCACAGGTGTGCCCTGTCAGGTTTAATAAGTGGGATTTCTTGCCTTATAAATGGGGTTGGGACCATCATTTGTGTTGTTCAGAAGTCAGGTGGTTACACAGCTGATAGTCCTACTGAATGGAGTGTTAGAATTTGTATTATGGCAAGAAAAAAGCAGCTAAGTAAACAAAAACAAGTGGCCATCATTACTTTAAGAAATGAAGGTCAGTCAGTCCAAAAAATTGGGAAAACTTTGAAAGTGTCCCCAAGTGCAGTGGCCAAAACCATCAAGCGCTACAAGGAAACTGGCTCACATGAGGACCGCCCCAGAAAAGGAAGACCAAGAGTCACCTCTGCTGCGGAGGATAAGTTCATCCGAGTCACAAGCCTCAGAAATCGCAGGTTAACAGCAGCTCAGATTAGAGACCAGGTCAATGCCACACAAAGTTCTAGTAGCATACACATCTCTACAACAACTGTTAAGAGGAGACTGTGTGCAGCAGGCCTTCATGGTAAAATAGCTGCTAGAGCTGCTAGGAAACCACTGCTAAGGACAGGCAATAAGCAGAAGAGACTTGTTTGGGCTAAAGAACACAAGGAATGGACATTAGACCTGTGGAAATCTGTGCTTTGGTCTGATGAGACCAAATTTGAGATCTTTGGTTCCAACCACCGTGTCTTTGTGCGACGCAGAAAATGTGAACAAATGGACTCTACATGCCTGGTTCCCACCGTGAAGCATGGAGGAGGAGGTGTGATGGTGTGGGGGTGCTTTGCTGGTGACACTGTTGGGGATTTATTCAAAATTGAAGGAATACTGAACCAGCATGGTTACCACAGCATCTTGCAGCGGCATGCTATTCCATCCGGTTTGCTTTTAGTTGGACCATCATTTATTTTTCAACAGGACAATGACCCCCAAACACACCTCCAGACTGTGTAAGGGCTATTTGGCCAAGAAGGAGAGTGATGGGGTGCTACGCCAGATGACCTGGCCTCCACAGTCACCAGACCTGAACCCAATCGAGATGGTTTGGGGTGCGCTGGACCGCAGAGTGAAGGCAAAAGGGCCATCAAGTGCTAAGCATCTCTGGGAACTCCTTCAAGACTGTTGGAAGACCATTTCAGGTGACTACCTCTTGAAGCTCATCAAGAGAATGCCAAGAGTGTGCAAAGCAGTAATCAAAGCAAAAGGTGGCTACTTTGAAGAACCTAGAATATAAGACATATTTGCAGTTGTTTCACATTTTTTTGTTAAGTGTATAATTCCACATGTGTTAATTCATAGTTTTGATGCCTTCAGTGTGAATCTACAATTTTTATAGTCATGAAAATACAGAAAACTCTTGGAATGAGAAGGTGTGTCCAAACTTTTGGTCTGTACTGTATATATATATACAGATATTTAGGTAAGCTGTGTTCTTGATTGCACATGTGCAGAAATATTTATCATTTTCATTCTTGGTCTATCATTGGGACCTAGGCCATCAATTTTAGATCGGCCGGGGTGCCACTCTTGGGACCCCCACTGACCATCTGCTTAAATGAGTGCATAGTTTCCTGCATTGCTTACATGCCGAGTGCTGTGCTGCTCAGTATGTACTATTAGTAGCTGTGGGTATGGGTACTTCAGTGGTGTCCCATTCAAGTATATGGGACACCACTGCAGTACCCATACCCACCACTACTAAAAGTACATAGTAGTATATTTAAAGACATCAGGGGATTTGCAGTGGTTATCGTGATACACAAATGCACATTATTTGTGGCCAATATGCTCTTGCTTATTTTTTCTCCGTCTGGTTGAAGTAGCAATGGCACGCCAATCTGCTTCACATATCATGTGACATCACGTTCATCATTCACTTGACCTGAAGTGAATGGGCTGAGCTATGATACCAAGCATAGCCATTGCACAAATTTAGGGTACTGTGCTTTGTAAATATTGAAGAGGCGGCAGCATTCACCCACACAAGCAATGCAGAATGAATGCAGAAAAAGAGGAGGAGAGCATCAGACACACCTTCCATCCATCCAACCAATATATCACTAAGTACAGCTACGGTGCATGCAGAGAGCGACAAATAGTGGATTTAGCTGCAGGAGCTTAGTTTATTGTATTGCTGTCAACTCTGTCTGAACCTGAAGAGGGATTTCGATCGGCTCTACCTCTTTGGGTTCGGGCAGAGCATTGGATTTTGATGCTACAAAACAAAGCATCAGCTGCTGACTGACAGGGGGTGTCAGTATATTCAAACGGAGGCAGCCTTGTGGGGATGATGAGCCTGTTCTCAGGGGACAGGAGGAACGCCCCCTGTGCTCCCTGAGCATCATTAGCATAATGGAAGAAAGAAGGATTATTCGAAAATGGCGGCGCTAAAAGGAAAAGAAAAGTAGGATTAGAATAGCCTTTATAAAGGCTATTCCAATGTGGGGTCAGCAAAAAATGCAATATACCAATGATAGACTCCCTTTAATGCCAAAACCTCACCAGGTCAAAACCTTGATAATTAGGGTAAAGAATTCAAAAGAATTTGAAGCAGATATGGAGAAAGCTTTGGTTTTCTACTGCAGCTTTCTCTTGACTTGCATAAAATGTGAGGCAGATCCACTTAAAACTCAGTTCCAAATTCCAATTGCTTTTACCGGTAAGTATAGCAAACATCTTCACTAACTGGAATATTAGAATTAAGGCAGAAAAACAGTTCACTTATACATGAGATGAATATAAGATGGGATGGAAGTCAAGTTTCTTCACTGATGGAATGGCCACTCTAAAAAAATAAAAATTCATGTAGTTGAAAGATATAATAACTATAAAGGATGCATCAAAATCATAATATCTTACTAAATGTTACTTCATGGGAAACCCATGATCCTCAACAAAAACTACCTTTGCAAACAAATTAGCCACAGATCTGACATGTAAAGCTGTCTGAATGAATGAAATGCCAAATCTCATACTTTAGCATCCAGAAGATTGGTAAAACTTTTGATTTTTGGCATTAACTTACAAAAGGAGAAATTTCCACATGATTTTGATCCAGTTATAGAGGATTTCAACCAGTTGCCTATTGATAGTGGCTTTGAAGTAAAGATTCCGTGATATTCTAGCCTCTTCAATAAGTGATGCTTGTATAGTCAGTCATCGCCTCTTTAAGATCCATATCTGCCTGCAATAATGGCCAATACTTCTGTAAAATGTGTTAGCCCTCTGTATGATGAGTGTTGTAGGTCCCAATACTCCTTAAAATTCAGCCATTCTGGTCCTGCCAAAAGCACTGTGAAGGACTTTATTGGGATAACTTCTAGCTTAAGAATAACTATGCAGTATATTACACGGACAACAGACATCAAACAACAGAAATTTATTTATATGACAAGAGAAAGTACCCCGGGTTGCCCAGGTATAAAGTGTGGGTGCAAAGGATTCCACTGAAGTCAGGAAGATCAGCAGCCGCCTCTCTTCAATAGTTGTAACTGAAAAGTTTAACCCCTTAAGGACACAGCCATTTTTCGTTTTTGCATTTCCATTTTTCCCTCCCCACATTCCAAGAGGCATAACTTTTTCATTTTTCAGTTCACAGACTCACATGATGGCTTATTGTTTGCGAAACAAATTGTACTTTGTAATGGCACCATTCAATATGCTGTGCAATGTACTCGGAAGCTGGAAAAAAATTCAGAATGAGATGCAATTGGAGAAAAAATGCATTTGCGCCAATTTCATATGGGTTTCATTTTTTACGGTGTTCACTGTGTGGTAAAAATGACATGTTACCTGTATTCTGCGGGTCAGTATGAACACGGTGATACCAAATTTATATAGTATTTGTAATGTTTTGATACCTAAGAAATGAAAAACTTTGCAAAATTGAAAAAAAAAATTTGTGTCACCATATTGTGACACCTGTAACTTGTTCATATTTACATGTATGGAGCTGGGTATGGTGTCTTTTATGCGGGATTAGATGATGTTTTTACTGATACCATTTGGGGAAAGATTTTATGGTTTGATCCCTTTTTATTCAATTTTTTATAGGAGGCAAAGTGTTGAAAAAAAAGCTATTTGGCTATTTTGATTTTTTTTTCGCCGTTACGCCGTTCACCGTATGGGATAAATATTTTAATAGTCCGGGCATTTTGGAGCATGGGGATACCTAGTGTGTTTATGTTTACTTTTGTTTATTTATTTTTATATCTGATCTAGGGAAAGGGGGGGTGAACTTTTATGTTTTTTTATTTTTTTTATACTTTTAAAAACTTTTTCTTCTTGTTTTACTTTTATGTTCAGACCCCCTAGGGACCTTGAAACCTAAGGGGTTTGATCACTCATACTATTCACTGTGATACTACTGTATTGCAGTGAATAGTAAAATACATTCACCTCTATTAGACGCTGCCTCTGGCAGATGTAATGCAATGACAAGCCTGGGAGCCTTCAATAGGCTCCCGGCTGTCATGGCAACCGATCACCGCCCTCCGATGACGTTCAGGAGGGCGGCGATCGGTGAAAAATGGCGGCACGGTGGCGCCTGCGCAGTTTAGATGCCGCGGTACCGTTTGACCGCTGCGTCTAAAGGGTTAACAGCCACGATCAGTGCAGAAACCGATCGCTACTGTTAGTGGTGGGTGCTGCCTGTATTACACAGTCGGCATCCACAGTGTATGGAGAGAGCTCAGCTCCTGAGCTCTCTCCATACACCCCTTTACACACAATCATGTATATGTACGTTTTTTTGTTTTGAAAATGCATAAGATGTAATGGGGAATGATTTATATAAAGTGATGGAAAGGTAAAATAAGGCAGTTGCCTATAGCAACCAATCTGGTGTCAACTGCCCAAGGCCCCTTTCAAAATGAAACTACTAATCTGATTGGTTCCTATAGACAACTGCCGCACTGTACCTTCCCATGATTATTTACTAAACTGCATGACCTGCTACTGTAATTCCATAGCTCTGTTGCTATGAAACTGATAGCATGCAAGGAAAATTCATACGACTGCTGCGGTCCCTTCAAACAGCTGGTTAGGGGGACATCCCAGGTTTCGGACCCCTACTGATCTTTTAGTGGTGACCTATTCCATGGATAGGTCAACAATAAAAAGGAACTGGAATAACCCTTTAAAACATATTTTTCATGACTTAAGGGAAAAATTATGGAATGTGTCTCTATTGCGTTAGAGACAGACATAATCAGATACTGTAGATAACATACAAAAATTCAATAACTACAAAAGCATTTCTAAAACTGCAGTAGGAAACTACAAATGTAGAATTAGAAATGAATTATATAGTATTGGTAGTTTGTAGTATTCATGTACTGTATTTACAGCAATAGGGCTATTGATATTAGAGATAACAGAAAGAGAATCTTAGGATTTTATCATTATGCCTTTTTAAATTCCCAAATTCTATGCTGATTACTTTTTAATATCTTTATAGCAATTGAAGCTTGTTTTTTTCAGACACAGAGCTCCAAAATGATTTAATGCATAATAGTCTATCTGCCTACAGCAGCCACCGCTACATGGAGATTTGTAGCATATTGCATATTGTTTTACTGTTAAAATGAGTGTAGAAACTTTATGCAGTAAACTGCCTCTAGTGATATCTTCAAGTCTCCAAAAAATTATGTTTAACTCCTTCTTGACAGCTGTTGAACATGTATGGTAGATTTTGTGAATTTAAACATGGAGCTGGGTCAGGAGCTGAGTGATATGGTTTACATATCATGACATGATATAAAAAAAATTTAGTCTTTAGATCTTAAAATTAGGTAAAAACCAACCTCAGATGAACAACAACATATGGCAAGTTACTCTATGCCATTATTTATTTAACAAAAAAACAGGGCAAAATGCAGAAGCATTGTGTGAAAAATTAAGTACACCCTTACTGCTTCCATAGTAGTTAAGCGGGTAAGTAAGGCATCTTGCACACGACAGCCTGAGGCTCTTCTGATGGGGTCCGGGGCTCTGTTCCATTCCGATTATAGAGCATGTGCTATTGCATTGGAATACAATAACTACCCCTCCCCCCATTTAAGTCAATGGGGGACGGAAGGCACTCGGATGACACTTGGATGACACTCGGATTTCAGTGTCATCTGAGGGCATTAAATGGTCCGCCTCTCTACCTGCACACTCGGTAATATGCATGAGGTCTGACAGCCGGTTCCTGCTAATAAAGTGTCTTTAATAAATAGATAATCATCAATTGTGACCACCTCTGTGAAATCAGAAGTTTTGGCAGTTTACAGGTGTGGAGAATTCTGGCATGTGTTCACACATTAACATAATGCCATGGTAGACAGGCATCAGCAATGATCTTAGAGCAGAAATTATTGCTGCACATCAATCTGGGAGGGGTTATAATACCATTTTCAAACAATTTTAAGTCCATCATTCTAAAGTGAGAAAGATTATTCACAGCAAGTGGAAAACATTAAAGACAGTTGAGAATCGGAGGTGTGGCTTGGACCTAGACTGAGATGGCTGTTTGCTAGCAGAGCTCTTTCATTAAACCCATTAAACCAGCAACTTCCCAGTATTCATTCCCCACATTAATAAACCCTTTTTGGCTCCAACACTTCCTACAACACCCTAGAGATAACCTGCTGCGGCAAAAGAACAAAATCCAAAAAAAACTAATGGACTTTTTCTACAAGCAAGGCTCTCACCAAGATGGCGTTAATTCACCATACACTCCAGTCTTCACATCGTCGCCGAAAATGGTAGAGACCGCAGAAGAAGCTGCACTTACCCACTCTCCTTCTCATAGCTCTTCCGGTTCATAATTTGACAGAATGGAGAAATCACTGAACACAGGAGGCTCCCCTGCACAGAACCAGCATTCTACCAAGACAGATGGTCACAAAAGAAGGACATCCCATGTGCCAGCAGATATGTTACCTTAGGTAGGAGAGCTGTCTCTGAACTCTAGTACCCACTCTGCTCATGGACTCCCTGTATCTCCCTCCTCAAGTCCTGCTAACCCAAAGACAAACTGGAGTAGCAACTTTTGACTTTACTGGTTCAGTCCAATCCTCCATAGCCCAGATGCCACTACAGGCTCTTTAAAGGCAATACAAGCCACTAACCACATGGCTACTGAATCCTTCATGAAAGAAGTGATGTTGGCCTTATATAGCTCCATTCAAAAAGCTATCACATGAAGCGTTACAAATGTTACGGACACAATTGACGCTATTAGGAAATGCATCAGCCATGTTGAACAGAAAATGGGTGAGTTCTCAGAGGTACATTACACCCTTGTAGATGCCAATAATGACTTAAAGGAAGAACTAGAAAGCATTAAACTTAAAATGACTGACATAGAGGACAGAAGCAGAAGGAGCCATGTTAAATTCTGTAATGGTCCTGAATCTGTTGCAATATCTGGTCTGACCATCTATATACAAACTCTTATGACTTATATACTGTCACATTGTTCTCCTTCCTATTTGGTAATAGTCTGTGGACACAGACTGCTGAAACCAAAGCATTTATCTGACTCAATTCCTAGACATACCATTGTTCACTTCCACCTTTACCATATTAAGGATACATTAGTGTCCCTGAGCCATACCGTAACATCAAGCTTTTTACCGAACTGTCTCAAGTTACAATCCTAGCTTGCAAGAAACTATCCCAGGTTACACAAGCTTTACAACATAATGCAGTACCCTACAACTGGGGTTTTCCCACCAAAGTTATTGTTTTCAAAAATGGTGTATTTCACTATTTCATACCCTGGAAACATGGAATAGTGGAATTATTGAAGTTATGGAACATTGATGAATTCTCTGTTCCCATTGAGCAGCGTAAATCTCCACCTACTAAAACATCCAGAGATGTGAGCTCTCCCCCACACTGCTGATTAAGGTATACTACGTACAACACTAAATTTGGTCACAAATTCTTTGTTACCTGACCAGCAAACTGTTCCCCAGGTTTCTAATGAATTATCCTGTGTTCCTCAACATGTTGGTTTCTGTTTATTGTTCAATGCATGGGCTGGCACACAACACTTCTTATTCCATCAGCAATTACCCTACAGAAACTCCTATCAGCTGTATTCATTGCTATTAAGCAAACTGTTACCTTTTACCTGTCACCTTATTGCACTTATATGTAAGATCAATGTAGATGTTCCTATATAGCGAATATATATGCTCTAAATTCCTCTCATATATCTCTCATCAATAAAGTAATGAAAAACTCGTAAGAAAAATTTCAGGTAACTTTTTATTGTGTGGTGATTTAACTCTTCGTTGACCCATCAAGTTTTGTTTGATGTTTGCCATTGCACTCACATATAGATTTTATTCATACAGACATCATGCTTATTCCTGCACAGACATGTTCCTTTCTGAAAATAACACACTAGGAAATCTTTCCCAATGTGACAAAGGTAATCTAACTTGGTCCGATCATTCACCAATCACCATAACATTAGAAACCCCAAATTACCCGTCCAACACATATGTTTGGCACAACACTGTACATGTTATGTTCCTATCAACAGTCCATCACGCAGTCTCTACATAACATTTTTTCATCACAACATGCCTTCAACATCAGATGGCTTTCTTCTTTGGACCTCCCACAAAACTGTTGTTGTACAAGATATTTTTATCCAATATACTTTGAGACAAAAAAACCCCCCAAAAAACAACACCATAAAAAATGCATGACTTCCACGTACTATAGCAGTGCCTGAACAATCTCATAAACTCTCTCCAACTCCACAATTGTCAAAGATCTGACAGAGGCAAGAACCACATTACACAATCTGTTGTGCCTTGAATATGAAAAATAATCCACATCTCTAAAGATGTCATACTACAAAGACCAGCAAAGTAATGGCAAACAGAGTTAAGGGAGCTAGAATATAAACTAGAATACCATTTGTTTTAGAAATTGTTGCAAAACAAACTATATATACATCCCTGTGCTATAGCAAATAAATTTCATGAATACTATGGTAAACTATACAATCTACATTCAGACTGTGCAATCTACCATGAGCCAAATTAGACAATTTTTGTCCACCATCAATGTACCCTCACTCACTGAAGAACAACTCTAATCCCTATGCACTCCGATTTAAGAAGTTGGTTTCTAAAGCCATTAATTCCCTAAAATTAAATGAATCGCCTGGCCCCAATGGTTATTCAAATGAATATCTTAAACTATTCAAATCCCAACGTACTTGTCATCTTCACAATCTATTCAAATTGGCTATGAAAACAGGCTCATCCCCACCGAAGATGTTGAATGCAATGATTATAACCCTCCCGAAACCAGGTAAAACTCCTAATGTCCCTGAAAGCTTCCGCTCCATATCCCGTCAGATTTAAAGCTGTATACAAAAATAATTGCTTCTAAAAAAACACTTTTCACGGAAAGTCCGCAGAGGTTTCCTTCGCAGACTTTCTCATTCCATTATACCTATAGGGAAAGAGCCGGTATTTCCATAAGTATAATTGACATGCTGCAATTTCCAAATCTACGATGGTTTTGGAAATCACAATGCATGTATTTTTCCGCAAAGTGGGGATGGGATTTGCTAGAATCCCAACCACTTTGCTGTGACTGTAAAACACTGTGGTTTTTTTCTGTGACGTTTATGCAATGAGCAAACTGCAGCGTTTACGCCACGTGGGGTCCCAGCCTCACACTGCTTTATCAATTACAGCATCTGTTAACCTGTTCCTCACCAATAGAAGAGAACAGATTAATAGATTCTGTTATCAATTAATGTCACTCAAAATGCTTGTGTTCTCCCTACCAGGGCAGTGTGTGGCGGAGGCAGGGGTGTAGCTTTAGAGTTCACATGTTGGAGAAAGTCTCATGAGTAAAAATGGTTTTACAGGCGTCTATGACACCTATAGAGGTGTTCCTGCAAACTAAATTTTCAGCTTTATTTTTTCTTGAATTTTATGTATTTTTCTCTAAACATTGTTTGTGGATTGGATTTAATTAAAAATGTAACCCCATTTGTCTTCTACAGCTGCACAAGCACTACAGTAAAACATGTGGAAGACCTTTTATTAGGTAACCCCCTTTCATGTGGATGGCTCTTCCTCCAACCCTTCTCTGACTTCTCCTGAAAGAACTTTTAGCCGGGGCCCCACATGGTGTGGAGGAAAAAAAAAGGGGCATTTTCCAGTCACAGCAAAGTGAATGGGAAACCTCTGCGAACTTTCTGTCCAAAGCGCTGCGGGAACAATTGCTATGCGTTGCCACCGTGGTTTTTCCCACAGCGCTTATTTGCTGCGGGACGCTACGTTGGGCCTTAACCTTAAGCTGATTTATCAACACATCAAAGGTGAACTCTGATTTGGCCATAAATCAGCCTTAATATTTGTTTAGAGGAGTAGAGAAACTGGAGAAGGAATATGTTGCTGCTCTATTCATTTCTATGAGAGTGCTGAGAGCAAAGCACTGTACTCAGCTTCCCTTTGCTAGCCCCATAGAGACAAATAGAGGAGCAGTGTGAATGTATGGCCTCCCTTTCCTTTCATCTTGGGGACATGGGGGTTCTCAGCAGTATTACCCCATTTATCTATCAGTTATCCCCTATACAGTAGATAGGGAATAACTTTTAATTTTTGGAATATCCCTTTAACTTTACAGTAAAGCATCATAGAGCCTTGTGAGCATCACATTGTGTGACCATCCCCATTTGTAGTTGTAGGTCATAGAACAATATGCTGTCATGCACATGCACTTCCTGCTACTGCTGTTCTTGCTGGGTCTGCTCATAG
This sequence comes from Leptodactylus fallax, assembly GCA_947044405.1. Lineage (NCBI taxonomy): Eukaryota > Metazoa > Chordata > Amphibia > Anura > Leptodactylidae > Leptodactylus > Leptodactylus fallax. The sequence goes on along the minus strand of CAMRHE010000186.1, from coordinate 1,520,931 downwards.
AACTTGAATTACCAGCATGCATGCCAGTAATCCCTCTCCAGGCAATATTTGCAAGTCTGTATGCATGATTCATTTGATACACCCTATCTGAGCAATTAGATCCCTAAGTTGATAGTTTACCTGAAAAGGTAATTTTGTATACTGCTTAGTTTACTTAGTTTGACCTCAATTTGTTCCCTGAGTTTGTCCCTGCCTGCTGATATAATCTTCGGACTACCTGTTGCTAACTTAGGCCTGTTTCTAAGCACTGAACCTGTGCTGCCAGTCTTGACCTCATGCCTGTTTACTGATGCCGCATGTACTCTGCCTGCTCTGGTTGTATGTCTGACCTTGCATGTACTCTACCAGCCTTGAACTCAGCCCATATTCAAATTCTGCTCTTGTCTTACCCCTTGATGCTCTACACCAAAGTCCCTGACCTACCTGGTCAGTTGTCTCCAACACTGAGACTACTCCAAGAAGTAGGGGCCTAATGGTGTCCCTGGAGCAAAGTCAAGACCTCTGTATGGGGAAAAACAAGAGGTGTTGAAAAAAACTTGATTTAATCAATAGTTTTTTTTCTGATGACACATTCCCTTAAAAAGACAGAATACTCTTACTAATCCTGCTCTTATTTGAAACGCAGATAGATTTTTTCCTAGGACAGGGGTTAGCAACCTTTGGCACTTCATGTGTTGTGAAACTACAACTCCCAGTATGCATACTTGCTTGGCTGTCCATAGAACTTCCATAAGAGTGAAAGGAGCAAGCTGGAAGTTGTAATTTCATAACATCTGCGTCGAATTTTGAGACAATCATCGATGAACTAAATACATTAGCAGCAGTTGCACAAGTCTCAAGTCTCTCTGCTACTATGTATTAGCCTGGAGTCCAGATTGTTTAGATTAGAGATTATCCTGGATACAACTGTATCCTCTTCTCAGTATAGAGTAGGACTAGCTAAATACTGCCTTCGAATGTAAACAACAGTGTTCACATTGACTGGCTGCAAACAAATGAAAATTCTCCTGCAATATATTCTTATTGTATGAAATACTGCATTCATCTTGTCATCAATTGTGGCTTAAAGGGGACCTTTCAAGTCCTCCTGCACATGCAGGTTTACATAGCTCTAGAAAGCCGACAGTGCGCTGAATTCAGTGCACTGTCAGCTTTCCTGTTATGTGCCCTGGGGCTGGAGATATCAGTGCCGTTAGTTTCTGCACCGATCTCTGCCCACTGTCAGAAGGGCGTTCCTGAGGGTCTAGCTGGGCTGTAAGGAAACCCCTGACAGTATCGTCCATAGATTTGTACTGAGGGGGCGTTCCTCACAGCTCAGCATCAACGCTTGGTGGTAAGGAACGCCCCCTCAGACAGTACAGCGCTATGGACGAATACAGTTGTGGGGGCGTTCCTCACAGCCCAGCTAGACTGTCAGGAATGCCCTTCTGATAGTGGGCAGAGTTCGGTGCCGAAACTAACGTGCTGGAGGACATGAAAGGTCCTCTTTAATTCAATGGGTGTTATTCTGAGGTCTGACACTTTCCACCTCTGATTAGAGCTGTGAGTCACGTCCCCTTGCCAACTCCTGCCTGACAGAGTACAGAGCCTAAGTGGCACATCAGGCTCCAAACCTAACTGCATTGTTTGCTCAGGATTATTGAGAGCTAGAGAAAAAAATCCAACTGTGCTGGAATCAGTGAAGCAACAATGACAGATGCTAAGAATTGGAGTTGGAGAAGGTTGTCCTCTTTAGTAGGATTTAAAGATCAACATTAGACCTGTCTTCTTTCAAGTCAGGAAAGAGGCAGAAATAGGAGTGTCTGGTCAAAAGAAGAGGAGAGAGTATGATGTTTCTTCTAGTCTGCTCCAGAAAGTTGTCTGTATGTATCTTTTATTGTTTACTTGGTAGAGTAGGAGGTCAAGGGGTAGTGTAGGTTTGGTCACAGATGATAATGGTGTATTATAATTAAGCATTTTCTATGAGGAAAAGATGCCACATGATAGAGTACTATCACAGTCTGTAATGTATATGTATGTCATCAATCCCTATAGAGTCATTTACAAGAAAAAGTCAATGGCACTCTAGATCAGCAACAAAGTTTTCATGGGGTGTCTGGGTAAGGGATAGTCACTATTCTAGTTGTACTGCCCTACAGTAACAGTGTTAAAAAAATCTGGGAGACCTAGTCCTCCCAAATCCGTTTTTTTTAAATATTCGCTGCCTGTATATGAGAATGGGACTGTTTTCATTCCAGAAAAAAGTTGTGAATAGTTTTCTTAATTCTACGAAAAAAGCATCTAAGCAGCCATGTAAGGACTGTTCGCTAGAAGTATAAAATGTTAGAGGCTATATATGGCATTAGTAAATTCTACCCATCCTCAAACGGTAGGTATTTTGAGGTCCCCCAACTGATTCTGAATAGTTTATAACACTTTAAAGTGTAACATTGCCTTGGATTATTGTGTAGTCATAGCCCAAGGAAAGTGATGGCAATAGTAGGCCATTTATAAGTGGAGTTCTATTTCGGAGGAGCAATAACTGAGTGTTGTGCAGTGATGTTTACTATTTCAGACTTTGCAAAATAGACTTTCAAATTTGAAATGTATCAGAGTCTTAGAACAATGAGGGGATTGCTCAGGAGGAGTTGGCGATTATTATGTGCAAATCATCAGTGAATGCTGCTGTGGCATGTGTAAAGTCACTGACTCTAAAACACTCAATAACAGGATCTTGTCTAATTTTTTGTATGAGCGTTTTCATAACCAAGATAAAGTGTTGGTAAAAGGGGGCACCATTGTTGTGTGCCGTTTCCAACGCTGAAGGTCTAGGAATGGTTTCATTTACTCTGATTCTTGGACTTGAGTTGTGGTAAAGAGTGAGAATAGCACTAATAAGGGCATGTGAGATGCTAAATCTGTATAGGGTAGCTATAGGGTAAGGCCAACTGACCTTATCGAAGGCCTTCTCAGCACCTGTCCTAAAATGGAACAAGGGTGTTTTATAACTCGATGAGTTTAATCACCCCACCTTGTCCATTTTTAACAAAGCCCATCTTTTCTTTTCTGATTAACTTGGGGAGCAGAGGAGAATGTCTAAACAATAAGACTTTGCCCACTACTTTAAACCTGTGTTGAGCAATAGTATGGAGTTGAGGGGTTAAATCAATAATTGCAAGTGTTTCTAATTGCAGTAATGTCTACCACAGATTACTATGTATTTCACTTGTAAGTAATGGCCATCAAATTTTAAAAAATTCACTGGCCTAGTAAAATGTGCTTCTGCAGTCATTTTTTCATTTTTGCTTTTTAAATCCCCACCTTCCAAAGCCATATATTTTTTTCTATTCAGAGAGCTATATGAGGGCATATTTGTCATGGGACAAATTGTACTTCATAATGGCACAATTTAATACTTTGTACGATGTACTGGGAAGCTGAAAAAAAAAATTCAGAATGGGATGGATTTACAAAAAAAACTTAACTTGAGCCTAATTTTAATGAATTTTGTTTTTACGTGTTTACTGTGTACTGATCAGTACTATCACAATGATACCAAATGTATATAATTTTCCTATATTTTAATACCTTGACAAAAAATTATTGAAAAATAAAAAAAATTTAGTTTTTCTTTATACGTCCATGTATGGAGGCGTATAAGGCGTCTTTGTTTGCAGGACAAGTTGTACTTTTTATTGATATCATTTTGGAGATGTCTACTGTTTTGATCTCGTTTTATTTAATTTTTTTAAGGCAAAATTTAAAAAAATGGCTGGGTGATTTTTATTTTTTTGTTTGCTGTAGGTGAAACATTTTTAAATAGTTAAATTATATTTATATTTCAGGCATTTTTGGACAAAAGGATGACTATTTTGTCTATGTTTGTTTTTGTTTATTTATTTTATTTGTGATACAGGGAAAGAAGGTGATTTTGAATTTTTTATATATTTTTTTTTTTTTCAAAAACTTAGTCAAAACTGGGACTTTAGCTTAAAACTGATTTATTTTAGTTGGCTTTTGTAAAGCCCTGGAGTCAACAAAACAGAGGATTGACCGGAACAGACAAGTAATATTTGTTTTTTTAATTATGATATTGCAAGTAAACACCAAATTTTCCTGGGTAGAAATAGCCATATATGCTTCATATAATTACATTTAAAATATTTAATTTAAAATGATTTCACTTACAGGGGATTTTAATACTAATAAACAAGTCTTTACCAAGCATAATTTTGTAATGCAGTTACAAGATATCGCTCGGCTATGTGCTGGAAACTCATTAAGGTCGTTCAGTAACTTTGAATATGAACTTTAAAATTTACATGCTTAATATCAAAGATGTTATGGTTCATTGCTCACTATTTGTGATCACGATATTATTCAAATGTCTAGAATTCATATTACACTTGATATGGAGCCAGGCTGCATCACATACTAATGAAAGTTTTGGTGATTCTCCACAAAGTGCTTATCTGTTTGCTCCTCTGAATCTTTCAACTTTGTATACATGCAGTAAAATGTGAGTAGGTAACGTAACATTGATGAAAACAGTTTTAATATTAATGTAATAGTAATAATGTATAGTGATAATCTTTTAATATGGGGGATATTTTGAGATTTAACAACCAGATACTGTTTTAATTCACCTTTTAGTTTATTTGTGACATAATAGAAACCCTAAAATACTGTAAATGTTAGTGATTGCATGTTTGTCCTTTACTGTCTGACAGTTGAATAGCTCTTGCGCAGAAAGCTATTTACCCAACTCTCCTCAGAGGAGGAGGATTGGGCATGATAAAATTTATCATGACTGATTTTTCCTTCCTTCCAGTGGCGGAACTACCTCCGTTGCAGTCATAGCAGTTACAAAAGGACCAGTGACCTTAGGTGACCCGATGGACCACCTGCTGCCTCTTTTTTAACAGGCTAGTATCTACTAGATAACTTCAGCAAGTAATGGCCCCTATTTATTTACCAATCCTGCTCCAACCCACGGCCGCCTCCGCTTTCCCTTTAGCCATCCATGGAGGCTGAAGGGAGAAGCAGAGGCAGCCGTTGGCAGGAGCAGTGATTAGTTAGTAGGGCCATGGCACTTAAAGTATTTGTAAAGTATCGACTGAACCCTAAATTTTTGAAATATTTGTAATGAACACCATCGAGGCTACTGTGAGTCAATATACTGTATGAAGACTACTAAGGGACATTATACTGTATGGAGGCCACTATAGGCCATTATACTGTGTGGAGGGGCCCTTTCATTACTATAATTAACCAGTGATGTTCTGCTAACCTCTTTATTATGATACACCATTGGAATGAAAATGAATACTTCAAAGAGCATCCTCTAGCTACTGGAGAAGCAGTTGACTGTAGGATCATGCATATTGACAAGGGAAATGGTTACATTCAGTTGTTAATTTATTCGTACATTTCCAAAAGAAATAAAAAGTAATGTCACAAATTGAGAAATACCAGCATTTTAATAAAGCACATATGTCAGGAGAGATGACAGGTTCTATCTAAGAGGACTTTTAAAATGTTTACATTGGTGACAACTGACATCCAGGGGGGTTTCTGGGTGTTGTATAAATTAATTTAGAAATCATTTAACTATTCCTTTTGTCTTGTGCTCTAGTCTCCTTGGAGCCTTGGGCTGTAATAGGATGGCACAGACAAGAAGCTGTAATGGACCTGTTCTGCATTGTTGTGTTTGTGCTATGAGGAACGTGACAGTAACTGTAATACACAGTCATGGAGTATACATTGTTGCATTTTAAAGGGAACCTGTCACCAGAATTTTCACTACTAAACCCACAGCATTGCCAGCTTTGGCACAGCATATCATTTTTAGCTTTTCCTCTGTCATGTTGAAAATCACCATTTACCTATAAAAATCAGCTCAGAAGTCTGTATACAAATAAATGAGTCACCCTGTCCCTGGCCGAAAAACCAATTGGGATGGGGTCCAGGTGTCGGACCCTGATCCTGTGGAAAGGTCATCAGTTTCATGTCTTGGACAACCCCTTTAAGCATGGCCATATCTGTATGTACAAAACTGGCAACAAGAGATAAAAGTGAATCACACAAACAAACAAGGACTCATACAAGTATAGAACCTTTTAGAGACCAAGTGCCCAAACTGCAACCCAAAACCCACTAATTTATTGCAAAGTGCCAACACAGCAATTTAACCTTAATACTGTGCGGATGCACAATTGCGGACGGTTACGGACCCGCTAAATACGGTCGTGTAAATGGGGCTTTACAGAGCACCATGGAATTAATGGTGCTATATAAATTAACAGCAATAATAATAATAATACAAACAACTTTGTACTGCATTTGGTATACTTTTGAACAATTAATGTTCTCTATTTACATCACACAGGATCTGCTATAAAACAGATACTGTGTGATATAAATAGTTAAGGGCCCCACGCAGTACAATCTGCCCCATAGTGGCCCCCATGCAGTACAATCTGCTCTATAGTGGCCCCACGCTGTACACTTTGCTACACAGTGCCCCCTACGATGTACAATGTGTCCGACAGTGGTTCCCACGTGGTACAATGTGCTTCACAGTGGTTCCCATACAGTACAATGTGTTCCACAGTGGCCCCACACAGTACAATGTGCTCCATGGTGGCCCCTAGACAGTACAATGTGCTCCACAGTGACCCCCAACACAGTATAATGTGCTCCAGTGTGGCTCCCACACACTATTATATGCTCCAGAGTGGCCCCAGCACAGTATAATGTGCTCCAGAGTGGCACCAACACAGTATTATATGCTCCACAGTGGGCCCCCACACAGTATTTTATGCTCCACAGTGGGCACCCACACAGTTTAATATAGTCCACAGTGGGCACCCATAAAGCATAATATGCTACTTACCTGCACTCCCACGAAGAGCAGGTGAGTAGCATCTTCCTTCTATCAGTGCAAGCAGTGATGAATTATGTCATTGCATCTGCGTCGGTGCGCCCCAATCTAGAGTGTTTAAATAAAGAAAAATATTTAGATCATCAAGGGTTTAAAGATCTGAAAACTTTCCAATGGAACAAAAATACAATATTTTGTGTGTGTGTGCATGTGCATGTGGATGGGTGACATTTTTCACCACACACATTCATTTTACCATTCTAAACTGATTTGTGCAAAGCATATCAATAAAATAGACAATGGTGATTGTGACCTTGAAGTGACATACAAGGAGGACATTCATCATCATCAACTGGAAAAGACAAGCATTATCGGTTATACAATAGCATTACCTTCCACACATCAGGTTTGGCATAACAAACAATATAAAGACCCTGTTATGAGCAGACTTATTATGATGAGAATCCATTTATAACAATTTCATTAACATCATGATGAACTGTAGCAGGACATTTAAACTACTTGATATGCAAAGGTGAAGCTGTGTGATACATTACTTATAGCAAAAGATTGTGCATTTCCCTTAATACATTTTCCCAGCAAGACAAATGAGTTTAGACAAGTGCACGTATATTGTAGACCTATCAGTCTGAAGGGACTAACCTTTTACTCATACAGACATACAGCATCATTACACATGGATATCAGGAGACAAAGAAATGCACAGCAAGCTTGCTGTGTTCAAGCACATTACACAATCTTAATAAATGCTGTAAAGCAGTGCCTTATAACATGGCACATTATTTCAGTAGAGCTGGTTATCTCTTATGGGAATTCCTGGTGGTCCATACCATTTTTTAAACAGTTAATTGCAAGGATCTGTCTTTTGTGAAATTTGGTCTAAACATATCAACAGTAAAATTTCCACCAAAATACACAATACATGCACATGGAGTATTAAAGCTATATTTTGTAGCTGTAATATGGCTGCCTTGTGCCTGCAAGATCCCTTTAACCCCTTCCTGCTCCACTCTGTAATAGTATGCTGCTCAAATAGATAATTAGCATTCAGCGCGGTATTATTACTGCATGGTTTCTGAGTACCCTCCTCCGTGCCCTGGCTGCAGTATAGCTGTGATGGTTGCTGTCCCACACATCAGTCCATCACAGCTATCTGGTCAGAAACAAATGACAGCAGTCCCACATTGGCGATCACTGCCATTAGTCACTCACCAGTACAAGACTGTAGTTAGGGTTATCGTCAGGGAAGTTTACATAAAATTAGTTAGTGTTAACATCAGGAAAGTTTACATAAAATTAGTTGGATTAGTTAGGTTTAGCATCAAGGAAGTCTGAAACATCCGAAAGGAGCAATGCCGCCATAATAGAAAGCCAGGAAAGAAGTTGCCCCATTTGGACTCCAGATCCAGACAATTATGTGACCCACATCCCCATAACTTCATAGACCTTAGGGTGTTGCAGAGCAATTTATACACCCAGCAATACATCACTAACAACCCCACATCATTTCTTTCTCAACCCCAAAGGTGGACTGCTGTAACCTCTATAGAAATGGGCACATTCTGGGGACTCCAGTTGAACATGCGCCTTCTGAAGAAGCCACCCATTAGACAATTCTGGAGCAAGGACATATACTATACCCCATTATACTACACCACTATGTCCAGGATGTGTTTTGAGGTCATACTAAGGGTTCCTAGTCATTATTCAGGTGACCAGTGCCTATCCGAGATGACCCCAGTTTGACCATCTATATAAATAATTTCAGTGGCTCTTCCCAATGCCTATTGATGAATCATTCCTACATTTTAAAGGGGGGGGGGGCTTTAATTCCGCCAATATCTGCCAAGCAAGAGTGCAAGGTATGGAGAGAAGATGTATAAGCTGTGCAAGAGTGTATCAGGATATGCATAGAAATTTAAGATATATAAAGGGAAGGACACCAGAATTGATCCACCAGAATGCCCCATCCCCTCCCCTTCCTGGGAGTTAACAACAAAATTATGTGGGATTTGGTAATTTCCTTGCTAGACCAGGGTTATGACCTGTACCTGGATAACGTTTATACCAGCGTGGCACTCTTCAGCAGCATCACTTCCAGAAGTACTGTGGCATGTGGCATCATTAGAAAAAAAAAAGAGAGGCCTCCCTAAGACACTGCTTGGGCAAACACTCAGAAGGGGTAAGAGCAGGGATCAATATACCAGCAATGTATTGTGTGTCAAGTGCCTGAACAAGAGAGATGTCCTTTTATTGATAATACATGGCCACACCAGCACCCATGTACCAGGACAAGATACCAGTACAGAGACCTCCAAACCAGACTGCATCCTAGACTACAATAGGTACATGAGGGGTAGACTTGTCAGATCAAGTCCTAAAGCCCTACATTGCTGTGCCCAAATTGAGGGTGTGGTATGAGAAATTGGCTGTGTACAACTTACATACTGCACAATGCGTATGTATTACATTGATGTGCGTGCCAGAGGAGATCCTGGAGTTTTAAGAGGTGGTTTTCAAGAACCTACTTTTTAGAGACCTGGAAGGGGGCACTTTTGGAAGTGAGACCACACACATAGTACCAGGACAACACTTTCCAGGAAAAGTTCCCCAAACTAGCAAAAAGGTAAAGAGTCAAAATAGGTGCCGACCGAGGCTACTCTAAGAGGATAAGGAAAGATCCTATATAACAATGCTACACGTGCCCTGACAAACCAGGGCTCTGAATGAAAGACTGTTCATATAAACAGTATCATACATATCTTGATTTTTTAAATTTACCTTAACGTACACCATACAGCTTATGCTGCTTCATTCCATTCTGAGCCTTGCTATATGCGAAGGCATCACATAGCCACATGTAAGGAATTGCCATACCCAGGAGAACCCACAATTTATGAGATTTATGTCTTCAGTGGAATATGCTGGACGCAATATATCAGGCACTAAAATGGCTTATACTATTAGAAAATTGCAATTTTTCCCTCTGCACCATCTGTTGCGCATTACCTTTTGAAAACACCTGTGGGGTTAGAATGCTCACTACACCGATAGATGAATGCCTTAAGAGGTGAAGCTTTAAAATGGAGTCACTTCTCGAGTGTCTCAATTGTACTGGTAATTGTACAGTGCTGCGGAATATGTTGGTGCTATATACAGTCATGGCCAAAAGTTTTGAGAATGACACAAATATTCTATTTTCACATGATCTGCTGCCCTCTGGTTTTTATGTGTGTTTGTCAGATGTTTTTATCACATACAGAAATATAATTGCATTCATATTATGAGTAACAGAAGCTTATATTGACAGTTAGAATGAGTTAATGCAGCAAGTCAATATTTGCAGTGTTGACCCTTCTTCTTCAGGACCTCTGCAATTCTCCCTGGCATGCTCTCAATCAACTTCTGGACCAAATCCTGACTTATAGCAGTCCATTCTTGCAGAATCAATGCTTTAATTTTGTCTGAATTTGTTGGTTTTTGTTTGTCCACCCGTCTCTTGATGATTGACCACAAGTTCTCAATGGGATTAAGATCTGGGGAGTTTCCAGGCCATGGACCCAAAATATCTATGTTTTGTTGCCTGAGCCATTTAGTTATCACCTTTGCTTTATGGCAAGGTGCTCCATCATGCTGGAAAAGGCATTGTTGAGCGCCAAACTGCTCTTGGACGGTTGGGAGAAGTTGCTCTTGGAGGACATTCTGGTACCATTCTTTATTCATGGCTGTGTTTTTAGGCAAGACTGTGAGAGAGCCGATTCCCTTGGCTGAGAAGCAACCCCACACATGAATGGTTTCAGGATGCTTTACAGTTGGCATGAGACAAGACTGGTGGTAGCGCTCACCTCTTCTTCTCCGAATAAGCTGTTTTCCAGATGTTCCAAACAATCGAAAAGGGGATTCATCAGAGAAAATGACTTTACCCCAGTCCTCAGCAGTCCACTCCCTGTACCTTTTGCAGAATATCAGTCTGTCCTTGATGTTTTTTCTGGAGAGAAGTGGCTTCTTTGCTGCCCTCCTTGAGACCAGGCCTTGCTCCAAGAGTCTCCGCCTCACAGTGCGTGCAGATGCACTCACACCTGCCTGCTGCCATTCCTCAGCAAGCTCTGCACTGCTGGTAGCCCGATCCCGCAGCTGAAACACTTTTAAGAGACGGTCCTGCCGCTTGCTGGTCTTTCTTGGGCGCCCTGGAGCCTTTTTGGCACCAATGGAACCTCTCTCCTTGAAATTCTTGATGATGCAATAGATTGTTGACTGAGGTGCAATCTTTCTAGCTGCAATACTCTTCCCAGTTAGGCCATTTTTGTGCAGTGCAATGATGACTGCACGTGTTTCTTTAGAGATAACCATGGTTAACAGAAGAGAAACAATGATGGCAAGCACCAGCCTCCTTTTAAAGTGTCCAGTGGTGTCATTCTTACTTAATCATGACAGATTGATCTCCAGCCCTGTCCTCATCAACACCCACACCTGTGTTAATGGAGCAATCACTGAAACGATGTTAGGTGGTCCTTTTAAGGCAGGGCTGCAATGATGTTGAAATGTGTTTTGGGGGATAAAGTTCATTTTCTAGGCAAATATTGACTTTGCAAGTAATTGCTGTTAAGCTGATCACTCTTTATAACATTCTGGAGTATATGCAAATTGCCATTAGAAAAACTGAAGCAGTAGACTTTGTAAAAATTAATATTTGTATCATTCTCAAAACTTTTGGCCATGACTGTAGATAAAATGTATTATTATTAAATGTATTACTGGTACCTCAGGGGCCCTGCATACATAACTCGGCACTACAAAAGATTTCTAGCTACATCCCTGCTCCAGTAGTCCAAGTGGTGGTCCTTTCTTCATGAGCTCTGCTGTGTGCCCAGACATCACACAACAGCTACATGTAGGGAATTGCTGTACCCATTAGAACCCACGTTAAAATTTAAGGGTTTATGTCTCCAATGGCATATGCTGGGCAGAATACATTGGGCACCAAAATGACATATATGATAAGAAAATTGCAGTTCTCACACTGCAGAATTTGCTGTGCATTATCTTTTAAAATCACCTGTGGAGTCAAAGTGCTTACTCTACCCCTAGATAAAAACCTTAAGGGGTGAAGTTTTTAAAATGGGGTCATTTATGGGGTTATTTGATTAGCAAAACTAATCACAATATTTATTACTCTGATTCTACAGCATTTTTTAACCACAAATGGGGCATTGTTGTACTCAGGAGAAATTGTGTAACAAGATGGAGTCCTTTAGTCCATGGAAAAAAGGGCAAAAATTTTCAAAAAGTGTATATAACTGGAAAAATTGTCTTTTTTTTTCAACTGAATGGTCAAATTCAAATAAGTTCATTAAATTTCTGAGGACTGTGTTTGAATCAAGTTGCGCAGTAGGGCTATATATGGTATATATCTACTAGCCGCAGAATCAAAGTAATGAATATTGTGATTAGTTTTGCTGTTAACCCGCTCTTTGTTTTAGGAAAAACTGGACTGAAACGGAAAATGTGAAAAGAATGATATTTGTAAATTTCACCTCCATTTTGCATTCATTCCTGTGGAACATCTAAAGGGTTAACAATGTTTCTATACACTGTTTTAAATAATTTGAGGGGTAAAGTTTCTAAAATGAGATAATTTATGGGGGTTTTCTATTACATAGGCCCCAAAATCACTTCACAACTGAATAGGTCCATAGAAGTTGCTACTAAATTTATAAGCTTTCTAATATCCTAGAAAAGTAAAAGGACATTGAAAAATAATGTCAATATGGTAAATGTTAATTATTAACAATTTTGTGTGATATGCGTATCTGTGTTTTTACCATAATAAGTGAAACTTATGAAATTATGAAATTTTCAGTAAATTGTCTTTTTTAACAAACACAAAGTATAATGACCACATTTTACTACCAACATAAAGTACAAGTCACTACAAAAGCAACTTAAAAGGTTGTGTTAATATTCAGTGCCAATGTATAGTTATCAAGTTAAACTTTGCTACATCTGTAGTAAAGACGTGCCAGCAGTAGTCTGAGTTAGTTAAGGTTAATGAGAGCATTTGGTACAATCATACACATACACTAATATGTATTCTACCACATATATTGCAAAACAATTAAGACAGAGATTGGTTCACCTTTACCTTAGCTAAAATTTGGTTAAAAGAGCTATCAAAGACTTAGAAATTGATGGTCTATCCTTACAGTAGTCATGAATATCAGATTGGTGGGGGTCAAACACCCAGTACCCAGTATCAGCAGTCACAGTATTGCAGATCAATATTTATTCCCTTGAAGTACCTGGCATTGCCACCTTGTACTGATCTGTCTGCTACCAGCTCTGTATGCTGTGAAGATCCAGCGACTGTGGCAACTTACCAGTGGCGGTGACGGGTTTTGAGTCTCCAATGATCTGATATTGATGACCTACCCTAGGCATAAGCCATCAATATCTCTTGGACAACTCCTTTAATGAAATTTGGATGACACTTTTAATGACTTTATTTTCCCACGGAGCAGAAAGGTACCAAGATCTTTCCTGCATGGTCACAAATAGGTATATATACTGATGTATACTTTCACACAAGCTTTCCAATTTGTTTAAAGATTGCAGGTTATGTTGAAATTATAACGCACAAAACCATGTTTTGTTTAGAAAAGCTACTGAAATTGTGATACACATATCTGGACATGCCCATCCAAGAAGACAAATAGGGAGGACATAGTCTACTGTAACATTATAGAATATTTTGAGCAAAGATAAAAGGTAAGAAAAATCTTAAAATAAGCCAGATACATTTTTTGGTCCAGTTGCAAATCTTCCATCACTGTGCTTAGTGCATTCAGTTTCCTTTTTCAGCACTTTATCCCTGTCCACATTATTCTGTATGACTAGAGATGACTGTGCCAGGTGTGATTTAATGGTGGTTTGTGAGCTTTATGAATCACTAGTGGTCTGAAAGATCAGGCACTAGTATCAGGCTACAAGAACTCACAAATAGTTTCAGAGTTATATAATAAATGTTCCTTATTTGCATCTTAATTGGAAAAATGTAATAAATATAATTGTTAACTAAACAGAACAATAAAGTGATGCATAGTGAGTAGACCAGAGGCATGCGTATGAAATCCTTAAGCATTAAACATTCACATAAGAATAAACAAGCTGAGATCACAATAAAAATCAAGAAAGTATCTAAAAGTAAAAATTACACCTTTATATGTATATGCATTGTAGCTATGGTAGCTAACATATAGACAAACTATCATGCTGCAGAAGTCAATTTAACTCTGCTACATCTGTAGTGGAGTAAATATCATGGCTACAGGGGTGCGACGGCGATCGGGCCCGTAGGGGTAAGGGGCTTGCAGCCAACTGGAGATGGCCGGGAACCCGCAGCACCATGATAATGGTTGAGGAAAGCCTGAATTCCCAACTACTATATCCACCATACACCTCTGACAGCAGAGATTGGAACTCATCTCTGCTGTCTGTGGACAGTGCCACTAATGGAAAAGGGCCCAGCGCCATGTGATGTATGTACATGCCGCTGGGCCACTTTCCAATAGAAGCCTGTCCAAGGGAGGCGAGTAAAAATAACAAACATTTATACTCACCCCACCACAGCATCCAACAGTTTCCAGCGTCCCTTTCAGGCCTTTTCTGGTTTGCCACAGGCGTCACATGTGGAGGGCTTCGATGTCATGACATCAGTTTTCCCTACGTAACCACTTAGGCCCACCACAGGAACATGACGTCAGTTGCATCTTCAAACAGCTGAACAGCAGGAGTCCCGGGTGCTAATCTTTTAGACTGTTTGAACCCCTATAGATCAGCTGTTTCCCAGAGCACGCAGCTCCTGTTTACATGCTGGGTGCTGTGCTACTCACTCACCGTATTCTTGATAAGTGTAGTTACGTGTACTATGGTTATATCCCTTTCAAGTATCTGAGATACCACTGCAGCATCCATAACCATCACTATCAAGAATACACTTTAGGGAGGGGTTTAACTTTGCACTGGGGCCCACAAGACTTTAGTTACGTCACTGTGCAAACTATTTCCCCCTTTAAGGTCTTGGGTTTTTTATGTAGTCTGTAACTCTGTGGATATTCTCCATTGCCAAGCACCTTTATTGGTAACAGTGTTCTATTAAATTGCAATGGGGTCATTGGGTTACATTTTCTTCATTATCAATGGTTATGTCGCTACTTAAATAAACAGGGAATATTGAATGGCACTGTGATCAACACTCACACAATAAGTGAAGGCTTAATTTATTTTAAGAACAATTCCTCACCCTCTGATAGACAAATGTTTTCCTTCTGTTAGGATACAATTAAAGGACCCCACAGGGTTAACACAGGATATTGATTTTCCTAGAGTACTCCTTTTAAATTGTTCCTTTTATCCTTCAAAAGAAGACATGACTACAATCTTAAATTGAAAATGTTCCACATAATAGAATATCACTTGCTTAGTTAAGAATGCCTCGAAAATGCTTCAATCAGACATTTGACCTCTATTTCTTAAGAAATTCCTTAACAAATAGATGCTAATTTAATTCTTGTGTTACCATAGCAATGGCACATGATGTAAAGATAGTATATGCAGAAGCCTGTAAATTATGATTGCTTGTTTTTGGTGGCATGTACCCTGCTAACCTTACAAGAATATTGATTTTGGTAGTAAAGTATCAAAAAAGAATCATGCTGTTTTTTTAAACTGAATTGTTGCCTGAATTGGGCTGAATTGTCTAAAATGGGCTGAATTGCCCCTTGACAATACACAGATCTCATAGTGTTACCTCTGTTAACTGTGAGGAAATCTGGCAAAAAGTATCTAAGTTACCTGTAGCACCACCATTAAGAATCCCACACATTACACGGTGCCTATTCAAATCAATGGCTTGTCTGCATAGAGCAAGACAGGAATTCTCAGGCGTGAAATATGATCCTTGCAACCACTTTCCATGGTAGATAAGTGGCAAGGATCCTGAACAGAGGAACCATCCCCCATCTACATACTGTACATGAATTTTTTTTAAATGTACAACCCCTTTAAGATATCGTCACATAAAAGAGGACCTTGTATATATTTGGCTGGTACACAATGTTTCCTTTCCCTACATCTGGCATACTATTATGGCTGATGTTGGGTCTTTAAACATGTTTAAAGACCCAACATTCAACACAATATTATATATTATACAGCTGAGACCCAGTGGCAATGGCCACAATCAGAGCCCGTTCTGAGGTATCTCTTTACTGGTGGAGCTTACACGGCATCATGTTCGTGTTGATTGGCGTCCCCCAGAATGAGATCTGTTACTTTAGTAGCCTAGAACTTATTGAAGGCTCCTGGGCTTGTCATTAGTATAGTTCTAGTACAGAATGCCATAGCCATCAGCATTGCAGTGTATTGTACTAGTGATACTCTGGAGGGTGAGTCTAAAAATCAAAGTGAAAATTTTTTTAAAAAGTTTAGAATAATCCAAAAAAAACATATGTATGTATATATATATATATATATATATATATATATACATACATAGTATATATACACACGTGGACAAAACTGTTGGTACCCCTTGTTTAATGAAAGAAAAACCCACAATGGTCACGGAAATAACTTGAATGTGACAAAAGTAATAATATATAAAAATTCTATGAAAATGAACAAATGAAAGTCAGACATTGCTTTTCAACCATGCTTCAGCAGAATTTAAAAAAAAAAAAAAACTCATGAAACAGACCTGAACAGAAATGATGGTTCCCTTAACTTAATATTTTGTTGCACAATCTTTTGAGGCAATCACTGCAATCAAACGATTCCCGTAACTGTCAATGAGACTTCTGCACCTCTGAACAGGTATTTTGGAGCACTCCTCATAAGCAAACTGCTCCAGTTGTCTCGGGTTTGAAGCGTGCCTTTTCCAGATGGCATGTTTCAGCTCCTTCCAAAGATGCTCAATAGGATTTAGATCAGGGCTCATAGAAGGCCACTTCAGAATAGTCCAATGTTTTCCTCTTAGCCATTCTTGGGTGTTTTTAGCTGTGTGTTTTGGGTCATTATCCTGTTGCAAGACCCATGACCTGCAACTGAGACCAAGCTTTCTGACACTGGGCAGCACATTTCTCTCTAGAATCCCTTGATAGTCTTGAGATTTCATTGCACCCTGCACAGATTCAAGACACCCTGTGTCAGATGCAGCAAAGCAGCCCCAGAACATAACAGGGCCTCCTCCATGTTTCACAGTAGGGACAGTGTTCTTTTCAAGATATGCTTCATTTTTCCATCTGTGAACATAGAGCTGATGTGCCTTGCCAAAAATTTCGATTTTTGTCTCATCTGTCCATAGGACATTCTCCCAGAAGCTTTGTGGCTTGTCAACATGTAGTTTGGAAAATTCCAGTTTTGTCAGATTCAAGTCATTTCTGTGACCATTGTGGGTTTTTCTTTCATTAAACGAGGGGTACCAACAATTTTGTCCACGTGTGTATATATAGAAGAAAAGCAGTACAGTCTGCCAGCAACCATATAAAGCATGATAGGAATTTTCTTTATTCAAACAATAGCATCACAAACAGTGTGTGATGCTATTGTTTGATTAAAGAGAATTCCTATCATGCTTTATATGGTTGCTGGTGGACTGGACTGCTTTTCTTCTTTGTAAGTAACCCCAAATGGGATATGGGGTTCTGCTGTGCAACTAAGGGACTGGTTTTATCCCCATTATCTTGAATGCTGTCACAGAATTTTTTTTCACACTATATATATATATATATATATATATATATATATATGTGCGTGTTCAAATCACCCCCTTTCCCTGGATCAGATAGAAATAAAAAAAAACACATATAAATTAGGTATCCCCATGTCTAAAAAGACTAGAACTACAAACTAATAAAATTATTTTTTCCATATAGTAAATGCCATAGCAGGAGAAAAAAAAAAAAAAGACTGCCAAATAAATTTGAATAAAACGGGATCAAAATATCAGACATTTCCCTTATTTAGCCCCATGTATAGAAATATAAAATGATATGGATATCACAATATGGCAATTCGAAGAAAGGGGTTGAGATATAACAAAAACTATATACAGTGGGGAAAAAAAGTATTTAGTCAGCCACCAATTGTGCAAATTCTCCAACTTAAAAAGATGAGGCCGGCCTGTAATTATCATCATAGGTAGACCTCATCTATGAGAGACAAAATGAGAAAACAAATCCAGAAAATCACATTGTCTGATTTTTTAAGAATTTATTTGCAAATTATGGTGGAAAATAAGTATTTGGTCACCTACAAACAAGCAAGATTTCTGGCTCTCACAGACCTGTAACTTCTCCTTTAAGAGGCTCCTCTGTCCTCCACTCATTACCTGTAGTAATGGCTCCTGTTTGACATTGTTATCAGTATAAAAGACACCTGTCCACAACCTCAAACACACTCCAAACTCCACTATGGTGAAAACCAAAGAGCTGTGGAAGGACACCAGAAACAAAATTGTAGACCTGCACCAGGCTTGGAAGACTGAATCTGTAATAGGCAAGCAGCTTGGTGTGAAGAAATCAACTGTGGGAGCAATAATTAGAAAATGGAAGACATACAAGACCACTGATAATCTCCGTCGATCAGGGGCTCCACGCAAGATCTCACCCTGTGGGGTCAAAGTGATCACAAGAACGGTGAGCAAAAATCCCAGAACCACACGGGGGACCTAGTGAATGACCTGCAGAAAGCTGGGACTAACATAACAAAGGCTACCGTCAGTAACACACTACGCCGCCAGGGACTCAGATCCTGCAGTGCCAGACGTTTCCCCCTGCTTAAGCCAGTACATATCCGGGCCCATCTGAAGTTTGCTAGAGAGCATTTGGATGTTCCAGAAGAGTATTGGGAGAATGTCATATGGTTGGATGAAACCAAAGTAGAACTGTTTGGTAGAAACACAACTCATTGTGTTTGGAGGAGAGTGAATGCGGAGTTGCATCCAAAGAACACCATACCTACTGTGAAGCATGGGGGTGGCAACATCATGCTTTGGGGCTGTTTCTCTGCAAAGGGACCAGGATGACTGATCTGTGTACATGAAAGAATGAATGGGGCCATGTATAGTGAGATTTTGAGTGCAAACCTCCTTCCATCAGCAAGGGCAATGAAGATGAAACATGGTTGGGTCTTTCAGCATGACAATGATCCCAAGCACACCGCCACGGCAACGAAGGAGTGGCTTCGTAAGAAGCATTTCAAGGTCTTGGAGTGGTCTAGCCAGTCTCCAGATCTCAACCCCATAGAAAACCTTAGGAGGGAGTTGAAAGTCCGTGTTGCCCAGCGACATCCCCAAAACATCCCTGCTCTAGAGATCTGCATGGAGGAATGGGCCAACATACCAGCAACAGTGTGTGCCAACCTTGTGAAGACTTACAGAAAACATTTGACCTCTGTCATTGCCAACAAAGAATATATAACAAAGTATTGAGATGAACTTTTGTTATTGACCAAATACTTATTTTCCACCATAATTTACAAATAAATTCTTTAAAAATCAGACAATGTGATTTTCTGGATTTGTTTTCTCATTTTGTCTCTCATAGTTGAGGTCTACCTATGATGTCAATTACAGGCCGGCCTCATCTTTTTAAGTGGGAGAACTTGCACAATTGGTGGCTGACTAAATACTTTTTTTCCCCACTGTAAATTTGGTGTCATTGCAGTCATAATGACCAGCAGAATACAGCTAACATGACATTTTTTGTGCACTGTATATCACTATCATTGTGGACTTACAGGACCATATTTATTGAACAAAACAAGTGATCCGGCACTGGAGTGGAATATCCAGTAAAGACATCCAATTCAACATAAAAACTCTTCAAAGAACCTCAATGTCTGGCTGACATGTTTTAGAGTAAGAACTGTTTGTCAAACATGTAAGCCAGGCCTCAGGGTTTTCTGTATGGATCACTTTTATCATGTGATGTTTTACTGGATATTCCTCTCCAGTGCTGAACCACTTGTTTTATTAATTTGTTGTGGATCTGATTGATCCGAGTAGTCCTTCTACCAATGACAATATATTGAATGAAGCAGTAGTTAATATGAATGCCCATAGCTCCATTCAGTGTCTATGGAACTGACAGAGTGAAGTGCATAACTACTATATCTCCCAGTCAGTCACATGTGTAAGGGTGTGTACCCTGTGCCATATATTCGCTAAGACAAAATATGGTTCTGTATATGTGGCCAATCAAGGGTCTGTTCTAGGGGTTGATACAGAATTAAAAAGTTGTCATGCTGAAGAATTTACATCAAAGGCTAAAGCCCCACGTTGTGGAAACACAGCTTTTTTTGTTGCAGATTTTGTTGCGGTTTTTTGAGCCAAAGCCAGGAGTGGATTGAGCAGAAGGTAGAAGTATATGTGTAAGGGAATCGCTAGAGGAGCGATTCCCCAGTAGCTGCTGGACAACCCTTGGGGGAGGGGCACAACAAGACAGTGAGCCCTAAAGCTGAAAACCCCCCCACTGGCCCTGCCTCTTGCCTGACTGTCCTAGGTGAGAGCTGACAACTCGGAGCTGGTCCCTACACTGAATAAGTGACAACACAGAACAAACAACAAAAAGGGAGGTCAGAAAGCCAAGGGTTCGGTAACAGACGAGCAATGCAGTACAGAATCAAAATCCAAGAGAATAGTCAAAAGTCAAGGCCAGAGGTCAGGAATAGGAATACAGGTAACAAAAACAGCAAGGAGCTAAATCCAGAACGCAAGAAGCAATAACCAGCGACCATGTGAGGGCTGACAACCTGTTTATAGAAAGACAGGACCTGCCCCAGACTGGATTGGTAGACAGGCTGTCAATCACACAGGCAAGGCTAAGATTAACTGTTAGAGGAGCAGAGAGAAACAAAGATGCAAGAGACGGGTGTGGCTGAAATTCAATTACAGACAGGGGTATTAGGACAGTGTTCAGACTGAGCAACAAGAAACCTACGCAAGGAATCAAACTGAACACGCCTCCTTCGCCGCAGCGTGCGAGCAGAGGGTGGTGCAGAGACCCGAACAGGCAGAGACGTTACAATATGAGCTTCCTATATATCCTCCTTTCATTTTGTAGCCATTCTTGGCTTTGCTCAAAAAACCGCAACAAAATCTGCAACAAAAAAAAGCTGCATTTCCACAACGTGGGGCCTCAGCCAAAAGAAGGAAGGGGTTTTTCCTAACAGACCCTGGAATTTTTTTTCTGAATGCTGGCAGCTATGCCTTTAGTTTGGTAATTAAAAGGCCATTAACTAGTCATCCCTGACCTCCAGTTTACTATTATTTTTCCTAAATTACACTGATGCCATTTTATCCAAATTTTTCAATACTTTACTTTTTATTATTCATTAAATACTTTAAAGAGTTGCATCATATTGATTCATAAAATGCTCAGATTCTAATGACATCCACTTTTTCATTTAAGTGAATGATGGCACAAAGTCAGGCATTTTTATAGATGTAATCTCTATAATTAATGTCCTTCATGTGTACTTTTAAGACACTACCCTTTAAAATAAGCATTCTGTATATTTGCAGGAGTTAGGTCAAACCTTATTCTAATATGTCGTTAAGAAGAATTTATGTAATCAGTATTATTACCCTTGATCCTCAGAAGACTTTCCACTCGACTTGCATTTCAGCCTAAGTTTTTTCTTATGGTATCTTTTGCCAATCTAAAATGCAGTGCAAAGGCTCATCATAAAATTGTATTGATAGCATATTAAAATTTTATACATGCTGTCAGTGAATTATATATAAGCCTGTAACAGCTCAAAAATAGTATACTGAAGATATAACAGTGAGTAGCCTAAAATAAAGAGAAGCAAATGTGACTTGTTGATGTTCATTTACTTATATTTTCATAACATTTTAGTCATATTTATTCATAGAAATGAGTTTCTTATTATATACATTATGCCAATTAACCAACGAAATAAAGCTAACCATTGGGTCAGCATTATAGAGAGGTCACAAGTGGAACATACCATTGACAATGTCTGATGTCCCTTTAGTGACCCTATCAAGCCAAGAAGAGTTAGATATGTGACATTTACATGTGTGAATAATAATAATAATAATAATAATAATAATAATAATAATCATTTTATTTATATAGCGCCAACATATTCCACAGCATTGTACAACTTGTAGGGTTCAAGTACTGACAAAAAAAGATACATTACAAAGAAATAGTCAGTTCACACACTGGGACTGAGGGCCCTGCTCACAAGAGTTTACAATCTATGAGGTAGAGGGGGTGACACAAGAGGTAGCAGGGGCGGCAACAGACGTAGCATTGCTTGTACAATGGTCAGACAATTCTGTAATAGAGGTTACTGTCATTACACATATATAAAGCTGTATGAGCCATCATCGGTCGTGTCCTTTAACAAGCAGATGGTGCCTGGACACATAAAGTTAGTCTGATACGGCATCATATCCTGTGAGGTAATGTTGAAGCATAAACAAAGGAGGGTATATTTTAGGGAAGGGCTTACATTAGGAGTTGGGATAGGCCTGTCTGAAAAGATGTGTCTTTAGTTTACGCTTGAAGCTGTGGAAATTAGGGGTTAATCTAATAGTCCGGGATAGAGCATTCCAGAGAAGTGATGCAACTCGGGAGAAGTCTTGTATACGAGCGTGGGAGGTTCTGATAATAGAGGATGTTAATCTTAGGTCATTGAGTGAATGGAGAGTACGGGTTGGGCGATAGACAGAGATGAGGGAGGAAATGTAGGGAGGTGCAGCATTATGGAGAGCCTTGTGGATGAGGTTGATAAGTTTATATTGTATTTTGTATTGAATATGCAGCCAATGTAGTGACCCGCACAGACCGGAGGCATCGCTGTAGCGTCTAGACTGATAGATGAGCCTGGCCGCCGCATTCAGAATAGATTGTAGAGGGGAGAGTTTAGTAGGGGGAAGACGGATTAGTAAGGAGTTACAGTAGTCAAGGCGAGAGTGAATCAGGGCAACAATAAGTGTCCTTAGTGTATCTGTGGTAAGGAAAGGGCAGATTCTTGAGATGTTTTTGAGGTAGAGATGACATGAGCATGCGAGTGATTGGATATGGGGGGTGAAGGAAAGGTCTGAGTCAAACAAAACCCCGAGGCAGCGGGCATACTGCCTAGGAGTTATGGTAAGGCCAGAGACTGCAATGAAGATATCAGGGACAGATCTATTAGATGATGGAAACAGCAGTAGTTCAGTAATTCTTTTGAATTCTAATGGAATCACTGGTTTGACTCCATATCTTCTTGACTCCCATAATCTCCATAACTTCCACAGACTCAGCTGAGAGGGCCAGAACCATGTGCATCACTGTTTCCTAAATGTGCATGGGATCAGGGTTTAGGTGGAAGAAAGGGTTCAGGCAGCACTCAGGTTGTAGATCAAGAAACAGAAAAGGGTCTGACCACCACCCCACGTGTTACAATTGAATAAACAAAGTTAAACCGCACTCCAAAAGGTTATGCTTCTAGTTAATTTAATTAAGATGAAGATACGACATTTTCGGTAGTGAACCCTTCGTCAGACAACAAAAAAAATAGTTGAAATATGTGAAGGAAATATTATGTGAGGTAACTTGTTGATGCTGAACCTGGACCCTGGCACCCAGAACCGCTGAACACACATCACACTGGATCACCCGGCACCAGCATACCTGACCACCTGGTCCCATTCCTCAGTACAGCAAAACGGCAAACCAGCCATGTAAAACTGGAAGTCAACATGTATTAGTGCCTCGCGGGATGAAATTCTCTATCTGAGGTGTGTCAGCAGGTGGAACCTATCCTTTTCATCTACAGGAACTCAGCATCAACAAGTTACCGGGCCTCATTTAATATTTCCTTCACATATTTCAAAGTCATGTGGATTCAACTGAATGCTCCTCTGACACCCTGGGAGACATGATACAGGATTTACTAATGCAGAAGGGTTATCAAACATGCACAAGCAGGAGGAGAATGGTTTAACAGAAACCCAAAATGGTGCCTCAGTGTAGCAGAATACTCAAGGTATGTCCCCCCAGAGAAACACTGGGGAATTCTGTATCCCAAGGCCACCTGCTTCTCCTAATAAAGAAACCCCTTTCTTGCCTATAGCTGCTGACCCTTGAAGAGGATGATATGCAATGATATGATCATTGAAGAGGAACTGTCTGATGAACAACAATAGCTCAGTGAAGTTATCAGTGCTGTAACTGATTCATCCATATCCCCCAAGGATGTCTCTGACAAACCTGAGACCATCACAACTAATATCTTTAAGGTTCTAACTAACTTTAGCAAAGTCTTTAAAACATTTGTCCCATACAGTAAATATCAAAATGGCTGAATTGCTGTTATTTCACCACTTTTGCCTCACAAAATAATGGAATAAAAGGTGATCAAAACATCATATATTCCCAAAATGGTATAAATTTTAAAATGTATATTACCCTGCAAAAAAAAAAAAAAAACACATTACACAGACAATGGAACAAATGCCAATTTATTAAAGATCCCAGACTAGAAGCCAAGTTATTTAAGATACAAGACAAAATGACAAGCTATTACAGACCCCATATTACAAACAAAAATTATTATTGACCGCAGATCAGACACTATATTAATACATACCCAAGATTAGATGCCAAAGTCATACAGAATCCTGATTAGACCAATTTAATATAGACCCCATATTAAATGCCAAATTATTACAGACCACAGAATATATAGAAAATTAATACAGACCCCAGATCAGACCTGAAAGTTAATATAGACGCCAGACCAGACATGAAAATTAATTTAGACCACATGTAAGACAATTATTGCAGGCCTCAGACCAAACAATAAATTATTACAGACCCCAGTTCAGAAAATAAATTATTACAGACCTAAATTCATACCTCAAACCAAACTAATTAACCAAAAAAAATGACTCACCTTTGTGCTCCTGGAGCTGGATGACGTCAGCGGTTTGAGCTCCAGGCACCACACTTGCTGTATACTACTGATGCTGCACCCTGATGCCAGTTGTATGCACCAAATATGTCATGACCAGTCACCAGTGCAAAGCAGGAGCAGATTGGGAAGCTGTCAAGCTGTAATTCTGTTGCCAGCTATACTGCTACCCACATCGCCTGTACCAGTGTACTCTTCAATCACTGATGTACTGATGGAAGTGCTCTCTGATTGGCATTAGCAACACTGCATTTTTTTATTTTTAAAATAAAATTGTACTCTGCTTGAGCAGTGGGGCAGTGGTATCCAAGGTGGTCAATTAACTTCACCTATTCCTCTTCCCTGCCCTTGGTTAGTTGATGTGGTTAGCTTGTTGCTTCTTGGCCCTAGTTGGGATCCTTTTAAGGCTAAGGCCCCAAGCAGCAGGCTGCAGCAAAAAAAGCGCTACAGAAAAAACCACGGCGGCAACGCATTGCGGTTTTTCCTGCAGCACTTTTCACAGAAAGTCTGCAGAGGTTTCCTCTGCGGACTTTCTGCTTCCATTATACCTATAGGGAAACCGCTGGCGTTTCCGTAGGTATAATTGACATGCTGCAATTTCCAAAACCACAACGGTTTTGGAAATCACAGCATTTCCGCTGTGCGTATTTTTCTGCAATGTGTGGATGGGATTGGCTAGAATCCCATCCACTTTGCAGTAAATGTAAAACGCCGCGTTATAAATTCTAGGCAATGTACAGTGCTGGCCAAAAGTATTGGCACCCCTGCAATTCTGTCAGATAATACTCAGTTTCTTCCAGAAAATTATTGCAATCACAAATGCTTTAGTAATAATATCTTCATTTATTTTGCTTGCAATGAAAAAACACAAAAGAGAATGAAAAAAAAAGTCAAATCATTGATCATTTTACACAAAACTCCAAAAATGGGCCGGACAAAAGTATTGGCACCCTCAGCCTAATACTTGGTAGCACAACCTTTAGACAAAATAACTGCGAACAACCGCTTCCGGTAACTATCAATGAGTTTCTTACAATGCTCTGCTGGAATTTTAGACCATTCTTCTTTGGCAAATTTCTCCAGGTCCCTGAGATTTGAAGGGTGCCTTCTCTAAACTGCCATTTTGAGATCTTTCCACAGGTGTTCTATGGGATTCAGGTCTGGACTCATTGCTGGCCACTTTAGAAGTCTCCAGTGCTTTCTCTCAAACCATTTTCTAGTGCTTTTTGAAGTGTGTTTTGGGTCATTGTCCTGCTGGAAGACCCATGACCTCTGAGGGAGACCCAGCTTTCTCACACTGGGCCCTACATTATGCTGCAGAATTTGTTGGTAGTCTTCAGACTTCATAATGCCATGCACACGGTCAAGCAGTCCAGTGCCAGAGGCAACAAAGCAACCCCAAAACATCAGGGAACCTCCGCCATGTTTGACTGTAGGGACCGGGTTCTTTTCTTTGAAGGCCTCTTTTTTTTTTCCTGTAAACTCTATGTTGATGCCTTTTCCCAAAAAGCTCTACTTTTGTCTCATCTGACCAGAGAACATTCTTCCAAAAAGTTTTTGGCTTTCTCAGGTAAGTTTTGGCAAACTCCAGCCTGGCTTTTTTATGTCTCTGGGTCAGAAGTGGGGTCTTCCTGGGTATCCTACCATAGAGTCCCTTTTCATTCAGACGCCGACGGATAGTACGGGTTGACACTGTTGTACCCTCGGACTGCAGAGCAGCTAGAACTTGTTTGGATGTTAGTCGAGGTTCTTTAGCCACCATCCGCACAATCTTTCGTTGAAATCTCTCGTCAATTTTTCTTTTCCGTCCACATCTAGGGAGGTTAGCCACAGTGCCATGGGCTTTAAACTTCTTGATGACACTGCGCACGGTAGACACAGGAACATTCAGGTCTTTGGAGATGGACTTGTAGCCTTGAGATTGCTCATGCTTCCTCACAATTTTGCTTCTCAAGTCCTCAGACAGTTCTTTGGTCTTCTTTCTTTTCTCCATGCTCAATGTGGTACACACAAGGACACAGGACAGAGGTTGAGTCAACTTTAATCCATTTCAACTGGCTGCAAGTGTGATTTAGTTATTGCCACCACCTGTTATGTGCCACAGGTAAGTAACAGGTGCTGTTAATTACACAAATTAGAGAAGCATCACATGATTTTTCAAAGGGTGCCAATACTTTTGTCCACCTTTTTATGTTTGGTGTGGAATTATATCCAATTTGGCTTTTTGACAATTCTTTTTGTGGTTTTCCATTGAAGACAAATTAAATGAAGATATTATTACCAAAGCATTTGTGATTGCAATCATTTTCTGGAAGAAATTGAGTATTATCTGACAGAATTGCAGGGGTGCCAATACTTTTGGGCAGCACTGTAGCTGCTCCATTTTGCATCATCAGATCAGATAGAGAACTTGAATTAATTCCATATAATAGTCCATGAGAAAACAAAGCAGGTTGAGAGGAAGTCAGATCATTTTACTAGTCATTGTGCGTATTTTAACCCCTTAACGACCCAGGACATAATAGTACGTCCTGAGTCGCATGACGATGTATGGAGAGCGCTCAGGAGCTGAGCGCTCTCCATACACCGCGGGTGCCGGCTGTATAATACAGCCAGGACCCGCAGCTAACAGCAGCAATCGGTGCCTGCACCGATCGCAGCTGTTAACCCTTTAGATGCCGCGGTCAAATGCGACCGCGGCATCTAAATTGTGGAGCCGACAAGGGCGCCGCCATTTTTACCTCATCGCCGCCCTCTGGAACGTCATCGTAGGGCGGCGCTTGGTTGCCATGACAGCCGGGAGCCTATTGAAGGCTCCCAGGCCTGTCATTTCAGTATAGCTATTACACGATGCCAGAGGCATCGTGTAATAGCAGTGAAGGCATTTTGCTATTCACTGCCATACAGTAGTATGGCAGTGAATAGTATGAGCGATCAGACTCCCTAAGTTTTTAAAAGTATGTAAAAATTAAAAAAAACACAAAAGTTCAAATCACCCCCCTTTCCCTAGATCAGATATAAAAGTAAATAAACAAAAGTAAACATAAACACATTAGGTATCCCCGCGCTCCAAAATGCCCGAACTATTAAAATATTAAAATATTTATCCCATACGGTGAACGGCGTAGCGGGGAAAAAAAATCAAAATGGCCAAATAGCGTTTTTTTCAACACTTTGTCTCCTATAAAAAATTGAATAAAAAGTGATCAAACCATCAGATCTTTCCCCAAGTGGTATCAATAAAAACATCATGTTGTCCCGCATAAAAAGACGCCTTACCCAGCTCCATACATGTAAATATGAAAAAGTTACAGGTGACACAATATGGCTACGCAAATTTTTTTTTTCTATTTAGCAAAGTTTTAAATTTTTTAAAAGGTATCAAAACATTACAAATACTATATAAATTTGGTATCGCCGTGTTCATACTGACCCACAGAATACAGGTAACATGTCATTTTTACCACACAGTGAATGGTGTAAAAATTAAACCCATATGAATTTGGCGCAAATGCAGTTTTTCTCCAATTGCACCTCATTCTGAATTTTTTTCCAGCTTTCCAGTACATTGCACAGAATATTGAATAGTGACATTACACAGTACAATTTGTTTCCCAAACAATAAGCCATCATGTGACTCTGTGAACTGAAAAATGAAAAAGTTATGGCTCTTGGAATGTCGGGAGGGAAAAACGAAAATGCAAAAACAAAAAATGGCCCGGTCATTAAGGGGTTAAACAATAAAGTACTATTTTTATAAAGAATGGGACACTTTAGGCATCTTAATAATTGATAAGGTTGATACATTAAAACCTCATACAAAAATGTTTCAATCCAATGAACTCAATTAGAAATTAAGACTTCATGAGCATTATAAAAAGCAAGGTTATTATTCATATAATCTTTTGAGAACCGCAGAAATGATAGTATATAGCAAATAAGCACAAAAAGGTGCAGTGGTGCACAGTAAATTGGTAAGAGGAGGCACTAGAGCTCAGTGAATAGACCCTGCAGCTCTCTGCACTTCACAATTGCGGCATCTGCTGAGTGTGCTTACAGTGGTAAATGATGAAATGAGAAATGAATTAGGAAACTGGTAGGGATAATATAATCTGCATATATCAATTCCAAGAGCGTTAAATGCAACATTTACATTACACTTCAATAGCCCTTAGAGTTCTTAAATCAGTATTTAGTACTACGGAAAAAGGGCATAGTGTATTATTTTCTAGTAACAAGATTATACATTGTGTCAGTTTAAGCTATTTGTTATTATTGAAAACAAAATAATTTAATGTGCTACAGATATGGTAACACAAAAGTTTTAGACGGGTAAAATGCTGCAAATAAGAATGCTTTCAGAAATATTAATAGTGTTTTTTCCCAATTAACAAAATGAGTGAAAGAACAAAAGAGAAATCTAAATCAAATCAATATTTGGTGTGTTACCGCCCTTTGGATTAGAAGTCCTGGAAGTGATGATATGGCCCCCACATAGCCCTGATCTCATCATCCAATCTGTCTGGGATTATATAAAGAGACAGAAGGATTTAAGCAAGCCTACATCCTCAGAAGATCTCTGGTTCATTCTCCCTACCGAGTTGGTTCAAAAACTGTGTGCAAGTGTACTTAGAAGAATTGATGCTGTTTTGAAGGCAAAAAGTGGTCGCACCAAATAATGATTTGATTTAGATTTCTCTTTTGTTCATTTACTTCATTTTGTTAATTGAGGAAAATTAACACAATTTTTAACACTATTTTGAAAGCTTTCTTACTTTGTAGCATTTTCCCCCACACCTGCTTAAAACATTTACACAATACTGTATATGATATAAAGCTTTTTATCACAATGGGGAATATTTACTAATCCTACAATATTTCATTTTTAGACAGTGGAAAAGTTGACAGTCTTAAAATGTGCCATATTTATCACAATAGTTGACATTGGATGATAGACTGTCACTATACAGCTAATAGAATGAGGATGTATGACAGCATGTCTTGGTATATTGACCATTTAGTGCTTGGGAAAACTTCTACTTTTAACTCACTGTGCCGTCTAGTTCTCTCTGCAGACTGATAGTTATTTTGGAAAGCAGTAGGTAAATATAGAGTTGAATCTCTTCCATGAGATTTTTGTGGCAGATAATGGTGCCACTAAATGTTGTAACCATATGAGGGGTGCTCCAGATCCATAGCCCTATGTCTCTTGTACACCTTTATACTCTTATACACTCTTAGACACTGTGCTGTTACTTTATTCCAATCCTTGGACTTCTTCACGCCTTGCAGCCCATCCACCTGCTTTTTCCTTTGGGGCAAATTTGTGTCATGATTCTGAGCAAACTCAGAACCATGCTTAATTGAAATGGCAAATTAACCAAATTAATCTAATAAAGTGTTCAGTTCCTCTCTTATCTGTTCCCTACTCCTTCCTAACATACATTAAAAGATAAGCTAGAAACAGGGGATCAATGTAAACCCTTCCTGCCTTGATTTTCAATTTTAGTTCTTGACTTCATGCGTTCTAAATCCCATAACTTTTTTATTTTTCCTTTCAAAGAGCCATATGAGAGCTTAATGTTTGTTGTACTTCATAATGGTAATATATAATATTCCATATGATGTACTGGGAATCTGGAAAAAAATTCAGAAGGGGGGTGGAATTGGAGTAAAACTGAGTTTGTGCAACTTTCTTATGGGCTTTGTTTTAACATTGTTCACTTGCCAAAATTATATTTTTAACCCCTTAAAAAAAATCCAAATGTTTGCAAAAAAAACCCCAGATTCTGATGTACTTTTTAATTATACCATTTTCGGGAATGTCTGATATTTTGATTACTTTTAATTCAAATTTTCAAGGGAGGCAAAATGGTGAAAAATTGGCGGTTTGGCTCTTTTGATTTTTTTCCCACTATGGAGTTCACCATATGGGATAAATATTTTTATATGTTTGCAGATTGTTGGTTTTCAGACATGGAGATGTATAATTTGTTTATGTTTGTTGTTGCTTGTTTATTTTTATTTAAAATCTAGGGAAAGAGGGGTGATTTGAATTTTTATTTTTTTTATATTTTTAAAAAAATGTATTAGCCCCCTAGGAAAGCTGAACCTGTAATCTTTTGAACTCATGTCACATAGAGTGCAATACAATTGCCTCAACAGCTATATTGCTATGACAAGACTGGAAACAGGACAGCTTCTTCAATCTCACTCTGTGGGAGCCGTCCTACACCGCATAAGGTACCGGAGCAGGTGTGGACTCGTAAAGTGGGCCTCCCAGGCACTTTGGGAGGGAAGTCATACAAAGCAATGCAATTAGACTCGGGTCTCTGCTGTACAATATAGCAGAGATTTGGTGTCTATGGCGGCAGCTCTGCCACCATCTTTAAAGACCTGGCATCCACCGTACTATTACGGGGGATGTTAGGAAAGGGATGAGGGATTATACAGGATGATAGTACATAAGGCTTGTTCACTTTTTCCATGGAGATGCATAGATCTGTACTGCAACTGTAGACACAGAATAATAGAACATTTTTAATGAAGATTATAATATTGCTACATTTTCCCCTTCAGTTGCATTGAGTGATTACAATGTGGTTGCAATGGTGTACATATTCTTTAAAGCTAAGGCCCCCCGCTGTGGAAAAGCGTCTTTTTTGTTGCAGATTTTGCTGTGGAGTGAATTTAGCAGAAGACAGAAGTATAAGTGCTTCCTATGTATGTCCCAATTCTGTTGAATCCACTCTTGGCAATGGCTCAAAAACTGCAGAAAAATCTGCAACAAAAAAGCATCTTTTCCTCAATGTAGAGCCTCTGCCTAAAGGGATTTCTGGGCTTTTTTTTTAGCTTATCCTCAAGATCCTTTAATTGCTCTATAAATTATTTTTTGCCTGTATACTCATGGCTAGAGATGAGCGAATCAAAGCTGCAGAAGTGGAGTTCGATCCTAATTTCAGGAAATATTCGATTCGCATCAAATCTGAATTTCCTCACGCTTCGTGGTAACAATTCGCATTTAGTTCAAAATGGCTGCTCTACATGGGGCAAGGAACTCTAGCAATGTGGGATCACCCACAATGTCATGCGTGCAGCCGATCAGCAGCCAGCCCTGTGAAGTCACATCCCTTTAACCCCTTCGCGAGCGCACACAGCATGTTTGACCGCTGCACCCAAGGTGTTAAATCCCCCCGATCGGTTATGGGCATCCAAGGGGTTCCGCCATTTTGCCGCCCACCCCGGCTCTCTGCAGCCAATAAATAGCTGTTTTTGGTATACGATTCACCGTGATTTAATTCGGATTCAATAGAATCATATTGCGAAATTCGCCGAATCAAATTTTTGAATATTTCGCTCATCTCACCTCATGGCATTTACTGATTGCACTACTGGAAAACTCGAACTTTAGTGCTTGAGTAAAGAACCTCTGTTCTAATACTACCTACAAATACAATATGGTCAGTGTGCTAAGCTAAGGTCATAAGACACTGAGGGACTGTTTTGCCCACTGACTTTAGCTGTCAGACAGTAAAAGTCCTAAATCTGCAGCAACATCTTTTGGGTTTGCTGCAGTTAACTCTTCTACTCCTGCAATCTAGCCGAGAAGGTCGAGTCTCTGCCTGGGGAGAGGACAGAAGTAGTTTATTACAACTTCTGCCTTCTCCTTTACACACTACACAGCGCTGAATCAGAGTGAATCAAGGCAGTGGCAGGGCTGTGGCTTCTATTGCATTGGTGTCTACTTGTGTAATCAGAGCTGCTGGATCTTATCGGACCTAGTACAGCTCTACCAATAGCTGTTGTTGCAACAGGATATTGTTTGACCTTGTAACTGGACTATTATAGATGCCCTGTTACAGTTGAAAACTAAACATTAAAGGGGTTGTAGAGAATTAGAAAACATGGCTGATTTCTTTTTAGGAAGTGACATCTCATCTGTTGGTCACATGGCCATGCTGCAGTTCTATCTCATTCATTTTAATGGGACTTAGCTGTGGTATTGCCAGATGTTACAAAGTTTACCCCACATAAAAAAAACAACAAAATCTAGTAAAGATGTAAATTATTAAATAGCCCTATGAGTCACAAAAAAAATCTGACATTACAATATTCTCTACCCCAATTTTTTTTCTTAAAAAAAAAACAAAAAAAAATAAAAAAAAAAAACATATACATATAAATGTATACATTACTGTGAAAAACATACACATTAGGTATCCCTGTGTCTGAAAATGCCCGGTCTACAAATAAAAATATTTTTTCCTGTAGGGTGAACGTCATAGCAGGAGAAAAAAATCCAAAGTGCTGGACCGCCGTTTTTTTCACTGTTTCGCCTCTGATTTGAATAAAAAGTGATCAACGGAATAGACATTCCCAAATATGGTATAACTAAAAAGTACACCTGGTTCCAGAAAAAAAGATGCCCTATGCCTTCCCGTACAGCGGCAGGGTCACCTGTCAATGCGGCCTTGCAGCTGTTGCAAAACTACAACTCCCATATATTAAATATTTTACCACATTTTTTTGCTTCAAAATTTTTTTCCCTATTTTCCTCCTCTAAAACCTAGGTGCGTCTTATGGTCCGGTGCGTCTTATAGTCCAAAAAAACGGTATGTCAACTAGTATAGAAGATAAGGATTTTATCACTTCTACTAATGGTAAATGCTGCAGGGACTGTGCTTCTTAGTATGTGCACTGTCAGAGAATGTCACAGAACTATACTTGGACTGTTTATAGAATGAGTTATGCAAGTGACCACTTTTATGGTATTAAAATAGGATATATCAAATTTTGCAAGTCTGCTCGTCATTTTTACTGCATGTGCCAAAAATCTCAGCCAACACTTGCTATCCACTAATGTTTCGGGTTGGCATTTAAATGCTCTGTGCGTTGTAGCCAATACTGTTGTATTTGGAGATACATCATGTTGTGACACTTTTTTAATTTGTCTTTTTACTTAGCAGATTGTCCGATAACTAAACACTGCCAGAGATATATGACTGCCAGTAATGTGTGTTTTATGCATTTTGTACCAAAGTCATTTACTAACTGATTAATGTTTGGTAACAGTGTTGGATCTAATAGACATACAGTATACAAGGAACATTCATTGGAATTGCATATACTGTATAGGTCTAAGTGAATTGTTTAAGTTGCCTAAGAATGCTAAATTTATCCAGTTTTGCTGCTCAGCTATTCCCATGAAAAATATGTATAACATATTGCTACCCTTTGCTGTTAGTGTTTAGAAATCTATCAGGTCACCAAAATTCTGCTTAAAAACATCCCATAGAAAACAGGGAGGAGGGAGATGCAACTGCCATCTCCAGCTGACAGTGGGCCCCGTACCCTGCCGAGTCCGGTTGTGGGCGCACCCCCTACGACCGCGATCACTACGCCACTGGTTTGTGGGGTTCGTGGTAGCAGCTGCCACAGGGTTCCGGGCCCCCTAATGTCCCGGGCCCTGTGGCAGCCGCTACGGCTGCTACCCCGGTATTTATGCCCCTGGTTTCACTGTAAAAAAAAATACTGTATATAATGTATAATGTATACTGAATACTGTTGTATGAAATAGCATAGTCTATTATACTATTATTATCCACTTTTTGTTTATTCCCAGTAAGAACAGCGAGGCTATGGAACTCTCTGCCCCAGGAAGTGGTGATAGTGGATTCATTGAACAAGTTTAAAGAGGGCCTTGATGTCTTTCTCAAACAGAAGACTATGGGTTATCGGTTCTAGATTTTAAGGGCACGTTGATCCAGGGTTTTATACTGATTGCCAGATTGGAGTTGGGAAGGATTTTTTTCCCATGAAATGGGGCAATTGGCATAAGCCTCATGGTTTTTTTTTTCCTTCCTCTGGATCAACACTGTAGGGGACTGTAGGGTTATAGCTTGGACTTGATGGACTGATGTCTTCATCCAACTTCATTTCATCTACTATGTAACTATGTAATTATGTTGTATACTGTCATATGTCAGCTAGTCAGAAGCAAAAAGAGTGTCTGTTAGGCCAGTGTAGCTCTATTTTTGCGTGTACCATACATCTGGATTTTTCTTGGTGTACATTGTAAGTTGTACATTCATGAATACTTATAAGCATGTGAACACTGTTGGTTACTTTGTGTCTGTCACATGAAATATATACTATAACTGTGCTGAATGTTTTGTCTTGTAACTATACTGTACCTGCATTGCAATAAATAAACCTGATGTATTAGGTTTATTACTTGTGCAAAAACATACAGCATCTTTATATTCCATTAACTACACTGAATCTTATTATTACATTTACTTCTGTGTTCATGAGATCTTCTACACTGACAAAATCCAGTGATCATAAAATTTCACAGTAGCATAATTACCCCAGTTTGAAGTATATTATGTAGCTCTAGACTTTTTTCTACATGTTCATTTATGTTTTTCATCTTGTCTTTAAGGAGATTTATTAACAGATTTGTCAGCACATAGCACTATATACTGAAAATATGAATGTATTAATGTCAGTGGCAACAAATGTATGACTCACTCTTCCAAGTAAAATTAGTCGTCACTCATACAATAAAATGAATCTGCCCCTAGTGGCTTAATTATTAAGAGCAATGTACAAATCATTCAGCTATAATTGGATACATTGATCTAAAAAAAAAAATCCCCATAACAAGAAGAATCTCAGATACTATTCACTATATACAACAAGCTTTTCTTTTTGTAGACCTTTACCCCCTTCCTGCTCAGTGCTCAATGTATAGTCAACACAGGTCTTGTGCTTGCTACTTGATTTCCAGGTTCCAGATGTATTACACAGCCGGGACCTGGGGCTAGCTGCCAGAGTTTCAAAAATGCTCTGACAACATAACCTCTCAGATGCTGTCATCAGTAGCGTTCACAGCATCTGGGTGGCTAGGTTATGAGATCACAGGGTCCTAGGGGTTTTCTTGGCAGCCAGTAGGCCAGTCAACAGCTGCAGGGCTCCCTTTCTGTATAATACATAGGATCTCTATGTGCAATGTATTGCAATATGTTGTACAGGGGATCAAGTCTACTTGTGGAACAGTGATTTAAAAAAAACAAGTTATGTTTTTAAAAAATAAAAAGTTGAAAAAAAGTTTACAGTTAAAAAGAAAATAGTGTAAGCAAATAAAATAAACATAATAGGTATACCTGTGTGCGTAAAAGTCCAGACTATCCAAAAATACCATTATTTATCCCATACTGTGGACGCCATTAAAAAAAAAAAAAAAAAAAGCATTCCACAACCCACAAATTAACATGTTTTGGTCACCTTGCCTCAGAAAGATCAAAAGGTTGTACATACCAAGAAATGCTACCAATAAAAGTTTGCCCCATAAAAAAGAGCACTCACATATCTCCATCA
Source organism: Leptodactylus fallax (assembly GCA_947044405.1). Taxonomy (NCBI): domain Eukaryota; kingdom Metazoa; phylum Chordata; class Amphibia; order Anura; family Leptodactylidae; genus Leptodactylus; species Leptodactylus fallax. Next base: position 1,484,675 of record CAMRHE010000186.1, on the reverse strand, counting down.
ACAAAACAGTAGAAAAGTTATGAATATCAGAAAACATTGCCCCAAAGCAAATTGCTTATTTTTTTTTTAAATGGTGCTTTATTTAGTCAAAACAGTAAAACATAATAAAACCAATTTTATTATGGTATCACTGTAATTGTAATATTGATAGAATATTTTCACATAGACTACACAAAAACATTAATAAAAGCTAATTTAAACGGATATATCCCTAAATGGTACCAACTAAAAATATAACTCGAGTGGTGAGTGGTCCCCTCCACATGGACACTACAGTCAATCACCAGGTTTGTGATCTCTGCAGACCTACCTAACTAAAATAAATGACCACTGAGGCTAGTGAGCCACATGGCGGGCCAGTGATGATGTCACTGGAGCAATGAAGCTCGATACCAATGTAGAGAATAGAGGCCCCGTTGCTGGAATGGAAGGGCTATAAAAAGATGCACTTAATTTTTTTTTTCTTTTAACCCCCTTATCTACCCTTAGCCATTTTTTTGGAAGGGGTGAGAACAGAAATCCCTTTAAACTACACAGTATTTTTCAGACTTGTTTAAGTTTATAGTTCCAAAGATTCTGAAAACTGCAAAAGTCTATTTTGTATTTGGTCATAGTGCATAGGCATCAACTTACTTACAAAAATAGAAGCATATTGTGCATGTTTCCATTTCACACTTATTACTCCAGTTCAATTCTTTTATAATGTTTTTGACAAGGCAATTTAGACATTTTAACAGTAGTACTCCAGTTTACTTATTGCCTTGTTTTTCCCATATAAAAAGTGAAGAAATATGATAATATACCGTATATATATATATGGTAGAAATACCCTTTTCTCTACTTTTATTTTGCAGCAACTCTATATAATGTCCTACAGTAGCTCTCAAAACTGTAGCTCATTGTCTCAGGCTAGTTTGCTCTATATGTCTGCCATTCATCCTCTACCCCGCTGAATCATTAATTTTTTTTCTTCTCCTTCAGTCAAAACCAATCAGATGTCCAGATAAATCACAGTCTGGTTTATTGGGTAGCCCTGCCTACTAGCTTGCTCATATAATGCCACTGACAAGTGGGATAGCTGACAGGTAAATTGTTTTATCTTCCATGCAGTGTTGGTTGGTTTTTCCCACCTTCACCAATAAAACTTATGGAAAAGTCTCAGGTTTCATGCACACAACAGAGTGCATCGTCGAAGCAGGGCTCTGATGCTCCGTTCCGATCCAATAAGTATCTGATCGGATGGGAACAGCATGGAATCCCCATAGGAAAAATGAAGCATGGAAAGCCCTTGGATGACACTCAAATGTCATCTGAATGTGATCCGAGTGCCTTCCATTGGCCTGCACAATTAGTGGTGTGCATAAGGCCTTACTGAAACTTGCCATATACCAATATAGCAAACTTTACCTTGATACTGAACATGGTAACAACACTGTAGCACAGAGTGTTAACTCTTTCAATTACTTTTGCTGCCACCTGTGATAAAATATGACACTGCAGCATATTTTCAGGTTGCACAACGTGAAGTAAAATTTTGCTACATCTGTACAGTAGCTTATTATCAGTTGCTTGGACAAAGTCTTCAGATCCATTTAGAGTCATGTACTTTTTCCTACTTATGTAAATCCCTTAATTGTGCCCTAAAAGCACCTTTCACGGTCTGCCTATTCTACCTTACCCTTATCCTGGGAGGCAGATAAGCAGTCACACATAGTATACTAACTAACTCTATAGGGCAGAGATTCACTCACCACTTTTACATTAAGTGGACTGGATGTGAGCTGGAGTGGCTAGGAAAATTTATTATAATTTATGCCAGTACTCAGCTGACAGCCATAGGAGTCTTGATACCGTTTCCCCCCCAAACTATGTTTTGAAAATGCAACAGTTTATTGTAATTTTGATATTTTCATATTAAAGATCTTAGTACATAACACCACTGAAAAAAAATTACAAAAAGAAAAATTAATTTAAAAAAAACAACCTTTAATTGAAAAGTGCAAAACCACAGGTAAACAATCAGAACTTTTATGCAATAAGCACCATGAAATTGACTGGCAGTCTGTAAATGATCTTTGCACCTTACATAATGTAAGCCAATGCGAGCCTGCATTTTCATTAGCTACATATAACACACATCACTTCCTATCTCAATACACCAAAAAGCCAGCAATTATTAGAGAGACCTCTGTGGGAAAATGAATACAGTGCAGGTAATTGGCACCACGGCTTCAGTACACGCTCTTGGCTGTAAGGTGATTTATTATCGCCCATTTTTGTAATGAACCCAATAACATCATATATTTGTCTGTTTTCTGATGGGTGGGTGAACAATGACATAATTAAGGCTTGGAAATAAAAAAAGGACAAAATGTAGAAATTGATTGTGACAGGCTTAGTGGTTATATGACTAATGAAATAGCCCAGAAAGCGAGAACCAAACTAATGCAATTTCTGAACTGACACATTTTACATTGCGAAAGATATATGGCATTGTATACTTGACGTAAAGGACTTTGTAGAGCTATTCGATAAAAATATGCTCGGCTATAACAGCATAGTTCTACCTTAGCCTCATTAGATTAATCTTATATTAGAATTTAGTTATCTTGAAAACTTGAAAAAAGTCTTTTTATGTGGTTTGAAATATGTTTCTTTAAGCACATGACCTATAGATTGACAGGAGACTCATAGTCATGGTTTACGGAATGGAGGTGTAATAAAAGAAAGGGGGACCTCTGACACTGATAGTAAACATCTCCTTACTGAGCCCATTTAATAATATGGAATTGAATAAACTCAATTATAATTTTATTACAAAAATTGCTCCCTTTTGTCACAAAACATAATGATAGTAGACAAAAGAGGTGTCAGGATATTTTTTATGAAAAACGTGCACTTTTAAAAATCATCTGCCTGTTGCTTCTAAAAATTGAATGGGTTGTCTTATCAGCACCAGGGCCGGTTTTAGACAAAGTGGGGCCCTGGGCAAAATTAAAAGCGGGGCCCCAAATGCTGATATGCAAACAACACCATTGTCTTCCAGTGGCAACCCCTATAATAACGCCTCCTTTCTGCCAACAAAAAAGTAATAACAAGCCCCATTTTACCACACACAATTCAAATGAGCACCTTTGTATCGCCTAATAGACTTTTGCACCCAGTCATCAGTTATTATAGCGCCTCCTTATAAATAATAGTCCCTGCTTAAAAATAATATTACACCTTTATCAGTAATAGCTCCCTTATAAATGATAGTGCCCTGTATCAGTAATAACCCCCTTATCAGTAACAGTCACCCCGTAAAAATAATACTTCTCCCTTATAAATAATAGCCCTCTCATAAATAATAGTTACCCTTATAAATAATAGTCCCCATTATCACTAATAGCCCCCTTTATAAATAAGCCCACTTAACAGTTATATCCCCCTTATAAAAGTTCCCCTCTTATAAATAATAGATCCCCTTTATAATGGATGCCTTATATATAATAGTTCCCCACTTATAAATAACAGCCCGTCTTATAAATAATAGTTCCCCCCTTATAATAGCCCCCTCATATTTATGTTTTCCAATGACATATAGTAACCCAACCTTATATACAGTGCCTTGCGAAAGTATTCGGCCCCCTTGAACTTTTCAACCTTTTGCCACATTTCAGGCTTCAAACATAAGGATATAAAATTTTAATTTTTTGGTGAAGAATCAACAACAAGTGGGACACAATTGTGAAGTGGAACAAAATTTATTGGTTATTTTAAACTTTTGTAAAAAATAAAAAAAACTGAAAAGTGGGGCGTGCAATATTATTCGGCCCCCTTAAGTTAATACTTTGTAGCGCCAACTTTTGCTGCGATTACAGCTGCAAGTCACTTGGGGTATGTTTCTATCAGTTTTGCACATCGAGAGACTGAAATTCTTGCCCATTCTTCCTTGGAAAACAGCTCGAGCTCAGTGAGGTTGGATGGAGAGCGTTTGTGAACAGCACTTTTCAGCTCTTTCCACAGATTCTCGATTGGATTCAGGTTTGGATTTTGACTTGGCCATTCTAACACCTGGATACGTTTATTTGTGAACCATTCCATTGTAGATTTTGCTTTATGTTTGGAATCATTGTCTTGTTGGAAGATAAATCTCCGTCCCAATCTCAGGTCTTTTGCAGACTCCAACAGGTTTTCTTCCAGAATGGTCCTGTATTTAGCTCCATCCATCTTCCCATCAATTTTAACCATCTTCCCTGTCCCTGCTGAAGAAAAGCAGGCCCAAACCATGATGCTGCCACCACCATGTTTGACAGTGGGGATGGTGTGTTCAGGGTGATGAGCTGTGTTGCTTTTACGCCAAACATATCGTTTTGCATTGTGGCCAAAAAGTTCGATTTTGGTTTCATCTGACTAGAGCACCTTCTTCCACATGTTTGGTGTGTCTCCCAGGTGGCTTGTGGCAAACTTTAAACGAGACTTTTTATGGATATCTTTAAGAAATGGCTTTCTTCTTGCCACTCTTCCATAAAGGTCAGATTTGTGCATTGTACGACCGATTGTTGTCCTATGGACAGACTCTCCCACTTCAGCTGTAGATCTCTGCAGTTCATCTAGAGTGATCATGGGCCTCTTGGCTGCATCTCTGATCAGTCTTCTCCTTGTTTGAGACGAAAGTTTAGAGGGACGACCGGGTCTTGGTAGATTTGCAGTGGTCTGATACTCCTTCCATTTCAATATGATCGCTTGCACAGTGCTCCTTGGGATGTTTAAAGTTTGGGAAATCTTTTTGTATCCAAATCCAGCTTTAAACTTCTCCACAACAGTATCACGGACCTGCCTGCTGTGTTCCTTGGTCTTCATGATGCTCTCTGTGCTTTAAACAGGACCCTGAGACTATCACAGAGCAGGTGCATTTACCCCCTTATAAATAGTTCCCCTCTTATAAATAATATATCTCCCTTATAATGGATGCCTTATATAAAATAGTTCCCCCCTTATAAATAATAGCCCATCTTATAAATAATAGTTCCCCCTTATAATAGCCCCCTCATATTTAAGTTTTTTAATTACATATTGTAACCCACCCTTATATATAATAGTTCCTCCCTTATAAATAAGAGCCCCCTTATATATAATAGTTCTCCATTATACAGTGTCGGAATGAATGGCATTAGGCCCACCAGAGGAACTTGTTCTGGGGCCCCACCCAACAGCTTCCTGCTAATAGCCTACACCACGGCTCCTTCACTGAAGTCTTACATATGTGCTGACTATCCGGTGTTATTGAGTATGTTCCCCGTATAGTCATCCCCTATAGTACTGTGCAGGCCCCAATAACTCAATGGCCGGTTCATGCACAGTACTGTATGGGGAATGACATGGCCATGGAGCACTACACGTATGTGCAAGATAATAGTGAGGCAGCTGTGATGCACAAATAGCACACAGGGCTGCCAGCAGGAATTTTGAGCCCTCCCCCCCACAGTATAATGCTCCACATGGTATATAATGCTTCACAGTGGCCCCACACAGTATAAAACACTCCCCTGAGCCCCCCATAGTGGCCCCACATGGTAAATAAGGCTCCACACAGTATACTACCCCTTAGTGGCCCCAGACAGTACAATATGCTCCCCAGCAGCCCCACACAATATAATATGCTCCATACCGTATAATATGCTCCCCACAGTGCCCCCCCAGTATAATGCTCCAGAGTGGCCTAACACAGTATAACATGCTCCAAAATGGCCTCCACACAGTATAATACACTCTCCAGAGGGGTTTCCCCAGTATATTGCTCCACAGTGGTCCCCCACAGTATAATATGCTCCCTACATCCCCCCCCAGTATAATGCTCTACAATGGCCCCACAGAGTATAATATGCTACCGAGAAGCCCCACACAATATAATACACTCCACAGTGGCCCCAAACAGTATAACAGGCTCCCCACTCTGCCCCTTTCCCCAGTATAAAGCTCCACAGTGGCCCATAGTATAATATGCTCCCCAGAGGCCCCCCCAGTATAATGCTCCACAGTGCCCCCCTACAATATGTTATGCTCCCCAGAGCATCCCTCAGTATAATGCTCCACAGTAGGCCCCATGCAGTATAATATACTCCCCAGAGGGCCCCCTAGTTCCCTCCTCCTGAACAATGCCCCACAGTGGTGCCACACAATGTAATATGCTCTGCAGATGGTCCCCCCAGAATAATGCTCCACAGTGACCCCACACAGTATAACATGCTCCAGAATGGCCTCCACACAGTATAATATAATGCCCAGAGAGGTTCCCCCACTATAATGCTCCACAGTGGGCCAAAATAGTATAATATGCTCTCCAGAGGGCCCCCCAGTATAATGCGCCAAAGTGGCCTCACAGAATATAACATGCTCTCCAGAGTCCCCCCCCCCCACATTATAATGCTCTACAGAGGCCCCATAGAATATATCATGCTCTAAAGAGGGCCTCTTCCCCCAATATAATGCTCCACAGTGGCCCCACACAGTATAATATACTGGGGGGCCCCTCTGGATAGCATATTATACTGTGTGGGGCCAGTGTGGAGCATTATATTCGGGGAGAAGGCCCTCTGGAGAGCATGTTATATTCTGTATATTCTGTGTGGCCTCTGTGGAGCATTATAATGTGGGGGGCTCTGGAAAGCATGTTATATTCTGTGAGGCCACTTTGGAGCATTATACTGGGGGGCCCTCTGAAGAGCATATTATACTGTGTGGGGCCAACGTGGAGCATTATACTTGCAGGGGCCTCTGGAGAGCATATTATACTGTTTTGGGCCACTCTAGAGCATTATACTGGGGAAGGGGCCCTCTGAATAGCATAATGCTCCACTGTGGCCCCACACAGTATAATATGCTATCCAGAGGGACCCCTCCCCAGTATAATGATCCACAGTGGCCCCACACAGTATAATATGGTATCCAGAGGGGCCCCGCCAGTATATTGCTCCCCAGTAATCCTACAGACTCCCTTTATTATTATATTATACTCTGGGGTCTCTTCAGACCCCAGAGTATAATAATGGCAGGCCCGGGGGAGGTAAGGGAAAATAACAAACAGTTATACTCACCTTGCCTTACCTCTAATGGACCTCCTCGCGCTGCTCCGCTATCACCGCAAGCGCTGGCTTCCTCTTGTTTGCGGCTGATATCACGCGTTGTGGACGTCACCGCTGAAGCCCAATCACAGGCCTCAGCGGTGATGTCCGGAACGCCAGAAGATGATGTCGGACACCTAGGACATGTGAGTAAAAATGTTTGTTAATTTTACTCACCTCGGAAAGGAGCCCTGCGGTCCCTTTCTGTTATTGATATGGCTGGGCCTGACTCCGGGATCCGGAGTCATCAGGCTCCAGATCCCGGGGGCCCCTTTGGGGACGGGTCCCTGGGCAATTGCCCAGTTTGCCCCCCCTAACGCCAGCCCTGACCAGCACAATCCTTATACAAAAGCCGTTCAAGGTCCATCTCTATGTGCCATCATGAAAAGCTATTCTCTAAGAGAAGGTCATATTCTCAAGGACTGAACACAAGCTGGTACTTTAATCATGTCTTTTCTGCCAGAAAACTATTATACAACCTGTGAAAAATATAGAAATTTTTGTTGCATGTGATGGGCAAACCTCTCACATTTCATTTACTTTAAGGTTCAGACACTTCGGTTCCATGATTAACTTGGTCCAAATCTGAGTTTAAATTGGCTTAAAACATAGTGTATGACACTATCAAGACTCCTAAGAACCTATCTAGCCATTTCTAGTTCTCTAAGGCGAACACAGGCACAGTAATGATTAACCCCTTCCTGTTCTGCATTATACTATTATGTAGTGCTGAGCAACACTCAGCGCCAAAATAGTGCAACACATTCATGCCATGGGCACAGGAGCTGTGCCCATGCAATGACTGTCTCGCTGACCAAGACCAAGGATTAACTGACGAACTCAGGAAATACTCTGACTCTAGATATTTAACCCATCATTACAAAATAACGTAAACAAACATGTTAGGTATCCCTATGTGCGTATAAGTTCACACTATCCAAAAATAACATTATTTTAAATAACATTATCCTATATAGAAAATATATCAAAAAAAGTCACCAAGAAACCTACCCTGCATCCTAAAAGGGTTAAGTGACAGTAACAAATGTCTATGGTAAAACTGGATGGTAGGCAGTGCACTGCATTGGCACTTTTTTTTTTTTACACTTATTCCAAATTAGCCCATTTCAAGTTAAGATGCCTACCTATGTTTTAAAAAAACAAAACAAAACCATGGGAACTGATGCATTCACTGTACGGGACAATTATTTTTATAAGTTTGTAGACAGGGAGTTTTCAGACACAGGGATACCTAATGTTCATGTGTTTCACAGTATTTTTTTACTTTTATATGTATTCTAAGTAAAGGGGGGTGATTCAAATTTTTAATTCTTTTTATTTTGTTTTTTATATATTTTTTATATTGTAGTTATTAGACAACCCTAGAGGTCTTGAACCCCAGGAGGTTTGATCACTAATGCAATGCATTGCAATGCATTACAAAATATCAGAATTTGTATGACAGGCTACATAGAGAAGCCTGTGATACAAATCATTGGCAGACAAACCTGGGAGCCTTCAATAGGCTCCCAGCTGTCATGGCAATGCATCGCCAGCCCTGGATCTCAGTCCAGACGCTGGTGATCCTCCCCAAAATGTCGGCACCCAATGCGGGCACTAATCGTGGGAATTAACACCAGGTATTATACAGTACAGCAGAGATCTGGCAGCTATGGTGGCCTCTCAGCTCCACCATATTTTAATACCTGACATCCGCTGTGTTATTATGGCGGATGTCAGGAATGGGTTAAGAATTGGGTTAATCTTATCACACCCAATCAGCATGGTTTTATGAGGATCGGTACTGCCAGACTAATCTGATCAGCTTCTATGAAGAGGTCAGTTCAAGACTAGACATGGTTTATGCAGTGGACGTGGTGTATCTGGACTTTTCAAAGGCTTTTGATACTGTACAACATAAAAGGTTGGTATGCAAAATGAGAATGTTGGGACTGGGGGAAAACATATGCATTTAGGATCACAACTGGCTCACTGATAGGAAACAGAGGGTGCTTATTAATGGTAAATATTCAGACTGGGTAACAGTCACCAGTGGGGTGCCACAGGGGTCAGTATTGGGATCTCTTCTGTTTAATATCTTTATTAATGACCTGGTAGACCGTTTGCAAAGCAGGGTGTCCATATTTGCAGATGATACTAAACTTTGTAAGGTAATCAAAAATGAGGAGGATAATATAATATTACAAGGGGATCTAAGGAAACTGGAAGCATGGGCCGAGACTTGGCAAATGAAGTTTAATATGACAAATGTAAGGTTATGCATTTTGGACGACGAAATAAAATGTATGATTATGTACTTAATAGTAAAATACTGGGTAAGACTGCCAATGAAAAAGACTTGGAGATTGTGGCAGACAATAAGCTTACCTTTAGTGACCAGTGCCAGGCAGCGGCTGCCAAGGCAAATAAAATTATGGGATGCATCAAAAGAGGTATAGATTCTCATGACAAGAACATAGTTATGCCTCTATACAAATCACTGGTACGGCCACACTTAGACTATTGTGCACAATTCTGTGCCCCAGTATGCAAGAAAGACAAAATTGAACTAGAAAGAGTGCAAAGAAGGGCAACCAAAATTATTAGGGGAATGGGTGGATTGGAGTACAACGATAGATTAACCAATTTGGGGTTATTCAGTTTAGAGAAAAGACGTCTACGGGGAGATCTAATAACAATGTACAAATACATGAAGGGACAGCACAAAGAAATTTCTAATTATCTATTTACTCCTAGGCCCGTGACAGTGACAAGGGGACATCCTCTACGACTGGAGGAGAGAAAGTTTCACCAGCAACATAGAAGAGGATTCTTTACAGTAAGAACAGCGAGGCTATGGAACTCTCTGCCCCGGGAAGTGGTGATGGTGGATTCATTGAAATGTTTATTGGCAATAAATGCAGTTTAGAATTGGTGATGCAACAAAAATGATGAACTGTATTATTTTCATCTGACAAAGTTGTCAATAAATATGGTTTAGAACTGGCAGTGCCACAAGAACTGGTTAAAAGCACTGTAACAATTTGGTAACGAATATGGCTTAGAAATGGTAAAAACTTCAGGAAAAAAAAATGACGCTCTCCACTGCAGTCTGGTAAATTCAGCCATGAATGCAGCTGGCAGTGGCAATATCACAGGATAATACTTTGGCACAGAAAGGGTAGCAAAAAATCAGTGTTGTGCGATTTCAGAGAATTGTTGCTTCTTTTATACAGACAGAGCCTGTTCTGGAGTGTCACTAACTCCTATGATATCTCTGTATATCTGTCTATCTATATTAATGAAATATATCTTAGCTATCTTTTTTTTCCTCAGTCTTTCCTATCTGTATTTTTTCAATATTGCATTTTTTCTTCATTTTTGTATTGTCCCTGCTATCTGAGGTCTGCCCCTGCTCTCTCTCTTTTTTTCTTATCCACAAAATGCAAAGAGTTGGCATAGATTTCTGTTTAGGTGCACTGACTCCTGAGGATGATCCAAATTTATAATGAGACATTATGCAAATACAGGCTGGGCAGAGATTATGAAGATGGGCATAGAAAATTCTGGTCTTCATAAAACTAAACTTTAAAAAAAAACTTTTGACTTTCTGTCAGCTTTTGTATCATTAATACATTTTATAATATAACCTTTTGTGAAATCCTGCATGACTTTATATTGCACCTTGCTTCTCTATTGAGAGCTGTATCCTACTTCTCACTGTCTATGGTGTAGGGGCTTGTGTAGGAAAAATAAAGGTGGGAGGGGAACTTCAAACTTTTATACTTTTATATATTAGGCATTATAAACATAGAGACTTGCTTCTGGTGTCATAAGAAAGTGAAGGTTCTCATCTATCATGTGACACTATAAAAACATAGTCAACATTGGAATATTTATATGCATCTACAGCTGCTCTCAATCCCAATTGTGTTTTCAAATTATGATATCTCCAGAAATAATAGTTAGAACTGCAACCATAGCACCTCTCCTCTGTCATACAACACCAGAAGCACACTTATACATTTTATAATGCCCAAAGTTGCTGATTTAGAGATCTAAAGTCCAAGTTCATAACTGAATGAATACCACTTACATACAAATGTTTTGAGACTGACATAAATTTTGGCTTTCACAAACATTGCTGCTTCAGTGTTTGTAGCCAGGTCTTTTAGTCAGATGTTTCTGTGGTTACTGAAGTACAATCATAAGCATTTCATAAGTTTTGTAACTTTTATTGACGCATACATCCAGTTTCTGCAAAGACTCAATATTTACAGTGTTGACCCTTATTTTTCAAAACTTCTGCAATTCACTGGAATGTTGGATATCAGATTCTGGGCCAAATCCTGACTGACATCAGTTCATTGTTGTCTAATCAGTACTTGAAGTTTAGCCCAATTTCTATATTTTGTTTATCCACCTGCTTTTTGAGGATTGACCACATGTTCTCAAAGGGATTGAGATCAGGACAGTTTCCCGGCCTTGGATCTAAAATTTCAATGTATTGTTCATTGAGCCATTTAGTTATTGCTTTTGCCTTATGACAAGGAGATTTATCATGTTGGAAAAAAGCATAGTTCTTCATCAAATTGTTCCTAGATCATTAGGAGAGGTTGCTCTTTGAGGATAATTAGATAACATTCTTTGTTCATGGCAGTGTTCTGGCAAAATTCTAAGTGAACCTACTTCCTTGGATGAAAACCAATCCCATATATGAATGATCTCAGGACCATTACTGTTGGCATGTCACAGGACACATGGAAACACTCCCCTTTTCTTATCCAGAAACTCATTCTCTGGCAACAAGACGGTTTTTCTTTCAGAAAGTTTCATAAATCTCCACCAATGTCTTAAATCAATCTAATAAAGTAAAAAATCTGCATGTGCACACCTTGCCTGTATAAATTATTAACAGCACTGAATTTATTTGCTAGTTCTGTTTGTAGTAAGAAAATATATGGAATTTTTTGTTATAAATTGTTAAAGTTGTGACTATAACTACTGCTGTATCAAAACATGTACTTGCCACAGGTTTATTTGTACCCTGAGGGGTATGCAGGACAATATGAGAGACAATAACCCACAAAATAGCTGTGTGGATGGGTCTCTCTTTCTTTTAGAGGAGATATTCTGGTTTGGCTTTAATCCCAAATCATGTCACTAGGCTTCTTGAAGGTCAGGCATTGATCTACAGATGTAGCCTTTAACGTGAATCTCATAACAGACTACAGCAAGGTAAGAGTGGCTGCAAATGTTGACTTAACTTGTTAGCTATCAAGTTGATGGCGCTATCCAGTTTTTTTCTTAATTGATGTCCTATCCATAGATCAGTCTTATCCATAGATCACCTTTCAATAACAGCTGTAGTAAATACTGCTGTTCCATTCAAGTCTATGGGATAACCACTGCAGTACTCACTATGACCACTAGTAAAAATAGAGAGAATGAGAACTGCAGCATGCGCCAACACTTGCAGGTCTAAAATTGATGTCCCATCTAATGGATAGGACATAAATTTTAAAATGTTGGTTACCTAAAACTTGACTACATCTATATAGGGAGCTCCTTTCCAAAAGGTGGCGCTAAAGGAACACTTTTCCTTTTTCCATCAATGAAAACTTATTTGCATGTTTTATGCTACGCAAGACTTAATTTAAAATTAATTTAAAAATTAATTTATTAAATTATATATCAATCTTCTAAACCCCTTGTGCTTTATAACTTGCTGTCTGTATTTAGGACATCATGTTCAGCATGACAATTATTTAGTTCAATTTAATAACCGGGCAGTGCAGCAGTAGGAGAGGTCTTTCTTGTCAGTGGCTTTCATCAAATCAATGCTGGAGTAGCACAGACATTGGATTGCTCAGCATCTGCTGCTTCGGATGTATTGTTTAGATGACACTAAAAGAGCACATGTACTTTAAATTTCACCCAATGCCCTGAAAAGTAAAGAAGCACAAAGCCATTTTTCTAGTTGTAAAGATGTTTTAAATGTGGACCAGCTTCACAATGAAATCTATCTCTATAATACAGCATGCTTTGGGCCCCTCTATATATGCACTAGCACAAGAAAATGTTTTTCTACATTAAAAGAAGATTGCCTTGGCTAGATTTTACTAGCTAAAGAGACTGTTCAAAACCTAAATCAGTTTTAGCAACACAATATGCTCTGTTTTGGAATCTTGCAGGTTTATTAACCATTTAAAGGACCTGAGTTTTCATCATAGCAAACAAATAGCTGAGAAAAGCCCAAATAAACATAATATTCAGGGACATTGGACTTTAAATACAAGTTATGATGCAGCTAAAAAGATCATTGACACAGAAAAAGAAAAATCTGAGCACAATAGAAAGTTGCTTGCTGTCTATGATTAGCATGCCTAAGAAATAACACAAGCAGCTTGCCACAGGTATATAAAAGTATGTAGTATACTCTCCTCACATTGTTGAAGTTTCAGAATCCTCTCAGTGCCTGCAGTGTACATTATACTACTACCTGCAGTGTACAAGCAGAGAAATCTGTTTGCAAACATAGATAGAGAAGAACCAGACCCTCCCCTCTCCATTTTTGATTTTGAAGGTTACTAAGGTTGGAACCTCCCTAGTAACTGGGAGTGAACAACAAATTAACTAGAAGGGAGATGCCTAGTGGCAGAGAGCTTTTTCAGGCAGAAAAAATAGAAGCACTTTTATATAATGTGCATAAAATTTTGGTACAGAATCACATGGTCTATTACATGAGGTTAAGTTGTTTGAAAAGTTAGTGACCATTTAAGGACAGGGTCTATTTGGGCCTTGATGACCAAGCAATACAATATTGTAACATATCAGCAAAACTCTTGAGGGCTCCAGTTCACAATACAACCAATGAATAGCCTCATGTAGAAATTCATTATACCATCAGGTACTGGTACATACAAAGCAAGTAGTCTAGTAGGGATCATGGTTCAAATAAAGGAGTATAAGTATGATCAAGTGACCTTACACTGTATCAGGTTATAGTTAACCAAATGATTCTATCCTCAGAGTTAAAGTAAATTCTTACATTTTGATCCTCTAGGGGTTAAACTGAATTTACATGAAGAAGTGAATTCAAGTGATATTATACTGCAAAAATAAAAACAACAATGGGACATTGGAACAATAAAATACATACACAGTTTGCCTTCTTTGTTTTCTTCTGTTGGTGTATGGAAGACTGGCGTGAAAATAAATTTATTTACTTTTTATGCAGTCAGCCTCATATTGGCACTATGCATTCCTTCCCTCAGGGTTTTATATGCTAAAATCTAAATTAAGGCAAAAATATGCATATTTATGAAGCACCGTGCTAACATTCAGACAATGGCATGATCTATAGAGTAATGACAAAGTTTAACTGATCAGTATTGCGCAGACAAAAAACTGATGCGAATAATGGATAAAAAGGATGGAAACTGATGACCATCCGTTCACATAGAGTCAACGTTAAATAAAAATGGATGTTTCTGTGCGTTCGTTTGTGGGATAAAAAAGTGTGGTTTGGCCTCCTTTTCTGTCCTACAGTAACTGATCCGTTTTTATTTAACATGGACTCTATGTAAACGGATGGTCATCAGTTTCCATCCTATTTCATCCGTTATTCGCATCGGTTTTTTGTCTCCACAATACTGATCAGTTAAACTGATGATCAAAATGTGATGTGAATGGCCCCTTACAAATCAATTTGATCATCTCTATTCATAACAAGCCGTGTTTGTTAGGAATTTTTCCAAAAATCTCAGGAAAAATAATAAACACTGTTAGTTACCATCTGTCACCTCACCTGGGGCCCCTCGCGGCATTCAGCACTCCTTTGTCTGCATCTTCAGCCCTCTTCCGGCCTTCTGGGTAACATCAACAACCACAGTGGACCTGTGATTGGGCCTTAATGGATATGTAAACAAAAACTGACCACTATTTGTGAAATGCATCTTGCATTCTTGGCATGCACAGTAAGGAAGGACACATCTGTATACAGAGCAAGTAATGTTACTAAGCACAGATATCTCACTGTCTAAGTGTCATGACATCAGCACGCTCTCCCGTGATTGCCGAGGTCAAATCATTCAGGAAGCCAGAAGAGGTCACAAGAAGACAAAACAACAATAGTAGCCACAACGGAGCCCAGGAGAGGTGACCTAGTGTAAGTAATAGCCCTTGACCATACAGGGCACCAGTACATTCCAGCCAGAATGACAATGAGTGTCACCTCAGTCCCTCGAAATCTTACTTTCTTCTGTGCTTCTGTAGTACACGTAAGTTATACAGTCAAGGCAACTGAAATGCAATTTTCTATTCCTGTTAGAGAGCTTAACACAGGAGAGTGAACTCCTAGGACCTTCAGTAGCTTTTGCAGTGAGAGATAAATTGGATCTATAAAGCTTATATAAGGGACACATTTTAATATATTCAAAACATTATCACAGACATATAATAAAAACATTCCCATTGAATTGTATTTTAAATCTATAATAATTTGAAATAAAGAAAATGTTTTCCTGCTAGGCTAGATTAAACAATAAGGAACAATTTCAAAGAAGAAAGAAGCAAAATCAGTAAATATTCCCTAACAACTCAGTTTACTGAAAAATAATTAAACTCTTAATATACTTCAAAGGCGGATAACAATATTAGCAATTATTCTTACTGCAAATCATTTTTACATGTTTCTGCAAAATATATGATAACGCTTTCAGTAATAAATGTCCAACTTGCTAATTGGCTTTTATATTTAAAGAGGAAAAAAAAGTGTTTGTTTTGCATGGATGACCAACAACTCGATGAGAAAAAAATGCATTTTTGAATAATAAGCACTCAAAGGAATTGAAATTCATTATCATTACAAAAGGCTACAAGGAGGCTTATGTTTGCTTATTTATAGACTCTACTTGACCGTGTAAATTAACTTGGCCCAGACAGAGATATTTTGCATTTCTCGAAAATGATTATTCAATTATGTATGAAATATTTGTACATATTTGTTATATAGAGTTTCAATAATCACATAATTTATGTGGAATACTTTTTCTTTCAGCAGTGCTATATACTCAGGCTTTATGCTGTGGCTTATGCCCTGGGAAGGTTTGCTCCATAAATGGTTAATCACAGAAAGTATAAAAGACAAACTTTTTAATCTTTAATTATCCACAAGCTATTAATACAGACCATAAAGATTAGATCTGTGGTAGTCTGACACCCCTGTACACATTGTAGCCATGAGTGTAGGTTCTACAGTGCTGTCCCATTGAAGTCTATGGAACAGAGCTGCAGTACCTAAACTTGCGGCTATAGTTTGTACGGCGAGTGAGTAGCGTGGCTCGTGGCATGTAAACATTACCGAGAGCCACGCTGTCTTGGTACCAGTTATGTGTGGGGTCACAGGTATTGGACCCTTGCAGATATAATATTGATGGCCTATCCTATCCTAATTGTAGAAAGTGGATAACCCCTTTAAGGATGTCGTCCTTTTTAAGGATCTTTAGATTTCATAACCCAACTGTTTTTTTTGTTTTTTTTTCATTTCTGCTTTCTAAAAGTCATAACTTTTTATTTCTCAGTGAACATTGCCACCTGAGAAATTATTTGTGCCTGACAAGTTGTATTTTAGATGGAAGCATTTGGGGTGCATGTAATATTTTGTTTAGCTTTTATTAATGGCTCTAGGGGGCACCACATGAAAAAAATATTATTATGTCTTTTTTTTTAGTGTCTCTTTGTAATGTTCTTTAAAAAAAAAAAGCAAAACTTTCAGATTTTTTTCAGTTTTAAAACTGTTTTCCCAACTTTGAAACTTCTTTTCAGTCCCACAGTACATGCGATCACTTGATACTGTATATTGTACAATATATTGTACTTTTTAGCGGATGCCTATTACATTCTGTCTCTGGCTGGAGACTATTGTTTGGCCTCTGTTTGCCATAATAGCCCCTTAACACCTTATGATGGCATCACAGGAGTTGATGCCAGAGTTATCTCCAACAAGCACAAAGCAACAATGCCATAGACACGGCTCCTGTGTCTTCAACATCCCAGCGTGTGAGATCTGTATAGTGCCCGCAGCGTACTATAATAGCATGGGCAGTAAGGGTTAAAGGAAATCTGTCATGAGCAATTAGGACCTTAATCTAATACATTGTGTTCACAGCTCCATTCATTTCAATGGGAGCACGAGAGATAACCAAGCTCTGTACCAAGCAGTGACTATCTTTGGTGCTCCCACTGAAATGAATGGAGCGGTGTGTGTGCTGTCAGACCACTATTCCAGTTGTACCCCCACTGATTTGCAAGTATTCCCCCATGCTAGGGGGATAATGGTATTTCGGATATGAATAGGGGATAATGTGCTTTTATGGAAAAACCCCTTTGAGGGGTTAATCAGCTATATACAGTTGAAACCAGAGGTTTACATACACTATATAAAAAGACACATATGCATGTTTTTCTCACTATCTGACATGAAATCAGAATAAACCTTTCCTGTTGTAGGTCAATTAGGATTACCAAAATTATTTATATTTGCAAATGCCAGAATAATGAGAGAGAGAATTTTTAAGGTGTTTTTATTACTTTCTGCAAAGTCAAAAGTTTACATACATTCATTAGTATTTGGTACCATTGCCCTTAAACTCTATGACTTGGGTCAAACTTTTTGAATTTCCTTCCACAAGCTTCTCACAATAGTTGGTAGGACTCAAGCAACATATTAGCAATAAGGAAATACATACATTTAATGGCATAATGGCTGAGGTTACAGACAGTTGTGACCTTGATTTACACAAGCTGGAAGTACTTAAAATGATCAGCCATAATTTATTCTCACATTGGTACATTTTGGATAAAAATTCACAAAGCAAAGGTCCAACTTTGTTAGTCTGTAAATTATTTTTTTTTTAGCCTGAATCTTTTTAAGATCAAACATTTTATGCTTTATAGAGAGAACAATAGATGCATTAGATTTTCAATGAACAAGGTAGGCTACTCTGCAGCATTAATAATTCAACTGTATATTATATGTATGTATCCCTAAAGGTGTTTTAAAGTGCTATAAGTGTAAATTCAATGGAGAAGAAAAGAGATGAAGGGAATTGAAACAAGAAAAGGTCAGCTGGGTTTAGAATTTTTTAACTATATTCCTGTCCCTAAAGTACTGAGTAATGCACTGTACTCTACCTACAAAGGCTGACAACCAGCAATCTATCAATGGATCCCTGTGGCCTTTTCAAGAGCAAGACAAGCTATCAGTCAAAGTACCATAGTGACAATTTCATGTAAATATAAATGGATTTGTGGATCTTTGAAGTTCTTTGTACTACATGCTTTTAGAAAATGTTATAACTAGCTCACAGACATAAAGTTTGCAATACCCTCCAACATGCTCTCTGACAGTGATCTGCCAGGCTGAGAAAAAGACAAGAAAGTTTCTGGTGGAGCAAGATACGTTCAAGACGCCATTAGATGTGAATGCAAAAGCTGCCATATAGACTACTCACCTCTAAATACTGTTTGAACAGGATCAAAGAAAGTAAATTTTATAAAATGTATTTTTAAGCATACATCTTGAACGTCTTGAGCAACAAGTTGTATCCTTGTTTCTCTAGGGGGTGCTCACATATAGGAATCTGATGTTGAATTTATCAAGCAGATTTTTTCTGCTTGACAACATTTAATGTAGATTTTGACGCTGAATTTGAAGCGCATTTTGGAGAATTGACTTTATTGGACTGGGATAAATTCCAAATTCCATGAGCGGATTTTGAAAAATGCCTCATTAAATTCCATGCCAACGGAAAAGGTGTATTTTCTGCCTCCCATTCATTTCAGTGGGAGTTCTCAGGCAGTATCCACCTGAAGAATTAGAAGGATGCATTTTTTTTAGCCAGCAGAAAAAAATCAGCTACTGCCTTCCATTGAAATGAATGGGAGGCAGATTTCAGGTGGAATTTGAGTTGGATTTTGAGGCACCTCAGTGAGAACACCACCTAAAGAGACTTTCTAGACTAAAAATATTGATGACCTATCATATGCATATGTATTTAATGTCAGATTGATGGGGTTTTGATGCCTGACACCCCCACTGATCATTTGTTCTAAGCAGCTGATACACAGAGAATGGAGCAAAAAGCAGATGGTTCTCTCTATAGTGGCTGAACTGAGTTACTGCAGCTTAGCACCCATTCAAGAAAATGCAAACTGATTTGCAGTAATGGGGCCACTAAACAGAGAGCCAATCTGTTTGCCTTCTGCTCTATTTTCTGTACATCATCTGCTGGGAATTGCTTCTGGGTGGGGGAGCCGAGTGTCAGACCCTCACTGATCTGATATTTTTGGTTTATGATTAGAGATGAGAAGAATTGAAGCTGGCGAAGTGGAATTCGTTCCGAATTTCATCAAATATTTGATTCGCATCGAATCCAGATTTCCTCATGCTTCATGGCAATGAATCGCATTTTTTCATTTTTTCAATGGCTGCTGCACGTTAGGACATGGGGCAAGGAACTCTGGGAACGCAGGATCACCCATAATGCCATGCATGCAGCCAATCAGCAGCCAGCCAGCCCTGTTATGTCACAGCCCTTTAACCCCCTTTGCGGCCGTCCACGGCATCGGGAGCGGTTGTTAGCTGTAACTGACAGCTAACACCCTGCTCCATAACCCCCAGTTGGGGCACAGCTCCGATCACGGTTTAACCTCTTGGATGCCCCCATATTGCATGTCCCCCTCGGCTCTCCCCCTGGCAAGATGGGGGGGTGCCGATATACATCTTCTGCAGCCCGGGGTCTGGCCAGTGACCCCAGGCTGCTAGTAGCCCCTAGTACCTGGTTAATCCTGCACAGAAATGAGGAAGTCAGCCTATGCAAATTAATTCAGATCAAATCGAATCATATCCCAAAATTCAGCAAAGCTGCCGAATTGAATTTTTATTCTTCTATGTTTATGATCTATCCTTAGAATAAGCCAACAATAATTTTAGATAACATTTCAAATAAGATTGCTTTATATACAAAAATGGGTTTATTGTATTTTTTGTTTTGAATTATTTTTAATCATTTATTTTGTTTAATTTTTGCTAATTGTAATCTTTTAATATTTGTTGAACATAATGAGGCAGATTTCCTAATATGTTTGCGCCTAGAGTGTAGAATTAAATGCCCCAGAATTTTCCTCATTTATTTTATAAAACATTACATTGTGTTGTAGTCCATTTTCACTTGAGTAAGGGATATTGCATATATGAAAAGTGATGTGGTGTTTTGGGAAGTGGTGTGATTTGAAAAAGACCATGTTTTGGCACAAACCCTGTTAACCAATAGGTAATGTAAGCTTTTAGACGTGCAGTCTATGCACCAGATTTATCACAGGGTCAGAGCTACTGTGATAAATTTGACATATTTTCTTTTTATGTTTACACTGTCTATTAGTAAACGTGGACCACTGTATTGTCATATGTTTATATTGCATTACAACTTGCACATTCTAAAGTTTAGAGGCTTCTAAGGCATACACAAGGTATGTCTTAAGAGAATCTATTTCTAGACTATAGTAGGGACCTTTATTAGGTCCATGGTTGTCAAGACTTCCTAGTCAGGTGCATGGATCATGTTGCTGGGGCTAAAAGGGTCAGGGCAAAAAGGACAAATTTTCTGTGATCCTCACATAGAGTTACATAGTTAAATAGCAGATGAGGTTGGATGAAGCCACCAGTCCATCAAGTCCGAACCTATAACCCTACAGTACCCTACATTGTTGATCCAGAGGAAGGGTAAAAAAAATTCCTTCCCGACTCCAAACTGGCAATCAGTATAAAACCCTGGATCAACTGGTCCTGAACAGAATCTAGAACCCATAACCTGTGATATTCTTCTGTTTGAGAAAGACATCTAGGCCCTCTTTGAACTTTTTCATTGAATCCACCACCATCACTTCCTGGGGCAGAGAGTTCCATAGCCTCCCTGTTCTTACAGTACAGAATCCCCTTCTATGTTGCTGATGAAACTTTCTCTCCTCCAGTTGTAGAGGATGTCCCCTTGTCACTGTCACTGGCCTAGGAGTAAAAAGATCATTAGAAAGTTCTTTGTGCTGTCCCTTCATGTATTTGTATGTATTTAGTCTCTGTGCAAAATAGTAAAAAAGATAACTGTGGGTGAGTCTGATTACAGTAATAGTATAATTATATAGGCTTTCTTACGGTTTACTACTTTAAAACATAAACACAAAAACTTTAAAACAAATCTGCCATATTTGACACCCATAACTTTTTTCAGATTTCTGTCATTGAAGTTATGTAAGAGATCCTTTGTAAAGGAGTGAGCTGTAATTTTTATTTGTACTATTATGGGTTATATAGTGAGATGGCCAAACCTCCCAATATTTGTTTTGGCCCAAATAAGTTAGTCATGAACCAGCCCATTTCTACCTCTCTAATGCAAATATGGCTGAAGTTATGTCAACATAGCATTGGTATTGGAAGAAACAGTTATGTTTTTTAGTTTTATTTTATTTTCATTATGTCAAAAATGTGGCAGTGGCAACTGCAGAATTTGAAGACATTTTTTTCTCACATTGTCATTGTGACTGGATTGCCTGCCAGTTGAAAAGGTAAGAATTGGCTTTTTGAAACAATTTGCCAAAAATTATCCCACTAAGGGAGCAGATGCTTCAACAGCATAGTGTTGGGAGTAGAGGAGTGACAATAAGAGAATTTCAAGAAAAATTAAATGCACGTTGTCAGCATGACTGACCTGCCAGATGAATAAACTGGAATATCTTATGAAATGGAAAATAATTTCTATGACCATGAGACCACTTTGGAGAGAACATGGATTACATCTGTGCCTGCATGTCCATGGCTTATTTTCTGCTTGCAGATCTTGCCCCTTGCTCTGGTGCCACTGTGAAGCATATTTTGCTGTGCAGGGGCCACTGTGGAGATTTATCCTGTGCAGGGGCAACTGTGGAGCATTTTATACCATTCGGGGGCCACTGTTGAGCATTATACTGTGCGGGGCAACTGTAGAGTATATTATACTGTGCGGAAGCCACTGTGGAGAATATTATACTGTGCAGGGGCCACTGTGAAGCATTATACTGTGTGGAGGCCACTGTGGAGCATACTATACTGTGCAGGGGCCACTGTGGAGCTGTAAGGGAATTCCTACAGGAGCGATTCCCCAGTAGCTGTTGGTGAACCCTGGGGGGAGGGGGTACGACAAGACAATGAGCCCTAAGCTGAACCCCCCCACACTGTCTCTGGCTACTTGCCTGAACTGGGCAGTGATCCCTTCTTGATATAAGTGATAACAGAGAACGCAGACAGGACAGACAACAACAAAAGGGAGGTCAGCTAGCCAAGGGGTTGGTAACAGTCGAGCAACGCAGTACAGAATCAAAATCCAAGAGAATAGTCAAAGTTAAGCCAGAGGTCAGGAATAAGAATACAGGTAACCAAGCAGCAAAAGAAAATAGCCAGCACGCACAAGGCAATAGCAAGCGCCAATGTGAATGTGAGCAAACAATAAATAGGAAGGAAGAACCCGGATCAGACTTAATAGGCTGATAGGCTGTCAATCACACAGGTAAGGCTAAAATTAACTATTAGAGGAGCAGAGGGAAACCAAGGTGAAGGAGATGGGTATGATGGAAAATCAATTAAGGAGGTGAGGGAATAGGACAGTGTTCAGACAATACAAGAAGGAAAGTAATCATTGCCGGACCCGCCTCCTGCACCGCAGCATGCAGCCAGATGGCGCAGAAGTTTGAACGGGTGCAGATGTAACAGGAGCCTATTATACTGTGTGGGAGCCACTGTGGAGCCTATTATACTGTATGTGGGCCACTATGGAGCCTATTATACTGTGCGGGGTCCACTTTGGAGCCTATTATACAGTGTAGGGGCAACTGTGGAGCATTATACTGTGCGGGGGCCACTGTGGAGCATATTATACTGTTTATGTATATATGTACTGTATGTATGTATATTTTTAAAAATTAAAGCTTGAAGAATTCATTGTTGTCCTGAAGCTTTCTCTGTGTGACTGTAATGATGATATATGGAGGTGATTACAATATTACAGCCAAAAGAAGGTTATTGAGTGAGTGAGAAATAGGAGTCTAAAGATGTCTGCTGAGGGTGTAGTGGATGGGCTAGCTAGGAAACAGGGAGGGGGTGTGAGTGAGAACGGAAGGGCAAGGGAATGAGAGAGGGAGGTGGTGTGAGTCAGCTCTGAGTAAAGCACAATGCATCATGGTAGGAAGATGGGCATGTAAGCAAATTAAGAAGATGCCAGAAGCTTACAGAGAACCAAAGAAATCACTGAAAACACTGCTAAAGGTATTTGGGTGCATTTATTAACCTATTAATAGCACTAACAGACCTTTTTTGAAAACCTTTTTTTGCCTGGAAAACCCCTTTAAGACTAAGGCCCCACATTGCAGAGCAGAGCAGAGCTAAAAAAAAACGCAGCAGAAAATGCAGCGGAAATGCAGTTTTGCAAATTCGGTGAGTTTTTTCTACATTATGTTTCTACGGTTTTCTTCCCTTATTAAATCTATAGGGAAAACACGAGAGTCTCCACGATTAAATTAACATGCTGCGTTTATCAAAAATGTGTGCCCTTTTGAAAACGCAGCTTTTCCCCAGCATGTTTTTTTCCGCAGTGTGTGGATGGGATTAGCCACAATCTCATTTACTTTACTGGTACTGTAAAACACTGCATTTCTGCAACATGGGGCCTTAGCCTTACTGTGAAGTATACAGTACATGCATGCAGTGAATTACTTTCTACACACTCAGAAAAGGGATCAATGGTGGTGAACTTAACCTCCATATGCTTAACAGACCAAATAAAATAAAGCTTTGCATGCTCTGTAATTTCCTCTGCTCCAAACTAGACATTTTTTATTACTGCCCGTTTTATAGAGACTGATCACCTGAAGATACAAGGAAGTAAATGCTGTCAATTAAGGATGCTATCTGGCCCAACTTTCTGTTTTCCCCCAATGTCCAGTCATAATCTTATATTATGTTGACACAGAGTGGTTCGGTTGCAAAAATGATATAATAAATATGTCAAGGAAATGTCACACAAGCCAAACAAAAGATAGACAGCTGTAGTGCTTGTATATATTTCCTAAAAAGAGAGATCAGGGTAGAACACTGTTCTTGTCACAATGGATAAATAGTTGTATGGAAATACAGGCTGTAATGTGCCAAAAATGGAATTATAACATTGCAAATAACCTGAAGGACACTCAACAATTCAACTTGAGACCTGAATACAAAAAAATGCAATATCACACACAGTAAATATGAATATGCACATTGGATATAGAGTGAGATAAAGCAAAATGCTAACTATTTTATGATATATAAAACAGAATAACATTTCTATCCATTTACTGTGTTTTTGTATTTTGTGCTTTTTGAATGGGTAAAGAGATATATTGAGTCATTCTTCTGATATAATTTAAACACATAAAACATTATATTGAATACTAATTTTTTGTTTCCTTTTTTCAGGACTACTGCTGAAATGTAGTTCATCCATTACATTTTGTAGTTCTTATTTAGGACAAAAATGGACAGAAATTGTTAAAGAGTACATGTTTTCTGTTTTTCTGTTCAGTTTCAAATAAGGTTGTTTAAAGGGGTTGTCCAGGCAAAAAAAATAATTTTTTAAATAGGCCGAGAGAGGTGAAAAAAAAAAATCATACTCACCTTTCCCTGGTGCTCTGGCGCCTCCCAGCATGGTCTGGTCCTGCCGGTCTGTTGTTATCTTTCGGTGGAATTTCCCGCCGCCCATGACTGCTGAGGCCAAACAGCGGCCTCAGCGAAGAACACGTGACGTAAAAAAACAAATGTACCTCTATGTGGGGGAAACAGGGCAGAGATTTAGTCAGCGCATGAACTCACACAGATTCACCATTAATAACAGTAGAACAGATCTCCCAGTGGCCGCACATTTCTCCGGAGAAGACCACTCTATTGAAGATTTGCGGGTTGTGGTTTTAATGAGACAATTTAAGATGCAAAGGGAGAGAAAGGAATGGGAATACAAGTTAATGCAAAAATTTCAAACTCTGCAATTTGGTCTTAATATTCATGCCAGTTTCATGTCACACTATGTATGAACTGTGAGGGTCACAAATCACCACCTGATAGCAAACAGATAACAGCAAGAATTACTGATGCATTCCTCAAAATCCTTTCTGCATAGTGAGTCCATGTGACTTCATTAATGATGATGTGAGGTTTCTTAGCAACTGCTCAAAGGGACACATTTTCAGGTTATACACATAACTATACACACTCACGCGCACTGTGACAGTGTCACAAACACACTGTATTATGCATTACATATATGTACAGTATATATTTTACAAACACATATTTACTTTACACACAGGTATACACATTATACATTGGTAGATGGCTAGTCTAGACATGCAAGCAGCCTAAAGAATTAGGGTCTATCATTACCAACTTGTCCCATTTGTACCATTACTCATAAAATCAATCACACAAAGGTTGCAAGGTAGTGGTTAAAGGGATTTTTCCATCTCCCCCTCTCACCAGCTATGCCTGCTGTCTCTTCTTCTCACTTCCTGCATTCTTCCACAAGCTGGTGGGTGGGCTTTGATGGTCAGGACACTATTAAGTAACTCAGTAGATATAGACATTGCCTTTACCATGAGAGATTTTGATTGCTAGCAATCTATAATAATGCAGATCAAATAATATGCACAGTAAATATTACTTTCCACATGTCTGTACAGAAAAAAACGTATACATCCTGTCAGGACTGACAATTGACTTTCAGTAAACTCAATGTTATCTTTGTGTTCACATAGAGAGATATATACCAAGTCAGAGTCTTTATCAGCAAACTGTGACTAGCTGACCTGATTGTCTGGACCTAAGAGCAGGAGATAACAGCTCTGAAAGTAATCCAGAGAACTCAGCCTCCCTCCTGTTAGGGATGTGACGTCTGCTGTGGCCCCTTTAAGACTGCCGGGTCCACAGAGATGAATTCCCCTTTAAGAAATTGTGCTTTAATTTATTGGCCAGTCTGGGTCTTTATAATACCCTCCATTTCTCTCCTCCATGCCGGCTATTGGTTTCACCTTGGTTTTGGTTCCCTTCCCTGATGCTTCCTTTTCCTGATTGCTGTGTGTGTTTCTCTGGCTCTGACCTTTAGACTGTGTACCTGGACTTCTCTTTGGATTATGACTCTGCTGTACTTACCCTCTCTGGCATTTTGACTCTGGCTACATACCTCGACTTATCCTTCCATCACTCGCTCCTGTACTTCACTGCTATCTCCACTGCCGACCCTGCTCTGTAGTTTACTCTGCGTCTGGTGAGTTGCTTGCGATTCTGCTCTCTGGCTTCTGCTCGCGGGTAATTAATTTGTGGCACATTCCTCTGTGTTGTCAACTCCGTCTGGGATTTTGCCAAGTCTATCTTCACCACTAGGAGCTCTTTTGAAAATGTCCTGAGATTGGCTTTGACTCATATTGTGTGTGTAACAGATTAAGTTTTTTTATGCTAGCGGTCATTAGGTTCAGTTCTGCTGCTTCTCTCAATTCTGACTGCACCTGACCCTGTCCCTGCATCTGAGCTCTAAAACCTCCCCTTCAGAAAGCAGTGTCATGTCATCTGTCAAGTCATCAAGTCATCTATAATGCTAGATAAGGAGAGATACAGACCAGGAACCAAGGAAAGGATGTCTAAACAATGGGAGGAATAATTTCACATAGCAGGCAAAGAAGCAGCATTTCTAAAGAAATGTATTTAGGAAAGCTCTTGAATTTACGTGAACTAGCAGTCTACATAGGATCCTTGAGATGGGAACACCCCTTTTAATCCATGGGACTGCCCCCTTACATATGCCTTTGGGTAGAAAGGGGTTAATGAAATTGAACATTTTAGTAAATATTATTAAGAATGTCAAAACTTCCCCAATATAATGGGCAGCGTCCTGAAAGAATATGCAGTGTTCTATAAAAAAAATGCGCTTAAGGACACTAGTTTAAGTTGCCCTTACAAAGAGTATACTGAGTACCAGCTAAATCTCTTTATAATGAAACAGAATAAGTGCAGGTCCATTCAGAATAGAACAACCAGTTATTACAGCTTTGAGAGGCATTACATATTATCTAAAGGTACAGCTGTTACAAGAGAAAGAGGACAAAATCTTGTTGACCTAAAGCTTACCATCTTGCATTTTAATGGTGTTTACAGCACAAAAAGTTCTTATTTTACTTGTAGTTACATTTAGTTTCTTGCATTTGAATGATGTTTACAGCACGAAAAGTTCTTTTTTTTTACTTGTAGTTACATTTAGGTTTATGTGCTATATATGTAAGGCAGACAAAGCTGATCAAATATGACAAGTTGACTATAGCATCGCACCTGTCCTAAGGTTGTGTTTAGTATTTCAGTTCAGCTACATTGAGATGAATGGGGCTGAAGTGCAATACTACAGTACACATAACCTGTGCAGAGGTGTGGCACAATTGTACTAAGTAGTTACACTTTTATTGGAGTGAAGGGCATAGAAAATCTCTTTGCTCAGAGAAAAGAGATTTAAAATGAGTTTACATATTTGCATAGGATGAATACAAAAGACCATCAATTCAACTTTTGTCAATGAACTATATATCATTAATTAATAGATTAATCTTCATTTTTTTTTATTAGATACAATAAGCATCTAGCTCTTTTTTAAATGCTGTAAAAGTATCCATCATTACTACTGCTGTTACTATATTCCATAGTTTGACTACTCTTACTACAAAGAACCCTTTCCTATATACATATCTAAATCACCTTTCCTCCACATGAATTGAATGTCCAATGACTCTTTGTAAAGTCTTTGTAAATAATAAATCAGGTTCCAATTCCTTATAAATCAGGTGCCAATTTCATTATCCCTCAAACTGTACTGTATATGTGTATGTCTGCTCCTATCCTGTGATACTTTCCTACTCTTGTATTTATCGGCACCACTACCTAATCTTATGTATATAGTATAGGTACTGCAGAATACCAT
Source organism: Leptodactylus fallax (assembly GCA_947044405.1). Classification (NCBI taxonomy): domain Eukaryota; kingdom Metazoa; phylum Chordata; class Amphibia; order Anura; family Leptodactylidae; genus Leptodactylus; species Leptodactylus fallax. The sequence goes on along the minus strand of CAMRHE010000186.1, from coordinate 1,456,492 downwards.
TTCTCTAATTCTGCATATATGAGCATTGCACAGTACAACTTCTCATCCGGTACACTTTGACACTGAACCATACCATTTCTTTTATTCTATATATAGAAATTGTGCAGTGTCACTTCTTTTTCCTGCATATACTGTATGCTCACTGCACAGTATCACTTCTCTTGTCATTGATATACAGTATGGATACTGAACAGAACCAATGTTTATCTTGTATATAGAGTGCCATACTAATGCATATGTTGGCAGTTTATGGGGTAGATGATGACAGTTAAAATTTCTGTCTGCTCCAGTAAGAAGGGGGATAGGAGTGCAGAGAAGCCTAGACAGGTGCTGGTAGTGGGGGATTCAATTATTAGGGGAACAGACAGGGCAATCTGTCACGAAGACCGGGATCGTCGTATGGTGTGTTGCCTTCCTGGCGCTCGAGTTCTACACATCGCGGATCGGGTTAATAGATTACTGGGTGGGGCTGGTGTGGATCAAGCGGTCAATGTGCACATTGGCACAAATGACAAAGCTAACGGTATGTGGAAGGTGGAATGATTTCAGGGATCTAGGGAGAAAGCTGAAGGCAAGGACCTCCAAGGTAGTATTTTCAGAAATACTACCTGTATAACGAGACACACAGGAAAGGCAGCGGGAGATTAGGAAGGTAAACAAGTGGCTCAAGAGCTGGTGTAGGAAGGAGGTGTTTGGGTTCCTGGACAACTGGGCCGACTTTGATGTGGGCTACAGGTTCTATGGTAGGGATGGGCTGCATCTCAATGGGGAGGGTGCAGCTGTGCTGGGGGAGAAGATGGCTAGACGGTTGGAGGAGTGTTTAAACTAGGGACTGGGGGGAGGGTAACAGTTGTAGAGGGCAAGATAGCGTAGAAATGGAAAGAGGGCTAAATAATGTAACTGGGGGTGGAACAGAAGGTGGGGTTAGAACAGTCAGTAGGCAGTGGAAGAGTAGGGATAATGATAAATCCTTGAAATGTATGTATACTAACGCCAGAAGTCTCACTAACAAGATGGAGGAACTAGAAGTGATAATGTTGGAAGAAAAATATGACATGGTGGGGATAAGTGAGACATGGCTGGACTCTAGCTATGACTGGGCTGTAAATATTCAGGGGTACATTATGTTTAGAAAATCGTGCCTTAAGCCACTTCTGCGTGAGGACATCTGGGAGGAAAATGAATATGTGGAGTCCTTATGGGTGGAAATTAAGGGAGGAACAAAGAATAATAAAATATTGATAGGGTTTTTTTTATAAATCTCCAAATATAATGGAAGAAGCTGAAAATGCACTAATAAAACAAATAGATGAGGCCACAAAGCACAATAAAGTCATTATTATGGGGGATTTCAACTACCCAGATATCAACTGGGAGGCAGAAACCTGCAGGTCCAACAAAGGGAACAGGTTTTTGTCAGTAATAAAAGACAATTACCTATCGCAACTAGTGCAGGACCCAACAAGAGGCGAGGTACTTTTAGACCTAATTTTAACAAATGAACCTGAAACATTGTCAAAAGTAGAGGTTGGGGGTCATATTGGTAATAGTAACCACAACATAATAAATTTTCTTGTACACACTAAAAAAATGTTCAGTAGAGGGGGAACAAAAACACTAAACTTCAGGAAGGCCAATTTTAACCAGCTGAGAGAGGAGCTTAGCAGCATAAACTGGGACAATGTCCTCAAAGTGACCAGAACACAAAGAAAATGGGACATTTTCAAAAGCCTTCTAAATAGGACCACTAAAAAACATATCCCTTATGGGAATAAGCGGGCCAGAAATCATAGAAAACCAATATGGCTAACTAAAACGGTAAGGAGTGCAATGAGGGATAAAAAGGAAGCATTTAAAGTGCTAAAAAAAGAAAGTAGTGACACAGCATTAAAAAACTATAAAAAGAAAAATAAATTGTGTAAAAGACAAATAAAGGAGGCAAAGATTGAAGCTGAGAGAAAAATTGCCAAGGAAAGTAAAAATAATCCAAAATTATTCTTCAATTACATAAATAAAAAGAGAATAAAAACTGACAATGTGGACCCTCTCAAAAATAATCTGGGTGTAATGGTGGAGGAGGATGAAGAAAAAGCACAGCTATTAAATCCTTCTTCTCTACTTTCCAAGAAAATCCAAGGGCCAGCAACATGATTAGGGGTCATGTTAACTCTCCATTAAATGTCACCTGTTTAACTCAGGAGAAAGTGTGGTGCCGCCTTCAAAACACTAAAATAGATAAATCGACAGGTCCAGATGGCATACACCCCCGAGTTCTGAGGGAATTATGCACGGTGATAGACAGACCCTTATATCTAATATTTAAGGATTCAGTAATGACTGGGTCTGTTCCACTTGATTGGCGCATAGCAAATGTGGTGCCAATTTTCAAAAAGGGGTCTAAAAGTGAGCCTGGAAACTATAGGCCAGTAAGTTTGACTTCTGTGGTGGGTAAGATATTTGAGAGCTTTCTAAGAGATGCTATCCGGGAGTACCTCAATGTAAATAATCTTATAACCCAATCAGCATGGTTTTATAAGGAGTCGGTCCTGTCAGACTAATCTGATCAGCTTCTATGAAGAGGTCAGTTCAAGACTAGACATGGGTAATGCAGTGGACGTGGTGTATGTGGACTTTTCAAAGGCTTTTGATACTGTACCACATAAAAGGTTGATATGCAAAATGAGAATGTTCGGACTGGGGGAAAACATATGCATTTGGGTTCACAACTGGCTCACTGATAGGAAACAGAGGGTGCTTATTAATGGTAAATATTCAGACTGGGTAACAGTCACCAGTGGGGTGCCACAGGGGTCAGAATTGGGCCCTCTCCTGTTTAATATCTTTATTAATGACCTGGTAGACCGTTTGCAAAGCAGGGTGTCCATATTTGCAGATGATACTAAACTTTGTAAGGTAATCAAAAATGAGGAGGATAGTAGAATATTACAAGGGGATCTAAGGAAGCTGGAAGCATGGGCCGAGACTTGGCAAATGAAGTTTAATATTGACAAATGTAAGGTTATGCATTTTGGACGACGAAATAAAATGTATGATTATGTACTTAATAGTAAATTACTGGGTAAAACTGCCAATGAAAAAAACTTGGGGATTGTGGTGGACAATAAGCTTACCTTTAGTGACCAGTGCCAGGCAGTGGCTGCCAAGGCAAATAAAATTATGTTCAAGTTCAAAGAGGGCCTGGTTCCTTTCTCGAACAGAACAACATTACGGGTTATGGGTTTTAGATTTTAAGGGCACATTGATCCAGGGTTTTATACTGATTGCCAGATTAGAGTCGGGGCAAATGGGGCAATTGGCATAAGCCTCATGGGGTTTTTTCCTTCCTTTGGATCAACACTGTAGGGGACTGTAGGGTTATAGGTTGTACTTGATGGACTGATGTCTTCATCCAACCTCATCTACTATGTAACTATGTAACAAGTTAAACCAACACTTTACCAGAACTATTCAGTGGGGGAGTGGGGATGGAGTACATCAGCATAGGTGCACAGTGGTGAAAGAGAGTGGGTGGGAGACAAGCAAACTGGTAAAGTCTCCTTATGGCTAAGGTCCCACATTTCAGAAATGCAGCAGAAAAAAAATCCTCTGCTTTACAATACCAGCAAAAGGAATGAGATACTGGCTAATCACATCTACATATTGTGATATGCTTTGAAAAACACATGCATTATTGAAAAATGCAGCATGTCAATTTTAGCTGCAAAATGCAAGTGTTTTTTTCCCTATAGGCTTAATAAGGGAAGAAAAATGGCTGAGAATGCAGCAAAAACGCAATGAAAAATGCTGTAGAAAAAAGCACAATGCTTTTTTTTTAGCTTTGGTTCACTTCGTGGGGCCTTATCCTATCACTAACTATTGTTTGTTGCTGTTTACAAGTCAGGAGATTTAACCATCACACTGTTTCTCAGAAGCTACGGTTAACAGTACTCTCTTCAGAAAGGCAGTGTAAGACTTAAATTTACTGTGTAAATAGTAGAGATGGGTGAACTAATTCTTTCCAAGCCGTGTTCAACCTGAATATTCCAAATTGTCCTGTTTTCAACAAAACCAAATAAATGGGAATTAGTCTTAGACCAACTAAAATGGCCGTCGCCGCATGTAGAAGACACAAGAGTCTGTGAGTTCTTAAGCAATACACATCACTACAAAACTTGCAATACAGCTAGAAAATATTAGGAGTAGAAAAATTAGAAGAAAGTTTAGTCAGATTTAATTAATTACAGTCAGAATAGTGCTAAAAATCACAGGAGTTAGGGAAAATATCTGTTGCAGAAACACAGGGGTTTTTTTGTTGCAGATTTTGCTTCGGTTTTTTTGAGCCCAAGTCAGGAGTGGCTTGAAAAGGAATGGAAAATATATAGCAAGGTTTCCCTTCTGTCAAATCCACTCCTTATTTCGACTCAAAAAAATTCAGCAAGATCTGCCACAAAAAAACGCTGCATTTCTGCAACATGGAGCCTTAGCCATGTTTTTTGGGAAAGAGTTTCATTTCTTTTTTTGTTAAATACATGCAAACAGCAAAACATTGATGGCACCTGTGCTAATCTGAAAAAAAATCTCAGTTTCTTATTCAATAAACAGTGTGACGCAGTCTGTAAATCTAAAAAATCTCTGTTTGTTAAGGGTTTTTTTTTTTTTTTTTAATATAGATACAAACTACCACCATTGTAATGGCAAAAAAGCTGATTGACCAGCTATGCTATTTATCTTGAAATTATTAAAAAAAAAACATCAAAAAAACATCAAAAACAAAAAAGATAGGTGCAGAGTGTCAGAATCAAGTTGCCAATCACTATTTTAATTAAGCAGTGTCCAATAAAATGACTGGAAAAAACGGAACAGGGGGCAGGCAAAAGGAGGGGAGGAGGAAACTCGTGTGCAAGTACTAACAATAGTAATGAGGGTGGCAACAGCAACACTACAGCAACACTACTTTTGGCTTTGATGGCACCACCAATAGCCGCAGGATTATTGTACTTCCTGAGAAAAAAGATGAAGCTTTTGATTACTTAGCTCACTCATCTCAGTCTCAGAAAAATATTGTATCTAAGAGTGATGAGTCAGGGTTCTATGTATTTCTCCTTCTCTGCTTTTAAAGTTGCAACATGTAACTTACTGCTGGGCCTTACTGGACTGTCTACCATGTCTCCTTCATCTTTTTCACTGACACAGATCTCTGGTAGTCATGTGGTACCTGCTGAAAAAGCTATTTCTCCTAGTCAGAGCAGTCCTCTTTTTGATGAGATCAATGAGACAGTCTGCATTGTTTTTGTAAGTAGGGGAGGAATACATGACTGTTGGTGGTGGAGGTAGTAGTGGCATGGGAGTGTGGTACTACTGGTAGTCATTCTGTCAGGGAAATCTGGAGGTGTATTTTAGAGCACCATTAATTCCATGGTGCTGTACATTTGAGGGTTTACATAAAATACACACATAGAATACTAACAGTGACCAACTGATAATAATAATAATAATAATAATAATAATAATAATAATAATAATAATAATAGTCCTTTAAAGTCCCACAGTGGGGAAATTCAGTGTGTTACAGCAGCAAAGATAAGATAAGATAAGCAGATACAAATACAAATACAACATGTACAGGAATGTTCCAAGGTGAGAGGCATTACATTAATAGCAGACAGACAGATAGGACGTAGCAGGGGGGGGGGGGGGATTTAACAGGCAGAGAGATATTTCAGTTCTCTGTATGTAATGATCTCCGCTAAGGTCGGTGTTGGTTGTACAGCCTAACCGCGGTGGGGAGGAAAGACTTCCGATAGCGCTCCTTCTCACACCTAGGGTGGAGCAGTCGGTCACTGACAGTACTGCCCAGCGCAATCACAGTCTCATGCATGGGATGGGAGTTATTCTCCCGCATGGAGCTCACCACGGACAGTATCCTTCTGTCACCCACCACCTGCACTGGGTCCAGTGGGCTCCCCAGGACAGAGCTGGCCCTTCTAATCAGCTTGTCAAGTTTATTTCTGTCCCTGGTTGATATACTGCTCCCTCAGCAGGCCACTCCAAAGAAGATGGCTGATGCCACTACCGCATTGAAGAAAGTCCTAAGAAGTGCCCCCCGGATTCCAAAGGCTCTCAGCTTCCTAAGCAGGTAGAGCCTGCTGTGGCCCTTCCTGTACAGGGCCTCCATATGATCTGCCCAGTCCAGCTTATTATTAAGGAGCAGACCCAGGTACTTATAGGTGTTCACAATCTCAATGCCCGTCCCCAGGATGTCCACTGGTTTTGGAGGGCATCTGCCTTTACGGAAGTCCACCACCATCTCCTTGGTCTTCCCCGCGTTAATCTTCAGGTGGTTCTGGTGGCACCAGTCCACAAAAAACCGGTTCAGTTCTCTGTACTCCCTGTCATCATCGTCTGTGATGAGGCCTACTATTGCAGAGTCGTCAGAATACTTCTGTAGGTAGCAGCTGGATGAGTTGCACCTAAAATCAGCAGTGTACAGTGTGAAGAGGAAAGGGGCGAGAACCGTACCCTGAGGTGCCCCCGTATTACAGATCACGGTACCTGACACACAGTCTTGGGCTCTCACGTATTGAGGTCGATTTGTGAGGTAGTCTAGGATCCAGTTGGAGAGGTGGTGGTCCACTCCAGCAAGGCCCAGCTTGTCTCTCAGTAACCTGGGCTGTATGGTGTTAAAAGCACTGGAGAAATCAAAGAACATTATTCTCACTGTGTTCCCTGGTTTTTCCAGGTGAGACAGAGCCCTGTGCAGAAGGTGGATGATGGCATCATCTACCCCAATGCCCGGTCGATACATTGGGAAAGAGGGCCTTGCCTGCAAGGGCTTATAATCTATGAGGGAAGATGTATAGAGACAGTAGTTGAGGGTCAAAGCTGTTCATATGGTGATGGTGTGGTGGCAGTAGTGTTACATTGCCCACAATGATTATTTTGCAGATAAGACCTGGCAACCGGTCAAGGTAACAAGGTGATATCAGAAGAATAGGTTGGTGGCAGTGATGATAGTGACAATTCCAGCCAATGCACAGCCCCAACATCTAAAAAGCCTGCCCTGTACAGACATAGGAAAAGCTTTTGGGGTAGGGGGTGGTGGCACTGGTGGTAGTAGTGGCAGACATGTTTGCGCTGCTAACGGTGTTGATGCAACTAAATGCGGTAATCTCCCATATGAGCTACATTGCTAAGCAATAAATCCATGGCAATGTACAAGATCTGCAAGCACAAACATAACCAAGGCAGTGCAGGAACAAATGTAGGAACAACATTCTCTAAGTACTTGCATGAAAAAGCATCACCATCTTATTTGGCAAAATAGACTTGGCAGTGGTGCTGGCATGCGAAGTGAGCAAGACTGTTCTACTCATTCTCCCCATAATCTTCCTTGTAGGCAGGCCACATCTACACATGGTCGTCGTTATCATCATCATCACCAACTGTTTCTCCCACTCTCCCTACTCCTCCTCTTCCACACCAATGTCAGTCATCCATAAGGGAATGTGTGTTTAGGAAACAGCAATATGTGCCCAGTCATCTGGTGGTTCTGCAACTTAATTCGCACCAAGCCAAGCTGCTGGCAGTGCAGTCGCTACCGTACCACTTAGTTAATTCCAATGCGTTTCACCCACGGTTTTTATGCGCTCAAACTCGATGGAGGTTAACTAGCCACTATTATTTCTCTACTTTATATCACCATATATCGAAGAATGTGGGCCTTTCCCTGGATTTGTCAGTCTGGGGAAAGGTGCACTCCAATATTGACATGTGGAGCAGGACTCACTGTGTCAATGTTTTGAGCAGTGGAAATGCAACAAGGCCAGGTGCTAGTTCTACCCCATTCCTACAGGCCTAGTTCCAACAGCATGCAGGACCATGCAAATACCTGTATTTTCAGTCTGGGGAAAGGTGCATGCCACCGTCGAAACATGGAGCAGCAATTATGGGTAAGGACAACACATGGCTTTTACATCTCACTGGTTCAATGTTTTGAACATCTTCACCAGGGCAAAACTCTTTTCCTCTTCCCTTGTTTCTTTGGTGTAAGGTAAAGTGCTGCCATGCGGTTTGACAGTTAATGAGCCTGGATCAGTGGAACTGTTATTAGAGATGGCTGAATCGGTTCATACCGAGCCGAGTTTGACCCGAATATTCCAAACTGTTGCTTTTTTATTGAAACGGAGATTTGTATCAGATGAACTAAAATGGCCACCGCATTAGAATGCCACATTCTCTTCAGACCCCAGAGTATAATAGTTGAAGGACCAGGGGAGGTGAAAAAAATGAAAAAAACATTCATACTTACCTTCAGTTTACCTCTTTTGGGCCTCCTCGCGGCATTCAGCACTCTCCTGGCGATGTCCGGCGCTTTTCTGTGTAGTCAATGGCCTGTGATTGGGCCTTAGCAGTGACCTGGGCACGCCAAGCATCATGACATCATGACACTTGGTGTACCATTGACAATGACACCAATACTGTTACTGTGCTGCAGTTGGGTCAAATAACACATTTTTCCTGTATAGAGCATGTGCTAAATCTATTGGCGCACCACTTTATTAACCTGTATAGTGGCTTAAAAGAGGTGCTTCTCATGGTCAGAAAAGTCTCTGTGTATTTCAGTAATTCTTATTTCGCAAAAAACACCCTGCTCAATTTTCAATGACAAAACAGTCTGTCTTTACACCTCCCTATCTGCAACATTCCAACTCAGTGGACTTCCACCTTAAACATGCAACGAGTGAGCAGCAGAAGGTGGTGAACAATTATTGCATGGGTTATTTCGAGATTCGTCATTGGAGGCTCATGAGGGAAGTGGGTTGACTTCTTGAGCCCCTTGATGAGGCCACCAAATTTGTCAGCAGGGACAATTGCATCATCAGCGATGTGATCCCTTTATTATAGATCTTACAGGAAATAACACTCATGCAAAGAGGGACAGAAGAGGAAGAACACCTTTTATCTCTTTACCAATGTTATCACCCTGGGTTTGATGCAAGGTGCACTGGCGGAGGATGAAGATTTGGGTCATTATGGTGGAGGATCTGAGACACTTAGACTGAAAGAGGAAGAGGAGGAAGACTCTCTTTGGATGCAGATGGAACCCTTGATATGTCACAGGTACAGTCAGCGAAGGTGGCTGACCCTTATTTCTTTCAAGATGAGGATGACAATGACCATACTGGCCAAGAATGCCAACCATGTCAGGCCCCTGCGTCCGTGCACATGTTGGCAAGCATGTCAGGCTGTATGCTTCACTACGTACAGAGCGACAAGTATATTATAAGCATCAAGCAGAGGGTTGAATACTGGATCTCTATAAACCCAAAATTGGGGAATTCATCCCTGCCTGCCAAGGGGAAGAAAAATTGGAATATTATCAGAATAGGCTGTATACACAGCTTGCCTCTGTGTTTAGGGAGACCACTATAAGTGTCAGTGGCATGCATACCCAGGTGACCTCTGTCTGCTGCCAGTCCACTTCAACCAGCTTTCCACCTCCTCTACCAGTGCCACAGCTACAAATAGCAGGAGTAAAAGCAGCAGCATCAGCAGCCAGGTCCAGTACATTATCTGAAACATGATAAACCAGAAATGTTTCACCTCGCAGAGCCAACCAGACCCACAACAGACAACTGACACCCACCAACTGCTACAGCAGGTACCTAAAGTACACCTGTATTCCAGCAGATAACTGTGACTCCATGGAATTCTTGACCAATAGGTTAGAACAGTGGAAGGAGCTGGCCCAGCTTGCTTTGGGAGTTTTAACTTGTCCGGCCTCAAGTGTAATGACTGAGAAGATATTCACTGCTGCCGTTGCATTGGAACAACTAGAGGAATGAAACTGTCCATAGCTAGTGTGGAAAATATTACATTTTGCAAAATGAATCAAGTATGGATCCGTATGGATTTTTAAACACCTCCTCTTGATGCCTCCAAATTATTAAAGTATGTAAAAGCGAGTGGCAGCGCAGTGTATGGTTAAACTCAGAGTATGTATCCACTGGTTACCATTTGTTTTTCCATAGACATACATGTCACATTCACTTTGACATAACTTTCACTGTGTTTGCTTTAGAGAGCTACAAATTGGATAGATAGGTTTCTAGGAGCCGTGACAGTGTTATACACTATGTTTGAAGTGAATTTAAGCTGTGGTTTGTACTGAACCTGTTTGAACTGATACAAATTTTGGTCTTGAACCACCCAAACCCAAAATGAAACAAATCTTGAGAGGTTCACCCATCCCTACTAGTAGGCTTGGTTCTGGTAAAGTACCTATGAAGTAACTTTGGTTCTGTTAATAAACCTTTGTAGTAAGCTTGGTTCCTGTATTGCATCTATGCAGCGAGCTTGATTCTGTTACCAAACCTATGTAGTGTGAAAGAAATTAGGTTTTGGTTTGATTAATTTGATTATTGGTTGAGAATAATCTTGCTATATCTTATAATCTTTTATACTGTGAAATAGCTTTCATTTTAAAAAACTTTTTAAATAGGGTGATGTAAGTTCTGCAAAAGAGTTCAACTATGGAACTCATGATCCAGTCTGATGGAAAGCAAATAGGTAACTCACTGAATAAGCAAGATAAATATAAATTCAAACCAAGATCAGTCATAGTGTAATATGAAAACATCCTATAGACTATATATGTAATTTCCATTTAAGTGTGTATATGATTGATTAATCAAAGATATCGCCTGTAAGGGGCAAGGCCTCAGGACTGGATTTGGACCCTGAGAGATCTTTATTGACCATACCTGTGTGTAAGTGTCTTGCTTTCTCCCGGCCCGCTGATTCTCCCTAGGCCAGAGAGCAAGAGAAATTTGCTAACCATAATTTGAATCCTACAGACAAAAAGGTGACATGACATCCTCAAGCTTTTGGGATTTGTCCTAAATTTTGCAGAAAAAGTAGTAAACTTTGTTCTGGTACTGTATCTATGCAGTAAGCTTGTTTTGTTACTGAACCTATGTAGTATGCTTGGTTTTGGAACTGTATTGGATCTATACCATATCTATGCAGTAAGCATCTTATGATTTTGTACACTTTAGACAGGTGATGTCCTAAAATTTTCATACAGTCGAGGACCAATGGCAGTTTTTACCTGCCCCAATAACAGAGACCTTCTATACCTCTTAATAATTTAGTGGTCTGCTTTTGAACCCTATGTAAATCTTTTATGGCATATGAAGCCCAAAACCAAATCTCATATTGAACTTGATTTAGATCATTTAGTCTATAGTCTGGTTATGCTTTTCTAAATTGCTTTGTACAGTGTGTTGACTGATAAAATGAGTTACTGCAATGTTCTGAACATACTCCCAACTGCCCTGCCCAGGGAATTATTCCCTCTATAACACTATTCGAGTATATATTATCCTTTTATTACTTCTGTACTATGGGAATAGAAAAACATAGCATATTTTTCTTATTATTAAACTAAAGTTGAGGTACTGTACTTTCTAACCTTGCTTTATTACTAATATCTTTGCACACATTCTATCAGAACTATTCACCACATTTTCTAGTTTAATGATGTGATATAATCATTTTATCCCCTTCCTGACATTTAACGTACATGTACATCATAATGTCAGGTGTGGGATATGGAGAGTGTTCAGTAATTGAGCCCTCTCTTTATACAGTGGGTGCTAGCTGTATTATACAGCAGAAACCTGCCTGTAACAGCCGTGAATGATGCTAACATCAAATATGGCTGTTAACCACTTGTATTCCACAGTCAAATATAACCATTGCATCTAAGCCTTTGCAGTGTATGAGCATTGTTACTTTCGAATGCAATCACCACCCCCTGCAGTGTCAAAGAGGGGCAGCAACTTATTTTCATGACAGATGGGAGATCTTCTATTACACCTTGTTACAGGAAGAGTGTATTAAAATGGCAATATATAGATAGTATACTGCGATACAAAAGTATTGCAGTATAGGGGGTGGAGCCTAACCGCCAACAGTGATGGACACCTGAGCCTGCTGCTCTGTTACAGTAAGGCCTACGGAACGTCCAGTTCAGCTACCACACAGCAAAAATGGTGAAAATAGGGAAAGACAGTCCGTTTCCTATATGGTGGCTACTGAATTCCTTGTTCTGTTGGCTTCCTAAAATTTTTGAAGTTCTTTCTCTTTTTTCAGAAGGCATAATTAATTATCCTGAGAGGTGATCTCAATGTCATTCTCATCCCGCTGTTGGATGCTTCAGGAGGAAAATTCAGAGTTTCTCAGATCACGATCAAGTAGCTGTACTCCAAGCTGTATGATCTGTCCCTAATCGACACCTGGCATCTTCAACACCCTACTACCAAGGACTACTCCTTTTATTCGAATCCATGTAAGTCTTTTCAGCATCTGGACTATGTTCTATTGTCTAAATCCTTGTTACTCTGCATTAAGAAAGCAGATATTGGCTCTATAACTACTTCCGATCATGTCCCGATTTCAATTGTTATGAACTTATCTCTGTTACCTACCCCTGAATGGTCATGGCAGCTTAATGACACCTCCCTAGATGTAGAAGCAGTCAGAAGCAGTGTTTCACAGTACCTTACTGAGTATTCCTCCATAAACTCTACTCCTGATGTTAGCCCCATTACTGTCTGGGAGATGCCCAAGTTGTATATAAAGGGAATTCTCATAGTTCATTGCTCCCGCTTGAAAAAAAAAGAGAAACAGGCTGCGATAGACTCTTAACTAACCCAGATCTCTGAGTAAATATGATCTCTATAGCTTCCTCGATACAAACCTGCCTCACTGACCTCAGGGAAGAGTTCAGATCACATCTTAATGCTAAAGCAGCCAAGAGCCTTCTCTACTCTCAACACATGATTTATGCTCATGGGGATAAAGGAGGCAAGTTTATATCAATGATGATAAAAAAGGCAAGAGCTAGAATGTATATCTCTACTGTAAAGTACTCAGATGGTTCCATACTCTCTTCTACTGCCCAAATTGCTGTAGCCTTCCATTCTTTTTATACAACTTGAAGGACTCTGAACCCCTGTTGTCGGTGCAATGTAGACAGGAGCAGATCCAACAATTTTTGACTTCCTTCCAATTACCACACCTGACTCCCTTGTACGCTGACCAGCTCCTACTGCCAATCTCCGCAGATGAGGTTAAGAAAGTAAGGTCATATTAAGTTACCCCCTAATAAGAGCCCGCGGTCCTGATGGCTTCCCTATTAAATATTATAGGATCTTTACCATTGCCTTCTCCCTCCTTTACTTGATTCCTTCAATGCTATTCTAGTGTTCATGCCATGCCTAAACAAATGCAGGAAGCATATGTGACCATACTAGCTAAAGAGGGTAAAGACCCCTTATTATGTGGTAATTATACCGATTTCTTTGTTAAATTTGGATATGAAATTTTGGACCAAGTTATTGACTCTGAGGCTCCAGCCCCTGCTTCCACACCTCATTCATGAGGAACAATCAGGATTTTTGAAGGGTCGAGAGGGCAAGCATAATTCTATCTGGTTACTGCATGCTATTAGCTATGGGAACCATGCCCATGTCCCTCTGGTCCTTCTCGGCATTGACGTCGAGAAGGCCTTTGACAGGGTTGACTGGTCCTTTATGGCAGCATCAATGCCTCAGTTTGGGATCCACCAACCTTTTATTGCAGCAGTATTGGCTATGTATTCCCATCCACACACTAGATTAAAGATTAACAGCACCAAATCACCCCTCTGTTCCATATCCAATGGCACTTGCCAAGGATGTCCCCTCTCATCCACTCTATTTATTTTATCTCTGGAGCCCTTCCTACAAGCTGTTAGGGAATCCCCCAATATTAAAGGTTTATGCTAATTTAAAATGCTAACTATCCTGTATGTGTCCATGTGGGGGCCAACCAATGGGGAGGGTGAATTGCAGCCCTTTGGGGCTTTTGTTAGTGTGTTGAGTTGGTTTCAAAACAAATTGAAATCCTTTACCAAAGTGGACAACAACTGCATATGGACACATCTGTATACTGCGGCTGCTAAGCCCTGATAAACGTACATAGCATAACAATGAGAGCTCTTTTGAATCTCCTATATCTAAGATACAAAAATTCACTACTACTGTTTAGAATAAGACAAAAAAGATTTACTAGCTGACAGCAGCCTCATCTGCTTCTTCCCCTCTATATAGACTTCTTTCTGTAAGGTACTATAAGAGATAAAAGTCTGAGTGAAGAAAAAGAGAGCAGTCTGATATGTGGAGAAGGAAACATAATTCTTTAGTAAGGATAAAACACAAGGTTTCTTATATTCCCCTGTACAATTCATTTAGATAAAGTTATTTTAACTTTGTGTCAAATAAAACTTTACTAAATCTGTATATGACATTTTAGATCATAAAGGCTGAATCTAACCCTGGGTGAGAGTCCCTTCTATGGGGTATCCTCCTGATATGATGGGGCATATGGAAAAGGTTATCTGGAACTAGATGGTCTCACTGCTGAAGTTATTCTTTAATATTAAAAGTTTAACTCCTGGTTGCCTTTTTAAAAATTCCTTTAGATTGTCATTAGCCTCAAAAAAGTTAATGCAGAAACCTTAATACTATAACAAAAAAACTCCATACAGCTACTGAAATGATCAAAAATTAAAATTCTGAATTTTCTATTAAAATAATTTATTGTACTAATTAGTGCTAATTAGAGGCCAGATGGGCTTTGCTAAATTTGGAGGTCCAAGATATCACCAACACAAACTGTACAGGAAATAATGTTCCGCTATCTGAAAACAAAACCAGAACCACCATTAACTTACAGGGCAGATCTGAAACAGGATAATAAATGTCCAGGCAAATTGTCAATACCAGGAGATGTCATCAGAGGCAGAATCAGGACACAAAACAGATATCCAAAACAAAGCTAAGGTTCAGTTCCGCGCTATAATATCAAAGGTAGAATCAGCAGACAAACCATTAAACAGAAACAAGTCGAGGATCAGAAAAGCCATCCAATACACATGATCTGGATTCAGAGCCAAACTAGAGTACTAAATTAGCAGGCACCTGATTTCAGGAGGATGGGGTTCATTACTGTATATGCCTCCTCAGCTACTAGTTGGACAAGCCCAGGGAACTCCTAAAACTGCAGAAGTTTATCAGGTTGACACGCTAAACTTAAAGGAATAACAACTGAATTAAGAATCCTTACTAGTGTTTTGAGTATACAGATGACATGTAGCACAACAAAACGATAATATTACATGCAGACTCTATGGAAGGAAATTAATAAGTTTCTTACCTGCTTAACTGAGAGACTAGGGTGGAAAGATGCACCACTGTAATCTGACTTATAACAACCTGTACTGATAAATATGTGTACTACTGTATGTAAAAATGGAGGTGTAAATGGAAATCCTGCTCCTTAAGAATCTTTCTCTCAAGATTACTATTATCCTACAATCGTAGCATGAAAATGATGATCACATGTTTTCAGTGTCATTATTGCAAAATATATAGCAAAAAAGGTGAGAACAAAGATGCATTATTTTCTATGAATCTACAACTTGAAAGTGTTCTTTTTTTGCTACAACATAAACTTGCCTCCTTGAGGGGATAACCTCTTTTTATGATGATCAACTGAGCCAAATAATATTCTAATTCAATCATATCTTGTAAATTAACCATTATGTTTTTTTATGATAATGCGAGTAGGGTGTCAAGAAAATGATAACAGCTCACCACAATTTTACCGCATCTTATTTAACTTAATTTAACTTTTTTATATTGTACAGGGAAATTAAACAAAAGCCTGGGAGCATAACCTTATGAATCCACTGAAAAACCACAAAGATATTAGCTCAGTGTATAAAATCAAGTTTCTAATCCATAATTTTTGTTTAGAAAACTATGTTCTATGCTGTTTTCAAGCTTCATTCACACGCTATCAATTTCAGAGACTTTAATTATTAAATGCCCTTCTTGCTAAGAGCTAGAGAGAGAGAGAGAAGGATAGAGGGAAAGAGAGAGGTAAAACAACTTTAATATCCTATCCAAACAGGGGATTTCAGGATGTTTATATTTCTATAGAGGGAACCTCCTAATAAAGTCCTGGGATTACAGCAGCCTCTGCACTGTTCCAAACACATAGTTTATGCTGTGCGAGAGGTACAATATGCAAGGAAAGGTACGACAAGTGTATAAGGCACTGGAGTGCTTAAAGATAGGGTCAAGGACTACAGGGAGGTTTTTCTCAGGGGATGGTATCAGGAAACGTAAATACCAATGGCACTGGAGAAACTTAGTAAAGAAGAGTAGTTTGTGAGTATGATTTAGAGAGCTTCAGTTAATGTTGCCACACAGCTGGAAGAACATCGTTCCTCACTTGTGTTTTGCAATTACTATTGTCATAGGCTATGTGTCTTTTGTTGCTGGCTGTAAGTCTTCTCTAATTTCAAATGTCACAGCTTTGGTAGATTTATCTGTGTCTGTGTTTGTTGCTAGTCAGGAGTTTTACTGTACATGCTTGCACCCTCGCAGTAGCTTATATAGTACAATGAAGTCTTTATTTTTCAAAATAGATATACTTAAGCAAAAGTTAGTGTCAAAATCTCAATTCATACAGTATAAAGCTAATAATGAGAGAAGAATAAACCAGTTTCCTTCAGAATGGATGCATTCTGAATTTCACAGAAAAATAAAAATATTGTTTTCAAACGAACAAGAACTTTTTGCTATTTAGTTTGCTTTATCGGGTTAAGATGGCAATTGCCATGTAGAAAGCATGAATACAGCAGAGAAGGATAACATGACCTTGGGGATCAGGGATACTCACAAATATCTTACACATATCCCTCATGTAATATGATGAGGGAGTATTAGGTCTAAGCACAGGCAGAAACAGAAGGTGCCCAAGACCTAGAGATAGGGTCTTAGACAGTCATAATGAGAGAGATAGAAAATAATATACAAATAATACAGTGTTGGGGTCCTAAGGATTAGTGTACTTAGGACTAGAGATGGGTGAATCAATTTGATATGAGCCAAATTTGACTTGAATATTCCAAATTTTGAATACTTTTATTTCAGGCAATGTAAATGGCTGCTACAATATGTTTTGCACAGTGAAAATACAAAAGCAACACCTGTTAATTTTTTTTTTTCACAATACAGTATCAGATTGATCTGTGACTGTCCACAGAGTGTCTTACATTGCTTTTACTGATAAAGTCAGTCCTGTTAGTGTAAAATATTTTAAGTGCATCACATAGCTTGTGGTTGTCAGAAAAATCTGTTTAAGTAATTTTTATCTTTGTTTTTACATTCAAACTGCCAATGTAACAGCAAAAACATGGACACAGCTTGTGGTAGTCATAAAAATCTCTGTTTGATAAGGGTTTTTTTGTTAACTAATACATACAAACCTTTATTGTAATGGCAAAAATACTGACAACAAAAAAAATAAAATCACAATTTTCATTATATACAGTAGTCATAGACATATTCAATAAACACTTCTTGCGCTAATAAGAAAATAAATAACAGAATTTATTCATAAACCAAATTACCTTCACTTCTTTAAACAACACCTGAGGTTCTTACTTGCATAAAACGAGAAAAAATTCACAATTCAGAATCTGATTTTGAAGTCACTTCTAAATTTTTGTTTAAGTTTTTTTTGTTTTTTTTGTTAACCAATACATACAAAGTGCGTCCAAAAAAAAAAAAAACCTGACTAATGGATTGTGTTATATTGTAATACTGGCCAGGTTACCCTTTCAAGGCTAAATCTAATTTAATTTCCTAATTTTCATCAACTAATTTTCATCAATATAAGCAATGAAATAAAATGACTTTAACCCCTTAACGACCTTGGACGTACTATTACGTCCTGGGCGCTCGATACTCGCGCACCAGGACGTA
Source organism: Leptodactylus fallax (assembly GCA_947044405.1). Taxonomy (NCBI): domain Eukaryota; kingdom Metazoa; phylum Chordata; class Amphibia; order Anura; family Leptodactylidae; genus Leptodactylus; species Leptodactylus fallax. The sequence continues at coordinate 1,438,610 of CAMRHE010000186.1, read as the reverse complement.
ATACTACGCCCTGTCCTTAAGGAGTCTCCGTGTCTAGCGACACGGAGATTTTAAGAAGATCGCTGCAGTCCATGACAGCAGACAATCTTCCTGCTCGGAAACGGGGGGTTTAACCCCCTCCCTGCCACGTAGATGGCTGCAATTGGCCGATTGATTCAGATCGGCCAATTGCAGCTTGCCGGCACATATCAATGATCTGTGCTGGCAAGTTTCTGGATAAGTGACAGTGATTGGTGCTATACACAGCACCAATCCCTGTCGAGTGTCTGGGGGGGCGTGCAGTGGTGCCACCCTCTCCAGATGTTGCAATTGGTCGGTCTACATAAGTCTCTGCAGACCGACCAATTACAGATGTGCAGGGCAGTGTAAACTAACGGTCACTGCCCTGCTCGCGTCACTCCCTCTGGGAATTGTGAGCAGAGCAGTGTCCGTGCTGTCCTGTGAGCCCTTTGGTGCGTTACCGCAGCGTTTTCAGAAGTGAACTCATCTGTGTCTTCTTCACGCTCTAGTAATCCTCCTGCCAGCTTTCCACCATCCTCTGCCAGTTCTTCACCCTCCGTTGTCAGCTCTCACCCCCCTCTGCTGCCAGTCTTCCACCCTCCACCCTCCCCCCCCCCCCCCCCCCCCCCCCCCCCCCCCCCCCCCCCCCCCCCCCCCCCCCACCTCCCCCCCCCCACCCCCCAAAACCCACCAACCGCCCTTTTTTGCCCCTCCCCAAAACCCTCCACCCTCCAGCCACTTTCCATTTGTACAACCCCCCCCCACCTTGCTGGCTGCTGGTTACCCCTTACCAGCCCTTTTTTTTTTTTTTTTTTATCTGTGCTCAATTTTTTTTTGGCACAGGTTTTTCTAATAGTAGTTAGAAATAGTTGCTATATATATATAGATAGAAGTCTCCTATATATATATATAGTTCAATTTTAGCTAGAAGAAGCAGAAGCTTTTTTTTTTTTCATTGCACAAGCCTTTTTTTTGTGCAGGTCCTGCCGCCACCGAGCACTGGTCAGTGACAAATATACATTACTGATCACATCTGTGCTCATTTTTTTTGGCGCAGGTTTTTCTAATAGTAGTTAGAAATAGTTGCTATATATATATAGATAGAAGTCTCCTATATATATATATAGTTCAATTTTAGCTAGAAGAAGCAGAAGCTTTTTTTTTTTCATTGCACAACCTTTTTTTTTGTGCAGGTCCTGCCGCCACCGAGCGCTGGTCAGTGACAAATATACGTTACTGATCACATCTGTGCTCATTTTTTTTGGCACAGGTTTTTCTAATAGTAGTTAGAAATAGTTGCTATATATATATATAGATAGAAGTCTCCTATATATATATAGTTCAATTTTAGCTAGAAGAAGCAGAAGCTTTTTTTTTTTTCATTGCACAACCTTTTTTTTTGTGCAGGTCCTGCCGCCACCGAGTGCTGGTCAGTGACAAATATACGTTACTGATCACATCTGTGCTCATTTTTTTTGGCACAGGTTTTTCTAATAGTAGTTAGAAATAGTTGCTATATATATATAGATAGAAGTCTCCTATATATATATATATATAGAGTTCAATTTTAGCTAGAAGAAGCAGAAGCTTTTTTTTTTTCATTGCACAAGCCTTTTTTTTGTGCAGGTCCTGCCGCCACCGAGTGCTGGTCAGTGACAAATATACGTTACTGATCACATCTGTGCTCATTTTTTTTGGCGCAGGTTTTTCTAATAGTAGTTAGAAATGGTTGCTATATATATATATAGATAGAAGTATCATATATATATATATATATATATATATATATATATATATAGTTCAATTTTAGTTCTTTTTTTATTTTGATCTTTACATCTATACACGTGTTAAAGCACAACATACATCCCACACTTTCAAGTTTCAATAAATAAAGTTTTATAACACCACAAGCACAAAAATGTCCCAACAATCCCAATCATCCCAACAATCCCAATCATCCCAAAGAAGGTATTCAGTAGAAGAGGCGTATGCCTTACTGGCCTCTGAAACTGATACCGCCAGCGAGGGAGAAGAGGAAAATGCCCCATTCCTTTATTTTTCCTCTTCTTCTTCCTCCTCCTCCTCATCCATTGATGAGCAACCCCAAAGGAGGAGCCCCAGAACTATTGCTGAGGTAGTTTCCGAAGCTGCAGAGCCCATGTGGACCCCACCCCCAGAAAATTATGAGCCTCAGCTTCCTGACTTTGTGGGCAGGTCAGGAATACAAATTGAGACTGAAGGCTTCAGAGAAAATTAATTTTTCAAAATCTTTTTCTCTGAGTTTATAGATTTTATGGTAGCCCAAACTAATTTGTACGCCCAACAATTTTTGGAACAAAATGCCACCTCTTCTTATGCCAGGTCCCAGAACTGGACCCCAGTAAATGCAGCAGAAATGAAGATTTTCTGCATATGGGCATAGTGAAGAAACCTACAATTTGACAGTATTGGAGTACAGACATCTTGTACAATACTCCAATCTATCGAATGGCCATCCCTTGTGAAGATGAAAAATTTGGGGCTAAAATGACATTTTATTGTAAAAAAAGTAATTTTTCATTTTCACATCTCAATGTTAAAAAAATCTGTGCAACACGTGTAGGGTCAAAGTGCTCACTATATCCCTTGATGAATTCCTTGAGGTGTCTAGTTTCCAAAATGGGGTCATTTTTGGGGGGTTCTACTGTTCTGGCACTTCAAGGGCTCTCCAAATGCAACATGGTGCCTGAAACAAATTCCAGCAAAATATGCCCTCCAAAATCCCAATAGCGCTCCTTCCGTTGTGGACCATACAGTGTGCCCATATATCACTTTACATCCACATGTGGGGTATTTCTGTAGTTGGGAGAAAATGCTTATCAAATTGTGGGGTGCATTTTCTCTTTTAACCCCTTGTGGAAATGCAAAAATTGGGGTTAAAGCAACATTTTATAGAAAAAAAAAGTCGCTTTTCCTTTTGCCGGCCCAATTCTGTGAAACTCCCGTAGGGTCAAAGTGCTCACTATACCCCTTGATAAATTCCCTGAGAGGTCTAGTTTCCATAATGGTGTCATATTTTAGGGGTTTCCACTGTTTTGGCACCTTGAGGGCTCTGCAAAAGGGACATGGTGCCTGAAAACTATTCTAGCAAAATCTAGGCTCCAAAATCCAATTAGCACTCCATCCGTTCTGAGAGCTGCTGTGTGCCCGTACATCAGGGTACCAGCACATATGGGATATTGTCGTGTTCAGGAGAAATTATGTAACAAGATGTTAGGTGCAATTTCTCCTTTAACCCCTTGTGAAGATGAAAAATTTGGGGCTAAATTGACATTTTATTGTAAAAAAAGTAATTTTTCATTTTCACATCTCAATGTTAAAAAAATCTGTGCAACACGTGTAGGGTCAAATTGCTCACTATACCCCTTGATGAATTCCTTGAGGGGTCTAGTTTCCAAAATGGGGTCATTTTTTTGGGGGTTCTACTGTTCTGGCACTTCAAGGGCTCTCCAAATGCAACATGGTGCCTGAAACAAATTCCAGCAAAATATGCCCTCCAAAATCCCAATAGCGCTCCTTCCGTTGTGGACCTTACAGTGTGCCCATATATCACTTTACATCCACATGTGGGGTATTTCTATAGTTGGGAGAAAATGCTTATCAAATTGTGGGGTGCATTTTCTCTTTTAACCCCTTGTGGAAATGCAAAAATTGGGGTTAAAGCAACATTTTATAGAAAAAAACGTCGCTTTTCCTTTTGCCGGCCCAATTCTGTGAAACTCCCGTAGGGTCAAAGTGCTCACTATACCTCTTGATAAATTCCTTGAGGGGTCTAGTTTCCAAAATGGGGTCACATTTTAGGGGTTTCCACTGTTTTGGCACCTTGGGGGCTCTGCAAAAGGGACATGGTGCCTGAAAACTATTCTAGCAAAATCTAGGCTCCAAAATCCAATTAGCACTCCATCCGTTCTGAGAGCTGCTGTGTGCCTGAACATCAGGGTACCAGCACATATGGGGTATTGTCGTGTTCAGGAGAAATTATGTAACAAGATGTTAGGTGCAATTTCTCCTTTAACCCCTTGTGAAGATGAAAAATTTGGGGCTAAAATGACATTTTATTGTAAAAAAAGTAATTTTTCATTTTCACATCTCAATGTTAAAAAAATCTGTGCAACACGTGTAGGGTCAAAGTGCTCACTATACCCCTTGATGAATTCCTTGAGGGGTCTAGTTTTCAAAATGGGGTCATTTTTTGGGGGGGTTCTACTGTTCTGGCACTTCAAGGGCTCTCCAAATGCAACATGGTGCCTGAAACAAATTCCAGCAAAATCTGCCCTCCAAAATCCCAATAGCGCTTCTTCCATTCTGTACCTTACAGTGTGCCCATATATCACTTTACATCCACATGTGGGATAATTTCATACTCGGACCAAAGTGCATTACAGATTGTGTGATGCATTTTCTCTTTTAACCCCTAATAAATGTGTAAATTCTAGGGCTAAATGAATATATTAGTGACAGAAATTGAAAAGCGTAAATTTTACCTCCATTTTGTTTTAATTGCTGTGAAATGCTGAAAGAGTTAAGAAACTTTCTAATTGCTGTTTTGGATTCTTTCAGGAGTGTAGTTTTGATAATGGGGTGACTTATGGGGGTTTCTATTAGAGAGGCCTTTCAAGGCCCATTCAGAACTGAACTGGTCCCTGGAAAAATGTGTTTTGGAAATATTCTTGAAAATTTGGAAAATTACTGCTTGACTTGTAAGCCTTATAATATCTGAAAAAAATTAAAGGGTGATTAAAATTTGATTGCAACATAAAGCAGAAACATGGTAAAATATATTTATGAAGAAATGTGGGTAGTATGGCTTTCTATATGAAAAGCATGCAATTTCAAAGTTTGAAAACTGCATTTTTTTCAAAATTTTCATCAAATTTCCTATTTTTTCATAATCAAAGACAAAACATATCGACCAAAATTTACCACTGACATGAAGTACAATGTGTCATGAAAAAACAATCTCAGAATCACTTTGATAACTTAAAGCGTCTCAAAGTTATTACCCTATAAAGTGACACATGTCAGATTTGAAAAATGAGGCCTGGTCCTTAACGCACTTTTGGGCTGTGTCCTTAAGGGGTTAAAAAACCAGGGCAAGGAACATGTAGTAGTAGTAGGAAACATGTGCAGTGCCTTGTGAAAGTATTTGGCCCCCTTGAACTTTTCAACCTTTTGCCACATTTCAGGCTTCAAACATAAAGATATAAAATTTTAATTTTTTTGGTGAAGAATCAACAATCGTGAAGTGGAACGAAATTTATTGAATATTTTAAACTTTTATAAAAAATAAAAAACTGAAAAGTGGGGCGTGCCAAATTATTCGGCCCCCTTAAGTTAATACTTTGTAGCGCCACCTTTTGCTGTGATTACAGCTGCAAGTCATTTGGGGTATGTCTCTATCAGTTTTGCACATCGAGAGACTGAAATTCTTGCCCATTCTTCCTTGGAAAACAGCTCGAGCTCAGTGAGGTTGGATGGAGAGCGTTTGTGAACAGCAGTTTTCAGCTCTTTCCACAGATTCTCGATTGGATTCAGGTCTGGACTTTGACTTGGCCATTCTAACACCTGGATACGTTTATTTGTGAACCATTCCATTGTAGATTTTGCTTTATGTTTGGGATCATTGTCTTGTTGGAAGATAAATCTCCGTCCCAGTCTCAGGTCTTTTGCAGACTCCAGCAGGTTTTCTTCCAGAATGGTCCTGTATTTGGCTCCATCCATCTTCCCATCAATTTTAACCATCTTCCCTGTCCCTGCTGAAGAAAAGCAGGCCCAAACCATGATGCTGCCACCACCATGTTTGACAGTGGGGAAGGTGTGTTCAGGGTGATGAGCTGTGTTGCTTTTACGCCAAACATATCGTTTTGCATTGTGGTCAAAAAGTTCGATTTTGGTTTCATCTAACCAGAGCACCTTCTTCCACATGTTTGGTGTGTCTCCCAGGTGGCTTGTGGCAAACTTTAAACGAGACTTTTTATGGATATCTTTGAGAAATGGCTTTCTTCTTGCCACTCTTCCATAAAGGCCAGATTTGTGCAGTGTACGACTGATTGTTGTCCTATGGAAAGACTCTCCCACCTCAGCTGTAGATGTCTGCAGTTCATCCAGAGTGATCATGGGCCTCTTGGCTGCATCTCTGATCAGTCTTCTCCTTGTTTGAGACGAAAGTTTAGAGGGACGACCGGGTCTTGGTAGATTTGCAGTGGTCTGATACTCCTTCCATTTCAATATGATCGCTTGCACAGTGCTCCTTGGGATGTTTAAAGTTTGGGAAATCTTTTTGTATCCAAAGCTGGCTTTAAACTTCTCCACAACAGTATCACGGACCTGCCTGGTGTGTTTCTTGGTCTTCATGATGCTCTCTGCGCTTTAAATAGAACCCTGAGACTATCACAGAGCAGGTGCATTTATACGGAGACTTGATTAAACACAGGTGGATTATATTTATCATCATCAGTCATTTAGGACAACATTGGATCATTCAGAGATCCTCACTGAACTTCTGGAGTGAGTTTGCTGCACTGAAAGTAAAGGGGCCGAATAATATTGCATGCCCCACTTTTCAGTTTTTTATTTTTTACAAAAGTTTAAAATAGCCAATAAATTTCATTCCACTTCACAATTGTGTCCCACTTGTTGTTGATTCTTCACCAAAAAATTAAAATTTTATATCTTTATGTTTGAAGCCTGAAATGTGGCAAAAGGTTGAAAAGTTCAAGGGGGCCAAATACTTTCAAAATGCACTGTATGCTACTGTCACACTATCCTCCAGTGCAAGTACTAACACTAACAATAAAATGTGGGTGGCAACATAAACACTAGTTCTTGACTTGGCAAGCCCACCAGTAACCGCATTATTGCACTTCCTGAGAATAAAGAAGCTTTTTAAAGCAGTGAAACACAAATGTTCAGTTAAGGTTCTGTGTGTTCCTCCTCCTCCTCTTCTGTTGTAAAATGTGATTTATTACAATGTCTTTCTCCATTGTCACTTATGTCTTCTTCTTTATTTTTACTGACACAGATCCCATTCTCTAGAAGTCATGTTGAATCTACTGAGAGACATATTCCTCATAGCCCAAGACTTCCTCTTCTTCCTCTTCTTGATGAGTTGGATGACAACAAGCACTGTTTTTGGATGTAGAGGAGGTAGAGGTGGAAGACATGACTGTAGGTTGAAGTAGTAGTGGCAGACGTGTGCTACTGACAGACCTGCTACTAGGGGCACTAGGAGGAAATCAGTTGGGAATTTTGAGGGCATAGAGGAATCCCATTCCCATGTTGATTCACACAAAAGTGAGGAAGATGATGAAATTACTGAACAACAGAATGATAATTCTATTGCACTAGATACTACTACTACTGGTAGTCATGCTGGCAGGAGAATTAGGGGGAATTCTGGAGGTGGGAATTATAAGGATAAAGAGGAATCATATTTCCATGATAAGTCAAAAAAAAGTGGAGAAGATGAATTACTGAAAAATTACTAACATTACTGAATCCGATGGTGATTGCAAAGATTTATGGTCAGGGAGACATCAGAAGAAGAGGCTGATAGCACTGGGCTATTCATCGTTTGGGCCCCCCCGGACCACTTAACAGTGGTTACACGCTGATTTTTGGAGGTTTCTGTAGTAGAGTCTCCAACGGATGTGAACTTAGCCTAAAACAAACAACCCCACCATGACTTTTTCCAATACCAAGGTAATGTTAATGCAGGATTCTACTTTCATATTGACACAACTTTCGCTGTGTTTGCCTTAGATAGCTAGAAATTGGATAGATAGGTTCCTAGCAGCCCTAACATTTTCATACACTATGTTTTAAGGCAAGTTAAGCTCTAGTTTGTACTGAACTTAACCAACCCGAAACAAATCTTTTGGACCACACCACCCAAATCGAAACTTACCATATCTTCAGAGATATGTCCATCTCTACTTAGGACTGGAGAAGAAGGCTTAGATTTAATTAACTGATAAAAAGAGATAGGAGGGGAGCAGCCAGCACAGAAGCACAAACAGGCTGTGTGTACAGTGCTACTGACTGCAGCAGTTTCAATAGGTCATATTCAATCAACTGTGTGTATCTGAGAAGAAGAATAGACAATTCAGTCATACCAAACTCTTTTTGTACAAATCTGGTTTAATTTGGTTATTTTTCCCTTGCCAAAAGCCAAAACACAGTGAAGTAGATATACACACTATTACTTGTTTAACAGTTTTTCCTAAAAGTTTTTCACTTATTTATCAAAATTTGGGCCTATTCTTTTCATTGCCAAAACAAGAACCCCTCCCACAAAAAATGATGATAGTAGTAAAGTAAAAGTTATGTACACCACAGCCTGTTTTATATATATATACATATATATATATATATATATATATATGAATTTCTGATGTCTGTCATTTGTTTTTTTATGCACTGTCAGACAACTGGACCAATCTGCAACAAATTTGGCACATAAATACGTAGCTTCAGAAAATTTTTGACTTTGAACTCTCTAGGGCCAACTGTTCTCCACATATTTAGAAAGCACATAGAGCAACATTGGAATCCACATCAAGGGCCTTCCTCCATATTCAATTACATGAATCATAGTAGTCAACAGAAGCTCACAGGTATTTCTTTCTTAATAGCCTCACTGGCATACACTATTGTCAGAGAATTATAGCAGTCACTCACTGTTGTTTTCTTTTATCAGACTGTGATGATTCTGCCTAAATATGGCCATAACTCAGCTGTATTTTGGTCTCTGGGTATAGGATCTCCCTTCTTGCTTGCTTGCATACTGTGCGCAGCTATAAGCCTAGGTGCATATTGGCAGTAGCGGCCAGGCTGGAACAATAGGGCTCCATTGTATTCCTATACAGCCCTGGCTGATCAAACAATAGTGCATTGTTCAAGCCTGGGCTGTTGATCAGATATGACTGATAACAGTGTATCAATTCACTTTGTTTCAGCTCTGTACAAAAGATCTGGATTTAATTGAATTAACTCATCAGACGTACTGTCGCCGGTGACCTCATTCTGGGAGGTGGCAAAAAGGGTATAAAAGATGAGGTAAGAGGTCTGTGGGAGGAGACTATCACTAAGAGATCATGCTATGAAGACTGTGCTGAGATAATGCTAAGGAGATCATGCTATGAAGACTGTGCTGAGATAATGCTATGGAGATTATGCTACAGGATATTACAGACTTTGACAGATGCTACTATGAGCAGGCAGGTTGGAATGCTGCTGCTGACGATGATGAGCCTACAAGAGACTGAGAGAGACTATTGGACTAATGCTGAGAGACTGTGAAGAGCATGCAGGCGGGATTATTGTACTGTGATGCCACATGCTAGGAGTTAATGCCACATGCCAAGAAACCTCCACTGGTGATCTCCACATGCTATGTGTGAGTGTTGGACTATAGAGCCACATCAAGGATATGTGTGGTAAAGTAATCATTTCACCTATATCCTTTTTATTTTATTTGTACTGTATTTGTAACTAGTAACTGTTAATGCTTGCATATATCTGCATATCTGTTCTGATCTGTATATGTTAGATGTTAATACCGACCCATTTAGGGGTTAATAAATATATAACATTTAGAAGGCTTGTCTTGTATTTATCTTGTGAACCCGGCACTCACTGGCGGTGAGTGTGGTTATTATATGAAAGAGGTCTCAGGTATGGCCACAGCGGTGTTGGCGCACTGAGGATCTTTCACACAGACGTTATCAAAGGTCATCACTCACATGATCCATATTATCCAAAGAAGCTTGCAGGTGCTTCACTCTTAAAACCTTTACCAACATACACTACTAATAGAGGATAGCAGCACTCACTCACCGTTGTTTTAGTTATCAGACATTATCAGATAAAAGCACTGATATGACCCATATAAGTGTATTTTCAAAGGAGCCTTGGACAGATGACAACTGACATCAGATTGGTTGCTATGGACTGTAATATGTGTGTTTCTCTGTTAACTATCCTATCCTGGAATTTCCTTCGAGTGACAAAAAAACCAGACTCAAATTGGGGCGCCTTTATACACAAGCAGATTAGTAGGGCTAGAATAGAATTTAATATACAGACATAGGCATAGAACAGGTTCAGTGAGTGAGTCTACTGCAGACAGTTAACCCTTTCATTGTCAGGTAATAGTCTATATTAACAGTACTGGCTGCTGGCAAAAAATGTATTTTATCTCTATACACATTATTTAAATATACTTTTTTTTACTGAAGGAGACAGTCCAGTTAGTGAAAAATATTTTGTTAAGGACTTTTTTGGGCAGGAGTTAACATTTTTTCATTAAGATGCATTGTTGTTAATCTGAATATTTTAAGTGTTTCTCTGTATATTCAAGTGTACTATGGTGTGTTTCACCAAATACAGTCTAGCCTGCTGTAATGTTAAAATAAAACATTTAGGTGTCTGACCCATACAGAGTGTGAAAGAGCATTGTTGTTAATCTGAACTAAATATTTTACGAGTTTCTCTGTATGTGCAAGTGCACTGTGTGTGCATATGTGTGTGCATATGTAATTCTAGATACAAGTATACATCACACACAATAATACAGTACAGTAGTAGTGGTGGTTGTGGTACTACTAATAGTGCATCCTTCACTAATGTAAAAAAAAAAACTCCATTATTTCAGTGTTTTTTTATGTGTTGTAGTGTTGTTGTATGGATGCAGGTCATCTGGAATAAGTCCACTATGCGATAATGACTTTTATGGATCAGAACTCTTTATTCCATGCTTCCTCCAAAGCTCCCTGTCTAGCATCTCCTCTCCTTCTAGTTCAGCTCCTCCTCCCTTACTACCTCACTGTTGCTAGGCAAGCAAAGCAAAATGATTAAGCAGCAAAGAACATACGGAATACTTATAACAACATCATAGCTCACGTCTTCTTATAAAAAAACCCAAAAGAAAATGCAACCATTATAAATGGACAATAAGTCAAATTTCCCAATTGACAGGAAAATTTTACTGCAGAACAAAATCCATGAGGTGCGTTGGTGGCCTTTGACTCATTCTTGTCGGGTAGCGTTGAAACATCTCGTTATCAGATAAAGTCTGTAAATTGTTGGAGGCATGGTGGGATTTCCTCATCATCTATGTCCTCTGTACTTGCTCCTGGGTTATAGCCACAAAGTTTTTTAAAATGGCACACATTTCTTGTGACTTGATGACCCTGGTGTTGAGCAGTAACCATGGTACCTTTGATGTGTGTCAGTTGAAAGGGTTTTGGATGATAAGGGGATGATAATTTGTCACTAGGTCTCAGCCTTTTAACAAGGACCCAGTCTCCCATATCCGCTGTTTGAAGCGATGACTGCTCTTATCCGCATATCTTTTTATCCTGCCTTTGGCAAGGGAGGACCAATGGAGTCTGGACGGAAACTAAAGGGATGTTCGGAAGCTTAATGCGCAATGGCCTGCCGAAAAGCGTAGTTGCTGGCGGAGTTCCTGTAGAAGAGTGTGGGGTGGCTCTATATTGTCTAAGAAATCTGTATAATTCTTGTTGTAAATTCGTGTGTTCCATGGTAGCAATCCGAAGAGTTTTGTTGACTGACTGCATGAAGCGTTCCACTTTGCCATTGGCTTGAGGCCAGTAAGGAGTTATTTTCCTGTGGGTGAAACCAAGATAGGTTGCAAAAGACTAAAAATCTGCGCCATTGAAAGGCGGCCCATTGTCGGTTTTTACTGTTTCAGGTATGCCATATGCAGAGAAGATCTTGTACAGTTTTGGTATGACGGCTCTTGCAGAGGTGGTTGAAACAGGTTCAATGACTAGAAACCTAGAAAAGTCATCTATGACAACCAGTAAATAGGAATGATCTGGCAAAGTGCAGAAATCAACACTAATAACAGTCCACGGTTTTTCTGGCAGAGGTGACATTTGTACTGGTGCTCGGCTATGGTTCACCGCAATTGCTGGACACAATATACATGAGTCAATAAGTGCTTCCACTTGTTTATCTAGTCCTGGAAACCATACTTTTTCCCTAAGCAATTGCTTTGTTTTAACTACACCTTGATGAGCCTCGTGATCCAGATCGATCACTCTGCTTTTCTGAGGTATGACCAGGCGGTTGTCATGCAGTAGTATGTTTGAGTCAGAAAAAAAGAGAGAGAGTGTCTTGCATGAAAGAAAGCCTGCAAATATGCTGTTTGACCCTGTGGTTGAAGGCGACCCTCAGCTAGAAAAGAGCTCCAGTTCTTAGACCGAACAGTGTCTATAACTAACTGGAGTTGGGGATCAGAATCCACCGCATGTTTAATTTCATCTATGGTCATTACTCTTGGCACAGAATGTGTAACAATAAAATTTACATGCTCCTTAGCTAAGACAGTGACAGGCAAGTCATCTTTGGCAGACTGTGTTGAAGGGTGTCTTGAAAAATAGTCTGCAGGGTTCCCAGCTCCTGTCTCATATCTCAAATGAAAGTTGTAGTTCTGTAGGCGGACTAGCCAGCGTTCAAGTCATGGGGTGGCTTTGACGAATGTTTATTGAAGATCGGAATGCGTGGTTTATGATCACTTACCACTGTGAATGGACGATCAAAGAGGTAAAGATGGAAATGAAGGCATCCCCATACAACCTCAAGAGCTTCCCTCTCATTTTGGTAATAGCGCTGTTCCATCTGTGTTAAATCCTTGCCTTTATAGGACAGTTTTGGACACCTGAGTTAAAATCGCACCAAGGTCTATAGGACTGGCATTCACAATGAGCTCAATAGACTTTAGTGGGTCAAAATAGGCCATGACTGTGTCACTAGTCAGACTGGACTTTAATGTGTGAAATGGTGATTGATGTTATACCGTCCATGACCAAGGAGTATCTTTTTTAGTCAGGTGTTGTAGGGGTTCAGCAACAGTACCCAGATCAGGTGTGAAAGTCCACAGTATGTGACCAGTCCAAGAAAACTCCGAACATCAGATACATTTTAAGGCTGGCTGGCATAGGTTATGGCAGCTATTTTCTGAGGGTCTGCAGAAACGCCATGTTGGGAGAAAATATAGCCAAAAAAGTTTAAGGATGTCTGGTTGAACTCACATTTTGACGGATTTAAAGTTAGATTGCATGTTTGCAGTCGTGACTAATAAAGTTGACAGACACCCCTGTATCTACCAGTGTCTCCACCAGAGTGCCATTTATTAAGATGACCTGTTTGGGATTAGTAATTGCATGCACATTTTGAGACCCCTCTTCAGTCATTGAGAATAAGTAGGTGCTGCTGGGCTCATCAGCAGGGGACACTGACTGCACTGCCTGAACTTTCTGTGGCATGGTTTTGCAGGGAGAGAAGATTGTGATTTAGATCGGCAAACTTTTGTGATTTTGTTTCCCACAGTTATGACAAGTTACTCCCTTTGCTGGGCAGGGTTACTGATGAGGATAAGGACCTCCACAGTTGTAGCAGGTTGCAGCCTGTGTGTGAGGCACATGTGGCGTCTGAGTGAGCTTTCCTACATACAGACTGTGTGCTCTATAGGTTTAGCTTGATTCTCTGCTGCATTGCCAAGTAGCTTTGAAAAAGTCATGGTGGGATCTCTGAGTGCTTGTCTCCTTAACTTAGATGAGACCAGTGGTGAACCTAGCCTCTTTGCTGCCTGAGGCGGACTATAGAAAGACGCCCCCCCCAAAAAAAAAAAAAAAAAAAAAACTGAGTTTCCTTGCTACTAGTTTAACACACTGTTATCGTCGCACAATATACACAATACACAAAGTTATAAAACAGTTTTTAAGAATTCTTCTTACTGTATTACTTCAGTATCAGATCAACAACACGGCATTAACAATGAAAGTAACTTCACACATCTACTGCTTGGTGGATGGACGAGCCCACGTGGCCCCCATTCTCTATAATAGGAGCGCCGCAGATAGCTGAGTACTGGACTTCGGCTATCTTTGGCACTCCCATTGAAGTGAATGAGAGCCACGTGGGTTCGTCCATCCAGCAAGTGACACACCTATATATATGGCTGCGGTCAGGCTGAATTCCCACCTAGTGGGGGGAAAAACCCAATTCTCAGGCTCAGTGGGGGTCTCAGCAGACAGACCCCCATCACTCAGGTATTTATCCTCTATCATTTAGGTGAATACAGTGCAGTAACATTCTGTGACTTACAGGTGACGTCTCTGACTAATCCTTCACATTTCCCTTCTCTTCCCTCTGGACCGCCATGACCACTTCTTCCAGCTGTGACTTGTCTCTGTAAAGGTTGCAACACAGACATCTTTGGCTCCTCACTTTTCCAGGCATCCAACCCACATTGTCCTCACCTACACAAAGACCCCATCCTGCTGCTACCCCCAATTATAAAATATATGATATAAACCCCCATAATGAATAATACTCCCAAGTGCATCTTTATATTAATAATGTCCGTGTGTACCCTGTATAAATAGTGCCCCTTATTAATAATACCCCAGGTGTTAACTAATTAAAAGGTTTTCCAGGTCATTAATAAACTAATCAGTGGGGTTCAAAAACCCAGGACCCCCACTGATCAGCTGTTTGAATGGTACCTGTGTAAGCGCTGTGACCGCTTCTCTGTTTACATAGTGTATTTCATCTCATAGCGGCCATGTAATTTAACTACAGCCTCGTCCTGTACATGCCTACAGTATGTGACAAGGCTACAATTACATCACACGGTCACTATAAACAGACAGCATATAATATAAACAGGTGCCATAGCCCATGTTTATAGCGCCCCATTTACACGCACTATAAAGTTCCACAGCAGCCCCTGCACACAGTATTACACAGTGTTATGGCCCTCAGCGGACCCTGCACACTGTATTATGCCTCTCAGCGGCCCCTGCACACGGTATTATGCTCCATAGTGGCCCCTGCTCACGGTATTATGCCCCGCATTGGCCACTGCACACGGTAATATGTTCTGCAGCAACTCCTGCACACAGTTTTATGCCCCATATTGGCCCCTGCACTGGTATTATGCTCCATAGTGGCCCCTGCACTTGTATTATGCTCTATAGTGGCCCCAGCACACGGTATTATGCTCCATAGTGGCCCCTGCACTGGTATTATGCTCCAGAGTGGCCCCTGCACAGGGTATTATGCTCCATAGTGGCCCCTGCACTGGTATTATCCTCCATAGTGGCCCTTGCACTGGTATTATGCTCCATAGTGGCCCCTGCACTTGTATTATGCTCTATAGTGACCCCTGCACTCGGTATTATGCTCTATAGTGGCCCCTGCACTTGTATTATGCTCCAGAGTGGGGCCTGCACTTGGTATTATGCTCCAGAGTGGGGCCCATAGCAGAAGGGGAAGCGGGGGCGGCCACGAGCAGACGGGGCCCCCCCTGGCTCCGATTTTCCGGGTAGGTAAATAAATAGGCCCTGACCTGCCGGGGATACTCCAACAGGTTACCCGGCCTATTCCGCCCGGGCCCCCCCCCCCCGCCCGGGCGGGGCGCCCGGCCCGGGGTGCCCCCCCCGGGCCCTCGCCTTTATATATATAGATAAAAAAAAGCTATACTCACCTGCGATGCCTTGATGCAGCCGCCGCCTCCTCCTCTTGTCCGCGACGTCTGTGTCTCAGCGTAGGCGGCGTGATGACGTCATTGTATCGCCGCCTATGCTGAGATGCGACGTCTTGTAAACCAGCCCAGGACAGGCCACGCTCAGCTCTGTTTTTTTTTTTTTTTTTTAAAGCGGCCTGTCCTGGGCTGGTTTACATTAAATTGTAAAATGCCGCCCCCCGGACAGTGCCGCCCGAGGCGGCCGCCTCACCTCGCCTCATTAGCGGTGCGCCCCTGGATGAGACACATCCTTGTATGATTTGCATCTGAATTTCCTTGTCTGTATCTGTAAATTCACAGTAAGCTGCAAACTGTCTTAAACGGACATGATATGCATCAATGCTTTCTGTTGCTGACTGTTTTGACTGTCTAAACTTGAAAATTTCAAAAACTGCATTTATGTATGGAGAGAAGTGCTTACTTAATGCTGCTTTGCATAGCTCATAGTCACTGTGGTGTTTTATTTCCACTACCATCTCGTCTGACCCATATACAGTGTGAAGGAGTATTGTTGTTAATCTGAACTAGAAATTTTAAGCATTTCTCTGTATGAGCAAGTGCTAATTGTAATTCTGCTCTGCTCTAAACACTAGTTCTGCCCTTGACAGCCCCACCAGTAGCCACAGTGTTGTCGTACTTCTTTAGAATAAAGTCTTTTTTGAAAGCAGTGAACCACAAATATTGAGTGAGGGTTCTGTGTGATCCTCCTCAACATGTAATTTACCACACTGTCTTTCTATACAGTCAACCATGTCTTCTTTATCTTCACTGAAACATATCCCATTCTCTAGTACTCATGTGACATCTGCTGAGAGAGAAATTTCTCATAGCCCAAGACTTCCTCTTCTTCCTCTTTTATTAGTTGGATGAGAACTACCAGCATTTTTTTTAAGTAGAGGAAGTAGAGGTGGAAGACATGAGTGTTGATGAAGGAAGTAGTGATAGGGGATGTGCTACTGGTGGTAGTGCTGGTAGGGGCACTAGGGGGGAAATCTGTTAGGAATTTTGAGGGCACACAGGAATCCCATTGCAAAAGAAAGTGACGAAGGTGATACAGAATCTGAAAGATGATTCCAAAAGACCTGCCTGGGGTAGATCTAAGATCTATGGCAACATCAACTATGTGCAGTCATCTCCTGTATGGGAGTTTTTTTGTACATTACCAAATGACACATCAATAGCAAGGTGCAAGATCTGCAAACAGATAATGAGCCATGAGCATAAAGGCACACATGTAGGACCTAGATCTCTCTGTACTCACATAAAATGGCGTCACTAGCATATTTGACAAAGTTGTAATTAGCAGTGGCAACAAGTGAGCAAGAAGACCATTCCATTTCTGTTCCCCATGGTTGTCTATATCTGCAGGCCATATCCATTCCACATCTAGAATGTCACATTATCATCCTCCACGCAATCTGCACCCATCACGCTGGTCTGCAAGATTAACTCCCACCAGACCAATTCACAAACTAAACCATTTTGAGTTCACATCTGCTCCTATCACAAGATAATTCAAGTGGCTCATAGCCACAAATTTCTCTCCAAAATAACAATAAGCCTGTAGTACTTACAAGCCATCAAAACGGCCTAATTTTTCTACAAAACCATTGCTTTTTGTGATATAACCGCCTACATATATATTGAAAATGTAATCATACACAATAATATACACCTACAAATCTACCTTCACTCAGGTATCCTCCGGCCTTCTTGATGAGGTTTCTCCAATCAGCTTTTAGTAACATGAGATGAAAATTGTTGTTGTAGTAGTCCGTGACTGCCTTTCTATGGTGCTCTGGCACTTAGAATAAAATCTTTTATGAATGACATTCTTACTTCAGAGTCATGACCTACCATCCCCAGATATCTGTGTTTATTGGCTTGTGTTTCTGACCTTGACAAAACAATAGGCATTTATTACAAGCACAATGGTGACCTTTGTCGATATCACTGATAAAGAAGTGCATATTTACTCATGTTTAGTTCCAACAATTGCCCTTTGCAAGCACAGGGCTTTGTCTCACCCAAAGAAGTTGTCCATCGTTGCTCTCATAAAACAGGGGTTATTTTTATGTCTTTTACAAGGCACAAAGACAAGCCAGATCATATTGCTGATAGATTTTGCTCACCACAAGGCATCTATCCATACAATTGATATTCCTTGAAGCAATATATATTATTATTAATGCTGCCATGTTGGCTTCCAACACGGGCAACTGCCTTAGTTTTCTTTCCCACCACTTTAGATAAAGCATCCCCCATTACATCTTATGCTTTTTCAGCATATTAACTCTTAAACAGGGGTGACAGCTGCCAGGAGATTTTCCTCACTTCGGTGGAATCTTTGTTCCCAAACTTTATAAATGGACAACGTTGGATACTGTCTCTAGTGTACAATATATTTCAAGCCTGATTGTTCCTTACCTGCATTTATAGGGGTCAGGGACTGTGTAATAATTTTCCATCCCACCTTCAAGGCTGGCAAACACCAGATATCATCCATTTTCCCATAGCTATACCTGCTGCTGTCACTTAGTTTGACATTACTAAGTCTATGCTTGAGTTAAAGAGCCTTCAAGGTGTTTGAGTCCTAGTGAGGCCTCAGAATGTCATACAAAAGTTCGTAAACTTGGGCTTCCAGTTTGGAAGACACCTGTTCAAATGCAAATCGAACTGACTAAGTGAACCCGGACTGAATCTAGAAAGGTTTATTTTATGTAATTTAAATGGGCATATGTAAGTCAGTTTTTATTTGATGTCATGGAGCGTTATTATGTTATAAGTTAAGTGGAAATATTTATATGTGAACACTATCTTTTGTTCTTGACTTAGTTTTCCAAAGAATATTTAGCTTCTTGAAGTGTGTGATACAGTACAAAAAAAAGTGCAGAATTTTGTTTCTGCGATGGCATTAATATAACACTTAAAAACATAAATTAATTCTATGGGAAAACAATGTGGCCTTTTACTTTTGTGGAACTCCTTGGCACTGTTCAATATCACAGTAAGCCTTTTATTTCTGTTTTCTGTTTTGAAGCTTGAAAGCATTTTGACTAAGTATATATTTTTTTTAACCTGTATAAATAACATTGCCGATTCAATCCATCACCTATTCATCTCAAATGATATGAAAATACCTGGCTAAGAATCTTTGAAAAAGAAAACATGTTGGAACTGATGAAGGCTTTTACGCTTTGGCATCAGTTTCTGTTCTATAAATATTGAATGGGAGTCATTCATAATTATATCAGAATCTATTGGTATAAAACATAAATAAAAAAAACTCAATTAATTGAAAACAGCAATAGTCAAGGACAGGGTCGGACTGGGCTACCTAGGGCCCACTAGTGGGATTGATTCTAGGGGCCCACCCTACTGCCATATGAAATATCGCCCATCCAGTTTTTGGCATCATGCATGTTTAATACATTGTGCAAAACAGAACTGTATTGTTCTTTGTACTACATCAAAGTGAGTTTTCTCTTAAGCAATGCAAATATCACTTTTAGCTGAGCCTTAGTTTACTGTCTTTGAATAGAAAAATGTATTTTATTTTATATATGGATATGCATGGTGCATATCTGAGAGCTGTGTGATATAGATCTTAAATACATTCAGGCATGAGACCTAGCACGCAAACTATATTACATTCTACACACATACATGGAAAAGCAAACCAAAAATATTTTACTGCACAACCAAAGGCAACCAAATAAATAATATTTAAATAAATAATATAAAATTAAAATTAATTTAATTAATTTAATTAAAATTAAATATTAACTTATCCTCCATCACAGACATTAACTTATCCTCCATCACAGATAGAGTTCAACAAACATTACAAACAAAATAGTGCAGATAGCCGGCCTGTTTTTCCAGGCAAAGTGACAAACATCAAACTAGAAAACTGATGGACCCCATTACAGTCAAAGGGATTCATCAACATCGGTCATATGATGGACCTGCCACTGTCAGGATTTCCATTTTCTTTTTCTATAAACGTAGTTTCAATGTCTCAGATGCACAATACAAATAACTAACCTTACATAGAACATTATTAATATAATAAGACACACAAAGAAAACCATTTTACACAACCAGGTTACAGCAGCAGTTTCTGAAGAACAGAAGATGAGTTTGCAAATCAATCAACAATGTCATCATAATATAAAGACCTGGAAATATCCCTCTCAATGTTCATTAAAATGAGGGATTCTAAAAGTTCTTGTCCAATCAATGACCTCAACTGATTTTTTAACAATTTTTTTTTTTTGAAAACACTCTTTCACAGGAAAGGTGCAGGTCAGAGTAAGGAGCGCTTTATATGCCACAAAAAGATTTGTATATGCAGCAGAATGCATGTTGTGATCATATAAAAGTCTATAGCAGCAGGTCAGGCAGTTTTCACAAGCTATATGTTTTCCATCATTCATGTCATCCTCACCATCACTATCAACATCAGCTTCAATAATATCTATTGCAGAAGGGAATGTTTTTTTCAAAGTGGTGTAGTTCTCATGTGACCCCTGAGGCCAATCAGCGACATCAGCGGCCTAAATAAAGTAACCGGGACGTCACCTGGGACCGGACTGCGGTGGGAGACACCGGAGCACCAGGGACAGGTGAGAGTATGTTTTTTTTTTTCACCTTCCCCGCCCTCCTTGCCAAAAACAGATTGTTTTGGACAACCCCTTTAACACTAACAATTTTTCTGTCCATGTGCTATCTGTAAAAAAACATCATCCATGTGCTGTCCATTTTTCACATTTACATTGCTACAGATGTGGAGTGATGCAGGAGTGATATTTTGCGCCTGAATTCCCCCCCCCTTGCAGGAGCTGCTTGTAAATTCAAATGAATTACCGGGCAGTACCTGCTGTGAATGCACAAGACGCCTGTCAATTCATATGAATAGCTTGTCAGCTCCTGCTTCTCCCGACCAGCCAGATATAACAAGCAGCAGCAGCCTGACATTACAAGGGTGGGAAAGGCCACTGGTTTTGGCCCTTCCCAGCCTAATATTACCAGCCTGCGACTGCCCCAATCCCCAGCAGTCTCTTTAGACAGCTGGGTATTGGACGATACCCAGCTCTTCCCGGCACCCCTGATGGTGTTGGGTAATAATTGGAGGGTTAGTGCTAGAATATTCACAAGCTAACACTAAGCCCAACAAAGACAACCCTCTTTGACCATTTTATTAAAAAAAAATTAAACTAAAACGATGATCATCGATGGAGTCCAACAAATCCGATGTAATCCAAGCAATCCATCATAACCTGAGAGATAAAAAAAAACACAAAAGATCCCAGCAGTATGAAAAATTTTAAAAAACTATAGTGACCTTCAGCTGTCTTCCTTCTTATTTGGTAAATTTAATGAACACTGGCTTCTATTCTGGCGCAGGGGACCTGTAGTTGAGACAGAATCTTGATTCATCTGTGAAACAGAATTCTGTCTCATCCTAAAGGTACATGTGTCAGAATGAGCTAGTGAAGGGACTCCTAAGTTACATAAGACTCCCCTCACTAGCTATGTGACCTGAGTTACTCCCACTCACATTTAAAATCATCTATTGAAGTGAAATATTGTCAATGTGCCTGGGAGTAAACCAATCACAATGAAGTGTAATAATATCGATCCAGCATGGCAGCAGCTGACAAGCTAAATGCTGTCTTACAAGGGTACTATCCAGCTTTCCAAGATACTGACACGCCTCAACACTGGATCAATATTTTTAAACACTTCAGTGTAGTAGGGTTGAGAGGCGGGAGCTGAATCAGCTGATTGGTGCAAGATCTGGGAGTCAGCCCCCACACCGATCAGATGCTGATGGCCTTTCCTGCGGATAGTAGGAAGTAGAAGCAGCACTCCGAGAGGGCCACTGCCTCTTTAACCAGCTGAACCACAGCGGGACAAGGTGTCAGACCCCCAACAGATCTCCAATTGATGACATTTCTAAGGATAGGTCAGCAAAAAAGCTCTGCGGGAAAAACCAATGCAGCAACGCATCGCAGTTCTTCCTGCAGCGCTTTTGACAGAAAGTTTGCATAGGTTTCCTCTGTGAACTTTCTGCTTCCATTATACCTATAAGGAAAACGCCAGCATTTCCGTAGGTATAATTGACATGCTGAGATTTCCAAAACCGCAACGGTTTTGGAAATCGCTGCATGTCTGCAACACATATCTTAACGCAAAGTGGGGATGGGAATTACTAGAATCCCATCCACTTTGCTGTGATTGTAAAACGCCGCTTTTTTTTCCACAGAGTTTACGCCGCAGTGAACTGCAGCATTTCCATAGAGAAGTGCCCTGACTATGGCTCTTGAAATGTAGTGACACAAGTCCCCACTGACCTACAGTTCCTGCACCTGAATTCCTTACATGATCCAGAATTATTACGAGGCCAGAGTCACCTAATTACTACTACTTTATCCATAAGGCCCATAATGAATCCCGGTTCCCGGTCCTGAGAATGGGGTTGTTTTTCTCCCCACAGTGAATTTAGTCTGACTGAATCCAGGTTGAATGTAGCTGTGCCCTGCTGGATAGGAAGCATCCATGCCCTCTTTTACTTTAATGGGATTAACTGAGATAGCCGAAGTCCTGTACTTTACTATCTCAGGCACTTTCATTCAAGTTAATAGGTGCACAGTCACCTCCCGTCCAGCTGGGTACAGCTACATTCAGCCTGGATTCAGTTAGAAGAAAAACACCCCGATTCTGAGGGCTCTATCCTATGGATAACAGATAACTATTCTTCATGGCATAACCCCTTTAAAAAGGTTATCTACCTTCTAATATTCTAGGCTACATTCACACGACACTGCCCAGCACAGTGTACACCCGAGGAAAATCTGTTTTCAAGGATCCCTCATTGAAATGAGTCTATTGAGGGATCCATAAAATCACAAAAAATAGCTGGTTCTATTTTTTTCTTGGATCATTCACACAGACGGTTAAAACAATGGTCGTGTGAATAGATCCATTAAAATCTATCGGACCGTGTGCTGTTAATACAACAGCAAGCACACAGCCTTGGAATCCTGTTGTGTGAATGAGCCCTTAGATCTGTGGAAGTCTGACAACCTGGATCCCTGCAGATCAGCTGCACCAGGACAGCGTGATTCCCAGTAATGATTACATACCAGGAGTCACACTGCTCTCTCACTGTACAAAGTGCAGCTGCGGCTTTTGGTACTGCAGTGCTGCCTCATAGACTTCAATGGGACAGCGCTGCAGTTCCTAAAGCCATCTCTACACTTTATACGGCTAGTGAGCAGCGTGGCTCCTGGTATGGTAACATTACTGAGAGCCATGCTATTCCACTGCAGCAGATCTTCGGGGGGTCCTGTGTGTTGAACCCCTGCAGGTGGTATATCAATATTAGAATGTGGATAATCCTTTTAAAGGGGTTGTCTAGGCTAAAATGTATTTTTTTATTAGACTGGAAGAGGTGAAAAAAAATGAAAAAAAAAACAAACACATAGCCCTGTCCCTGTTGCTCGTGTGTCCTCCTGGTACTGCAGCGTTGTTGTTTTCTTTCGGCACAAGTCCCCATCACACATGACTGCTAAGTGTGAAGAGGTAAAATGTTTTGTTTTATGTTTATAATTGATTTCCTGTTTTGTAACCTTAGTTTTGGTACATGAGTTGTCAGGTCTGGTAAAGCCTCTGTGTGAATGTTCTTACTGCTTCTTTTTTCTTTCTTTCCTCATTAGGCTGGACACCTAATGCTCTATTTTCTACTCTTTCTGGTCTTGCCATCTGGAAACAATGTACCAAAACTAAGGAAATACTCACAATTTGTGTTTCATAAAGAAGTGTTTTCATTTACTTACCTGCAGTAAGGAGCTGTAGTAGGGTGTGTCTGCCTTGGCCTTATAAGAGGCAAGTCTGCATCAACTCCAGTGTTTTATAGAGAAAACTGCATAGGATTATGGGAAATATCTATGCTATAAAAGGATTCCATTACCCAGCAAGCTCAGTAGTTGTTGGTGGAGTTGACACAAGGATTTCTTAATACACGTTTTGGATATGTTCTGATGAAATAATTAGAATAAACTCCTTTGGATTTCTTTTCAATCAAGGTCTGATTGTTTTTTGGAAAATCCCATGCTTCACATATGGTGTCAGAAGTGGGATGATTTTTGCAGTATCGCTCCAAGTACTCCAGCATAAGAAACAAGGAAGTTATGTACAAGACACGTTCCTGGAGCATTACAAAAAACCCAACTGTATCTGCAAAGCAAACTGCTGCAAGCAAGCTGGTGAAAATGGAAAGTCAAAGTGCTAGACCCAGTGCACAGATAGAGGAGGAGGAGGTAGAAGTGCAAGGAGCCACAGCTGCTCCAATAACGACAAGTGTTGCTGAACCTTCTGAAATGACTTTACCTGAGAGCATTGCTGACCTTATGAAATGGTTAACTGTGCAGCAGATTGAAGCAGAAAAAAGGCAAATAGAGGAAGCCAGGAGAAATCGAGAGGAATTGCAACGTCAGGATGAACGCTGGAGGGAACTGTTCCAAACCCTGAGACCGCCTGTTGCTATGTCTCCTTGGAAAGACCCTCGCATGACAAAACTTTCTCCACAGGATGATATTGAGGCATATTTAACCACATTTGAAAGAATTGCACACACGTGTCAGTGGCCTGAGGAACAGTGGGTGGTAAGACTGGCACCATATCTTACTGGACAAGCCCAACTGGCATATAGCCACATGAACATAAACGATGCAAATAACTATGACTTGGTTAAAGAGACTATTCTAAGGCGATATGACATCAGTGAGGAAACCTACAGGCAGAGGTTCAGGGAACTGAAGTACTGCTACACTGATGGTCCAAGAGAAGTCTTTACTCGCCTGCAAGACTTATATGTGAAATGGATGAAACCAGACACAAAGACAACTAAACAGATCAGTGAAATGATCATCCTTGAACAGTTTCTACAAATTCTTCCAGCTGATGTTCATGCCTGGGTTAAAAAACATCGGCCCAAAAATGCTGACAAAGCAATTTCTTTGGCGGAAAACTTTCTCCTAGCAAAAAGAGACCTAAGCAGGTCTGCAACAGGCCCATCCAAACCATTCAGAATTATCTCTGGAGGGAGAGGTCAAGAAGCCAGAAGTCCATTAAAAACCATGAACACAAGTGAAAAAAAGTGCTATATTTGTCAAGAAAAGGGACACATAGCTAAATTTTGCCCAAGGAAAAGCACTAAAGGCCCAACGTCTGGATCGTTTTGTGCTTGCAGTGACTTTATTCTGCCAATCCAAATTAATGGACAGACTGTGGATGCTTTGCTGGATTCTGGCAGTAAACTAAGTTTGGTAAAGGGGGACCTAATAACTGAGAAGATGGACTTTCCCAAAGTGCCAATTACTTGTGTTCATGGATATACAAAAAATTACCCATGTGGAGACCAGAAATATCAAAAGTACAAGCCATTCAATCTGCTACTATTCCAGCCACAAAAAAGGAAGTCAGATCATTTTTAGGTCTTGTTGGTTATTATAGACGTTTTATTCCAGAATTTGCTACCATACTTGCTCCCTTAACCGACCTAACTAAAAAGAACAGAAGAAAGGAAGTGGTATGGACAACAGAATGTAAGCTAGCTTTTGAACAGATAAAAGAAATTTTGTGTAAGGAACCGGTCCTGCAAAGCCCGAACTTTGACAAACCATTTATTGTGCAGACTGATGCATCAGAGGTGGGACTTGGGGCAGTCCTAAGTCAAGAGGATAATTTTGAGGAACATCCTATTCTTTATTTGAGTAGGAAACTTTTCCCCCCGTAAACAAAAGTATTCTACTATTGAGAAAGAAGGGCTGGCAATTAAGTGGGTTTTGGAGGCATTACGCTATTACTTACTAGGAAGAGAGTTTACTTTGGTACCCGATCATCATCCCCTCACTTGGATTCATACCATGAAGGACAAAAATGCCAGAATTACTAGGTGATTAATGAAATTGATTAAGGTAGCCCATGATAATGTCCGTAAAGCAAAAGTTTACCAAAAGAAATGGTATGATCAGCATGCCAAAAATAAGTCAATTAAAGTTGGAGATAAGGTTCTTCTCTTGCTTCCTAGCAGTGAGAATAAGTTGTTGGCCAGATGGCAAGGGCCATATAAAGTTGTTAGACAAACAGGTCCTGTTGACTTTGAAATTGAAACCCCAGATAAAAAACAAAAAAATAAGGTTTACCATGTAAATTTATTAAAACGTTGGCTTGAACCAGAGGTTGATCCTACAAATATCATTACCGGTACTATTGTCGCAGAGGTTTCACAGAATATGTCTGAAGAGATTTATGATTTGTTGAAAAATTGTGCACACTGGTCAGAGGTAACTTTGAATCCAAAGTTATCTAAAGGACAACATTGTGACATGAGGAAACTTATTGGGTCTAGTTCACATGCTTTTGGAAGTAAGCCTGGTTGTGTGTCTTTAATTTCTCATGCAATAAATACTGGGGAGCATGCGCCTATCAGGCAGAAACCTTATCGAATACCTGAAAAATTAAAGGGTGAGGCTGAAAATGAGGTGCAGGAAATGCTTAAATTGGGAGTTATTGAACCCTCCAAAAGTCCTTGGTCATCACCTGTAGTGATGGTTGGGAAAAAAGATGGGACAATACGATTTTGCATAGATTTTCGTAAAATTAATGCCATATCTAGTTTTGACAATTACCCAATGCCGCGTATAGATGAGCTCATAGATAGATTGGGGTGTGCAGAATATATTTCTACCCTAGATTTATGTAAGGGTTATTGGCAAATCCCACTTCTAACACCATATGTGAAGCATGGGATTTTCCAAAAAACAATCAGACATTGATTGAAAAGAAATCCAAAGGAGTTTATTCTAATTATTTCATCAGAACATATCCAAAACGTGTATTAAGAAATCCTTGTGTCAACTCCACCAACAACTACTGAGCTTGCTGGGTAATGGAATCCTTTTATAGCATAGATATTTCCCATAATCCTATGCAGTTTTCTCTATAAAACACTGGAGTTGATGCAGACTTGCCTCTTATAAGGCCAAGGCAGACACACCCTACTACAGCTCCTTACTGCAGGTAAGTAAATGAAAACACTTCTTTATGAAACACAAATTGTGAGTATTTCCTTAGTTTTGGTACATTGTTTCCAGATGGCAAGACCAGAAAGAGTAGAAAATAGAGCATTAGGTGGCCAGCCTAATGAGGAAAGAAAGAAATAAGAAGCAGTAAGAACATTCACACAGAGGCTTTACCAGACCTGGCAACTCATGGCAACCTGATTGACTTAAGCAGTCGCATGACCGCCGAAGCTAATCGTCGGCCTCAGCGGAAGGGAGCCGGGACGTCACAGCCAGAAGGCAGCTGAGTAGCAAGACCGGACTGCACTGGGAGGACACTGGAGCATCGGGGACAGGTGAGTAGGGTATTTTTTTTTTTTTCACCTCCCCAAGCATAAACAAAAAAAAAAAAAAAAAAAAAATGAACAAGATATTGACAAAATTATATTGTATTGGGGGATGGTTAAAAAGGTTATATCTGCCATATAAATAAATAAGCCGTGTTAAATCAGCCCCATAGTATTTACACTATATGAATAGGATGCATGACATTTTTTTTTTTTTTAACATCATGCATCCTATTTGTACAGTGTAAATACTATTTATTTATTTATTATGCTTACTTGTATAGCGCCATCATATTCTGTATAGTTTTACAGACATTGACAGTCACTGTCCCATATAGGGCTCACAATCTACACATGACTGACAATGTCTGTAAAGCGCTGCAGAAAATGATGGTGCTATACAAGTAAGCATAATAAATAAATAAATGGGGCTGATATAACACAGCTTGTTTGCTAAAAAATGTGGTGTACGAGCCATTAAAAAGGTAACAATTTGCGCAAGTGAAAATTTTTGTAAAAAAAATGGAGACTTTTTGAGTTTTGCACACCACTTTCCTGGACATGTCATTTTTATCATCATTTACTTCAGTTTTCTAGTGTTAATGATGCCAGAGATCTACATCAGCAAGGAGCTGGTGTGGAGTTCTGTTTAGGTGCATGGACCCCGGAAGACGCGACTAATTTATGTGCGCACCTCATTATAAATTAGGCGCAAAACTCCAGCAGGTGGAAAACATTGTTTTTGATGACTAAGCTGTGACTCCCGTCATGTGGATCGCCGTGTCACCTTGTAACTCCTTCACTCATGTTAGTGAATAGAGTCGCATTGTAACCTGAGGGTCCCAATGCGACTCCATTCACTAACGTGTGAAAGAGTCCCAAGGCGACACGGCGATCTTTGGTTGCATGACGGAAGTTGTAGTGTAGCCATAACCTTATGCTAGGTTCACATCTGCGGCAAGCTCTCTGTTATACAGGTCCGCCACGGGACCTGAATGACTGAGAGGCGGACTGTTAACATGGTGGTTACACACAGACACCGGCAGACTCCATTGACTATAATGAGGTTCGCTGGTATCCGCCAAACTGACAGAAAAGTCCTCAGCGGTTTCTGTGACTTAGGTATTGTTATGCTGGAGCCCTAGAACAGGCATCAGCATAACAATACAGTGGGATATTCGTTTTGGGGGATGGACTACAACTCTCAACAGATCCAGAGCATCTGGAGCTGCTGGGGTTGTAGTTCTCAGAGGGGGTCAGTGAAGCTGAAAGATTTGGGGGAAAAATAGGGGAAAAAGTTGTTTTGTGTGTGTGGGTAAATAGTACTTACCTTACACACTGTTTGTCTGGGTTCCTCTGCTGAATCCTGCCGCCGCGCACAGCGTCATGACGTCAGTAATAACCAGCACCAGCACAGGTCACCAGTTCCCTGGTGGGCCAGTCCGACCCTGGGCAAGGACACACTCCGTAGACACACTGTTGAATTTCCTGGAAGCTGCCACTACAAAATCCACCCAAGATCATTTGGTTTTGGGTGCTGCACAGCTCCAGGAATTGCTGCAGGTCTCTAGCGGCTTGTAATCTTTGCATTGCATAGATTGAAAGCCTCTGATACAACTCGCAGAACTAATCGACATATTGTGGGTTGAAAACCTGCAGCACAGGTCACTTTACATTGCAGGTTTTAGTCACAGCACGTTGATGAGGTTTAATGAAATCTCATAGATTGTGCTGCTACTGTACATTGCAGTGGGTTAGTGCAACTCATGGAACTCCAGTCTTACAGAAGCCCAGATCTCAATATCTTGAAACCTTGCAACTATGCCTTAGGGAGGATAGGAATATATTGTTAGACAAAACTTAATTTTCAAGTTGTGAGTTTAGTTAGGCTGCCTTCATGAAGATGTTACATAGTTATATAGTTACATAGTTCAGTTGAAAAAAAGACAAATGTCCGTCAAGTTCAACCAGGGAATGGGAAAGGGTAAGACATTCTATACATTTCCAAAAATATCAATACTATTTTTCTCTAAAAAGGCATTTAATCCTTTTTTTTAAGCTGTCATTTGTGACTGCTGTGACCAGCTTCAAGGGTTGGCTATTCCACAGATTCACAGTCCTTACATTGAAGAAGCCTTGTTGGCTCTTGAGTTTAAACCTTTTTTTCTCCAGACGGAGGGAGTGCCCCCTGGGGATTTTAGATGGAACAGCTTTTCCCCATGGTTCTTGTATGGGCCATTTAAATATTTATGCAGGTTTATCATATCTCCCCTCTTCTCTAGACTAAATAGATTTATCTCCTTTAGTCTCTCCTCATAACTGAGGTCTTCTATGCCCCTTATCAGTTTTGTAGCCCTCCGCTGAACCTTTTCCAACTCTAGAACATCCTTTCTATGAACTGGTGCCCAGACCTGAACTACATATTCCAAATGGGGTTGCACCAATGATTTATAAAATAGTAATATTAAATCTCTGTCCCGTGAGTCCATACCTCTTTTAATACATGACAATATCCTGCTGGCCTTAGAAGCAGCTGTTTGACATTACATGCTGTTATTTAACCTATGATCTGCAACTACGTCCTTCTCCAACCGTGACTTTTACAGTGTCCTCAGATATCAGAGTCAAACATCAGATTAATAGCAGTTTACAACAGTGATACCTGACTTTGATACCTTACTCTGATACCTGACTTTGATACCTGACTTTGATTCTGATACCTGACTCTGATTCTGACACCTGACTTTGATACCTGACTTTGATTCTGACACCTGACTTTGATACCTGATTTTGACTCTGACACCTGACTTTGATACCTGACTTTGATTCTGACACATGACTTTGATACCTGACTTTGATTCTGACACCTGACTTTGATACCTGACTTTGACTCTGACACCTGACTTTGACACCTGACTTTGATTCTGACACCTTACTTTGATATCGACACCTGACTTTGATTCCGACACCTGACTTTGATTCCGACACCTGACTTTGATACCAACACCTGACTTTGATTCTGACACCTGACTCTATGCAGTTTCTGGGCTGGTTGTAAAACAAACCAATTGCAGCGACGGTGTGCGGTTCAAATTACCAGTACCAGTTTAACCCCTACAATCTAAGCATTGCAGAAAAATACACACAGTGGAAATGCTGCAATTTCCAAAACAGTTGCAGTTTTAGAGGTCATAGCAAGTTAATTATATTTACGGAAATGCCGGTGGTTTCACTATAGGTATAATGGAAGCAGAAAGTCCGCAGAGGAAACCTTGCCAGACTTTCTGCGAAAATCTCTGAGTGAAAAACTGTGATGCATTTCTGCCAAGGTTTTTCCCACAGCACTTTTTTGCTGCAGCCTGCTACGTGGGGCCTCAGCCTAAAACACTTGATAAATGTGGCGCACAACATGTTAGAGAGGTTATTCGGATGTATTTTTGCAGCACAGTGTGTAGGTCACACCCCTTTACTATGAGTCCACACCCCTTTTTGTACAAGTAATAAAAGTATTTAAAACACTTGATGAATGTGGCGCACAACATGTTAGAGAGGTTATTTGGTGAAAATGATACCAGAATTATGGAGCCTTTTACTTGATAAATCTTCACCATTGTATGAAAAACTCAGATGATGTGTGAGTCTGATCTCTGACTGAGTCAGGTATCAGACAACTTTGTGTCAGACAACTTTTTATCAGAGCTCATGGAGCTCTCAGCCTGCAGCCTTATACAAGTATCTTCTACTCCTGAGTGTGAGCAGTCAGTTCACTCAGAGGTCTGTCATCCTGGTCAATCACAGTGTAACATTGTATGTGCTTCATACTGACTGCCGACTTGTGACTCAATCAGATATGAAAGTCAGAAGTCATCTAAGTTTTACAACCAGCCCAGAAACTGCATAGAGTCAGGTGTCAGAATCAAAGTCAAGTGTCAGAATCAAAGTCAGGAGTCAGAATCAAAGTCAGGTGTCAGAATCAAAGTCAGGTGTCGGTATCAAAGTCAGGTGTCGGTATCAAAGTCAGATGTCAGTATCAAAGTCAGGTGTCAGAATCAAAGTCAGGTGTCATAATCAAAGTCAGGTATCAGAATCAAAGTCAGGTGTCAGAATCAAAGTTAAGTATCAGAATCAAAGTCAGGTGTCAGAATCAAAGTCAGGTATCAAAGTCAGGTGTCAGAATCAAAGTCAGCTATCAAAATCAAAGTCAGGTGTCAGAATCAAAGTCTGGTTTCAGAATCAAAGTCAGGTATCAGAATCAAAGTCAGGTGTCAGAATCAAAGTCAGGCATAAAATTTAGGTGTCAGAATCAAAGTCAGGTATCGAAGTCAGGTATCAGAGTCAGGTATCACTGTTGTAAACTGCTATTAATCTGATGTTTGACTCTGATATCTGAGGATGTCCTAATATGGACACTGTACTGATACATGATCGCTGTGTTGGCCATAACATGACTTTGGCAGAATTTTAACGATTGTACTGTAAGTAACCAATGAAGGTTTGCCTTCAAAGATAGAGATAAAGATTTAGAAAATACTGTAGGTATCTGTATTGATACAGATAGTATGCTAAAAAATGACATACACTCCATTATTATATCATCAAATGCTTTTCTAGATGTAACCATAATAATCCTTTAAGGGACTAAATTTGTGTTGTTCATTTCGAACCATAATAATTTTCATATACATTGGTAGCTTTAGCAAGGAAATAATAGTTTTAGATTTATTCAAGAATATTATTCTGCATTGCAATACAGTGTTACTATAACAAAATGTGTAGTGGTCACAAATTGTATAAAAATTTCTGAAGGTAATGTATTCTATTGAAAGATTTGATGCAGCCTTTGTTTTTTCAAGATTTGTAGGTAATTGTGAAAAAGGAAACAAATGATAATGCTATTGAATATAGAAAAAGCACAGTATAGTATTACTCAAGAGAGGAAAACAAATGGATGAAATGAATGAAAAAGATGTCAGCCTATTCAGTGAGGAGTGCATAACAGTATACATTGCATTTCTGGAAAATGGTTCACCAAGGCAAAGGGTGTAGAAAAAGTCAATAACTATCTTCATATTTGCTGCGTACTGGGAGATAATGATACCATTATGACTGGCAGGAGGAAAGGTGAAATGCATGCTGTGGAGGATCATGAAACCTCTGTAGTTCTTCTTTTCAGCAAACATAGGCTTACTGTATTTAAACTGCAAGCAATTCTTTTCCTAAGAAACCTAAATGAAAGCTGATTGATTCAATATAAGATGATTGGCAGATGGACAAACATAAAGATAGACAGACAGATTAGAATACTCATAGAACACAATAAAAAATTTGTTTTGTTAAGGCAATTCCTTTTTTTCTATCTGTGAAATAAATAGAAAGAATTGCCTATTACATTCCTCACTGGAGAAGTGGGTTCCTAAATCCCTCTAATCCCCACTAGGCTGGGAATGAAGTCTATGGAGTCTCCCTGTTCTTCATTATTAACCTCTGCAGGGAGGTATGGACTTTCCTGTTTGGATATCCTATTTGTGGTACCTGGAATAGTCACCAATTGACCTATAGTGAAGTCAGGAACAACTAATTGTGAAGTTAGAAACATAACTAGAAATAATAAATGGAAATAACAGTCACGATACAGCAAGATAAAGGATGAGACAGAATCATAGTCAGTAGACATAAATAAGACAGGAGTCAATGGTAGGTATGGGACCATAACAATTCCAAAGGCCTAGACAGGAACATAATCAAGAAACAAGGCCAAAGCTCAAGGGCATGTTCAGGATTCAAATACCACAGGAACAATAACCAAGCACAGGATGTACCTAGATCTTCAGGGAACCAGGTTAGACCATTATTTAAAATGTTTATTAAGTAAATGTTCATTGGCCATTAACCCAAAGCACACTGAGTTATCTAATACCCAGAAGCAGTTTATTATATAGCCTTTTTTGGGACGCCACTCAGGGCCCAAGGCACAGCTGCTACTACTACTGCTGATGGGCAGCATCATAGTGTGGGTAATATATGCCTCCTCCTGACATAGTGAGGGAGCCTGCTGCTCTTTACTGTAAAGTCTCCCTTTCCTGTACCCTGTGGCCATTAAAAATTTAAATTCCTTCAGCTGCAGTCATCTGATCCCAGTGTTTGGCAGCATCCTGGGTGCCCATTGCACATTTCATACACAATGTATAATCCAAGCTTAACACTGGGAAATGATTGGGAATGAACATTCCTATGAATTTTCATTCAGCTGATAATCAGCCCATTTAAATGGCCCTGAAAACTTTACTTGGTAAGGGAGCCCCACAATCTTCATACGGCCCTAGTCTTATTGTAGTCTTACTCCACCTCTGCTAGTAACCTCTTGGAAATTTGACGTATTTTTAATCAAAATTAGGCTGTTTTCAGCCATTCTTTGCTAGTAAACTTAACCTCACTTTAACCAACACCATAAATCATTTTCAGCAATTCTCATTAACTGAACGGTGTATGCTGCTATTCTTCAGAATGTAAATTTACTATGTATAGTATAGTGTAGTAAAGTATAGCAATGCTATTCATTTTCATAAACATATGTAAAAAAGAGAATTTTCGTTTATATATAAGTATGCTATTATATAAGAAAATAGAACCAAACAATGAGGATGCTCAAATATATTTAAATGCAAATGAGACAGGCCCTCTTTTATGTTGTAGATGTTAATTGAGGAAGATATGGATTTACTGAAAATAGAGCAAGCCCAAACTCTACTTTATAGTCTCCAAACATATGGCTAATACTCTGGTGTTTAATTAAAATTTCAGAAGAAAGCAAAAAGTGATTAAAAAGATAAATAATTTGCGTGCTAAATGTACAGCATCAGTACAATGAATGCCGTTCTGCTTACTTTCTAATAAAACCAAATCTGGAAAAAAAGAGTTGACGTATGGAATACTAGAAACAATTATAGGAAAATAAAATGCTGAACATAGACAAGGTTATTGCAGAGGAAATACGTTACAGCAATTTTAACAAACCACTGATTTAAGCCACAGTTCAGTAAACTATCCATCATCAAAAAGTTTTATTTGGCAATATGCACAGATCGTCACAAATATTATCTGAAAAGATTACTCAGGGCCAGCAAATGCTCATCTCAAATTCAGGTAATTGAAACTATAAAAGGTGTGGGTAGTACTTCATAAGAAAGCAATACTTTCTTATTTTAGCTCATTAAAACTTATTTGCAAATACATGTGTTCTTTCTTACATTTCCTCTTGGTTGGATACATCCAGATTAGAATTCAGTGATCCTTCCAAGATTCAGTTTGGTTCATTGGTTGATTCAGTTCAAACTGATTTGATCTGTTCCTATTTAAAAACACCCTGCACAGTAGGACTTTAAAAAAAAAAAAAAAAGAAATCTGTTTGGCAAGAAAAAATATAGGTCAAATTATACAGTACCACTTAGCCACAGTACCCAGCAGCAGTAAATTGGTTAAAAACCTAATCTCAATACCTTGTAGAGGTGATTCTGCAGTTTCCAAATATACATCTGTTACTCAGCTCATTTACTGAAAATGAGGCTCCAAAGCTGAATAACAGACATTTCTTTAATGTTTTACCTTACGTGTCCTCCTCTATCATTTATCCAATTCCTCGACAGCCACCTTGAATCAGTCTTCTTCTCAAGTCCTAACACTGTTTCCTCACAATGTCCACAGTGTATTATCTGTGAATTATTGCTATTTCTCTCAGTCTCATTCTCTAAAACTCTAACTTAGTGACTTAGAATTTCTCATGATTGTCTTTTCCTTGTCATGAGGGCTGCTTGCAAGATCAAGCCCGCCTGATCCCTGAGGTCCTAAGATTATTCTTCTCCGCTTTCTCTACCACCATTTTAGCCATTTTGTGATAAAAGGAACAAACCATGAAAAGTTTGGGTTTGTTCTAACCCCAAATTTTGAGATTGATTGGGCTGAACCCAGTTTGTTCCAAACTATTTTGGCCTCTCTAGTCCATATTTGTGTAGCACAAGATGACCAGCTCTTGAAAACAACAACACAATACTCTGTTTAACTCAGGAGGAAGAGCAGCGCCGCCTTCTAAATACTAAAATAGAGAAATAGAGTTCTGAGGGAATTATGCACGGTGATAGACAGACCCTTATATTTAATATTTAAGAATTCAGTAATGACTGGGTCTGTTCCACATGATTGGCGCATAGAAAATGTGGTGCCAATATTCAAAAAGGGGTCTAATAGTGAGCCTTGAAACTATAGGCCAGTAAGTTTGATTTCTGTGGTGGGGAAGATATTTGAAGTTTTTTTTTAAGAAATGCTATCCTGGAGTATTTCAATGTAAATAATCTTATAACACCCAATCAGCATGGGTTTATGAGGAATCAGTCCTGTCAGACTAATCTGATCAGCTTCTATGAAGAGGTCAGTTCTAGACAGGACATGGGTAATGCGGTAGATGTAAAATATATGAACTTTTCAAAGGCTTTTGATACTGTACCACATAAAAGGTTGGCATGCAAAATGAGAATGTTGCGACTGGTGGAAGAGTGAAGAAATCAGGCGATACCTTTTAGAGGCTAACTGAGTATATTTATAAGTAAGCTTTCAGGAGTACTAGCTCCCTTCATCAGACATGGTGTTGTACAAGAACTGAAAATTCACAGATTTTTATACACATGGTCTTCAAAGGATTTTAGAGTCCTAAAAAAAACCAAAACAAAATGCAATCTAAGTAGAGAAGTTATTTACAACAGGTCAAAAAACAATCTGGAAAGTTGTGGTGCGTGACAGAGGGATCTGTTATCTGTTTGCTATCAGGAGGTGATTTGTGTCCCTCACAGTTCATACATAGTGTGACTTGAAGCTGGCATGAATATTGAGTTCAGTTCATGGTTCATACATAGTGTGACATGAAGCTGGCATGAATATTAAGTCCAAATTGCAGAGTTTGAAATTTTTGCATAAATTTGTACTCCCATTCTTTCCTTTTCTCCTGCGTCTTAAAATGTCCCATTAAGACCACAACCCGCAAATCTTCAATACAGTGGTTTTCTCCGGAGAAATGTGCGGCCACTGGGAGATCGGTTCTGCTGTTATTAATGTTGGATCTGTGTGAGTTCATTCGTTGACTGAGTCTCTGCCCTGTTTCCCCCACATAGAGGCCTGTGGTGGGACATTGCACACACATTATGAGGTACACCACATTGGAAGACCTGCAGGAGAATGTCCCCCTAATTCTGTGCACCTGTTGTGACTGTGGGATAGGTACACTGTCAGCGGTGTGGATGTGCTTGCAGGTCATGCACCTTTTATGTAGGCATGGGGGAAACAGGGCAGAGACTCAGTCAACGAATGAACTCACACAGATCCAACATTAATAACAGCAGAACCGATCTCCCAGTGGCCGCACATTTCTCAGGAGAAACCACTCTATTGAAGATTTGCGGGTTGTGGTTTTAATGGGACATTTTAAGACGCAGGAGAAAAGGAAAGAATGGGAGTACAAATTTATGCAAGAATTTCAAACTCTGCAATTTGAACTTAATATTCATGCCAGCTTCATGTCACACTATGTATGACCTGTGAGGGTCACAAATCACCACCTGATAGCAAACAGATAACAGATCCCTCTGTCACACACCACAACTTTCCAGATTGTTTTTTGACCTGTTGTAAATAACTTCTCTACTTAGATTGCATTTTGTTTTGGTTTTTTTTAAGGACTCTAAAATCCTTTGAAGACCATGTGTATAAAAATCTGTGAATTTTCAGTTCTTGTATAACACCATGTCTGATGAAGGGAGCTAGTACTCCTGAAAGCTTACTTATAAATATACTCAGTTAGCCTCTAAAAGGTATCGCCTGATTTCTTCACTCTTCCACTACTTTCAATGGCTAACACGGTACAACATTATACTACTAGTGACTGGTGGAAAACATATGCATTTGGGTTCGCAACTGGCTTACTGATAGGAAACAGAGGGTGCTTATTAATGGTAAATACTCAGACTGGATCATAGTCACCAGTGGGGTGTCACAAGGGTCAGTATTGCCAATGATACTAAACTAGGTAAGGTAATCAAAAATGAGGCGGATAGTAGAATATTACAAGGAAATATAGGGAAGCTGGAAGCATGGGTGGAGACTTGGCAAATGAAGTTTAATGTAGACAAATGTAAGATTATGCCTTTTGGTGGAAGAAATAAAATGTATGATTATGTACTTAATAATAAATTACTGGGTAAGACTGCCAATGAAAAGACTTGGGGATTTTGGTGGACAGTAAGCTTACCTTTAGTGACCAGTGCCAGGAAGCTGCTGCCAAGGCAAATAAAATTATGGGATGCATCAAAAGAGGTATAGATTCTCCCCTCCATATATCTCCGACCTAATCTCCCGCTCCCTGCCCACATGTAACCTCCGATCCTCCAAAGACCTCCTACTCCGCTCTGCTCTTATCCGCTCTGCACACAATCGACTCCAAGACTTCTCCCATGCATCCCCCATACTCTGGAACTCATTACCAAGACACGTAAGACTGTCCCCCACAACCACAAGCTTCAAGAAGGCCCTGAAGACTCACCTATTCAAGAAAGCCTACAACCTCCAATAACGCTACTGTCACCACACCACCACCTGAGCAGCCGCTACCCTCACCTTCTGTCTCTATCCCTCTTCCCTCATAGATTGTAAGCCCTTGCGGGCAAGGCCCTCTATCCCACTGTGCCAGTTGGTCACTGTTAGTATTATCTGTTTTGTATATATTGTGTACTGTATGTAAACTCTCAAATGTAAAGCACCATGGAATTAATGGTGCTACATAAATAAACAATAATAATAATATCTGATAAACATAAATGTTTTGTGGATTTTGAGATATACCTGAAATTTGCAAGAATTGGAACCTTACTAATACACCATACAACCTTTACTATATTATTTTGAAATACCATCAGGTAAATAAACCTTTCTTGACTGGGAGAGTTTAGTACATCCATACTTACTTTCTCACTCATCACTCACATAATCACAACATTTGTTTGCATTGGCTATATGACTGCAATTATAATTTGTTCTAGCCTTAAGTAAATCATCCTTTAGAGCAGGCACTTGAGAATGTTTTCCTTAAAAAATAAACACTATTTATATTTCAGTCAATATTTATTTTAAAGTAAAACAGATACAGTTAAAAAAGTATAAAAAGTGAATATAAACAGCCATGGAAATAAAACATATACATTAATAATTTTTTTTTTTCTGAAAAGTACAAAAGAGAAAATTAATGGTGAGAAAAGTAAAAGAATTCTTCTAGTTTTAACCCCTTCCTTAACCCCTGCAGCCATTTTTCAATTTTCATTTTTTATACCCTGCCTTACAAAAGGCATAACTTTTTTTATTTTTCCATTTAAATGCCATATGAGGGCTTCATTTTTTGTCGACCAAATTGTACTTCATAATGGTACTATGGGTATGAAAAGGATGACATAGTGTTCCATCAGGTTTTTTTTTTTTTCACCTCCCCTGAGCCTCCGCCTATTATACTCTGGGGTCTGAGAATAATAATTTATTTTCTGGTTCTAATTAAACAACTTTGGACTGAACCAGAGGTTTGCTTCATCCACAGAACAAAACAAATCTTCTAGGTTTCGACCATCTTTAAAATGGTTTCCCAAACATTCAGACCAGTTCATATAATAATCTGAGTAACATCCCACTCATAGAGCTGATTTAAATGCAGGATGATTCAAAAGGATGGAACCAAAGCAAAACCCTGTAGTTAAAGCAACATTATTGGTAAATGGCCAGTGACAGAATATCAAAGCAAAACTGGCTTAGTTGCCTGTAGCAACCAATCCAGCAGTGTTCATTTTCTAAAAGCCAAATGTTAAATGTGCTTACATAGTGTGACACATGATGTGACATCAAAGCAATTTGGAAGTACAGGGTCTATTTTGATGCTACCACTAAATTTTCAGCATACATTTGGTATATGAGCTCTAAATAAAAACTGCATTTTTTTGGGGGTGAAACGGTTTGAAACCACTGGGTGTTATTGACATGGGAAGTCTTCAGAAGAGACAGACAGTGAACAGGATTCAAGCTGTGCCCAAGTGTAGTCCTAGAAAGTTGACCACTAGTATGGAACTATAGGTACCACAAACCATGATATAGCGTATCTTATGAAAACACCTATGTTCTAGGTCATACAGATTACATCTTCTCCAAGAAGTCAGATGACAAACTGAAATGTTGTGACTTTTGCATTAACTTGCAGGGTCAATGGGAAGAGGACGAGTTCGCTGATAGGATGGTGTTCAGTGATGATGCTACCTTTTACCTCAGTGGAAAGGTCAATCAACACAACATTAGAATTTGGGGTTCATAAAACCATGTGCCTTTATTGAGTCCATGAGGGACTCAACCAAAGTAAACATGTTATGTCTGGACTGGATAGGGATGGATAGATAAATACATGACACATAATAATAGCATCTAATCAAATTATATCATTATAAGGCTAAGGCCCCATGTTGCGGAAATGCAGCATTTTTTGTTGCAGATTTTGCTGCAGTTCATGAACTCTGACAGTTGATAAATTGTCTCTAATTATAATTTTTATCATAGTAAGTAAGTAAAATGCTTCATTATTGGCATCAAGAACAGTGACCACAGGAATACTACCAAGTAACTCTCAATTTAAGCCAAGTAATAGATGTAGTGGTAGGCTTAGAAAAGTGACTGTGGTCAAAAAGGTTCTTTAAATTTTTCTCATGATGATATGTGATAAAAGTATAAGGTAAAAATATTGATCTAAGATCTAGATCTAACATAAGAATCATCCAATATCTATAGAGAATTTTCATGAATTCACTATTGTCAAAAGCACCTATTTGTTGTCAATGCAAACTTCTTATGAGCAGGACCCAGAAGATATATGTAAAATGTTTTTGGGGTAACCTCTTGATTAATATCTACCATACAAAAGCTGACATGCTTTTTTAAAAACTATTATTATGTTTGAGCAACTATTTTAATGATTACAATAAAAGTTATGTTTTATAGTATCTGCAATGACCACATGAAATATTATGATTAGATTTTTGGTGTAGCCTAATCTTTTAATACCCTAGCAATCCCCTTGGCCAAGGATATAGTGAAAGAGAGGGATGTTTCAGAGCCCAGTAATGATGCATGGTGTCATGACTGTAATGATCACATAACACTAGTAATGTGGTAAAGTCTTAGAATAAGGAGTTGGAACATAACATTTATTTTTATAATAATATAGTTTTCTTTGTTGGAAGCCATTTAAACCTTTTAGCAACCTTTGCTTCATTTTCTGTAACTTTGTTTATTGGGTGAACATGTAAACTAGAAAGAATATCTATCTGTATAATCAGACCCTTTATTTTATTAATATTTGGCAAACTGGACTGCTTGCTACCACTTCAGACATTTTAGCATTGCTGTCTAGTTACCATATTAGCAAACCTAAAACTTGCTCCAATGTAAAGTTTCTAAGTGACATGTTCCCTTTATAAGTATAGTTGAGTTTTCTTTACAATATCAGCCCCATACATAAGTGCAATTGTATAACTGCAATGAAAATTGATACTTTTGTAGAGAAATCACACCTTAGATACCTATTACATACCCAATGGTTTTATGATGAAATAGCTTTCTTGACTACAGTCATGGCCAAAAGTTTTGAGAATGACACAAATATTATATTTTCACATGATCTGCTGCCCTCTGGTCTTTATGTGTGTTTGTCAGATGTTTTTATCACATACAGAAATAGAATTGCATTCATATTATGAGTAACAGAAGCTTATATTGCAGTTAGATGAGTTAATGCAGCAAGTCAATATTTGCAGTGTTGACCCTTCTTCTTCAGGACCTCTGCAATTCTCCCTGGCATGCTCTCAATCAACTTCTGGACCAAATCCTGACTGATAGCAGTCCATTCTTGCAGAATCAATGCTTTAATTTTGTCTGAATTTGTTGGTTTTTGTTTGTCCACCCGTCTCTTGATGATTGACCACAAGTTCTCAATGGGATTAAGATCTGGGGAGTTTCCAGGCCATGGACCCAAAATCTCTATGTTTTGTTCCCTGAGCCATTTAGTTATCACCTTTGCTTTATGGCAAGGTGCTCCATCATGCTGGAAAAGGCATTGTTGGCGCCAAACTGCTCTTGGCGGTTGGGAGAGTTGCTCTTGGAGGACATTCTGGTACCATTCTTTATTCATGGCTGTGTTTTTAGGCAAGACTGTGAGAGAGCCGATTCCCTTGGCTGAGAAGCAACCCCACACATGAATGGTTTCAGGATGCTTTACAGTTGGCATGAGACAAGACTGGTGGTGCGCTCACCTCTTCTTCTCCGAATAAGCTGTTTTCCAGATGTTCCAAACAATCGAAAGGGGATTCATCAGAGAAAATGACTTTACCCCAGTCCTCAGCAGTCCACTCCCTGTACCTTTTGCAGAATATCAGTCTGTCCCTGATGTTTTTCTGGAGGAAGTGGCTTCTTTGCTGCCCTCCTTGAGACCAGGCCTTGCTCCAGGTCTCCGCCTCACAGTGCGTGCAGTGCACTCACCCTGCCTGCTGCCATTCCTCAGCAAGCTCTGCACTGCTGGTAGCCCGTCCCGCAGCTGAAACACTTTTAAGAGCGGTCCTGCCGCTTGCTGGTCTTTCTTGGGCGCCCTGGGCCTTTTTGGCACCAATGGACCTCTTTCCTTGAAGTTCTTGATGATGCGATAGATTGTTGACTGGGTGCAATCTTTCTGCTGCAATACTCTTCCCAGTTAGGCCATTTTTGTGCAGTGCAATGATGACTGCACGTGTTTCTTTAGGATAACCATGGTAAACAGAAGAGAACAATGATGGCAAGCACCAACCTCCTTTTAAAGTGTCCAGTGGTGTCATTCTTACTTAATCATGACAGATTGATCTCCAGCCCTGTCCTCATCAACACCCACACCTGTGTTAATGGAGCAATCACTGAAACGATGTTGGTGGTCCTTTTAAGGCAGGGCTGCAATGTGTTGAAATGTGTTTTGGGGGATAAGTTCATTTTCTAGGCAAATATTGACTTTGCAAGTAATTGCTGTTAGCTGATCACTCTTTATAACATTCTGGAGTATATGCAAATTGCCATTAGAAAAACTGAAGCAGTAGACTTTGTAAAAATTAATATTTGTATCATTCTCAAAACTTTTGGCCATGACTGTACATTGTCTCTACCCCACACAGTAATTAAATAACAATATCCACATCAAGTGTACTCGAGAAACAATACTCTAAAACCTAGGA
Source organism: Leptodactylus fallax (assembly GCA_947044405.1). Taxonomy (NCBI): domain Eukaryota; kingdom Metazoa; phylum Chordata; class Amphibia; order Anura; family Leptodactylidae; genus Leptodactylus; species Leptodactylus fallax. The sequence goes on along the minus strand of CAMRHE010000186.1, from coordinate 1,396,282 downwards.
TTTAGTTATAAAATGACTGGATATCTATCTTCACACTATTTTTCTCTTGTCTGTAAAATCACGACTGTCCTGGATATACTTTAATCAGTGCTATTATCTGGTTGGACACATAGACAGTACATTGGGAAAGAACACGGGGAAAGCAATCAAAGCCTGACTTGTCTTCAGTCTGAATATTTGGCTCTCTGCACAAAGGCTTTTCAGAGATAATGTTCTGCGGTCAACAAGTATAATAGTCTTGCTTTCTTTCTCAGGAAGATAGTTTGTTTTATCACAGACGTGACAAGGAGTTTATTTGGTTAAAACTATAAATATGAATCTATGTGCTTTAAAAGATAACTTACACTTTAACATGTTCATAGTCACGCGAAATGTTTGGCTATAATTCTGATACATAGTAAAAAATGAGCTATTGAAAACAGAACACCTGCATAATGGAAATTCCTTATATTTGTTGCACATTCGCTTTAATGTACAATAAATATAAAGTTTAAATGAACAAATTTAAACCAGACATTTCAGGTGATTTCTGCTGCTCTATGTGAGACCAGGATATGAGAACAATAAAGTGCTGCTCTGTGATACAAAGGTTATGAGCAGGAATTCTGAGTAAAGCTAAGGTTTCACGTTGCGGAAATGCAGCTTTTTTTGTTGCAGATTTTGCTGCATTTTTTGAGCCAAAGCCAAGAATGGCTACAAAAGGAATGGGAAATATATAGGAAACTCTTATACTTCTACCTTCTGCCCAATCCACTCCTGGCTTTGGCTCAAAAAAAATGCAGCAAAATCTGCAACAAAAAAACTGTGTTTCTGCAACATGGGGTCTCAGCCTAAAAAGCCGAACAAATTCTGACAGGACTTCTAGGAGACACAGTGAGAGTCCTGCTTACCCTGTCCACACAAGCTGAACAGACTTCTCTTGATACACACTGGTATAGGGAAAGATGTAAATCACTGGAAAAGATTTATCAAGACTAGTTTTTCGCAGTTTCAGGCATAAATTATGGTAAATTTGTCAGACTGCAGGAGGCACTGTTGGTCTTATGAAGCCCCATCCTCTTCCTGTCCATGCCCCCCACATTTCAAAAAAAGTGTCATGGACAACAAAAAATGGCTTTTTTTTAAAGAAAAAAAAAATAAAGCAGGTTTCATAAAAAAATTGCAACTTTTAAAATTATTCTATCAATATTGATTTTTAAGAGCATATAGAAATAAATTGAAATGAGGCAAGCATGGATATACATACATATATAGATTTGGTTCACCCTTCTTATCCACAGCTATGTGAAAGGTGGATCTTTTTTAAGCCAGAAGTAAAACTTATTTGCATATAGCCCTGATATTAATTTACATATTTTGAATAAATTATGGTAAATGTATTTACTGTGCCAACCATTCAGCCATAATAGTCAACGTAGTTAAGTGTAGTTCAGGAGCAAAACATGTATAGTACTGTGTATAATAATGAGAAATGGTATAAAATATCAATAATCTTCTAAGAAAAAATAAGTACCTTCTAGATTATATAAAACTTTCTAGGATAACTATATACTTAATCTCTGATTTGCATTATTCTTAAATTTGTATAAATTAACTATATAGGCCATTGGATGTCACCAATGCTCCATGAACAGTTCTTTGAAGTGATGTAGTTATACAAAAATAGCTAAAAATATATTTTAAGAGGTACAGAACATAGTATAAAGCTTTATAATACTTTCAAATACACCCTCATGACACAGTATCCAAAGGATAATTAACCATTTATAGTACAGTATATTATCTAAAGAGTTACTGAAAAGATATCCTCTAAACTATAAAACATGCTTACTCATATCAGTCACTGGCAGTGGCGTAACTAGAAATGGCTGGGCCCCAAGGCGAACATTTGACATGGGCCCCCCCCCCGAACCGGTTATGGGTCCCCAAACACACAGCATTATATGCTCCACAGTGGCCTACATACAGCATTATATGCTCTACATTTCTCCCCCCACACACAGTATAATATGCTACCCACAGTGGCCCCACACAGTATAATATGCTCCACACAGTGGTCCCCACCCAGTATTATATGCTTCCCACAGTGGTACCCACCCAGTATTATATGCCCCCCATAGTGGGCCCAACCCAGTTGTGATGATTCTGCTTAAGTGTGGCTATAACTCAGATGTATTTTGATCTCTGGGTATAGGATCTCCCTTCTTGCTTGCACTCATTCATACTGGGCGCAGCTATAAGCCTAGGTGCATATTGGCAGTAGTGTCCAGGCTGGAACAATAGGGCTCCATTGTATTCCTATACAGCCCTGAGTGATCAAACAATAGTGCATTGTTCAAGCCTGGGCTGTTGATCAGATATGACTGATAACAGTGTATCAATTAATTTGGTCTCATCTACATACAAAAGATCTGAACTTGAGGGGATTATTCTATGAGACCAGCTGCCGCTGGTGACCTCATTCTGGGAGGTGGCATAAAGGGTATGAAAGATGAGGTAAGGGTCAGTGGGAGGAGATTACACTATGGAGATCATGCTATGAAGACTGTGCTGAGATCATGCTGGGGAGTTGACACAGACAGACCATGAGGAGAGGCTGCTGTGATGAGATTCTGTTGAGACTACTGGACTAATGCTGAGATTCTTGTGAAAAGCATGCAGGCTGGATTATTGTTTTAATGCCACATGCTAAACGGCCTCCACTGGTGACTCACGTATGCCATGTGTGAGTGTTGGACTATAGAACCACATCAAGGACATGTGTGGTAAAGTAACTATTTCATCTTTATTCCCTTTTATTTTATTTGTACTGTATCTTGTAACTAGTAACTGTTAATGCTTGCATATATCTGCATATCTGTTCTGAACTGCATGTGTTAGATTTTAATACCGACCCATTTAGGGGTTAATAAATATATAAAATTTAGAAGGCTTGTCTTGTATTTATCTTGTGGACCCGACATTCACTGGAGGTGAGTGTGGTTTTTATATGAAAAAGGACTCAGAGTGTGGCCAAAGCGGTTTGGCGCACTGAGGATCTTTCACATTGGTGACAGCGTGGTGGGATCTTAGGATAAACGGCGTGTGTTGGTGACCTATATCACTCACATGCTGGGGATTATGGTAATCCTATGAGACAAGCTCGGTATTAAAGCAAGCATTAAGATACAGTGAAAGTTTGATACAGTGCTGTTCCCCTCCCTTATTCTTTGTATTCTATCCTATCTTTTATTTGGCAAATACCAGTGGATGGCTAGTGGGCTCAGAAGCAGAGCCCCAGAACTGCTGAACCAGGCTTTTGGAGATCCTGAGCGTATGGCTGAAATGGAGGCAGCCACAGCCATGCAGAGAATCGAGCAGAGTCCTGATTTTGGGGCTAGGCCAGGAAGTGCGGCAAGCAGCCCGGTCCCAAGGATTACTTCACCAGGAGGAACCAGTAGCCTCAGCCTTGCTGGGGGAATGGCTTCAGTCTGGCAAATGGCCCTGCAGCACTTAAGCACCAGGGACCCTAACATATACCAGCAGGCGTTGTACTGGTTTCAGGAAGCAGTAGAACGAGAACGGCAGGCCGCAGAACGAGAACGGCAGGCTGATCGTGAGGCTGCTGAGCGACAGGCAGAGAGAGAGAGGAAGTTTGCTGAGCGACAGGCAGAGAGAGAGAGGGAAGGCTGCTGAGCGACAGGCAGAGAGAGAGAGGAAGGATGCTGAACTACAGGCTGCTGAGCAACAGGCCGAGAGGGAGGCTGCTGAGCGACAGGCAGAGAGAGAGAGGAAGGCTGCTGAACGACAGGCTGCTGAGCAACAGGCCGAGAGGGAGTTTCAGCTTGCGCTCAAAAGGATGGAGCTCTCCCAGCAAGCGCAAACTCCAAAAACCCTGCACAGTCCCTCAAGTTGGAACGAGAGGCCAGGCCGGAGTTCACCACAGCCGTCTGTCATCACGCCGGGTGAGACACACTATGCCCCGGGTGGTCCCTCCCCTGTCCCAAGAACTCTGGTCGCCCTAGTGACCTTCCCCAAACCCCAAGGGGAGGTGCGGCGGGGCCATGCCTGTAACCCGACAGGACATTTCAAGAAGTAGTGTCCCAACTACCCTGAGAACTTCCTTGCTTCTCAAGCCACAGCAGGTGGCCCATCTGTGTGTCTGGATGGGGGTGCAGGAAAAGGAATGCGGACTGTGGGACTATTGACTGATTTGCCTGCTAAGGTACTGTTGGGAAGTGATTTAGGACCTATGATGTCCCAATATGGGGTGGGGAGCACCCCAATTTACTGTGATAGACTGTCTATGATTAATGCTGATAATGTGTCTGTCATATCTGCAGAGAGGGCCCGTAACCCCCTCTCTGAGATAATTCCCATGGCAGTTAATGTAAATGCTAATGAGTTGCCTTCAGCTGAGAGCAGGGAAGATGCAAACGAGCTTCCTGCAACCCAGCTCAGCAAAAATGTTATTGATGCTTGGTTCACCCCCGTGCTAGGAACCAATGAGACCTTGTCTGTAGACACACCTACATCTGCGGGGGCGTTTCCCTCCCAGCTTGTTAATCTGTCTACCATAAATCTCATTGAGGCCCGGGGTGAATTAACAATTGCTGATGAATGTACTGTCAATGTAATTGCAATGCTTGTTGTGAAAGTGTACAGGGTAGCTCTTCTGAGTCACTGGAAGCGACTTCTACTATTTCGCCCAGTGCATCCGATAAGCACCCAACTGCTGACCATGTGCCAGGTGGTCAGGTAGGCTATGGGGATCTTATGACTGATCCAGGTGAGGGACGGACTGCTGGTAGTGCGGTGTTAGCCCGCAGCCAGAGTGCTACAAGGGTGGAGGGCGTTCTGACCCTTGAACCGTTGCCTACACCACCTGGAGTCGGTGCTGAGACCGCCATGACTAGCCTCACTCCCTTGAAGCCGGAGGAGTTCGGCCGGTATGAGACATACACGTCTCTTCTGTCCAGTTCTATTCCAGGAGCGCCCATGGCCCAAGTACAGATGGCATGGGGTACTGGAGGTGTGATCCAAGAAGGGGGTATGTCAAATGTATTGCCTGTCAATGTATTGTGGGGGGATGGTTTGGGGAAGCATGATCTCAGTCATTTGCCCAAAGTATCACCATCACCCACCGAAGTACAGGGAGGACAGGGTCCAAACATACCTGTGCCAGAACCAGAGGTGCCCCTAGGTTTGGAAGCAGAGGGGGAGGTGCAGAATCCCCTAGAACTCTCCCAACTAGCGGCTAGTGTGGGGGAGACTCTGAGAGAGCAGGCCAAGGGTAGCCAGGAGAGCAGAGATTGCCGGGATGGGATCTCTGGAATGGTTTCCCAAGGGCCTGAGGTCATGAGTGTAAAGCTACGGGATGCCCGCACTCAGAAAGTGGACCCGGAACAGGCAGGAGGTAGCCAAGTGTACGTGGCTCAGAGCCTGGGCCTTAGAAGTGTCCCTAGTCAGACTAGAGAGACAGAAGGGGCCGGCAGCTATGTAACATGCACCTCTCTTTTGTCTCACTCCAGCCAAGAGCTCAGAGATGCTGTCCAAGCTGACCCTAGTCTGGACATATTGAAGGCGCGTGCCGCCCAACCACCCTTAGAGTCTGACAAGGCCCAAATCTGCTTGGACCCCAGGGGGAGGTGAGGAGCTGGAGGCGGAGGTGCTTTCAGAAGAGGCCTACTTCCTGCAAGCCCCATCTAAAGGGGGAGGTGTGATGATTCTGCTTAAGTGTGGCTATAACTCAGATGTATTTTGATCTCTGGGTATAGGATCTCCCTTCTTGCTTGCACTCATTCATACTGGGCGCAGCTATAAGCCTAGGTGCATATTGGCAGTAGTGGCCAGGCTGGAACAATAGGGCTCCATTGTATTCCTATACAGCCCTGAGTGATCAAACAATAGTGCATTGTTCAAGCCTGGGCTGTTGATCAGATATGACTGATAACACTGTATCAATTCATTTGGTCTCATCTACATACAAAAGATCTGGACTTGAGGGGATTATTCTATGAGTCCAGCTGCCGCCGGTGACCTCATTCTGGGAGGTGGCATAAAGGGTATGGAAGATGAGGTAAGGGTCAGTGGGAGGAGATTACACTATGGAGATCATGCTATGAAGACTGTGTTGAGCCCATGCTGGGGAGTTGACACAGACAGACCATGAGGAGAGGCTGCTGTGATGAGATTCTGTTGAGACTACTGGACTAATGCTGAGATTCCTGTGAAAAGCATGCAGGCTGGATTATTGTTTTAATGCCACATGCTAAACGGCCTCCACTGGTGACTCACACATGCCATGTGTGAGTGTTGGACTATAGAACCACATCAAGGACATGTGTGGTAAAGTAACTATTTCACCTTTATTCCCTTTTATTTTATTTGTACTGTATCTTGTAACTAGTAACTGTTAATGCTTGCATATATCTGCATATCTGTTCTGAACTGCATGTGTTAGATTTTAATACCGACCCATTTAGGGGTTAATAAATATATAAAATTTAGAAGGCTTGTCTTGTATTTATCTTGTGGACCCGACATTCACTGGAGGTGAGTGTGGTTTTTATATGAAAAAGGACTCAGAGTGTGGCCAAAGCGGTTTGGCGCACTGAGGATCTTTCACACCAGTATTATATCCTCCCTACAGTGGCCCCCACACAGTATTATATGCTCCCCACAGTGGTCCCCACCCAGTATTATATGCTCTACAGTGGACCCACCTAGTATTATATGCTCTACAGTGGCCCCCACCCAGTGTTATATGCTCTACAATGGCCCCCATCCAGTATTATATGCTCTACAGTGGCCCCCACCCAGTGTTATATGCTCTACAGTGGCCCCCACCCAGTGTTATATGCTCTACAGGGGCCCCCACACAGTATTATATGCTCTACAGTGGCCCCACCTAGTATTATATGCTCTACAGTGGACCCCACCCAGTGTTACAGTGGGGAAAAAAAAGTATTTAGTCAGCCACCAATTGTGCAAGTTCTCCCACTTAAAAAGATGAGGCCGGCCTGTAATTGACATCATAGGTAGACCTCAACTATGAGAGACAAAATGAGAAAACAAATCCAGAAAATCACATTGTCTGATTTTTAAAGAATTTATTTGCAAATTATGGTGGGAAATAAGTATTTGGTCAATAACAAAAGTTCATCTCAATACTTTGTTATATATCCTTTGTTGGCAATGACAGAGGTCAAACGTTTTCTGTAAGTCTTCACAAGGTTGGCACACACTGTTGCTGGTATGTTGGCCCATTCCTCCATGCAGATCTCCTCTAGAGCAGGGATGTTTTGGGGCTGTCGCTGGGCAACACGGACTTTCAACTCCCTCCGAAGGTTTTCTATGGGGTTGAGATCTGGAGACTGGCTAGGCCACTCCAGGACCTTGAAATGCTTCTTACGAAGCCGCTCCTTCGTTGCCCTGGCGGTGTGCTTGGGATCATTGTCATGCTCAAAGACCCAGCCACGTTTCATCTTCAATGCCCTTGCTGATGGAAGGAGGTTTGCACTCAAAATCTCACGATACATGGCCCTATTCATTCTTTCATGTACATGGATCAGTCGTCCTGGTCCCTTTGCAGAGAAACAGCCCCAAAGCATGATGTTGCCACCCCCATGCTTCACAGTAGGTATGGTGTTCTTTGGATGCAACTCAGCATTCACTCTCCTCCAAACACCACGAGTTGTGTTTCTACCAAACAGTTCTACTTTGATTTCATCTGATCATATGACATTCTCCCAATACTCTTCTGGAACATCCAAATGCTCTCTAGCATACTTCAGACGGGCCCGGATATGTACTGGCTTAAGCAGGGGGACACGCCTGGCACTGCAGGATCTGAGTCCCTGGCGGCGTAGTGTGTTACTGACGGTAGCCTTTGTTACGTTAGTCCCAGCTTTCTGCAGGTCATTCACTAGGTCCCCCCCGTGTGGTTCTGGGATTTTTGCTCACCGTTCTTGTGATCATTTTGACCCCACGGGATGAGATCTTGCGTGGAGCCCCTGATGGAGGGAGATTATCAGTGGTCTTGTATGTCTTCCATTTTCTAATTATTGCTCCCACAGTTGATTTCTTCACACCAAGCTGCTTGCCTATTGCAGATTCAGTCTTCCCAGCCTGGTGAAGATCTACAATTTTGTTTCTGGTGTCCTTCCACAGCTCTTTGGTCTTCACCATAGTGGAGTTTGGAGTGTGACTGTTTGAGGTTGTGGACAGGTGTCTTTTATACTGATAACAATGTCAAACAGGAGCCATTACTACAGGTAATGAGTGGAGGACAGAGGAGTCTCTTAAAGAAGAAGTTACAGGTCTGTGAGAGACAGAAATCTTGATTGTTTGTAGGTGACCAAATACTTATTTTTCATCATAATTTTCAAATAAATTCTTAAAAAATCAGACAATGTGATTTTCTAGATTTGTTTTCTCATTTTGTCTCTCATAGTTGAGGTCTACCTATGATGACAATTACAGGCCCGCCTCGTCTTTTTAAGTGGGAGAACTTGCACAATTGGTGGATGACTAAATACTTTTTTTTCCCCACTGTATATGCTCTACAGTGGCCCCCACCCAGTATTATATGCTCTACAGTGGCCCCCACCCAGTGTTATATGCTCTACAGTGGCCCCCACCCAGTGTTATATGCTCTACAGGGGCCCCCACACAGTATTATATGCTCTACAGTGGCCCCCCACACAGTATTATATGCTCTACAGTGGCCCTCACCCAGTATTATATGCTCTACAGTGGCCCACACACAGTATTATATGCTCCCAATAGCCCCCTCCGCTTCGGTGCTATTATTATACTCTGGGGTCTCTTCAGACCCCAGAGTATAATAATCGGAGGCCCAGGGAGGTGATTAAAAATAAAAAACATTCATACTCACCTTACCTTACCTTTCCTTGGCATCCTCGCTACATCCTGCCGTCTTCAGCGTCTTCACGCCCTCTTCCGACGTCGCTGCCGAGGCCTGTGACTAACATCATTACGCGGCCGCGTCCCATGTGACCGCTGGGGCCTATTCACAGCCCACAGTCATGACGGAGAAACGCCGGAGAGAACGCTGTGCCCAGGAGAGATGAGAATATGTGTTTATTATTTTCAGTCACCTCCCCTGGGCTGCCATCTATTGGAAAGCGGCCTGCAATATGCATCTCCAGCTGGTCGCGGGCTCCGTAACCTGCCCCCCGACCGTGATCATTACTGGTTTGTGGGGTTTGCGGTAGCATCTGCCACAGGGCTCCGGGGCCCCTAATGTCCCGGGCCCTGTGGCAGCCGCTACCGCAGCTACCCCAATAGTTACGCCCCTGGTCACTGGACACTATATGATTTTAATAAATAGATACAGTAGCTCTTTTCAGTGATGGTAAGTGCATTGGGTTCAGTGCTGTATTTCAGGACTTTCCTAAGTCATTATTGGAGAGACTTATTAAGACTGTTGTTTGTATGGCAGTCTTAATAAAGGTCCCGACTGGTGCAAGGCGTGCCTGAATTATTATTCCTCCCGTGCGCCAGAATAGAAATCTATGCTACTCAGGAACTGACGTATATTTGCTATATAACTCACTTCTGAATACTGACGTGAGTTATAATAAATATGTTGGACTGAAGCATTCCCACCCTCACTCGCTCCATCCATGTTTGTGGAAAGTATCAAGTGAGGTGCAAAACAAGGGATGTGGTGCATTTCTACCGCAAGAAAAGGCGTTGTACCTGACACGCCTAAGAAGGGAAAATGCATTTTGTTTCTATCTCAGTGGATAGTTTGGGGCATTGTGGCTGGCTGTGTTTTGCCAGCAATGTGGCTGGCTGTAATGTGGGGTACTATTAATGGCTTTGGCATAGGAAGCTGTAGCCGCTATTAATATGAAGGTACTGTGACTGACAATGTAATGGGCCATAAAAGTCAACTGAATTACTAGGCTATAAGAGCTGGCTATACTTTGGTTCACATTAACTGGCACTCTTAGGAATAATGGGGCAATTACTATTATGGGACACTAGATTGACACCACTATTGTGGTGGCTCTTTGGTTGAGCCAAAGCCCTGTTACTAGGGAGTAACCTAAGATAAGCTGCTATAACGGGTCCTAAATCAATTTGAAGCAAAAAAAAAAAAATCTTTCAATGAGGTCAGTTTAAGCCTTAATATCATTAAAATTGTTCTGAAAATGCTGAAATATTCTTTATAGCAATTTTCCAGTGTTCAATGCTTGTCTGTTCTATTCGTATAAAACATAGCATACAGATTTTAATACAAAAAAGAATTTGTTGCCTTTTGATACCTCTTTGACAAGGTGTAGTGCTATGTTAGATCACAGAAAAATAGATCAATATTCTTTTAGCAATGTTTACTTTAAACAATACATTTTACTGCACTATGATAGGAAAACAGAAATGAAATGAAGACCACTAGGGGATGGAAAAGATGGCCAAATCAGAGCAGGTAAGTCAAGGATCATGAAAAATAGGCAGGATATTTTCTTTGATCTCTGCTGTATTTTAAGGGTTATGCTCCAGGTAACACTCTTGATAATAAGTAGACAAGGTATAACAAGTTTGGTAAAAAGAAAAGTAACAATATGAAAAGCCCTAAAGACAAAGCTGCATACAATATAGCATTGTAGTCACATTGAATTTGAAGGGATTAAAGGGATTAAAGACTGGAAAACAGTTACTGTACGTGAAACAAGATGTTTTTAGCATGGAGTCATGCCACGATTTTCTTTTCACTCTCAAGCCTATCATTCAGAGTTTTAACAGAATGCATAATGTATAGTTTATAATCTAAACTAAAAAAAAAATTTGCAAAGGTCATTTCGGGTTAAAAGAACATCTAACACACAAAAATGCCTTAATCTTTTCTGCACTGACTACTAATAAAACGCTTGTTAAATATGATGGTTTTCTTGCAGGAAAGGGGTCATTAAGCTGAATTGATTTTGTTTGCCTCCTCGATGAGTTTTCAGCAATGTCTAATACAAAGTTCAAAAAAATGGAAAAATAAAAAAATAATGTTTTTGCTGTCAGTTTAGAGCAGAACAGATTTTCGAAAAAGTGAAGAAGGGGACGCCTTTGAAGAAAACAGTTTGATTTTTGCATGTTTTGCTGGTATTTAGACATTTTAAATCAGAAAACATGAAATATGTGGGAAAAACGAGTTGAAATGATTTTCTATCTTTTGATAAACTGAGTAGGGGATGGGAAAAACACGAGAAGCATATAAACAAATTTAATTAGGTGAAATAAGCAACGCTAGCTGAGAGTGTGAGCTATGGCATCTTGGGATGAAGATAAAAGATCAAATTTGGTTCATTTCCAAAAATTAATTCATTTGAACTGACACGTAAGCAAGTTTGAGAAAATAATCTTCCGTTCTTTTCCACTTAAAAGATAGGAACTTATTGAGGGAATGCAAAGAGGTACTTATCTCCTTGCAATTTTCAGAAGATTGCAGAGAGAATATTAATGTAGTTTAAAGAAGAAACAATGACTATAATTTAGACTTAATGTTGCTTAATGATTTGATTTTATTGCTCCTAACTTCTAATGATAGTGATGACGAAGATTTTATTTATTGACATGACAATAGCAGCATAAAGTATAGCAACTACAGCCATTAATATTCATGATCATTTGCAGATTTACAAGCATAGAATTCGTCACTCATTAGTTACTTTATTTTTCCGTGAGAACTTACTGAGTTAAAGGGGATGTCTCATCTGCTTTCCAGAAACAGCAGTACTTGGTTGATGCTCGCTGAGAAAAATAGACCTTTCTATGTCATCTCAGACAACCCTAATAAATGAGAAGGTTTACCTAACTTTGAAAAATCACTGGGATTTTTTGGCAATATGAACATCATGACAAATGACATTCCTCAGAGCTACAATTCAGCAATGCTATCTGTACATTATAATTCTCAGGAGTGAACAGAGGAGTAGTTGGTATGGAGTAGGTTCATACTTTGTCCTGATGAATGTAGTGTATCCCTCTACTGCCTTGTTCAATGTCTGCTGTGTCCATTTGTCTTGTAAAAACTACCAGGCCACACAGCCCCTAATAATACCTAATAATAGAATTGCTGGGTGTACATTCATGGTGGACGTTCAGAACACTTCATATCCAAACTTCATTAATTAAACATAATAGAGAACAGCACTCCAGAATGTCAGGGATGATTCCATTCATTATTAATACACAGGTGCAAGAATCATTACTGCTGAATTTAGTTAATTTAGAAAGGACCTGTCACCAAGATGTTACATGATTTTACGTGCTATACATCATTTGGTTGCTGTTGTGCCTCTGAACAATTTGGAGTTTTTTTTTTTTATTTAAATCCATGTACCCGTCCAAAGATATGGCACCTAGTAGGTTGTATGCTCTCCAAGTGCGCAATAATCTTTTCTTTTCTCATTTTCCCTTTTGTATTTACTTATTGAATAACACCTAATTTACATACAACTTAATAGAGCCCATATCTTTTGAAAGGGTATATGGATTTAAAAAGAAAAAAAACCACTACATTGTTCAGGGGCACAGCGCCAATGAAATCATGTTTGTCATTGTCGTGTTAGCATTTTGTACTTGGTAACAGGTCCTCTTTAAGTAGAGCGCAGTGACATTTTGGGTTTAAGTTAACTCCTCATCAGACCTAAGTTGAGAAACATCTCAGGGTGATGTCATGAAAATGCCTAGGAGAAAGATATGAAGCAGTTGTGTTCAAATCATACAATGTAACCCCAAATGTGTTCACTGTTATGTCAGATTGGGGGGCGGTTTTCAAAGAATGGTGTCTTCTGCGTTCTAGACTAGGGATTGTCAGACTAATAACCATTTCTCCAGTATCATCGGTAGTGTCTTTGCAAGGGCCCATGATGTGTGATAAGGGCATGTACCTTAGAGAGACTGATACATACCAAGATAAAGTTAAAGACAACACTGGGCCAGAGGATAGTTCCTCAGGGACCCACAGTGGCATTACAGTAGGCCTAGACATCCACATACCACATGGCACCACAAACACAATTTGATATCCTGTGGTGGACAAGGTCCTCCTCATCACTGCAGATCACCTCTCCAAATTCATCATTGCTTCCATACTTCCATCACTTCAGTCAGCCCTAAGCCAAAGCTTTTACTAAGGCCTTTACAGGCATGTCACAAGTAGATGATACAGGGAAAATAAAATACTAAAAGACAGTACTTCCATACTGAAAGTAAATTTTGGAGCCTGGTATCTTGGGACTCCCACTAAATAATTCACTTCACTGAATATTTGACATTAAATTTTTGCCACTACAGTGAGCTTTTGAGTTTTCCAGAACAACAAGTAATGTCATCACATAATATTAAGATTTGCTTGCAGCAGAGAGGTACACAGCTCTTTTTCACAGCTAGTGAGCAAACTCTTGATACTACCATACAGTGCCTTGCAAAATTATTCATACCCTTTGAACTTTTTCACATTTTGTCACCTTACAACCACAAACTTAAATGTATTTTACTGATATTTTAAGTGATAGACCAACACAAAGTAGCAGATAATTGTGAAGTGGAAGGAAAATGGAAGGAAAATTTTAATCATATAAAAATCTGAAAAGTGTGACATGCAAAAGTATTCAGCCCCTCTATATCAATACTTTATAGAGCCACCTTTTGCTGCAATTACAGCTGCAAGTCTTTTGGGGTATGTCTCTACCAGCTTTGCACATCTAGAGACTGCGATTTTTGCCCATTGTTCTTTGCAAAATAGCTCAAGCTCAGCCAGATTGGATGGAGAGCGTCTGTGAACAGCAATTTTTATGTCTTGCCACAGATGCTCAATGGAATGTAGGTCTAGACTTTGACTGGGCCATTCTAACACATGAATATTCTTTGATCTAAACCATTCCACTGTAGCTCTGGCTGTATGTTTAGGGTCGTTGTCTTGGTGGAAGGTGAATCTCCTTCCCAGTCTCTTTTGCAGCCTCCAACTGATTTTCTTCCAGGATTGCCCTGTATTTAGCTCCATCCATCTTCCCATCAACTCTGACCAGCTTCCATGTCCCTGCTGAAGAAAATCTTCCCCACAGCATGATGCTGCCACCACCATGTTTCACAGTGGGGATGGTGTGCTCAGGGTGATGAGCAGTGTTACTTTTCTGCCACACATAGCACTTTGCATTTAGGCCAAAAAGTTAAACTTTGGTCTCATCTGACTAGAGCACCTTCTTCCACATGTTTGCTGTGTCCCCTATATGTCTTGTGGCAAACTGCAAACGGAACTTATGTCTTTCTTTCAACAATGGTTTTCTTCTTGCCACTCTTCCATAATGGCCAGATTTGTGGTGTGCACAACTTATAGTTGTCCTGTGGACAGATTCTCTCTGTACCTGAGCTGTGGATTTCTGCAGCTCCTCCAGAGGGACCATGGGCCTCTTGGCTGCTTCTCTGACCAGTGCTCTCCATGCTTGATCTGTCAGTTTAGGTGGGCGGCCATGTCTTGGTAGGTTTGCAGTTGTAGAATACTTTTTCCATTTTTGGATGATGGATTGAACAGTGCTCCTTGGGATGCTCAAAGCTTGGGATATGTTTTTTTATCTCTGAACTGTCTGGTGAGTTCCTTGGTCTTAGATGATGCTATTTGTTCACTAGTGTTCTCTAACTAACCATTGAGGCCTTCACAGAACAGATGTATTTATACTGAGACTAAATTACACACAGCTGGACTCTATTAACTAATTAGGTGATTTCTAAAGGCAATTCATTGTACTGGATTTTATTTAGGGTATCAGAGTACAGGGGGCTGAATACTTCACACTTGCACTTCACATTTTTCAGATTTTTATTTGGTTAAAATTTTGAAAACCAAGTATCATTTTCATTCCTTTTCACAATTATCTGCTACTTTGTGTTGGTGTATCACTTCAAATCTCAATAAAATACCTTTACTTTTGTGGTTGTAAGGTAACAAAATGTGAAAAAGTTTAAGGAGCATGAATACTTTTTCAAGCCGCTGTACATGAAACAACATATTGTAATTGATCTATAATACTTTTCAACTTATCCCAAAGTGTAAGTGGGGAAATGTTGGAGACAAAAAAGTCATTTTAATTGGAAAATACATAAAAATTAAACATATCAAGCCAAAAATGGTCCTACATGTCTGCATCACATTTATTACTTGTTTAAGACCTTTTTAGCTATGCTGACAGGATGTGACCTAGAGGGAAAGAAAAAAAGGGGGATATGAGTATCCTAAAAGACAATAACCCATCTTGTAGGATACTCACATATAGCTGAGCATTGACCACCATCAATCCTGGCCTTGTATATAACGCCTTTGGCTGTGAAACAACCTCATATCATCAGGCTTCCCCCACCAAACTTGACAGTTCCTTCAATATCTCGATCCTTTAGCCCTCTTTTCCCTTGTTTCTTCCAGACCCATTTGCACCCATCAGAGCCCAGTCTATTGACTTTCGTCAAATCACCTGTTTCTAGTCTTCTACTGACCAGAGTTTTTTGCAAACTCAAGCCAACACATTTTTTTGACAATATTGAAGTTGAGGCTTCTTCACCTTTTTTCGGGCCACCATTCCAGAGTAGTGTAACGTGCATCATACTGTGTTTGCATGAATGTCTGTGATCTCTCTATTACAAAGCATACGAGCCACCTCTTTTGTGAAGCAGATTAAGTGTAGATATCTATGGTTATAAACAGGTGATTAATCCCACCACAGGGGAATTGTTTTCACTATAGTAGATCCCAGTGGTGATAGGGAATTTATTTTGGTTAACATGCGTCGATGTTATCTCTATTGGGAATTTTTAGTAGGTATTTAATAAAAGTTACATTTTAGTTTCTTATTTTCGGACCAATTTCTGTGATTACAATATTGAGCTATAGTGGTTTACTTCACCGTCTGTGATGTAATAACACGCTGAGCTATTAGAGAATGTGGGAACAGGTTGTAATTTGTAGAATACAAGAAGAAAAAGATTTTTTCACCACCAGGAGCAAAACAGTAACAATGCGGTTACATGACAAGAATCTGCATAAATATTCATATGCTAAATAGTTGCAAGTCAAATTTATGTATGAGATAACCAAGATGATTGTCTATAAAATGATGGCAGTCTCACATTTGAAAGTGTAGTGGATGGTAAGATATGGAGCCTGAAAATCAAAAGTTCAAAACATTGTTACCCTCTTGCTCATTAGTGTACACCTCTCAGGCAGTGACCACTAATTCTCCATCTCCATCGCCAATACCCTCACGATCCAATTTATCTGTAAACAAAAAGATAACATCTATATACCAAACATTAAAAACACATACAATATAAAGATACCCGCGTGCTCCACAAGGCATGAGGTGAAGCTTCACAGATGTCCCGTTGTCATAATAGCAGTTACCTGTATACTTTTTTAATCCTCCCCTATGACTTGCTCGTCTTCTGATTGTCTCATAGTATCACATGGTCCACTAGCAATTGGAGGCTGCCACATCATGGCTTCATCCGGCCTTTCCTTTCCCTACTGCTTACATACATTACTATTATTAAATGAGTTCTCTTTATTGTAAAACTAATGTTTCTTCTTCTTCCAGCCTCCTAGAATTTTACACTGACTCTCAGAGGAGATCACTGACAGCCCGGCTCTCTTTTATCTCTCTGACGTACCCACTACCTAAAGTCAGAACACACCACAGGTATAGTGATAATGTCAGTGATCTGTAGTCACAGTGTAAAATTCAAGGAGTCAGGAAGAACTATTAGATTTATAATAAAGAGAACACAACAAGTTATATTCATGTACATAGGCAACAGAGGATCGACTTTTTAAATATAAGTCAACAAAATCTATTGCAAAGATACATAAAATCACTTTCCCTGTGCATTAAAGAAAATGTGACAGCGACTTTTTAACATTTTCTAAACTTTGACTTGTAGTTTAGTAACCTCAGCCATAAAAATTAAATCTCAATGTCATAAAGGTCATCCAACATGGTATGATGAAGATCAAGACAGGAATGTGAAAAAGTAAAAATGTTTACCGTATATGCCGGCGTATAAGACGACTGGGCGTATAAGACGACCCCCAACTTCTGCCCTAAAAATATAGAATTTGGTATATACTCACTGTATAAGACTACCCCTCTCCCAAATGAAAAAAAGTCTGCTTTGATTTCAACATGTTAATTTTAATTCAAATGCATATGACATGCAGGTACTGTATATAGCAGCAAAACTGTCACTTATAAACATAAGGTTGTTTCAAACATGTACGGTAAAGCTAAGCTCTTCATTAATATCACAGCATGGATGCGAGGGGAATCTGGCGTTACTGCACCGCCAGCTTTCCCCTCGCATCCATGCTGTGATATTAATGAAGATCCGACATGCTTCTGTAAGTGCCGCCTGTGACCCCCAGCTCTGTGACGCCGACCGCTGTGACGGGGAGGCTGCATTAGCATACAGCGCGCCGCCCCGTCAGCGCGTACTAAGCCTCTTCTAATGACTGTGAGAGGCGGATTGCCGCGCATGCGCGGCGGTCCCAGGAAGCGGCTCTCTACGCGCTGACGGGGAAAAAAACATCTCACACAGTGCGGCCCCCGTATATCCGGCGTATAAGACGACCCCCCACTGTAGCCATTATTTTAAGGGGTTAAAAAGTCGTCTTATACGCCAGTATATACGGTATTTGTTTCTTCTGTGTCACAGACAGACCTGAGTGGACCTACAATTTCACTATTAAATTTGTCAACCAGGGTGTCTAATTTGCAATGTTCACCTTGAAACACCCCTCACTGGGTTTTACCATCTCCTTGTCTCACCAGTTTTCTTGCTGTCTCTTCTTCTCATTTCCTGTGTTCTTCAAGCTGGTGGACGTGCTTTACTTGGCTGATGGACAAGACTCTTTGATATACACATTGCCTTTACCATGAAAGATTATTTATTATCATTACTAGAAATCTATAATAATGCAGATCAAATATGCACAGTAAACATATATTATATTACACAGAGTTGGGTAACACTTACATCTTACCAGGACAGACAATGGACTTGCAGAAAACTCAGTGTTACCTTTCTGCTTACATAGAGAGAGAGATAACAATTTACTGTCCAAGCCTTTATCAGCAAACTGCAACTAACTGACCTTATTGCCTGGACCAGCTGTAGATAACAGTTCTTAAAGTAATATAGAGAATTCAGCCCCCCTCCCATTCAGAGAGCAGTCATCTGTCCAATAAGTCTAGATAAGGAGATAGAACAGGCCGGGTTCCTTGATAATTTCACAAAGCAGGCAAACGAAGCAGCATTGCTAAAACAATATTTTTAGGAAAACTGTTGAATTTACACAAGCTTGCAGTATAGATAGGATCTTTGAAATGAGAATACCCCGTTAAGTCTGTGCAGTCCCTGAGGTCTTTAAACACACAACTTGCAGATGGTATTTCTAAAATGGTTACTAGAAATATTAAACAGAGGGTTAGTGGTGCAATCTGTGCTAAAGATACAGGTCAGCCATATCATGAGCTAACAGTAGAAATATCCTGGTATCTTAATGTATACCCTCATGAAGACTTGAACCGCTGAGTAGACTTGAAGAAAAACAAACTTTGGTTTATAGCTTCAATCTTCATATCCAAAGTGTGCTTATAATACATTAGTAAGCAATACAAGTTATACTGGTACTGTACATGTACTTCATCTCGCTCATCCTCAACTACAGTAACTATGCTATTGCATATGACATTCTTACTTCAGATATCACTCTGAAATGTTTATTCTCTGACAAGCATTTTACTGCATTTGTATTCTATGCCATGCACATACTGTATGTATTATTTTTATTTTTAACCTTCAACTTAATGCTTGATGTAAATCATTAATGGGCCGAGCAGCTAGGTGTAAGCACAAAAACAAAAGGCAGATCAAAAAAAGTATAAAGCCAAGTGAAGCTCAACATCTTAACTTAGACAAGAAAAGCCTCATGCTGGAACAGGTTGTTTTTCCACATGAACAGGCTGATAAAAAATGAGTCAGATGCCTGACAGCAGGTATAATGTGAAATAAATAAGAATGGAAGGAGGCTTATAGGAAAGTTAAGAGTACAACGTTAGAATAATGCAAGTCTCATTGGTCACAATTTATTGTTGTATACTCTTCATGTGCCAAAAGCAAAAAAGTTTTGAAATATCAGAGCTCTTGTAGACAGCTGTATTACTACTCTATGAAGAAACAGATTTAAATAGAGCAATATTAAGACACCCATAATAATGTCAAGTTATCATCAGCTAGTTTATGAGCTAGTTCTGTATTTATGCACCATACAGGGGCACACAAAATGCCTACTGCTATAGAAGGTACATTAAAACAATAACAAATACTATTTATATAGCTACTAGTCCAAATCTAAAATGTGCATTCTCAATATTGTCATTATTAGGCACAATATACTTCCCAGCACTAGTACAGAGTATTGTATTGAAAGGGTAGGTCAGCACTTCCTGTGTCACCTATGTATGTGCTGTGTTCTTATTCCATCTCACTTTCCTTGGGACCCTAATCCCAAATGTTCTTAAGTAGACAGCACTACAGATTTTAGTTCAAATACTTTATTCCAAAAAAAGTTATGATATGCAACATTTCAAAGCTATTCTTAGTCTTTTATCTGGCAGGATGTGCAGTGCTGTAGTAGCACAATGCCATTCAGAAAGTCATACAAGCAGGGCACATGTAGAAAAAACAGAGCGCTCATAGGATAATAACATCACAGCTGTGAAGAACAGTTACCCATCAACTATGTGCTGATGCCTGATATGGATGGTTGCAGCTGAGTGTGATAGCACCAGGTACATTGTCCGTAGGTACCAACATAGAGTATATTCTATGTTGGTTTGAAAAAGGAGTCTGCATACCCCAAAACGTGCTCTTATTGAGTTTGTTTAAATAAACCAAAATTATTGTCACATACAGGTCATCCTAGCACGTGACGTGGGTATGGCTGTCAGGGGTCAAATCATTCCACTCTCTCAATCTTGCACTCACCCTTCACTCAGGCTGAAAATTGTGCATAAATCATGCCCCAACACAGCCCCCACACCCAGTGGTGAACCTAGCCTCTTTGCTGCCTGAGGCGGACTATTGAAAGACGCCCCCCTCCAAAAAAAAAAAATTGCGTTTCCATGCTACTAGCGTCACACGCTGCTATTGTTGCACAATATACACCATACACAAAGTTATGAAACAGGTTTTAAAAATTCTTCTTGCTGCATTACTTCAGTATCAGATCAACAACACGGCATTAACAATGACAATAACTTCACACATCTTCTGCTTGGTGGATGGACAAGCCCACGTGGCCCCCATTCTATATAATAGCAGCGCTGGAGATAGCTGAGTACTGGACTTCGGGTATCTTTGGCACTCCCATTGAAGTGAATGAGAGCCACACGGGTTCATCCATCCACCAAGTGACACACCTATTTATATGGCTGCGGTCAGGCTGAATTCCCACCTAGTGGGGGGAAAAAACCAATTCTCAGGCTCAGTGGGGGTCTCAGCAGACAGACCCCCATCAATCAGGTATTTATCCTCTATCATTTAAGTGGATACAGAGCAGTAACATTTTGTGACTTACAGGTGACGTCTCTGACTAATCCTTCACATTTCCCTTCTCTTCCCTTTGGACCGCCATGACCACTTCTTCCAGCTGTGACTTGTCTCTGTAAAGTTTACAACACAGATATCTTTGGCTCCTCACTTTTCCAGGCACCTGCCCCACATTGTCCTCACCTGCACACCCATCCTGCTGCTACCCCAATTATAATATATATGATATAACCCTCCATGATGACCCCCAAGTGCATATTTATATTAATAATGTCCATGTGTACCCTGTATAAATAGTGCCCATTATTAATAATGTCCGTGTGTACCCTGTATAACTAGTGCCCCTTATTAATAATGCCCCAGGTGTTAACTAATTAAAAGGTTTTCCAGATTATTAATAAACTAATCAGTGGGGCTCAAAAACCCAGGACCCCTACTGATCAGCTGTTTGAATGGTACCTGTGTAAGCGCCGTGACCGCTTCTCTGTTTACATAGTGTCATTCATCTCATAGCGGCCATGCAATGTAACTACAGCCTCGTCCTATACACGTATATGTGACAAGGCTGGAATTACATCACACAGTCACTATACAGTAAACAGAGCCATACAGCTCTATAAACAGCACCATAGCCCCTGTTTATAGCGCCCCATTTGCACACACTATGATGTTCCACAACAGCCCCTGCACACAGTATTACGGCCCGCAGCGGCCCCTGCATACTGTATTATGCCTCGCAGCGGCCCCTTCACATGGTGTTATGCTCCATAGTGGCCCCTGCACACTGTATTATGCCTTGCATTGGCCCCTGCACACGGTATTATGCTGCATAATGGCCCCTGCACACGGTATTATGTTCCATAGTGGCCCCTGCACACAGTATTATGCCCCACCTGTGGCCATTGTACACGGTATTATCTTCCACAGCAACCCCTGCACACAGTATTAAGCTCCCTAGTGGCCCCTGCACATGGTATTATGCCCCATATTGGCCCCTGCACACGGTATTATGCTCCATAGTGGCCCCTGCACTGGTATTATGCTCCATAATGGCCCCTGTACTGGTATTATGCTCCATAGTGGCCCTTGCACAGGGTATTATGCTCCACAGTGGCCCCTGCACACAGTATTATGCCCCATAGTGGCCCACCCATGAACTATTATTATGCTAATGATCGGAGACCTAGGGGAGGTGACAAACATAAAAACCAGTGTTACGTACCTATCCTGGACACCGGTGCACTCCCTGCAGCTTTCAGCCCTGTTTAATTGCGCACACACGTCACGTGATCAGGCCGGCGACGCGACCTGATGACGTCACCAGAAGGCCCAAGCCTGCTCAGAGTAACACCGGATCGCAGGAGAGGTAAGTAGCATATGTTTTTATGTTCCCTCACCTCCCCTGGGTCTCCAATTATAATACTCTGGGGTCTGAAAAGACCCCAGAGTATAATAGTAGTAGTATTTGAGGCCCGCGGCCTCACTTACCGATGCCCGCGGCTGCTTACCGATGCCCGCGGAGGCGGCCACGAGCAGACGCGGGATAGGTAAATAAATAGGCCATTACCTGCCGGGTATACTCCAGCAGGTTACGGCCTATTTATGTATAAAAAAAAAAGTTATACTCACCTGTGATCCCTTGATGGAGCCGCTGCCTCTTCTTGTCGCGACATCTGTGTCTCAGCGTAGGCGGCGCAATGATGTCATTGTATCGTCGCCTGCACTGTGATGTGGACGTCTCGTAAACCAGCCCAGGACAGGTATCATGCAGCTTTGTTTTTTTTAAAATGGCCTGTCCTGGGCTGGTTAACATTAAATAGCAAAAATGCCATCCCCCAGACAGTGACGGATAGTGCCGCCTGAGGCGGCCGCCTCACTTTGCCTCATTAGTGGTGCGCCCCTGCCCACACCCCAAATACACGCCACCACTATCTATTGTATGCAGAATCAAGGACCAATAGGAATCCCAGACATACACTACTGCTCCCAGCAGTCAGACACGAACACACTTCAAAACGGGCAAAGAGTTCATTGAGTAAACGCAAAGTAACTTTAAATTTAACAATTAAAACCCAATGGGTTGAGTGCTATGTATACTAGAAAAGATAACTAATGCAAACAGCCTTAAAATAATGGGAGAAAAACAGAATAATACTTTTCTGTGGTTCCAGGA
Source organism: Leptodactylus fallax (assembly GCA_947044405.1). Classification (NCBI taxonomy): domain Eukaryota; kingdom Metazoa; phylum Chordata; class Amphibia; order Anura; family Leptodactylidae; genus Leptodactylus; species Leptodactylus fallax. The sequence goes on along the minus strand of CAMRHE010000186.1, from coordinate 1,373,508 downwards.
AGCTTGGAGGATCTTCTCATGGAATTGGACACACCTAGCTCTGTTAGTTGACTTCACAGATATGTGTTGGCGGTAAGATAAAACAGTTTCTTATGGCTTGTACTTAGCCACATCTTGCTGTCAGGGTGTCCCCCCTCCCCTTACTACCTGAGGTGGGAAAAAAAAGGACTTATCTTCATCTGGGAAAGAGGAATTTCTTTCTATGCCTTGTAGAGCTGTGATTCTGCTGGGCTCTGAGGTTAGCCCAGGTTCACGACACCCCCTTCCTCTTCCTGCCCAACCAAGATGTTATAAAAAAATAAACCTGGACATCTTATGCCAGGTGGGAAAAGCATTTCATCTCTGACCTCCTCCCCATTGGCCCACTAAATCCTGTGTGGCTTCTACTCTGCTGGTCCTGTGACTCCAGTGATCTCTTTGGGATTAGTCCCATCCCCCTGGTTCAGGTTTCAGGTTGGAACTTCTCAACTGCATTGTACAATTATGGTCCTGCACATTGTGCCAGATTAAGGATCAGTAATAGATCTGAAATGTTGTATGTTATAACTTTTTCTGGAAAAAATCGTTTAAAAGGCAACTAAAATGTACAGTGCTATCTACTTATGAGCATTAGTGCTAGAGAAAGAACACTCAAATCTGTCACTAACACAAAACATGTTACTAGCATATATGCGATAGTACTATCTACTGATGTATCTTTTCTTACCTGTTTGCTTGGCTGGACATGTTCAGATATGAATATCATAGGTTAAGCAACTTTTCTAAACACAAAACAGTTTCATGACAGATTAATAACTATCCTACATGTTATACATGGAATGGTATATATATTGGTAACTATCCTATATGTGTCTATGCGTAACCACCAAGTGGAGAAGGGTGAATTGCACATTTTCAAGGCTTTGGTTAAAATGGTTTCAAATTGTGTCAAAATGGCTTCAATACAATTTTTGGATAATGTATATCTTAAAGTCGTTTACCATCATCTGTACTATTGAGTTATGACTTAAGTAGATGATTTTGAACTACACAAGCCAAAACAGTGTCATTCCAAATGTCCCTATAAAAATGGTAACTATGTTGGTGTCATGGTAGTAACAAGCACAGAAGTCCCATAACAGTGCAGAAGGCTATTCCTGTCTTAGACATTTTTTGCATAACATTTTTTGCAGTCTTTCCATCCCCTTCTATAGGAGTCATGTCTTGACTGTTTCCTTAACACCCATAGGCCTGCACCCTTGCCAGAACACTTCTCCATTCACTTTTCAGCTAAATGTGGTGTCCAGAAGCCAATTCATCAGGCAGGGCAAAGCTGTGGTTTCCAGAGGTTGGATGTGAATTAATTAGAGATTAATTAGATATTTTGTGGATATACCATAAGTGTCCAAGATAGGAATTCCCCATTAACAGAGCCACATAAAAATGTCAGGCACTGAGCCCTCATAACGGTACCAGCCACAAAACACATGGCTCAGTGACTGACACAGAAACCCCTATAACAGTTCAAGCCACAGTGCCTTCATAGCAATGATAGCCACAGTGTAAAAGTAATCAATCTTATTTAAATTGGAGTAACATCTAGAAAAAAAATCTACAGTATATTATTTTTATTGTATAAATGTAATTGAATAAGCAGCAATGTTTTCCAAAGTTTATAATCCCTTTAAATGATCAAATGCTGTTACTATATATATTATATGCCAAGAACAGCCTTTTTTAAATTCTGCATGAAATTTCTTGTGTTCTAGGTCACTTGAGACCACTTATTTTTGTCTAGGGCAGTCGGTGTTTGACTTAAAGATAAAGAAAATCCCGTGAGATCTAAAGGATTGTAAAACTACGGATAGGAACAAACTGACAAAGTGCTTTACTTGAATAAGTTCCAACTTGTATGTTTATGAGCTCTGTAGCTTGAAGCAACGGTATATATATATATATATATATATATATATATATATATACAATTTTTCTTATAATTTTATTATAATGTATGCATGTCAAATACAGAGAGGGAGTTAATAAATATGGTTATTAGCATATGTAGTGCACTATATTTACCTAACTACTATTCTACTGTACTTTTCAATGGTACTTTTTTATTCTATACATGATTATAGAGGTGGCTATCTTGCCCAAGCTGTTTTTAACATTCTTTACAGTAGTGTCAACTATCAAAGGAACCTGTAGTCTGGTAAAGACTCAATGGGGGATGTTTATGAAGACTAAGGTTGGGTTGACATCTGCGTTTGGCTCTCTGTGTGAAATCAGTTTTTGAAACCGTCTCAAAATCCTCAAAAGTTGATTTCAATGGGTTGTGAAAACCATCTGCTGGTCTGCATTTGGAGCATTTCCATCTGGTATCCGCTCTTTTGGGTGGAGAAAAAGTCGGACTTGCAGAACTTTTTCTCTGTTCAAAAAATAAGGATACCAGACAGACAGCATCCAATCAGTTATTTTTAACATTGTGGTCTATGGATGGTGGATTACAAACGGATGGTAATCAGTTTGTGTCCGTTTTGCATTCCGTTTTTCCCTCTGTACAGGCTCAAAATGAAGAAGAGGAAAAAAAACGGTTTGTTCAAAAACGGACACAAACGGATCACAAATGGACACAAAATGACACAAACAGTCAGTTTTTTTGAACAGACACCCATTGACTAATCCATATAAAAAAACGGATTTGGGAATCCGTTATGTAATAATTTGGAATTCTGTTTGTACCAAACCGTTTTTTTTTTAAACAGTTTTGAAGTGGACGGATACGAGGCGCACGTCTGAACCTAGCGTAACATAATCCATGGCTGTCTTGATATCCCCGATGCCAGCAAAGGAGCTGCCTCATTTATAACGAGGCACATGATAAATATGGCAGTTCCATCGCCGGGTCATGCGTCTGTAATCACATTGAAGCTGGTTAGAAGCTGGAATAGTTTCACTGATCATTTACACCAGAAAACTGGCATACATGATATTAAATGGAGCTCAACTTCCACACCACATTTGCTTTCATGGAAATAGCGAAGGAGGTGCAAAAACACCAGGAGCGGCAATTGTTGCAACTGGCATTTATAAAGTAGCAAACCTGAGATTCTAATTATACAGTCAGGAAATAAGAATGTTATCATTATGCCTGTGTGATAAAATCTGTCTATTCATCATGAGTAACTGTCATAGGAGTTTATATCTCCCTTGTAGGGAGGTTGTGTAGAACAGGTCACATAGTTTTATTATACAGGAAGTTTTGAAGTCTATATGGATCACTCATTCAGAGAACATGTGTGATCCATGCCTGAGTATTGCTATACAACAACCCCACTATGTTGGACCTGGAGATTAGTCAAGAGGATTTCCGGGACTTTAATATTGATGGCCTATCCTTAGGATAAGCCACCAATATCAGATCTGTTTGGTACAACTCCTGACACCCCCACTGATCTGGTGGAAGGTGCGCGGCACTCTAGAATGGGCAGAGAAACAGGAACAGCCTCATTTACATAATGTAGTGGCCATATATGTTACAGCAACTCTCTCCCATTCACTTGAACAACTCTGCAATGGATAGATACACTTCTGGATGTTTTAATCAAATATTAACAAATAGATATAAATATAGTAAAGAAATAATTTGCTACATTTCAGCCTGTGTTTATCTACCATTAACACTTTAAGAGATATAGTACATAGGACTTTACTGATGGGATTTATTGTTCTGTCCCAGAATATTATAATACTGTCACAACAATCACATCTCTAGAATGATACAAGTTTAGTGTTGAGTAAAAAGCTTCTAGTCTCATTCATTTTTAAATCTACCCTTGAAGCATTTTGAAGTGCGTGCTCAGTATGCATGAAAAATGTATCAAAAGCACATATGGGTTTCTGTTGCCATACAGATGCAGTTGTCATGAATTCAGTAGGCTTCCAATTAAATAAAATGGAGTCATACTGAACATATGACAACAACATCAGAACTCTGAACAAGGCTTGATGCAGTTTTTATGAGATGTTCCCTGAAAATATTCACTTTAAACTGGGTGATGGCGGCAGGATATTGGTCCAAATAATTACAGTGTGTAAAGAGTAAAAACACAAAAGGATTAACACAGTATATTAGCTCAAACTCATACCCAAAATACTGTATATAAGAAAGAAATAGAATTGATCACATAATGAAGATACTAAGTGTTTGTGAAGGGTCTCATTGCTATGACTACCAGATCATCAGAAATTTCTGTAGTTCATTGCAATTTGCACAATTGCAGAAAAAATGACACCAAGTATCAAATATAAACTAAAATAATGTAATAAAATGTAGATTTCAATACACAGGAGAGGAATGATTTACTCCCACAGTATACATTGTAATTGATTTACAGTTACCGTGACTTAAAGTCTGATGTAATCTTTTTCTAGAGAAAAGCATTAAAGCAATAACTATGTGTTAGCTTACATATAGGAGACCAACATGCCATTTGAAAAAGGAGGCACTAGATCATGTAAGTAAATGTACATAAGTCACTGTTAGGTCCGCTTACTTGACTTCACAACAAAAGAACAGAGATTTCTATCTACTAGCTATATATCAATCTACTCATCTCCTTTTGCTCTAATACATGCTGTCTATAGATTGAACAGCATATTTCATGTTGAATGTTTCTTTTAAAAAGGAACCTTCAAACAAGACTAGGCATTTTTGCCATACATTAGTCTCTTCCGACACCCATCTCATCTCTACCTCCTGGTTTCATCTTGATACAATAAGAAATGGAACAGCTTGGTAATTTCCTAGAACCTATTATCACAGGGGTAGAGACCAGCAGGGAAACAGTAAGAATCACTGTAGCAGCAGTTGGGGATCAGGGAGGATAGAATAGCTTTCAAGAAAAATTGTTAGATTTAGAATGTAAATCTGTTTCCCTAGTCCCATCAGCAGCACAATGGGGAAATCTTCACTCTACAGGCTGATAGGACAGATAGAAGCTTTACGGAACACCTGAACACTATATGAGGTGCCCCAAACTCCACCCCTTAGTGTATTTTTCCTAGAAGATTGACTAAGAGCATTATATGGAGGGAGCCTTGTGCTGCTGACAGGACAAAGGTAAAACAGATTTACACTCAAAATGTAGCACTTTCCTTACGGTTTTGGAAATTGCAGAATGTCAATTATACCTATGGAAACACTGGCCGTTTCCCTATAGGTATAATTGAAGTGCTTTCTTTGCAAAGTGCTGCGTGAAGAACCGCGATGCGTTCCTGCCATGTGGGGCCTTATCCTAACTCCTTGTCAGGAAATGAAATGTTCAAGGACCTGAAAATTATATCTGATTAGCTCTTTACCGGAAATGATTGGGTGCTAGATCAGCAGTTAAATCACACCCAGGAAAAATAATCTATGGTAGTATTGTTATACCATAAATATTTTCCAAAGGCAATACCAGTACAATGTATATTCTTATATCTAAAATGGTCACTAACTTATCAGACAAGTGAGTCTCATTTGAACACGTGATTATGAACCAAAATGAAATGTACTTTATTTAAAAATGTTGCTGTTTTCTGCCTGAAAACCTCTCTAAAGTTCCTGCCACTAGGTGCCTCCCTTCTTCCTAATTTGCTGTTTACTCCCTGTTACTAGGGAAAGTCTATCTTCAGAAACCAACAGGCTCAAGATGAACACAGGAAGTGGAGGGGAAGGTCTCTCTTCACAGGAAGTGTAGGGGGAGAAGAGGCGTAACTTAAAGGTCCTGGCACCCAATGCAGAATATGTAATAGATTCCTTACCTACCTTGTTCCATTAAGAATACTGGTATATTTTATGGGGCAGAGGGACCTTTGAGGCCCCTTCTAGGTCCTCGGCCCAGTAGCAACTGCCAGCTCAGCAATGCCTATAGCTATTTCCTTGTTTGTAGGAGCACATCTCTCTTCACAGTTTCTGCATGTTTACACACAGAAATCTCCTGTGCTCCCTACATATATACTACTTAAAGAAGAGTCTGCAGCTTCCACAGTTCACAGTGAGTGTAAGGAGAGTATATCTACTTCTGACTAGCTGCTTGTGTTATTGCTGATGGGATGTTGGTCATAGACAGCAAGTAGCTTTCCTGCTTGTGCTCAGATGTCTCTTTTTCTCTTTAGCTGCATCTTACCTTGAATTTGGAGTCCAGTGTCCCCAGATTTCTTAGTTTATTGTCACTTGGGCTTTTCTTAACTATTTGTTTGTTATTTTACAGTTACTTCTGACAGAATTACATGTAAAGAAACCTGTAGTAGTAATGAATGGGTGGAGGCTGCTCTGTATCATACATGCAAATTTGGCTGTAGCAAAAATGGGCTATTAGCAGCAGAAAAACTGATAGGACACCACATAAGAAAACTTATACAGCCAGAGAACAGATTGCCTATCAAGACCATGCTGATGTTTCAACTTTTGATGAAAACTCAGGTACCCTTATACCCTCATATGTATATATAAATAGGCTCACATACATTTATGAATGAGTCTTGTGCGATACATTTGTGAGCTAACAGATTAGGACTAAACATGGTGTTGGTTATGTGAAACATCATGTTCCTCCCTGGCATTTACTAAGTAACTGGGTTATGTACATGTGTTGGGCTGACACACAGCTCACATCCATGGGAAAACTAAATAGTAACTAAACTAACAACTATAGATAAAGGTAGAAAAATTGTTGTTCAACCCTCTAAAAGTCTGAAAAACAAAAAATAATGAACAACTAAAACTTAACTTTTAATCAATGATATATATATATATAAAACACTGGGGCTCATTTACTAAGCCATCAATATAAAGCTCAAGCTGAAAAAACGAAGTCTACATCCAGTAAATAAGATCCACAAAACTTGGTTATAACAAGGTGGCAGTATTCCCCATTAGGGATTCCCATTCACACTCCCACATGTTAGTAGATCGTGTTACCGTGTAATATATTTGAACATATAAGTTATTCAATTCTGGCTAACATCCATATCTATTCCCAACTCACTACCAGAGTGAATATTACTACTTAATGTCAGATATCACGGACCTACGACTAATAAAATAACCCTTAATACAGTTGGCGCTAAATCAGCTGCATAAGTGTTAAACTAAACCACTATGTAGCTCCTCGTTGCTACCTAATTAACACACTGCCTGCCGGTAACTAATGTAGCTGTTCCCTAAATATATCCAGAGAACGACTGGCAGCATCTATATATGTATATGAAGGTTAAGCAACCACTAGCATCTCCTAATGCTTCCCAATAGCTTTTCAACCACTCCCTATGCGTTTCACTGAATAATACAGCTCATCAGGGGATAATAATCAACTATTTTGCAATATTATGCTATAGTAAGAGGACTTATATAAACGGGTAGTACGTGGCCACCGTCTAGTGACGCCACATACACCCGTGCGCCGGTACTGATATGACCGCTATTGCGGCCGCCATCTTGTGAAGTTTAAATAGACTACCGAGCTAGGTAGGTAAATAGGTTTAATGGTGGATCTATATTATAACTAACTTACTGTGTGTATTTACATGGCTGACTGGCTCTAGATGATTTGTAAAATGGCTGTGATGGTAATTTTGTCATGTTGTGAATAAAGTTAAGTGAAACCAAAAATCAAGAAAACAACCAAACTGAGTAGGCACAGGAAGAAGAATGTAGGATTTTCTTCTCTATAGCCATGATGATGAGATGATGCTGTAGTAATACTGTATGCATTCTACTCCTCAATGTACAATTATAAATATGTCACAATTGCCTAAAAGCCAGAGGTCACATGAATGAGGGTCAAATGACTGATGCCATGTTTAGTCTGTATAATTTTTGTCCAACAGAAGCATTTCACAGGACTAAGAATGAACCATGCCATTTTTCTTTCTTTACAGACTGTAGATAAAATAAAGATGTGTGAGCAAAATTTTAAATACATGTCTATTAGAAAGGTGCACGACATCCTATTCTCTACACAAATAAATTAAGCCATGAAAGCTGGAATACCTCGGCAAAATGCGGCAAAATATAAATAAAATTCTCTACCATGTATTTTCATTATCATAATTCTCTAGCTATATAATAAGCCCCATTAGGATTTGGTGACAGAAACCTCTGAAAACAAATCAGCTGAGCCAGCCTTTTATCTGAATTCTTTCTGCTTCCAGAATTTTTATGGTATTGATCTATTTGTGCTTGCTGCTCAGTAGCATTTAGTAAAAATAGCTTTATTCTTAACTATTGTGTTCAAATAGTTGTCCTGTATAATTGTGCTTAAGCTTATCTGCTTTTATTGATAGAATGTGATGTAAATACAGTACATGTATTGAGAAGATAATTGAAAGCAAATGTAATTGAACGTCTGTGCAACATATAATAGCGACCTTATTGTATTTTTTTTTTTCTACTTATTCTGCAGGTACTAGAGTATATAATTCTGGGAAAAAAAACCTGACACTGTCTTCTATTTAGTGCAGGTACTGAGATGGTTAGGAAGACTCAAATGCACACCTTATAAGCCCTGCAATAAACATAACACAATGGTTGAATTTATTATCCATTCTAAACCAGATTTATTATGTAGTGGAAGAAAATGAGGCGCAGATTTAGCACAAAACCCCTTATTACGCCAAAGATGCAACATATTCCTCATATCCATGATAACCAGAGCATATTTATTGTAACTCACACAAGTTTTCAGGCAGGAGTTGTACAAGAAATCTATGCCAGTTCCTGACTGGCGTAGATTTCAATTCTGGCACATTGGTGTGCCTGAAAATGTGTGGTTGTGAACCAGGAAAATTGGCCTGGTTCTTAAATGGTTAATAAACTTAAAAAAACACTTGCAGAATTGCAGATTTTTGGTAATCATGCCTCCTAAAAAATGGAATAAACAGTGACCAAAGAGTCATATATATCTCAAAATGGTAGCAATGGAAATGTCAACTCATTTTACAAATAAGTCCTTACACATCTCCATTGACAGAAAAATAATAAGCCCTTTCTGTGTAAAAATGCCAAAAAAAAAAAAAAAATTAAAAAAAGAACATTTCATATTGCTGTACTCATACTGGCATGTTGAATAAGGTTATCTAATCCAAACAACATAGATTATTTTTTTGTCACCTTGCCTCGAAATAAAACAAAAAAAAAAAAGATATAAAAATAAATTGAACACCAAAATGTTAGCAATAAAAATTTCAACTCAGAATACCACAAAAAATTATCCTTCATACAGTCCTGTTAATTGAGAACCTCAGAAATTGGCAACAAAAACATGATTTATTTAAAAACTGGGTTGTTATTGTGTACAAGAAGTAAAATATAAATAAAACTATATTAGGCCAATGTCCCATGTACTGTAGTGAGCCACAGCAAAAGGTGCTGCAGAAAAGACCGTGGCGAAATGCATCGCTTTTTTTCACAACGTTTTTCACAGAAAGTACGCAGATTTTTCCTCTGTGGACTTTCTGTCCCTATTATACCTATGCAGAAAACGCCAGCGTTTCTGTAGGTATAATTGACATGCTGAGATTTACAAAAATGCAACGATTTTTTTAAATCGTAGCATTTCGCTGCGGATATTTTTCTGCAATATGTGGACGGGATTATCCAGAATCCCATCCAATTTGCAGGTACTATAAAATGAGGCATTTTCACAACACTGGGCCCCGGCCTCAATGAGGTATTAATCTAATCATGATGAGCCGTTGAATAAAGTTAACATATTGTTAATATTTTATTGTTAATGACATAAAAAATAAACTCAAAAAACAAGGCTAGCATTGCAGATTTTTGGTTACTTTGCACCTAAAGAAAATAGGCAATGATAAAAAAGCCATGTGTACATACCACAAAATTCTAAAAATGGTTCCACAAAAACATGATCTTTAAAAATAATGCTTTTTCTTGCTATGTTTTATTTATATTTTATTCACTACATTTTATTTGTGCATCGCTATAATCCTATTATACAATTACAGTATTGCTAATTTCATAGAGGGAGAGGAATAAAATCAAACCAAAAAACAATGTCAACATTATAGATTTTTGGTCACCTTGCCTCCCTCCCCCCCCCCCCTAAAAAAAGCTGCATGTTCACCAAATTGCAATTGCAGGTAATTGCCCAAGCTAATGAGTGTCATGGTTAAGCATTACTGGTGTCGATAGTTAGACAAAAGGGGGGGAACTACACTTGGAAGGTACACTTAGGTATTGGCAAACAAGGGCTCCATAAGTGTTATTGCACAGAGGCTCTAAGTTGACTTTGCCCACCCCCACTTCAGAGGTTTTGCAAAAGAGAGATGGTATACAAAAACTACTCCAGCTCTGCTGTGTGCCCAAATACCAATTTACAACTACTTATTGCATATTACATTATTTTGTAGAAAAAGTGTAACAAATATAAAAATGAAAATTCTGGAATTAAAGCAATGTTTATTTGGAAAAAAGGAAAGGTTTCCATTTTCAGAACCTTCAAACGTGACACTGCACCCAAAGACCATTCCAGAAAAATCTGCCCTCCAAAAGCCAAATGGTGCTCATTCCCTTCCAAGGTCCACAGTATTGCTGAATTCAGGAGAAAAGGCATAATATATTTCTGCCTGTGAAATTCAAAAAATTTATAACTGAATTTTTATAAATTCTATTAAACAAATAGTCACAACATCCCAAGATTAATTATGTGAGGGGTGTTGTTTCCAAAATGGATTATACTAAGATGTGTTTTTATGTTTTGTCACCCCAACACCTCTCGTACCTGACATGGTGACTGAAAAACATCCTAATAAAATCAAGGCCCTAAAATCCAAAAGGAGCTTCTTCATTTCTGAAGACTATGTTTGAGTCAAATGCCATATATGGGATATTTATAAAAATAATAGAATCAGATAAATAAATATGTGTTTTGTTGTGCTGTTAACAAAAATAGTTTAGTTTTGCTGTTAACCCTTGCTTTGTTACAGCAAAATATGTATTGAAATGAAATTCTGATTACACTTTATTCCTCCCCTGGATGAATTCTTCAATGCTATCCATTTATTCTCCCCCTCCCCCTCCTGGTTATGAGTCTTACATACTTTGGCTTCTCTCCTACCCGCCTCCCTCACACCCTCGGTTGCATTTTAAAAATTTTACCCAACTTACCTGTATTGCACCCTAGTACAAGATACCTGAGAGACCTGTTACTTAAACTTGCTTTAAGAGTTCCTATTTGTATTGGTTGTTTATATATTCCTGCTGTGACAGGAACTGCTGTTTTTTATTTGTTATTCAATGATCTACTCTTTCCTATTTCCTATTTTTTCCTGTTTTTTCCTGTTTTTGTATGCTTTATAAAATCTTCAATACAAATTATAATGTTAAATAAAAATTAAATTCTGAAAAAATATGAAATATTTAACTTTTACTGTAATTTTACTTTAATTTCCAGGGAACCCGTAAGGGTTTAACAAGTTTCCTAAATTTTGTTTTGAATAATTTGAGTGGTGCAGTTTCTAAAATTATGTAATTTATTGAGTTTTTCTATCATATAGGCCTATAGGCATCAAAATAGATTCAAAATATGCTACTGTTGATGCTGTCTTCCATATTTAGTACCTGTACCCATGTGTAGAACCTGTTCCCTTGTATATTTGAAAAACAATTGACCTTTCATGACCTTAGAATGTGAGGATGATGTCACCACTAGTCCTGGAAGCTGTGCAAACTGCTGCTGATAACATTGGGGAATTTAATGTGAAAATGGTGACCTGACTGTGAGAGGGGAGAACTATGGGCAGTATGTAAGTATGCTATAGGGAGCAGATTATGTGAGAGTCAGAGAAGAAACATGGATACATTATTACAGGAGAGGTAGAAGAACAGGGGGACAGGGCGCAGATAAATCTGAGGTCACATGGTAGCTCTTGTGTTATATGCAAGCAGCAGAGAGATACTACCTATTTACACCGCAACCGATACTAAAAAAAAAAGTCACAATGTGATCATTTAACTTATTGAAGGAGGTGAAAGCAGGATAATAATGTCAATTCATACCTTATTTGTGTTAAAGGCAGAGAAATTTAAATGTTAAAATTTTGAGATTTTTCTAAATTTTCTTTAAAAGCAAAATTTGTATTATAAATAAACATAACACATATCAACAAAAATTTATCAGTAAAATAAACTACAATGTGTTATGAAAAACAGTCTCCAATTCACTTGGATAAGTGAAAGCATTCTAAAGTTATTGCCAGGTAAAGTGATACATGCCAGATTTTGAAAAAAAAAAATGTCAAAAAGGGCAAAATTTATCATAATGGCCCAAACTGTCTGGACTGCAAGTACTTAAACATACTCACCCAGCTATGTGCCAGTATGTCTCTTATCCCCTCAATCCACTGTCAGAATGAGTTATCAAAATGTAAGTCATTATATATAAAGTCAGTGTACGTGGGCCTCACTACCAGTTACAGATGGAGGTATGGTACCTTAGTTTGGTTTGCATTAGTTGAACTTAATCCACGAAACTGACTGTTGTCACTCAGCTAAGGCCTCCTGCACATGACCATAGTGGTTTTATTGTCCACAAATGCTGATCCTCAATCTGCAAAACACATGTCCGTATGTCATCCACAAAAAAACTTGTATGATCCCCTACACTTGTCTGTGACACAAATACGAGCAAAAATAGGACAAGCTCCATAATTTGCAGTCCTTGTATACAGCACTGACACAAAAACTACAGTTGTGTATTAGCCTGTAGAAGCGAATGCAGATTCATGATTGCGGATAAATACTACAGTCTACAGCCAAGTGCATGAGGCCTTAGTATTAACTTACTTCTGTTTCATCTGTCCCATTGTACCACATACCCAATTTGGTTCTCTGCTATTTGACCCTTGGCTCAGCTATACATTAACACCATGCAAAAAGCAAATCAAACTTATTCATATTTATATGATGATATGTGAGATGTCTCTACTTATAGAGCAGCCAAGATATTTAGTTTGACATAATAAATTAGTGAACTGCAGAATAATTTGAATTGTAACTATAGTTATAAAATAAATCACTATCAATCAACTTCTAGCACTACCTGAAAAAACTTTCTGTGCTAGTTTACCATACACCACACCCCCACCAGTTTCTTCACAAAAGAATAGACGTCACAGACTTCATTTGTACAGAGAAGTTGAAGGAGACTGCCTACAGGCTCTTTGAGTCTCTCAGCCTTGACAGCCACATGGTATATGTACTCTATATGCAGTTGCTGATTCCTGCTTACATACTGTTTTTTTTCCATTAGAATACAGCAACCAACACATCATATGGCTCTGTATGCATATAACATGGCATAAAGTAATAGATAAGCAATGAAAAAATCACTCTCCAGTTATACAAGGTGTTCAAGATATTTAACAACATAGTGGTAACCATAGCAACTGATTATATTCCAATTGTTATTTCAAAGTGTTGCAACATGCATAAAAGGTAAGCAATGAGCACCTACTGAAAATCACTAGTGCATTTCTGTCTGTGCCTCAGAGCTGATAATCTACTTATAGTGAGTGTTCACCGCTGGACTCCACTTCTAATCTGAATACAGAAATTGGAAATTTCACTGCACTCTTAGAATTGCACTTAAAGAGGACCTTTCATCTCCTCAGGCACATGCGGTTTTATATACTGCTAGAAAGCTGACAGTGCGCTGAATTTCCCGTTATGTGCCTAGGGGTTGGAGATATCGGTGCCATTACTGTAGATTTCTGCCCTATCGTCAGAAGTGGAAGAGTAAAGAAATCAAGCGATACCTTTTAGAGGCTGAGTATATTTATAAGTAAGCTTTCAGGAGTACTAGCTAGCTCCCTTCATCAGACATGGTGTGATACAAGAACTGAAAATTCACAGATTTTTATACACATGGTTTTCAAAGCATTTTAGAGTCCTTAAAAAAATGCAATCTAAGTAGAGAAGTTATTTACAACAGGTCAAAAAAACAGTCTGGAAACTTGTGGGGCGTGACGGAGGGATCAGTAATTCTTGCTGTTATCTGTTTGCTATCAGGAGGTGATTTGTGTCCCTCACAGTTCATACATAGTGTGATTTGAAGCTGGCATGAATATTGAGTTCAGTTCATGGTTCATACATAGTGTGACATGAAGCTGGCATGAATATTAAGTCCAAATTGCAGAGTTTGAAATTTTTGTATAAATTTGTACTCCGATTCTTTCCTTTTCTCCTGCGTCTTAAAATGTCCCATTAAAACCACAACCCGCAAATCTTCAACCACTCTATTATCCAGTTGATAAAAATCAGTCCATAGTCATGTGATAGACAGTCCATGGTCATGTAATGGTCATAAAGTTGTACAGCATATTGCAAGGCAGATGTCTGATACCTGAGCTGTGACTGTAACAAGTCATCCACCTGTTTGTCCATCACATGACCATGGACTGATGTTTATTCACAGGAAGTAAACAAAGAATGACAACAAACAGAGCTCTAGAAATCTGTGAGGAATTGATACAGAAGGAATATTGGAAATCTGCATAACTTTTTGTTATACAAACAATAACATTTATTTGCTGAAACTGGACAATACCTTTAAGTAACAGTTGCAGCCCTCTTTAATGTCACTTTTTTTTTTGCATTCAGTGTTTTTTAATGTAAGTTACAGTATCACATTGCAGAGTTATCAGATGCGTTAATTTTACATTGTACAAATACATTGAAAAAGGTCATGTAGACCCCAACATGAGGCCTTCTGAAAAATATACAAATGTATCAGTCTACAAGTACAACAGGGGCACTTCTGGTTTGCTACAGTCACCTACAGAAAGCCACAAGTGCTCAAGCTGTCCTCTGGAATCACTCTGCTGACCCTGTTACACTTGCAGACTGATTTACATAACCCTAAAAGATGATTATAGCTACATTGCTTCATTGGTTTGTGGCCACAAAAGTTTGTCTTGGCTCCTATTTAAATTTTAAGTAAACTTTTTTTTACCCATAAATGTATAGTACATATGAAGGAAATAAATTTTTGCAATATACTTCATTAAAGAAAAGTGCCTGTGTCTTTAACTATTATTGCAGTCTTTACTTCTTATGTGAATGTTCTCAGTACATACTCCATATACAAGCAATGTCAGACAAAGTGACAAAGTAGGAGATGTCACTCAAGCAATGGGGGATGGAGCTGGGCTCTTTGCTGCCTGAGGCAAACTACTGTAGAAAGGCGCTGTTTTTTGCACACTCACAGTATATGGCACCCCTTTTTTGGCCCCAACAGTATATGACCCCCTTTTTTTGCCACCCACAATATATGACCCCCTTTTCTTGACCCCACCACAGTATTTGGATTCCTTTTTTTGCCCCCCCCACAGTAGATGACCCCCTTTTTTATGGACCCCCCCAACAGTATATGACGCCCCCTTTTTATGCCATCCCACCAAGTATATGACTGGGGGGAGGCATTTCTTTTTTTAACTACTTCAGTACTGGACCAATTTCTGGTCCAGGACCAGACACATATTCGAGTTTTATTCTATGTGTGGTTTTGTGGGCTGTAACATTTTTATCATATGCGTTATTCAACTAATTTCTGTGTCTTTTTTGGTGACACATAGGGCATGATTTTTATGTTGTTTTTATTTTTGCATGTTTTAATTTTTTTTTACATCCGGGAAAATATAAACAAAAGAGGAGGGAAAACGTGCCCGTTTTTCACTTTTTCATTTTTTTTTTTTATTTAATAACACAAAGTGCTACTAAAAAGCTTTATAAAATAGTTTTTACTCTCCATTACTGTAATTTTTTTTTAAATTGTGTCCCCATAAGGTCATAATAGACCTTTGAGGACATCTGATCACTGTTTTTTTGGTGGGGGAGGCTGATTTCCCCAGTAACTGGGGCTGGTAAATTTAACTCCAGTTACAGGAGGAATATAGCCTCCTGCCCATTACTATAGAGCTGATCTGGGTTCTATAGGACCAAGCAGCTCTTGCAGATGCTGATCCCAGTGGATCACGTGACCGCCGGGTCAGAGGGAAGCTGCAAGATGGTGGTGCCCATAACGCTATATACAACGCTCATTGAGCACTGTATAAACAGCAATTGGGAAGGCAGGGAAGGTTTATTACCTTCCCTGCATTCTCTCTGGGAGCTCTGGCTGAAGTTACAGCTGCTAAGTTCTGCTTGGACGCTCCGATACATCCTTGCAGAACTAGACAACCACCTTCCGGATGTATATAGTCTATGGGCGGTCCAGAAGTGATTAATCAGTCACTAATTATTGTATTATTGCAACATGTAGCAGACAATACTTTTTACTCACCCAGCCACACTCCTGTGCAGGATGGCTCTGCTGCAGCCTCCAGGGTGCGCTGTAGCTGACGTTGAAGAACATCAGGACACTGGACGTAGTGTCTTGGTGTTCTTTAGCATTGTGACGCAAGTGTAGCGCCACCTAGAGGTGGCAGCAGACACGGCTTGCACAGGACCATGGATGGGTGAGTAAAAAGTATTGTCCTTTACTTATTGCAATAATACAATAAGTAGAGGCCGATTAAAAAAAAGAAATGTCACCTCCCCAGTTTATTCCTTGAGGCACCGCCTGAGGCCATCACCTCAGGTCGCCTCATGGAAGCTGCGCCCCTGGCTGGGCTGCAGTTAGGGTCAATTATCTAGAGCAGAGAGCGAACCTCGGCAGGAGAAAAAACACCCCTAAAGCCCTTTCAGATAATTTGCACAACAATAAAACACTTATTTTCCTTATTTTCATGAAAATGTAGCTCCAAACCAGAAAGGCTTCTTAGGAAAGTGTAGAAGCAGTCTTACAAGGTACTGTCATTAGTTTGATACCAATTGACAGACTCATTTTAATCTCAATAGTAACACTAAATTCTGCAAATTCCTAAGCACCTCTCTTTCTCTCAACAAGAATGTGAGCAGTCTAAAAAATGAAGCTGATACAGATACAGTATATTAAGAATTTCATCAGCCAGATTGCTGGTAAAATAATGTTGAAAGGTTGACATTCAGTTCAAACCTGACACACTGAAAAAATATGAGGTGCAGTGAGCAAGCAATTGTATCCAACTATTTAACAGATATTGCTATATGTCAGGTTTATTAGTGTTGGGCAAATTCGTCCTGAATATTCCAAATTGTTTGGTTTTTACCGAAACTTAACAATTTGGGATTCATAATTTGTGGGAAATTACTTCATGACGCTCGGCTTGCTCATGTCACCGACAAGGCTCAATCACAGGCCTCCGTGTTGACCCCAGCTCTGGTGCTCCTCTGAGACGTCATGTACCTGGAGGAGTAAAAAAAAGATTGCCGGACGCTGCAAGGAGGCCTGAAAGAGGTGAGGAAGGGTGAATATTAATATTTTTATTTTTTACACCTCCCTTGGGCCTTCTCCTATTATATTCTGGGGTCTGAAGAGACCCTAGAGTATAATAATTTCACGTCCTGTTCTATCCAAGCAAATTCGAACTGAACCGGAGGATCACTTTGTTCGAACGCGGGATGAAATGAATCTTCAGAGGTTAGCTCATCCTTATTAACTAGAGCTAATATAATAATAATAATAATAATAATACATTTTATTTATATAGCCCCAACATATTCCGCAGCACTGAAAAATTTGTAGGGTTCAAGTACTGACAAAAAAGATACATTACAAAGAAATATTCAATTCACACACTGGGACTGAGGGCCCTGCTCACAAGAGCTTACAATCTATGAGGTAGAGGGGGTGACACAGGAGGTAGCAGGCGCGGGAACAGATGTAGCATTGCTTCTATACCATCTGTAGCATCACCTTCTATACCATTATAAAATCTCAGGTCATACATGGCAACACACCTATTGTTATGCTATGACCTGTGGTAAGGTTGTATATACTTTTGTAATTTAATGTTTTTTATTTGAGTTTCTCTCAGTCATTTTGTCTTCCCCTAGAACATTATATTTGGCAGGTATTATAATTTGGTTGAAATATTTTTCATCATGATAATTTAGTTACTATATGACAATTAACTGTACCCTTTGAAGTATAAAAACCCATCAACAACATGGCTAAAAAAATTAGGCTAAAATTAAGCAAACATTTAAATTGACTTTTTAGCCTTACAATACGGCATATCAACATTTCATCGAGGGATCCAAAATTCAGTGCAGTAAATTCATAATATATCTTTGCAGGCATAAAAGTTTATTTTTCTACAGAGCTCCAAATCTACTACATTATCGAAGCAGTAAATAATACAACAATTAGCAGTACAATTACTCCCATATATATATCACATATCTTGTGGATAGTTGATAAAGTTTTTTTACAGGAAAACCTTAAAGAGGTTTTCCTACAAATAAAACCATATTTAAATTTGTAGGCAGGTAATGTTTTTGCAAATATAAGGAATTAAACATTTTGAAGAATTTTAAAGATTTTTAGTGGTGATATTCATTTATTTAGATCAGTTGGCAATGGATAAGACCATGAATCCACAAATTTCCGATGATCTGGTGGACATGGATTTTAAAGTAAAACTCATTTAGATACTAGAAGGACAAATTATTTGGCCCTGCTGTTTGCTAGACAGGCACTTAAACATATTCTGGCTAATGATTAGCCATACAAGCAGAATCCAGCAAGCAGCACATCTTGAGCTCCATCTTTTTTTTAGAGATCTAAATATGTCACTTATATGGTATTCTTTATCATTTCTTACAGATTATGTTTATGTCCACATCCATCATTAATAATATAATAAACAGTCTAGTTTAATAAATAGAGCTGTGGTCTTTAGCATTATCCTCGGCTCAATGTATGCACCAAATTGCCATACAACAGGCATAGGAAAACAAAAGAAAGGATCATGGCACTTAATAAGACAATCAACTCAGAGTGTATCAAAAACATATACAAATCTTTATTGGGTATAGTAGATTAAAAACAATTAAAATGTAGACCTGTACAGTGGAGTCAAGGAAAGAGCAGGCATAATAAATAATAATGAATAGGGTCTTTACTAAAGACAAAGAATGTGTTGTATGTAGGGTATGTGCTATACAATACTAGCCCTATTGCTCTAACCCCACATTCTAACTGTGCAAGTATCACCTGAAAAAAGGAAACAATTCAACAAGTTAGTAATGCTTATACAATAAGTTATAGCTAGTGTTGCATAACTAGTGATGTGATAATCGTTGATATCCCTCTTAGACAACTAGACATATAATGTGTAATATGTAATCCAAAATACATAACAATAGTTCATATAGTGAACACATATACAAGATAGTGTAGAAACAGTGGTGATAGTAGGACCAACTTAAATATCCCACGGGTATCGCCTGCTAAACGAGCTTCCTCAGGGGATCTTGAGTACCAAATTGCCATACAAAAGGCATACACTGATGATGGTGCCATTTGATCCTGGAGGCCCATTCACATCTGCATTAATTCTTGATTTACTTATTTATTGGTCTGTCTCTATTGCTCAACCAAAAGCAGTGGTTAATTCTTCTTGGTTCTCAGCTCTACTACTATTAAGCTTTTATTTGTGTGTCAGTTCACAGAGCAGTTCCTAATATCGTTCTAGCAATGGTGGACATTACCTAACTGTTGGTTGTTCCTAACTATATTCCTGCCTTGACTTTTTGACACAACACCTGGTTTTGGAATGGTTTTCCTGATGATGACCGTTGGCTTCATTATAGACCACATTTATGTGCTATGACCACATTGCTATGTTGTTGCAAGGTGGTAGAAGCCACCCCCTTCCACAAGTATGGTGTTATGTTTGACCCCGAACCAAATGAAACATAAACAAGCATGCATAATAAACTGGTTTATTGAAGAAACACAAAACAAATAAAGGGCAGACAAAATAACTGAGAGTGTAAAACATAGTAGGCAGGAGAAAATAACAATAGAAAT
The DNA here is from genome assembly GCA_947044405.1 of Leptodactylus fallax. Classification (NCBI taxonomy): domain Eukaryota; kingdom Metazoa; phylum Chordata; class Amphibia; order Anura; family Leptodactylidae; genus Leptodactylus; species Leptodactylus fallax. The sequence goes on along the minus strand of CAMRHE010000186.1, from coordinate 1,353,568 downwards.
CGCCCTGCGATCTGCCCTGACTGATCCTGCCTGATGCCAGAGTTTTCCTCTTAAAAGAGGACACCTCACAGGAACCTTACTAGAATCCCTGTGAGCTGACCCTGAAATTAAACACACCATAAACCAGCAGTCCCCTGCACTGACCACCCAACAGCTAAATCCAAGAATCCACATACACAGTGAATTGCATACAAAACCTGAGAACCAGGCCTCACAGCACAGGTATGGCTGGACACACAAGTATAATCAGCAGTGTGAAATAGTGAAGCTCCAGTTTATATAGCACCACAGAGGGTGTGGCAGAGGCACCGGGAAAAACCCCTCCCCAAGGCAGAAAGTACAGACAGACAAGATTTAACCCCTGCCCGTCTGGACCAACTACCTAACAGTACCCCCCCTTAAAGGAGGTGCCTCCGGAACCTCCGGACGAGGCTTCAATGGAAACCTGCGGTGGAAGGCCCTAATGCACCACTTAGCAAAAATGTCTGACGACGAAACCCATGATCTCTCCTCAGGCCCATAGCCTTTCCAATGGACCAGATACTGAATGCGTCCGTGAAAGAGCCTGGAGTCCTCAATAGAGCGAACCACGAACTGCAGCTCTCCATTAACCAAGACAGGTGGGGGTGGTGAAACTGAATCACTGCCTGAGGAAGAAAAATACCTCTTTAGTAAGGACACATGAAAGGCATTGGTTATCCCCATAGAGTCAGGTAGGCGCAAACGAACTGAGACAGGGTTAATTATCTCTACAATTTCAAATGGACCAATATATTTGGGACCAAGTTTGAAGCATGGTATTTTAAGTATAATATTCCGTGTAGAGAGCCACACCATATCTCCCACAGAGAACTTATGGGATTCTGATCGTTTACTGTCAGCAAAAAATTTAGCTTTACCCCTAGCTCTAATAAGATTTTTCTTGACCTCAGACCAGACTGAAGCTCCCCTGGGACATCCGAACTAGCTAAAGACAACGGACCAAAGGACGGATGAAACGCATAATTACAAAAAAAAGGAGAGGTCCCGGTAGATTCCAAAGAACAATTATTTAAAGCAAACTCAGCTAATGGTAAAAATTCTTTCCACTTAAACTGATCTGAGCTCACAAAGCACCTTAAATATTGTTCCAAACTTTGATTCAACCTTTCAGTCTGACCGTTGGATTGTGGGTGATAAGATGAAGAAAACGATAAAGAGATATTAAGGCGTTTACAAAACTCCCTCCAGAACCTGGAAACGAACTGCACTCCCCTATCAGACACAATATCAGATGGTACCCCATGAAGCCGTACAAAATTTTCCACAAATGATCTAGCCAAAAGAGGGGCAGACGGCAATTTGGGTAAAGCCACCAAATGGCGCATCTTACTAAACCGATCTGTGATTACCCAAATTACCGTACATCCTACAGAAACCGGTAGATCAGTGATGAAATCCATAGAGATGTGCGTCCAAGGCTTCTCAGGAATAGGCAATGGGCACAATTTCCCCGCAGGAAATCCTCTAAGGGACTTCGACCTGGCACATACCTCACAGGACTCCACATACCTTGTAGTGTCCCTTCTGACAGATGGCCACCAAAACGACCTGGAGATTAACTTCAATGTATTAGAAATACCAGGGTGACCTGAGAGGACTGAATCATGAGCCTCCTGTAATAATAAAAATCGAAGGTTCAGAGGAACAAAAAGCTTATCATTAGGGGTGTTGGCAGGAGTCAAGCTTTGTGCTTCCGAATTCTCCTTGTGAAGGTCAGTAGAAATCGCGTCCACTACCACTCCCTTGGCCAATATCTGTGAAGGGATCTCATCACAGGGTGCAGCCTCAAATGACCGGGACAGGGCGTCCGCTACCACATTCTTCAAACCTGGTCGGTAGGTAACTAGAAAGTTAAACCTGGAAAAGAACAAAGACCAACGAGCCTGACGAGGATTTAACGTCTTAGCTGACTGTAGATACATCAAATTTTTATGGTCCGTGAAAACCGTCACTTTATACACGGCACCTTCTAAAAAATGTCTCCATTCCTCAAAGGCTAACTTAATCGCCAGCAACTCTCTGTTACCCACATCGTAATTACATTCTGTTTTCGAAAATTTCTTTGAGAAGAAGGCACAAACCCGCAGGTTACGGCCCTCAGTATATCCTTGAGACAAAACCGCTCCAACCCCCACACTAGAAGCGTCCACTTCAACAAAAAATGGTAAGGAGTTGACGGGTTGGACCAAAACAGGCGCCGAAGCAAAGCGTTGCTTAAGCGATCGGAACGCTCTCTCAGCCTCAGGAGGCCACTCCGAAATCTTGGCTCCCTTTTTGGTCAAATCTGTCAAAGGCTTAACAATCAATGAAAAATTCTTAATAAATTTACGGTAAAAGTTAGCAAACCCTAGAAACCTCTGTAACACTTTGAGGTTCTCGGTTGAACCCAGTCTAAAATAGCCTTGACCTTACTTAAATCCATCTTGAACCCGTCCTTCGAAATGACAAACCCCAAAAAAGAAATCTCCTGGACACAAAAAACACACTTTTCCACTTTAACACTAAGTGAATTCTCTTTTAGAACAGACAAGACGGACCGAAGGTTTTCACAGTGAGACTCGTAATTAGGAAAAAAGATGAGGATATCATCTAAGTACACAACCAGGAAGTGACCAATAAAAGGACGTAATATGTCATTCATAAACTCCTGGAAGATTGCAGGGGCATTAGTAAGCCCAAAGGGCATAACCAGACTCTCGAAATGACCCAGGGGCGTGTTAAATGCTGTCTTCCACTCGTCTCCCTCCCGTACTCTTATCAAATTGTATGTCCCACGGAGATCTAATTTAGAAAACCACTGGGTCCCCACCAGTTGATTAAATAAATCGGGAATAAGAGGAAGCGGGTAAGGATTACGCACAGTAATTTGGTTCAATTCCCGAAAATCAAGGCAAGGACGTAGTCCGCCATCTTTCTTTTTAACAAAAAAAAAAAACCCGGCTGCTAATGGAGAGTTAGAGGGTCTTATGTGACCCTTCTTCAAACTCTCTGAGATAAAATCTTTTAAAGCCTCTCTTTCAGGGACAGAAATGTTATATAACCTGCTTTTGGGGTATTTACAGCCCGGCACCAGATCAATCCTGCAGTCATACGGTCTATGAGGAGGAAGCTGGTCACTAGAGGTGGGAGAGAATACCTGTGAAAAGTCAGACAGAAATGAAGGGACATTAGGTAACACTATGGCTACAAGCTGACTAGGCATGCACTCTTTCTTGCACTCAAGAGACCATTTGACAATTTCTCCCGTACGCCAATCAACCACAGGATTGTTTTTTTTAAACCAAGGATAACCAAGTACGATGGCCGCCGGCAACGAGTCAAGAACATACAAATCCACACATTCTAGGTGGAACAAACCAATCTTCAGCTTAACCCCTACAGAGATAGCTTTAATCCAGCCCAAAGGTCCAGCATCAATACCAGCAATAGGAATGGGTGTCTCCAGAAGGGTTATTTTTAAGTCAAGATCTGTTGCGCACTTAGAATCAATTAAATTGACCCCAGCACCACAATCAAAAAACACCCGTACGGGATGCTCCTTATTCTCAAGGATAATTTCAGCAGGGAGGATCATCTTGGAGCCACAGGTCCAAGCGACACATCTACCTAACGGGAGATCCCCATAGCTCGTTAGGTTCTTTCGTTTAAAGCCTTCTTAGGACGGGATAGCTCCGGACAATCTCTTACAAAATGACCCGGACGCCCACAATAGAAACATTGGCCAGCAGCCAAACGTCTCTTCTTTCTGTCCTCAGACTGTAAAGAACTCAGCTGCATGGGCTCTACAGAAGGCTCCTCCCCCTCCCCCTAAACAAGCATGCATAATAAACTGGTTTATTGAAGAAACACAAAACAAATAAAGGGCAGACAAAATAACTGAGAATGTAAAACAGAGTAGGCAGGAGAAAATAACAATAGAAATCGCCCTGCGATCCGCCCTGACTGATCCTGCCTGACGCCAGAGTTTTCCTCTTAAAAGAGGACACCTCACAGGAACCTTACTAGAATCCCTGTGAGCTGACCCTGAAATTAAACACACCATAAACCAGCAGTCCCCTGCACTGACCACCCAACAGCTAAATCCAAGAATCCACATACACAGTGAATTGCATACAAAACCTGAGAACCAGGCCTCACAGCACAGGTATGGCTGGACACACAAGTATAACCAGCAGTGTGAAATAGTGAAGCCCCAGTTTATATAGCACCACAGAGGGTGTGGCAGAGGCACAGGGAAAAACCCCTCCCCAAGGCAGAAAGTACAGACAGACAAGATTTAATCCCTGCCCGTCTGTACCAACTTCCTAACATATGGTCTTAGACCAGCTACTTATGCTTGGTCCAAACCCATAATGAACCTATAGTATGTTTTGAGTGTTGTATGTGTTTTACTGCTTGTTTTGGTTGTTTTTGATGACTTACTGCTAAAATGTGTTTTATGCTACTACCATTTCAACTATTTACTGCAGAGTCATCACACCTTCTTTGATCTAGCATTTTCTGGAAAGAGGGCAATACATAGTTACATAGTAGATGAGGTTGGATGAAGACGTCAGTCCATCAAGTTCAACCTATAACCCTACAATGATACTAATAAATTGTTTATACCTATTGGCTGTGCAGTGGGAGGTGTCCTTTTCACACCACTTGAGGTACAGCCTGAAGCTTTCTAGTCATGCCAAGCAGGAAAGTATTCATATAAAAATAGTTTTTTTTTTCTTGCCTTTTGAGTTTTCTGTCTAGCTCTCTTCTTCAGGCATGGGTTGAAGAGAGCTAGACTCTCGAAAGCTTACTATCAAATATACTCAGTTAGCCTCTAAAAGGTATCGCATGAATTCTTCACTCTTCCACTACTTTCTATGGCTAACATGGTACAACATTATACTACGAATTTTCTGTCTGGAATACCATTGGGGCTACCCATCAGTGTAGTGTGTTTTGGTGTCAGTCTAGGATTAGAACACTGACTTTTCTTAAAAGTTTGCATAACAAGCCTCAGTGTGTGCCTGAGAAATGCCACCTGTTGTAGCTGTGCACAATCCCATGTGTGAGCTGGGCAATTGCTGTGTGATGCTGCGGGGATACCGATATCCCACTGTAAATGGTTACTTAGTGCTCCAAGAGACTTTCATCAAGTTTGAGCCACCGTTGTTGACTCACCACACGTTGTTAACCACTTTTGTGTGTGCCGACCAATAACTTCGTCGGTAAAGTACCAGTGATAACCAGACCTGCATAAGTGTGAGTGTGTTTGCTTCGGCAGCATTTCGGAATAGCATCACAGTGGTGTCCAACTGCCAATTAGTGACTATTTTGAGGCTGTCAACCTGTGGATCTTCCTGTAGCAAAGCCATAATCAATTGTAGGGGTTAAAAGAGGAAAGCATTGGATCACGAAGATTCCACACACCAGTCTACCCTAGCACAAAGCCAATTTCCACCAAAAGATCCACTGAATGGAAAAAGATGGATGCTTCTTCCCTATGCTGTAGCAGAGAACTCTTAATTATATAAACCTCCACTGCCAAAGAGTGGCTGCTGCTTTCCCACAATGAAAAGCATTTTATGAAAATCAATCTGTACTACATAACTACATTATCAGCTGGTTATTTTGTAGACTATACCTATAAAATAATTTATATATGTACTAAAGAATGAATAACATAACTAAACTATTCATGATATATAGAAATGCCTTCACGTTATAAATGTACTACATAGTAGCAATACCTTCTTCTAACCACTCAATTGAATTGTGTCAAGGCTCTTGCACTATGTAGATTTTTATGTTTAGATTTATTTTGTTATATTGTGATTTATGATTTAGTACGTTGAGTCACATATTGAATATTGAAGATGATGGTTAGGGTCATCTTGGTCAACTGTCAGCATTAGATCAAATCCATTTATTTTATTTTATGCTCAAGATATCTCATCTGCATCCTATTTTCATCTGCCATCTGTCAACCCAGTGATAGGAGTTTTAAATTGTCCTCTCTTTTCTTGTACCATTTGTTCTATCCTGTTAACTTTCCATTTCACTGCATGTCAGTTGCAAATCTGACTTGTTTAAAATGTAATCCCTACAGAATAAATCTCTGCCATCCTATTATAGATAGCCCGCCTATTTGGTTGTGTACATTTAATAGGTAAAGTAACATGTACACCTCTGACCTTTTAAAGCTTCCACAATAATTTCTGCTTGAAAAGTGAGGCTTTTTGTTGAACTCTATTATGTTATTTTTATAGAGTGCATTTAAGCTCTCTTTTTATCTGATACAACAGTGCATTATAACATATTTAGCCAGAGGCTCTCTGCAAATGCAGATAATCTTCTTTTCCACAACTTCTATTGTAGTCTTACCAACTTCCTGACAGAATCCCCAGACAATAGCAACATATTAGAGAATTGATTTTTTTTTTTGTAATGCTGCGGATTGTGTACTGTACTTCAATTGGAATGTAATAAGTGATGAATTTGTAAAGACTAAATCCAAGAATTTGGAAAATCTCACGTAATAGCCATAAGCTGCAAAGTAAAAAACTAATTTCTAAACTTTACTGATTTGTAACCTCATATTATATCCATACTTCTACAACTAAACAATGGTAACAGTATATTACATACTATAAAAACATAGGTATTGGGACAACTTACATTACAACTGCAACAGCTTTTATTACATCCATTCTAAATCCATAGGCAGTAATGTGGAGTTGGTACCCCCTTTGCAGCTAAAACAGCTTTCACTCTTTTGGGAAGGCTTTCTACAAGATTTTACAGTGTGTTGGGGGAATTTTTGCCCATTGATTGGACCAGAAGACCTTGCTCACAATCTCTGTTCTGGTTCATCCCAAAGGTGTTCAATGGGGTTGAATTTAGAACACTGTGTGGGCTGGTCATGTTCTACCACACCAAGCTCACCCAGCCATGTCTTTATGGACCTTGGTTTGAGCACTGGAACATAGTCATGCTGGAACAGAAAAGGATCTTTCCCAAACTGTTCACAAAAAGTTGGAAACATACAATTGTCTAAACTGTCTTGACAAAGATTTCCCTTCCCTGAAACTAAGGAGCCTAGGATAAAAGCTGAAAAATAAATCTCACAACATTATCCCTCATTCACCAGCATGTAGTCAGAGAGAAATCATTTTCCTGGCATTCACCAAACTCAGACTCATCCAAGAAAATGCAAGATAGAGAAGTGTGATTTTGTCACTCCACAGAACACATTTCAACTGATGCTTGGTAATATAACACTTGCATAGAACTGGTCAGCCAGGGAAAACCTTGTCACGAAAGTGAGTTTTTGTGCCGATCTTAATTCAACTCAATTCGATAGTTTAATGCTCAAAATTAAAGTTGAATGGGGATAGTGTTTGATTGCCTGTAATATCCAGCGGCATCCGCCATTTTTTGAAAGTGAATGGAGTGCCGGTCATGCAAGCTATTCACAAGTATATAACATCACAATACTAAATGTTTTTCAATTTAGTATGGTTGAAGAATTCTCTCCGCATGTTTTGTGCAGAAACTGAGTGGAAACTACACGGACCTCATTATAGTCTATGGGGTCCTCAGGTTTCCCAGGTAAACCACATTTTTATGCGTATAGGTTTCCATTCGAGGGGTCCCCAAGCAGACTCCCCGAATGGAAACCTGAATGCAGATGTGAACCAGGCCTAAGGTGCTATGTTACCCAGAAGCATAAGTTATTGGGGTGAGTCATCCAGTTATCATGAATTAGGTGCTTCCCCCATAAGCACGTTCCATGGACTAGGTGAAAATGCTGTAGATTTTGTCATTATTTACGCCACTTTTGTTTGGTAAATGATGATGAATATGGTGTGGGTGGTAGCAGATTTGATAATCCCGCCACTTTGTTTCCCAGAACTAGTCTGGAAATCTACCACTAGATGAAGATTTTTAGGCTCTAGGTCTATAGAATGGGTGGCTTATGCCAAAATTCTCTGTTCTTATGTTTTCCAGAAGCTATTGTGCATCAATGACTAGTACAAATATGGTACAATACATGCTAATTTTAAATCCAGTAAAAATGTCACAAAATAAATATATTGTATATATTGTTAAATCGCCTAAGCTCTTTGGGAGCCATGGATCTGCTTATAGATTAGCTAGTCTATTTTCTCTTTAATTATTAATACTGAATGCTGTACAGTAAGCACATTTGAGTAGCCACTTTATAATTCAGAACTATACTAAATCAGAATTATATATGTAACATTTTACATCTCCCTCATTAAAAATGTATTATGATGAGATAACACCATGCTTGATACGTAGCTCTGATTTTAGATAGTTCCTTGTTTTAGTGAAAGATTTACAGGTTCCATGCTGCACTGCTCCACATTGTGCTTTAGGGAATTCCTAAAGCTCATCTATTGCCAGTAGCTGCTCAGTGGTTACACAGATGACTTTTAATGATGATTTGTAACAATATAAGCATGCATATATATTTTTAAATAGATTTTGATAAATGCAGCTCTTTTCCCAAGCTGTACCCAAAGGACAGCCTTTGCACTAAAGAAAGTTTATTGCTAACTTATAGAGTTGCCTGCAATAAGCACACATTATTCCTGTCACATTTCAGCAGCAGTGTGATTACTTTATAGATTGTTGTCTTGTTCTGTTTGGGCCTTTTCTTTTGTTCTGATGGTGTAAAATATAGGAATGTTTTGAATGGCATCCTGTGAGTTGGGTGACAACAAAGCAAAGCTGACAATTTGCAGCTTAGATTACAAATACAACTAATTGTAATGAAGGACAATGCTTCTGTATTTTCCCGGAGAGTTAAAAGTGACAAGTTAACTATTTAACAGCTGAAACTTTTATAAGAAGCACTACGAAACCATGAAACTTTAAGTCATAAAAGAAACTTTGAGCATTATAGAGAATGAAAGGATATTTTCCTTTTGTTCTCTTCATTTTTTTCTACATATAATGGGTCTATCTAGATTTTGCAAAAAAAAATGCTAAAGTAAAGAAAAGTTGATCAAGAAAGTGATTGGCTACAGTGATCATGTGCAGCGTAACATTGGCAAAGAGTAAACAAAGACCAGCACCGAGCATTGAAGAGGAAGTGGAGGCGGCTGTGAGCAGAAGTGGGGAATGGTAAGTAAGGCTGTGGGCTCACAAAAAGAGTATTTGTTGGGTGAACCCCGCGAGATTCACCTGGCGGTTCTGTTTGGACCAAATACGTCCAAACTAAAACTGTTATTATTATACTCTGGGGTCTCTTCAGACTTTTGAGTATAATGATCGGGGCTCAAATTTCCTGGAATTGTTTATATGCCAGGTACTGAGATGCTCATTTTCCATATTTTTGATAGCAGCAGTTGTGGGTATAGTAATAGTGTTCCATTTAAGTCTAGGGGACAATGCTGCAGTACCCACAGTTTAAAGGAGCACCCATCATATATAACAGTGACAAGAACTATGTGCTGGGGAAAAGAGCTGATCTGTGGGGGTTCCAACAGTTGGACCCCCACCAACCTAAAACCAATGGACCTTCAAATCTGAGCAACTCAAAGAACCATTCCTTGTCTAATGATATGCTAGGGAGTTATCTGGTGGACATCTGCTTGGCACATAGCTACCTTGCTGTTAGGGAATTGCTATAGGAGCGATTCCCAAGTATCTGCTGTTGAAACCTGGGGGGAGGGGCACAACAAGACAGTGAGCCCTAAGCTGAACCCCACCCCCCTGTCTCTGCCTACTTGCCTGAACTGTCCTAGGTGACAGCCGGTAACTCAGCGCCAATCCCTTTTTATATACAAGTGAAGACACAGAACGCAGACAAGACAAATAAAAACAAAACGGAGGTCAGCTAGCCAAGGAGTCAGTAACAGTCGAGCAATGCAGTACAGAATCAAAATCCGAAAGAATAGTCAAAGGTAAAGCCAGAGATCAGGAATATGAATACAGATAACAAAACAGCAAGAGTAAACAGCCAACACACACGAGGCAAGCACCAATGTGAATGTGATCAAACAATAAATGGGAAGGAAGAACCCGCCCCAGACTTGATAGGACGATAGACTGTTAATCAACTGGTAAGACTAAAATTAACTATTAGTGGAGCAGAGGGAAACCAAAGTGAAGTGTGGTGGATGAGATGAGTGTGGTGGAAAATCAATTAGAGGTGAGGGAATAGGACAGCGTTCAGACAATACAAGAAGAACCCAAAGCAAGGAATCAAAACTGAAAACGCCTCCAGCGCCGCAGCATGCGAGCGGATGGTGCAGAAGTTCGAACGGGTGCAGACATAACACTTGCATTGCAGTGTAGCCACCTTATATTTTGTGAATTTGCACTTGTGTGCTTGAGTATCTGCATTTCCATTGATGCATTTGTGAACTTTACCATCTGAAATAATAACAAAATTAGCACCAATAGAAAGTTTAAGAATCTGCCAACATCACAGATAACATCACAGACAAATCAACTATTATCTGTTTCACAGATGGAAACAAAATACGCAATCTAAATAAAATATATATGCATATTATATGACTGGCTGGGAATCTGTTCTGGTTTTGATTGTGCTTGCAATGTCTATGTCAATTTGACAATACTGACAATGAAGCCAGGTACTGTAGCAAGTTTAACTAGCAAGGGCTATAGTAAATTGGTGAAACGTCAGAGTCTTATTAAGGGTGGGTTTACACTACCATTTTTTAATGTCCGTTGGTCTCATCCATCACAGGATAACAGACATTAAAAGACGGATTCAGACTGTACCTCCTCTGTCGGGTGTCCGCCTGCATTCAACACCATGTAAAAAACATGATGGAAGCTTTCTTCTTGTGTTTTTGACTTTACTTATGGAAGAAAAGGTCCTGTATTTATTTCTGTTCCAAAAGTAAGCAAACATGGCAGAAGGAAGTGTCCGTTATGTTTTTTGCATAATGGTCAATGGGAACAGATGCAGACGGTGTCTGTGTCCATTACTCTACTACTGTTAATTTCCGCTTCTCTCCACTATGCTGTTACTGTAATAACAGTAGTGTAAACATATCCTTAGATTCCTATCCATGGTGAGAATAGCACCAGGATAATGTTGCACTGACTTATAGTACATAGTAAGGTTAAACATTATAGCTACCAGTAATACCAGCGGTTCAGTTTACCAAGGGGGCTTCAATACAAACAGACATTGACATGATGAAACAATGTCTTTGGCCATAAAATGTATATATAAAATAACATATAAGTTTGATTTTATTCAATTTCTATGTACAATTTGAAATACTGTAGATGTAGAATTTATGTAGGAAAAAATGGTGCAGTTTTCTTTTCTGATTTTGAAACTATAGATACAGTATATATAAATGGAGTATCCATGGATACATAATACAAGTAATGTTTGCTTGTCTTCTGCAAATTAATTTCACTGGCTGGCTCTGTGAATTGATAGACAGAGGAATAGATGGTTATCCTCCGAGACATTCATTTTAATCAGAAAAGATAGCAAGACTGATGATTATGAAATGTTACAAAGAATCAACCTACAGTAATTTAATGGAATTACATTTTACATTGATTGCATTGTGTATTTTTTCCATTTACAACATCTGTAGTTTTTGGAAATTGCCAATGAATATTTTAGGATGACAAAAGAAAAGTAACTCGCTGAGACAAATATCTATACTTCGAATACAAAAGAGAGCTTTGTTTAAGCTCTATTTTTCTTTTTTATTTCATTTTGTAATTTAATCTAAAATTTAATATAATTATAACTGTTCATTTTACATGTATGAATATTAACTGCAGAGGTGACATTCTCAGTCATAAAATGGCAGAATTATTATTTTAGAACTGAAGCACACAGTATATATCCTCTGATTTGTACAAAACTATAACACAGCATGCATAGACATTTAGGAAACTGTATTGTACCATATGCCCAAGATTTCATACAGAGGCATACTGAAAATATTTCTGTTAGATTACTAAGCATTCCAACAGATAAACGTAGATGCCACATGTATGTAAGTTATATATGACACCCACTGCTGATGGTGCTTATCCTTGCAGCACACATTTACAGTGTTGTGCTAGAACTAACACCCACCAGTGCTGTAAATGTGCAGTGTGAGAGTGAGTTAAAAGTTGCCTTGGCTTAACATTTGAGTACTGATGCCCACCATTAGGGCACCGGGAATTGCAGTTTTCACTGCAGAGAGATACAGGGGATTGTCAGGCTACGCTATTTTTATTGCTTTTTCTCCTGAGGAACCATGTGAGAAGTACATGGGGGAAACGCGATGAAAAGAAAAACACTTGTGTATATTCCATTTCATGCGAGTGCTAGTCTATGGACATACTATCAATGTTCAACTTATAGCAGATGTATGAGAGTGATTTATTCAGTATCTTTAGAGTGTACAGTGATAGGCCTAACATCGACTAGTCCAGTCACACTAAGTAATAATCTGGATTTGTGTGTGCTTCACCTGAACTTGGATGCTTAATATAAGGCTTACTATCTTTAACCCTAATATACTAGCCATAAGCTAGGGTGTCGCTCTGATACTAACTCATGTCTGAATTAGACACTACTCTGTAGAGTACACAAGATACAGAGATACAGTACCAATTAAACAACGGTCGGCTCACAACCACCTACCTAGGCCACATGTGTGGAGAATAGAAAACCAGTCACTTACATTTATGGATATCTCATCCAAGTTTTCATATCCATGACATAAAAGGAAGGTGTGGATACACGCAACCATGGTTATATTGGAAGAGAACCCTGGGTCATTTGTATATACGGGTATCCCATCCAAGGCTTCTATACCCACAGCATAAAGAAAAGGTGCAGATGCATGCAATCATGGTTATAGTGAATGACAAACCCTTGAGTATCAAAGAATGTACAATATTTATATTTCTGTGAACACCTTAGGGATACAAATTGATTCCCTGTAGTGGGAATCCGAAGTTAGTGCAAATTCCCGATACTGGATACTGTTATTTTTTAGTTATCAATTTGTGATATCACATAGGGAGTTTTTTCGGTGTATTTTAAATATATAGTATTAAAAGTTATATTTTATTGGGTCATAAAAAGATCATTAGAAAGTTCCTTTTGCTGTTCATTCATGTATTTGTACATTGTTATTAGATCTCCCCATCTTATTTCTAAACTGAATAGCTCCAAGTTTGTTAATCTGTCTCTGTACTCCAATGCACCCATTTACCCAGTTATCTTGTCCTTCTCTGCACTCTCTCTCTCTCTCTCTCTGTTCTTCTGGGGCCCAAAATTGCGCAAAATAGTCTGTGTGGCATTACCAGTGATTTGTATAGAAGCATAACTATGTTCTTGTCATGAGCATCTATGTCTCTTTTGATGCATCCTATAATTTTATTTGCCTTGGCAGCAGCTGCCTACATTTGTCTACATTAAACTTTATTTTCCAAGTCTCCGCTCATTTTTCCAGCTTCCCTATATTCCCCTGTAATTTTCTACTATCCTCCTTAGTTTTGATTACTTAATGACAGAGATTAGCATCATCCACAAATATGGAATCTCTGCTCTGTAAACCCTCTACCAGGTTATTAATAAAAAGGAGAGGACCCAATACTGACCCCTGTGGCACCCAACTGGTGACTGTGATCCAGTCTGATAATATATCATTAACAAGAAGCCTCTGTTTCCTATCACTGAGCAAGTTGAGAAACCGAATGTATATGTTTTCTCCTAATCCCTACATTCTGATTTTTGTATAACAATCTTTTACACACATGGACAAAATTGTTGGTACCCCTCGTTTTATGAAAGAAAAACCCACAATGGTCACAGAAATAACTTAAATCTACTGTGTACAATCACTCTGCTGTGGTGTGACTATACTATATGTATGCTTACAATTTACAGTAAAGCATTCATTTGTGTTTTTACTTATACCCATATATATCAAAACGTGCAGACTAAACTGTCAAAAATTATTTTATGATACATTTTCTTGAAAGGAATAGTCTTACACATTTATAAGGATAAGGAAAAGAGGAAAAAGACAGTGGTAGCGTAGTCCATAAAATAAAATTGAACTTTTATTAAGATTTGCCAAGATTGGCAAAATTAGCCTAAAAAGTAGAGAGAGAAGCCTAGAAAATGTGGTAGAAAGGCCAAGAAAAGACACTATATGTGGTCTACAGTATATGTGCACCACGTGGACAAAATTGTTGGCACCCATCGTTTAATGAAAGAAAATCCCACAATGGTCACAGAAATAACTTGAATCTGACAAAAGTAATAATATATAAACATTCTATGGAAATGAACAGAAAATTCAACAGAATTTTTTAAAAAAGAAAACTCATGAAACAGACCTGGACAGAAATGATGGTACCCTTAACTTAATATTTAGTTGCACAACCTTTTGAGGCAATCACTGCAATCAAACGATTCCTGTAACTGTCAATGACACTTCTGCACCTCTCAACAGATATTTTGGCCCACTCCTCATGAGCAAACTGCTCCAGTTGTCTCGGGTTTGAAGGGTGCCTTTTCCAGACGGCATGTTTCAGCTCCTTCCAATAGCTTTTATGTCAGGGCTCATAGAAGGCCACTTCAAAATAGTCCAATGTTTTCCTCTTAGCCATTCTTTAGCTGTGTGTTTTGCGTCATTATCCTGTTGCAAGACCCATGACCTGTGACTGAGACCAAGCTTTCTGACACTGGGCAGCACATTTCTCTCTAGAATCCCTTGATAGTGTTGAGATTTCATTGTACCTTGCACAGATTCAAGACACCCTGTGTCAGATGTAGCAAAGAAGCCCCAGAACATAACAGAGCCTCCTCCATGTTTCACAGTAGGGACAGTGTTCTTTTCAAGATACACTTCATTTTTCCGTCTGTGAACATAGAGCTGATGTGCCTTGCCAAAAATTTAGATTTTTGTCTCATCTGTCCATAGGACATTCTCCCAGAAGCTTTGTGGCTTGTCAACATGTAGTTTGGAAAATTCCAGTCTGTTTTTTTTAAGTTATTTCTGTGACCATTGTGGGTTTTTCTTTCATTAAACGAGGGGAACCAACAATTTTGTCCACGTGTGTATGTGGTACAGTATCAAAAGCCTATGAAAAGTCCAGATACACAATGTCCACTGCATTTCCCAAGTTCAGTCTAGAAGTGACCTCTTCATAGAAGCAGATCAGATTAGTCTGACAGGACAGATTCCTCATAAACCCATGCTGATTGGGTGTTATAAGATTATTTACATTGAGATACTCCAGGATAGCATCTCCTTGAAAACCTTAAAATATCTTACCCACCACAGAGGATATATTTATAGTTTAGACTTATATAGGCCTATAGTTTCCAGCATCACTTTCAAACCCCTTTTTTGAATATTGGCGCCACATTTGCTATGCGTCAATATTGTGGAAAAGACACAGTCATTACTGTATGCTTAAATATTAGATATAAGGGTTTCTATCACTGTGCATAATTCCCTCAGAACTCTAGGGTGTATGCCATCTGGACCTGGAAATTTGTCTATTGTAATATTTTTAAGGTAGCGCCACATTTCCTTCTGGGTTAAACAGGTGACATTTAGTGGAGTATTTACTGCACATTAACCCAAACCATGTGTTTGGTCATGGCATTTAATAGATCTGCCTTTTCTTGATCCTCCTCCACCACTACACCCAGATTATTTTTGAGAGGGCCCACATTCTGAGTTTTTAGTTTCTTATTATTTATATAGTTGAAGAATTTTTACTTTCCTTGGCAATCATTCTCTCTGCCTCAATCGCTGCCTCCTTTATTTGTCTTTTACACAATTTACTTTTGTCTTTACAATTTTTTAACGCCTCATCACTACCTTCTTGATTTAGTACTTTAAACGCTTTATTTTTATCCTTCATTGCACTCTTTAAAGTTGTAGTTTTGGTTTTCTATGATTTTCTATGATTTCTAACTCGCTTATTCCCATAAGGT
Organism: Leptodactylus fallax; assembly: GCA_947044405.1. Taxonomy (NCBI): domain Eukaryota; kingdom Metazoa; phylum Chordata; class Amphibia; order Anura; family Leptodactylidae; genus Leptodactylus; species Leptodactylus fallax. Next base: position 1,337,556 of record CAMRHE010000186.1, on the reverse strand, counting down.
ATATGTTTTTCACTGGCCCTATTTAGGTTGCTTTTGATAATGTCCCACTTACTTTGTGTTCCCTTTATTGTTACAGTTTATGCAGCTAAACTCCATTCTCAGCTTTTGAAAATTGGCCTCCTTCAAGTTTAGTCTTTTTGTACCCCCTCTACTAAACATCTTTTTAAAGTGTACATGAAAATTTATTATGTTGTGGTCACTATTACATAAATAACCCCCGACCTCCACTATTGACAATCTGTCAGGTTCATTTGTAAAAATTAGGCTAAAATTGCATCGCCTCTTGTTGGGTCATGCTTTTATTACTGACAAAAACCTGTTCCCTTTGTTGGACCTGCAGGCTTCTGCCTCCCAGTTTATATCTGGGTAGTTAAAATCCCCCATAATAATGGCTTCATTATGTTTTGTGGCCTCATTTATTTGTCTTATTAGTAGATTTTCTGCTTCTTACATTATATTTGGGGATTTGTAACAAACCACTAACAGTATTTTATTATTCTTTTTTCCTCCCCTTATTTCCAGTTATAAGGACACCACATATTTATTTTCCTCTTAGATGTCAGAAACACCTTAAGGCAGGATGTTATGTACAAGCAAACCCCTCCCCCCTTTCCTATTAGTACGCTCTTTTCTAAACATACTTTACCCCTGTATATTTACAGCCCAGTCATAGCTAGAGTCCAGCCATGTCTCACTTATCCCCACTATGTCATATTTCTCTTCCAACATTATCACTTCTAATTCCTCCATCTTATTATTGAGACTTCTAGTGTTAGTATACATGCATTTTATGCATGTATACTAACAAATGCTTACTGACTGTTATCACCTCAACCCTCTCTCCATTCTTACATTACATTACCTAGTTCCATGTCTAAGGTTATTTATATTTATATATTTTTATTCACTTTTATATGTAATTATAAGTGCAAATAAAATCACTGTATTTATTTCCACATTGTGTGTTGCATGTTCACCATGGTTTTTCACTTATCATTTGCACTTACTTTTTATTTCTATTTTATGTCACAAGTGTACTAGTTATTCTGGGCAAATGGGACATTTGTGCAGATTTTCATCCAGTTGTGCTATTTATCTGCACACTATATACTCTGTCCTGGGGGGTGGCACCTTCAGGCATGTCCCAGGGTTGTATATGCCACTGCGCAAACACACCTGTATGGGTATCTCATGTATTCTGATTTCTGTCTATGAGTATTGTTCCTATATATATGTGCTGTAAACACACTGTCATTACCAACCCCTGACAAAGCCTGCGTGGAGAAACGCGCGCTGGGGTGCCTAATTCTCCTCTGGTCGGTATTATTTCTAATTTACCATGTGATTTGTGGTATATGTTATCTTGCCACTTTTACTTTTGCCATTTTGATATGGTTATATCTTCAACATAGGCTATTGTCTTTATGGTACATGTTTGCTGTATGCCTGTCTACAGGTTGTATGCACTGGCACTTTTTCATTATTTACAGTATATATACTTTTAGATCACATGACATTATGTTATATGCAGCTTGTACTATACTGCTAATTCATTCATTTTGGCACATTAACATTGTGATCCATGGTACAACTATTTTTACACATATCACCGATTGGAGATTATGCTTTATGTATTTAGGGTTTAGGCAAATCTCCGTTTTATTCTTTTTGTGTGTATTTGCTATTTCTTAGAAATTAATAAACATGGTTTTCTTACTCATTTACGTTGTGTGAGCTTGTTTTGAATATATTTGTACTCACCAACAATTGTTTATGTGATAGACATTTGTTCGCTTGGTTTTTTTTGTGCTTCGGATCTGCGATGTGTCAAACTTGAGCACCAGGAAGGCAACATCAATGACATGGCTGTCTACTAACATCCGCCTCATCTGCCAGCTTAGTAAATTTGTTGAGGTGTGCCAGTTCAGGACTAACCTCCCTGACATTCTTCCTCTACCCCGCTGTTTTCTGTCACCCAGCAAACTGCCCTCTGCTCCTGCACCTCCATGCTACCACCTCCATCTGCAGTTACCACAGCAAGGTCCTGTTCTGTGAGCAACATCTTCACAGATCCCACATAAATTGTATGGAGGATCCTTAAAAATGGACAAAAATGGAACATGACCTATATTCTGATGGTGCGTTACAATGGACTAGAGATGGGTGAATCAGTTTGACCCGAGTATTCCAAATTGTTTGTTTTCTTATGAAATTACCAAAGAAATGGAGCTTCATCTTGGATGAACTAAAATTGTCACCGCATTATACTCTGGGGTCTCTTCTGCATCATGACATCATGATGCTTGGCATGCCCATGTGACCCCCAAACCTATGACGTCACAGAAGAGCGCTGGGTGCCACCAGCAGAGAGATGCATACCGTGAGGACGCCCAAAGAGATAACAGAAAGTGAGTAAGACTAGTTTTTATTTTTTTCACATCCCCTGGGCCACCAGTCATTATACTCTGTAGTCTGGAGAGACCCCAGAGTATAATAATATCACTTCTCATTTTGATATAACTTGCCTTAGAGAACTAGAAATTTGATAGATAGGTTCCTATGAGCCCTAAGGCTGTGCTCACATGGAGTTTTTTGCCAGCGGATTTTGAGGCGGAATCCGCCTCAAAATCCACCTGAAAAAACACCTCCCAAGGATTTCAATGGTAGTCAGTAGCTTTTTTTTTTTACCTCTACCGTTTTTTTTTCCACTAGCGGAAAAAAAAAAGCGACATGACCTATCTTCAGACAGATTCTGCCAGCGGTGTCCGCGGCTCGAGACTCGATCCTGATTAGGCCCATTCATCTGGGCCTAATTAGTAGTGGGATGCCACGAAAGGATGCTGATGCACTGCATCGGCATCCCGTCACGGCAGACTGTGGCGAAAATTCTGACGGTGGAAAATGATTTTCATTTTCCGCTGTGTGAACACATCCTTAGAGTATTCTACACTATGTTTTAAGTCAATTTAAGGTCTGATTCATGCTAAACTTGTTTGACCCGAAACAAATCAGAGACCCGAGCCACCGAACCCAAACTTGAAACCAATCCTGAGTGGTTCGCCCAACTCTACAATGGACCATCAAAATATTGTTCATGTGAATAGCCCCCATTCAAACAAATGGATTGTAATTCAGTCGTGTGATGGCCATTTATAAACGGCTGTCACATAGCCGATATTCACTGTTATAAGGCTATGTTCACGCTTAACTAATGGTTTCATGTGCATGAAGTGTTATTCTTCTCATTACATATAGTGGAATTGCAATGGAGCCTCCAATGTAAATTTTAACAAAGTTTAGCTTATCACCATCAGGAATATACTGCATACTCCATCTTCAATAGTAACTGCATTCACCCTTTAGCTACTATACAGGAGTCTGGTCTCCACTGCAGAGGATCACCAGATTGTTACTTTTAGGATTAGTCCAAGTGTAGGTGACAGCTGACTATAGCAATTCAAGAGAAACTGATGTGTAGCAGTAAGGAAACAGGCAAGAAGAGTATGGAAACAGTGATCCAGCCAGATGTCAGGGTGGGTGGCATTGAGTTATTACAAAAACCAAGCAGAGATCAAACACAGGCAGACAGGTAGTACATAGACAGATGCTTTGGCAGAACATGAGGTGCCTAAGAATAAGGCAGAGACAAGGTCAGGAAACAAGCTGAGGTCCAGCTCAGATAATCAGGATACACAGCGGTAACAAACACTAGCGAGCTAGAAAACCTTTGCACAGGCTCCATCCTGTGCAGGAAGGAATCTTAAATAGCCCACAAGTGCAGGAAATTGACTGGTAGAAGACAGCAAGTTTACATGTTCTCATAGAACCAGTGCACCCTACAGACAAGGACTGTGGCAGAGGGCCCATGACCAGGAGAACAGTGCGGCCAGCAGAGAGGTGCCACCAGCATGTGTGGCCAGGTGGCATTATATACATCTATTGTGTGCAGCTAGCTTTTGGACTGTACCATGTATGCCTTGTGGTGAGAAGAGTATGGTAAAACAGCTTTTCAGCTAGTTACTCTCACTGCAGCAAAATATCTTATGCACAGAACAAATTTAATGTACAAATAAATCTAAAATTAAAATACCATATTGCATTTCAGTGCTATAACCCCTATTACATGTTTAGATAGCAATTTAAGAAGCTCAGTAATTATGACAAGCAGAAAAGTCCTTTTTTTCAAAAAGAATGTAATTCCCATTAGCATAGATGTATAATTACAACAATCATTGCTTAGTAATTTATTTTGTCATATGTAGACATCAGATGTGTGCACCTGCACTATTTTCCTCCAATAATTCCTATTAATACTTTTTTAGTATTACTGGTATCATTCCTGTACAGATATGGCATTTATGTTAGTCATATGTGATCAGATTTCACTTCACCTGTTAGTCACAGAAATAAAAGATGGCCAAGGGTAGTGAAATCAATTCAGCATTGATACAGGTGGAGCCCAACCAATCACCCACTTGTTGAGCTGTGGCCCATCTTCCCTCCACTTATCAGAAGCCTCCTGTCATCATTACCAACAGTCCTCTTGTCCTAGGTACAGGAATCGTTCTCATTTCTTATCATCTATAAAAGTGAACTATAGATTACTAGTTAAATCCCACCACATAAAGTCAGCCATGCACAAAAAATAGCAGGACACTAAAATACAACATCCATACAGTACACATAAAATATTAAAGTGATACTGAAAATACACAAAACACATAATAACCGAACCCATGTACTAAATATATGGAATGGAGACAATAACTAATACAGGAAACATACAGACATATGTAAAGATAGATAAAGCAAACCCAGTATACAGTATATAAAATCATACAGACAGCTCACCAAATACACATACAAAATCTATCATGCAAAGATAAAGCATAATAATAGAATTGGTACTCATTTAGCACACATACCAGACCCAAACAGTATACTTATAGTACCTTAAAAAAAAAGAATCACAGCATTCATACAGCAAAGATACAACCTACTCTGTACAGTATACAAAGACGCAACGGCATGCATTCTTAATATTCTGTGCAGGACAGCAGTGAACAAGAATGCTATATGCACCATGCTAAAGGAAGGGAAAAGGCAAGTCATGTTTTAAGGCTCCATCCAGTAAAATGTATTGGACTGAAAATGCTATACTAAATGCTCTAATAGTGAATCACTGTCCATTTACCCGTTTGTAAATTTGCCCCTATTATATAGAGGCAATGTACATAGCTGAAGTACAAATGTGTACTCACTTACCTGTCCATCCAGAAATATATATCACTACTCAAAGGTAGTCTATGAGCAGCAAATGTGTTAGAAACCTAGTCATAATACTTTGTAGAGGTGATTTTACAGTTTCCAAATACACCTGTTAATTAGCTTCGGAGCCTCATTTCCATATAAATTACAGTTGTATTCATATGAAAATTAGGGGGGGGAGTGCTTTTGGGGGGTGCTTCAGTCTCTGCTCTAGACTCCCAGGCAAAGTACTTCCCCCCATCATTTACCATATGAATAAGACAGTAATTTACATGAAAATGGGTCTTCAAAAATAAATAATGGAGGCATACAGTATTTGGAAACTGTAGAATCATCTCTACAAAGTATTGTCATTAAGTTTATAAGACATTTACTGCTAACAGACTCCCTTTAAAGGGGTTTCCCAGCTCCTAATTGATTTTTTCTTACTGATAACCTATCCACAGGTCCTATCCACATTCCGTCCACAACATAGTGGTGGTTCCAGAGAACTGCAGCGCCGCTCCTATTACTTGAATATTACTGTTGATAGGTCCAAAATCAATTTGGGGCCAGAAAACATCATTACTCTGTTTTTCTAAAAACATGATTTTGTGATAAGTTTATACAAAGGGAAATGCTAACTTTCTTATTTGTGTCAGTGACAACTCAGTTAGTGATGGAGTGTGCATTACAGCCTTATTAAGGCTTTTGCTAGCATGTCATGATATTGTGTTAAAATTTGAGTCATTAACCAAACTTAAGATCAGTTAAGCGTGGACACATCTTTAGTTTCCTGTGCACACATAGTAAGGAATTACTTCTAATTCGTATTGATTTTCAAAATAGTAAAGTAACTCAGTCCTGCCTTTTTATTTGCGACAAAACAAATGGCTGTTTCCATTGAAGTGTTGAGACTGTCATGCTGAAAGCTGGAAAACAGATTTCAGCGGATCCCTGTTCTAACAGTTGGGAGCCCCTGAGTTGATATATATCAAAGATATACCTTATATGCCTGCAATGGGAACTCCACCTTTAAATTGTCACTGTCATTTCAACAAACTTTACATAAATCTGAAGTATAGGCAAATAAAAGCAATTTTGTAGGACGAATAGCCCACTTTATTGATCTCCAGTTTGGTTAAGGAAAGCTATTTCTCATATAACCAATTCAGCACCATCACAACTTCACACTTTCACTACAGGAAAATTCTTGAGATTGGATGCAGCTTACAAGTATAATATATTACACATGTTTATAGAAGTCCATTGAGAAGGGAGGGGAAGTTAACAGGAGCTGAGGGAGAAACACACAGAGAGCAGATTATCCTCTATTTACTGTCAGCAGTGTATGGCAGTTGCTAAAAAATGCTAAATATAATCACATAATGGTCAGAAATAGCATTACTCCTCATAAAAACACATGGCAGCATATTCTCAACTTGAAACAACATGTATCCTTCTTTACCTGTTCTCTTGGCTAGACATTACATTTTAAGCAGCTTTTCTAAAGGCAGCATGATTTTATGGTAAGTTAACACAAAGAAATAAGCTGACTATCCCATATGACTCTACTGATGTGTCCTCAACTGACTAATTTCCAGTTTGGTTAAAAACTCCAATTTATCATAAAACCAATTGAACACAATATTAAAACATTCTAACAAAAACCTTCAAAGGCTGCAGTTAAAAGTGTGGATGCAAATAGTATAGTTGTCATATCCAGGGATGGACAAAGACAGCTAAGGGCTTCTGTGCAAAAACACTTATGGGCCCCTTGTTTTACAATATCTCAGCATAGAGCACCTACCTTACGTCTCTATACCAATCCACCAGTAATCAATAGCCACAAAGTTCATTAGCTTAGGCATGTACCCACAGTTTAAAAGGGTTGTCCACTCTCAGAGCAATATTGAGAGACAAATGTCATTGTTTATATAATAAAAAGTTGTACAATTTTCTAATATGCTTTCTGTATCAATTCTCTTTGCCTGCTTTCATTCATTCTGCTTAATCCCAGTGGATAAAAATCAGTCCATGGTCATATGATATACAGTCTATGGTCATGTGATACGCAGTACATGGTCATGTAATGGACACACAGGTGCACATTTCACTACCAGACAGATGTCTGATTACTGTGCTAGCTGTGCACTAGCAGATTAAGCAGATTACACTATCTGTGCACGTGTGTGCTCATCACATGACCATGGACCGTATATCACATGACCATGGACTGTATATCACGTGACCATAGACTAATTTGTATCCACTGGGAGTAAGTAGAATGAATGACAGCAAGAAGAGATGTAGAAAACTGTGAGAAATTGATACAGAAAGTATATTGGAAAATTGTCCTTTGTATTGGAAAATTGACTTTATTATACAAAAAATAAGATTTGTCTCTCAATATTGGTCTGAAAGTGGCCAACCCCTTTAAAAGATAGTAAAAAGCTGCTGTCAAGGTGATAGTTCCATCATGACCTACTGGGCCTCTGTCCACCCAAAACATGTCCATTTGTGTTAACTGATCATGAGATCATGTTGGTTTTAGTAAAGTTGCTTAACTTGTGATGTACATATTTGGAGTGGTCCAGTTAAGAAAAGACATATCTGTATGGGTCGCCAGCCAATGGAAAGGGTGTGATGTGCTTGTGTTTATTTATTTCTGATTACTTGTAAAACAACAACATATTCTGTTGCGCTTGCCAGCTACTACCCCATATAGGCCTCACAATCTAGATTCCCTATCAATATGTCTTTGGAATGTGGGAGGTAACCCATGCAAGCAAAGGGAGAACAAGCTCCTTATAGATGTTGTCCTTGGTTGGATTCAAACCTGGGAATCCAAGACTACAGTGCTAACCACTCAGCCACCGTGCTGCTTTCCAATTGTGTTGCTGTCATGATATTGTGTTGAATTAGTTTCATGAGAAATTGTAGCGTGGGCATCTGTACATTTTAAATGTTATTAAACATTAAAGATATTTATGAAAAATGTGCCTGGTTTTCTTTAAGCTGATGGTGAGGAATAGAATCAGTCTGTGGTGTCTTCAGCAACATTTCTTGCACAAGTGAATAAGTAATGTTATTGGACCCAAGGGCATATTTCAGACTTGTACGGTAGGTTGTGATATTGATATTCAATATCCACTGCAGAATGAAGCCTCAGTGACATTTTATGTTTTAATGGGAAATATTGCAGTATATTATGTATAATCAAAATAGCTTGACTTATCTACGCATGCAAATGATCTTATACTGCTACATATTTAAGCAATACATTCACCAAGGGAAAATGTGATGTGATTTTTTTTTTTACACTGCTACATTTGTTATCTGCATAGATTTAATCATTCGGAATTCACAATTTCCAATGACTTAAATCTACCGTGTACAATCACTCTGCTGTGATGTGACTATACTATATGTATGCTTACAATTTACAGTAAAAGCATTCATTTGTGTTTTTACTTATACCCATATACATTAAAACGTGCAGAGTAAACTGTCAAACATTATTTTTTGATACATTTTCTTGAAAGGAATAGTCTTACACATTTATAAGGAAAGGAAAAGAGGAAAAAGACAGTGGTAGCGTAGTGCATAAAATAAAATTGAACTTTTATTAAGATTTGCCAAGATTGGCAAAATTAGCCTGAAAAGTAGAGAGAGAAGCCCAGAAAGTGTGGTAGAAAGGCCAAGAAAAGACACTATATGTGGTCTATATGTGCACCTACACATGTGGACAAAATTGTTGGTACCCATCGTTTAATGAAAGAAAAACTCACAATGGTCACAGAAATAACTTGAATCTGACAAAAGTAATAATATATAAAAAATTCTATGAAAATGAACAAATGAAAGTCAGCCATTGCTTTTCAACCATGCTTCAACAGAATTTTTAAAAAAAGAAAACTCATGAAACAGGCCTGGACAGAAATGATGGTTCCCTTAACTTAATATTTTGTTGCACAACGTTTTGAGGCAATCACTGCAATCAAACGATTCCTGTAACTGTCAATGAGACTTCTGCACCTCTCAGCAGGTATTTTGGCCACTCCTCATGAGCAAACTGCTCCAGTTGTCTCAGGTTTGAAGGGTACCTTTTCCAGACGGCATGTTTCAGCTCCTTCCAAAGATGCTCAATAGGATTTAGGTCAGGGCTCATAGAAGGCCACTTCAGAATAGTCCAATGTTTTCCTCTTTGCCATTCTTGGGTGTTTTTAGCTGTGTGTTTTGGGTCATTATCCTGTTGCAAGACCCATGACCTGCGACTTAGACCAAGCTTTCTGACACTGGGCAGCACATTTCTCTCTACAGTCATGGCCAAAAGTTTTGAGAATGACACAAATATTATATTTTCACATGATCTGCTGCCCTCTGGTTTTTATGTGTGTTTGTCAGATGTTTTTATCACATACAGAAATATAATTGCATTCATATTATGAGTAACAGAAGCTTATATTGACAGTTAGAATGAGTTAATGCAGCAAGTCAATATTTGCCGTGTTGACCCTTCTTCTTCAGGACCTCTGCAATTCTCCCTGGCATGCTCTCAATCAACTTCTGGACCAAATCCTGACTGATAGCAGTCCATTCTTGCAGAATCAATGCTTTAATTTTGTCTGAATTTGTTGGTTTTTGTTTGTCCACCCGTCTCTTGATGATTGACCACAAGTTTTCAATGGGATTAAGATCTGGGGAGTTTCCAGGCCATGGACCCAAAATCTCTATGTTTTGTTCCCTGAGCCATTTAGTTATCACCTTTGCTTTATGGCAAGGTGCTCCATCATGCTGGAAAAGGCATTGTTGAGCGCCAAACTGCTCTTGGACGGTTGGGAGAAGTTGCTCTTGGAGGACATTCTGGTACCATTCTTTATTCATGGCTGTGTTTTTAGGCAAGACTGTGAGAGAGCCGATTCCCTTGGCTGAGAAGCAACCCCACACATGAATGGTTTCAGGATGCTTTACAGTTGGCATGAGACAAGACTGGTGGTAGCGCTCACCTCTTCTTCTCCGAATAAGCTGTTTTCCAGATGTTCCAAACAATCGAAAAGGGGATTCATCAGAGAAAATGACTTTACCCCAGTCCTCAGCAGTCCACTCCCTGTACCTTTTGCAGAATATCAGTCTGTCCCTGATGTTTTTTCTGGAGAGAAGTGGCTTCTTTGCTGCCCTCCTTGAGACCAGGCCTTGCTCCAAGAGTCTCCGCCTCACAGTGCGTGCAGATGCACTCACACCTGCCTGCTGCCATTCCTCAGCAAGCTCTGCACTGCTGGTAGCCCGATCCCGCAGCTGAAACACTTTTAAGAGACGGCCCTGCCGCTTGCTGGTCTTTCTTGGGCGCCCTGGAGCCTTTTTGGCACCAATGGAACCTCTCTCCTTGAAGTTCTTGATGATGCGATAGATTGTTGACTGAGGTGCAATCTTTCTAGCTGCAATACTCTTCCCAGTTAGGCCATTTTTGTGCAGTGCAATGATGACTGCACGTGTTTCTTTAGAGATAACCATGGTTAACAGAAGAGAAACAATGATGGCAAGCACCAGCCTCCTTTTAAAGTGTCCAGTGGTGTCATTCTTACTTAATCATGACAGATTGATCTCCAGCCCTGTCCTCATCAACACCCACACTTGTGTTAATGGAGCAATCACTGAAACGATGTTAGGTGGTCCTTTTAAGGCAGGTCTGCAATGATGTTGAAATGTGTTTTGGGGGATAAAGTTCATTTTCTAGGCAAATATTGACTTTGCAAGTAATTGCTGTTAAGCTGATCACTCTTTATAACATTCTGGAGTATATGCAAATTGCCATTAGAAAAACTGAAGCAGTAGACTTTGTAAAAATTAATATTTGTATCATTCTCAAAACTTTTGGCCATGACTGTAGAATCCCTTGTTAGTCTTGAGATTTCATTGTACCCTGCACAGATTCAAGACACCCTGTGCCAGATGCAGCCCCAGAACATAACAGAGCCTCCTCCATGTTTCACAGTAGGGACTGTGCTCTTTTCAAGATATGCTTCATTTTTCCATCTGTGAACATAGAGCTGATATGCCTTTCCAAAAATTTCGATTTTTGTCTCATCTGTCCATAGGACATTCTCCCAGAAGCTTTGTGGCTTGTGAACATGTAGTTTTATATATTTTTACTTTTTTCAGATTCAAGTTATTTCTGTGACCATTGTGGGTTTTTCTTTAATTAAATGAGGGGTACCAATAAATTTGTCCATGTGTTTATGTGTAATTAAATGTGGAGTCAGTACATGTGGCCCAATTGACTGTAAAATTAGATGCAATGAGGTTAAATTCAGGCCTAATTTGGAAGCAGATCCACAATGTTTCACTGTGATGCCCAGCCACATTGATACTATGTAACAGTTGAGCAAACAGAGACAGCTGTTATAAATAAGGCAATCCACTGTGTCATAACAAACCACGCAGCATATAGTCAATGCTGTATAGCAGTGGGTATGGCAGTATACGGTGTAATCAATACAACAGTCATGTAGTACTATGGGCCAGACTTAAGCAAGTAGCAACCACACTGATTGGGAGACTGTGGTGCCCACAATGATATGCACACCACAGTCCTCCCTGAACTGCCGTCAGGACTACTTAGGAGGCAGCAGTGGGCATGGTAATCTACATGTCGTAGTTCATCTGAGGCTGTAACGAGGTAAGGAGCTCCTTTGGCCTGGGTCTTGCTGGCCAAATCCACTGTGGCAGTGACACAGTCCAGCAAACACTGTGTGAGCGCAGATGTTAGAGTAAGTGGGACCTTTCCTGCTCTGTAACTGGAATTTTCTTACTCTACCGCTAACTAGTATGGTGTGGGTCCTCAATATGGAACAGACCAAGCAGAAAATAGAACCAACCAGGGCAGATGAAGAGGGGCCCAGATGGAGTACTGTTACCTAACCCTGGGACATCCTCTCCTTAACTACCCAACATGTATTTCACTGGCAAGCTTTACGGCTTCTTCTAGGGGTGTGGACCCGGCCTACCAGGATGCCTTATGCAGTATAAAGTAGGAAGGATCAGAAAAACCAGCATAGTTACACTGATAGCTGAACACTACATATGCAGATAAACATAAAATTAAAGTATTACAATAAAATAGAGGTTTTCAATCATGAAGTAAACAACCAAAATTAAAAGTGTCATTTAGACCCAGTGCTTTAATAGTACTTAATGGAAAAATCCACCAGTTTTCTGCTTTTAATAATAGATTGTCCAGATTGCCACCTCTAATATCCGTTTGTAAAAGTCACACCACATCCTGATAGCATCTTGTAATGAAGATTATGCCTTTGTTTGAAGTGGGGGAGGTTGGAATTCTTTGCGCTACTTTTGCTTCTCTTTCCAAAAATAAATAGTTTTTTAATGCTATTGATGTTTTCACAAAGTCTCACCTTTAACTGCCGGCGTGTCTTGCCCATATAAAATAGATGACATGGGCAGCGTAACACATAAATAACTGCTTTCATAGAGCAGGTTATATGTTCTTGGATTTTATGTGACGGTCCATATGTATCCTTAAATTCTGATTTCTTCTTTAGAACCTGACATGTGGTACAGATGCCAAAAGGAAAATCTTGTGGCAAACCCACAAGATACTGCATAAATGAATGATAGATGTAAGTCTAACTTTTGGGACACTCACTTGTTGGAAAAATGAGTGATTCACAGCAGTTACCTTCCTCCGATAATTTACTGGAAAAGCTCTTTCCATTAGTTTCACAGAAGTGTTTTCAGATTATAGGGGAAAGTGAATGTTGTGAATCTGTGACAGAATTTGAGACCTACATGAGACAATTGTGATATATCCTATCAGAAAATAAAGTGCATACTGCATACACTATATATCACGTATACAGTATGTATACTTAAATTAGAAAGTAAGGTATTCCCCTCTCCCCATCTATGACCGACAGGAAGTAAAAGCCGTGTATCTGGTACCTCACAGTCAGTCAGTAAAAAGCTTTAGGCGTGGAATCTTGCAAGTAGTAAGAAGAAGACCTCAATCTTTTCTCCACTTAAGGCTGAATATCTACACCTGCCTTTCCAGAATTCATTGTGCCTATGATGCATAGTTGGGGATGGGTGGTTACTAGTAATCAGTGATCATCATAAGAGCTGAATTTTAGCCCTGAAACAAACATGTCTTTCTGTAGGCTCTCTAGCCTGAGGTATACAGATGACAATTTTTTAAAAATTATTTTTAGTTTTGTGTTAATGGTAAACATTTTTATATCTTATTTGATGGTATACAATAAACCTGAGTGTCAGAAGATTCCTTTTTCAGTGATATGCTCTTGATTTTTAGTTAGGAACTCGCAATGCATGTGGAAAATTGATGTTATAGTTTTTATGCTTGCAGGGCACTGGTACTAGTGGGGTCAAAACAAACTTCATAGCACATAACATGAAGATAGAAACTTGGAGAAAATTTTATAACTAACAACAAGTGTTGTCTCCAAATCTATCATAGTGAAACCCTCTACTAATCATGCTCTTACTACCAACAAATGGCAATAATCCAAGAAAGAAAAGTAAGAAAGCACTCAAAATAAAAAAGGAATTTTATTGAAGTACAAAAACAGTATATATATATATATAAAAAAAAAAAAAAAAAAAAAAAAAAAAAAAAACACACACGACAGAAACAAAAGTACTAATACCTATGTCAGCATATGTAACATGAAAGAGGCAGAGGCTGAACAGTATAAATAAATATGAGGGGGATATCATACAACCATGCATAAAGTATATAGCAGTATATATAAATGCAAGGGGTACTAATGGTTAGTAAAGAGCAAGTGCATATATAGAACCCCTATATATAGATACCCAATGTATCACACTATACATGTATTTTGCAAAGTAAATTACATGGTATAAGATCTAAACATACCCATGACATAAATGCCGCTGCCTGCTGACAAAACCCATGAGAGGCAGAGGCTAAGTAATATGAATAAATATGAGGGAGATAACATACACCCATGCATAAAGTATTTAGCAGTGTATAAATACAGAGGGTACTAATGGTTAATACAAAGCAAGTGCATATATAAAACCCCTATATAAATGCCCAACGTAGCACACTATACATGTATTTTGCAAAGTAAGTTACATGGTATAAGATCCAAACATACCCATGACACAAATGCCGCTGCCTGCTGACAAAACCCAACGCACATTTTGGCACACAAAGCCTTCATCTGGGGGTGGTGTCAGTAGAGCACACCAGGAGCTTATATAAGCAGTATAATCAAGGCCAAACTTTAGAACTGGTGTGTTGCTACAAATCTCCATACCAATAGCAATACATAGAAGCCATCCTGAAGTTACCTGATTATAATGGAGCATGCCCAGGCCATCAGTACCTCTTAAAACCACGTGACCATGTCCGCACGCGCTGACGTGGGTGGGAATCACAACGTGATGACGTCATAGTCACGAGTCCCAGCCACGCCTCGCGATATTGCAGATAGGACACACGGGAAAGGGGCAAGAGAGCCAGGCATGCGCACAGCAGGTTAGATGAATAAATGAAATACTACAAGAGGCATGGAGAGTCGCAGCAGACCAAAAATATATATCGCTACAGTTACAGGAATAAATAAATACATCCGAAGACCCATAAATATAAAAACTATATATAAAATAACGATGAACACACAAATAGTGCCATAGTTGTGAAAGAGAGGTTGGAAAGGACCAAAAATATGTCCTCTAAAACAAATGCATGTAAAAAGTGACATGTGCAAAAAGTGACATGTGCAAAAAGTGACATGTGCAAAAAGCAATAAGTACTAAACAAAATCATGGCTGAAAATTATATAATTGTAGGCAAAACAAATGCGATAAAAATATGCAAATAAGTGAAAAAATAAATAAATAAATAAATAAAAATAAAAAAAAATTTATAAAAAAAAAAATAAAACATTTTGGTTATTGATAACTGGTGTACACAGTCAAAAGGTCCATCGAATTTGATAGATTCAAAATAGATTTTTTGGATGTCAATCTATATAGAGATAATTATGATATGCTGCAAACGGAAATTTTTAGAAAAGAAACGGCAGTTAATTCTTTGTTACTCGCTTCTTCGTCTCACCCTTTTCAGACAATTAACGCGGTCCCTATAGGTCAGTTTTTACATGTTAGAAGGATCTGCTCTACAGATGAAAAATTTGAATGTTATGCCCATGATTTGAAACAGCGATTTACTAATAGAGGTTATAGCCAAAGGCAAATCAATCGTGCCTATCTAAGAGCGAAAAGTACGCCACGTTCAGATTTGATACATAACAGTCGTAGAGAATCTAAATCAAATCAGGTACGTTATATAACTCAATTCCATTCTCATTGGAAGGAAATGCAGAAAGCTTTATCCAAATTCTGGCCTATCTTACAGGGTGATACTGTTATTGGACAATATATTCCTTCATTCCCAAGCATTGTCTCCCGTACATCCAGGAACCTGAAAGATCTACTTGTTAAGAGTCACTATGAGGTGAGACATCAAGGGATTTTTGGAGCTAGAGGCCCTAGTAAAGGTTGTGTTCCCTGTGGACGTTGTGTGGCATGTCCTAACATTCAAAGAGCTACTAATTTTTGTAATGCACAAGACAATAAGATATTTCAAATTCAACATCACATAACGTGTAACACATAACGTGTAATACACGTTATGTTATCTATTATGCTACTTGCCCGTGCTCGCTGATTTATATCGGTCTTACATCCAGACAACTCAAGATACGAGTTAGGGAACACGTACGACATATTTTGGCTACCAAAAATAACATAGAACATGATAAATTTAAGCCAATTGCTAAACATTTTGCACAATATCATGATAGCAATCCGACATTACTACAAGTACGTGGCATTGATTGTATCCCAATAAATATACGAGGAGGTGGACTGAAATCACGATTAGCTCAATGTGAGGCTAAATGGATTTGGACTTTAGGGACCCTTTCCCCTGCGGGTTTAAATGAGACTCTTAACTTTGGGGTATTCTTGTGATCTTTATTGCCTGGACCTAGTAACCCCTTTATATACTCTGTATTCTTTTGTTTTGTGGTAGTGGGGTTGCCTTTTATTTATTGCTTGCTTTTATTCATTTTGTTTTTTGTTTTGTCTATTTAGTTGTCATCCATGGCCTTTTTCTGACTGGATTACATTGATACAGTTCAGGATATCTTTTATGGATCGATAGACCTTTTGACTGTGTACACCAGTTATCAATAACAAATTTTTTTTTTAATAAATTTTTTTTTTTTTCACTTATTTGCATATTTTTAGCGCATTTGTTTTGCCTACAATTATATAATTTTCAGCCATGATTTTGTTTAGTACTTATTGCTTTTTGCACATGTCACTTTTTGCACATGTCACTTTTTACATGCATTTGTTTTAGAGGACATATTTTTGGTCCTTTCCAACCTCTCTTTCACAACTATGGCACTATTTGTGTGTTCATCGTTATTTTATATATAGTTTTTATATTTATGGGTCTTCAGATGTATTTATTTATTCCTGTAACTGTAGCGATATATATTTTTGGTCTGCTGCGACTCTCCATGCCTTTTGTAGTATTTCATTTATTCATCTAACCTGCTGTGCGCATGCCTGGCTCTCTTGCCCCTTTCCCGTGTGTCCTATTCGCAATATCGCGAGGCGTGGCTGGGACTCGTGACTATGACGTCATCACGTTGTGATTCCCACCCACGTCAGCGCGTGCGGACATGCTCACGTGGTTGTAAGAGGTACTGATGGCCTGGGCATGCTTCATTATAATCAGGTAACTTCAGGATGGCTTCTATGTATTGCTATTGGTATGGAGATTTGTAGCAACACACCAGTTCTAAAGTTTGTCCTTGATTATACTGCTTATATAAGCTCCTGGTTTGCTCTACTGAAACCACCCCCAGACGAAGGCTTTGTGTGCCGAAATGTGCGGTGGGTTTTGTCAGCAGGCAGTGGCATTTGTGTCATGGGTATGTTTGGATCTTATACCATGTAACTTACTTTGCAAAATACATGTATAGTGTGCTACATTGGGCATTTATATAGGGGTTTTATATATGCACTTGCTTTGTATTAACCATTAGTACCCTCTGTATTTATACACTGCTATATACTTTATGCATGGGTGTATGTTATCTCCCTCATATTTATTCATATTACTTATCCTCTGCCTCTCTCATGGGTTTGGTCAGCAGGCAGCGGCATTTGTCACGGGTATGTTTAGATCTTATACCATGTAATTTACTTTGCAAAATACATGTATAGTGTGATACATTGGGTATCTATATATAGGGGTTCTATATATGCACTTGCTCTTTACTAACCATTAGTACCCCTTGCATTTATATATACTGCTATATACTTTATGCATAGTTGTATGATATCCCCCTCCTATTTATTTATACTGTTCAGCCTCTGCCTCTTTCATGTTACATATGCTGACATAGATATTTGTACTGTTGTTTCTGTCTTGTATTTTTATACTGTTTTTGTACTTCAATAAAATTCCTTTTGTATTTTTTTTATTATTTTGAGTGCTTTCTTACCTTTCTTTCTTGGATTATTACTAGTGGGGTCAGTGGCGTAAGTACCCGGGGTATCAGCCGTAGCAACTTCCACAGGGCCTGGGACCTTAGTGGGCCCAGCGGGCCCCTGATGATTTTTTTTTTGTTTTTTTTTTTTTTTTTTTTTTCATAGGCCTTTACCTGCTTGAGTAACCCCAGCAGATAATGGGCCCAATTTACTTACCGATCACTGCTCACAGCTGCCTCCAATTCCGCTTCTGCATCCCATATCATGTCGCTGGGGCCCCTGGAGGGCAGAAGGGGAAGCAATTGTGGCTGTGAGCAGGAGTGGGGATCGGTAAGTGAATGCTATGCTGTGGGGGGGGGGGGGGGAGTCTTTGCTAGTTACTCCCCTGAGTGGGGTGCAGATATGAAGATGCTGGATAGCCCGCCTAATCTAACAATATGGGCATGAATAAGAGGTTGTTTCTTGGCATCCACCCCACTCAGGGATTGTAGGTGTCTGAGTGTTTGCCTTATTAGCATTTTTCACCAGAGCTGTTTGTCACATATTGCATTCTGCACAGAGCCATATCTCATCTGGTATCAAGAAAGAGTGGCCTTTTTCACTGATCTGTTTTTATACAAAGTCCTTTTTTAGTGAAATGATAAGGAGGAGGAGATTGCTGTGGCTAATCTCAGGCTGGAGTGAACCCCAGAATTATTTCCAGCTGGACTACCTGAGCAGGTGGGTTCAGATGAGAGTAAAGAGATTGTGAAGGGGTGGAGGGGATTCTGTCTGCCCTGGAGATGACGAACGTGGAGGAACTGCCAACACCTAAATACAGCAGTGCATCAGAGCCTATAGGAATATGCCCAAGGGAGGTCAGTGGTCTGACAATCCACAGCTCCATGAAGAAAAAGATGGCCTGACTGCTGTATATGGGGATTGTGTCCTAGTGGATTATAACAGCTACATCAGGGTCCCATTCGTTGTCGGTGATCCCTGTCACATTAGGAACATCAGAGCAGTCACACTAATAGTCTCAATAAAAGTCACAATAATAGGTAGTGGTCAGTCTTCCACCTTACTGGACAAACACCCGATAGTAACAATGGCAAAGTGATACCTGGTTGTTGCTCACACTAACTTACATCCTAGAATGGGCCATAAGACCTGTGATGTCATGACACTTGGTGTGTGCCCATGTCACCATTGAGGCCCAATCACAGGCCTCAGAAGTGACCATGAGCGCATGACATCACCAAGGAGGCAGATACAGACGCTGCAAGGAGACCCAAAAGAGGTAATGGAAGGTTATGAATGTTTTTTTTTTTTTTTTTTACACCTCCCCTGGACCTCCACCTATTGGACTCTGGAGTCTGACGAGAGCCCAGAGTATAATAATGTCACTTTCACTTTGAATTAACTTTGGCTGTGTTTACTTTTGAGAGCTAGAACTTGGATAGATTTCTAGTAACCCTGAGAGTGTTCTACCATATGTTTTAAGCCATTTTAAGGTGTGGTTCATACCAAACTTGTTCTACCTAAAACAAATCTTGGACTCGAGGCACCCAAAATGAAACAAATCCTGAGAGGTTCGCCTATCTCTAGTTAGTACTGTGTAGGCTGTGTGGTTCTGCAGTTCCGGTCAAATGGTGGTTAGAGTAGTCCCCATTAAACCAGCAGTGACTGAGTTGACTCTGAGGAAAAGATTGTAGTCAGGTAGCCGAGAACTGTCTAGGGCAGAAACAGTGAGACACACCTGCACTGTCTGACAGCTGAACTAACTGTATGCGGAGCTGGTAGCATAGAAATAAGTGCCTGGCTTACCTGTGTCCAGTGCAAACATACTTATTGTTCATCTTAGTGTTCAGGTTCATTCTCATAGGCCAAATCATCACCTTCATAGGCTATGTGTGAATCAGGTGATAAGGAAAAAGTTCATAGTGACAAGTGATCAGCTTTAAAGTCAGCTTTCCTCCTCCGTATCCTCGCTTGCCCACTAGGGCAGCATGGTGGCTCAGTGTTAGCACTGTTGCCTTGATATGCTGGAGTCCTTCTTCTGCTTCTGCTAGGCCTTTGGTTTCCATCATTGAGTCAGAGCCTGTGCCTATCACAGATATAATTCTGGTGGGCCAGTTTGACTATAGGCTTTTTATTGGCTATAAAAATATTCCAGAGTCAGGGATACTGATTGGTAATCTTAATAAGAGAAATATTTGCTTGATTTTTTGTAGCCCTTTCAACATTATTATGAGTGGTTAATATAAAGAAAAAAAAAATTAAAGACCCTTTACTAAATGTGTAGTTTTCTACTTTTCAATTATATCAACTTTTCAGAAATGAATAGTACAAGTGAATATAAAAAACTTTATACTATATCTTACTTAAGAATTATCTCCATTTATCAAGCAAAGTTACTTGTGACATGGAGAGGGGATATGAGGAGGCTGCTGGAAAAGGCACACTCATAACTGCACCCTGTTACTCTGTGAGTGATGGAATTCTTCTGACACTACTACATCTTCAAGATAAGACCCTACTACTAACTCCATCATAGTGCTCAGCTCTTTACAGATATCTGTGTCTTTGGAGTGTGGGAGGAAATTCATGCAAACACAGGAAAAACATACAAACGCCATGCAGTTGTTGTCCTTGACTGGATTCAAAAGCAGGACTCCAGAGTATCAAGGCAACAGTGCTAACCACTGAGCCGCCATGCTGCCCTAGTGGGCAAGCGAGGATACGGAGGAGGAGAGCAGCTAAATAAGTGGAGATGTCAACAAATTTCCTTCATATTACATGGTTTCTTATATTGATGTGTACTATTCATTTATGAAAACTGGTTTTATAATTGTAGGTACACTTTAATTTTCCAAATTCCATGAACCAAGTTTCAATTCAAATATATATATATTCAATGTATAGTCTGCATTGCCTTGTGCAGTATTTTATTCAGTCTTTTAGATACATGAAGGTCATATACACAGAGGGAACCTGAAGTACTACATTTAGCAATAACAACATTTCAAGAAAATACATATTGAATTGCAAAAAAATTTCCTATATGTCTTTCTGATCTTACGGACAATCAATCTGGATAATCTTCTGTCATAAATCTATCATTTGAGGCTTTTATTAGGGTATTTATCAAAGTGAAATTATTAACATCACAGTAATTTATATGTTAAATTTGCTGACTCTTGCTGCTCAGTACATTTCAATAACCTATAATTTTGTTTGGTTGCTTCTTAAGGAAACTTGAAGACCATCATTTTTCTTAACATGAAGGTATTTAGTATTGTATTATGGAGGAAAGGCCTTGTTCATTTTTCACTGAATGCATAAACCGATTCAGTCAATCTCCAGAAAAGAAAAAGCAGGCAATACAGTAATCCACTATGTTTCTGTTGTGGTTAAGCTAATAATATAGCTACCATATGTCCATCAGACTTAATCCTGTGATATGTGTGGGAAGCTGCAAATACTGTTCAGTTTCTAAGGCCTGGGAAGTGGAAGTTTAATATTTAATTCACACATTTTTTACATATAAACCAAAATGTATATAGATTGATAAATAAGAGCACATGGTTCTAGTCAGCAGATTAGTAGTAAAATAGATTTATAATTCTTTCATCATTGTCTTGCTTACGTTTGGACCGTGATTTCTTTTCAGTATAACGTCTTAAAGGCATGGTTTTAAGTATTACATTGAAAGTGTTACATTTTCATGTAGCCTTTCACAATGTACTGATTTTTGGTAATAGGAGTCCAGAAGAATTCAACTTGCTGAATGCAATTGGACTAGTTCCAGATAACCACATAGTGTGGGCTAAGTGTTAGGCCTAAAAATAAAGATTCATCTTCACCTTTGATGTTCCTTGCTCCAGATTTACTTGGACTCTTTAGTGTAAAAATCAAATATCAAATAATCAAAATAGATTTAAGAAGCAACAATATTTCAAGTAAAAGACAGAAAGCATTTACCTAGACTGCAGACTGACTAACTGCTGCATTTCTACTAGACTGTGGAATAACTGCAGCATTTCCACTAGACTGTGGACTGAAAACCACAGCATTTACATTAGCCTGTAGACTGACTAATTGCAGCATTTCCACTACACTGTGTACTGACTGACTGTAGTAGCATTTATTCTAGACCTGGGACGGACGGACTGACTACAGCGTTTATACTACTCTGTGGACTGACCAGAGGCAGCATTACGCTACACTATGGACTGAACAATGGTGTTTATGCTAGACTGTTGTCTGACTGCCGGCAGCTTTTATGGTAGATTGTGGGATAGAGACTGGTGAATCTTGTGAGACAGTTTTCAATATTTTAAGGTTTGCCCATCAATTTAGTTTCAGAATAAATTGATTGGAGTTTAGTGGTCCCCTAGGACAGTGGTCCCGCCAGCACGCCCCGGTGTACAGCACTGTTTGCTGTTAACCCTGCCCCCATATAACCAAAGCCCCACCCCTGCTCCCTCCCCTACCCCCCCTGCCGGGCCGTGGCAAAAAAAAGGTTGGGGACCGCTGCCCTAGGACCTTTGAAATAGCCAAAGATATTGTAAGATAACAGAAAAGGACCGCAATGGGGGGAAGGGGTACTGTGAGGAAGTACAAGATAGTTGAGGGAAGTTAAGTATCAGTGTTTATTATTTTACCGCACCTTCTCCAGGCCTATTCTTATTAAAGTGATTTGCAGGTGGAGAACTCCAAAATATTTCGGATTCAGCCAAACCCAATATTTTTGGAAAATTTGTAATGAACCAAGCTCATTTCTAACCGCATTGATCATTTCTAGTGTAAACTGACTGGCATAAGACTGAGGACAGAGGTTTATTTTTTCCCTGTATTATCTGAGTTGTTGTTTGGGAGAAGGTATTGTGAGGAACCTTTCTTTTGTACCCGTGACCATGATATCTAAGGGGTTTCTGCTAATTTACTGCCCACATTGGTTCCCCCCCCGTGGCGAGATCAGAAGGTGCCAATATGTATTTTTGGGAGCCGAGGTCTGACCAGTGACCCCAGGCTGCCAGGACCTCATATACCTGATATAAACAGCAGTTTATACCCACTTGTATGACCCTGTTTTACCCAGGATAATATACTTAAAGGGATATTCCCACGAACATAACCATTTTTAAATTTGTAGATAATTAAAAGTTAAACATTTTTGCAAATATAAGTAATTAAACATTTTGCAGAGTTTTAAAGATTTTCTCTTGTGGTCACAAGTTGTTGTCTTGATCGGTTGCCAATGGATACGACCATGAATGCAGGACCTTTCTAAGCTCAGAAAATCAGCCATAACTTCCTTTTTGTGGCAGAGATATCTTCTAATACATGTAATGTTCCTGCCTGATAACCCAGCTACAATAAGAAAATCATGGCTGTGTTCCTGAAAAGTCCCAGACCATAGAAAGTTTCTGCATTTGTGGTCGTATCCATTGGCAACCGATCAGTAAAACAGATTGTCACTACTAAGATAGTTAGAGAAAATCTTTAAAACTCTGCAGAATTTTTAACTACTTATATTTGCAAAAATGTTTAACTTTTACTGATCTACAAATATAGATATGATTATGTTCATGGGAATACCCCTTTAATGTCATATGTGGGTATAAATTGATAGTTGGGCAAACAGCCAGGTACAGAAGGGAAGGAGTACTACTTGGTTTTTGTAGCACATATTTAGACAGTTTGGTTTTCCGATGCCATACCACTTTTACAGAGCTCCTGAAATGGCAGTTAAGTGGAAACCCCTGACTCATGACCCCATTTTGGAAACTACACCTCTAAAGGAATTTATCCAGGGATACAGTGAGCATTTTTAACCCGCAAGTGTTGCAATAATGTATTTTCCAGAAATGAATACGCAGATGATGATTAAAGGAGAAACACCTCTCCTGCTACAGAACATCATAATACACAACTCTACTTCTGCAGAATATTACAATACACAATTCAACTGCTGTTCTTGGTGCACTCCTCAACTGCTGCAAAACTGCATATGAAATACAATTTATTAGTTCCCCTCAAAGTATTTATCTACAGTAGCTGTAGTAACAGTGAAAAAAAGGAAAGTTTTGCTAGAAAAATCCACTGTGGAATCTTAGCTGGCCATACACATTAGATTTTAAACTGCTGAAGTGGCAGATTTTGGACTGTCCTCTGTTGTTCGTACATAAACCTGTGACAGTTTGTCCCATACAGCCAACCATCAACTAAAGTTGATCAGAATCAAAATCTGTTGTATTGAATTTTTTTGTCCTCTGTCAGCAAGATCTATTATGTATGGGCTATACTGACATACCTGTGGGAGATTTTTGTATTGTGGCCATGTGTTTGTACTACTAACACACCCACCAACTGCTTCATTAACATTACATGACTTTCATCTGTTAATTTTCTGGGTTAGTCGAACACTCATTGGAATGTTTGTGGTTGTTCATGTGTTTGGGACAGTTGGCCGTACAACCAGACAGCCATATTTCATTTAAGATGCGAGATGGCAGTCTAAAATCTAATGTGCATGGCCAGCTTTAGGCCAGGGCTACACTGTGACTTTTTGTAGCGATACTAATTGATTTTAATTGATTAGTTTGTTTGACAACTGCAACCATGAGATTGAACTGCAGGTGTAGCTCAATAGTTAAAATCAATTAGTAGTGCTACAAAAAGTTGCAGTGTAGCCCTGGCCTTAGCCTTTGGATGGATCTGTTATGCTTTAAGTTGCAGTACAGTCAACCACAATAGAAACATTTTTGGATAGACCAAATATTAACAAAATTGCAGATGAAAGTAAGATTTTGTCATAAGAAAATGGTCTATAACAGCTTCATAATACACCAGAAACATCTATAAGAGGTAGAAGAGTAAGAGAAAAAAATCCCAATGCCCAAATCTCTAAGTTAGCCAGTTCTGTTGGTAATGTACTACAATTCTTTAGTCTTTGGTACCAGAATTACGGTTGCTGCTTTCAGTGATTTATTTTGTAAATTTAAACAGTAAAATTGATTATGTAAATGAGACAGTACTAGTTTAACTAGCTGTGTCCAGCAGAGGGTAGCATAGCTCTCCTGCACAGTACAGTGGAGTTCAGTTGACAAGGTGACTGAGGTAGCTGCTCTGTAATTGACAGAACTGTCAATAGGGGTCTGTCAGCTTTTCTTCAGTGCTGTTTGGCTGGATAGATTCATGTGAGCACTAGAAACTTTGCAAAATAACTAAAACCTTATTTCATTGGTTCATCATATTGCAATTCTAAGCAGTGTTAATAATGGATGTTTTCATCTTAATTTCCATAAGAAGGTAAGTACCAGGGCACAGTGTATGTGTATGAAAAATTTGGTACATACAGTATGTGAATCTACTTAACTGATCTCCAGCTTAGTTAACTAATGCAATTTCTTATTAAACAAATTCAACACAGTGCAATTCACACCTTACCCACTCCACACACTGGCCATACATAGACACAAATAGGATAGTTACAGATAGTTGTGTTAAAGGGATTAAAGGATAATGGATACTGATGAATATGAGTAGAGCTGCAGTGCTATATAGAGCTTCTAGCTCTAAACACTGCAGCTGTGGTGCCAGATAACTGCAGCTCTGCTTCCATTCACTTGAATAGGAGCACAACTGTTTCCATCTGTATGCCTCGTATATGGCTTACAGCAGCCTAATCAGCTGATCAGTGCAGGGCCCAGAACGCCACCTATCTGATACTATCCTGTGGATAGGTCATCTGTATTCATTACCCTTGTGTATACCCTTCCAATAACCCTTTTTACTTATCAAGAGGTCATGTTGCTTTTAGAAAAGTTGCTTAACTTGTGCCACACATACTGTATCTGGACACGTCCAGGCAAGAGGAGAGATTACTGTATAGACACATCCATGTCCCTAGACATAGCCATGGCATCCAGAGTAAAAACATCTTCCATATACAGTATATTTCCATCTGCATTCAGCACTGGGAAATAGAATACCATTGAGAAAGGGCTTGTATTACTCTGCATTAATTTCTTTCTTATTTTACGACTAGACAGTTATGTTTAATGTTCAGAACTACTTGAAATTTAATCTAATTATTTGCTTCTTTAGTATGGTACTTGGAAGGTTTCATTTGAAACACACATCAAGTGTTATGCTTTTTCATGAATGTATGGGAGCTTTGTTCTCCTTCAGAATTTCTTTTATCTAAATGTGTCTGCTGTTTCGATGGGGTGGGAATTCTCAGACCACACACAATATCTAAGGCAAATGACTCTGTTGGCATCTGGATGATAATTTCACATGGAGATAATAAGAAAGTTGCTATGATTGGATGTCTATTGATATGTATAATATTACTCCACAGGTTTCTGCTTGTAGACATTTCCCTTTCTGATATAATGTTATCCATATATTGTTTTTGACATGTGTTTTGACAGACACTGCAGTTATTTCAGATCTGGTAATTTTTCTAGTGTAAAGATATGTCCTTCCTTGCCATTCCTTTTGACTGGATAATTCTAGATATGTGTCAAGAGATGAGCAGCTTTTAACAAGATATCACAGGTTGATATGCTGTCTATCCTATAAGTGAAACCAAAAGATCCAGTACTATGACATATCATAAATTCTGGAGTTAACTGAAGTCTCTTTAAAAGAACATAAAGCAAGTCATAATTACATAGTTAGTGGGCTGAAAAAGACTTAGGTCCATCAAGTTGAACTATTTTATACTTAGAAACCCAACTTTCTCAAGAGGAAGGCAATAACCACTATTTAACAACTTCCATACCGCCCATAGACTATATACGTCCAAGGGGTGGTTGCCTTGTTCTGCAAGGACGTGCCAGTACGTCCAAGCAGAATTCTGCAGCTGCACAAAATCATGCAGCTACTGAAACTGGGAGTCAGCTGTAACTTCAGCCGGAGCTCCCAGAGAGAAGACAGGGAAGGTTTATTACCTTCCCTGCCTGCTTTCCCGATCGCTGTGTATACAGCGCTCAATGAGCGCTGTATACACAGCTATGGGTGCCGCCATGATGCGGCTACTCTCTGACCCAGCGGTCATGTGATCCGCCGGGATCAGCGTGTGTTAGAGCTGCTGGGTCCTACAGAACCCAGATCAGCTCTATAGTAGGTGCAGGAGGCTGTATTCCTCCTGCAACTGGGGCTAAATGTACCAGCCAGGGTTACAGGGGAAATCAGCCTCCCCCACAACAAAATAAACAATAACACACCCTTATTAAAGGTTATAGTCCCACCCCAATGACACCATACAAAATAAAAATTACCGTAATGGAGAGTAAAAACTATTTTTTAAAAGCTTTTAGTAGCACTTTGTGTTGTGAAATAAAAAAAAAAATGAAAAGTGAAAAACAGACACGTTTTCCCGGATATAAAAAAAATTAAAACACATGCAAAAATAAAAACAACATAAAAATAAAGCCCTGTGTGTCACTGAAAAGACATAGAAATTAGTTGAATAACGCAAATGATAAAAATGTTACAGCCCTCAAAACTGCACATACAAAAAAACCCAAAAATGTGTCTGGTCTGGAAGGGGGATAAAGCATCGGGTATGGAAGTGGTACCAATTCCCAATTCACCATAACATGGAAACAAAATTTTCTTGACTCCTTTGCAATTGAACAGTCTGAATAAAAATAAAAAACCAACCAAAGGAACATAAACTGTAAGAGGGTCAAGCTCAACAAGGAATGTTTAGCCCTGATGGATTCTCACCTGTTGTAGTTGTGTGGGACCACAACAACCAAAAAAGCATCAAATCACAATGGGTAGAAGGTGTTTGCAGCAGGGTTCTAGTCCTTCCATCCAGCAGTGGAATCCAGACAAGAAGTTATGCAGTAATTTCTCCGGACAATATTGACCATTCAGAGGGTAAAAAGAAGGGACCTGCACTCACCAGGAGTGTTGTCTCCCTCATGAACATGTGTATATAAAGCTGTCTGTATGTTTATATGTTTACCCTCCATTGTATGTACTTGAAGAAGGGGTATATTTCCCTGAAACACTTGTGTGTGTATGGATTTAAATAAAGAACACTTGTTCGGACATTTCTGGTGAGAGCAGGTTTCTTTTTACCCTCTTGGATGGTCAATATTGTCCTGAGAAATTATTGCAATCAAACAGATCCCTGGATTAGTACTCTACAACGTACATTAGTATAAGTAGACCTAAATATTGTCATTTACAATGCAGATATCTAGCCCTTTCCACACTAATTTTATAGTTCGAACAGTAAAGTAATGTTACTTCAAACTTTAATGTGATGAAATTGCACCTACTTCAACCGTAAGTAGTGACCCCGGGGCGCTTGATATCAGCCCGAAGAGGCCTGAAGAGAGCACTGAGGAGCGGTGAGGCAAGATGAGTATAAGTGTTTGTTTTCCCTGACCTCCACTGGATCTCTACTTATTATACACTGGGGTCTTAGGAGACCCCAGAGTATAATAATGTTTTGTGGGTGAAGAAAAGCAAAAGTTTCATCTACAGGCAAACCCGAAACTTTTGGAAATCAGGTTCTAAACTCATCAGTTCACCCATCCTGATCCAGGATTTTTGAATGGCTTAGATAGACCATAAATATATGATTAATGGCGGGCCAGGTTGCTTCAGATTCCTGTACTATGGAGCTGAAAGCAGTTGGCTCTTTGCCTTCTATAGCGATCAGACTCCATTAATGTAGGATAGGCTATATAAATGCATGACCTAGAAAACCCCTTTAACATTTTTTAACCACTTCAAGACTGATTTTCCCTTGTTCAGGACCACACACATTCTTGTTTTTTTTCATATATTTTGAAGGGTTTAACCCTTTAGCGACACAGGGCGTAATAGTACGTCCTGCGTCACATAAAAGTATAA
This sequence comes from Leptodactylus fallax, assembly GCA_947044405.1. Lineage (NCBI taxonomy): Eukaryota > Metazoa > Chordata > Amphibia > Anura > Leptodactylidae > Leptodactylus > Leptodactylus fallax. The sequence goes on along the minus strand of CAMRHE010000186.1, from coordinate 1,308,861 downwards.
AAAAAAAAAAATAAAAAAAAACATAAAAGTTCAAATCACCCCCATTTCCCTAGATCAGATATAAAAATAAATAAACAAAAGTAAACATAAACACTTTAGGTGTCCCCACACTCCAAAATGCCTGAACTATTAAAATAATAAAATATTTATTCCATAAACAGCATAGCGGTGAAAAAAAAATCAAAATAGCCAATACCATTTTTATCAACACTGTCTCCTATAAAAAAAATTGAATAAAAAGTGATCAAACCATCAGATCTTTCCCCAAATGGTATCAGTGAAAATGTCATTTTGTCTCGCATAAAAAAACACCATACCCAGCTCCATACATGTAAATATGAAAAAGTTACAGGTGTCACAATATGGTGACATATTTTTTTTTTCTTCTCATTTTGCAAAATTTTTCATTTTTTAAAAGGTATCAAAACATTACAAATACTACATAAATTTGATATTACCGTGTTCATACTGACCCGCAGAATACAGGTAACATGTCATTTTTACCACACAGTGAACGCCATAAAAATTAAACCCATATGAAATTGGCACAAATACATTTTTTCTCCAATTCCACCTCATTCTGAATTTTTTTCCAGCTTCCCAGTACATTGTACAACATATTGAATGGTGCCATTACAAAGTACAATTTGTTTCGCAATCAATAAGCCATATGTGACTGAAAAATGAAAACGTTATGGCTCTTGGAATGTGGGGAGGGAAAAATGAAAATGCAAAAATGAAAATTGGCCCGGTCCTTAAGGGGCTAACTTTTTTTTTTGTTTGGGTTATTCAAATAATTTTATCAGAAATCTTATCAGTGATAAATATGGCTTTATTTTTACATCATTTTAACTTTTTTTATATAGGAAAATATAAACGAAAAAGGAGGGGAAACGTGTCTGTTTTCACAATATTCATTTTTTTTTTTTTAAATACTGCTCATCTTAGGGTTCACTGTCTTGTTGTACCCCTCCCCCCAGGGTTCACCAGCAGCTACTGGGGAATCGCAATTCCCTTACACTTACATTACATAGGTACAGAACACTTAACATGCACCCTTCTTGCAGTAAACTCAATGTTATCTTTGTGTTTACATAGAGAGATAACAGACATGGAGCCTTTAACAGCAAACTGCAATTAGCTGAACTGATTGTACTGCGGCAGAGCTTTACAGAACAGGGAGAGACCTCACCCCCCACAGAGAGTAGTGACTCATCCATCAGACCTGTTATCACAGGACAGGACAGGCACTAAGGAAATGCTATGTAAACAGTGGGAGAAATAACCTAACATAGCATGCAAATGAAGCAGCATTGCTAAAGCAATGTATTTATGAAATCTCTTAAATTCACATAAGCTAGCAGTATAGATGGGAACTTTGAGATGTGCATACCCCTTTAAGCCCCTGACTGCCATGGCAACCCTTCAGCACTCAGATATGCAGATATGGTGTAAGGGCTGATGGAGTGAGAGAAGGCAGTTCATTCCCTCTTTCTAATACACAGAGCAAGTGTTAGCTTTATATATAATATAACCGGAACAGCATGTGATGTCTTGGTCACATCCTCTGCGCTGGTACCATCCCTGTAACATAATAATACAACAGTGAGCATTACATTTCTTGATACAATATACTAAGGCATAGAAAGCAAAGTGGTTAAAAGTAGTCTACCACTACAAAAAAATCACTTCTAAACCACTTATGTACTGTTGTAGTGGCTATTAGTGGCAGAGTAGATGGCCCCATTCATTCTTTAATGTACACGGATCAGTCGTCCTGGTCCCTTTGCAGAGAAACAGCCCCAAAGCATGATGTTGCCACCCCCATGCTTCACAGTAGGTATGGTGTTCTTTGGATGCAACTCAGCAGTCACTCTCCTCCAAACACGACAAGTTGTGTTTCTACCAAACAGTTCTACTTTGGTTTCATCTGAACATATGACATTCTCCCAATACTCTTCTGGAACATCCAAATGCTCTCTAGCAAACTTCAGACGTGCCCGGATATGTACTGGCTTAAGCAGGGGGACACGTCTGGCACTACAGGATCTGAGTCCCTGGCGGCGTAGTGTGTTACTGACAGTAGCCTTTGTTACGTTAGTCCCAGCTTTCTGCAGGTCATTCACTAGGTCCCCCCATGTGGTTCTGGGATTTTTGCTCACCGTTCATGTGATCATTTTGACCCCACGGGGTGAGATCTTGCGTGGAGCCCCTGATCGAGGGAGATTATCAGTAGTCTTGTATGTCTTCCATTTACTAATTATTGCTCCCACAGTTGATTTCTTCACACCAAGCTGCTTGCCTATTGCAGATTCAGTCTTCCTAGCCTGGTGCAGGTCTACAATTTTGTTTCTGGTGTCCTTCCACAGCTCTTTGGTCTTCACCATAGTGGAGTTTGGAGTGTGACTGTTTGAGGTTGTGGACAGGTGTCTTTTATACTGATAACAATGTCAAACAGGAGCCATTACTACAGGTAATGAGTGGAGGAAAGAGGAGCCTCTTAAAGAAGAAGTTACAGGTCTGTGAGAGCCAGAAATCTTGCTTGTTTGTAGGTGACCAAATACTTATTTTCCACCATAATTTGCAAATAAATTCTTTAAAAAATCAGACAATGTGATTTTCTGGATATGTTTTCTCATTTTGTCTCTCATAGTTGAGGTCTACCTATGATGTCAATTACAGGCCGGCCTCATCTTTTTAAGTGGGAGAACTTGCACAATTGGTGGCTGACTAAATACTTTTTTTCCCCACTGTATATTTACCTATGGTCACCACCTAGCGCTACAGGTAATCTCAATAAATTAGAATATCTTTGAAATGTTTATTTATTTCAGTAATTGAATTAAAAAGTGACCTCCTATGTTTTCTAGATTCTTTACACACAGAGTGTTCTATTTCAAGTGTTTTATTTCTGTAAGTGTTGATTATGGATTACAGGTAATGAAAACCCAAATCTAAGAAAATCTTAATATTGTAAAAAAGTTCAGCATTGTAAATTCAGTGTGTCACCTGCCAAGGCTTCCTGAGCCTTTAAATGGTCCCTCAGTCTGGTTCAGTAGGACACACAATCATGGAAGACTGCTGATTATGAATTGTATTACTGAATTACTGAAATGAATGAATGTTTCGAAAATATTCTAATTTATTGAGATGCACCTGTATCTCCCTAACATGAAGATTGCCTGGTCCTGCAGACGTGGACATCCACAAGGTGCACTAACAGCTTATTTACATGTGGATTAAAAATTGATTTTATTGGCAACCAGATTACACTTTGAGACAAAGTTATGCTCACTATGCCATTAACTATCTAAAAAAACCACAAAAAAGCACAATATAAATGGTGTATAAGCAATTTTGGTGATGGTAGGCTCCCATTTTTTATATATATTCATCCACTCCTGTATTAACCAGTTCCTCGATTTCTGACTTCTGGCTTCAACAGAAGCTGGAGAGTAAAATCATCAGTCATCAGCTCTGCCCCACCCCTCTAGTCACATATTATATGCTGATGAACAGGTGTTTGCTCACTACTACAGTGATGGTAGTTTGAAGGTCACTTACGTTGATACTGTAACCAAGATCATGAGAACAATTTAAGGCTGGGTTCATATCTGCATCGGAGTATCCATTGGAAACTCTGTCGCAGAGACTGCCAATCATTGGCAGGGTAAAAAGTCCTGCATGGAGGACTTTTTTCTCTACCGCATTCAGTTTCAAAATGGTAGACAACCAACGGACCCCATTATAGTCAATGGGGTCCACTGGGATCCATGTGTAAGCGATGTTTTAGCAGTGCAGCGCTTCATTGTTCAGGTCCCCTGGTGCTAGTTTGAAGCTAGTGTGACAACTTCTAGTACAATCCAAGAGAAAAAAGGATATTCCTCACTGACAATCATATTGATTATTATATTGTTATTTTCACTCCAAAAAGTCACTTTAAATTCCGAAATGTTAAGGGACTTCAGCTAATATAAATCAGTGGGGGCTTGTGGGGGAATCTCTCACAAATTGTCACAAATTTAAGCCATCATATTGCATTGAATGCTATTCGTTTTTTTTACTTTTTTAAAATCTACAATAAAACTAAGGACTTTCAGTACATTTTTCATGGTCGATCAACCTTTAGCCCATACTTTAAAGGGGATTTCTGGGACTAAATATTGGTGGCCCATCACTGAATGGAATATATATTGTTATTTTTGGCTAGTCTAGACTAATATCTACACAGTAATGCCTAATGTGTTTGTTCAATTTTTTGTTTAATTTTAGTGTTATTTATTTTTGAAATGGGAAAGGGTTTTTTCTTTCTATTTTGCCTTTTTAAAAACTTTTTATACTTTTTTAACAATTTTACAGGCAGTCAATGGAACTTGTTTCTTGATCCCCTGTACAATATACTGAAATACTTCTGTACTGCTCTGTACTGATGAAGGACAACGATCCGGAAACAGCGCTGTATGCAGATAAGTGAAATTGGCTTGGCTAAAATCCCTTTTGCTGTCTCAAGGCTCGGTGAGTCAAAAGCAAATTGAGGATTTGTTACATCCAATAGAGGGCGCATGAGCTCCCCAGCTCCTTTCCCATAATGCCTTGTGATATGGTACTTATGTGTAATAGGAAAAGGCAGCCAACATGCAATTAATTGGCATCCTAGCTGCCATGGAAAGCCCTCTGAATCCTAAAATCTCCCTGCTGCAAGCCCAAGGGGGTAAAAGGAGATGGGGGGCCACCACCCAGATACTGTATTCACTATTAATCATAGCACCTGAGGGGTTAATCTGCTGGATTTTAAATATTTTCCCCGGTCTGCAGCTAGCCATAGGTCCTGGCTGTATGACACATCCAGAACCTAGAAAAGATGGAGCAGTCACTGCTCCAATGTTCCTGCTACAGTGCTGTACCATTATGGCTCTGAGCATTAATTACACATGTGGACAAAATTGTTGGTACCCCTCATTTAATGAAATAAAAACCCACAATGGTCACAGAAATAACTTGAATCTGACAAAACTGGAATTTGCCAAACTACAGGTTGATAAGCCACAAAGCTTCTGGGAGAATGTCCTATGGACAGATGAGACAAAAATCGAAATTTTTGGCAAGACATACATCAGATCTATGTTCACAGACGGGAAAATGAAGCATATCTTGAAAAGAACACTGTCCCTATTGTGAAACATGGAGGAGGCTCTGTTATGTTCTGGGGCTGCTTTGCTGCATCTGGCATAGGGTGTCTTGAATCTGTGCACGGTACAATGAAATCTCAAGATTATCAAGGCATTCTAGAAAGAAATGTGCTGCCCAGTGTCAGAAAGCTTGGTCTCAGTCGCAGGTCATGGGTATTGCAACAGGATAATGACCGAAAACACACAGCTAAAAACACCCAAGAAAGGCTAAGAGGAAAACATTGGACTATTCTGAAGCGGCCTTCTATAAGCCCAGACCTAAATCCTATTGAGCATCTTTGGAAGAAGATGAAACATGCCGTCTGGAAAAGGCACCCTTCAAATCCGAGACAACTGGAGCAGTTTGCTCATGAGGAGTGGGCCAAAATACCTGTTGAGAGGTGCTGAAGTCTCATTGACCGTTACAGAAATCGTTTGATTGCAGTGATTGCCTCAAAAGGTTGTGCAACAAAATATTAAGTTAAGGGAACCATCATTTCTGTCCAGGCCTGTTTCATGAGTTTTCTTTTTTTTTAAATTCTGTTGAAGCATGGTTGAAAAGCAATGTCTGACTTTCATTTGTTCATTTTCAGAGAATTTTTATATATTATTACTTTTGTCAGATTCAAGTTATTTCTGTGACCATTGTGGGTTTTTCTTTCATTAAACGAGGGGTACCAACAATTTTTTCCACGTAGGTATACACTCAGCATTGTGGAATAGTACAGCACAGTGCTCTAAGGGGTGAAGCATATGTCCCTGCATTTGAATCCCAAATCTGAGATATTTGAAACATTCAATCCTGTCTTAAAATACTATCAAACTGCTTAGCAGTATACAGTGCCTTGCGAAAGTATTCAGCCCCCTTGAACTTTTCAACCTTTTGCCACATTTCAGGCTTCAAACATAAGGATATAAAATTTAAATTTTTTTGTGAAGAATCAACAACAAGTAGGACACAATCATGAAGTGGTTTGAAATTTATTGGATATTTTAAACTTTTGTAAAAAATAAAAAACTGAAAAGTGGGGCGTGCCAAATTAGTCGGCCCCCTTAAGTAAATATTTTGTAGCACCACCTTTTGCTGCGATTACAGCTGCAAGTCGCTTGGGGTATATCTCTATCAGTTTTACACATCGAGAGACTGAAATTCTTGCCCATTCTTCCTTGGAAAACAGCTCGAGCTCAGTGAGGTTGGATGGAGAGTATTTGTGAACAGCAGTTTTCAGCTCTTTCCACAGATTCTCGATTTGATTCAGGTCTGGACTTTGACTTGGCCATTCTAACACCTGGATACGTTTATTTGTGAACCATTCCATTGTAGATTTTGCTTTATGTTTGGGATCATTGTCTTGTTGGAAGATTAATCTCTGTCCCAGTCTCAGGTCTTTTGCAGACTCCAACAGGTTTTCTTCCAGAATGGTCCTGTATTTGGCTCCATCCATCTTCCCATCAATTTTAACCATCTTCCCTGTCCCTGCTGAAGAAAAGCAGGCCCAAACCATGATGCTGCCACCACCATGTTTGACAGTAGGGATGGTGTGTTCAGGGTGATGAGCTGTGTTGCTTTTACGCCAAACCTATCGTTTTGCATTGTGGACAAAAAGTTCGATTTTGGTTTCATCTGACCAGAGCACCTTCTTCCACATGTTTGGTGTGTCTCCCAGGTGGCTTGTGGCAAACTTTAAACGATGGTTTTTATGGATATCTTTGAAAAATGGCTTTCTTCTTGCCACTCTTCCATAAAGGCCAGATTTGTGCAGTGTACGACTGATTGATTGTTGTCCTATGGACAGACTCTCCCACCTCAGCTGTAGATGTCTGCAGTTCATCCAGAGTGATCATGGGCCTCTTGGCTGCATCTCTGATCAGTCTTCTCCTTGTTTGAGATGAAAGTTTAGAGGGACGGCCGGGTCTTGGTAGATATGCAGTGGTCTGATACTCCTTCCATTTCAATATGATCGCTTGCACAGTGCTCCTTGGGATGTTTAAAGTTTGGGAAATCTTTTTGTATCCAAATCCAGCTTTAAACTTCTCCACAACAGTATCACGGACCTGCCTGGTGTGTTCCTTGGTCTTCATGATGCTCTCTGCGCTTTAAACAGAACCCTGAGACTATCACAGAGCAGGTGCATTTATACGGAGACTTGATTACACACAGGTGGATTATATTTATCATCATCAGTCATTTAGGACAACATTGGATCATACAGAGATCCTCACTGAACTTCTGGAGTGAGTTTGCTGCACTGAAAGTAAAGGGGCCGAATAATATTGCACGCACCACTTTTCAGTTTTTTATTTTTTACAAACGTTTAAAATAACCAATAAATTTCGTTCCACTTCACAATTGTGTCCCACTTGTTGTTGATTCTTCACCAAAAAATAAAATTTTATATCTTTATGTTTGAAGCCTGAAATGTGGCAAAAGGTTGAAAAGTTCAAGGGGGCCGAATACTTTCGCAAGGCACTGTATATGCAAATTTGCCAAAGTACTGCTTTGTTGATTTCTGACCACCGAAGTCCTGTGTGATCATATAACAAAAACATATATAAATGTTCTTTTTTTGTAAAATCAAAATGTTATTTGCACTGGTTCTTAAACTATACATATCCTACTTATTTCAAATTCTGTAATTTTTAAAGTTAATTTGTAACAATTTCAGCAACCCTGAAGTTCCTTGCTCTTAGCTACACTGAGTTGTACAATCTTATAGCACTAAGCCAAGGGTGACATTACCCAATCACAAAGCACTTACATAAATTTGAAAACAGATTTTACATTAGAAGTGGTAATCACGTCTCGCTTTCCCTTTATATTAGAATCACAGTAGCCTTTTAAATCTCATTTTTCCAAACAGAGCATTGCCAAAAGCTTAAATGTTCCACGCTGCTTCAGGTCCCTTAATTATGCTCTGTGGTCACATTATAACCAGAAATTGAAGAGTGATTACATAGGAAAAAAATACCACTTACACAGTAATTAACCTTCACACTTAGAATCCTAGGAATGATATAAAATATTTAGAAGCCATGAAGTGCTACGGTGACTATGTACACTTAATACATGAAGAATCCAGGTGAGTCATTCAGTTATGTTAAAATCAAATCAACATCAGGAACATCTTGAAGCAAAAACAAATATAGTCTTTATGTTGCTATAGATTTCATTAAAAATAATGATAAATAGCTGAGTCATGATGTTATGCTGCAAAATAATATTGATCATCGCAGTAGTGAATTTAGATAATATTATGTAGCTTAGATTAAGCTAAGATACAAAATGATTGTCAAAAATGTATAGACATGTTATATTGAGGCACATTATATTTAAAGGGCATTTGTGCAATATATTGTATATAAAAGAACATATCCTGGACATTGCTGTGTTGCCCCTACTGTTTATAGTGCGAGCAGTTGAATGTGGATGGGACTGCAGTGTGATTGACAGCTCTGCTTTCCTTTCAGGTTCTGTTCTAGTAAAGTTAGCATATTGCAGTAATATAACCACACAAATATATAAACATTCACAAGACAACTTTTTTTGTGTTGTTGAGTGACATTAATTCCAATTGACCATGTAACCCACGGGTCTCAAAGAGGCATTATATGACAAGTACAGTTCTTGATGGTTGACATTTTCTGAAATATTGGCCCCAGTTAGTCTAGCATACATGACCATGCCTTGTTCAAATCATACATATTGCTTGTTCCTAATGCTCTATAACATGCTGCCTATAGATTGGATTGCCTTTTCAAAGTGACAATGGATTTTGGAAGACCTTAAACCCATACCGATATCCCCAATAGTAATAGTACAGGCGATGTCAGCACTTTATATGTTTTATACAACAACTGTGACAGTGGAGAGGTTTCTGAAGGCAGGCCTCAGTAATTATATAGAGATTTCCCCATAGGGAGTAATACAGCAGTACTGTAGTCTGTGGTACAAGTGATCTGATGTTCAAGCCCCTTGGGCATGGTTAATAAAAGTATCAGAAAATTTAAAAAAATGTAAAAATTCAAATCAACCTCCATTCACTAGATCGCAAATAAAATTAAACAAAAACACAAATGCATAAACTATAGCAGTATAAAATTAATTAAGTCATATATTCAACACCTTAGAAATATATAAAAAAATCAAAATAGCCAAAATGGTTTTTTTTGCCATTTTTCCAAAAAATTTATAAAAAGATATAAACATCAGACATTCCCCCAAATGATATAAATAAAAACTGCATCTTGTACCACAAAATAAGACACATAAAAGAGACGGGTGTCAGATTATGGCAAATTAAATAATATTTTTCAAAGTTTTGGAATTTTGTATTAAGACACAGCAAAACTTTTATTAGTTTGGTATTGCTGTGATTGTGCCAAGCTGAACAATATAAGGAACATGAACATACTAAAAACGAAACCCATAAGAAAAACAGTTTTTCTTTAGTTCCACATAACCCATTCTGAATTTCTTTCAAGCTTCCCAGTGCATCTTAAGATATGTTAAAATGTATCAATACAAGTACAATTGAGCGAAAAAATAATCCCTCATACAGCTCTATGACTGCAAAAATAAAAAAAAGTTATGGATTTGGGATGTAGGAGTAAAAACCAAAAAAAAAAAAATGGTTACAGTGGAAAGGGATTAGTATTGATGGCCTATCCCTCTAATAGATCTTCAATATGATTGATAAGAGTAAAAATGATTTCACATCTATCTCATGCCTTTTTCCAATGCCACTATTTTACTCACATCTAAACTCATATTTGATGATTGATTGTAACAAATGATAAAATAAAATTAACTTTTTATGGTGAGCACCGCAGCTGTTCTTATTCTTTGGATATTACTATTGAGCTCTGCCTGTGGCTGACAAAATAGTATTACAGCACTAGTAATCTAATGTAGTAGCAGTAGTATTCTAATGATCACAAGTTTAAGCCCCTCAGGGGAGGGTAAAAAAGTTTAAAAAAATCCTTATATTGATAGTTCTGCTTCACATTATTTGTCTCATTTACCCCACTATTCCTATGTATTTTTCTGTATAAATGTTGGACTCTACAGATGCTTTGTTATACATGCCTAATGAAAAGACCTAAGCAGTATTAAAAACCTTGCTATTTGTCATAATCTTCAGTTAGCCATTAAAAGATATCAGCTACTGAAGGCTTTCAATTTTTATATTTTAGATGTAGAGTTCAAGCTGTAAAATTGATTCAGTTATGGTGACTTTGCAGCACTGGTGCCCTGGCCTTGACTTCACTATATCTGTATAGAGTTTGTACGATCTCCCTGTGTTTGCACTGTTTTTTTTCAGATGTTCCCATCCATTTCCATGCTGTAAAAAAATATACTAATCAGTAAAATTGGCCTTTGTGTGTATGTCTAAGATAGGAAAATAATGAGTCCATGAGGAGGGCAAGAACCTTTGTGAATAGTGGCACTGTGTACAACGACGCAGTGATGTTATATGAACAGTAATAATAAAGAGAATCTTTATCAGTCTTTCCATTTTTTGTGCTTCCTATAGTGTTTGAGGTTAGAATATGTGTAGAAAGCATGCAAGTGATTAATGCTTTAATAAAGACCTATAGCCAATATGTCTTCAAGTTTAGAAATACTGGGTTAGACTGGGCAAAAAGTCTACTCTAATATTTGCCGTTGAGCCTTTGGTCTGTCTATTTATCACACAATTTTATTGGAGGGCTCTCAGGTAATGGTCAAAATGAGATATGTATAAATCAATGCAGATGGCATGTTAATAGCTCTTACAAACTGCCCAATTTCTCTTACAAGCTTTCTCACCACTTTAGATGACTTTAAGGCTTTCTCAGGACTAAACATAAATCTGGAAATATAATGAAATTGGAGACATTTTCTTGCTACATTGCCATGCCATTTTCCTTTAGATTCATTTTATACTTCTTGAGGTTTCTATTAATAGATTTTTCTTTTAGTGATTGTCCAGATAAAAGTTACCATAAAGTTGAAAGGGAAACATTTTTATCTAAAATAAAATATAAATAACCCTCTAGTAGCATGTGTACAATATAATGTAATCCTTTTAATGTATACAGATAGTGGAGACACATTTGATTCTTTAGGAATGTGTTTGTGTCCATTTGTGCGGTAACTTACTGTAGTCTTAGCTGCATTTGCATGAATGTTCAAAACACAGAAAATCATGAATAATTTATTCAGGGGTGTGAAGGATACCGTCTTGCCAAGCCGCTTGGTACACCTGCGACCACCCTTCTTAACCTTCCACTCAGGCCCCGTGAGTGGACTGAGTTCATAGGATAATATGAAACGAGCTTTATAAATTTTATAACCCAAGAGGGTCGGTACTAGCCACTAACATATACAGAGTACACATCAGAGGATTGTCAAGCAAATACAGGTAAAAGCACAATACAGTACAGAAAATAAAATAGGAATAAAAGATAGCAAAATACCAGAACAAGCTTGTAGTTGGTTCTCTAGGCCTCAGCAGTTTGGCCTAGGGAGCTTGCTTAAGTTAATAGCACGGTATGTCTCACATGGCTTCCAGGATCAGAACTCTAAGGCCTCAGTGCTAGGCCTCAGGGCACTTGCTTAAGTCCACAGCACGACATGTCCTCATATCTTTCCCAGGATAATAACTCCCCTTTGTGTCTGGCTTGGGACATATAACTATCCTGGTCTCCTCCCTGAGTGATGTCACCAGGAGGAGAAGCCCAGCCCTCCTTCCTGAAACCCAAATAACTATAACTCATCATCAGTGGCGTAACTAAAGTCTTGTGGGCCCCGGTGCAATCTTTTGTCCGGGGCCCCCTATCTCATCCCTACAGCAAATTCTTGATAGTGATGGTTACGGGTGCTAAGGAGTTTAATCAACCTTAGTGTGATTAGGGTAATCTGTGGGTCTCTTTGGCTTATGGGCCAGATGGAAGCTGCAATCTCAATACTGATACCAGTGCTTATGGGCTCCCTAAGGCTCCTAGGCCCTGGTACAACTGCACCTTCTGCACCCCCTAAAGTTACGGCCCTGATCATCATAGTTCCTTGCCAGATGACAGTAGTGTCAGGCAAGGGGAATGATGGGGTTTGTGGGGAGACCCCCATCGTGTAGACACCAAGAATGACCCCCCAGAACCCTTTGGGTAATGAGTTCAGTGTATGGACCTTTTCCCGGCGACACCAGTATCGTGTTTGGATTTGGGGCATTCGGCTCCGCCTTGCGCACCCAAGGAATTTATCAATGAGATGATAGGAGGTTCTCCTGGGGCAATATTTTCATAAAACCATATTTCCATTGTAGTTTTGGCTAGAGACACAAAGTCTCTTCTTTGTTTTCTCAAAAGCCTTTCCAGCCACATGTTTGCAGGAAACCGCTGCGGAAATAATGAGTGCAATAAGGGTATGCAAATGGGGTTGTAGCATTTAAGTCTGCAAGGGTCTAAGATCAAAGGGTCTTGGGACAACAAAAGGGTTTGATTACAAAGCAGACATACCACATTCCTGAAGCCAAAAGGGTAAATATGACCAAGTGATAATACATCAAAGAAAAAATACATAACTGGGGGTCTTGCATCATCACAAGGGGATTCCCTCAGTTAGACATCCTCTTTGCTTTTGCCTTGTAAATACATAATGATATCATGGATTGGAATCAGCCACTGCATATATCAGCTCTCTGTTGGATCTAGCCATGTCTTACATGGTCATCCAGCTCACCATTGTAACAGAAATATACTATATATCTCAGACTCTCATAGTGACATTCCATGATGATCTGCCTATTGTTAAACTGACTGCAGTTGCAAAAGGGCTTGCTGTTTTCATAAAACCCATTTATGCTGGTGGGAAACAACTTTGTGCACTTGTAAACTGAATTAAAAATAGCAATTCTTTGAAAAGAATAAAGATCCCTTAAAAGCTGATACTTTGCCACCAACAGTTTCAAGGCTAATATGTACAGTTAGCGGCAATTTCAGGCATGCTGTACCATTCAGAATTTAATATATAAAGAAGGTACTGCGTGATAAAAAATAACAAAGTTGGCTTATTTTTTATATCATGAATTTGATGGAAAATGTCAAAATGACAGTACATCAATATGTATTTTTTTGAGAAATGAAGAAATATTGGGTAAATAAGAATGAGGTGAATCTGTGTGTGCCCGTATTTTCTCTTTTATCTAAGGTCTCATCAGGTAACAGTGAAAAACGTTGCTGTTTTTTAACAGCCGTCAAACTGTCAATGAAAGTCTATGGGTTTATTCACAGATCTGTTGTTTTTAACGGTCTGTGCATAATATAGGACTTGTCTTATTTTTTGCAATTTTCATGGCCTGATGATTTTTATTTTTTTTGTGTCAAAAAATGTTACATGGCCTTATTGCATTATTCATGCATATTGCACATTTGCACAAAAAAAATCTTTATAAAACTGTAAACTATAACTAATAACATCAAACTGTATGTAAATATATTTAAAAAATAAATAAATAAATAAGTCTAGTTTTTTCTATATAAAATGTGAAATAAGGTTCAAGGTGCTAAATTTACTGTTTACATTCGTCACAAGTATAATTTTACATGTCTTTTGCATAAGTACTTTGCACATTTGCAACATATCACATTTGATTTGTAATTACTTGATTTTGGACAGAAGGCGCATCGTTTCCGTTTTAGGCTGGTTGCACTGCTGGTGGAGCCCTTGGTTCACTTTCTTCAGCATGCTGTTGGATCCTGTGGACAATGGCTGCAGCTCCATCATCTCTGGGTGTTACTTTTCTTTGTTCAATATATGGGCTAACCAGTGATTTTTGGGAACGTAAAAAACTACTGTTGTATCCTCAGTAAAATAAAACGTAGAACTATAAACGTCTCTCTTACTGAAGATACCTTGCGGCAGTTCTGGCTTATTTTTTCTAACAGTACCCAGCATGGTCATTTTTCTTTTCAGCAACATCTGCCCCAGTTGGTGTGATGTGAAAAAATTGTCACATGTAACATTTCGTCCTTTGAGTCCATGTGTCAAATCCAAAACTACTCGCATACCTTGATTTTTTTCAGAATTTGAAAATGTATGTATGTGTAGCTCTGCATGGACCAAAAGGACCTAGATAAATTGATAAATAGTAGTAGATGAACTATATAGACCAAAATGAGATTATAACTCCTTTATTTTTTTAAAAAAATGGCTGGAGATTAGTATAAAAGGCTATCGGTCATTTTTGACCGAACAGTACAAGTGTAAAAAAAGACGTGGAGCAAAAAGTAAACAAAAAATAAATACATAAAAACTGCTATTAGTAAGAACCCCTGAAATGATGAAAAGTCAATGAACCTCAAGTTTCAGAACCGCATAATGAATATTTTAAAAAATATCAAATTTCAAATTCGGTCATTTTTGACCGAACAGAACAGCAGGGTTAAAAATGGATCAGTGTTTTAGGTAGAAAAAAAAAAAGATCAATGAAGTTCATCTGTCTTTTTTAACAGACAGTTAAACAGATGACAAATGGATGTTAAAATAGTCAGAAGAATTAGAAGTGGATGAAATATGAGGCAGAAGTGACACAAGCATATCAATATGCTTGAACAAACTCCTCTTGAAAGAATGAAATGTTGCTGAGTTTAGGATAATAAACACAAAATATTCACTACAAACATTGAAGATCTGCAGCCTTTCTTGCATTTGGTTAGTTGCATAAAAAGTTAAAGCAAAACTAAAATTTTATTTCCTAATTCAATAGTTCAGGTGAAGTTAAAATTTGTGTTTATATATGAAAATTGCCTGTTTCTTCACTTATTTGCTTTCTGTCACTGATCAAATCTATACAGTATAATTATATGGAGAAGGGAGGGGTTGAAAGACAAGAACTCCTCAAACAGAGAGACATCAGCAATATAGAGAGACAGTTCTTTTTCGCAACACACCTGGGTTTTTGGGAATTACTGTCCAGCCTTCTCCTGACAGAAGTGACTTATTTAATCTCTGTTTCTCTCCTTTTCCTATCCCCTCACCTCTCCATAGAGCCCATTGTAAACTGACATTGTGAATAAAGTGCATAGACTGAAATCTCTAAGTTAAGAAGTAAAGACATGAGTAATACTTAAAGACACAGGCACTTTTCTTTAGTGAATTATATTGTAAAGTTTGTTCCCTTCACTTGTTCTAAGGATTTATAAAAAAATAAATCTATAAAAGTTTACTTATGCTTTAAGTAACTTTGCAATTGCATTGTTTTACTAACCTTGTTCAGATCCTATCACATATTTCTATTCACACTTGTGGTGGTTTGGAGTTAAAATAATCCAACATTCCCATGTTGGCTAATGAGGGAGATTCATGAAACTGTATAAAAGAAAAACTGCTTTTGTTGCCCATAGCAATCATAGTGCAGGTTTCATTTCTCAACTGGTCATGACAAATTAAACTGTCTTTTAGACAGTTTTGTACATATGACTTATTATACCTGCCAGAAAAATTGTAGCGTTTTACAGTCTTTGCAAAGTGGATGGGATTCTAGTTAAACATTTGCAAAAATGTTTAACTGTTAATTGTTTGTGAATTTAAATATGGTTATGTTAATACGAAAACTTCTTTAAATGTAAAGATACACTTTACCATTTACATACACTCAGAACACACAAAGAACACATTATTTGCATAACACAGCAGATGCAATCCAAGGATACCTACAGGTTAAGTTGCTTCTGTTGAATACTCAATTATATAATGCACAGCATTACAGATGATGATATTGAATAGTACATATGGTCTTCAATATAAATATAATTATATAACATAAAATATGGGTTTTTTTTCATTTTCTAGTTAGAGGCAACATATGTTAAGCAACATACTGGTCAATGATAAGGTCAATACAACAAAATTGGATTTCTCATTAAAGCTAGAGTCATGCAGTCTGTGTTCAGATAGAAAGTCATGTAACATTTTTGCAGCTTATAATGCTCACTGTCAACCAGTTTAAGACCAAGTAAAAATTTATCTTATGTTTAACTAATTTGTACACTCCCCTTCCCTTCAATACTTAGCTAAATTTGAACCATTGCTAACCACTGAGCCAACATGCTGTCACTTAGTTTTCTGAAAATCAATGCCCAGGAAAGAAACATCATGGCTGTGTCCTCTTCTGCATACATAGCACTGAATCAGCACTGCATATGCAGTGAATAACCACTTTCAGACCACTCAAAGACTTCATACATCAGGGTGATCCACTTCTACCTGTACGTCCTTGCAAGGTTACCTTGCTGCACAAAATCATTTATTACCATCCCTGCCTTCCCAATCGCTGTGTACACCCCTTCCCCTCTGACCCTGAGGTCACATGACTGCTAGGGAGACAGAAACTCCAAGAGCTGCTCTGTCCTAGAGGACTAAGATCAGCTCTGGAGTACTGTATAGGAGGCTGTATTCCTCCTATAACTGGGGCTGTATGTATTAGACCCAGTTACAGGAGAAATCATCCTAAAAAATGTGTTAAAAAAAAAATAATACAAACAAAAAAATTTTCTTGGATATTAACCGCTTCCCAACATCCACCATACTATTACAGCAGATGTTGGGTATTTAAATATGGCAGATGCTCAGGAGCTGAGCAGCCACCATAGATGCTGGGTTTCTGCTGTATTATAGACCGGGCACTAATACACTGATTGCAGGCATAAAGTCCTCAAAGCTGAGTGAGGTGCCATTTTTGTAGAGGCACATGGTCATCGCCATTTTCTTGTAGATCACCAGTGCCTAGAATGAAATCCGGTGTCCCGAGATAAGTTGCTATGACAGCTGTTGAAGCCTCTCAGGCTTATCTCGCATTAACTTGTATTACAGTCTACTCTATGCAGCCTGTAATACAAATGCCGGTATTTTGCAATGCATTACAATGAATCAGCATTGTAATACATTGTATTAGTGATCAAACCCCCTGGGGTTAAAGACCCCTAGGGGGTCTATCAAATACAGTAAAAAAAAAAAAATTAAAATCACCCCTCCTTTTCCTAGAATACAAAGTAAAAAAAATACTGTGAAATACATTACTGTGTCTAAAAACATCTGGTCTACAAACTTATAAAAATATTTTTCCCAGTACATTGTACAGAATAATAAATGGTACCATTATGAATTACAGTTTGCCCTGCAAATATTAAGCCCTCATATGGCTCTGTGAATGAAAAAATGAAAAATGAAAAATGTTATGGGGTTTGGAAGGCTGGTCAAAAACGAAAATTGAAAAATGCATGCACGTGGAAGGGGTTAAACTAAAGAAAAAACATGGAAAAATAAAAACAACATAAAAATAAAGCCCTATTTATCACCAAAAAAAATTATATGAATAACCCAAACTAAAAAAATGTTATAGCCCTCAAAACAGCAAGTACGAAAAAAAAACCAAAATGCGTCCAGTCTGGAACCAGGGAAAATAGACCATTACTGAAGTGGTTAAGACGGAATGGGTGATAATAAACTATATTCGTTTTCTCTATGATGAGTCTGGCTGTCACTGACAATCTACATGATTTTATAAGATCATTACAGAGTTGCTTGCTAACCTACCTGACATTTAGGCCGTGGCCCCGCATCATGTAAACACCATGGTTTGCCCACAGCAGAGACACCTCTGAAAAAAGCGGAGCATTTCACAGTCACAGCAAAGTGGATGGGATTCCAGCGAATCCAATCCCCACTTTGCGGGAAAATACATATAGTGGACGCTGGCAGTTTCCCTATAGGTATAATTGAAGCAGAAAGTCCACAGAGGAAATCTTTGCAGATTTTCTGTAAAAAGCGCTGCGGGAAAAACGATGCGTTACCGCCGTGGTTTTTCCTGCAGTGCTTTTTTTGCTGCGGGCCGCTATCTGGGGCCTTAGCCTTAAAGTCATTTGGTAAGTGGCAAGTAGGTAATGTGATTGGTCAATGAGTTTTTTTGTTGAAATAGTAATGTGCTTCCACAGAAATATAGCATTATTACATTTTATTCCGTAGCTTAAAACAAGAAAACAAAGCACATGCAAAGTATTGAATATAGTACATAGCTGACACTGAAATGTCAATGTTAATGTTCTACTATTTAGAAAAGTGCCCAGTAATTGCTTCTGCCTTCTACAAATCATTAACTGCTTTTATTTTGAATTTAATGACATTTAATGAAATCTAATGACAATACCTTGAAAACATTTCCTACGAGGTGCAAATTCTCACTGCATTTAGTAAGTTATTCTATAGTGTTCAACAGAAATAAAGCAAATCACTAGATGTAGAAGGGTTAAAGGGGTTGTCCAGTTTCAGCAAATAAATGTTATTGTTTGTATAATGAAAAGTTGTATAATTTTCCAATATACTTTCTGTATCAATTCCTCTAAGTTTTCTAGTTGATAAAAGTCAGTCCATGGTCATATGATGGACAGTCAGGGGTGTAAATACCGGGGTAGCAGCGGTAGCGGCTGCCACAGGGCTCGGGACATTAAGAGGCCCAGAACCCTGTGGCAGCCGCTACCACGAACCCCAAAAACACTGCTCTCATTATACTCAGACCCCTGAGTATAACGATCAGGGGCCCAGGGGAGGTGAGGGAACATAAAAAACAATGTTACTTACCACTCCTGTGCTCCGCAGGCTTCGGGCCTGTTTGGTGGCGTCCCAGAAATCAGCAGACGTCATTATGCGTCGTGACGCCGGCCTGGCTCACGCGAGATCTGGTCCAACATTGAAGATGGCCAAAGTAGCACACCGGAGTGCACCGGAGCCAGGAAGAGGTAAGTAGCATTGTTTTTTATGTTTGTATGCTCCCCTGGGTCTCCGATCATTATACTCTGGGGTATGAAAAGACTCCAGAGAATAATAATTGTTCATGGGTGGTCCACTATGGGGCATAATACTATGTGAAGGAGCCTCTATGCTGCATAATACTGTGTGCAAGGACCACTATGGGGTATAACACTGTGCAGGGGCCACTATGGGGCATAATACTGTGTGCAGGGGCCACTATGGAGCATAATACTGTGTGCAGGGGCCACTATGGGGCATAATACTGTGTGCAGGGGCCACTATGCTGCATAATATTGTGTGCAGGGGCAACTATGCTGCATAATATTGTGTGCAGGGGCCACTATGGGGCATAATACTGAGTGCAGTGGACACTATGGGGCATAATACTGTGTGAAGGGGATACTATGGGGCATAATACTGTGTGCAAGGGCCACTATGGGGCATAATAGTGTGTGCAGGAATGCGGTTTGTGCGGGGGAGGGGGTTGGAGGGGGCATCTGGGGGGGGGTTGGGGACAACGGTTCAGGGGGGGCCCCATGTCAAATGTTCTCCTTGGGGCACAGCCATTCCTAGTTACGCCACTGTGGACAGTCCATGGTAATGTGATGGACACACAGGTGCACAGCTTGTAACAACATAGTAATTAAATTTCTGCCTTGTAACGAGCTGTGCACAGTGTGTACATCACATGACCATAGACTGTCCATCACATGACCATGGGCTGATTTGTATCCTCCAGAAGCAAACAATGAATGACAGCAAACAGAGATTTAGAAAATCAGGACGAATTGATCAAGAAAGTATATTGGGAAAGTGTATAACTTTTCATTATACAAATATATATTTTTTTGCTGAAACTGGGCAACCCCTTTACATATATCTTTTGTTTCTTAAGAACATCTTTATAACTCACCCCTATAAATATACCTCTTCAGAAATATTTATAAATGGGTGTCATTGTCCCACAATGATTTCAGTAGTTTATAACATGTTACATACCTACATACAGATACATACAGATCCCACAATGTTATTAGTCAACTGCCTCCGGCACCCCTCCTAGTAACTCATTCTCCCAGCAGTGTCAGGTTGCTATGAGACATGATGCCAACTGATGATGACACTGTCAGTACTTTAAATAGTGCACTATCTTTCTTAGCCAATGCCTAGTTAAAATTTTAGGCGGTCATCTACATTGCTTTGAAAAAGTATTTGCCCTCATTTGTCACACTTAAAAAGCAGTTTTTAAATGATTATGTTATTTATTAATGGGGAAAAGCTATCCCAAACAACCTGGCCCTATGTGAAAAAATAAAGTTCAATTTCTCTAACCACACCCAGGCCTGATTACTGCCAGACCTGTAGAATCAAGAAATCACTTAAATAGAACCTGTCTGATAACATGAAGTAGGCTAAAAGATCTAAAAAAGCAACGGGTTACAAAGCTATTTCTAAGGCTTTGGTACTTCAGCAATACACAGTGAGAGCTATTATCCACAAATGGAGAAAGCATGGAACAGTGATGAATCTTCCCAGGAGTGGCCGGCCTACTAAAATTACTTCAAGAGGGTATCAACAACTTATCCAGGAGATCAAAAAAAGAAACCAGCATAATATCTACAGCACTACAGGCCTTACTTGCCTCAGTTAAAGAGGACCTTTTACCACCTCCAACAAGTCCAGCTCTGTACATCAATTAAAAGAAGCTACTCCACTGATTCTGGAAAGAATAGATTTTTTTTCTCTAGCCCCCACTGTTCCTGACAAATCTATGCTGTTGGTTTTTGTGCCTGATATCCTATTTATGCAGAGCTTACGAGGGAAAAGAAATCAGAAGTGACCCCCAATCAAAAAAATAGTGTGCAAAAAAAATTTATAAATTAATAAAGCCCCAAAAATGCCCTTTTCATATAGAATAAAAGTGAAACATTATTTAAACTATGCACTAAATGTCGGAAAAAAAAAATGGAAAAAACCACGGAAGTGATAATTTTTCTCCATCTCAATTTACCAAGTGTGCTATAAAAAGTGATTAAAAAGTCATATATAACCCAAAACTGTACCAATAAAAAGCACAGATTGTCCCACAAAAAATAAGCCCTCAATCAACTCTGTCAACTAAAAAATAAAAAATGTTACGGATCTCAGAAGATGGCCAATACAAAAATAATTGATTTATGTCCCTAAATTCACTTTTGGTCTGCAAAATTAGTAACGCATACAAAAGCAATATAAATTTGGTAACGCCATAATCGTACCAATCCACAGAATAAAGGTAACATGTTACTTATGCTGTACACTGCATGGCAAAAAAAATTTAAAAGGTAAAATGCAATGCCAGAATTGAAATTTTTTTGTTTTTTGTTTCTTTTTAAATCCACCAAAAAAAGAGTTAATAAAATGTATTCAAAAGTTATAGGCACCCAAAAATGGTGTCATTACAAAATGCATCTCATCCTGCAAAAAAATAGCCCTCATATAGCTACATCACCAGAAAAAAAAAAATAGTCTGTACAATGTGAAGACAAAAACCCCAAAAATTTACAAATTATTGGAACAAAACTGGCTGTGGCAAGAAGGGAATGTATAAGCTGTGCAAGCATATATCAGGGCATACCCAAGATTTAGAGCTTACGAGGGAAAATAAATCAGAAGTGACCCCCCCCCCCCAATCATAGGAGCTACTGGGAAAATAGGAGGAAATTTGGTCTTCCCAATGTACTCTGCCTAGTTTACACATTCACTTTTACCATCCACTGTGCCTCCATGTCTGGGACTCTAATGCTCACTACACCCCTTGATAAATTCTTTGAAGGGTACAGTTTTCAAAATGGGGTCACTCCTTACGGGATCCCACTTTTCTGGTACCTTAAAGGCTCTGTCAACATGACATGGCGTCCAGATACCAAACATCTAAATTTGCACTCCAAAAGTCATACAGCGCTCCTTCATAACTGTGCCCTGCTGTTCTGTGCCCAAACTTTATATAGAATTATATGGCAACATATACTGCTCCATGATTAATAATAAACAAAATGCTGCCAACGCTGGCTTTGTAACAGTGTTCTAAATGATTCAACAATTAGCAATAGTTGCATATCGAGACTGTGAAGCAAAACATTCATATTTACATTGACATCTTTTCTGTGTTTTGTAAAATTACTGTATTTAACTTACAATATGTGAATAACGCACAGCAAAATACTCTGCATACACATTGTACAACAATGGATTCAATCCCCTCTCCACATAAATATAAATATACATACTGTACAGATTTTGAATTTTTTTTTTTTACTCTCAGAAAACTGCTTTAATTCTTTTGAAAGTCTCCTTACAAATCATTTATTATTTTCTTCTTCATTTAAACTGTAAGAAAACATACACAGCAGATTCGGTGGTAGACATTCACATCATATATTCTTCTTTCACATTTCAGAGCCAAGGATACAATTATGCTTCTCAGAAGAAGGGGGATGAGTGATGGTGAAGGAGGGTCATAAGGATTTCCAAAATCTCCAGACATCACATGGGACTTTGATGAGGGGGTATAAAATCTTTCTCTAGGAGCTTCCTAGGATAGAGAACTAGAGTCTAAAATCTCCTTTTGTTAGGGTTGTTGGCAATAGTGTTTTTGGCTATCCAATACAGAAAAAGTACCACGGCAAAAAAGAAAAAAAAAAGTCTAAATAGTCTAATGCTGGCCAGGTTTAAGACTATATATAATTTTATTTACTAATTTTCTGCAACTACAAATATACACAGTCTCAGAACATATACACAGAATTGTCGCCAATCACCGACATATAAGCAGTGAAATAAAATGACTAAAAAAACAGAGCAGGAAGGCTAAAGTAGGCGGAGGAAGCACTTGTGCTATTGTCATGCCATCCACCAGTGCAAGTACTAATACTAACAATAAAAATGTGGTTGGCACCAGCAACACGACTTCTGGTCTTGGCAACCCTGCCAGTAGCCATGTTGTATTTCCTGAGAATAAAGTTTTTGAAAGCAATAAAATGCAAATGTTGAGTCAGGGTTTCATGCGTTCTTCCTCCTCTGTTATTGTAACATGTAATTTACCATGCTGTGTTTCTGCAAGGCCATGTCTTCTTCATGTTCACTGACACAGATATCATTTGCAAGTAGTCATATGGCAACTGCTGAGAGAGATATTCCTTGTAGCCCAAGACTTCCCCTTCTTTCTCTTATTGATGAGTTGGATGAGAACAGGTAGTGTTTTCTGGATGTAGAGGAGGTAGAGTAAAGATATAACTGTTGGTGTTGGTGGAGGTAGTAGGCAGGGGGTGTAATGCTGATAGTCATACTGGTAGGGGAATTTTGAGGTTATAGAAGGATACTATTACCACGATAAGTCAAAAAAGTGGGGAAGATCATTAAATTACTGAATCTGATGATGATTCATTTACAAATACGACCTGGCAACCGTTTCAGGGTGAAAGGGTGACAAAAGAGGAAAAGGGTGGAGGCAGCTGGAATAGTAAGAATTCTATGTGCAGTCCCAACATCCAAAACATCTGTCTTGAATAGGTTTAAGGCAAGCTCGGCTGGAATTGGCACTAATGGCACAGGCAGGCACGTTTCCATTGCTGCTGGTATAGTCATTTCCCATGTTTGAGTTTTTTTTGTACACTACCAAATGACAAGGCAAGGAGAAAAATCTGCAAAATAGAAATGGCAGTGGCACCAAGTGGGCAAGACCGTTCTATTCCTTATCCCCATGAACTTCTTTGTAGACAGGACTCATCCACATCTAGCACATACTCATTGTCTTTATCAATGTCATCTCCATCTGCTTCTCCACCTCCTCCATGCCAGTGTAAGCCATCCATAAGGGAATGTGTGCCCAGGAAACAGCAATATGCGCCCAGTCATCCAGGTGGTCTGCAACTTTAACTGAAACATGGCCAAGTTACTGGCAATGCAGTCGCTGCCATGCCGTGGAGATTACCTAGCTGCCATTATTTCTCTAGGAAAGCTGTCTCTGTTTGATATATCCATGTGAGTCACTTCATCGAGACATCCATGTGGGGAAAGGTGTATGCCATTGTGGGCAGGGACAGTACATAGCTCTTATGGCCCACTGGGCCAATGTTTTGAGCATCAGTGGCCATAGTCTATAAACACAGAAAGGCCAGGTTCTTTTAGTACTGACATCTCCTGCAGGTCCAGTTGCAACACCAGGCTGAAGCCCAGGACCCATCTGCCTCCTCCAGTTGGTCCACACTGGACCATTTACCGCCTCAAATTCACCAGAGCAAGCCATAACTTCCACTTCCCCTCGCTCATTTCATGATTACTGCATGCAGCAAACCACAGAAACAGTGTAGCAGATGTGAGAGGTAAAACAACTTCTACCTCATAATCACTTTTGGAAGATAAATAATTCAGGTTCTTTTCTAGTTCCAATTGCTATTCTCATGGTCATATAATCCTTTCCATTTCCATAGATAATCTAGCTTTTTTAGCTGAAAGGACAGGACAGGCACGCTGATATTGTGGAACAAATTTTTCTTGAAATTCTGTAAGTTTCACTCCTTGGTAATGCATCTAATCCCATAAAAGATTAATTTTATGGTGGCTTTTATATAAAGTCAATTCTTTATCAAGTGGCAGGAATTCTGTAGTTGCCAGTGCCACTTGCTACTGCTACACTGTTGGCATAATAACAACAAAATAAAACAAACAACCCCCACCATTGCCAACTCAATGTTGGTGCAAAATTCTGCTCCCTTAAAGGGATAATTTATGGTGGATTTTTTTTTATTTATTTTTTTTTTTGAAAAGCCACTTTATCATTTTTCAGCTAGGCACACAGCCACAAATTTGTCTCCCAAATCACAACAAGCTTATAACATTTATAAGTCATCAAAATGGGTTAATTTAAGAAAATATTGCTTTTTGCAAAATAACCACTAAGTATGTATAAAAAACCATGGTCAAGCACCTTTCTCCAAAAAAGGGTAATTTTTGGAATGTTTTAAATGCATAAAAGCAAGTGGTAGCTGTTTCGAGGTTATTGTGGAGAGGTAGACTGGGGGGTATGTAAACACTTAAAGGCAGTCTACCACCTTCCCCCAAGTATATTCTACAGCTAAATCACTTTTGTACATTTGGAGTAAAACAACTGATGTCTACTGAGACAGTTGACATCCCATTAGTGGACCTTGCCCTGCAAAAATCACTGTTCTTGTTGCTGAACTATGAAGGGGGATGCCATGGCAGTGGGAGGATCAAGTCCTACAACTAGATATGACAGAGGCAGGAGAAGGTAGAGGTCTGAATGGCAAGAGCAGTGCTCTAGGGCAGGGGTCCCCAACCACCGGTCCGCGGATCGGGACCAGGCTGTTGGGGGGCTTTCGCCGATCCGCAGGGCGGTGGCCTGGCCTGGGTAAATGCGGCCACGGCACATTATGCCAGGAGCTCCGGCTCCTACCATAGCTAATGGCGGGGACCTGGTCTACAGCACTGTACACCAAGGTCCCGCCAGAACGGCCCCGGACTACAGCGCTGTTTAGAGTATAACCCCACCCCCCATATGACCAAAGCCCCACCCCTAAATTTCCCGACCCGCCCCCACTGTCTGCCCCGCTCCCCCGCTAGGCCATGGCGGGGAAAAGGTTGGGGACCGCTGTTCTAGGGATCCGAAGGTCCACCACAGTGCATCAGCTGTCTTATTTGCATAAGACTTCAAAGTAGGTTTATTTTCCAAATCTGCAAAATTGACATATATAACAAAAATATGTTGTTTATAACTCAAATGTGCCTTGAAACATAGTGGTGACAGCTGTATATTCTTGGGGGAGGTGGTAGACTCCCTTTGACAGCAAAAGAACAAACTAAACTCCAAATTTGAAAAATCTCAACAATCAGTGGTTCAAAGCTCAATCAGGTGTCAGTTTTATATTACAAAAATCTGGAGTCCTATTCTTAGCATGACACAAGCAAGGAGCTCTTCTGAGGCAGATGCGCAGGAATGTGGTGAAGGGCTAATAATCTGGAGAAGACTGAGAGTTATTTTTCTTGAAGAACTTTCTACTCTAGGTCTCCTTGCTTATTATTCCCTAGGGAATGGGGGGTACTTGGAGGTCAACACATTTTATCTTGATCATTATAAGCAACTGTGATACTCCAAATGCAATTATCTTGGGAAGCTGCGAGTTAGAGAAGCAGGATTAAGCAGTCATCATTTTCTCCATGTAGGCATTGTTGCTTTGGATAGGATAGACATTTTGTAAATGGGGGTGCCCCTAGGAAGCTGGGGGGAGTAGATGTCGCCAAAACTCTGTCACTTGTTGGATCTGGAGTGAAAGGGTTTGGTAGCTGAGTAGTGTAGCCTCTGTGTGTGCAGAGCTTGGGTTGTACAGGTTACTAATCTGGCTGGGATAGGGTCAGAAGCAGGGAACTCCCCAAGCCCCAAAGAGTCCTGTACTGGAGACAGATGGAAGGCCAAATTTTGGTTGCAGAAGCAGGGATTTCCCAAGTCGCTGAAGCAGATATAAATGAAGGCTCTGGTTCCCAACTCCTGTGCTATACTTCACTAAGGACAAAAACATTAACTACTTGAAATCCACAGTCCCAGCACAATGAGTAGAGGCAGCACCAGGGTGCTGATGTTTGATGATGTGCTCATCTGTCCCATTACCCTCTAATTGCCAGAGGGTAATGGAAGATAACAGTGGCAGTAAACTGGGCTGTGGAAGGGGACTGTGTTCTTCATGACTGTAGATGACTGGACTGCAGCAGGCAAAGGATGGCAGGCCAGGGGGAACTGGGTGTTTGAATACTGCCTGAAATGTTTCAGCAGTCCAAAGGCATGCAGCCTGATAGATGGAGCAGTGTCTGGGCTCATTAGACACGTTTGAGGTCTTTGTGCTCCAGGCCACACTCTAGGCAAAGATGGGAGAGTTGTGTGTGTGCAGGGCAGAATCTGCCATGTAAGTATCTCTTCTCAGTCAGCAAATTTCCTGAGGAGAGAAGTCCCTGAAGGGACCCTATAGTATAATAATAGCTTGTGAGTGGCAAACTCCTAAAATTTTTAGGGGCCAACTAAGGGATGTTATACTGTGTGGAGGGGTCACTATGCAACATTATACTGTATGGGGGCCACTATGGGACATTGTAATGTGTGAAGGGGCCACTATCAGACATTATAATGTATGGCAGCCACTATGGGATATTATACTGTGTGAAGGGGCCCCCATGGGACATTATACAGTGTAAAGGGGCCACTGTGGGACAATATGCTGTGTAAAGGAGCCACTATAGGTCATTATACTATGTGAAGGGGCCACTATGGGACATTATATTGTGTGCTCTATAGGACATTATTTTTAAAGGGTTTTTCCAAGAATTGGATAAACTTCGAGGGGGCCAGGGCAGGCATAACAAAAAAAAAATCATACTGACATGTCTTTGGTGCTCTGATGTCTGCAACCATAGCCCATTCAGTCGCACACCTTGCCTTGTTCCTTGAGTTCAGTGGTCACCTGGGGCTTCCAGGGACCAAGGCATGGTGCACGACCAAACGGGCTTTCACGGCAGACACTGGAGTGCAATCCTTTTAAGCTGAGCACTGAGGCTGGGTGTATGTCCCCATCTTCTTTCAATCACTGTGCATGTGCTGGGGGCTCAGAAAAGCATCTAATTCAGGCAGCTTCAGTGCTGAGGGATGCACATGTGCAGTGGTAGTCAAGCCTAATTTTCTAACTTTGGGGGGGGGGGCACCATTTCAACTTCCATCTCAGGCAGCCAGAATCGACTTTGTGTGTATGTGCACTCTGTGTAGAGAGGGGTTTGCCTGGGGTGGCACATAGGCAAAAGCAGCAGCCTATGGAACTGGAGTGTAGATATTGGGAATAGAGTAGTAAGGAAACACATCAATTCAGTTCCTGCATAAGCCATGCACCCACCATAAATTATTATAATTTTGATAGAATTTTACTTTAACAATAAAACAAATAGTAAGCATTAAAGACTACCTTTGATTTTTTTTTTTTTAGAAACTTTTGACATTTGACAGTGACATGTTACAACATTTGATCTGTAGGGATCTGTGTGCTGAGACCTCCACCATTCACTAAATGGCAGAAGTGATCAGCTGAGTGTTATGCCCTTTGTTTATGTTTCTGTTCAGCTCTCTGAGAAGCAGTTCAATATGACGTTTTATAGAAAGCCAATGGGATTTCTATGAATTTGTACACCACACCCTTAGTTCTCTGAGAAGAATTAAGCAGAAATGAAAGGCACAGCACTCGGTTGACTACACTTGCCCATTTACTTTAATGATTGGTGGGTGTGAAGGATCTCGCCTTGCCAAGCCTCTTGACACACCTGTGACCAATTTTCTTTACCTCCCACTCTCAAACCGTGAGCAGACCGGGTCATACGATAATATGAAACGAGCTTTATAAATTTTATATATTTATTAACCCCATTGGCTCGGTACTAAGCAATAACATATACAGAAATACATATCACTGAATTTTCAAGCAAATACGGAAAAAAATTAAAATACACCACATCAAATAAAAAGGGAAATAACAGATAGAAAGATACCGGCACAAGTTTGTAGTCCATTTCTCTAGGCCTCAACAGGTTTTTGGGCCTAGGGCGCTTTCTTAAGCAAGTTACAGAGCCTGTCTCTCAAACATGCTGTCCAGACTCAGAGACAAAGGACCTTACCTCTCCTTTCAGTATAAACCTAGTGTCCAGCCACACCTTCCCCCCAGGCATACCCCTTTCTCTCCACACACTGCAGGACCTGAGAAAGTGTGATGTTTGCCTAGCTAGAGAAAGATGTGTGTCTGGGGTTGAGCTGGGGGTCAGTAGTCCTCTCTCCCTCCATGAGCATCTGATGTCCAGGGGGTAATAAAACTGGCTGTCTAGAGAGGGCCATCGCCCATGGTATGCACATAACACCACTGAAGCGAAGTGACCACCAATGTAAACACAACTTAAACACGGCATTCCTAAAAGTAGGTAAGACTACTATGAATCAGGAATGATACATTTCAAAGAAAAATATCTAACTGAGGGTGTGTTCATCACACCTCCCCCTTTAGAGTATTTCGGGAGGGAGGAGGACCCTCCGTTCCTCTTCCTCCCACACCTCTGCGGCCTCACCCTGCCGGGACAGGCCAACGGCGTTGCCATGGGCCCGGCCGGGCTTGTGCCAGATGTCATAGTTGAATTGCTGAAGCACCAGGCTCCAACCTAACAACCGTCCATTCTGACTTGCGACACGTTTTATCCAGATCAAAGGGTTGTGATCCGTCACCACAGTGAAGTGGCGCCCATACAAGTAAGGCAGCAGATGCTGCAGGGCCCAAACAATTGCTAGGCATTCCTTCTCCACCGTGACGTAGGCCACTTCCCGTGGCAGAAGCTTCCGACTGAGGTACTGCACCGGGTGCTCTTGCCCCACTGAGTCAACCTGGCTCAGCACGGCATCGAGACCGTAGGTGCTGGCATCAGTCTGAAGTACAAGGGGACATGACTCATCGTACGCTTGAAGTATAGGTGCATTCACCAGGGCCGCTTTCTGGGCCTGGATGGAGTGCTCGCAGGCAGCCATTAACTGGATGGTTTGCGGCAACTTCTTCTTGGTGAGGTCTGTCAAGGGAGCAGCCAGAGCACTATAGTTCGGTACGAACTTCCTATAGTACCCTGCTGTGCCCAGGAAAGACTTCACCTGTCACTTGGTCCAGAGGGTTGTCCAGGATGTGATTACGTCCAGCTTTTCAGGTTTGGTTTCAGGGATCCCCACCTACCCAGTGTACCAGGTATTGGATCTCACACAAGCCCAGCTGACACTCTTAAGGTTTGATGGTCAAGCCTGCATGGTGGATCCGCCCCAACACCTGCGCCAGGTGTTCTTCCCAAGTAGAGCTGAAGACGGCGATGTCATCCAGGTATGCAGTAGCGAACCGTTCGCATCCCGACAGCAGGGAGTTGACCATCCACTGAAAATGTCATGACAATGGACTCATACATTCCGAAAGGGGTGATAAAGGCCGATCGTTCCTGTGCCTGCGTGGACAGGGGGATCTGCCAATATCCTCGGCTCAAGGCCATGATGGACAAGAACTGAACCTTACCTAAACTGTCAAGCAGGTTGTCGATGTGTGGCATGGGATACGCGTCATCAGTGGTAACTTCATTAAGATCCCTGTAGTGTACACAGAACTGGGTAGTCCGATCCTTTTTGGGCACAAGGACTACAGGTGAAGCCCATGCACTGTGAGAGGGCTGAATCACCCCCAGTTCCAGCATCTCGACAGTCTCCTTACGCATCTGGGCCTGTACCTTTGAGGAGACGCGATATGGCAACCGCCGGATAGGGGTATGATTCCCGGTATCCACGTGGTGGATAGCCTGGTCAGTTCTTCCGGGCTTCCCGGAGAAGAGCTCAGGGTTCGAAGCGCTTCCCACCCCTCTAGCACTCTGGCTGTGGGTTACTACCGCAATACCAGCAGTCTGTCCCTCACCTGGATCGGCCCTGAGACCCTCGCGACCCACCTGCCCACCTGGCACATACAGTGGGTACGGAAAGTATTCAGACCCCTTTAAATTTTTCACTCTTTGCTTCATTGCAGCCATTTGCTAAAAGCAAAAAAGTTCATTTTATTTCTCATTAATTTCTCAGCACCCCATCTTGACAGAAAAAAAAAATGAAATGTAGATATTTTTGCAAATTTTTGCTATCCTTCTACAGGACAGGGAAGCTTTCCTGGCGAGGCCTCTGTGCATGGACATCCTGGTTCTGGGAAGGGCTGCTAGTCCTCTCCAGCCGGGCCGTCCAGGAGGTAATAAAACTGGCTGGCTAGAGAGGGCCATCCCCCATGGTATGCACATAACACCACTGAAGCGAAGTGACCACCAATGTAAACACAAAGTAAACACGGCATTCCTAAAAGTAGGTAAAACTACTATGAATCAGGAATGATACATTTCAAAGAAAGATATCTAATTGAGGGTGTGTTGATCACAGTGGGTTTTTCAGTATTCAAAACCCCACCAATCAAAACTTGTAACAGGTCACAAGTTTTATGATAATACTAGCACTGCAGCCTTACAGTACTGGAGTCCTGGGTTCGAATCCTGCCAAGGACAATGTCTGCAAGGAGTTTCTCCCCGTGTTTGCGTGGGTTTCCTCCAGGTATTCCAGTTACCTCCTACACTCCAAAGACATACAGTGCCTTGCGAAAGTATTCGGCCCCCTTAAACTTTTCAACCTTTTGCCACATTTCAGGCTTCAAACATAAGGATATAAAATTTAAATTTTTTGGTGAAGAATCAACAACAAGTGGGACACAATTGTGAAGTGGAACGAAATTTATTGGTTATTTTAAACTTTTGTAAAAAATAAAAAACTGAAAAGTGGGGCGTGCAATATTATTCGGCCCCTTTACTTTCAGTGCAGCAAACTCTCTCCAGAAGTTCAGTGAGGATCTCTGAATGATCCAATGTTGTCCTAAATGACTGATGATGATAAATATAATCCACCTGTGTGTAATCAAGTCTCCGTATAAATGCACCTGCTCTGTGTTAGTCTCAGGGTTCTGTTTAAAGTGCAGAGAGCATCATGAAGACCAAGGAACACACCAGGCAAGTCCGTGATACTGTTGTGGAGAAGTTTAAAGCTGGATTTGGATACAAAAAGATATCCCAAACTTTAAACATCCCAAGGAGCACTGTGCAAGCGATCATATTGAAATGGAAGGAGTATCAGACCACTGCAAATCTACCAAGACCCAGCCGTCCCTCTAAAATTTCATCTCAAATAAGGAGAAGACTGATCAGAGATGCAGCCAAGAGGCCCATGATCACTCTGGATGAACTGCAGAGATCTACAGCTGAGGTGGGAGAGTCTTTCCATAGGACAACAATCAGTCGTACACTGCACAAATCTGGCCTTTATGGAAGAGTGGCAAGAAGAAAGCCATTTCTCAAAGATATCCATAAAAACCATCGTTTAAAGTTTGCCACAAGCCACCTGGGAGACACACCAAACATGTGGAAGAAGATGCTCTGGTTAGATGAAACCAAAATCAAACTTTTTGGCCACAATGCAAAATGATAGGTTTGGCGTAAAAGCAACACAGCTCTTCACCCTGAACACACCATCCCCACTGTCAAACATGGTGGTGGCAGCATCATGGTTTGGGCCTGCTTTTCTTCAGCAGGGACAGGGAAGATGGTTAAAATTGATGGGAAGATGGATGAAGCCAAATACAGGACCATTCTGGAAGAAAACCTGTTGGAGTCTGCAAAAGACCTGAGACTAGGACGGAGATTTATCTTCCAACAAGACAATGATCCCAAACATAAAGCAAAATCTACAATGGAATGGTTCACAAATAAACGTATCCAGGTGTTAGAATGGCCAAGTCAAAGTCCAGACCTGAATCCAATCGAGAATCTGTGGAAAGAGCTGAAAACTGCTGTTCACAAACACTCTCCATCCAACCTCACTGAGCTCGAGCTGTTTTCCAAGGAAGAATGGGCAAGAATTTCAGTCTCTCGATGTACAAAACTGATAGAGACATACCCCAAGCGACTTGCAGCTGTAATCACAGCAAAAGGTGGCGCTACAAAGTATTAACTTAAGGGGGCTGAATAATTTGGCACGCCCCACTTTTCAGTTTTTTATTTTTTTACAAAAGTTTAAAATATCCAATAAATTTCGTTCCACTTCACAATTGTGTCCCACTTGTTGATTCTTCACCAAAAAATTTAAATTTTATATCCTTATGTTTAAGCCTGAAATGTGGCAAAAGGTTGAAAAGTTCATGGGGGCTGAATACGTTCGCAAGGCACTGTACTGATAGGGAATATAGATTGTGAGCCCTATATGGACAATGACTGTCAATGTCTGTAAAGCGCTGTGGAATATGATGCCGTTATATAAGTAAGCATAATAAATAAATAAGTAATAAAACCATTTAAGATATGAGAGTACAATAAACACAACACTAACAACATGGCTAACCTGATACAAGTAGAAGAAAAGGATATAATTTGATACTATAATATTTTATATGCAACAATACTTAAATATAAAATTGATCTTTTTGCACTAAAATCTTGATAAATGGCTTCAAAGACAAGCCAGTATTACATTCTTAAATTCTAGCAAAAAGAGAAAAGAAATCCCTTCAATAGTCTGCTGTCTCCTCCATTAAAATCATTTGCAGAGCTATGGCACTAGAGTCATATTTATCTGTCTTTTCCCTTGGCTGCCTCCATTCATCAACTCTTCATTCCTGTTCTGCAGTATCTTGCCAGATATTCCATCGTGTTCATCTAGTGAAGTGTCTCATCAGAATCACAATCTGCTCAACTTCTTAATGGTCTTTAGTGATTTTGTTAGGAAGAGATTAAAGATTTTGCTTAACAAACATTTTGAAAAGCTTCCATAGCAAAAGAAAAGGTGAGCACAAATGCAGTGAACATAACAATGAGCTATGTGTATTTTGGTGGTCAGGAGGACTTTATTTTATCTTCTAAGTAATCATGATGTTTTACCCAAGATATTTTATTATTATTATTTTGTAGACTATTTTGGGAAGAATTGAAGTATTCTAAAAGAATAGGATGAATGGAAAATAATATTAA
The DNA here is from genome assembly GCA_947044405.1 of Leptodactylus fallax. NCBI lineage: Eukaryota > Metazoa > Chordata > Amphibia > Anura > Leptodactylidae > Leptodactylus > Leptodactylus fallax. The sequence goes on along the minus strand of CAMRHE010000186.1, from coordinate 1,275,267 downwards.
GAGACAATAAAGAGAAGATCTAAAAAACGTTCATAGCAGAAATCTCAGTTGCATCTTTGAAATTGCCAATACCATTTCCTAAATGTGCAGCAAAATGCCCAAATTAATAATTATGAATAATAATATTTAGGAAATAAACAAACACATAACAGAATAAAACAGAAATAATGTATTATTTGCTATATTTTATATAAAACATCATACATTAATATTTATTTTGAATATATAATACGATGGAGTCATATAGTATGTAGTGCATTCACATATTTGTCCACATAAGAATACTGATGAATACATATATATCCTTTCTTACCTTTTCTCTAGGTTCAACATGTCCGAGGTTGGTGTCAGATGATCAGTTTTTAAACAAGATGATTTTGTCATACCTTGTCATGAGATGACTCTATTTTATGTGTCTATGTTTGGCCTCCCAGTGGTTGTGTGGTATATTGCAACCTGTCAAGTGTTTTGCTAGCATGTCATGATATTGTATTGTATTGGATTAAACTGTATTGGGTTTGCCCATACAGTTTCCAGCTTCCATTTAATTGAATGGGAGCTAAGCTCCAGTGATTCAGTTAAGAATGGAGCTGTATGTATATGATTAGTGTCATAACCCCACAGATATTATATTGATGACCTATCCTTAAGATAGACCAGTAATATTTTTAGTCTAGAAAACCCTTTTAGAGGGGTTCGGTCACCAGAACCCAGCATAGCAACCTGACCCCACTCTTGCCACAGCTCATATTCTTGGAGTATACACAGTACATGTGCCTCGGTCCAGGCAAACTTCACAACAGGGCTGCACATGGGCCAAGAATATGAGTAGTTAGTATTCATTTTACAAATACTTGTATTCATTCTACTCATTGCATTTTGCACAGGACAGTCTCCTTGTATTAAACAAGGATACTGCTAAATATCTGTTTGACACCTTTTACATAATCAGAAGTATTTTGCAAGATATTGTATATTCTAAAGTCTTTCAAGGTATTCTGTTAAGTTTACATAATTCTTATGGTAATACCATTAACATTCTGGAGATGGGAATATCCCATTGATCATGTTTTTATTACAAGGATCATTTTTATAAAAATGTTGGGGGAGTTTTTGTTTTCTTTTAATTTAAACATAAAAACAATATTAAAATATTCCATTTTGTCCATTGGCCCTAGGGCATTCACAATATTGTGACATTTTTTATTTTCTGCAGCTTACTTGTCAGCTTTTCTGTGCAGACTGGGACAGAATAATTAGTAAAAATAATTTAATGACAGCTCTAATGTACTACAAGAGGTCTAGATGAGCTAGGATAGAAGCACTATGCATACAGCTAAAGTACTGTATGCAACATCCCTGTCATCTGGAATCTAGGAAATAGAGTTGTAAAAGCTGTCCTCCACCAATTTCTGTAGGCCGCTACCATAAAGCAAAACATCCTTCCCCATTGTCCAAACAAAAAATAAACAGGAAGGAAGTGCATATCTCCAGCATGATACAAACTACCGTCTATACTGTATATCTTACATAAAATATACTTTAAAAAAAAATCATTTTTATTAAATAAACTCCATGCACTTTTTTGGAAAGAAAAATATACAATTTTGTTACTTTGTGTTTTCTTTAAATCATGTTATGCAAATGATAAAGATATTGATGTAATGTTTAAAAGAAAAACAAAATAAAAACATTTTTGATAGGAAAAAAGTATCTTTTGGCCTTTTTCCAAACTTTTCTGTTACATTTTTCTATCATGTCTTTGCTACATAACCCTTTGGTTTATTACTGTCTTGTTCAGATCACACATACTGTATGTCATCACAAGCAGAAAATCATAATGTTTAAAATGTGCACCTCCCAAACTGGCAATGAAGGAAGAGATCCATTAGTGATGAAAGGACAGTACCAGATTGCCAGAGAAAGCTTTGCGCGGTAAAAGCAAAGGATTGAAATACAATTAGCATGTCATTTTGCTGCTAAAAACAGATGGTTTGAAGACTTTGCTTTACTCTGCTTTGTGGGAATTTACAATATATGTCAGAAGGAAAAGAGAAACTGCTTGTCAGATGCTAGAATAGCAAAGAAATTTGTGGCTAATACTTTGAAATAATAAATGTTTTAGAACAGGGCTCTAAAGAAGCAGATAAAATGACATAAAACTGTGGCAGGAATGTTTGATTGTAACTTTTAACTTTACATCTGGGATTAACAGGTTTGGTGTACATTGGGTGGATGATGGATAGATCTGTTGTCCTTTTATGCACATAAGGTTAAATTATGCTTTATTATAAAATAACACATCTCAGCATAAATCTTTCATAGTTTATGAAAAAAATATTTCTTACAGTGTCAGTTGCAGGGTTCAAATAAAGAATATGTAGTCCTGCATGCTCCTTGTTGGAAAACTTTATAAAACTTGTCAATAGGCTCTAGTATAAATAGCTAATTTGTTTTGAACATCCTTTAACTATACACCTTATTAGGACTTGTTGAGTAGATGTGCACACTGCACTGAAAAAGTGAGAATAAGTGTCAGATTCTTGAGTTTAACTTGAGTTGAAATATTCCGCGATAACAGAGAAAGCCCCTTTACTTCTATGGATGCTCTTTGTAGTCCACTGCTATTGCCAAGTAGACTGGAAGGCTCCAGAGTCTTTTGGGTTAGCTGAGTCCTTGCTGTAGTGCAGAATAGAACTGTGCTGAGAGACCATGCAGCCCCTGAAGGAAAAGAGTTGGGCTCCTTTCTGAGCCATCTGTCTGGATACCATTACTATAGCTCTGAGACATGGAATAATTGCTTCCAAGTCCCCTGAAGGGGGAGAAATGTCATATTGGAGGAATAATTTCACTTCTGGTTCTATCTGAACTTGCTCGACCTGAAACGAATCTTTGGGCCGAACAATCCAAACATGAAACAAAACAAATCTTTAGAGGTCTGCCCATTCTTAGTGCATTTGTGTCAAACACTGGAGAAAAACATGGTGCCAGGATGCACCACAGGAAAAACAAAAGCTTGAGAAGGCAGTATTATCCTCTGAGCCAACATCAGCTAGGAAACCTTGTACCCAAGCATTCTATTTCATTGTTGAAAACCAAGAACACCATTCATGGCAACAGTTCCCTGTTGGCTGTGGCCTTTTCAAGCAGAATAATCACACTGCAAATATTGTTCAGGAATGATTTAAGGAGCTGACAAAAGTTAATAGTGTTAACTTGGCTTCAAAAATCCCCATATCCCAATTCAATCAAGCATCTGTGGGATGTACTGGAGAAATAACTCTGACCAATGAAGGAAATACTTCACAACTTACAGGATTCACTGATAACATCTTAGTGCCCTTAACTGCTAAACCAATTTATATGAATACACATGAGGAAAGTATCCAACAACACGTCACTGCAAAAGTAGTAGTCCATATGTATTTTTATGATACAGCAACTGCATACATCACAAGGCCAATTTTAGAGATCCATCTGTCATCACAGGGTATAATAAATCCATCAGTCACAATTAAATATCCCAATGAGTTTCCCTCTTTTTATCTCAAGGGTTCATCAGAGGACAGATTAAAAAATGCAGCTTGGGTATCTACTGTACATGAAAGGGACCCAGTTGCATAAGAACACAATCATATAGCTGGTGCAAAGCCAGCTACTGGACCTCAGTTTAAAGTAATGGAACATTAGGGTGAGACCAGGATAAGTATTTTCAGTCTTGAGTTTCATCGTTGACATTTGTCTGCTACAATACTTTCATTTTGATAAAACTGCAAGTAGACCTGGATCCAATGATATTTCTTTCCATCAGTTCACATTATCATTATTGAGTACATGTACGTCTTTTGTCATTCAAATGTTTGTTTTTATGTATTGATCAATATATCATGGTATTTTAATATGGGTTAGTGGTACTTTTGCAGTGAAATAACGTCTTAGTGCCAAATACCACAAGATGACCTAAGTCTTACAAATTCCTTTGTTCCATGGGTCAGAGCAGTTTTGGAGGCACAAGGGGGATCTACAAAATATCAGGCTGGTGCATGAGACTTTAGTGTTATGGAGGAACAGTATATATAGTATAGTACACATAGGAATTATATAGATTTTGATGGCATAGAAGAATGGCCTTTTTAATGTTTTCGCTGGTTTATATTCTAAAGCTTGAGAAAAGGTCCATTAAGAATGGACCCTTTTCCTAATAAATATTCATATGAGCATCACATATTGAAAAAATGGACTCAAGCAGAGCATAATGATGACGATAATGATCAAAATTCTAAAATAATTTGCTTAATGACTTTTGCTCTTCTAAATAAATTGAATAAATGTGTCTATTTCTATTGCTCCATTTTTATACATTTTTAGATTTATAATATATATATATGAATATATATATATATATATATACAGTACAGACCAAAAGTTTGGACACACCTTCTCATTCCAAGAGTTTTCTGTATTTTCATGACTATAAAAATTGTAGATTCACACTGAAGGCATCAAAACTATGAATTAACACATGTGGAATTATATACTTAACAAAAAAGTGTGAAACAACTGAAAATATGTCTTATATTCTAGGTTCTTCAAAGTAGCCACCTTTTGCTTTGATTACTGCTTTGCACACTCTTGGCATTCTCTTGATGAGCTTCAAGAGGTAGTCACCTGAAATGGTTTTCACTTCACAGGTGTGCCCTGTCAGGTTTAATAAGTGGGATTCCTTGCCTTATAAATGGGGTTGGGACCATCAATTGTGTTGTTCAGAAGTCAGGTGGATACACAGCTGATAGTCCTACTGAATGGAGTGTTAGAATTTGTATTATGGCAAGAAAAAAGCAGCTAAGTATAAAAAAACGAGTGGCCATCATTACTTTAAGAAATGAAGGTCAGTCAGTCCGAAAAATTGGGAAAACTTTGAAAGTGTCCCCAAGTGCAGTGGCCAAAACCATCAAGCTCTACAAAGAAATTGGCTCACATGAAGACCGCCCCAGGAAAGGAAAACCAAGAGTCACCTCTGCTGCGGAGGATAAGTTCATCCGAGTCACCAGCGTCAGAAATCGCAGGTTAACAGCAGCTCAGATTAGAGACCAGGTCAATGCCACACAGAGTTCTAGCAGCAGACACATCTCTACAACAACTGTTAAGAGGAGACTGTGTGCAGCAGGCCTTCATGGTAAAATAGCTGCTAGGAAACCACTGGTAAGGACAGGCAACAAGCAGAAGAGACTTGTTTGGGCTAAAGAACACAAGGAATGGACATTAGACCTGTGGAAATCTGTGCTTTGGTCTGATGAGTCCAAATTTGAGATCTTTGGTTCCAACCACCGTGTCTTTGTGCGACGCAGAAAACGTGAACGAATGGACTCTACATGCCTGGTTCCCACCGTGAAGCATGGAGGAGGAGATGTCATGGTGTGGGGGTGCTTTGCTGGTGACACTGTTGGGGATTTATTCAAAATTGAAGGAATACTGAACCAGCATGGTTACCACAGCATCTTGCAGCGGCATGCTATTCCATCCGATTTGCGTTTAGTTGGACCATCATTTATTTTTCAACAGGACAATGACCCCAAACACACCTCCAGACTGTGTAATGGCTATTTGACCAAGAAGGAGAGTGATGGGGTGCTATGCCAGATGACCTGGCCTCCACAGTCACCAGACCTGAACCCAATCGAGATGGTTTGGGGTGAGCTGGACCGCAGAGTGAAGGCAAAAGGGCCAACAAGTGCTAAGCATCTCTGGGAACTCCTTCAAGACTGTTGGAAGACCATTTCAGGTGACTACCTCTTGAAGCTCATCAAGAGAATGCCAAGAGTGTGCAAAGCAGTAATCAAAGCAAAAGGTGGCTACTTTGAAGAACCTAGAATATAAGACATATTTTCAGTTGTTTCACACTTTTTTGTTAAGTATATAATTCCACATGTGTTAATTCATAGTTTTGATGCCTTCAGTGTGAATCTACAATTTTTATAGTCATGAAAATACAGAAAACTCTTCCAATGAGAGGGTGTGTCCAAACTTTTGGTCTGTACTGTGTGTGTATATATATATATATATACAGTGCCTTGCGAAAGTATTCGGCCCCCTTGAACTTTTCAACCTTTTGCCACATTTCAGGCTTCAAACATAAAGGTATAAAATTTTAATTTTTTTTGGTGAAGAATCAACAACAAGTGGGACACAATCATGAAGTGGAACAAAATTTATTGGATATTTTATACTTTTGAAAAAATAAAAAACTGAAAAGTGGGGCGTGCCAAATTATTTGGCCCCCTTAAGTTAATACTTTGTAGCAGCACCTAAGTCGCTTGGGGTATGCCTCTATCAGTTTTGCACATCGAGAGACTGAAATTCTTGCCCATTCTTCCTCGGACAACAGTTCAAGCTCAGTGAGGTTGGATGGAGAGCGTTTGTGAACAACAGTTTTCAGCTCTTTCCACAGATTCTCGATTGGATTCAGGTCTGGACTTTGACTTGGCCATTCTAACACCTGGATACGTTTATTTGTGAACCATTCCATTGTAAATTTTGCTTTATGTTTGGGATCATTGTCAGAAGATAAATCCTCGTCCCAGTCTCAGGTCTTTTGCAGACTCCAACAGGTTTTCTTCCAGAATGGTCCTGTATTTGGCTCCATCCATCTTCCCATCAATTTTAACCATCTTCCCTGTCCCTGCTGAAGAAAAGCAGGCCCAAACCATGATGCTGCCACCACCATGTTTGACAGTGGGGATGGTGTGTTCAGGGTGATGAGCTGTGTTGCTTTTATGCCAAACATATCGTTTCGCATTGTGGCCAAACAGTTTGATTTTGGTTTCATCTGACCAGAGCACCTTCTTCCACATGTTTGGTGTGTCTCCCAGGTGGCTTGTGGCAAACGTTAAACAAGACTTTTTATGGATATCTTTGAGAAATGGCTTTCTTCTTGCCACTCTTCCATAAAGGCCAGATTTGTGCAGTGTATGACTGATTGTTGTCCTATGGACAGACTCTCCCACCTCAGCTGTAGATCTCTGCAGTTCATGCAGAGTGATCATGGGCCTCTTAGCTGCATCTCTAATCAGTCTTCTCCTCATTTGAGATGAAAGTTTAGAGGGACGGCCGGGTCTTGGTAGATTTGCAGTGGTCTGATACTCCTTCCATTTCAATATGATCGCTTGCACAGTGCTCCTTGAGATGTTTAAAGTTTGGGAAATCTTTTTGTATCCAAATCCAGCTTTAAACTTCTCCACAACAGTATCACGGACCTGCCTGGTGTGTTCCTTGGTCTTCATGATGCTCTCTGCGCTTTAAATAGAACCCTGAGACTATCACAGAGCAGGTGCATTTATACGGAGACTTGATTACACACAGGTGGATTATATTTATCATCATCAGTCATTTAGGACAACATTGGATCATTCAGAGATCCTCACTGAACTTCTGGAGTGAGTTTGCTGCACTGAGAGTAAAGGGACCGAATAATTTGGCACACCCCACTTTTCAGTTTTTTATTTTTTACAAAAGTTTAAAATAACCAATAAATTTCCTTCCACTTCACAATTGTGTCCCACTTGTTGATTCTTCACCAAAAAATTAAAATTTTATATCCTTTTGTTTGAAGCCTGAAATGTGGCAAAAGGTTGAAAAGTTCAAGGGGGCCGAATACTTTCGCAAGGCACTGTATATATATATATATATATATATATATATATATATATATATATTATGTCATACTACTCATACATAAAACATTGCTGACATTGTGTTTTGCTGTCAAGGAACAGTTAATGTGGAAATAAAAAGTTGTAATAATAAATAATATAATTTTAGAAGTACATGTTTTAGAGTTAACTGAATAATTAAGGGAGACTACATATACAACTAAAAGTGTTATTTAATTACGTCAATTTTTTTAAAATTGTTTTGCTTTTACCGCTGTGAGTAATTTGTACCTTATTGTTTTTGACAAATACACTTTTAAATATTTACTACTTCACTGGTCCTTAGCATCTTCCAGCGCAAATCAATGAAAACAAATCAATTAAAATTCCTGAAACACTTTCTATTAATATTAAAACATAATGAACCAAAAACATTGTTATAATTTTTACAGTCCGTAAACATCAGATATAATAAATTTGATAAGCTTGGACATATTTATTTTTTTAATTGAGAGAAGCTGAAAGGTTACAATGTTCTAAATGTAAAAAATTACATATGGCTTTTTAAGGCTAGGTTCACACCTGCACTTGATCACCATTCGGAGATTCTGTCCCCCATTCCACTTGAAAAATGCGGAGAGAAAAGTCCTGCAAGCAGGACTATGTCTATGATGTCCGCGGGTTTCCACGGTTAACCGCTTTTTAATCGGATTGGGTTTCCATTTGTCAGGTCACCAAGCGGACCCAAAGAACGGAAACTCCAACACAAGTGTGAACCTAGCGTAACTGAAGTTGAAGGGGTGTTCCAAATCCTTTTTTCACTTGTAGAGGCTTAAAATAATAAATTATGCATTCTCACCTCTCCATTTGACTGGATATCCAGTAGAGAGTCTCTGTTCATTTCCCTAGTCTTTGCTGATATTCTGCCAACAAATAACTGAGTGATGATTCTTCATTTAAGCCACTGATTGTAAAATTAATCTATATCTTATTAAAAATGGAATGACCACTGTTTTGATCTCACCATAACACCCTCCTTTAGTTGGAAGTGATATGGGATACTGAGCAAAATATCCAGGGCATGTGCCCAAGACATTTATCATTAGCACGGCCACTGGGCTGTGAACATTGTTATAAAATAGTGAGTTATGAAAAATATTGAGTCCAATTACATTAAATATCTCTGTGCTTATACTCTGAGGGAAGATGAAATGAATATTGTGGAGGATCTGCAATACATGCTTACAATGTGACAGTGAACATTTAAGATATGTTCACTGACTGAATTTTGCTTCCACCTCAAAAACAAGGCTAAATTCTGAACTGAAAAAATAATTGTCCTGTTCGATCTTGCCTTGGATTCTGCGACTGATCAGCTGCAGAACCTGCAGTGCGAGATACTCAGCTGATTAGCCCCATTCATCTGGGTGAAAGCAGAGCTTTGAATTTTGCGTCGAAGAACCGGAGGACCAGAAATGGAGATGAATCTGAAGTAGACGTCCGCCTCAATTCCTCTTCATTTTCTGCCATCTGAATGGGCCATTAGTGTCATAGCCCCCAGGGGTGTAACTTGAGTATTACAGAGGGTGGAGGTGCCCTCAGACCTAATAGTTTTAGAAGATCCATAAGGTGCCCTAGTATAGGGAGACCAGTACTATAAATAATACTTTATAGTTGGGTAGCCTGGTCCAATTTTTACATTGGGGAACAGAAGCTTCATGATACACCTCTGGTAGCTGCCCAGTGGCATGCATGTACAGTCATATGAAAAAGTTTGGGCACCCCTATTAATCTTAATCATTTTTAGTTCTAAATATTTGGGTGTTTGCAACAGCCATTTCAATTTGATATATCTAATAACTGATGGACACAGTAATATTTCAGGATTGAAATGAGGTTTATTGTACTAACAGAAAATGTGCAATATGCATTAAACCAAAATTTGACCGGTGCAAAAGTATGGGCACCTCAACAGAAAAGTGACATTAATATTTAGTAGATCCTCCTTTTGCAAAAATAACAGCCTCTAGTCGCTTCCTGTAGCTTTTAATCAGTTTCTGGATCCTGGATGAAGGTTTTTTTGACCATTCCTCTTTACAAAACAATTCCAGTTCAGTTAAGTTTGATGGTCGCCGAGCATGGACAGCCCGTTTCAAATTATCCCACAGATGTTCAATGATATTCAGGTCTGGGGACTGGGATGGCCATTCCAGAACATTGTAATTGTTCCTCTGCATGAATACCTGAGTAGATTTGGAGCTGTGTTTTGGATCATTGTCTTGCTGAAATATCCATCCCCGGCGTAACTTCAAATTCGTCACTGATTCTTGTACATTATTCTCAAGAATATGCTGATACTGAGTTGAATCCATGCGACCCTCAACTTTAACAAGATTCCCGGTGCCGGCATTGGCCACACAGCCCCAAAGCATGATGAACCTCCACCAAATTTTACAGTGGGTAGCAAGTGTTTTTCTTGGAATGCTGTGTTTTTTGGACGCCATGCATAACGCCTTTTTGTATGACCAAACAACTCAATCTTTGTTTCATCAGTCCACAGGACCTTCTTCCAAAATGAAGCTGGCTTGTCCAAATGTGCTTTTGCATACCTCAGGCGACTCTGTTTGTGGCGTCCTTTCAGAAACGGCTTCTTTCGCATCACTCTCCCATACAGCTTCTCCTTGTGCAAAGTGTGCTGTATTGTTGACCGATGCACAGTGACACCATCTGCAGAAAGATGATGCTGCAGCTCTTTGGAGGTGGTCTGTGGATTGTCCTTGACTGTTCTCACCATTCTTCTTCTCTGCCTTTCTGATATTTTTCTTGGCCTGCCACTTCTGGGCTTAACAAGAACTGTCCCTGTGGTCTTCCATTTCCTTACTATGTTCCTCACAGTGGAAACTGACAGGTTAAATCTCTGAGACAACTTTTTGTATCCTTCCCCTGAACAACTATGTTGAACAATCTTTGTTTTCAGATCATTTGAGAGTTGTTTTGAGGAGCCCATGATGCCACTCTTCAGAGGAGATTCAAATAGGAGAACAACTTGCAATTGGCCACCTTAAATACCTTTTCTCATGATTGGATACACCTGGCTATGAAGTTCAAAGCTCAGTGAGGTTACAAAACCAATTTTATGCTTCAGTAAGTCAGTAAAAAGTAGTTAGGAGTATTCAAATCAATAAAATGATAAGGGTACCCAAATTTTTGCACCGGTCAAATTTTGGTTTAATGCATATTGCACATTTTCTGTTAGTACAATAAACCTCATTTCAATCCTGAAATATTACTGTGTCCATCAGTTATTAGATATATCAAATTGAAATGGCTGTTGCAAACACCCAAATATTTAGAACTAAAAATGATTAAGATTAATAGGGGTGCCCAAACTTTTTCATATGACTGTATGTACTGAATGTGCGTATGTGTACAAGCATGTGTAGTATATATGCAGAACTATTTATGCATGAATTCTGTATATGTAGTGAATGTGTATATATGTGTGTGCTTGTGCATGGAAAGCATGTGTACAATATATGTACACATTTTCACCCTTACCTGTGCTTTTGACTGGAGATGTCCAGATATGTATAACACAAGATAAGTAACTTTTCTGAAAATATTTGCAGCCTTTCAATGCTATTGTTAGCATGACATTATTTTGTATGGGATTGGGTTCATGAGAAATCGGAGTCCACCTTGGAGATCAACTATGTGTGGATACATCTACATATGCCTATGTGTGTTGCAAAGTTACAAATGAATGTCGTTGCTTATGAGTGAGTAAAGCAGGAGCTCTATAGAATGTTTAATACCAAAACCTTATCAATTATAATAAAGTACAATCTAAACTAAAAGTATTGTTGCATGCAATAAAGAACTTTGGTACTTTGTTCCAGAAAGAAAAGGTTTATTGATTTATCTGAGTAAAAATAGAGCTAAAAAATTTCAGCATATGTACATTGTAATAAATTGTTTCATCCTTTCCTTAGACAATCCATTGTGCATTTACAATTACTTTCCTTTCTCGCTGATGAGAAATAATTATTAGTACAAGACAATACGGCATTGAAACTTCTTAAACGACTATTATAATACAAAGATAAAACAATAGCACAGTTTATAATGGATACTTGCAATTGACTCTGGCAATTTAGACAGGTGTAGAAAAAGTGTTGCAAATTATTTTCAAAAAATAGAAGTGTTAAACGGTCTCTAACTTTTACAGAAAACGTAGTCTCATTTAATAGAACATGTGATTCTGTCCCAAAATGTAGTGCACTTTATTTAAAATGTTGCTGTTACCTGAAAAAAAAAAAACTCTCTAAAGTTGCAGCAACTAGGTGTCTCGGTTGTAGCTAATTTGCTGTTCATTCTCTGACACTAGAGAAGTTCCATTTTTAGAAACCAGCAAGCTCAAGACACACAGTTAATGTTTTATGGAGGGGCTGGTCTACATTCATAGCCACTACAGTTTTACAGGTTTCCACATAGCTATCCCTTCTTCTACACTGCATAGCTTTCCCTTCTTCTACATTACAGTTTTGCAGGTTTCCACACAGCTTTCCCTTCTTCTACACTGCACAGAGGAGTCTGCAGTTTCTCACAACTCAAAGTGGGTGTATTTACCTCTGATATAGACAGCAAGCAGCTTTCTTTATTGTTGTCAGATCTCCCTTTGCTGTCACAAGGCATTATGGGAAAGGAGCTGGGGAGCTCATGCGCCCTCTGTTGGATGTAACAGATCCTCAATTTGCTTTTGACTCACCGAGTCTTGAGAGAGCAAACAGGATTTTAGCAAAGCCAACTTCACTTATCTGCATACAGCGCCGTTTCGGGATTTTTGTCCCTCATCAGTGCAGAGCAAAGTGAGTTGGCTGGCTTTGTGGGAGGCAATGAGTGGTCCCCTCCCTTTGCTGTGTCAGGGATCTTTTTAGTTGCATCATAGCCTGGATTTGGAGTCCAGTTCCCCTAGATCGTCTATGCAATACAGACTGTTCTGTATTGTATACACCACATGCATCAGGGTTAAATGTAATTGTTATGCAGCCCGATGCTAGGTCTGCATGGGGATTCAAAAGATGGAGAGTCTGTCCGCTTAAAAAGCAGTTACCCGCGTATCCCACAGACTTTAATGGGGTCCGGCAGGTTTCCTCTGGTTATATACTGAAACCGGCAGAGAGAAAAGTCGTTCAAGGAGGATTTTAGGCAAAATCTGTGGCAGAGTCTCCTATGGAGACGCAAACATAGATTTAAACCTAGCCTTAAAGGGGTTGTCTGGGATAAAATAGGAATGAACCCATAAACTAAACCCCTCCCCCTGCCTAACGTCTAGTTTACTTCTATTAAGAAAAATCTATAATTACCCATATCCAAGGACACTTTCTGATAATCCGGTGATGAGGTTGGGGGAGAGTACTGGTGACGTTCCGTTTCAGAAGCGGTGAAACGGAACGTCACCAATACTCTCCCCCAACCTCATCAATAGTTATGTGTCTTCCTCTCCGGGAATGGCTCCTCCCCTCTTCCTCTCAGCAAGTGCTTGCGCAGTTCTGTGACATATGCACAGTAGAGATGGCACTCCATCTCTACTGCGCAGGCATCACAGGTACTTCCGGTCTGTGCACTGGCTAGGAGTGTCTCCAGCCTGCGCACAGTGAAGAAGAAAGGAGGAGCCATCTACCAGAGAGGAAGATAGGTAAGTATGATGCGATGGGGGGGCTAGTAGTGGGCAGGATAGCTTAGCTTGGGAGACAGGGAGGGGGGTGTAACGGAGTGTGAGAGGAGGGGGGACAGTGAGAGGGACACAGTGTGGAAGGTACACAGCAGGAAGTTACACCATGTAAACAAATGTAGAGGATGCCAGGAGCTCCCACAGACACCCAAAAATCACTCAAAACACTGCTAAAGGTATATGGGTGTACTTATTAACCCATTACTAGCACTAACAGACCTTTTTTTAAAAATTATTTTTTGCCCGGAAAACTCCTTTAACCCCTTCACGCATTCTCACATACATGTACGTGGGAGAATGTGGTTAGTTACCGCATCCCCACGTACAGGTACGTGATGGTGATCGAGCGGGCTCAGAAGCAGAGCCCGTGCTATCACCGCGGGAGCCCGGCTGTATTTGACAGCCAGGCTCCCGCTGCAACAGCGGGGACCAGTGATAATACCGATCCCCGCTGTTTAACCCTTAAGATGCCGTGGTCAATAGCGACCGCAGCATCCAAGGGGTTCCGCCATCTTGCCACCCCCGCGGCGAGATCGGGGGGTGCCGATATGTATAATCTGCAGCCTGGGGTCTGACAAGTGAACCCAGGCTGCCTGGAGACCCCACTACCTGGTTGATCCTGCCGAGACCTGCGGAAGTCAGCGCTGTGTTTCCATAGCGCTGACTTTCTGTATAGGCTGCAAGACACTTGCATGCTTGTGTCTTGCAGTCTATAGTACTGAGCCAGAGATCAAAGCATCTCTGGCTCAGGTGTCCTAATGGAAAATTGAAAAAGTAAAAAAAAAAGTGAAAAAATAAATAAATAAGGTATGTGAAAAAAAATTAATAAAAGAATAAAGCCCCAAAAAATTCCCTTTTCCTATATAAAATGAATTATATAAAAAATAAACCTAAAAATTGATAAAAACAATACATATTTGGTATCACCGCATCCGTAACAACCTGTACAATAAAACTGAAACCATATTTAATGTACAGGATGAACGTCGGGGAAAAAAAAACGCAAAAAAAACACCAAAAGTAATGATTTTTCGCCATCTCACTTTACAAAATATGCCATAAAAAGTGATCAAAAAGTCATATGTACCCCAAAACAGTACCAATAAAAAGCACAGGTTGTCCCGCAAAAAATACACCCTAAACCAACTCTCTAAACTGAAAAATAAAAATGCTACGCATCTTAGAAGATGGAGATGCAAAATAAATTGATTTATGTCCCCAAATGGGTTTTTGTTCTGCAAAATTGGTATTGCATAAAAAAAAACAGTATAAATGAGGTATCGACGTAATCGTACCGACCCGCAGAATAAAGATAACATGTTACTTACACTCTACGCTGCATGGTGAAAAATTTAAAAGGTAAAACGCAGTGCCAGAATTGATGGGGTTGTTTTTAATCCACCAAGAAAGAGTTCATAAAATTTATTTAATAAGTTGTAAGAACCTAAAAATGATGTCATTAAAAAATACATCTCATACTGCAAACAACAAGCCCTCATATGGCTACATCACCAGAGAAATAAAGAAAATATAGCTCATACAATGTGAAGACAAAAACCCCCAAAAATCGCCAAATCATTAGAACATAACTGGCTGCAGCAGGAAGGGAATGTATAAACTGTGCGAGCATATATGAGGGTACAAACCAGAATTAGATCTTATGAGGGATAATAAACCAGAAGTGACCCCCAGAGTGACCTCCCCCAACAATAGGAACTACTGAGGAAATAGTAGGGAATTTAGTGTACCCAATGTACTACGCACAGCTTACATATTCACTTTTCCCCATCCGCTGTGCAGTCACGTCTGGGATACTAATGCTCGCTACACCCCTTGATAAATTCTTTGAGGGGTGTACTTTTCAAAATGGGGTCATTCCCTAGGGGATTCCACTTTACTGGTACTTTAGAGGCTCTGTAAACATGACATGGCATCCAGATCCCAAACATCTGAATCTGCGCTCCAAAAGCCACATAGCGCTCCTTCCCTTCTGTGCCCTACTGTGTTCCCAAACTGCAGTTTATACCCACATGTATTACACTTGTTGTACCCAGAATAACGTACTTAATGTCATATGTGGATATAAACTGCTGGATGCCATTGCACTTTTGCAGAGCTGAAATGCCAGTACAGTGGAATCCCCTGATATGTCACCCCATTTTGGAAACTACACCCCTGAAGGAATTTATCCTGGGGTACAGTGAGAATTTTTAACCCCCAAGTGTTGCTATAATTTATTATCCATAAATGGATACGCAGCTGATGGTGAAAGGTGAAAATGACAATTTATCCAGGAATACGACATTTCAGTGCGTAATATGTTGTGCCTCTGCTTGTATCAGAGATGAACGCTCCAAAAGCTGTTGTGCCTGGGATCCCCGCTCACCAGTTTTTGGAGTGTGTGTCTGTGCAGACATAAACTGGGCACAACATATTGGGCACTGAAATGGCGTATCTATAGAAAAATTAAATTTTTAACTTTTCATTATCAGCTGCGCATTCATTTCTGGAAATTAAAAGAATGCAACACTTAAGGGTTAATAATGCTCGCTACCCCACTTGATAAATCCTTTGAAGGGTATAGTTTCCAAAATGGGGTGACATGTCTGCGGATTCCACTTTACTGGCAATTCATGGGCTCTGCAAAAGTGGCATGGTGTCCAAAAAGCAAACTGTGCTCCAAAAGCCAAAATAGCACTCCTTCCCTTCTGTGCCCAGCTATGCCCAAACAGCAGTTTCTACCCACATATGGCATTGTTAAGTACGTTATCCTGGGTACAACAGTGTCATAAATGTGGGCATAAACTGTCATTTGGGCACACAGCAGGGCGCAAATGTGAAGGAGCGCTATGTGCTTTTGGAGCGCATATTTAGATTGTTGTTTTTTTGGATGCCATGTCACATTTGCAGAGACCCTAAAATTGCCCCTACAAAATGGGGGTCACTTCTTGGGGAATTCCAATTTACTGGCACCTCCAGGGCTCTGCAAAAATAACATGGCGACCAGAAAGTACTCCAAAAGCTAAAAATACACAGTGCTCCTTCCCTTCTGAGCCCTGCTGTGTGCCCAAGCAGCAGTTTATGCCCACATATTTAATTTTTTTGTCCCCGGGATAGCCCACTTAATAGTTTTAGGAGTGCAGGTCTCTGATGCCACAAAGTGACCGCAACGTATTAGGCACTGAAATTGGTTATTTCTTTAAAAACTTTAATTTTCACTTTGTACATTAATTTTTGAGAAGCATTTTTAGGCTCAAAATCATAATATCCCTTGATACATTCCTTGAGGGGTGTAGTTGCTAAAATGGGGTCACTTTTAGGGGGTTTCCATTGTACTGGTACTTTAGGGGCTCTGCAAATGCGACCTGGCACCTGAAGACTATTCCAGCCACATCTGCCCTCCTAAAGCCAAACAGCGCTCTTTCCATTCTGAGCCCCACTATGTACCCATACAGCAGATTACAACCACTTATGGGGCATTTCTGTGTTCAGAAGAAATTGTGTAACAAACTGTGGGGAGCTTTTTCTTCTTTAACCACTTGCAAAAATTAAAAATATGTCACTAAATGGACGGTTTATTGGAAAAAAGTAATTTTACATTTTTACGTCCCTAAATCAATAAAATCTGTGAAACAGCTGTGAGGTCAAAATGCTCACTATACCCCTATATAAATTCTATGAGGGGTGTAGTTTTCAAAATGGGGTCACTTTCTGGGGGTTTGTATTGTATTGGTATTTTAGGGGCTCTGCAAATGCGACGTGGCACCTGAAAACTATTCCAGCAAAATCTTCCCTCCAAAAGCTAAACAGCGCTCTTTCCATTTTGAGCCCTGCATGTACCTATGCAGCAGATTACAACCACATATGGGGCATTTCTGTGTTCAGGAAAAATTGTGTAACGAACTTTGGGGAGCTTTTTCTCTTTTGTCCTCTTGTGAAAATGAAAAATTTGGGGCTAAATTGGCGGTTTATTGGAAAAAAAGTAATTTTTCATTTTAATGTCCCAATGTTAATAAAATTTGTGAAACAGCTGTAGGGTCAAAATACTCACTATACCCCTTGATATGTTCTGTGAGGGGTGTAGTTTTCAAAATGGGGTCACTTTTAGGGGGCTTCCACTGTATTGGTACTTTGGGGGCTCTGCAAATGCGACATGGTACCTGAAAACTATTACACCAAAATCTGCCTTCCAAAAGCCAAATAGCGCTCTTTCCATTCTAAGCCCTGCCATGTACCCATACAGCAGATTACAACCACATGGGGTATTGCCGGGTGCTTTTTCTCCTTTAACCCCTTGTGAAAATGAAAACTTTGGGGATAAAGTGACATTTTAGTAATGTTTCATTTATACATCCCAGTGTTAGCAAAATCTGTGAAACGGCTGTAAGGTCAAAATGCTCACTATACCCCTATATGAATTCTGTGAGGGGTGTAGTTTCCAAAATGGGGTCACTTTTTGGGGTTTTCCTTTGTATTGGTACTCTAGGGGCTTTGCAAATGAGACATGGCACCTGAAAACTATTCCAGCAAAATCTGCTTTTCAGACGCCCAGTGTCACTCCTTCCCTTCCGTGCGCTGCCATTCGCCCAAACATCAGTTTACACCCACTTGTGGGGTATTTCCATGCTCGGGAGAAATTGCATAACAAACTGTGAGATGCATTTTCTCCTTTAACCCTTTGTGAATGTGTTAATTTTAGGGCTAAATTAAGGAATTAGTGGGAAAAAATTAAATGTCTAAATTTCACCTCCATATTGTTTTAATTCCAGTGAAATGCTTAAAGGGTTAACAAATTTCCCAAATGTTATTTTGAATTATTTGAGGGGTGCAGTTTTGAAAATGGGGTCATTTATGGGGGTTTCTAATATATAGGCCATTATAATCCTCTTCAGAACTGAAGTGGTCCCTAAAAAATTAGTTTGGGAAATTTTCTTGTAAATCTGCAAAATTGCTGTTACACTTGTAAGCCTTCTAACATCCAAAATAAATTACAGGACGATTAAAAGATGATGCCAATATATAACAGAGATATGGTAGATAATATGTATTAATGTATTTGGGTGGTATGACTATCTGTCTGAAAAGCGGAGCATTTTACATTTTGAAAATTGCGATTTTTTTTTCCAAATTTCCATCAAATTTCCTATTTTTTTTCTAAATAAATACAAAAATATCCATTAGTGTTTACCACTAACATGAAGTACAATGTGTCATGAAAAAACAATCTCAAAATCACTTGTGTAAGTTAAGTCATCTCAAAGTTATTGCCATATAAAGTGACACATGTCAGTTTTGAAAAACGAGGCCTGGTTCTTAACGCATTTTTGGGCTCGGTCTTGAAGGGGTTAATGGGGCTATTAGCAGCAGAAAAACTGATAGGCTTAACAGTCAAAGAACTGACTGCTCAGCAAGACCTTGCAGATATTTCAACTTTCAATAGCTTATGACAATTAACAAAATTTAGTGAATGAACAAAAAAAGAAATCTGCATGAAATCACGTGTGACCCCCTGTTGAAACCATAAAACTGCCATAAAACTGCTGACAACGCTAATATCACAATAAGTCAAACAAGAAACAAGAAAATGCAATACAGTAAAATTATGCCCACATGTATGAACACACCACCAAACCACCATCTATTTATTTGTATTGATTATATGTACAGTGTGGCCTCTAGGTATATATCGAATTACTGTCATGATTTGTGATTTCTATTTATTATTTGCATATTATATATACCTGATATGTATATCTGTGTTTACTTGCAGCTGAATACTTTAACACAATGTCATTTTCCTGTAATAATATGTAATGGTCACAATCCCCGTAACATTGATGCCTCTTCATCAATTGCTAGATAGTTCTGATGTCTCTTTACTAATGGCCAGCCGTGTTGTCATTTAGCTGGGATTGTGATAGCTTCCCAAAGTTTGAAGTGGCACAGCTATTAACTAGGGAGTATTCCTTGTTAATAGCTGTGCCGCTTCACCCCTAACTATGCCCCCGCTCTCAGAGACCATCATTTAGTCTGCTTGTTCTCTGCCTCAAGGGCCAGAGCCCAGCAGGGATGATGTCAGATGTGAGGATTGTGACTGTGAAGCTTATTCACAGGGTATTTAATGATGGATGCTGCACACGCCCATGGTCTACTGTCATGTGTGTGAGCGTACAGCTCAGTGTTTGCCGACAGTTAGTGAGCAAACAGCTCAGTACTTCCAGGCAGCTAGTATAGATGTTTACTTTTAAGTGTGCCTCTCCTAAGCTGTAATTGTGGGATAAGAGAAGTGCCTTGTTTGTAGCTTGGATATTTATCATTACTGGATCCTCTGATGAGTTCCCATGCCCTGGGGACTAAACATGCATATAGGGATACTTATAGGACCTTATAAAGGGCAATCCTGGGTACTGCCTTTGTTAGGGCGGGAGTTCATTTGTTGTGTAATGGTCAGCGACAGTTGACGTTAAGATTATTCCTATTTTCTCTAGCGGTAGTCATGGCTTTTCCAGTTGAACTGAAATAGCTTCTGGATTTGTGTATGTAAATATATATATATATATATGGGCATTACCTTACTGTATTTGATATACTTTGTATAATTATGTTTTAATTTTAAGTGCATGCTATAGCACTGGTGGTTGAGTTGTGAAATTGCATGTACAGGCGGAAGACTGTCCTTTGCATGAATGTTGTTGGTTTTGATTGTAGCCACCTGTTGCCTTCAAAACAGTATCAATTCTTCTAGATACACTTGCACAATGTTTTTGAAAGAACTGGGCAGGGAGGTTGTTCAAAACATCTTGGAGAACTATACACAGATCTATGGATGTAGGCTTGCTGAAATCCTCTGTAATGCTAGACAGACTCATTGATGTTGAGATCTTGGCTCTGTGGGGCCATAGCATCACTTCCAGGGCTCCTCGTCCAAAAGGATGCTCACACCAAATATTCATGTGATTTAGATTTCTCTTTTGTTCATTCAAATAGCCTCTTCCTGCCACAGCCACTTTTCATTTTTTTTATTTTTGTTTTTCACTCCCCACTTTCCAAAAGCCATAACATTTTTATTTTTCTGTTCACAGAGCCTTATGAGGGCTTAATTTTTGCATGACAAATTTTACTGCACCAATTTCTTATTGGTTTTGCTTTTGCGTCATTCACTGGGCAGCCAAAGTTACATGTTACCAATGATTACGGTTTTGATTCTGACACCCATATATTTTTATATTTCTGTATGTGGGGATGCATAAGGTATCTTTTTTGGGGGGGCTAGATTTACTTTTTATTTACATCCATTTTGGGAAATGTTTGATGCTCTGATAGCTTTTGATTTAAAAAAAAAATGTTAGGCAAAACAGCAAAAAAAAAACAAAAAAACTGGTTCACTGCATGGGAAAAATATTTTTCTAAGTTTGTAGTTCAGGCATTTTTGGGTGTGGTGATAGCTAATACAGTGGAGACCTGACACCTGGCAGCTGTTCAGCTCCTAAGTGCCCGCCATGTTTAAAGTCCCAACATTCACCATAAGTGAACAGGGTAATTTTCATACTTGACAAAAATAACCTGCTAAATATATATATATATATATATATATATATATATATATATATATATATATATATATATATATATATAGTATATCAAGAAGGACATAATACTACATGGAAGAGTGTTCTCCAACATTGGTTACAATACTAAACAAAGCTAAGCAGACAAAGCAATTTTTCCAATTGTGGGGGGCATTTATAAGCCAGATACCCTTGCATATTAGAAGATCATTATTTGTCTGTTTTAAATATACAGCATGGTACTCCTTGGAGCTTCTGCAGGGCCAACAACCTATCTTCTTTGGTGTGACTCATTTTATGTTTGCATTTTAGCAGGTAGTGATACTGGGGGTATGTTCTGTTATGTTTATTGACTTTTTACTCAGATTTTGTGTTTCTTTTATTTATTATTATGTGGAATTGAGTTTTTTTTACTTATGCAAGACTAAACTACACTCTCATTTCATTGCATATAATTTGTTTAAACTTTAATAAACAGAGTATTAAAAAAAAAAAAAGATAAAATATATATAAAGAACAGAACATAGACACATAAGCATCAAATTAGTCACATTTCTTCCATCAAAAATAATAGGACCCTCTCCTAGCAATGTAGTTATCTCTTCCAGTATGCCCTCTATAGAGAAGTTTGTTTGTCTTGTTAATGAGCTGATTAAAGTAAACACTGATTTTAATAAAAAGCTAATGACTCAATCACATCTCGGGTCTGCTAAAAACTTAGCTTGTAAATGTATGTTCTGAAGGTTAGCATTTTAGCTAGGCAAATTCACCATGGACCTTGAACATAATCTTGATATAATCTTTAAAAATAATCCATAAAATGTGTGAACATAAACTTAAAGAACCGTGCCTCCACAAATTGGTGCTTTTCCTCTTCCTCTCTGGTTTTATTTGGCAAAATCCAAAGTATTTAGTCAGCCACAAATTGTGCAAGTTCTCCCACTTAAAAAGATGAGGCCGGCCTGTAATTGACATCATAGGTAGACCTCAACTATGAGAGACAAAATGAGAAAACATATCTAGAAAATCACATTGTCTGATTTTTTTAAGAATTTATTTGCAAATTCAGATGGAAAATAAGTATTTGGTCAATAACAAAAGTTCATCTTAATACTTTGTTATATATCTTTTGTTGGCAATGACAGAGGTCAAACGTTTTCTGTAAGTCTTCACAAGGTTGGCACACACTGTTGCTGGTATGTTGGCCCATTCCTCCATGCACATCTCCTCTAGAGCAGTAATGTTTTGGGGCTGTTGCTGGGCAACACAGACTTTCAACTCCCTCCAAAGGTTTTCTATGGGGTTGAGATCTGGAGACTGGCTAGTCCTCTCCAAGACCTTGAAATGCTTCTTACGAAGCCACTCCTTCGTTGCCCTGCTGATGTTCTTGGGATCATTGTCATGCTGAAAAACCCAGCCACGTTTCATCTTCAGTGCCCTTGCTGATGGAAGGAGGTTTGCACTAAAAATCTAACGATACATGGCCCCATTCATTCTTTCATGTACAAGGATCAGCCGTCCTGGTCCCTTTGCAGAGAAAGAGCCCCAAAGCATGATGTTGCCACCCCCATGCTTCACAGTAGGTATGGTGTTCTTTGGATGCAACTCAGCATTCACTCTCCTCCAAACACGACGAGTTGTGTTTCTACCAAACAGTTCTACTTTGCTTTCATCTGACCATATGACATTCTCCCAATACTCTTCTGGAACATCCAAATGCTCTCTAGCAAACATCAGACAGGCCCGGATATGTACTAGCTTAAGCAGGGGGACATGTCTGGCACCTGAGGATCTGAGTCCCTGGCGGTGTAGTGTGTTACTGACGGTAGCCTTTGTTACGTTAGTCCCAGCTTTCTGCAGGTCATTCACTAGGTCCCCCCATGTGGTTCTGGGATTTTTGCTCACCGTTCTTGTGATCATTTTGACCCCATGGGGTGAGATCTTGCGTGGAGCCCCTGATCGAGGGAGATTATCAGTGGTCTTGTATGTCTTCCATCTTCTAATTATTGCTCCCACAGTTGATTTCTTCACACCAAGCTGCTTGCCTATTACAGATTCAGTCTTCCCCAGTCTGGTGCAGGTCTACAATTTTGTTTCTGGTGTCCTTCCACAGCTCTTTGGTCTTCACCATAGTGGAGTTTGGAGTGTGACTGTTTGAGGTTGTGGACAGGTGTCTTTTATACTGATAACAATATCAAACAGGTGTCATTACTACAGGTAATGAGTGGAGGACAGAGGAGCCTTTTAAAGAAGAAGTTACAGGTCTGTGAGAGCTAGAAATCTTGCTTGTTTGTAGGTGACCAAATACTTATTTTCCACCATAATTTGCAAATAAATTCTTAAAAAATCAGACAATGTAATTTTCTGGATTTGTTTTCTCATTTTGTCTCTCATAGTTGAGGTCTACCTATGATATCAATTACAGGCCTCTCTCATCTATTTAAGTGGGAGAACTTGCACAACTGGTGGCTGACTAAATACTTTTTTTTCCCCACTGTATATGATATAATAATATATTGTGCTATATATATATATATATATATATATATATATAACAGTACTGTAAATTGTGAAATCTATTCCTTCTTATGGCAGTGTGTAATAGAAATGTACTAATGACAGGCCTGGGCACCTACATGTAATGCAGACCGAGAGGGGTTAAATAATTTTTTACTGACTTTTACTTGTTTTCTGTGATAACATATCATGCCTCAGCTATCATTCTGCAGTTATCACATTGCAGAAAGTCACGTTAAATCTGTACATAAGAGAACCTTCTTCCACCTACACCATGATACCAATTGAAGTCACTGACCAACTCATTCTCCCCATGAATCAGGGCAACCCTGGCTATCTTAATCAAATATGTATTCAAAGAAAGTATTGGGCAACATACTGTCTTCCTTTCAGCACTTAAATCCTGAGTCCTGATTCCTGACACTGTGAGTAGAGTTGTATAGGGTAAAGAAAGCAGAGCACAATATTTCAGACAAACCCAGAAAAGTCTTTTCCTGTGTGAGTTATATCCCTCTTGGTATTGTTAGGACTAGCTAGTGACTTACAGTTGATTTTAGAATTTGAATATATTTCTTAGAATTTGAAAACCAAATGAATGCAATCTAAGCACAAGCATATAATATTTTCTTTATATCAATTATTTAGAATACCAATCTATTATTATGTTTGTTTTTTCTGTCCTTTTTATGAACAAATTGCGCTAAACCATACAAGATAAGCATGAATGTGCTATTAGTATTGTGATGGTATCTGATAACATTCTAAGATCTTGTGCAATTACTCATTGGTATCCATGGTAGACTTTAGTTTGAATAGATAGAAAAACTTATGACTTAATGTCCTTTTTTGTCTTTGACTTTACTTTTTAATAGATACCATTTTTTTCTTAAACTATAAATTCTGGAAATACTCACTCAACCAATTTATATAAGCATATCTGAAATTTTCTGACTATCTCACATTCATAATGCTTGTAACATTTCCTTTTCATATCTACATTTTCAAGAGCTTAGTGATTACCCCTCTCATTTTGGATGTGGTCAGTGCTATCCATAATAATTTGCCTGAAGCACTCAGAGTGATTCATGCCATGCTTAATCAGTCTGGTCTGTTAAAACTTCTGCTGAGCTTGACTTTATAATTCTTCTGTTTTTGTGTCATTTCTGCGCCACACATTAGCATTTTATTCTTTCCCGTTCATTGCAAACAATGTTTCACTTTTTAAATTATTATTTAACTTAGAAAACATGAATCTCGCCAATGTGCAATTTGTTTCAAGAAGGGTTCATGAGTATCAAAATTAATTGGATAACAATATATGAAAGGTTAATTCGTGTTTCGTACTTCTAAATAACCTTGCTAGCTCCTTATTGCCATCTCCGTTTCTTACTTTCTGACAGCACAAAGACTTGTAAAATAAAATTGCATATAAATCAAGTTTGATTAGATTCCCCGCTAAGAAGCTGATGATTATAGCCAAGGCGATTAAGTTCCTTAAATCAAATACCATTTTGTAGAAGACTAAATGTTTGTATCACAAAAATACTAACACCATTTTGTGTAAAAATCCATAAAAGTGAAGCAAACTCCTACTTCACTCTTATGTTTAAGGAAAGAACAACTGAACAGACAAAACAAATTCACTCTAGATAAGGCCCAATTCACACATATCTGCAAATGTGTGAGGTCCTTCCTATTCACAGACAGCATCTCACTCTGCTCATTTGCACTCTGGTTTAATGTCCATGGTTGATCTGCTTTGCAGATGTATAAAAAGCAACTTTTTTCTGTTTTATTTTCTATACTTTGTATGACATTAAGAGTGTGAAAAACTTATGAGATCTGTGCCATCCGTGATTTTTCATGAATCCATAGCATTGGCATCAGTGAAAAAAAATGGACATTCTGCCGTTGTTTTTTTGGGGACAGTTTGAATAATAATTGAATTAATACTTACATATACAGTGCCCAAAAACCACAGATGGCACACATACATGATATGTGTGCATGTGAATATTATTGGTAAGTTTTGAATGAAGTTTAAAGTCTATAAGTCATAAACTTGTTTTTATGTGTTATTTCCTGTGTTTATTATCATGTTTTGGTATAGTATTGTTTATGTTAATTAGAGTATACAGTACTTTTTGATTAACTTGATGCACCAAATTACAAACCCATGGGCACCATTGAACCCTTAAGAAGCAATATTTAGCATTCTAATGGTGTATTCATTGGAACATGTGTTATGAAACCTGTTTGGTTTCGTCTGCTGCGACGTCCCAAAAGAACAAAGGAAGACAAGGACAGTGAGCCCTAACACTGGACCAACCCGAAGTCCCTACCTACTTGCCTCAGCTACCCTAAGTGGAAGAGGACAACTGGGCAACGGTCCCTTCCTATGTCACAAGTGCAAACACAAACGCAAACAAGACAAACTAAGGAGAACAGGTAGGAAAATAGTCAAGGATCTGAACAGTGAGGCAGCAGGAACAAAACAAGAACTGGAAGGATAGATAGTTCTGCAAAAACAGAGGTATGGGAGGTAGCATGCTAAACAGAGACTAATAGCAAGTGCTAAGGTGTGGTTTAGAAAACTATTTATAGGATGTCAGGGATCCACCCCAGACTTAATAGGAACTGACCCTGATCTCCCAGAGAAGTGAGAGTGGAAAGTAAAGATGTCAATCACATAAGCAAGACTGAAGTTAACTGTTTGAGGAGCAGAGGGAAACAAACAGTGGAAGAGATAGAGCCGTGTCCAGAAAGAGAACAACAATAAACCTAACAGCATGAAATCATAGCCAGACACACCTCCTGCTCTGTACCCTACGGCCAGAGGATAGCGCAGAAGTCTGAACAGGTACGGATGTTGCAACATGGCTCAGTTTCCACACTTAATTTTTTTTTTCTTAGCATGTCTTTATATACTGTAAAATCAAAGGATAATGTAAGTTATAACAGCTTGCGGGCACTGTATTATGGATGCAAACAACATGAAAACTTACACAGCCATGGGAATAAAGACTGTTCTGTTTAATGACCTTAAGGCTAAGACTCCATGTAGCGAAAAGAAGCTAATAACTGCTGTGGAAAAAGCCACCGATGTTTTTCAAAATGCAGTTTTTCTGCCGTGGATGTTTTTCTGAAATATGTGGATGGGATTATCCAGAATCTTTTTTTAGTTTGTAGGTACTGCAAAATGCAGCATTTTTTTTTCTGCTGCATTTCTGCAACATGGGGCTTTATCTTAAGAAAGCAAAGATTTTTAAGCAATATGGCAGGCAGCTAGCCACCATTTTGTTGATGGATGGATTTTGTATGGATTTTCTACAATCCAAACTTTTTGGTAAATTCATAAGAAATTCAATTAATTAGGACCTGCACTAGACATAATTCAATGCATTAGTTACCGCCATAATCTCTCTTTAACCTTTTAAAAAATAGGTATATTAAAAAATATATGCTTAGCACTGGTATATTTTATTCCACAAATTATTGTTAACATTTCCAATGATCAGCATGTTCTTTAGTAAAAAAGATAATTAAGTAATTTACATTAGCTTATTTTAGCAGAAGTGTAAGGTTAAATTACGCAGTGTAATAAATTGAATAAATCAAAATTAGAACAAAAATACAGAATATTTTGCTTAATTCAAATTATGCATAGTAAAATAATTCACACCTTTCTTACAATGTCATTCAAATGTACATTGGAAATCATCAGCCACTTGGGTTTTATGTTATTCATACAATTCATAGAGGGCATGATTGACAAGAGATAAAATAATGGGGACAGCTGTTATGGAGTTTGCACAACACTAAGTATATTAGTGTCTGGCTTGCGGTAAATTATTACAATGCTAGAAATGGAGGCACCGTGACAGATCCAGTAGGATCATGGGCATGGTAAACATGGCCAAATTGCATCTAATCTATGGTCTTTGTACTAATTATCACTGTGACATTTTGACATAAAGGGGACTATTTTTTACCTACTTCCTGCTACAGTTCTTTATGTTTTGAATGTTGGACTTCCAGACTGATTGTGACAGGTAGGTCATGTGATCAAACATCCTCAAGTTTCTCCCTCTCCATGGTATTACATGTATATGGAAGTTGGTTTTACTATTACAGTCCCATTTACAAATAATATGCTTATACATTAAAGGGGTTGTCCAGGATAAATGAGCAATTTCTGACTAAGTCCCCCATGCCCCCCTCCAACTTTCTAATATATCTTTTCTTTTCAGTAATATATGTAGGTCTTGTGACCTACATGAGTTAGTTGGGAAGGGCTAGTAGCTAGGGAGACAGGGAGGAGGTGTGAGGGAGTAAGAGAGGAAGGGGGAGGGAGCAAAGAATCATGGTAGTTGTAGGATAAAAGCACAGGAAGCTACACCATGTAAACAAATGCAGAAGATGCCAAGAGCTCCCAGAGAAAGCCAGAAATGAAGGGGATGATGTCAGTGTACCTGGTACTCTAGGTCAGTGAAGTGGTTAAAGGGATTTTCCGACAAACAAAACTACATTCAGATTTGTAGATGATTAAAGTTAAACATTTTTGCAAATATAGTTTCTTTAAAATTCAGCATTTTTTAATATTTTCTCTAAACATCTTAATGGTTACAATCATTTGTCTCGACTTGTTGGCAATGGATAGAACTTTCTATGGTCTGGCACTTGTCAGAAACCCAGCCATGATTTTCTTATTGTGGACAGGTTATCAGGTAGAGTCACTATATGAATGAGAAGATAACCTGTCCACAATAAAGAAATCATGAATGGGTTTCAGAGCATATAAAGTTCCTGCATTCACGGTCGTTATAAATCAGCAACGGATCAAGACAACAGACTGTGACCAGTAAGATGGTTAGAGAAAATCTTTAAAACTCTTAACATTTTTTAATTATACATATATCTGCAAAAATGTTTAACTTTTAATTGTCTTGAAATTAATTTTAAATATGGTTTTGTTCATGGGAAACCCTCTTTAAGTCCATTATACCTGGTGGTCTATGACATTTATTGTAGGGATCCCTAGTTGGGAATTGAAGGGTTAATGTTACATGCTTAGGGTCCAGTGGTTACTCATCTTTCCAGGCTCCAACCATGACCATATGGATGCATAGTTCTCTTTATGATTGGTACAGCAATTCAGGGAGATTCTGACTAATCAATGTTAGCGTGGTGAATGGGGCTGTATGTCACTGCATGCAGGATTGGACTGGCCCACAAGATGAATCCCCAGGTGGGCTCCTGTTCCCCCAACCCATGCAAGAGTGATTCCAAGTACACTTGCTGCACTACATAAAGATAAAGAGCATACACCATCTCAGCCAGACCATGCATCCATATAATAAACTGGGTAGAATATTTAACAAACTACCCAGGTTACTAAAATAGGTGTATTGGGTGACTGAGACAACATTAAGGCTCAGAGGCAGGCTGACCAGTATCCTTACTCCTGGGCTCCATCTTCTTACTGTCACTCGGGGGCCTCTATCACCAATCATCTAGCTCACAGAATTAAGGGGGCCATAATCTAAGGCAAAAACTAGGTAGGAAGCTAAAACTGAAAAATTGGGAGGCAGGTAATATTTGTATATATCTTTATAGTGGGCTCCCTGACTGAATTCCACTGGAGGAAGCTAGGCACCTCAGTCCATTGACTGCATGGGACAGTCACCTGTTCCATACAACTTCCCTCTGCAACAGATGTGCTTATGATAAGAAATAAGGGAATATTTCCCTAATTCTAGCAATTTTTGGTGGGTCTCAGTGGTTTTACTCTGATACAATCTTTATTGTTAAATGATGACAAGTGGAATGCATCCTCTCTCATGTAACCTTTACGGTATAACACTTATTTTATCTTAAATTAATGTAGGCTGATACGATTTTGATCTGATAAATATGGTTACAAATAATACACAATAAGAACTTGCTCACAGTATAATTCTGTGTGCATTGTGTGCTGTCTGAAATATGCCATAATTTTCTTTCTAAAGTTGTTTTTATGAAACATTTGTCAAACATTTTATGAACAAACCAAGAAAGGTAACATTGTTACATGTAATAATACAGCGGTGTTTGGAGAAGAAACAAAAGAGGATTTCTGAGACAGGCACAGTGCAGATCCATGAAAATCTTCAAGGTCATTTGTAATGGTGAAGTAAGGAGAAAGGGAAGGGAGGAGAGGAGTATAGAAACAACGAAAAAAGTGAAAAAAAACAAAGGCAAGTACAGTGGAGGGGAGTAACACAACATACCATTCCTAGCTTACAAGTTACCATACTAAAATCAAACATCTGAAAGAAACCTAATTTCATTCAAACCTAAATCCATACAAGTGAGCCATAAAGGTATTAGCACAGAACAGAATGTATTCTTTTATGAGAAGTGAAAAAAAAAACTCTAGTTACGATACTAATAGTATTAATTCCAAAATTTGTAATTACTCATTAAATAGTAAAACATTCAACTTTCTGTTTTATATTTTTAATAATACTACTTTTATATCTAACCATAAAATATGTATTTTACTGCTTATTACAGGAGTTGTTCATTGAAAGTATAGTGCCATTTTAAAAGAATGTTGTAAATTGGAAAATGAACATCATTGCACTAAAAATAACAAAGAATTGTTACAGAAACATGACAGAATTGTTAAAATGACTTTGAAGAAAAGTTACTCTATAGTATATATCAGTCTTAAATATATAAAGCTTGCAAAACTGCATTCAATAAAATGAGTCATATAGAGTACACAGAATTCCCGTAATAATCTTTTAACGTTCCAGTACTTATGTCTTGCTTCATATCAGCTCCAGCAGAATCCAAAATGATGTCTGTTCTTTAATAACAGGTGGTAATTGCACAGTAATAAAATCTAAAGGTTTGTAATGTTTCAGAGTGTTGCGTGATTTCACTATATAAAGGTTCATTGTCTATTTGCTTAGAAAGGCAGTACACTTGACAGGGATTTTTTTTAATAACCAAATACACATGGTTAAAATCTGATGAACACAACAAAGTCTGCATGGTTGCTCACAGGGGCGTAACTACCGGGTTAGCAGCGGTAGCGGCTGCCACAGGGCCAGGACATTTGGGGGCCCCAGCAGGTAATGGGCCCTATATACTTACCAATCCCCGCTCCTGCTCATGGCCGCCTGCGCTTCCCATTCTGCGGAAGTGGAGGTGGCTGTGAGCAGGAGCGGGGATCGGTAAGTGGGGCCGCGAGCCGCGAACTACACAAACACTGCTATCATTATACTCGGGGGTCTTTTCACACCCCCCGAGTATAATGATAGGAGGGCCAGGGGAGGTGAGGGAACATAAAAAACACTGTTACTTACCTCTCCTACACTCCGCAGGCTTTGGGCCTGTTTGGTGACGTCACGTGGGCCGGGCCTGCGTCATTATGCGTTGTGACGCCGGCCTGGCTCATGCGAGATCTTGTCCAACATTGAAGATGGCCAAAGTAGCGGGGTGCGCTGGAGCCAGGAAAAGAGACAAGTGACACTGGTAAGTGACAATGTTTTTTTTGTTTGTATCCTACTCTGGGTCTCCGATCATTATACTCTGGGGTATGAAAAGACGCCAGAGTATAATAATTGTTCATGAGTGGTCCACAATGGGGCATAATACTGTGTGCAGGGGCCACTATGGGGCATAATGCTGTGTGCAGAGGCCACTATGGGGAATAATACTGTGTGCAGGGGCCACTATGGGGCATAATACTGTGTGCAGGGGCCACTATGGGGCATAATAATGTGTGCAGAGGCCACTATGGGGCATAATACTGTGTGCAGGGGCCTCTATGGGACATAATGCTGTGTGCAGAGGCCACTATGGGGCATAATACTATGTGCAGGGGCCACAATGGGGCATAATACTGTGTGCAGGGGAAACTATGTGGCATAATGCTGTGTGCAGAGACCACTATGGGACATAATAGTGTGTGCAGGGGCCACTATGGGTCATAATAGTGTGTGAAGGGGACACTATGGGGCATAATACTGTGTGTAGAGGCCACTATGGGGCACAGTAGTGTGTGCAGGAATGCGGTTTGAGTGGGGGGGTTGGAGCGGGCGTATCGGGGGGGTTGGGGGTGGCGGTTTGGGGAAGAGGCCCCATGTCAAATGTTCGCCTTGGGGCCCAGCCATTCCTAGTTATGCCACTGGTTGCTTATACAACACTCTTATACAGTAGTATTCTCCCTAGTGCTTGCATTGAAGAATACCTCTAAAATATAGGACAATATGGAAGAAAGAGTTGAATATATCTGTATTACAGTATCCCATGAAGCATGGCCCATTTTTCTCTTAAATTCTATATAAACTTCAGTATTAATTCAGAGGCATAAATGGTACAGTGTAGGTTCATAGACTGATTTATTACATGTTGTGTTGGAATTTATATGAGAACCGTAATACAGTTGTTGAAAATTTTTGAAAATCCAGAAGTAGGATCTAAAGGGAATTTTTTAAAATAATAATAATAATAATAATAATAATAATAATAATAATAATTAATGAGACTAAAATCCAACAACCAAAAAAGAGAAAGTCCTGTCCTGTCACATACTTTGCATAATTATTTGTGTTGTCATTCATGTTCTTCACCTCCAGTTTTCACGCACTGTTATTGCATCCATAAAATGATGAATGTAAAGAGGTGTTTCCATCTGGCCCCTTTTTGTGGCCTCGCTCTGTTCCCTATTAAGAATTGTACCTATTTATCAGTTTCTACAGTGACTTGCAAACCTATTCATACCCCTTGAACTTTTTTCACATTTTGTCACTTTACAAACGCAAATAAAAATAAATGTTTTTTATTGAGATGTTAAGTGATAGATCAACACAAAGTAGCAGATAATTGTGAAGTGGACGAAAATGATACATGGTTTTCAAAATTTTAACCATATAAAAAACTGAAAAGTGTGACATGCAAAAATATTCAGCCCTCCTATATCAATACTTTTTTAGAGCCACCTTTTGCGGCAATTACAGCTGCAAATCTTTTGGGGTATGTCTCTACCAGCTTTGCACATCTACAGACTGAGATTTTTGCCCATTCTTCTTTGCAAAATAGCTCAAGCTCAGCCAGATTGGATGGAGAGCGTCTGTGAACAGCAATTTTCATGTCTTGCCACTGATGTTCAATGGGATTTAGGTCTGGACTATGACTGGGCCATTCTAACACATGAATATTCTTTGATCTAAACCATTCCACTGCAGCTCTAGCTGTATGTTTAGGGTCATTGTCTTGCTGGAAGGTGAATCTCCTTCCCAGTCTCAAGTCTTTTGCAGGCTCCAACTGGTTTTCTTCCAGGATTGTCCTGTATTTAGCTCCATCCATCTTCCCATCAACTCTGACCAGCTTCCCTGTACCTGCTGAAGAAAAGCCTCCCTACAGCATGATGCTGCCACCACCATGTGTCACAGTGGGGATGGTGTGTTCAGAGTGATGAGCAGTGTTACTTTTCCACCACACATAGCGCTTTGCATTTAGGCCAAAAAGTTCAACTTTGGTCTTATCTGACCAGAGCACCTTCTTCCACATGTTTGCTGTGTCCTCTATATGGCTTGTGGTAAACAGCACTTCATATGTCTTTCTTTCAACAATGGTTTTCTTCTTGCCACTTTTCCATAAAGGCCAGATTTGTGGAGTGCACAACTTATAGTTGTCCTGTGGACAGATTCTCCCACCTGAGCTGTGGATTTCTGCAGCTCCTCCAGAGTGACCATGTGCTTCTTAGCTGCTTTTCTGCCAGTGCTCTCCTTGCTTGATCTGTGGACGGCCATGTCTTGGTAGGTTTGCAGTTGTAGAATACTTTTTCCATTTTTGGATGATGAATTGTACAGCGCTCCTTGGGATGCTCAAAGCTTGGGATATGTTTTTATAAGCTAACCCTGCTTTAATGTTCTCCACAACTTTATCTCTGACTTGTCTGGTGAGTTCCTTGGTCTTCACGATGCTGTTTGTTCACTAGTGTTCTCTAACAAACCACTGAGGCCTTCACAGAACAAGTGTAGTTATACTGAGGCTAAATTACACACAGGTGGACTCTATTAACTAATTAAGTGACTTCTGAAGGTAATTAAAATTTTGAAAACCATGTATCATTTTTATTCCACTTCACAATTATGTGCTACTTTGTTTTGGTCTATCTCTTAAAATCTCAAAAAAAAGTTTAAATTTGTGTTTGTAAGGTAACAAAATGTGAAAAAGTTCAAGGGATATGAATACTTTTGCAAGTCACTATACATGCATGGTCATAACCTTTTAACAACCAATCCAGTCTGTCATTGATAGAATGGTTAGAAAAAAATCTTTAAAAGTCTGCAATTATTTTAAATTATTTACATATGCAAAAATGTTTAACTTTTAATTGTCAACAAATTTAAATATGGTTATATTCATGGGAAAAGCCCTTCAAAGGGAACCAGTCACCTAAATTTGACACATTAAACTGCCAATAGGTTCTTATGGACCTGTGGTTTAGTGCCTTAACTATCAGGCTCATCTCTTGTGCCCCCAATGCATTAAAATTCTGCAATGAAGCTGGAGCTGTACATCTTGGCTTCACTGTGCATGATGTATGAGTCATAACGTGAACTGCCCCTCCTTTATTGTGGAACTGCACAAGCACTGAGAGCAGTCATCAATTGTTAGGTAAGAGTAAGCTTTTTTTTCCCCCTACACTGGGCCTGAACAGTCTTCCTATAGAAATATTTGGAACACTGGTCCATAAGGACTTAGTAAAAGTTTAGTCTCCAAAATTTAGGTGACAGTTTCTCTGTAAGGGATTGGGAGTCATCGTGGTGTTTTTTTCCCCAAATGTGAGACAAATGTTGGTAACTAGCAAAAGCCCTGCTAATTTAGAATGAAAAACGTTTTTTTAAGCTTTGGTGACAGAGCTGACAAACATGGGCAAATGATGGGTCCACAGAGTTTGAGGGTACAAGGTAATCTGAAATAAATATGTTTAGCTTAGGGTAGGTAAGACAGTGGTTCCATTTGCATACAACTGGACTCAAAACTGTCCAGTGAAGCGCCACAGTATTACTAACAAAATTGACATAAATTAATATTACAAGTAAGTATAACAAACTTTGTAATAAATCTTAATAGAGGGAAATGCCTCTGCACTGCTAGGATCTTGAGGCTGAAGGGAGAAGCGGAGATGGCCACGGGCAGGATTGGGGATCTGCAAGTAGGACCACGGCACTGAGAGTAATTGTAAGGTGAACCTCGCAAGATTCAGCGACAGAATACTGCCCAACAGAACTGCTATTATTATATTCTAGAGTCTTTTCAGACCCCAGAGTATAATAAGTGGTGACCCAGGGGAGGTGATTAAATAGTGTTACTACCTCTCCTGGACTCTGGTTTGGGTCTTTGGACCTATTAAATGAATGCCTCAGCGGTCACATGGGTTATGCTGGTGGTCAACGTGACCCACGTTACATCATTCAAGAGGCCCAAAGACTTGTGCTGGAGCTCAGGAGTGGTGAGTAACACTGTTAGTTATGTATAATCACCACTGCTGGGCCTCCACTCTGGGGTCCAAAGTATAATCATATATGGAGGCAGGTGAACCCCCAAAATTTTGGTTTCTACCGAACTGGAAATTTTTGCAAAGTGTGTAACGAACACCGTAGGTGCCACTATAGACATTGTATTGTGTGGAGGGGCCACTATGGGATACTATACTGTGTGGAGGGTTTACTGTGGTAGAAACTACAAACTCTGGAGGTGCCTGTGGCAGGTGGCAGCCTAAAGTCACTAGCACTTACTATATAGGGGCCTGTAAATGGGCCACTTACTGCATAGGGGACACTAAAGGGGCAGTATACTGTGGGGGACAGTAAAGGAGGCAGAAAACTATATGAGGACTAATAAGGTGGCTGTATACAGTGGGGAGGGGCTTTATACCATGTGGAGCCAGAAAAGGGAACACTATATCATGTTGGTGCCAGTAAATTAGACATTTTACAATGTGGGGGCTGGTAAAAGGATATACAGAGGTAAGAATACTTTGTATCATGTTTACTCCTTCATTTTTTTCTTTGGTTAGATCTCTAAAGGTCATAATTTTTTTTATTGTGAGCAATATGCAATTACAGCGGACATCAGGAAAGAGACAAATAACTTTCCACATCATTGTATTTAATGCACTGGTAAGTTACTTTCAGATGATAGTAAAAAGCTTGCAGTTTCCTATTGATAAAAAGTGTATAGAGCATGACTTCATACAGCACAAAGTTACGACAGATGGATCTGAGGATTAAAAATTAAAGAAGCCAGCAATTTTTTAAAATATTTTTATTAATTTTTTAAGGCATCTTAACTAACAGTCAATAATCCATAATCATTTTGAAGATTGTAAACCATAATAAAGTTCTTCTTCCAAATAGTAAAAAATATTTACTATTACAATTAGGATATCCTCATCTTCATTGAATTAAAGGGATTTTCTCACAAACATAACCGTATTTAAATTTATAGACAATTAAAATTTAAATATTTTTGCCAATATAAATGAAAAAAAAATTTTGCGATGTTTTAAAAATTTTCTCTAAGCATCTTAGTGGTGACAAATTTTGTTGTTTTGATAGATTTCCAATGGATACAAGTATAAATGCGTGAGCCTACTATGGTCTGGCACTTGTCAGAAACCCAGCCTTATTTCCTTATTATTTCCTTATTCCTATATTATTATTGAGGCAGTAGCGTAACTAAAGTTTTGTGGGCCCTGGTCAATGTACACCCACTTTATGGGTGTACCTACAACTGCGGATATCAAGAATATGGTAAGTGGTCAGCATAGTGCCTGGCATGTAAACAGAGCTGCGTGCTCTGGTAAACAGCTGATCTGTGGAGTCCTAACAGTCTAAAACATCTAAGAGATCAGAGGGGGTCCAACACCCAGGGCCCCTGCTAATCAGCTGTTTGAAG
This sequence comes from Leptodactylus fallax, assembly GCA_947044405.1. NCBI lineage: Eukaryota > Metazoa > Chordata > Amphibia > Anura > Leptodactylidae > Leptodactylus > Leptodactylus fallax. The sequence continues at coordinate 1,238,836 of CAMRHE010000186.1, read as the reverse complement.
GGACTGTGTTGCTTTTTTGAGTGCCGTGACCCCTTCGCTATTTACATTATACAAAATCTATTTTATAGTGTCCGTGCAATGTAATTACAGCCTGTAATATTGCATGGGTACTACAAAACAGATGGCATGTGATGTAAATAGGGAAGGAGCCCAACACAGTATAATATGTTCCTCAGAGACCACCCACAGTATAATGTTCCACAGTGGCCCCACACAGTATAATGCTCCACAGTGGCCTGATACAACATAATGCTGCACAGTGGTCCCACACAGTATAATATACTTCCCACAGTGGCCCCACGCAATATAATATGTTCCACAATGGCCCCACACAGTATAATGTTTCACAGTGGTTCCACACAGTATAATATGCTCCACAATGACCCCACACAGTATAATATTCTCTACAATGGCCCCAAACAGTATGTTGTTCCATAGTGGCCCCATACAGTATAATACTTCACCACCTGTGACTTCAATGGTTATGCCACTGATGAAAGGGTGAAAACCAGAGGGCCGCAAAGACAATTCCTCCAGTAGTAGCCCTAAGCCAAATCAGTTTAGAGTCTCAGTTTAGAGTTGACATCCACTGTGTTACAACATCACTCTGGAAAACCTCCCTTGTAGAATCACAAGCTTCTAGTCCTAAGTGTCTATGCTATTGTGTTCTTTATTTATTTAGTTTATTTTGTTATTTTGTTAGTTTAGAGTTCTTTTCTCATGTCAAAGATGTAAAAATACATAAACATCCTAGGATGTGGCAGAAACAGCACAAAGTACTGAAATCACATAAATTATTTATTAGCCAGTGTACTCCCACTGTGTCCTATCTAAAAAAACACTGGTGCCAGATCACCATTGCACATCTCCTAGCATACTTCCTAAGAAGTCAATGTCATAAGGTTATGAACAGCCATACACAAAGGGGTTTGTATTTTGTGCAAAAATATATCTTTCTTTACATTTAAACAATACTTTATTTTTGCAGAAAAAAGCAGTCTGTTTATTCCATCATCAGCAAATACAGAGAAGCATAAAACACTATCGCTAATACAGACTTTAACTAGTGCTCTAGGACTTCAGAAATGTCTCCCAATATCAGATTTACAATTATAGAGGATCTGTCGCCAAGTAAAAAATACCAAATGCCATATACCATTTGATCACCAATGTGTGAAACTTTATATGTGTGAATTTAATGTTGATATATGTAAGTGATTACAATATTAGAGTGAAATGATAAGTTTATTGGGGGAACTGTACAATTGAAAGGAGGCTCTTGTATCCTACTGGGCTACCTCTAGCCTAAATATAAGATGAGCATGGAGGCATACAGGTTCCATATGGTATCCTGGGGCACATTTATTCACAGATGTTGCAGGGGAACCTGTAGATCCTGCACACTTATAGGTTGCCAAAGCAGGTGTCCCAGCTGGTCCCATAAATGTTCAATTTGTGATAAATCTGGTGACTTGACAAGCCAGGGAAGTGTTGTAATCTGGCAGAGACATTCCTGGGAAACCCTTTCAGTATGTGGTAGAGCATTATCCAGCTGAAAGCCCTGCCATGAGAGGCAATACATGTGATTTTAGGATGTCCTACACGTATTGCTAAGCTGTTAGTGTCCCTCATATCACTACTAGGGGGTGACCAAATATTGTATTTGATGACTCCCCAGAACATCACATCAGCAGTTGGAGCAGTGTGTCACTCCACAATATTTTGTTAGTGCTCACCACAAGGCCTCCATACTTGAACCCACCTGTTAGATCCCAAACAGAACATGGATACATTGCTAAAGATGATATGTTTCCAGTCCGTAGCAGTCCAGGCTTCTGCAAACAAAGACAACAGTGTGAGACTTTCTGTGAGACACTGTTGCTAAGCACCTGGAAATGGTCCAGGCAGAGACAGGGAAGTGTAAGAGTATGTTCACACATAGGAATTTGGAGTTGATTTTGAGGCAAATTCTGCCTAAAAATTAGGTCCAAATTCCACATGAAATCTGCCTCCCATTCATTTCAATGGAAGGCAGAGGCAGATTTTTACAGCTAACTGAATTTTCCCTCAGGTGGATTGTAAATGAAACTTCCATTGAAATTAATGGGAGGCAGATTTTGGAGCTGTTTTTGAATCAGATTTTCATAATCGGCATCAAAATCAGCTTCCAAAATATACTTCAAATTCCCGAAGCAGACATTTTTTGCCTGACAAATTCAGCATCAAATTCCCGTGTGTGAACCATCCCTAATAGAGGCATGTCTAGCAGTCAACTATCTCTAACCAAGTGTGTTATTTTTTGTGTCAATGAGTGTGTATTTACTCTACTGTATTTTATTTTATTCTACCGTACAAAAATGTTGTTCTGTATCTATTAGTATAACATGCAGAGTTTCACCTGTTTAACTTAGCAGTAAATTTGCAGTAACATGCTGTATGCTAATAAAGCAAGTCTGTTAATATGATGTTTAATTAATTCTAGTAGTTCTATGTGTTGTAAATTTAGCAAGGAGTCATTTCTAAACTTTATATTTTGTCACCAAAATGCTATTCTAATAGGATTTGCAGAAATTCTAATTATTCTATTTTATGGCTCATTAAATTATAACAGATGTGTTCTGTTAGGATACTTTAAAAAGCAAATGTTAAAATTATGTTTTTCACCCTTTCAGGTTCACATTATATTAACATTTCTAATGAAAATTTATATCTTTCTATAAATTTGATTGCGTTTTGTAAACTAAAACTAGATCTGGGCCATTTCCTTTAGAAGAAATGCTTTGTCTTTCATGGGCCCTGGAGTATTAGGTAGGCATCAGAATAACATTATCAGCCTCGGCCCACCTGTTCCAAAAAGGAAGATATGCGATACAGTGTAAGTATAAGGGTATGTTCACATGGAGTTTTTTGCAGGCAGAAAAAATCAGCTTCAGGAATTAGGAAATGGTTTTGGGATGTGTTTTTTGACCTGACGCGGTTTTCTGACGCGGTTTTTGACACGGTTTTTCGACGCAGATGTAGGATGTAGTTTACACCCCTTTTGGTGTGGACCTAGGAACTCAGCTTCAAAAAACCACATCAAAAACCACGTCCAAAAACCGCGCCGCGTTTTTTCCACCTCCCATTGAATTCCATTGGTTTTTCCAAGCAGAATCTACCTGAAGATAGGTCATGTCGCTTTTTTTTCCCGCTAGCGGAAAAAAACAGCTACTGACTCCCATTGAAATGAATGGGAGTTATTTTTTCAGGCAGATTTTGAGGCTGATTCCGCTTCAAAATCCGCTGCCAAAAAACTCTGTGTGAACACAGCCTAACATGATCCAGTATCGGTAGAAACTTCTAGTGCTCATTGTAATCATTAAAATCCCACTAAAATAAACAGGACAGCAGAAGCTCAGGTTATGTCTTTAAAGTGTCACTCCAGTCCTAAACAATTTTTCATAAATGAATAGTACAGGTGAAAAAAAATAAACTTTGTATTACATCTTATTAAGGACATCTGTTTGTTTCTCCAATTATTAAGCTATTCTTCTGCTCCTTATCTTCATTCTGACTGCTTTGTTTACATTATATCTGTCTCCATATTCAGCCTCCCACATAGAGCTCTATGGCGGGGGGAGGAGGGAGTGAGTGAGGTTCTCCTACCATCTGAATAATTTATTTATTGCCTCAGTTTTTTCTCTCCTGGTCTCTTAGCTACAACTTAGCAGTGTTAAAAAAGCAGGGAATAGCCAAGACTAACAGCAACAATTATGTGTTTTCTAATAACTCTCTCCTCTTCATAGACCAATATATATTTAGAAAGTAACAGCCTGAAAAGTGGAGAAGAAAACATATTTCTTTAATAAGAGATATTACAAAGTTTCATATTTTAACCTCTACTATACATTTATGAAAAGTTGTTTATAATTGGAGGTACACTTTAGCATTTTGTCATAGCACTACTGCAACTCTATGTCCCATAAAATGACAGTATAAAGTTACATTATTGCTATGATTGTTGCTGTAGCCACAGATGTAGATGTTTGCTGCAACTCTGGAGCCGCAGGGGCTAGAGACGTGATCTTGGTCTTGTTTTAAAGCCAAGCCGCCATAGATTTAGAGATATCACTGGTTAAAGTGGAGGTGCATATACTCAAACTTTCAATTTAATCAGTGTGCAGGAGAACACATTCTCCTGTCCCTTCAAATGACCCTAGGGTAGGGGTACCATGGACTTTTGTTCATGATATCACCCATCCATTATCACTCAAAAGCATACTTGCAATTTAACCAATTAAATGCTGTTGTCAATGCTATGTCCTCACATAACTGGTATTATCACCTCTGTAACAACCAATAAAATAAAATTAGAATAAATTAAATAAAAGTATTTATTCTACATGATAAATGCCATAAACATTAAAATTCAGATGCCAAAATTGATGTTTATGAAAGCAGGAATGCAGCGAGGGATAAAATGTTACTGGTTTAAGGCTAAAGTGTTAGATCACTAAATGGTTAAAACACAGATAAAGTACCGGAGTTAGGTGCTAGTAATATTTTCAAAATCTGCAATAAATAAAGGTGACAATTTCGAGAGGGTTTTTGCAATTTTAATGTGACTGTTAGGGCGTTAGAGGGGTTTTCCCATGAATATAACCATGTTTAGATTTGTAGATAATTAAAATTTTAACATTTTTTTGAAATCTAAATAATTAAAAATTTTGCTGAATTTTAAAGATTTTCTCTAACCATCTTAGTGGTGACAGTCTGTTGTCTTGATTGGTTGCCAATGGATATGATCATAAATGCAGGAACTTTCTATGGTTTGACACTTGTCAGAAACCTAGCCATGATTTCCTCATTGTGGACAGGTTATCAGGACATTATCTATGAGAAGATAATTCAGCAACTACAAGGAAACTTTTGCTGGAAGTACAGTACAGAAAGTTTGTAAAACAACAGACTGTCACCATGTTTAACTTTTAATTGTCTACAAAACCCTTTAAGAGAAACAGCAGGCGAGAAAGTATATTTAGTACATTACCATAACAATACAGTATATTTCTACATAAATCGCAATAAGATTTAAACTGTTGAAAGAGAAAAGATGTCCTGCATGTATGGAGTGTATATTATGGCCATTATGTAATTATGGCCTGAAAGAGGCATTTTAGAATATTTTGGATAACCATATCCTTAAATCTTTTCAGTGTTCTTACATGTTTTTGTGAATATTTATTCATGAATATTTATTCATTATTTTATTGTTAATAAATAATTGTGCTATAGTGTAACTATTTGAAGTTTATTTTACATGCCGCATATATATTACTTTCTGACCTTTTTGAGTATCCCAGTTTCAACCTCCAATCTGTTTGCCTTGTAACAAGTAGAATGTTATCTACCCATTATAGACTCACACATGCTCTAATTGAATAAGGCTAATATTCATCTTGAATATACATCTATTCACCTAAAACCTTTAACCTACAGATATGTCCACACCCAAATGGTCTCCACTTTGTTAGATTCCAATTTGTCTTGAAACCAATTCAGCAAAATTTCACGAAAGCCTTAAATGGATGCCATTAACTCTCCACATCTGGGTGCTCATACATAGGCATAAACAGGATAGTTTTCATATCACTTTGTGAAACTTGTCACAAAACTATGATGTGTTTAGAAAAGCAGCTTAATTTGTGACACTCATATCTGAACATATCCAACAAGAGATCAGGTATATTCTGAACTACATTCTTAGGTCCATGTTGGTATCTAATATTATTCCTTATTATCCCTGTCTTGAACCCCAAATGCAACTAACGGACGTTCAAATATATTGTAATATTTTTTTTCACCTTTTCAGAAAAAAAAATATTGACACGTAGTTTTTTAAAGAAAGTTCTCTGTAAACAGGAACCCGGTATGTTGACAAAAGACAGGACAGAAAAGAGAAGTGAAAGGTATTCTCTAGGTGCTATATGTCAATTATAAAATTAAAATAAGACAGATGCATGAATGTATTATCACCTTGCTAAATTGTACTAGAATCAGGTAAACACTAGAAGTAGCTCTTTAATGGTTATATAATTGTAAGTATTTAAAGCTGCAAGCCACACTGCTGGCACTGAAAACCTCTTATGCTCTCTGAGGAAGTCATTATATTGATAAAGAAGAGAATAAGACTTTTTTTTAGCATTGATTGTTTATTTCCAGATTATGTGACAAGGTCTGAAAGATATTTAGTTTCAAAAGGGTTTATTGAAGGAAATCAACATCAATTAGCTGGGCAAAATATTAGTAATGGAATCCCCATGCAGGGTGTCAATGGTGTAACAAATCCTTCCGTTGTGTCCTGCATACAATTTCCTTTCCTGAAATGTGTGTGATTCGCCAAAGTGCCATGGTCCCATAATAAGCAGAAGCTAAAGGGAGAGCATCAGTGCTCCCAGCTACGTAGTAGAGATACTACTGTTTAGCCATGGGTCCCAGATGTCACTAAACCAATCTTTAGAATCAGTTTTACTCGCTTCTATCTTTTCATAAAGCATTAGGTTAATATGATGTTTCACTATATGAAAGTAGAGGGTTTGTGAGCGCCACTGTGCTATATGTATCTTAGTGTATCTTAGTGGCTTGGGTGGTATATTGGAGTAGATGGTAAGATTTATTATTAAAGCCTCAAGGCCTGTCTCCCAGAAGCATAACAGACAAAGTGAGGGAAAACCGTCTATCAGGAATCTCAATTCAGCAGCTATTTCTTTAAGGTTACCATTAGAGATGAGCGAATCGAACCTGACGAAGTGGAATTCGATCCGAATTTCAAGAAATATTCGATTTGCATTGAATCCGGATTTCCTCACGCTTCTTGCTGCACGTTAGGACATGGGGCAAGGAACTCTGGGAATACAGGATCGCCCACAATGCCATGCATACATCCAATCAGCAGCCAGCCAGCCCTGACTGGCTGCATGCATGGCATTGTGCTAAAGGCTAAATACTATACTCGGTAAGGACCTTCTGACGTCAGACGGTCACATGACATGCTCTAGTTATGTGACTGGGAAGGAGTGTCTGCTTATAAGAAGGTCCGCACACATGATGAAAAGTTGTATCCCATGCAGTGGAAGAACATGGAGAGGTGTGAGGTGCATGGTGTTCTGTGGGGGGGAGAGATGTGGGGTGCACGGTGAACTGTGGGGGGAGTTTTGGGGTGCATGGTGAACTTGGGGGTAGTGTGGGGGTGGGGATTTAGAGCTGTGTTACTATAGGGGATAGAAATCTATGGTCCAAGTTTGGTGGATTTGGCAAGCTGTGGCTCTGTGGGGCTGAGCTGTAGGGGATAGCGAGCTTGATACCTTTGTGAGATGTATTACTGTGGGGGATCTTGCAAGACACTGAGGCTGAATACTTTGCGCTAGGCCACGTTGCTATGGTAATGTGTAAACTATTGGGTAGCACAGCATCCTTAGCAGCTACAGGACGCCGCGCTACCCGATGGTGTCTAGAAAGACACCAAGACTGGGTACTTCGCGCTAGGCCAAGTTGCTATGGTAACGTGTAAACTATCGGGTAGCGCGGTATCCTTAGCAACTACACCACTATGCAGGCTCTCTGCAGCCAGGAAATAGCTGTTTTTTTAACGCGATTCGGATCTAATTGAATCGTTTGGGAAAATTTGCTCATCTCTAGTTACCATGCCAAACTGAGAATTTTCTGCAGTGTCTGAAGTTCTCTATACTTTTCCAATTAGCAGCTGAAGAAGCTCTGAACCCTTATCGTGTGTACTGGACAGCTTTATTCAGACCTTTGCCTTGTTTCTGGTCATCTGTTTGTCTCCTGATATTGCCTCTGACATGATCTATCAGAACTGAACCTTGACGTTATGCTGGATATCCGTTTGTCTCCTGATTCTGTCTCTAATTTGACCTACTGGTACTGACCATTTGCCTGGACATCTATTCTCCTGATTGTGATCTGTCCTGTAAGTTAATCATGGGTTCTGCTTTTGATTTCAGTTAGTGGAGTGTTTATTTCTCATATGATTTCTGGTAGTGATAACCATCTGGCCTTGTGACTGGTGTTGGTGAAGGAATTTGGGTGCCTGGGCCTATCTCTCAGCACTGTATAGGATTTAAGCAGCTAGTTCTACTTCTCTTTGTTTTCAGACAGATTCTGCTATGCCATGATCATTCCATGAACGCATTCCTCTAAAGCACCTGAGACTGTTGGGAATATTTAATGCAAATGTTCTCTGATATAGTATAATCGATGGAACAGTTTAAGGCTTGTCTCAGCCTGGTGGCTGCCCCTGGAGAGAATGTCATAACAATGAGACCATTGTTGGGCTGAGAGTCATTATTTTTCAATACTGAAGGAAATGACTAACAGTGATGATACTTCTCCTAGACCACCACGAAAAAGAGTCTGTTCCAACCTTGACAAAAACATTGAGTCTCCAAGAAATTACATTAATCATGAGGGGTTAGATTGTATTTTAAATTGGAATTGGTTCTGTTGCCACAGTCTGACTGAGTGCAGGGAAAAAGGAGAACAATGGGCAACACAAGTCGGTATGACTCCTGCAGCCTAAATTATCCCCGGCATAATGTAAAGGAAAAGTAGATGAGACTCAGTGGAGACCCATGGCGAGGTAGCATCTGAAGTTGAAATGGGGGAAAGTTGTGCCTTTTGAGCAGCCTTATAATATATGGAGATGTTAGGGACAGACATACCTCCAAACCTTTTATGGAGAGACTGGGGGATTTGTTACTCCAGGTAAATCAAGAGATTCTAGAGTGGACAAGTCTAAAGGTAGATGATGGAATCGGGATAGGTAACAATCTAAAAAGTAAAGGAACCTAGACAGGATGACCATTTTAATGGAGTATACTCTTCCAAGCCAGGAAAGAGACGGGTATGACCACTGGTTAAGATCCTCCATCATCATTTGAATTAAAGACGAGTATTTGCACATATATAATGTATGCCTTACCAGGATATTTTTGACTCCTAAGTATGTCAAATAATGCTTGTTTATCATTATTGGATTGGAGATTGTCCTGCTCTGATTGGGGAGTATTAATAAACAGGGTTCCAATTTATCTATATTGACCCTCAGGCCCGAGATCCGTTCAGAGCAGGCTAGAAGCCCAAATAAATGAAGGAGGGATACCCTAGGTTTAACAGTAGTCAATAAAGGACTCACATTAAGGCTGAGGCCCCTTGTGGAAATGCATCTTTTTTTTGTTACAGATTTTGCTGCATTCTTTTGAGCCAAAGCCAGAAATAGATTTAACAGAAGGGAAAAGTATAAGTGCTTTATTTGTTTTTCCCATTCCTTTTCAAGCCACTCTTGACATTGGCTCAAAAAAGCATTCTTTCCGCAACATGGGGCCTTAGCCTAAATGTAGAGTGCCTTATAGTATATTCCTTTACATCTGTTTGAGATTTATTTTCCTCCTCTGGTGGCTCCATGGCAAGTGCAAAAAGCGTCAGAGAAAGAGGGCATCCTTGGCGTTCCCCTAGCAATGTGGATAGGTAATAGCCTAGTGGTGGAAAGTTTCTGAGAAATATTTTAGACTTTGTTGGAAAGTACATGGGGCATATTTATGAAGACTAGTGTTTTCAATTTCAGTCTTAGGCTAAGGCCCCACGTAGCGGGCCGCAGCAAAAAGGCGGCGTTTGGCAACGCATTGCGTTTTTTCCCTCAGCGCTTTTCACAGAAAGAAGGAAACCTCTGTGGACTTTCTGCTTCCGTTATACGTAAAGGGAAACCACTGGTGTTGCCGTAGGTATAATTGGCATGCTGCGATTTCCAAAATCCCATCCACTTTACAGGGACTGTAAAACGCAGAATTTTTTTTTCCATGGCATTTACATCATGTTGGGCTCTGGCCTTAATATCCCCTGCATCAGCAGAGGGTGCAACTCTTTATGAGATGGTGCATGCTTCCTCATAAATCAGGCTCACCTACCACCAGGATGTACACCTGCACTCAAATCTAACCCAGTTTATAGCTGCCATAGCTGCCATAGATTTCATGGATCAACTGTGCCAGTAAACTAGAATAAATTATCATAAATCTGGCAGGGTTATGCCACTACCCTTCAGGAGACATATTACTAAAAATGACATCATATAAAAACAACATAACACAGAAAAAAAAGCCACATTTACCTAAAACCTGTGCTGTTTCTATCATATATTGAAAGAGACTGTCCTGTACACAGCCATGTTTCATCTGGTATTGGGTAAGTGTGGCCTTTTTTTCTGTGATATATTTTTGTATACTATATCCTTTTATTATATATTTTGTGTATATATATATATATATATATATATATATATATAATTAGTAATATTTTTTTTAATTTTTAGTTAGGGATTTGCAATGGCATGAGGAACCTTGACGTTGGTTTTCGAGCTTGCATATTTTGGCCAAAATATTGACTAAAACCTCATGGTTATTTAACCGTTTTTCAGGATGTAGCCAGGCCCTGTTATGTTTGCAAGGAGCTGATACCAGTGGGGTGCACATATGGATTTGCTGCACAGCACGCCTGATCTAATAGAGTGGGTATGACCAATAGGCTGTTCTTTGAAGCTGTGGACCTCACATTATCATGTGACTAGCACCTTGTATAAGCTTTATCTGCGTGCATTTCATTTGAAATGATGGCATCTACCCTCCTCATGCATTGTAGGTGTGTGTGTCTTCACCCTGCACAGAGATATATTTAATCTGGTATTGAGTAAGTGTACCCTTCAGGAAAGTGGCAAGGGTGGCACAAAAGTAGTAAAAAGTTTCACATTTTTGCACAAAAAAAATGCCATCTTCTCTTCTTATTTTAGTGATTGTTGAAATGGACATTTCTAAAAAGCCTTTCATTTCAGTGTATGCCTTATGACTAAATATGGTTTCTAGATTATTATTGCATTGACATTGTCTTCACCATCTGTTTGATAGTTTGTGCTGTTCTATGTCTAATATGAGTCTTTGTTTTGCCTATAGACTGTGTGAAAAGGAGAGCCAAGTAATGAAGTCATAATACAGTTTTATGCTGTACAGCAGTGTTTTATACTGTAATTTAATATGAGGACAAAAAGAATAATAATTAGAAATGAATAACTATATCTTTGGGAAACATTCCTGCATATGTAAATATAAAATAAAAACTTACATCTGATTATTATTGTAATCATAGTTAATGTTTATATAATTACATAATAGTACAAAAGAGTAATACAGGAAATATATCCATGTGTACTATGCCTCTAGGCATAAATATAAAATATACACAAGATCAGAACTACAGGATAGATTATGAACGGCATGCCCATGGCAAAGAGTCCCCAGAGTATAATAATTTACCGACGGTGGACATTTTTGTTTGTCTGAGATAAATTCCAAATTGTGCAATTTGGAATATTCAGGTTGAATACAATCCATTGTATAATGATTCACCCATCTTTAACCAACAAATGAAGCTTTCTGCAGCTGTCAGAGCTCTGTTACACTGAACTAATCAGCAGTTGAGAGATTTTAAGGTCTGTTCTCAATGCCCCATTTGCCTGCTATCAGTTAATTCATACTAGTTCGGCTCCTGAGGTCTGTGCATACCTGTTTGTTTTGCTGTTATATTGCCCTGGCTTGGTTTTCTGGATATCCCCTTGTCTTCTGATTTGGCATTAACTGTGAACTCTTGGACTGACTGTGGCCTGGATACTTTTACTCTTTTGATTCTGCTCTCCTCTTTTGATTTGTCTAGTGAGTATTTCTGTGGATCAGATCTGATTTCAGATTGCAGAGCATCTATTTCTTGCACTAAGTTACTGGGTGGATAATCTGGGTCCAAATCCAGTATAAATCCAACCAACTTTGCAGCGGGCTCTTGTGAAGACGTTTGGGTAGCCTTAGTCCTATCTCCCAGTGATTTAGGTAGCTTGTTCTACTGCTATCTGCCAGTTCCTGCATTTTTTGGAAATTGCTCCAGTGGCAATACCCTAAGAAGTACCTACTTAATAATAGAGAAAGTTCCATGACACACAATTCCTGTTAAGCTTTATTATTCATAAAACTCATCCCAGTTTTACTGGAATTATATCCATGAGGTCTATTTCATTCGACAGTCCCACAAAAAGTAAACATTTAAGATCTGTGAAATGTGCATAAAGGTTGTCCAGAATGTAGCTGCAGCGTATTTGACTGTTGCGGATAAAGCTGAATAAGGAGGTTTTTGCAGAGAATTGCAGGAAAAAAAAATGTTAACAACATACTGCTGCTGTGATTTTTATATACACGGATATACAGTATTTTAAAGCTTCATATACATAACTAATTTCTGCTAAATTACATCAGCTATGCTTTAGACTTGTAATACTTCATTTACTCACGTACTTTACAATCTCCTCTCCTTCCTATATTTAATTAACTGTTGTGGATAGAGTTGAATAAGGTGGTTTTTGCAGAGAGTGCAGGCAAGAAAATGTTAACTACATACCACTGCTGTGATTATTCTTATATACACAGATATACAGTATTTTAAAGTTTCATATACATATGTGGACTACTAATTTATGCTAGTCCTGTAATACTTAATTTACTCACATCCTTTACAATGTAATAGAGCTGATATTAATTCTCTAATGAATGCCTAATATTTTACATGTACTCACAACATGGGGCAAGCCTGTCTCTAAATCCCAAGTTGAATAGTTAATATGAAACATCTGGTCCTCATATTCCTTTGCACTTCCTTTGGGTTCTTACTATACAACTTTATAAGTTGTATAAAATGTATGAAAATTCATTTGCATATCAGCTCTATTTTCCTAGAGACTTTACTCTCCAAATTAACATAAAATAAAAGCGATATTAAAGAGACAGTTTACCAATAGTCTATGTTTTTGGACTGTATTTTTGATCATCTACAAAATCTTAAGGGAATATTAGGCAACTAAGTACATGTTAATTTTAGTTTTAAACTGAATAAATTTGAAAGTCTCATATACCATCTCATTTCTTTTTCTTATTGCTTATTTCCCCTGTAATTGGGGAAGACACTTTAGCTCCATTTAAATGAGGAATACATCTTCCTTAGCTACATTAGAGATGTGATCCTCTAGGACCCAGATGCTCCTGTAGTTCCTGGCCCCCAGTGAATCACATAACTTCTGGGCTGAAAGCGGAGCCACATCTTGGCTTTTTCCAGTGTGCAGAGTCTTATTGGCCGTGCATGCTCTGATGAGAATTCTGGGAAAGGAATATGCAAATAAGTTTCCCTTGATAGAAAAAGGAATACTATTTCTCTAGCACTGTTTTGTAAGATTGCTCCCTATAGATCAGTGCCTGACTTGTATGAAGCCTAGTGACATGATCTGGGACCAAAGCCAAACCAGAGTATCTCCTCCAAAAGGAAGACAGATTTGGGATTAAAGACAAACCAGAATATCTTTCTTTCTTTTAGAGATGTCACTAGGCTTTATAACATACACTCCAAACAGGCCTGGGAGTTTTCATTAGGTCCCTGGTTGACATGTTACATTGCATAATATAAACTTTGAGAGCAAAACCGTAATAATATCTGAGACAAAAATCTCAAAAATAAAAGTAAAATGTACTTTTCAAAATTACATTTTGTAGTGGTTCATTGGATTCACATTTTTTATATTACTACTTGTATAAGAACCATCAAATTATTTTATGCTACTAGAATTAGTTTGGCAGAACATTCAGTAATGTGCTATGTAGAGCAGTGCATTACTAGAGACTCCAAGAAATATATATGCTATTATGACTTTAGATTTGCCCTATCTTTACAGTAAAATTTGTAATTTTAATTGTAATGTATTTTATCTAGTATGGCAGCCTTAAAACAGAAATGCATTTGTGGTCTTAAAAAGATATGTACTGTAAGTTTTTACATTTGGATAATACCTTCTATTGACTTGGCTGCTTAGCCTCTTTTGATATGAAGCTGCTATGATAACTGAAACTTGGCTGCACTGCCTAATGGGAGTCTGAGGTAGTCTAAAGTTCTAGGGGTGATATATCACATATGCTTTACACTAAAGTTCTGACTGTTTGTATTGGCTACTGTGTATAAGCACAAGTTAGAAAATCAGTGCAGGGAGTTCTGATTTATAGTAAAACACTAATATAATAGTTATAAACTACAAAATTGCCCACCATTCTCAGTTTGGTCCAAAATGGAAATGGTATTATTATTCCATGGGTTCCCTTCAGACCCCAGAGTATAATAAGCAAAGGCTCAAGGGAGGTGCAGAAACATCATAAACGCTGAAACTCACCTTCCCTCACCTCTCCGGAGATCTCTTGAAGCATCTAGCACTCCAAAAGAAGCTAGAAGAAGATTCTAGCTTCTTCTGGAGTCCTGGGTGATGTCACAGGCCCAGGGACCACTGAAAGGCTTGTGATTGGGCCTCTGTGGTCACATGGGGCACGCCAACATCATGACGCTTTGATGCAAGATGAGGCATGTTGAGTTTCATAGTTTGTTTCTGCACTTCCTCTGGGTCTCTGCTTATAATAATATAATTGTCACTTGTTTGTGGCAAACCCCAAAAATTTCGGATTTGGTCAAACCTAAAATTTTTGGAAACTTTGTAATGAACGGTTTCGCTCACCTAAAATTACTATAAATATATTGACGCAAGAGAGCTTTAATAAGTGTGACCTACAAATCATCTTTATCAATCACTGTATATTAATATAAAATATGTATTAAATTAAAAATGTAAATGAACATTTAATTAATGTGTATCTGTCCAACAAATTGCTGCTTTCTTAAAGCTTAACTAAACTTTTAAACTATTTTTCATTTCTGACAGTATTTGTAACATAAATCACTTTTGATAATTATTTCATTACACAATTTTGCTTACAAAAAAAAAAAAATTGCTCCCGAACTTGTCTCTTTGTTCCTTCTTCCTACTTCTCTATTTGTGGCTCTACTTTCTGTTTCTAGCAGAGATCCATACACCCTTTTTATACACTTAGTATGGTTGGGCAATATACTTCTACATAGCATTATAGCTGCCTGGCCATCCATGGAAGAGAGCAGCACTGGACAGACAGTTACAGCAGGGAGAAGAGAGACATCTCACTTATGACATGAATGACATTATGAGCAGTGAGGAGGCTGGGGGATCATTTCAAACAATGATATTTCGTATGTATTCAACCCAATGACATGTGAAAGTCAAGAATTTCACATTCAATTCAAAATCAGAATTGTGGTCCTATGTGTGATACTTTTGGAGATATTGTTAGTTGAATACACATTTGGGAATGGGAGCTGTGATCATACCAATGACCACAATTCAAATGGCAAATTGAAGCTGAGATTCATTCTTGGCACTCATGCCAAGATATCACTGTGTGTGTCTGAACTGCCTTCAAGGCATTATGGGGTAGCCTATCAGTCTGCCTTCTCAGGTAATGTGATCCTTCTTTCCTCTGACTTCTTCAGATCTGTAAAATAACAGCCACCATTTTGATTGATTGGTGCCGTTTTGCTGAATTATGATACATTTGGGAAATTTGTAACAAATTTAATTCATACCAAACTGATTTGCTCATCTCTAGAGTTTATATTCTCTCAATAGCAGCTGCAAAGCAAATTCCTTTCATGAACAATGAAAAAGCTAAAGGTACATGAGGAAACAATTTCAAGCAAAATGAATCTATTTCTCACTTCCATTCTTTTCTGATGACCAAGAGTTTATGTGTTAAATATCTATGACCCTTCAGCATGTAAGTAATTAAGAGGTGTGGTGAATGATAATAAAAAGGAGCTATGTGATGATTAATCCACTTTGTAATAATCAGTGTTACCAAGGAAGAGGGTCGGATACTTTCATCTAAGAAATGATGCTGCTGAAACAACTACAGACACTTAAAGCATACCTTCAATCATCAACAACCTTTCATAAATGTATAGTACATGTAAATATAATAAGGTTTGTAATATGTCTTACTAAAGAAATCTGATCCTTTTTTAGGCTAAGGCCCCACATAGCAAGTTGCAGCCGAAAAACACTGTAGAAAAGATATATTTTCCTGCAGCGTTTTCACAGAAAGTTCGCAGAGTTTTCCTCTGTGGATTTTATGTCTCTATTATACCTATACGAAAAACGCCAGCATTTCTGTAGGTATTATTTACATACTGCGATTTACAAAAACACAACGGTTTTTGAAACCACAGCATTTCTGATGCGGATTTTGTTCTGCCATGTGTTTATGGGATTAGTCAGAATCCCATCCACTTTGCAGGTACTGTAATATGCAGAATATTTGCAATTTGGGGCTCCAGCCTTAGGCTAGTTGCAGACAACCGTGGGTATTTTGTGGTCCGCAAGCTAGTAATTAGTCTTCATTTTTTGCAGACAGAGTGTCTTCAGTGTGGGTTCAGTGTTTCTTCAGCATCAGTGATTTATGTCCGCAAAAACTGACAGAGTGTCTTCAGTATGCCATAAGTGGTGTGATCCTAGTTTGTGGATCCACCATAAAAAACACAGGTGAAATCTAATTATATCCCTAGCTTGTCCGTGAAAACGGACGGCACATTAATGACACGCGGAGTACATCAGTGTGCCATCCTAGGTTTTTAGTGTCCCATAGGCTCCTACGGCGAGTCCGTTCCGCAAAAACTGAACAGAATAGGACATGTTCTATCT
This sequence comes from Leptodactylus fallax, assembly GCA_947044405.1. NCBI lineage: Eukaryota > Metazoa > Chordata > Amphibia > Anura > Leptodactylidae > Leptodactylus > Leptodactylus fallax. The sequence continues at coordinate 1,222,149 of CAMRHE010000186.1, read as the reverse complement.
GACACGGTGCGGAATCACGGCTCACACACTAATCAGTGAAAAATATGGTCGTTTGCATGTACCCATAGAAATGAATGGGTCAGTGTGCAATCCGAGAAAAACAACGATCACACACAAATCTCACCCGCGGTCGTCTGCAACGGGCCTTAGGCTGCTCTCCTCCTCTTGATCTTCTTATCAGTCTATTTGATTACATACAATCCTTACCATATCCTACTCACACACAGAGCTCTGTAGAGATGGGAGGGGGATCAGGAGAATGTTAATTAAGTTATTGCATCTTATCTCTATCATAGAAGTATTAAGAGAGCTCCTTCTCAATCACAAAATATAGCAGAGTGTAGCAGCAGCAATTACCTCTATATGTTTTCCAGAAGCCTCATTCTACTCCTCTCTTCTCCATAGGCTAATAAGTGAAAAGTAACTCTGCTTGATAAATGGAGAATGCAACATATTTGCTAAATAGGATACATTACAAAGTTTCTTATTTTTGCCTGTACTATTAATTTCTGATTTATTTATTTTTTTACTAATTGGAAGCACGCTTTAACCCTTTAAGGACACAGCCTAAAAGTACATTAAGGACCAGGCCTCATTTTTCAAAACTGACGTAAGTCACTTTATATGGCAATAACTTTGAGACGCCATAATTTACACAAGTGATTTTGAGACTGTTTTTTCCTGACACATTGTACTTCATTTTAGTGGTAAACGTTGATAAATATTTCATATTTATTTATAAAAAAATAGGAAATTTGATGTCAATTTGGAGAAAAATCGCAGTTTGCAAAATGTGAAATGCTCTGATTTTCGTACTACCTATCATATCTCTGTTTTATATTGGCATCATCTTTTAATCATACTTTAATTTATTTTGGATGTTAAAAGGCTTACAAGTGTAATTGCAATTTTCCAGATTTCCAAGAAAATGAGGTTTATAAGGGCCTATACATTAGAAACCCCCATGCATCACATCATTTTCAAAACTGCACCCCTCAAATAATTTAAAACAGCATTTTGGAAGTTTGTTAACCCTTTAAGCATTTCACAGGAATGAAAAAAATATGGAGGTGAAATTTAGACATTAAATTTTTTTTTTCAATAATACATTAATTTGCCTCAAAATTAACACATTCACAAGGGGATAAAGGATTTCTCTCACAGTTTGTTACACAATTTCTCTCGAGCACAGAAATATCCCACGTGTGGATGTAAACTTATGTTTGGGCACACAGCAGCACACAGAAGGCACAGCCCCTAGAGTACCAATACAATGAAAACCCTCCAAAAGTGACCCCCATTTTGGAAACTACACCCCTCACAGAATTTATCAAGGGGTATAGTGAGCATTTTGACTCCACAGCTGTTTCACAGATTTTATTAACATTGGGATGTGTAATTGAAAAATTACTAAAACATCACTTTTTCTACAAAGTTTTCATTTTGACAACGGGATAAAGGAGAAAAACCTCCACAAAGTTCATTACACAATTTCTCCTTAACACAGCAATACCCCATAAGTGGCTTTAAACTGCTGTATGGGTACATGGTGGGGCTTGGAATGGAAAGAACACTTTTTGGAGGCTTTTTGGAAGGCAGATTTTGCTGAAATAGCTTTCGGGTGCCATGTCATATTTGCAGAGCCCCTACAGTTCCAGTACAATGGAAAGACCCAAAAAGTGACCTCATTTTAGAAACTACACCCCTCAAGGAATTTCTCAAGGGGTCTTATCATTTTGAGCCCCAGAGTGCTTCCCAAAAATTAATGTACAAACTGAAAATTGAAACTATTATAGAAATATGCCATATCAGTGCCCAATATGTTGTGCACACTTTGTGTCATCAGAGACATGCAATCCTAAAACTATTAAGTGGGCTATCTCGGGTACAAAAAAGCAGCGTAAACTGCTGCTTGGGCACACAGCAGGGCTCAGAAGAGAAGGAGCACTTCGCTTTATAGCTTTTGGAGTACAGATTTAGAGGGACTTTCGGGATGCCATGTTTGTTTTGCAGAGTCCTGGAGGTGTCAGTAAATTGGAATTCCCCAAGAAGTGATCACATTTTGCATGGGCAATTTTAGGGTCTCTGTAAACGTGACATAGTGTTCAAAAACCAACAATCTAAATCAGCACTCCAAAAGCACATAGGGCTCCTTTAAATTTGCACTCTGCTGTGTGCCCAAACGACATTTTATGCCCACATGTATGACAAAGTTGAACGCAGGATAATGTACTTAATGTCATATGTGGGTATAAACCTCTGTTTGGACACATCTGGGCACAGAAGGGAAGAAACGCTATTTTGGTTTTTAAAGCACAGTTTAGTTTTTGGACTTCATGCCACTTTAGCAGAGCCACTAAATCGCCAGTAAAGTGGAATCCGCAGACAAGTGACCCCGTTTGGAAACTACAAGGGATTTATCAAGTGGGGTAGCGAGCATTTTTAACCCTTTAGCATTGCATTAATTTAATTTCCAGAAATGAATGTGAAGCTGATTATGAAAAGTGAAAATTGCAATTTTTCCAGGGATACGCCAATTCAGTGGTCAATATGTTGCACCCAGCTTGTGTCAGCAGAGACACACACTCCAAAAACTGTTAAGTCGGGATATTGGGCACAACAACTTTTGGAGTGTTCATCTCTGATACAAGCCGGGCACAACATATTGCACACTGAAATTACGTATTCCTGGAATAATTGCCATTTTCACCTTTCACCATTAGCTGCACATTCATTTCTGGAAAATAAATTAATGCAACACTTGGGGATTAAAAATGCTCACTGTACCCCTGGATAAATTACTTCAGGGGTGTAGTTTCCAAAATGGGGTCACATGTCAAATTTGGGGTGAACCCTGATATATGCTTGCACAATTTATACAACTTCCCTTCCTGTCGTGGCCAATTTTGTTCTAAAGAGTTGGCAATTTTTGTGTTTTTTGTCTTCACATTGTGCAAGCTATATTATTTTAATTTTCTGGTCATGTAGCCATATGAGGGCTGTTTTTTTGCGGGATGGGATGCATTTTGTAATTACACCATTTTTGGGTGCTTATAGCTTATTGAATAGATTTTGTTAACTCTTTTTTGGTGGATTAAACAAAAAAAAAAAATTTGTGTTTTACCTTTTAAACTTTTTTGCCATCCAGCGTACAGCATAACTAACATGTTATCTTTATTCTGTGGGTCGTATGATTACAGCGATACCTAATTTATATTGTTTTTTTATGTGTTACTAATTTTGCAGAACAAAAACCCATTTGTATTGCAGTGTATAGAAGAATTCAAACACAAAAAAGGACTAATGAAAAACCAATATAGGAAAAACTGTGGACCATGTGAAAATATCCAATGAAAAAATATCATGACCACTGATAAATAAAACAATTTCATTTTATTAACATGAATAAATAATAGACAAACATATACTGGGGAATGAATAATAGAGATACACCATAATAGAGGCAAGGATGGATAGTATGGGCAGTAGTAGCAATGTAATAAACAAAGATAGGGTATACACCACTGACAATACTACATACAGTGCCTTGCGAAAGTATTCAGCCCCCTTTAACTTTTCAACCTTTTGCCACATTTCAGGCTTCAAACATAAAGATATAAAATTTAAATTTTTTTTGTGAAGAATCAACAACAAGTGGGACACAATCGTGAAGTGGAATGAAATTTATTGGTTATTTTAAACTTTTGTAAAAAATAAAAAACTGAAAAGTGGGGCGTGAAATATTATTCGGCCCCCTTAAGTTAATACTTTGTAGCGCCACCTTTTGCTGCGATTACAGCTGAAAGTCGCTTGGGATATGTCTCTATCAGTTTTGCACATCAAGAGACTGAAATTCTTGCCCATTCTTCATTGGAAAACAGCTCGAGCTCAGTGAGGTTGGCTGGAGAACGTTTGTGAACAGCAGTTTTCAGCTCTTTCCACAGATTCTCGATTGGATTCGGGTCTGGACTTTGACTTGGCCATTCTAACACCTGGATACGTTTATTTGTGAACCATTCCATTGTAGATTTTGCTTTATGTTTGGGATCATTGTCTTGTTGGAAGATAAATCTCCGTCCCAGTCTCAGCTCTTTTGCAGACTCCAACAGGTTTTCTTCCAGAATGGTCCTATATTTGGCTCCATCTTCCCATCAATTTTAACCATCTTCTGTTTCTCTGCTGAAGAAAAGCAGGCCCAAACCATGATTCTGCCACCACCATGTTTGACAGTGGGGATGGTGTGTTCAGGGTCATGAGCTGTGTTGCTTTTACGCCAAACATATCGTTTTGCATTGTGGCCAAAAAGTTCGATTTTGGTTTCATCTGACCAGAGCACCTTCTTCCACATGTTTGGTGTGTCTCCCAGGTGGCTTGTGGCAAACTTTAAACGAGACTTTTTATGGATATCTTTGAGAAATGGCTTTCTTCTTGCCACTCTTCCATAAAGGCCAGATTTGTGCAGTGTACGACTGATTGTTGTCCTATGGACAGACTCTCCCACCTCAGCTGTAGATCTCTGCAGTTCATCCAGAGTGATCATGGGCCTCTTGGCTGCATCTCTGATCAGTCTTATCCTTGTTTGAGATGAAAGTTTAGAGGGTCGACCGGGTCTTGGTAGATTTGCAGTGGTCTGATACTCCTTCCATTTCAATATGATCGCTTGCACAGTGCTCCTTGGGATGTTTAAAGTTTGAGAAATCTTTTTGTATCCAAATCCGGCTTTAAACTTCTCCACAACAGTATCACGGACCTGCCTGGTGTGTTCCTTGGTCTTCATGATGCTCTCTGCGCTTTAAACAGAACCCTGAGACTATCACAGAACAGGTGCATTTATACGGAGACTTGATTACACACAGGTGGATTATATTTATCATCATCAGTCATTTAGGAGAACATTGGATCATTCAGAGATCCTCACTGAACTTCTGGAGTGAGTTTGCTGCACTGAAAGTAAAGGGGACGAATAATATTGCACACCCCACTTTTCAGTTTTTTATTTTTTACAAAAGTTTAAAATAACCAATAAATTTCGTTCCACTTCACAATTGTGCCCCACTTGTTGTTGATTCTTCACCCAAAAATTAAAATTTTATATCTTTATGTTTGAAGCCTGAAATGTGGCAAAAGGTTGAAAAGTTCAAGGGGGCCGAATACTTTCACAAGGCACTGTAAATAAATAGCGTAATAACGGTTGAAACACCCTCAACTGCACATCTTGTATTAGATTCATATGCATAAACATGCAAAGAACAGTGATACAACCCCAAATAACTTAGCAAATCAAAGACATTACCATAATATCCTCACCTTCTCACACACTCCACCCCAACGATTTTTTCGCCAAACAGCTTCATCAAGGGCTATACATGCTCTCTGCAGCCAGGAAATCGCTGTTTTTTAATGTGATTTGCCGCAAATGAATTCAGATCGACTCAAATCATATCAGAAAATTCGGCGAGGCTGCCAACTCGAATTTTTGAAAAATTCGCTCATCTCTAGCTATGACCCCGCAGATCCCTGAGCTCAACATTATCAAGTCTGTCTGGCATAATATGGAGAAATAAAAGGATTTGAACAAGCCTACATCCATATAAGATTTGGCATTAGTTTTCCAATATGTTTGGAACAAACTCCCTGCTCAGTCCCTTTAAAAACTGTGTTCAAGTGTACCTAGAAGAATTGATGTTGTTTTGAAGAGAAATGGTGGTCACACAAAATATTTATTGGATTTAGATTTCTCTTTTTGTTCATTCACTTAATTCTCTTAATTGACAAAATACATTATTAACACTTTTATTTTTGAAAGCATTCTCACATTACAGCATGTTTTCCCCACTTTCCTGAAACTTGTACATTAGTCTTGTTACTCAATTTCTTTGACTGCCATGGCACCACTATACCCTCTTGTCTTCACACTGTCTTCCTGATACAGTAACATTGCAATAAATCTCTCTATTCTTTGTTTCAACCTATAGTCTCTCTATTGCTTATTGTTATTGCTTCTTGCTTATCCTTCTTCTTTGGCTTGATGTCTGGCTGATGACTTTTCATTCTAGTACTACTGTCTTTTTGTCATTTGTCATATCCACTTTGCCTTCTCCTGCTGGGTTCTCTTGTGTGCTTACAAGCAGTAGGGTTAAATCCTAGGAAACACAACCTGAAGAGTTCTCTGCAGCATGAGCCACACTTACTGTATGTGAGATGGTAAGGGTAAGGACAAGGACCTAGGCCCGATTTCTTGTATACATAACAACTTAGCGCATCATATACGCGATAATACAACTAAATAGAAATTGCCTAAATCAAGCATGTCAGTACAGTATGTCCACAAGAAATAAAACCCAATTATGTACATTACTATTTATTTTGTAGTGTATATGTTGTTTTATCTGTAAGTGAAAATTGTTCTAAGCAGCATCATGTTTTTTACATAATATATAGACTTATAGAACATTTTTCTAATATGACTATGTCTCATAGTACAGTATACTATGGGATATAGTCAGTATTATACTGATTGACAGAAAAATCTAAAGACTTGGTCATGCTGTGCAGCTATACTTCATATTCAATATTTCCTATGTATTTCTACATCATTTATCCTTGATCATCTCCTGAAACAGAAAATAAGCACTAGAACACTTGAAAGAAAACTGTAGCCAAGATATCAGAAAGATGCTGGCATTATGCAGTTACACACAAGTTCAATATGTGAAGAGCCCCATGTGGAGAAGAATCTCACTCTACTAGTAGCCTAGGTAGAGCAGTGAAAAGGATGTTAAAACTTCTACATCTTATCCAGTCGTTTTAAAAATCAATACACTGTTGTACTTCCACATTAATATTCAGATTGTGTTCATTGTGTTGTGAACTCTAAAATACACAATGGCATCAAAATTATTCTTAAAGGTAAAAGAGCCAACATAATACATATTAAGCAAATTAAAAACCAGTATATGGATACATGAAGACCTCTCATCAATCAGTAGTACATATCAATAAATTAAATTTTGAAACATATTTATAAGGTGCAAAAGGACATTTTCATCAATTTCTAGCAGTCTATAGTAACCTTTCCCTGGATTAGGGCACTTTACAAATGTCTGAAAATCTTCAAAGTCACCACAACATTTGTCTAGTGTACAACAGTAAATAGTAGAATGGAAGAGCACTGGGTTATGTAAAAGTATAACAATTCTGAGATAAAAGAATTCTAAATTACCTCTACATCTACCAAGGTTCTTGAACATTTTTCTCTGTCTCAGGCACTGTTCTCCAGGGCTCAGTCTCCTGGTCACAATTTCCTAAATTTCAAGGGTTCTTTCTCTTAAATTCCCTATAGTTTTGTGGAGTATGTAGTCTGACTATGGGCCCATCAGATACATCCTTAGATCCACTGCTTATTCACTAACTCGGACAGTAGGGCAGCCTTCATACCATGGCCTTGAATCTCTAGGGCTCCCACTATGACACCACTCCCACTTTCTACTCCACTCAGTCTAATATAGTAAAGACAGCATCTCAAGCCTAAATCACAGCCAGACCTTACTGTAGCCATCTCATCAGCCCACTAAGACAGGCATGCTTTTTAATGCCACACAGGACCTTACTGCAGCCTCTCCTGGGTTTGATCACAGCAATGTTTTCCCCATGACTGGTTCTCAAACTGATTTGAAGAGCCAGGCTATAAGAATAGCTAGTAAAAGAGATTCTAGTACATGAGGGCTTGCCAAGGTAGCCTTCACAATATAAGTCTAAACTAGGTGTGCATTGGAGACCACCTCTTCCTCAGACGCACCTAATCACGACAGTTGATGCATATAGCAAGATTTAAATACACAAAAATGGCGGTAACATGACCCTAAAAACAAGGGGAGGTATTAGGACACACCTCTTTGATAATGATGAGACATGTTAAAACCATATTAAAATATAATATAATGGAAAACCTTGAATACCTGTGTAAATCCCTTTATAAGTAAGGAATGAACTATGTGGATCTTGTTTGTAGGCATAACCATAAAAAAACATGTCTTTAATTAATAAATTTCAACTAACTGACTATTCTTACAACCACAGCAGATTCCATAGAGACAGTCACTCTAGCTAATGATACAGTTTAACCATCATTTCTTAGGCATAGAACACCAAAAGGCCCATCTTATTCAACTATTCAGCTCCCCTGACTACTATAGATCACTTGTTAGCTTATCATCCTCTCTGTGACCTATGGTCCAGGCCTAAGTTGACAAGGCAGCAGTACTATTCTCCTCTCTAGATTTGATCACTCAGCAGGTGATCTCCTTACTACTAAACCAATGCCTTCATGGCCTCAGCCTCTGGTCTCCCCTACCTTTCCACAGATGGATAAGCATGCTTCTATTGGTTACCAGGTCTTGGTCTAATTTTTATAGAAGACCCGCAGTACTCAATTCTAGCACCACACATTTCACCTGTACTCCCTTAATGATGCTAAATCTTCTAGTTTTATGGGCTTTCCTCTTTCACTTTTTATCAGTGCTGCAGTATATTGGAATGAATACATTTACCCAGAGTTGGCACAAGTCTCTACTTGAGCCTAGCCAAGAATCTGTACCTTTTCTGAAGCTGTCAACCAGAATTACAGCACCCCACATGAAACAGTCCTATATGGATCCATTCCCTGCCAAGCAGTCGACATACAAAAATATAGCACATACAGTGTATATACAGTGTAACACAACACATTTGCTTATATGTAAACAGTACAAACACATAATATGTCTGAACAGTCTCTGAGTAAAAGTTGTAGTTCATTGAAAGGAACAGGAAACTGTAAAAGAATATGTGCAAAACACTCTCTATAAAAAACCTTACTCTTACTCTGTTTATACTTCTTAGGTTTTTATGGAGAATGTTTAGTGACCTGGTACATACAGTATAACAAATGGACCCATAAGCACCCATTCAACAGACCAAAGAGTATCCTCAGACATTACATTAATAGCAGAACATAGTGCAGAACATATATATAGAATAATGAAATAAATAATGAATACAATGGCCAGACAATGTATCCTATAGTCATATCACTTCATACCATACCAACATACTTTATATATTTCATACAGTGCCTAGATGAAAAGCACCATACTCAGTATCCACGTTTGGTGGTTGCAGGTGTGTGAGTGAGGCCTTTTGGCCCCCACTTGGCTCTTATATATCAGGGTTGTTTTTTTTTCCCTGTATGAATATTGCAGCAGAATGCACAACTTCATACAGGAACAACCCTTAAAGAACATATACTGTGGGAAATACATTTTTACAACATGGGACAGATGCCACTAAATGGAAATCTTCCCAATGACAGGCTAAAAGCACACTGCAGAATGTAGTGTGAAAATAGTCTTACATGTCAGTCCAGTCTAGAATTTGTAGAAAGAATTACGGAATGCTAAAGAGTTAAAAAAAGGAATAACTGTGCTCGATCTGTGTACACCCTCTAGAGTTACTAATGCCCTGTTATATTGTTCTACCCAGTGGCAGAATAATGAGTAATTATCCTGACTATTGTAACCAAAATGTCTCTGTAGATATCTCACAGGAGAAGAACATTATGATTCAGCTTGTTGCCATATAAATAACAATTCAGCCTCCTTATTTCTCGGAGATGTTTTAATTAAAGATAATTACAATTGAATTTTCTGCCTTTCACAACTTTATCTATAACATAAAGATAAGCTTGACTGTTAATAACTCCAGTAATAGCATGCTGCCTCGTGTTCTATTAAAATGCAATGGGTGGAATGGACATCGATATGTTCAATAGCAATAAAGGATACTGCAGTTTATAACAGCAATTCTTTTACAGTTACTTCAATAGTTTCTACTTTACACGTTCAGCAAAAACGTATCTAAAATGGTGGCTTTCACTGAGTACAAAAACATTGTAAACTGTGTGGTCATAATGTATTCTAAAACATGAAAATGCGGTGGAGATGTAGCAAAACTAAAATGGTCATTGACAGTACCAATTAATTTTGATATTATATTGCCTTAGTGTTTCGTAACTACTGTATATGATATTTCGTAAGGGCTGCCATTTAAAAGACACTACTTTGATGATATTTCATTAGAAAGGTGAGACACAGACTACATCAAAGTATGTTTCACTTTTATCCAGGAGATGTTCAGTGGCAACTTGTGATGTGGAATTTCTTAAAATATGAATACTGCGATTTAAGTTACTGTACTTTTTCTCTTACGTAACTGACAAATATGATATGCTTTGATTAAAAAAGTAAAGGACAGGAAAAATGCTAGTAGTCTTGTGTTCCCATTACTTAATGGCAAAGCTTTTAAATTGAATACAGTAATATACTATCCCAGTTATCTGCCATCTAGGATTATCTAAGCCTACATTGACATAACATTTTATAATTGCTTTTGTGCAGTACAGATACATTAAAGTAAGTTTCTCTTAAAACAAAAATAGCCTAATAATATCTGTTATTGATGTACTAATTTAATGTGAAGAACATAAAAAATGGACTTTATATCCAAAAATAAAAACCAAACAAAAATAAATCTGTTTATTGAGATCAATCAAAATCACAAAGTAAAGTGCCTTCATTTCCCCTATAAACTAGCAATTGTATCAGCTCTGACTAGTGGATAATTCCTTCAAATTATACATCATTACACACCAATGTCAGTTCATTGGTAAGTATAGAATGAAGTTAGTATAGTGTAAATCCTCTCATAAATTCAATTACATGATAGGGATTCTGTATGTCGGAACAAGGCTCTTGACCAAAAGAGTGTTTAGCAGACAAATCAGATAATAGTCACTCCAAAGTCAGTATAATTATAATGTGAAGCCTCCCATCCATAACGGTCCTCATAACAATTTCCCTTCATTTAGTCTTACTGATGTTAATTGCAGTGTCTTATGTATGCATACATTACAGCAAATGGAAACAATGACGGCAATAATGAATCCACATTAGGAGGTGATTGTTATCAACAATAAGTTAAACACAGCAGAGTTCATACATATGCATATGTATCCACAAATATCAGCACTGAATGTGAAGCAGTGTCATAATAGCCAGGTTCTCCTCAGGTGGGTATACAGTGGGGAAAAAAAAGAATTTAGTCAGCCACCAATTGTGCAAGTTCTCCCACTTAAAAAGATGAGAGAGACCTGTCTGATTTTTTAAGAGTTTATTTGCAAATTATGGTGGAAAATAAGTATCTGGTCAATAACAAAAGTTCATCTCAATACTTTGTTATATATCCTTTGTTGGCAATGACAGAGGTCAAACATCTTCTGCAAGTCTTCACAAGGTTGGTACACACTGTTGCTGGTATGTTGGCCCATTCCTCCATGCAGATCTCCTCTAGAGCAGTGATGTTTTGGGGCTGTCGCTGGGCAACACGGACTTTCAACTCCCTCCAAAACTTTTTTATGGGGTTGAGATCTGGAGACTGGCTAGGCCACTCCAGGACCTTGAAATGCTTCTTACGAAGCCACTCCTTCGTTGCCCTGGAGGTGTGCTTGGGATCATTGTCATGCTGAAAGACCCAGCCACGTTTCAACTTCAATGCTCTTGCTGATAGAAGGAGGTTTGCACTCAAAATCTCACGATACATGGCCCCATTCATTCTTTCATGTAGACGAATCAGTCATCCTGGTCCCTTTGCAGAGAAACAGCCCCAAAGCATGATGTTGCCACCCCCATGCTTCACAATAGGTATGGTGTTCTTTGGTTGCAACTCAGCATTCAATCTCCTCCAAATACGACGAGTTGTGTTTCTGCCAAACTGTTCTACTTTGGTTTCATCTAACCATATGATATTCTCCCAATACTCTTCTGGAACATCCAAATGCTCTCTAGCAAACTTCAGACGTGTATGTACTGGCTTAAGCAGGGGGACATGTCTGGCACTGCAGGATCTGATTCCCGGCGTAGTGTGTTACTGACGGTAGCCTTTGTTACTTTAGTCCCAGCTTTCTGCAGATCATTCACTAGGTCGCCCCCCGTGTGGTTCTGGGATTTTTGCTCACCGTTCTTCTGATCATTTTGATCCAACGGGGTGAGATCTTGCTTGGAGACCCTGATCGAAGGAGGTTGTCAGTGGTCTTGTATGTCTTCCATTTTCTAATTATTGCTCCCACAGTTGATTTCTTCACACCAAGCTGCTTGCCTATTGCAGATTCAGTCTTCCCAGCCTGGTGCAAGTCTACAATTTTGTTTTTGGTGTCCTTCCACAGCTCTTTGGTCTTCACCATAGTGGAGTTTGGAGTGTGACTGTTTGAGGTTGTGGACAGGTGTCTTTTATACTGATAACAATGTCAAACAGGTACCATTACTACAGGTAATGAGTGGAGGACAGAGGAGCCTCTTAAAGAAGAAGTTACAGGTCTGTGAGAGCCAAAAATCTTGCTTGTTTGTAGGGGGCCAAATACTTATTTTCCACCATAATTTGCAAAAAAATTCTTAAAAAATTAGACAATGTGATTTTCTGGATTTGTTTTCTCATTTTGTCTCTCATAGTTGAGGTCTACCTATGATGACAATTACAGGCCTCTCTCATCTTTTTAAGTGGGAGAACTTGCACAATTGGTGGCTGACTAAATACTTTTTTCCCCACTGTATATATACATAGCACAACACTATCACTCATGGCAAATACTCCCACTCTCCCTGTTATAGTAGTTTTACTAAGTACTGGAGTTCACATTGATCCTACACACTGATGAAGCTCAGTCTTGGGCTAAAGGCATGGGTTATGCCAACACAATGTGTATGGACTGTGACATGCTCCATGCTATGCCTTTCTCAGGCTGTCACATCTCTGGCTATGGCAGTTACTTTATAAACTTTACCCAAATCCAAAGCAACATCACTGTGAGCTCCAGTATAGTGAGTAAATCTAACTCCCAAAAAGAAGAATGTGAGTCTTTTCTTGGAATGACACAAATTTAGTCTTTAGTTTTGGACAACGAGCATTCATATAGATGTGTTCTTTCTTCCCCATCTTCTTGGCTGGACATATTCAAATACTGAATGTGAAACATAACTTAGGCAAAGTTTGTGTTTTGTTTTGTTTTTGTTTTTTTTTGTTTTTTTATAGGTTTGGTGCATTTTTCTGTGATTTTTTTCCTTCCCCTATTAAATTTATAGTGAAGATGCTTGCGATTCCGCAGCTAAAATTAACACGCTATGTTTTTATAAAAGCAGCTTTTCAGCAGCTGTTTTTTTCTGCAATGTGTGGAAGAAATTAGCCAAAATCTCATTCACTTTACTGGTACTGTAAAACGCAGCATTTTTCTTCCACTGCATTCCTGCAATGTGGGGACTCTTAACTAATTTTTCTCAGAAAAACATGATGCTGTGACAAGTAACCACAAAGTATTTGTGTCTATGTGTGAGGGCTTTTGCTAGGTTGTGATATTGTGTTGAATTGGTTCCAAGACAAATTGGAACCTTTAACCAAATTGAAGATCAGTTAAATGTGGACATATCTTTAGTATTGGCCCTACATTTTTTAAGACAAATTGGAATCTTTAAAGAAACTGGAGATCAGTTGAATGTGAACATATCTTTAGCAGCGGCCCTAAAAATTTCTTGGGTTAATTATAATTATTCACTACTGTGTTAAAGGTCTGGAATAAATTCAATGCTATTTACTCTTCTTTCCTTTTTCATATAACCAATTTAATATCCTATATAATAGTTTTTTACAACATAAAAAACAACAGCAATATTATTTTATGATGCTTTGCTCCCTATGGACTTTGAATGCTGAACATAACAGGGAAGAAAACTATTTATATAACTGAAATTTAATAATATATAATATAGCAAATATAAATATACAGTAAATATAATCATTCCCAAATATAAATCTAAAAAATAGTACAACATTAGGGAGTCATATGAAAATATTGAAAAAATGAAAGAATCAATTGATAATTTGATATTGATAGAATAATCTATATAAAATATGGAAATGACAAGAGCATGTTACAAGATGGCTGTGGCCAGGTTTACAAGAAAAAGTTACAAAAATCTTCAAAATAAAAATAATAAAACAATTTTTTTTTGCAGTATAAACATGTTCATAAAATATATACGTCCATAGGTAACTTCATTGTTTTTTGGCAAATACAGAAAACACATTCACAACAAAGTTTCTTAATTAAAATTAGAAGAAGAAAAATCTGGAGACCATCCATTTTATTTTTTACCCAAATATTTATCTGAATTACATTACACAATGCAAAACAAACATTATACGATGGCCACACACAGTACTGCTACTATGTTAAAAATAATGCAGTTATACAATGCCTCTAAGCAGTTGAATAGTGGTTGAGGCTCTCCTACCTTAAGATGTACACTATCTCTTTACGTGCCTTACTGGGGTGAATGTGCTGGACTGTGTTTGTGTTGTATAATGCCCACTTTGGACTATTCTGTGTCTTCAGCAATATTAATATTGCTTCACTACCCTGTTGTTCTCTGTCGCACCAGTTCAGTTCAGTGTAATACGATAATGCTATATTCAGTGTAATATGTAATGCTATATTCACACAACAGTGAATAATGGCTGGGTGATGTCTTTTTTTAATGGATGTTACATGATACATTAAATTCAATTCAAGTAAATGGACTCTATTCACATGACCGTTATTTTGATAATAATATTAAAATATAGGTCGTACCCTATTTTTTCCATTTTCACTAACTCCTCAATACATTCAAATGTATGAGGGATCCATGAAAATAGGTACCCATCAGATGCAAGATAACCGTGAAAAATGCACATTTTTCACATCTGTTTTTCACCTCGGGCATGTGAATTTGTCAGAAGATGAGAAGACCTTGGGTTAAATGTTAGAGGGCTTTTCTGCCCTTAGAGTCCAGAGCCACTACTCCAGTTGGTGACTGTGCTAGTGACTAGGCCAAGTGAGACCTTGGGCCTGGTGAGTCCAGCAGCAAAGGCCAGAAAAATAACAGAGGGTAATGAGAGATCCTGGGACCAGAGAAACCAATGCAGGCCAAACTTGTAATGTGCTGTTTTGGCTGCACCAAACTGAGAAAGCTTAATGAAAACAGCATGGCAGAGAGGTGACTTGTGGCAATCCTGAGCTTAAAGAAAGTGACCAGTGACTGAAGTGAGTAACAGAGTCTGGCAGGTGTGAACCGAGAGCAAGGCAGGTGGTTTGGACTCCGCAACCAGAAATGAACGCACACGCGGTAGTTCAAGAAAAAAAATATATTTACTATAAGTTAATAAAGGCTAGTTAAAGGTAAAATGACAGGGCTAAAGACAAGCAAAATATACAATATAGCATGAACAATTTCAAGGCAAATTCTGCAATGGTTTCTACTTTTACTCTGTCCACTTCTGCAGTAAGGACACTGAATGAACAATATACTCAAAACTATCCCTAACTGACCCTGACTTCACATTTGGGTGCACCCCCTTTCCCCAGTGGTCCAGGTGGACCGCTTACAGTCCGTAGGCGCGCGGTGGGGCCCAAAGTCGGTCCTTTCTTTTATAGTGAAGCGTCCTCTCCTCACGGTTATCAGGATCTTGGGAGAAATGAAGTCCTCTTTAACAGACAGGGAAACCAACTGAATGCAATGTAATCCAACAGCAGATTCCACTCAGCACACTGACAGTCCTGCCGAATCCATACACTGAGCTGGGATGTAGCCGGGATTTAGCAGGTGCCGTCCAGTACATCAACAGCCCTGCGAGTCTCTATCTGTGGTATCCATATACACAGTCACAATGTCAGTCTCACTGATCAGCCACTGAGCACAGTTCCTTTCACGTGGACTCACTAGTCCTGTTGTCTCTTTACACTCTGTTTGTCTCTGGACCAAGATACAGCTTAGCTGTACAGAAAAATCTCCACACCAGTTCAATACAACACTTGCCAAGATGGCTGCTGCTCTCTGTCTCGTCACTTCCTGCTTCTCTGCTCACACTCTGTCTGCAGAACAGGCAGGCTGACATAAAAGGGGGGTCTCACTCCAGCATCATGTCACAATTACAATGGCTGCTGTCTTAAAGGAACAGAATCACAGAAATACATTCAACATTAACAGTTTATACAGACAAATGAAGCTTAAGACAACATTGGCTGTCTCTTACATATTCCCCCCACTTTAAGATTGGCAGTCCCTGCCTATGACTGTATATCCAGAGGGTTGTACTTTTATGCACAGGGTGGTAGTATACCGATGTATGGCAGGCCAAACAAACTCATCCTGCCGACTACGCCAATTTGTGAACCGAGAGCAAGGCAGGTGGTTTGGACTCCGCAACCAGAAATGAACGCACACGCGGTAGTTCAAGAAAAAAATATATTTACTATAAGTTAATAAAGGCTAGTTAAAGGTAAAATGACAGGGCTAAAGACAAGCAAAATATACAATATAGCATGAACAATTTCAAGGCAAATTCTGCAATGGTTTCTACTTTTACTCTGTCCACTTCTGCAGTATGGACACTGAATGAACAATATACTCAAAACTATCCCTAACTGACCCTGACTTCACATTTGGGTGCACCCCCTTTTCCCCAGTGGTCCAGGTGGACCGCTTACAGTCCGTAGAGCGCGCGGTGGGGCCCAAAGTCGGTCCTTTCTTTTATAGTGAAGCGTCCTCTCCTCACGGTTATCAGGATCTTGGGAGAAATGAAGTCCTCTTTAACAGACAGGGAAACCAACTGAATGCAATGTAATCCAACAGCAGATTCCACTCAGCACACTGACAGTCCTGCCGAATCCATACACTGGCTGGGATGTAAGCCGGGATTTAGCAGGTGCCGTCCAGTACATCAACAGCCCTGCGAGTCTCTATCTGTGGTATCCATATACACAGTCACAATGTCAGTCTCACTGATCAGCCACTGAGCACAGTTCCTTTCACGTGGACTCACTAGTCCTGTTGTCTCTTTACACTCTGTTTGTCTCTGGACCAAGATACAGCTTAGCTGTACAGAAAAATCTCCACACCAGTTCAATACAACACTTGCCAAGATGGCTGCTGCTCTCTGTCTCGTCACTTCCTGCTTCTCTGCTCACACTCTGTCTGCAGAACAGGCAGGCTGACATAAAAGGGGGGGGTCTCACTCCAGCATCATGTCACAATTACAATGGCTGCTGTCTTAAAGGAACAGAATCACAGAAATACATTCAACATTAACAGTTTATACAGACAAATGAAGCTTAAGACAACATTGGCTGTCTCTTACACAGGTACCAAGGAGTCCATGACCTGGATGTCCAAGCCTGTGGGTACTATACAACCAAGGCTCTTGTAACCAGTCAAAGAGGGGAAATGAAGGTTGCTAACTGAATAGTAAAGATGGGCAGGAGCCACTCAGTATCCGCTGCAGTGGAAAAGATGAGGGACCAAAGAGTGTACAGCTAAAGGGAGTACTCGCAATTGATAAGAATTTATAAAAACTGACCAAAAAACTCCATAGCAATGAATCACAGCACTGCTTACATTTTTCAAAAGCACTAAAAGAGATGAAAACTGCGCTGGGACAGTCTCTATAATATAAATAGTAATGCCATAAGGCACCCACAGCATAATATTATACAGGGTGGGTAAAGAGTTAACTGTAATATCTCTGGTAGTCTAGAGCAGTGACGTCCTTCAAAATCATCAAGTCTCTATAGTGTTCAGTACAAATGAACTGTGCCTGAATATTCGATTGACAGGGAAGCACAATTTTCTTCAAACTCAATCAGGTTACAGCTGGGGGTCCCAGGTGGGAGCTGGGTACCATGGGGGTTTAACTATATAGAATCATGAGGGATTAACTACAGGGGATTTGAATTCCTTATCACCTCAATGGTTGCTGCTAGCAGGATACAGAGGATCTGGCAGAAAGTCTTTTTTACAAGTATCTGAATAGTTTCAAGCAGATAAAAAAGAATATTTCCTTCTAATTGCAAACATCACCAATTGCTGAAATTAGCTCGATAGGAGGTTTCTGAAAAGGAAGATGAGACAAAAGAGACCTCTTCGAGTACACATAAAAGGCCTTTTTTTCCCCTTTCCATTTGCATGGTCAGTGCTTCTTGAATTATTATTATTATTATTTATTTATTTATTTATTTTTTGCTGTTCTTGTGTCCCTTTGACTTTACTTTTCACAGTTGAATATTCCCCATATCAACTTTTGATAAAATAATAAATCTGCTAAATATATATATATATATATATATATATATATATATAAAGGTATAGATAACCAAAAATAAACTAGAAATCAATGTCATCATGAAGACAAATACAAAAACAAGACCACATTCCCATCTACAAAATATACTAAAAATATTACTGGATGAAATCAAGTGTTTGCAACTAGAGATGGACCAAAAGGTTAACGTAATCTCTACATGGAGGTAAAACCCTGAGGTGTGTGTTTTATTGAGGATGTCCTCAGATGGTCGGTTGTACATGAAATTTTTTCCATGAGGATGTAAAAAAATTAGGCCCCTTTTTTTCTGGCCCAATTGACCAGCTAAAGTGGTAACTATGGTTACAAACTGCTTATAAACATACACATTTCATTGCCTTCTTGATAGGATATCAGGAATGTAGAGTCCCCACAAGACATGTTCCACTCAGGTGTCCCCACAATCTAGTAAAAAAACAAGTGTGTTTGTCTGGGAGGGAACCTACCATATTTAAAAATACTGGGACTGAGTGATGAATAACTTTGTGATGATACAGTATGTCAATGACCATTATCTATTCAAGAAATCTTAAGATCAGATGGTAATGCAATTATGTTTGTTGTGAAGTAATAATGTAAGGGTTTTCCATTGTTGATGACTTTTCATTGTTTCACAATATTTTATTCTCAGTGCCAATGATAACCTAGGTTACATAAAGTGCTGCCATAGTGTAGTCACTCTTTCTTTCCTTTGTACAGGCAAAGTATTTACCCATTCATTTGTTATTTGCTATGAATGCACCTACTTGAGAAAGCTGTTAAGATATAGTGAAATGTTGGGTCAAGAGTAATTTCTCTCACCTGACTGCCAATCCATGTTTGTAAATGAGCAGTTCCATTGTATACTGCATCTTTCTCTCGCTACATGCTCCTAGATAGTGTGATTTATTTAATTTAGCAAGTCAACGTTCTGTAAAAAATAATATCAAAATAATATATTAGAACTGCAAATGCATTTGTACACTTCATGATCAAAGGTTTGGTTCTGAGCACTGGATAGAATTTTATGATCTGTAAAATGTAATCCATGTAATTTGTTATTATGATTCAAATGACATAATAGATAGTATATACATAGAAAGTAGAGATGGATAAACCTGTAAAGTTTAATTTAGTTTCAGGTTTGGGTGGTTCAGTCCAAAGATTTGTTTCTGTTCGATAAGTTTGGAACTAACCAGAGCTTAAATTGACTTAAAACATAGTGTATGACACTATAAGGTTTCCTAGACCTCTATCTAGCCCACCAAAAATTATCCTTTTATGGGAACAGAATGTCACAATAACATTTTGTCAGTATTGGAAGAAGCAATGCTGAGTCAGTTTGTTTAATTTTGTTGTTATTATGCCAACAGTGTGGCGGCGGCAAGTGGCACTGGCAAATACAGAATTGAAGAAAAATTTGTGGCACACTGTCAGTGTACTTGCCACTTGAAAAAGGTGAAGTGATAAAGAACTGGCTTTATAAAAAGAAGCCACCAAAATTATCCCTTTTTGGGAGCAGATGCAGCACCAAGGAGTGATTATTACAGTATTTCAAGAAATATTGTGGCACACTATCAGCATTTCTGGCCTGCCAACTGTAAAAGCTAAAATTTCTTTTGAAATGGAATGGATTCTATGACCATGAGAACAGTGTTTGGGAGCCAGAAAAGAACCTGGATTGTCTTACCAGTTATCCCTGTATGGGTGCAAATGCCACATTAACATTGTGTGGGTGGAGTGACTATTTACAGAATTTCAAGAAAAAATTCTGGCACACAGTCAGTAAGCCTGCCAGTTGAAAAAGTAATAAAGAATTGAGTGTAGAAAAAAGACACCCCTTCATGGCAGCACATGTGGCACCAAGATGACAATTTCTAGCATTTCAAGAAAAATTTGTGATACAACATTAGCGTGTCTGCCAGTTGAAAAAGCTAGCTAAAATTATCCCTTTATGAGAACATATGTGGCAACAAGGCGTGATTTACAAAATTTCAAGGAATAAAGAACTGAATGTAGTAGTTTGCCTGTCAGTTGAAAATTAATAAAGAATTTAGTGAAGAGAAAAAGCTACCAAAATTGCTCCATTATTGGTATACATGTGGCACCAAGTAGTGACAGTTTACAAAACGTCAAGAAAAATTCAGTGTGCCTAGCCTGCCAGCTAAAAAAGTATCATGAGGTAAAAGTTATTGTTCTGCTTCCTCTCTTTGTTATCTGCACGCAGTAATCATTCATTGTACACCGCTCAAACTGATGCTCCAGCAAGTACCATAGTTCAATGTGCACTTCACCTTAAAGCCATAAAATGAGGGAGGGGTATTATAAGCAATGGCTTGCCCTTGTGATGTTGGGGGCAGAAAATGGTCCATTGTGGAGGAACAGGAGGCGGATGGGTCCTAGCTGGTGTTGAAATTGGGCCTGCACTCACAAGGTGATGTCAGTACTAGCACCTGGCCTTTCTGCATTTCTAGACTGTGGCTGCTAATGCACAAAACATTGACACAGTGGGCCATGAAAGCTATGTATTGTCCCTGCCCATAATTGGTGCTCCACGTGTTGATGATGACGTACACCTTTCCTTACATGGAGAGGTCCACATGGCAACAGGCATGGCAGGGACAGCTTTCCTAGAGAAATAATGGCAGCTAGTAACCTCTATCAAGACTGTGTACATGCTATCAGTTGTGAAGATACAGTGGAATCCACTAAATGACACAGCAGCGACTGCACCGCCAGTAACTTGGCCAGGAATGAGTTTAAGTTGCAGACCAGCCGGATGACTGGGTGCATATTGCTGTTTACAGACACACATTCCTTTATGGATGATGACTGATGTTTGCCTGTGTAAGATGGGGAAACAGTCCTCATGTTTTGAATGTACCTGTTTCTATAAATAAGTTTATTTTTTTTTTTATAAACTGACATTTGTGTGTTTGACCACAAGAGGCCACTGTTACCTCAGAAGTGAGAAGGACTGTAATTCTGTAATTCCCTGGAGTAGTGACGTGGAGACCCTGTTCTGCAGAGGTGGATCAAGAAGGAACAGAGTGTGTGTGGCAGCCATCTTAGGAGTGTGCTTTGAGCTTTTAGAAGAAGGATTGAAGTGAGTGAAGGGAGATTCCTAAGGGGTCACAAAGATAGCAAGGTGGTGCTGAAGAAGAGACTGTTCCAGGGTTTGTTCAGACAGCATCCTAAGTTGAAGATTGCTATCAAGGACCCAGCTGAGAAGTGGCCCTGTCAGTGAGATCGCTTGTTTTCTGGATGAGCCCCGCTTGTAGTTGTTCCAGGCCGAGGCTAACAGGTACTCAACAAACCTGGATCAGTAAGAGAAGTAATCGTGCACTCACCGCATTACATTGTTTTGCTTGGGACTGAGTAAGGGCCTGTAGTTAGACTAGTTAGGCATACTCATCTCCACAGGCCACACGACTGGTGAATTATCCACCTATACGGTAGTAAGGACTAAGACTCAGAGAATTCTATAGACTTGTAATTCCCAGAGAGGAGCTTCTGAGGAAGTCTAGAAGCGACATTTTATACATGGTCACATTTCTTTGGCTTGCAAGCTGACCTTCTATTATATTTACTTGGTTGTATTTTGTTTGGGGGGGAATAGTGGTATTTTGATAAGTTTGTTAGCTCTTGTGTTATACCACCGGTGCTCCTATCACACTCATTGAATTGTTCCTGTGACTAGGGTGATAAAAAGGTAACAAGCGGCTGGTTAGTTGCAACCTGCAGATAGGTAAAAGCTTGGAGTGTTTTGGAGCTGCACATGAGAGGGCACCGCGCTATACAACACCAGGGTCTCAGCTTACTGGCTGAGTGTATGTAAATAGTTTGGAGTGTTTTTTTGGTAAAGAGGTTTTACTATACAAAGTAAAATCTTGTTTTGTTATTAAATTGATTTGGAGTCGCTTCCTTTGTTCGTGACTTCGCTGTACCCTTTGGAGCCCACCCCTGTACACGGCTTACACCTGGAGGAGGAAAAACAGACAGAGATGATAATGATACCATCAATTACTATGCTCCTGTTTCTAATATTTATAGCTTTAGCATAGATCATAAATATTAGATCTGAGAGTGTCTGACAACTGAACCCCCGAAGAGCAAATGTTTGGGGACAGTATGGTTCCTTTGTCTACATTTATATAGAATGTTTAGTCTGTTTCACCATAACAACTGCTGTCAATAAGACCGCTTTGGACCCCTTCCTCTTCTATGTGCCAGAGTCTCTCTGTAAGAGCAACTCCCATAAATCTTAGGTGATCATGCAATTTATGGCCACCATGTGATGCTACATTTCCTCTGTAGCTGTGGATAAGCTGACTTATTTTTAGAAAGGGGTTTAACTCCTCTATAAGACAATTTCTCTCATTTTTACTGATTTCTAGCAATGAAATGTCTTTTTCTCATTCATACAGTATACATTGCTGATTTTCAAAGGTAGGACTATTTTACCTGTGCATGCATTCATCTTTTGTGTCTACTTTTAGAGAAGTCTTATATACTTTAATAGCATAATTTTTTTAATTGCTGGCCCAGACTAAGTTGACAGCTCACCATACATGAGCCCTCTGAGCTGTCTAAAAGATGTTCTTCACTGCTGTGCCAGTAATTGGGATCCATGAGACTCATTAGCACAGTGCTTATGCATGCTTATAGACATTACAATCTTTTTTCTTACATTTATGAGACAGGAATTGTTCCCTGTTGCCTTGGTTGCATATATGTTATGTCCACACCTGCTTCAAGATATAAAGTCTTTTGTTGTGGCCTAATCTTGTTACTGAACTATAACCTCATAACCAAGGGTTGATCCACGGAAGAATTATTTTATCCAATGGTGAACACGTCTATTTTCAATTGATAAGGAAGATCCTTATTATGTTATATTTCCTCTTATTGTTCATTTGGGAGAATCTCTACAATTGTTGGTGATACATTGCTTTAAAGGGAGTCTACCACCTCCCTCAAGCATAATCAACTGCCACCACCACATTACAGAGCACATTACAGTAATAAACAACATACCATTGTTATGTGTGTCCCTTTTGTAGCTTTGGAGAAAAACAACTTTGAAGTCTTATACAAATGAGGCAGTTCATGCATTGGGGGCAGGCCTTCAGCTCCGAGAGCACTGCGTGTGCTGCTCAAGTAGGATTGGTAATATCATAGCAGTGTAAGAATCAACTCGCAGTGCATGGGATGGTGAGGCGAGACATGGTATGGGTCTGAGTGGCAAAAGCAGTGCTCCAGGAATCTGAAGGCCCACACCTATTGTGCCAACTGTCTCATTTGCATAAGACTTCAAAGCTGTTTTCTTCTAAATCTACAAAAGTGACATTTGTAGAAAATAATAAGATGTGTGAATCATTGTAATGTGCTCTCCAACAAGGCGGGGACAGTTGAATGTACTTTGGGAAGGTAGTAGACTTCCTTTAAGTTTTTAGCCCTGAAGTGGAAGAGTACTTGCCTTCTTTTAAAAATATGTGTCAGGAATAATTGAGATACAATGTACACGGCACCATGGAAATATTTTTCTATGTAAAGCATCGCATAAATAGAGGCCTCACCCCCCTAATGTCTTCATTAACAGCATTGCAGAGCACCCATTAACATTGACAGCCCTCCAACAGTGTCTGCAGACTACCCCTTATAACGCAAAGTACCAACAGTAAACAGTTATGGCAGCAGAGTGTCCCACATAAACTATGCCATTAGTCTCCCCCTAGATAAATAGTGGTGACATGTTGACACATAACCACAAATGTAATGATAATATTCTGGCCACTAGAGGAAGCTTGCTAAATATAATGTATAGTCATACAACTCTTTTTTAGTAATATCTATACATACTGTAAGTAGCTTTCTCCCTCTAGTGCCCTTGGCTGATAACCCGTGGTGACTAGTCTGCTGTGATTACTTTTAGAGACTAGGAGAGTAATAAATATAAGATAAATGGAGTATTTTTGCTAACAGATTAAACTACTTGTCTAGTAAATAAAACTTTTAAACCTGCTCACAATGGTGTACAAAAATGTAAAAGGCATAATTACCCATCCCCCTCCTCTTCTGATGGTCCCGGGTCCCCCACCAGCCTGTGCCCCATTAATTGATACACAGGAATGACTGCAGAATTAAACCCTGGCAGCAGCAGTGACTTGCCTTAGCCAGTGCTCGGCTGAGCGGAGTTTCCTGTGTATTTAGAGGGACCAGAAATCAGAGGTTAGCGGGAGGCTTTAGGCACCGTCTAAATGGGTGTAGCTGGATATTAGCAAGGTGAGTATGACTTTTATGTTTATCCATATTGTGATTCGTGTTCACCAGACAACAGCTTTAAAGGAATTAGCTTTTTATGCAATTTTTTATTGAAAAAACAAACAAATGTGGAGCATCCTACAAAATACATGTTTATATAAGACAATAAATATGGCACTTCTTTCTAGTTTCCATTATCTGTCAGTGATGTGAAGTTGTAATACTACTAATATTAGATTTATACTTTTCTAACTACACATACAGTTATATACATTATTTAAACATAAAAACATTTGGTGAAATTGTTTAGTTCTCCAGATTTTAGACGATGAAGGGCAAACAGAAACCCTAAAGCTGAAAAGCTTGGAGCCACAGCAAAAATCTGTAGATATAACTTGACCAGGAGCAAGAAAAGGTCAGACAACTTGAATGATGTCTCAGTAGGAGCTCATTACCGCTAAGATGTCCAAGTGCCATAACTGTGACACAAATAGATGACTCATATAATCCACAGTAGCTTATAAACCAAAGTAAAACTACAGAAATTAGATCTTTGCTTTTTACTGTGAATAATGGCCGAATAGCTTTAAAATATACTGTATAACTAGCATGCTTAACATGGAAGAGCTCACTAAGTTTCACAGTTTTTTAAATACTCAGCACATAGAATATTGTAAGTAAGGTAATAGTAATGTAGCAATCTTAAGAGTTATCCAAGTGCCAAATTGAAAAAAAAAATATACAGTACATCTCCTACATGTGATAACCAGATTTAGAAAGTACATTATTTTTGCAGATTTTTCTTTATTACCCAGCTTCCAGCTTGTGTTCTTGCCTCACTGTTTGATCCCAACTAGGCCTTATTCCCATGTGAGCCCCTGTTTTTCATCCGTTGGAACACAGTCCATTTTTTATCTGCAAGAATGGCTGTTTTTCTTCTGTTTGGTGTTTGTGCATCTATAGTACTCCATCTGTTTTTCATGTACATGTAAAAAAAAAACAAAAAAAAAACAGAAAAAGGTCCATTTTGGCCAATCCCACTAAAAAAAGTCTACAAAAAAGTAGGCTCTGTTCACATCTGCACCAGAGTTTCTGTTGGAGATTCTGTTGCAGTGTCCAGCGAAAATCGGCAGAGGAAAAAGTCCTGCAAAGTCCTTCAGTTTAAATAAGATGGACACTCAACGGAACCCCATTATAGTTAATAAAGTCTGCTGGACTCCATGTGTAACCACAATTTTAGCGGTCTACCGCTCCAATGTTCGGGACTTCATCAATGTGTTAGTGTTTCCCATTCCTGAGTATGCTATAAGCTAATGTTAAGGTATAAACCTTAGTATAATTATAATCAGAAAGCTAGCCTGATCTCTCCAGGATTATGGTGAGCTCTGTATCTCATATTAACGTTAACCACTTCCCACAAAAGTCATTTATCGCTTTTGCGTTTTCATTTTTGACTCCTCTACTTATAAAAGCCATAACCTTTTCATTTGTCCTTTCATAGAGACATATTAAAGCTTATTTTCTGCGTGACAAATTGTACTTCATAATGACACAATTTAATATTCCATGCAATGCACTAGGAAACTGGGAAAATTCAGAATGCGATAAAATAAAATAAAAAACGGTGCCATTTTCTTATGTATTTTGGTTGTACGGTATCCACCATATGGTAAGAATTACATATTGTCCTTATTCTGCCGGTCAGTGTGATCACAGGCTTATTAATTTTATCTCATAATTTTCATATTTTAATACATTAAAAAGGGCAATTGTTTCAATTTTTTTGCTATGGCATTCACTGTATGGAATATTTTATAATTTTCTATATTTTATAATCCAGGTATTTTGTGACGTGAGGATGCCTAACATGTTTAGGCCACTGGGTCACAACCGTGAGCATGCGCCATATTTAAATACTAAACATCCTCCATACTATAATGGCAGATGCTAGTAAGGAATTATTGGAGACTGACACACTTGTTAGTGCCTATGGATGTATTCACCAATAATTTAGCTTTAATGTAGTTAAGATCTCATAAAATAATGTGTATGGCCTGGATCAATTCCTATACACATGGAGACTGCTCTCTAATGTTTATAAAACCCATACATGCGCAGAAGGGATCCTCACCTGAGGTTTTAGGGTAAAGTATACAGACAGCTACTGTAACGTCCTTGCCTGTCCGGGCTTTGGCGCCGTCCTCCGGGCGCACGCTGCGGCGCAGGAGGCGTGCCCGGTTGTAATTCTTTCCTTGGGTTTTTCTTGTACAGTATTGTCTGAACACTGTCCTATTCCCTCACCTCCTTAATTGATTTTCCACCACACCCTTCTCCTTCACCTTGCTTTCCCCCTGATCCACTAAGAGTTAACTTTAGTCCTGTCTTTGTGATTGACAGCCTGTCCTCCTATCAAGTCTGGGGCGGGTTCTTTCTCCCTATTTATTATTTGCTCACTTTCCCATTGGTGCCTGCTACTGCATTTCGGTTACTGGCTATACTCCTTGTTCCTTGTTACCTGCTCTTCTGATTTTCTGACCACTGGCTTTGACTTTGACTATTCTCTTGGATTTTGATTCTGTACTGCATTGCTCGATTGTTACCGACCCCTTGGCTAGCTGACCTGCCTTTGTTGTTTGTGCGTCCTGTCTGCGTTCTGTGTTGTCACTTATTCAGAGTAGGGAGCGGCTCCAAGTTGTTCCTGTCATTAGGACAGTGAGACAAGTAAGTAGGTAGGGACAGGGTCTGGGTCAATTTTAGGGCTCACTGTCTCTGCATTCCCTTCCTCTCAGGTTTTTGCTGCAGCACTGGGGAATTGCTCAACTGGCAATTCCCTTACAGCTACAGTTTAATGTGCCACAACTTACAATAGTTTATTACCTTTTAAGAAATAAAAAAAAATGCACAAATCCTTTAAATTATCTGTAAGGGAATTGCCAGTTGAGCAATTCCCCAGTGCTGCTGGTGAACCCTGGGAGGAAGGGAATGACAGAGACAGTGAGTCCTAAGCTGAACCCACCCCCTGTCCTTGCCTACTTGCCTCACTGCCCTAGGTGACAGCGGACAACTGGGCGCCAGTCCCTTCTTAGATAAGTGACAACACAAAACACAGACAAGACAAACAACATAGAAGAGGAGTCAGAAAGCAAAGGGTTAAAGCCAGAGAGACAAAGAAGTACCAAATTGCAATTCAAAAGAGTAGTCACAAGAAAAGCCAAAGTTCAGAAGTCAGTAATAATATAATAGCAAGAGAAACGCTTAGCGAGGACAGAGTCAATAGCCCGCCACCAAGTGTTGGCTGATGGGCTGTAAATAGGAAGTCCGAAACCCACCCCAGGATTGATTGGCAGATAGGCTGTCAATCACAAGGAAAGGCTGAGATTATCTATTAGAGGAGCAGAGGGAAACAAAAGGTGTGAGAGATGGGTGTGGTGGAAAATCAATTACAGAAGTAAGGGAATAGGACAGTGTTCAGACATGGTACACAAGAACCTAAAGCAAGGAATCATAGCCGGACACACCTCCTGTGCCATAGCATGCGGCCAGAGGATGGCGTCGAAGTCCAAACAGGCGGGGACGTTACATTACTTTATGACTATGTGCACCATGTTTTACTTTGCGGTCTACATCCTGTATAGATTTGTTATTTGTTACCTGTTCAGATATTACTAGACTTAACTCATCTTCAGTTTAGTTAACTAATACAATTTCATATAAAACCAATTCAATATAAGAAGCTAACAAAAGCCTTGAAAGGCTGTGATTCACTCCAGTCCCCTCCCCCCACAGGTGGCCACACAGACACAAATAGTATACTTAGTATATCCCTTTGTGTTAACTTATATGCTAATTATGTTGCTTTGAGAAAATGTAGTGAACTTGTGATACACATATCTGGAAAATAGTATAGGTAAGAGAGAATACATCCATATTTATTAAACTTCTAGATGGTAAGTCTCCAAAAATAATCACAGCAGGCTAGTCACCATAAGGAATTGTTAGCCATCGGCACTAGAGGGAGAACACTACGTATGTATACAAATTAGCCAAAGAGAGTTGAATGAATATATATTTACAATGCTTCCTCTAGTGGTCAAAATATTATCATTGGATTTTGTAGGTGCATGCAAAGAGTCAACATGTTGCCAATATTGATTAATGATATTCTCTAGGTAGACTGCTGGCTTTGTGTATGTGAAACACTATGTCAGCAGAATAAAAGACACCATGTTGGCACTGTATATGTGGGACACTCTGCTGCCATAATAGTTTATTGAGGGTGTATTGCTTTATAAGGGTTTTCTGCAGACACTGATGGGAAGGCACACATTGCTGCCATTGTTAATAGATGCTTGGCAATGAAGATATTGCATTTCAATTCCTCCTTTCAATAGATTTTTTAAAAAATTAGGTAAATTCACTTCAACTTCAGTACTAAAAACATAACACAATGCTTCACAAACATTAGTAGAGATTCTCCCAACCAAACAATAAGAAGAAATAATAAGCATCTTTCTATCCATTGAACATAGACGTGTTCACCATGGTATAAGAATTCTTCAGTGGATCTACCCTTGTTATGAGGTTATAATTTAGCAACAATTCTTTGTCACAAGAGTAGAGTTTATAGCTTGAAGCAGGTGTGGACATATCATATATGCAATCTAGACAACAGGGACCCATTCCTGTCTCATAAAAAAAATTCTAATGTCTATAAGCATGCATAGGCACTGTGCTAATGAGTCTCATGGATCCCAATTACTGGTGGACTGGCACAGCAGTGAAGAACATCTTTTAGACAGTGTGCAAAAAATGGCCACAAAAAGCACAAAATATAGGTCATTCAAAGTACACATAACATATATACATATAATAAGGTACAAAAAAATATTCAAGTGGTATAATACTGTCTATACATATATACATACAGATGTATCCTCCAATATTCTACAATTGGCTACACATGTGTGTGTCACAAGTTGACCATATTTTGTCATAGCAACATGATCTCCTTATAAATTAACACAAAATTATATACTAACTATCCTATTTGTGTCTAATATGTGATTTGTTTGCTTATTTTTGTATTGTTTAATTCTGTTGTTTACCCATTGTACCATTCTATTGTATAATCGGCATTTAATGGCTATTGGTGTGAATTCTATATGATAGCTTGACAGATGAACACTTTGCTATATTTACAGATGTAGCTAAGTTTAGCATGACTTTTAACACCTTACGTAAACAGTTGCAAATCACTTTAACTTGAATCGAAGTCTTTTTTTTTTATTTTTTAAACTTACTTTCAATGGCTTTTGTTATAAGTTCTCACAGTACAGTGAGTTATCAAATTCAGGTTGAAGACAGCTATGACTGAATATGAATGCAAGTGGAGGTACTCCAGAAACATTTAGTATATGGCAAGATCAAGCATAAGACCAGCCCTGCTACAGGTGAAACCTCCCAGCATTCCTTGTTGGCTAAAAGTCTGTTGATTTGCATTTTTATTTATATAGTATATGCATAAAAGTTGTAAAATGATGTTCAAAGGTGAACATATAATTTCATATTTAACATACGGCTTGCAGTTAATTGAAAAAGTAACTAAGAATTTATGCGGTATATTGTTTTCTCCCTTAATGAAAAAACATATGAGAAGAAAACAACATTTTGTGCACTAATTGCCTCATTTACTACTGCTTCATTTTTCCTTCTTGCAGCTTTTTCCCTATAGTAATAAAGAGCTGAAATGCTGTTCCCCTGGGTTTAAGGAGAATTCCACTTTGTCAAGGTGATAGTACTTCTCCAATGAACTCTTATTATTTTACTAAACAGATCAACATAAATACAACTGTTTGCATTGAGCTAATTTAATCTGTAGATTGCAATTTAGTTTATGCACAGGAATTGTGTTCTAATTAGCTTTTTATAACATGTACATCGGCTTAAACTCTACATACAAAATATATAGTTCCCTTTTCTATACTATGTTAAAATGGACCTAGAACCAAGAAATAATTTAGGATAATTAAGCATGTGAGAATCTTCTGTGACTCCAGTAAATTAGAAAACAAGATACAGCAGCACACTGTGGTGTAGACATGTCCAGATACACCACATGGACAAAAGTATTGGGACACACCTCTTTGAATTCAGATGTTTTATTCAGTCCCATTGCCAAAAGTATATAAAATCCAGCATTTAAGCATGCCAGCTGCCTTTGTTTTTGAAAGATTGGGACATTCTAAAGAGCTCATTGAATTCAGTTCTTGCCACCTTTGCAAGTTAGCTCGATCATCTATGAGTGATACCGTGTTTCTCCGAAAATAAGACTTTTATTATTTTTTTCTACAAAAAAAAAGGGCTAGGGCTTATTTTTATGGTAGGTCTTATTTTTCAGGCACTGGAGCAAATCAGAATCTTTTCTGATTTGCTATGGACAAATCTTGTAAACTAGTTAGGGTTAGTAACCCTAACTTACATTCACAATTGATGTTGCAGTGTAAGTGGATCTTAAACAAACTTACAGGCATTCTCTCTCTCTAAACAGTTTGTGTGGCAGTAACACCGTGCCCTCTCTATCTCCTCTCTTTTACACTAAGGGGGAGGTGCTGTAGTAGAGTGGCTGCATCTGTGGGAGCGAGCAGGGGTGGCTCCTGACGTCTGGTCACGTAGGTAACCAAGCACACAGCATAGTAGCGGCTGGGTGGTGGAACCCAGGAGGTGGAACTTGGAAGGCGGACTTGGGAGGTGAGCAGATTTTGCCCTGTCGTGGCGGGAGGTAGAAGGGCACTGGATGGCTGTGAGCTATTATATGCTTATTCTCCGTCTCTGTGACATCAGTGACATCACATGACATAACCTAGTGCTGAAAACGCTGTCTGTAACTAGGGCTTATTTTTGGAGTAGGGCTTATATTTCAAGCTTACTCCAATAACCCTGCAAAATCAAGCTAGGGCTTATTTTCGGGGTAGGTCTTATTTTGGGAGAAACGGGTTTTATTGAAAAGTGCAAATGTTTAGGAACTACAAAGCCGCAGACCACATGAAGTTACAGAGCATAGTATCCAATTACTGAGGCTCATAATGCATAAACGTTACCAATCTTCTCCTAATTCAATAACTGCAGAGTTTCAAACCACCTCTGGACATTGGTAATATAACACAGAAATCATGCATCCCTATCTGGCTGTCTGATGAACAATCCTAGGTTCTTGAAAATGCAAGAAGAGCGTTATCTGCCTGATTTCATTGTGCCAACTGTATAGTTTGGGGTTGTCCTAGGCCCATTAGTTCCATTAAAGGAAACCTTAATGCTTCAGCATACCAGTGGTTGCCTTTTTAGTAAGACTTGGAGATGCATCAGAATTATTAATAGGTATTACTAATTTTGGTGCATCTGGAAACAATGAAACTAATGCAGGGACTTCTAATGTTACATAGGAGTGCATTAGCTCTATTGCCTACTTTTAATGTGATGGCAAGTAACAATGATCCCAAGCAGTGTTTTAAATCACCTGGGGCGAGTGGAGGCAGGAGCTGCCAGCTATTCATATGAATTGCCAAGTGGGTCCTGCATTCACAGCAGGTGATACCTGAGGATTCATTTGAATTGATGGGAAGCTCCTGCAATTTCTTGTGTGTGATGCACATACAGTAATGATATTCTAGGATATGGATATGTATGACCACTGAGTGGGAAAGGGTGAATTGTTGCCTTTCAAGATTTTTGTTAGCATGTCATTGGGATACTTTAACAAGCCTTATGATTCTGAATTTGGGAGATACAAAAAAGCTGCAAAAAAAGATTTGCAACTTTTTGAGGTCATATGTGCAAACATTTTGTGACTTTTTGCATTTATACACAACTCACTCCACTTTGAAAAGTAAGTGGGAAAATGGTCATGGTTAGCCCTTCTATCTGTCTGTATACTAGACTTTGTAAAAAGTCATAAAAATGTTGCAATCTCTCTCCAGTGAGAGAGTGAGTTGTGTAGAAAGTAACATCTTAGGACAGAAGTCTTAGACTTATTGATGCGCCAAACATCAAGCAAAATTTGAAAAATTTGCAGCAAATTATGCCAATGCAAACTGCAGCAAAACTGACTTTACAACTGCATTCATGATAAATCTCCTCATTGTATTGAATTGGTTTTAAGACAAGTTGGAGTCCTTCACCAAATTGGAGATCAGGTAAATGTTGACATATAGAGTATGCCCCCCACACATTTATATAGTTTTGTTTTGTTGCATTTTTATATAGGTGTATGACTGACTTAGTTTTGGTCCTGCATTCCACCCATTGACCAAGGCTGGTTTAAGTTGTATAATATGACTGAACTACACCTCTTACATTTTTATGGCCTAGGCCCAGAGAGAGGTGAGTTTGTAGCACAGGGCCACATCTAAAGAGGTTGCCTTGTTGCTAGTTGATGGGCTTATAGAATTTGATCAAAATGTGCACTAAGAAACTTATTTTCATGTATGCTTAACAGTAATACTCTTAGTGGTAGCAGAGTGCTATTGCATTTTTTTGTGTTTGCACTTATATTGCAGCTATGGCATATGTACGTGTATGAGTTTGTGTGTGCGTGTGTGTCTTGCAAAAAGCAATTAGCGACAAATTAGCTTGATGCATTATTATGATTATATAGGATTATGATTATATTTCACATAGTTAAGTTGTTCTTTTTTCATTGTGCCTTAAGAAAATTAATTCTTTAATCTCATTAATTCTTAGGCATGTTTTTTTTTTTTTTTTTTTTTTTTTAAAGCAACAATCTTTTCTTACTTCTTACTGTATGGTGTGTTAATTCTTCATATACTGGGATAGACAATATTTATTGTCCTATAATTTATTCATTGTACTTACTGTATGTTGGTCTATAGAGTTAACCTTTTGCAGTCATGAGACCTGTTGAGTCCAGGACACCTATTGACTCAGTTTATATAAGTTTTACTTTAGAGGAAGCGCAACTTCATTATAGCATGTCACGCATGTTAATTTACAAACGTAAAAACTGTTCATGGAAACTGGCATTAAGTAATAACAGCTATCCAAGCACTCAAAAACAGGCACTCTGTTGTTGTTTGTTCTATGCTTTGAGCAGCCGGCAATCAGCAAATGTCTTCTACATTTTGGCTGCATTAACAGATAATAGAGCCAAGTCACAGCACATCCAACAGATGCATGCCCAGAATTATTTATGATTAGATTTGGAATAAAAGAGAATGCTCAAATTTTTACCAGTGATTTAATGTTTCATTTTTCACACATTTTGGGAGCGGAAAGCAATCTTGATAATCTGAGAAGAGTTTGTTAACCTTTACTCCATTCTACACCCATTGTTAAACCCTCTCAGTTAGCTGTATATAAGTAATAATTGTAACTGTGAAGAAAATAGGAGAACTGGTTGACTGGAATAATGTAAAAGCTTTAATCTTGTTCCCCTTGAAAAACATTGCTTGGCTGGTAGAGTAACCATTTACAGTGAAGTTGTTTGTGAATACCATGTGGACTCAATGTATCTGTAGCAATAAGGACAAGTTTCTTTCACACAGAGTTTAACAGTTGGTTTCTACCAAGGACCCTGGCAAAAAGGAATTGGCTTGGTTATGTGGTGTCCTGCAAATTACATCCAATGGTGTGGTATGATAATGACTAAAGATACAGACAGATAGGATATTGCAGACTAGGAATATGGACTGGACAAAGTAATATCAGTGCAAGAGTTTGAAGTCAGCAGCCAATAAAAAGTGAAAAACTATGGAGTTACTTAGTATGTAATTGAGCAAAGCAAGAGTGTCCAAAGCTGAAGAGATAGAAAAACACCAAATATGTGCAGGATGCAAGCTGGATAATCCAGAAGTCAGAAATCACAAAGCTGAATCTAGACATGGTGCCAAACATGGAACTAGGAATAGAGGACACATGTTACTAAGAACACAGCATTTCAAGTGACATTGAGTCAGCTAGTAAATGCCTCAAAAAGTGAAGTATATATTCCCTTATTTATAGCTCGGACTCCCAGGACCCTGTAAAAAACGTCTCAGTGAACTCTACAAAAGTAGTGATAAATGACCCCTTGGGAACTGGTAGCACTGGGCACTGCAAAGAAGTCAATGTATGGAGTAGACCATATTCAAGTATCACTGTACTGCAAAGCAACTAGTGAAAAGCTGATCTGTCCACTGAAATATACAGTATATAGGTATAATAATATTGATATTGTGGATGGATTATATACAGCAGATTTTGTAGTTCTTAATGAGTCCTTATGGGAACACATATTACAGTAGTTTCGCAAATCCGACAAGATTTTCTTTTCTGTTCTTTTTTATCTTTTTTTGTTTTCATATATACATTTTAGCCTATGAAGAATACAATTGAAATTCTATTTTCAGCATACTGAGCTGTCTGGTAAACTATACTTTATATTTTGATATACAGTAGCAGTTGGTTTTACCATTCTATATTCTCAGATATTACTTCAGTTCTGGAGTAATTCTAGCAGACAGTCCAAGATTAGGCTCTCCTTCGTATCTTCTCCATTTAAAGAGAATGCCTTAAAAAACCTGTCAATATGAAAATTCAGTGAAGTCAGTAGGCAGCAGCTTATAGATCAGGGGGAGAAATGTATTCATGTATAGTTTATTTATGCTTATAAATAGTCATTCTCTGCATCTGGAGGGAAACAATGTTTTGTCATAACCATGATGGGGCTTCTTTACAGTAAGAGCAGTGAGACTATAGAAACTGCTGTCACAGGATGTTTTGATGGCTGATAACTCATGCAATTTCAAGAGGGGACTGGGTGCCTTTCTATAAAGTAAAAATATCACAAGTTATGAAAATGGCTAGTTTGGGATGGGATGTTGATACGGGAATTTATTCTGATTGCCATATTTGGAGCTGAGGAATTTTTGCCCTAAAAGAGGGCAACTGGCATCCACCTCATAAGGGCAGTTCTGTCTGTAATAGAAATCCCTCCATGTGTGACTATGGATTTAGATAGAGGAATAACCCCAAGGCTAGATGACTGTTCGAAGCATAGAAAAAGCATAAAGATTGATCAATGTTATTAAACATAAAAAGATACCAACAAACAAATTACAGGTTTTAATGAATCTTTTCCAAAAATATATATTAGAGATGGGCGAAGCACTTCGGCATGAGCCAGGTTCAACCTTAATATCCCAAATTATTCATTTTTTAACGAAACCAAATAATTGGAGATTCATCTTGGATTAACTAAGTTGGCCACCACAACATGTATTGCGGTAAATTATTATATTCTGAGGTCCCTCCAGTGCATAATAGGTGGAGAACCAGGGGAGGTGAAAAAAAAAACCAAACATTTTTACTCATCTTTCCTCACCCTTTTTGGGCCTCCTTTCAACATCCGCTTCTCTCTCTTGGTCTCCTCAGTGTTGTCATGCGCCTGTAGTCACTGCTGTAGCCTGTGATTAGGCCACAGAGGTCACATGGGCATGCTGAGTGTCATGACATCATGACGCTTGGTGTGTCTATGTCACCACTGAGACCCAATTGCAAGTCTCAGCAGTGACCCCAGGTGCATAATGTCACCGAGGAGACTGAGAGAGAGCACCGGATGCCGCGAGGAGCTCCAAAAGAGGAGAGGGAATGTGAGTATAAATGTTTTTTTTATTTTTTTACAACTCCCCTGGGACTGAAGAGACACAGAGCATAATAATTTAATTCCAGTTCTATCCTAACTCAATGTGAAAAGAATCAGGTACCCGAGCCACCCCAACCTGAAATTAAACTAATCTTGGGAGGGTCTCCTATCTCTACTATATATCAATCTGTTCAACAAATTCCTTTCTTTAATATGCTGCTCATGGATTAGGCAACATGTTGAACATGGCAGGTGATCTTTAAAGTTGATCAAGTGCCAGAGCACAGGGTTGTTCACATTGTGTAAATTCACAGACACTCAGGCACACAAACTTGGTGTCAGCTAAACCTTCAATCATATTGTTTTCTGTCTCAGATTTCTTCTGTCTTGCTCATTTACATTTGGTACACAGTAAAGAATTAAGAGGCAAACAGAACATAATATGATGGCATGAACCATAACCATTGACTCCATAAGATTTGTTTGTTGTCTGTTAGTATGGAAGTACAAAGGTCTGCATAGGAGCTGTAGGAACATTTTTAGAGGGTAACAAACTACCTTGATCTTGCCTGGTTGGGCAAAAGGACATGCTTGGGATAGGTATTCAGACAAATTCCACTTGACAACCATAAATATGCAAAACTTGAGAACATCAACCAAATAATGTTTCCTGTACTTTAAAGACATACAAAAATTGCTTTATAGCTACGTATCTGAAAGCTTAAATCAAAAACATGTTTGACTTGTTTTTTATTTATAGAAATGTATATATTTTTTATGGATCCATTAAAAGAATATTAAACTGTTTCCAATGAGCCAATTGCAATGGAAATGCATGTTACATCATAGTGCTGACCTCTAAGGATCAAATTTCAGTAATGGGAAAAAACATACTTTAATCATTTTCTGAATGCATCATAGCATAGCTTCGTAGCCATGACCTTTGTTAGAACATAATAGATTTATTACAACGAAACATGATAAATGTATTGTATGTAAGGTGAAAATTACTATGAAGCGCAACGTTAAAAAGCTTACGTCTGCAAGTGTCACTATAATGCTTTTTAGATTGTGAGCCATTTATGTATTAACAATATGCCTCTGCAGTAATATGCCTCTTAATGTGCCTCTGCAGTAGAAGTAATAATAATACCCTTTATAATATGTTTAAAGGGGTTGTCTACAAATGAGGGAAACTCTGGAGGAGGCCCGGGAAAAGGAAACAAAAAAAAAAAAAAATTATACTCACCTGTTGCCAGAGTTCTGTTTCCACCAACGCTGTCTGGTCCAGCATGTCGCACATGACATCACTGGTTACTTTCCTGTGGCAGCTGAGGCCACTGATTGATGTCCACCAAATAGTAATCATGCCTCCTTTTGTCCCACAGCCTACCACACAGAATCCCTCCTAGACGATATGCTGCTGAACAACTGCTATTTTTTTGCCATAGAAAGGTAAATTTTCTCCTTTCTAAAAGTGGAAGGTTGTGTATCATAAATCTTCTCACTCCAGCTCATCAGAGGTTCGGAGTTAGTAAGTTAGATGCACATATCAGAAAGGAGATCAAAGAAATTGAGTCCTAGTGTGCTGAGGGTGACCTTTGTGATGCCTTGGTTTCTGGGTCCAGTCACAGTTGCGAAAAACTCTGATAGTTACGCCAGTGGTATAAGACACTGTGTACAAGCACAAAGATTTCTGGGGGAAAAAAAAGCAGATACTAGGGATGAGGGAACCATTTCATAATGAACCAGAAAATTTCACATGGTGTGTCTTGAGAATGCAGAGTATAAGAGTATGTCTTACTTCTCTGAGGCAGCATATGGTGGTTCCAATGATTTGGACCTCCTGAATGATGTCAGCATTTGTTTTGGACTGAGGCCTGCTGAGGCCTGTGATTTGGTCTCAACTGTCACGTGGGGTACACCAACGTCATGACATTTGTGCCTAAATGTCATGACACTCACTCGCCCCATGTAACCACTGTGAATCAATCATAGACCTTATTGGTCACATCTAGTATCATCATTCAGGAAGTTGAAAGATGGTTGAAGAGTGACTGCCACATGCTGAGATGGAGCCCATGGGAGATAAGTAGGACTGTTTGTTATGTTTATTTACCTCCCCTGGGATGCCGCTTATTATACTTTGAAGAAACCCCAATATGTAATAACAGCAGTTCAGATTCAGCCTGAAACAAAGCAGACAGGCAAACCCACAAATATTCAGTGAAATTAATCTTATGAGGCTTGCCATCTCTAACACATACTTTTTTCAAATGGCAAACAATACCTTTATGAATTTAGGAAAATACTCCAAAATTATAAAGACTGATTGATCCTACCAGAATGAAATAAATCAACTAATTCGAGAATAGGAAGGAACACTCATAAATGTATAGACCACAAAAAAAAACTACTGTAAGCACAGGGGAATTACACATGATATACAAAGGAAAAGTATATCATCTTGTATTTTCTCTTGGTGTGACATAGTGGACTATTAGCATATTGTATGTAAACTTTTAATGACATATAACATTTATTGTAATGTTCGGTTATGGTAATAAATAGCCATATATTTAATCACATGCTTTCTCAATCTGTTACTCTCATTCATCTCTCAAATCACTGAGATGTAAGATCATGGGTGTAATTATCTTTTAATTATGTGTATATATTAGAGGTCTTACATCTAATGCTACTAACAGAGGTGACCTGGTGACAACCCATTCATTTTCAAGAAAAAGGGAGTTTTTGTCATACATAATAGATGAAAGAGTAAAATTGCATTAAACTCACGCATATCTTTTCAAAAGCTGTAATTGCTTTAAAGGTAAAGCAAGGATAAACTAACAGATAAAATAAAAAAAATCTACTGATAACTACTATCTAAACAAATTCTATGTAATTAGAGGTTATCTAATTATAAGGTTAACCTTGCAAAGTGGACTCAAGAATGCATGCATCTAACCACTGTCTTAGAGATGCATACTGTATATAACAATAATAATGCTTCAACATAATAAATTCTTGAAATAAAAATACAAGCTAGATTTATCTTGAAGCCAGGGCCCCGCATTGTGAAAATGCAGCAAAGTGGATGGGATTCTTGCTAATCCCATCCACAAATTGCAGAAAAAAATCCACAGCGAAAATGCTGTGATTTTTATAAATGCTTGTGTTTTTGTAAATCGCAGCTTGTCGATTATACCTACAGAAACGTTGGCATTTTCCATGTAGGTATAATAGAGGCAGAAAACCCACAGAGGAAAACACTATGGACTTTCTGTGAAAAATGCTGCGGAAAAAAAACACAATGCGTTTCCATCACGGTCTTTTCTGCAGCGTTTTTTGGCCTTAAGGGGTTTTCTAAGCTTTATCAATTGATGTATTATATTTAACCTCAAGGTGTATAAACTTGGAACGGCATGTGAAGCTTTACATCCAGGTGTATATAGTATAAGAAAGGAATAGGAGGAGGGAAGATCCAAGTGACATCAAAAAAGATCACAGCCTGTTCCTACATTCCACCTTTCTGACCCGCTCTACTTCCCAGCCCACTCTTACATTTCTCAAAGTACTGCCCCCCACCGCATTGCTCCCTTAATCGGAACTTGTGCCTCTGGAGTGCAGGTCTCAGGTTGTACACTGGCAGTACCTTCAGCTCCATTACTTCTACTCCTCTCGGAAGATAGCAAATAACCTACACTAGCCTCTCTACCCGTTTCAACGCTTATGTGTGAGCCCCACAATGCCTCTACACCCGGTCTACGTTATCTATAACCTGTTCATGACTGACGAGGATTCTCCTGTACTCGCTTATGCCACTGGCTGGGAGAAAGAGATTAGGGCCTCCTTTCCACCTGACATGTGGCGTGCTGCCTTCTGCTACTGCCATAAGTTTTCTATGTCTTGTAAAGCACATGAAACCAACTTCAACATTCTCTCTAGGTGATACACCTCTCTGTCCTCCATAATATGTTCCCATCGACCCCTGATCTCTGCTGGTGTTGCTCCTCAGCACGATGTTGCATGTCTGCTGGAACTGCCCCACTCTCCTCCCATTTTGGCATGAGGTGTGTAGAGTCATCAGGGAGGTTACTGGGGTGATCCTAGAGAATAAACCAGACCCCCTCCTCCTTTCAATTTTGCCTCGCAAGAATCATAAATATATTCACATACTGGTCGGTTTTATGCTGATAACGGCCAGATCGGTCAACCCCCGCCGATGGAAGACCAGTACTCCCCCATCCATGTCAGACTGGCTCCAGGTGATTCTTCACATTTGGGGGATGAAGGTCCTGGTTGCGGCTCTTAGAACATATGACAGTGCCCATCAGAAAGTATGGCAACTCTGGAATTTCTTCTATTACTCTCGCTCTTTTCAGACCTCCTTTTATACTCCTTCACCTGGGACCTCTTCCCCGCCTTAATGTTCTCTCCTTTCTCCTGTATGCTTTGTAATAGTCATACTGTTTTATTGTTATTGGTATATGTGTTATGTTTTATGCCCTGCTGCATCAGGAGCACTTTCAAGTCCTCTCCTTACCCGATTTTACCCTTCTTTTCCCTAGACTTTCCTACTGTTGTCTGCCCAGCCACACCTAAATTTATCCCCCCCCCCCTCCCTTATTTGACTGGATCTTCCGGCAACAGTTTTTGTTTATGATGTTCTGCCTATTCTTTGTAAAACTTAATAAAACTTTCTAATGTAAAAAAAAAAGATCGCAGCCTGTTAAGCAGGCCAAACTCCCTAATAGATGTCAGCCAAACATTAATTTGGCCAACAGCTATAGACAGGACAGTTAACCTTGTCATTGGCAATAATTTAATTTTGTCTAAGTCTGTTGTGCAATAGAGCAGTTTCATCCATATACACAGTCTTTAAACGTACGGACAAAAGAATCCTGTTAATGAAAAATCTTTTGTTAAGGCCTTTTTTGGGCAAGAGTTTATTTTTTTTTGTTAAATACATACTGCTGTTCTAACAGCAAAGCAATGATTTCGTCTGCACAAATCTAATCTAAAAACAAACTCAGTTATTTAGGAAATATATAGTCTAGCCTGCACAAATCTGCGTAGAACCAACATCCAAAAAGCCTGTCTGAGCAGACCTATGAGAAACTTGCTGAGAGGTGGTGGCACTGGTGGTGGTAGTGGCAGATATGTTTATACATGGTCATCTCTCAGGTTAGAATTTTTTGTACATTGCTAAACGATAAATCCATGGAGATGTCCAAGTTACGTAAGCAGAAACTTAGCCATTGCCAAGCAGGAACAAATACTGTATAGGAACAACATCTCCATGTACTCACATGAAAAGTCATCACTATCTTATTTGGCAAAATAGACTTGGCAGTGGCATTAGAGCTGGCAAGGGAAGTGAGCAAGACTGTTCTACTCCTTCTCCCCATAATCTTCCTTGTAGGCAGGTCACATCTACACCTAGCACATGGTTGTTGTTAGCAGCAGCTTCTCTTTCTCCTACTCATCCTTGTCTTATTCCGTGCAAAAGTCAGCCATGTATAAAGGAATGTGTGTCTAGGAAACAGCCCAACAGTTGTGCAACTTAACTGTCACCTGGCCAAACTGCTGGCAGTGCAGTTGCTGCCATACCACTTAGTGAATACAACTGTGTTTTGCAACTGATGGCATGCGCTCAACCTCGATGGAGGATACCTAGCCGTCATTATTTCTGTAGGAAAACTGTCCCTGTTTTATATCGCCATGTGTCAGAGAATGTAGACCTTTCCTTTGATATGTCAGTATGGGGAAAGGTGCACACTATTGTTGACGCGTGGAGTAGAACGAGGACAATACATGGCTTTTCCAGCCCGGTGGGTCAATTTTTTGAGTGGCAGCAGCCACAGTCCAGAAAGGCAACAAGGCCAGGTGCTATTTCCACCCCAATTGTGAAGACCCAGTTGCAACACCATGCAGGGCGCACCCCCGTCTCTGGACTGTTTCCCACCATCATCTTCACCAGGACAAGCTATTGTTTTCACTCCCCCTCCTTCCCTCTCATTTCATGGGTGTAAGGTGAATCGCTGCTATGTGCTTTTACAATTAATGAGCCTGGATCAGAGGAGCCACACAGCAGAGTTGCTGCTTCGCTGTATCCTGCAGAAAGTATCTCGTTGGGCAGCTCCTCTCCAACTCCAACTACGCAGCGTTGCCAGCGACATTGGCACTGATATTGTTGCCTCATTGCAGTTAAGACAAATAACACATTGTCCCCGGGAAATTGTCCCATTGGGAAATTCTGCCCTGCTACCCAAAGGGAAGTAAAATGTTCAATATTATCAGGATAGGCTGTATACCCATCTTACCGCATTGTTTATAGACACCATTGCAACCTCCATTCGTATGCATTTCCAAGAAACCTCTGCTGCTCCCAGTCCACCAGTCCAGTCAGCCAGTGCTCCTCTGCTAGTGCCAGTTTCAGGAGGAGCAAACGCAGCACCAGCCAGAGCCACACCAGGCAACTGACACCTACTGGCTGCACCAACAGGCACAGTTGTACCTAGAGTGCACCTATATTCCAGCAGATAACTCTCACCCCATGGAATTTTGGGCAAATAGTTTAGAGCAGTGGAAGTAGCTGGCCCAGTTTGCCATGAGTGTTTTATCTTGTCTGGTCTCAAGCATAATGGCTAAGAGGATATTCACTGCTTTGGGTGGCACTGTAACACCTAAAAGGATGAAACTGTCCACAGCTAGCATCGAAAACATTAGTTTTATCAAAATGAATCAGTAAGAATTTTCAAACACCTCTGACTGATGCCTCGGAATAGAGTTGTTATCATCTCCCTTTATCATCATGTTCCGTTTACTGTACTGCTGCTAGCTACTTCAGCAGCTACCACCACTGCCACCACTCAGTCGGGAATGTCCTGACGCCTGATTCATCATATTAACCCCTGCCATACATGTTGACACAGCAGCCACCACTTTCACCACTTAGCCTGACATGTCCTGCAGCCTTGTCCAACATATTATTCCATGCTGCACTGCCACAAATGTTGTCACAGCCACCATCATTCAGCCAGGCATGTCCTACGGCCTGGTCCATCACATTCAACAATAACACACTGTTGGTGCCACAGTGTTGGCATTGAAAAAAACAAAACCTGCTTATACTGTAAGCACAAGGTGAAATTTTATTGAGCTTTGATTTCTGTTTGTTAAATATATTTATATTTTACTGAAAGTATTAAGGGGAAAACTAAAATGTATTAAAACAACTACCTTAGGTAACTTTAAGGTAATTCTAT
Organism: Leptodactylus fallax; assembly: GCA_947044405.1. Lineage (NCBI taxonomy): Eukaryota > Metazoa > Chordata > Amphibia > Anura > Leptodactylidae > Leptodactylus > Leptodactylus fallax. The sequence continues at coordinate 1,178,739 of CAMRHE010000186.1, read as the reverse complement.
GTAAAGGGGAGGGAACAGACAAAGCTGATAAATAACATCTGAGACTAAAATTGCTGAACAAAGGAATAAAAGATGACACAAAATAAAGACTTCAAACCAGAAAGAGAAAGCTATATTATTTCCAAGAAAATATTCACATGAATAGTGTTATATTAATGTATGCTACTGCATGTAACATCTGAAAAGTAGAAAGAGATTATGAGATGGTATTTTGTGATCTATCTGACAGTTATTTATTGTATTTATGGATTATGTCAAATAAATTATAAGAAAAATGCTGTTTTTATATCATTCCATTCTCAACATCCGACATATTTAGACATGGTGCCCACACAGGAGCTGAGCGGGTGTCATAGCCACAGGGTCTCAGCTGTTTTTACGCAGCAGAGACCCAACAGCAGTGCCTGTGATTAGTTTACTGTGTGATAGAGCTCGACAAACAGCTATTATTAAGAAATAGGAATGTAAGTTCATGTTTGGTTTGCAAAGATTGCCAATATTTTACTGCAAACCCAAAATTCACAAAAGTATAGTTGCGCTAAAAAGTTTACATACCCCATATTTTTTATTTTTTTGCCCTTTTTTCAGAAAATATGAATAACACAAAAACTTTTTCTCCACTCATGGTTAGTAGTTGGTTGAAGCCATTTATTGTCAAACTTCTGTGTTTTCTCTTTTTAAATCATAATGACAACCAAAAACATCAAAATGACCCTATTCACATACCCCAGTTCTTAATACCGTGTATTGCCCCCTCTAACATCAATGACAGCTTGAAGTCTTTTGTGGTAGTTGTGGATGAGGCTCTTTATTTTCTCAGATGGTAAAACTGACCATTCTTCTTGGCAAAAAGTCTCCAGTTCCTGTAAATTCCTGGGCTGACTTGCATGTACTGCGTGCTTGAGATCTCCCCAGAATGGCTCAATGATATTGAGGTCAGGAGACTGAGATGGTCACTCCAGAACCTTCACTTTCTTCTGCTGTAGCCAATGACAGGTCGACTTGGCCTTGTGTTTTGGATGATTGTCATGTTGGAACGTCCAAGTACGTCCCATGCGCAGCTTCCTGGCTGATGAGTGAAAATTTGCCTCCAGTATTTGCTGATAACGTGCTGCATTCATCTTTCCTTCAACTTTGACCAAGTTTCCTGTGCCTTTTGAGGCTCACACATCCCCACATCATCAGTGATCCACCTCCGTGCTTTACAGTAGGAATAGTGTTCCTTTCATCATAGGCCTTGTTGACACCTCTCCAAATGTAACGTTTATGTTTGTGGCCAAAAAGTTCGATTTTTGTCTTATCACTTCAAATTACCTTGTTCCAGAAGTTTTGAGGCTTGTCTCTGTGCTGTTTGGCGTATTGAAGGCGAGATTCTTTGTGGCATTTCTTCTGGTAACTCGACCATGCAGCCCATTTTTCTTCAAGCGACTCCTTATTGTGCATCTTGAAGCAGCCATACCGATAGTTTTCAGAGAGTCCTGTATTTCAGCTGATGTTATGTGTGGGTTTTTTTTTGCATCCCGAGCAATTTTCCAGGCAGTTGTGGCCGAAATTTTGGTTGGTCTACCTGACCGTGGTTTGGATTTTACAGAGCCCCTGAGTTTCCATTTGTTAATCACAGTTTGAACACTGCTGACTGGCATTATCAATTCCTTGGATATCTTTTTGTATCCCTTTTGCATCGAACCTATCCTAATATGTTCACCAATATCTCCAACTTTATATTAAACTCTGTCATATTTCCAAGATATCACACAAATTATTCAGATAATTGAGGGTATAGATCAATCTAACTGGACACTGGGTTTTATAGATGTGAGTTCCCTTTAAAGTGGTATTTCCATCTCAAGGATCCGATCTATGCTGCTAGCTTATGTAAATGTAAGACTTTTCCTAAATACATTGCTTTAGAAATTCTACTTCATTTGCCTAACATGTGAGATTATTCCATTCCTTATTTACACGTCGTTGTCAAGACATCCGGCCTATATCAGATAACAGAGGTCGGGAGGATGAGTTATGGTTCTCTGAAAGTTCTCTTGCTGTTATGTACAGCTCTGCGGTCAGGACAATCAGTTCAGCTAATTGCAGTTTGCTGATAAAAGTTCCATGTCTGTTATCTTCTCTGCCTATCAGAGGTCTCCTTAGCTACTGTATGTCTCTTTGTTCTGTTTATTATCTCTATCTATAATACTCTTTTTGCTGTAACCTCACTTCTAAATAAACTTTCATCTGCTTTACCACCTGAGAGATGGTTTATCTCTAGGTTTTGTGTAAAAGTTTCCATAACATTACCCTCTAAGCCTCCAGTGGTTTACACTAGGGCACCTACTTTGGATTTAAAAGTAGCACCTATGATAAAGAAACCAATTTCTAAACCCATCCCCAATACATGGTTAACACTGAAAGAGTTTTTAGAGGTCATAGATGTAATGGCTATAACACCACCAATTTTCAATGAAAAACACAGTCTGCTCAACTGTCAAACTTTTTTCATTGGAAATAAAAGAATTCCTTTTGTGTAATAGTGATGGCGTCATACTCCTTGCCAAATGTTCATGCCAAAAACAAAATAGAATTGCAGAAAATATATACAATATATTTATGGGTCTGGAGAAACATACTTTATTGGCACATTTTAAGAAAAAATCAGAAAATCATTTGTTTTGAGTTTCGGTGGTTCGGCCCAAAGATTTGTTTCTGGGGGAATACGTTTGATACGAACCAGAGTTTAAATTGGCTTAAAACATAGTGTACGGTAATGTTTATTGTTGTTATTGTTTTATATCTGATTTATTGGTATGTATTTACCAGGTAATAGTTGACTTATCACTATTGGCCTACTATTCATGTGAACATTATATTAGCAATATTTTCTATTTTGCTTGGGTTCATTTGTGGTTTATACACAGTATACAGGTGCATCTCAATAAATTAGAATATATTTGAAACGTTCATTCATTTCAGTAATTCAGTAATACAATCCATAATCAGCGTCTTCCGTGATTGTGTGCCCTACTGAACCAGACTGAGGGACCATTTAAAGGCTTAGGAAACCTTGGCAGGTGACACACTGAATTTACAATACTGAACTTTTTTACAATATTCAAATTTTCTTAGATTTTGGTTTTCATTACCTGTGATCCATAATCAAAATTTACAGAAATAAAACACGTGAAATAGAACACTCTGTGTGTAAAGAATCTAGAAAATAGAGGAGGTCACTTTTTTAATTCAATTACTGAAAGAAATAAATGTTTTAAAGATATTCTAATTTATTGAGATGTACCATACACAGTGAATGTTTTTATCCCTAGTTTTATTTGTAATAATTTTCAAGTCAGTTTAATATTTCCAGTCTCCGTATTTTATTTAATTTTGTTATTTTTTTCCTCATATGTGAGAGCCAGAGACTTCACTGTGCTTTCCATGCAATTTAGTAGCGGAAACTATAAAAGGTGAGCCTCCTCTATTTTCAGTTCATACCTGAGATCAGAGATCACTTTCATTTTCACCTCCACAGAAGATGTCTGGATGGCTCTCATGTGGCAAGGATGTAGTTGTTTGGTTTCTATGGCAGCCAGAAGTCTTGCAGTCTACAGTATAAACAATCTAATGGTCACAGGTTCAAATCTCATTGGAGAAGGGGGACTTTAATCCATCTAACAATTAAATAAATACATAAAGACACATTAGGCAACCCTGTATCACAAAAATAAATAAATATATCCTAGAAAATGCTATAAAAAACATACATCAAGTCCGGGTGTCACAATATTATGATACAAACAAAATTGTTTCTTTAAATGTTTTTTTATTTTTTGAGAAAATAACTATAAAATTGGTATTGCCATAATCATACTGACCTGCAAAATATTGTGAGCATGTAATTTTTACTTCGCGGTCAATGCCATAAAAACAAAACGAACAAGAAAATGGCAAATACCACATTTCAAAGTTTTTACTAGCTTCCCAGTACTTTGCACAGAATATTAAGTGTTGCCATTATGAGGTACAATTTGCCATGCAAATATAAGCCTTCATACTGCTCCGTGAAAGTAAAAATAAAAATTTTACTGTTTTTGGAAGCTGGGGAGTAAAAAACTAAGCTGTAAAAACGAAAAATGTCTTTATTGGGAAGTGTTCAAGAATAGGCAATCATTACATATTTGATGGGGTTCCAACAGCTTTTCCAGGGATCCACTTCTGGAACTATACAGTGGATATAGCTGGAAGTAGACAGTTCCTTCCACTGTATCGTGACTGTGATGGAGTACTGCAGCTCAGCTCCCATTGACTTCAATGGATGCTGAGTTACAATTCTCTGGTATGGACAGTTGTTTGCTTTTGTTTCAATCCACTGTATAGTTCTGGCAGCCTGTGACTCCTCTGAACAGCTAACTGGCGGTAGTGCTTGCATGTATATGAACCACAATAAAAGTTGAGTTCTCTCAATAATATCACTCAACAGGAACCTGTCAGGTGTATTTGGAGCACCAAACCACCAGTAGGTCCCTATGGACTGGATAGTGTAGTGTTCCAAATAGTTCCAACTATACTAATGATGTCAATACCATTTTTTGTTGTTTTTTTTGTTTTTTTTTTTAATCTATATCTACCTGGCTCTTGCTGCATGCACTGGAGATGGAGTAGTATACCTCTGATTTATTGTACATGCACAGGACTTCAGGCACATGCACAGTGAGGCCGAGCTGTGCTTCACTGCCTTTAATAAAGATCGGGCCTGCACCAGGTGGACCAAAGATGAGTCCAATGAAATGAACAGAGCTCTGGTTGCTGTAAAAATATATAAAAATGTATTTTGACCTAAACGTTGCTGTCAACTAAGCGGAGTGGAAGGATGGCTGATAATGAAAATTGCTGCATGTGGCTTCGAGATTGCTGAACTTGTTCATACAGGGCCAAGCTAAGTAACATAGGCACTAAAAATATTAGCTCTGAGTACTGTAGTATTGGCAGATGGCAAACTTACATGAAACATTAACTGTGAAATGATTTCAGACATTTTAACCTTAATTTAATTAATCGCTACAATTATTCAAAGCTGTGAGGAATTTTCTTTGAAAGTTTGCATATTAATTGGAATTTGTATCTGAATCTTAAGAGATTTGCTCGATTTAGAAGCTTTTTGACTGAAAGTGACTATTAAGATCTGTCAGTGCTTCTAACTGATTTATTATAGCATTCCCCGTAAAATAAGACCTTGTAGATAACAGCGCGTTGTCACTTAGAAGTCTAATGTTATAGAAGATGTTTGACCTCTGTCATTGCCAACAAAGGATGTATAACCAAGTATTGAGATGAACTTTTGTTATTGACCAAATACTTATTTTCCACCATAATTTGCAAATAAATTCTTAAAAAATCAGACAATGTGATTTTCTAAATATGTTTTCTCATTTTGTCTCTCATAGTTGAGGTCTACCTATGATGTCAATTACAGGCCGGCCTCATCTTTTTAAGTGGGAGAACTTGCACAATTGGTGGCTTACTAAATACTTTTTTTCCCCACTGTATACCTGAATAAGTTCTTAGAGTTTTATTCTGCCAAGGGTCCCTAAATTAGGAATAAATGAGTTTGCAGGGGAATGCAATCGAATGACACTCGGATTGCATTCAAGTCTATGGGGGCTTCCGAATCATTCTGACACGGAGCAGGAAAGGACCAGCTATGTCAATCAATCATCTATGTCATTGGAACGGAATGAATGCAAAGACCCTATAGATGTGATTGCATAACAGCATGCACTCGGATGATACTGGGATGTCACTCCCATTGTCATCTGAGTATGTTCCGCTGCAGTCTCAGTCCCACATCAGAAGCACATTTGGTCGTGTGCATAGGGTCTAAATCTAGAAATAAAAAAAAAGTTTCTTTGTAGAAATGTGCTTGGTTCTAAACATGTATAGCAACATTAAGCAAACAAAAAGAATACCCTTTTTGCTAAAGGCAGCTAAAAGGCAATGCAATGCATACTGAACTGACATTTAAATGAAATAGTAAAAATGCACTAAATAAATCTCTAAGTCACAGTGTACTTTCAAGAAAGCCTTTGCAGGACGCATTTGCAAGGTTCAATTTTATTGATTTTTTGGCTGGTGCCTCAGCTGCTCAAATATTCATCAATGTGATTCCAAAAACAGACAGAGGCAAACAAAAGTGCACAACTGATCTTAGAGTCTAAGCAACAGGGGCGAGCAACTGTTAGCTTCTCATTATGATAGTTTAGCTGCACAAGATCAATATGTGACAAAAGTAACTAATAGCATGGATATTTTATAAACATAAAGCATCTGAAACATGAAAGAGACACAAGTTGTGGAGCCAAAGCTAAATCTTTCATGCTCAGTGACTTTCATTAGAATGGATTCTGATTTGTATTTCTACGGATCAAAAGATACAACAGTCAAGGTGCTGTAGAAAGTGCCTTTAGAACAACAAAAACAAAGAAATACTTAGATTAATTCTTGATTTTAGAGATACTGAACGTTTATATCTTTGATAATGTGAATGTGCTATTGGCAATAATATCTGATAGATTTTGAACTTCTTTCTTTATGGCACTGTATCTAAAATGCAATATGTACAATTCTCAAGCAGTTTTAGCCATACGTCACCACTTAATGGCTCCCTCTTCTGAATTATTTTTTTAACCCATATTTTTTCATTGGTAGAACCAGAAGGTAGCACACTGTGCAGAAATCCAGTGAAGTGCTATATACTGTGTCCATCACTAACCCCCTTTCTAATAGCCAGTGCTGCCTATCCTCCATGTTTGAGACAGATAGAGCAAGAAGGTGTAAAGAAGCTGACACCAGACATACCGTGAGAAGCCAGGCACAGTCTTAAAAGACACCTGTGCACAACAATTATGGTTGATTTGGTACTGTGACCTGTCCTGCATCTCTTCCTCAGTACCCTTCTTCATGTCTTAAATAGGGAAAACTGGAGAAGGATGAGAACAGACTGTAACAGCTATATGATAGTATAGAAATTGCTGCCATTATAGTCTCAAGTTGCTTTGTCTGAATGAGTTAGAGAGGAGTCAGATGGGGGACTATTACCAAAAGATTAGAATTTGCTGAAGTACTGTGTATTTCACTACCGAATTTATTGATATCTATGACTTTCATAGTAATGTTCCACCCCCATAGTAAACAGATCAGTGGGGAGCAGGCTCTGATAATGCAATATGCAATTACTGCTTATTGATGTCACTGCTTCCAATTAAACTAAGACCTTATGCATTTCCAAGTATACAGTACTATATAAAAGTATTAGGCAGATGTGGAAACAATGCTGCAAAGTAAAAATGCTTTAAAAAATGAAAGTGTTAATAGTTTATTTCTGTCATTTAATAAAATGCAAAGTGAATAAACAAAAGAGAAAACTAAATCAAATCAAAATTTAGTGTTACCACCCTTTGCCTTCAAAAGGTTGGAAGCAGAGATGTAACTACCTTTCCTTGCTCCCATCCACTGCTGCCATCCCTTAGACCTCCAGGGGCAATGCATATTACATCCCAGACGTTGCATCATAATGCTGAGCAACTGGACATAATATGTGTGTCAGAGTCCTAAGCAGAGGCGTCACTGAACAGAAGCAGGGAAAGGTAAGTGAAAATTGGCCATTACCCGCTGGGAGGGGCACTATATGGTGTGTAGGCCTGTAAAAGGGGCTTTTACTGTATGGGTGCCGTAAACAGTAATCCTTGCTGGGGCCCATGTTTCAGGCCTCCATAAAGTAAGGGCTCTGGTTACAGGCCCCTATACAGAGAGGGCCCCGTTACAGATGTCCATGCAGTAAGGGCCCCTGTTACAGGCCCTCATAAAGTAAGGGCATACAGTGGGGAAAAAAAAGTATTTAGTCAGCCACCAATTGTGCAAGTTCTCCCACTTAAAAAGATGAGAGAGGCCTGTAATTGACATCATAGGTAGACCTCATCTATGAGAGACAAAATGAGAAAACATATCTAGAAAATCACATTGTCTGATTTTTTTAAGAATTTATTTGCAAATTATGGTGGAAAATAAGTATTTGGTCACCTACAAACAAGCAAGATTTCTGGCTCTCAAAGACCTGTAACTTCTTCTTTAAGAGGCTCCTCTGTCCTCCACTCATTACCTGTAGTAATGGCACCTGTTTGACATTGTTATCAGTATAAAAGACACCTGTCCACAACCTCAAACAGTCACACTCCAAACTCCACTATGGTGAAGACCAAAGAGCTGTGGAAGGACACCAGAAACAAAATTGTAGACCTGCACCATGCTTGGAAGACTGAATCTGCAATAGGCAAGCAGCTTGGTGTGAAGAAATCAACTGTGAGAGCAATAATTAGAAAATGGAAGACATACAAGACCACTGATAATCTCCATCGATCAGGGGCTCCATACAAGATCTCACCCCGTGGGGTCAAAATGATCACAAGAACGGTGAGCAAAAATCCCAGAACCACACGGGGAGACCTAGTGAATGACCTACAGAAAGATGGGACTAATGTAACAAAGGCTACCATCAGTAACACACTACGCTGCCAGGGACTCAGATCCTGCAGTGCCAGACGTGTCCCCCTGCTTAAGCCAGTACATATCCGAGCCCGTCTGAAGTTTGCTAGAGAGCATTTGGATGTTCCAGAAGAGTATTTTGAAAATGTCATATGGTCAGATGAAACCAATGTAGAAACACAACTCATCGCGTTTGGAGGAGATTGAATGCTGAGTTGCATCCAAAGAACACCATGCCTACTGTGAAGCATGGGGGTGGCAACATCATGCTTTGGGGCTGTTTCTCTGCAAAGGGACCAGGACGACTTATCCGTGTACATGAAAGAATGAACCTTGAGATTTTTTAAGTGCAAACCTCCTTCCATCATCAAGGGCATTGAAGATGAAACGTGGCTGGGTCTTTCAGCATGACAATGATCCCAAGCACACCGCCAGGGCAACGAAGGAGTGGCTTTGTAAGAAGCATTTCAAGGTCCTGGAATGGCCTAGCCAGTCTCCAGATCTCACCCCCATAGAAAACCTTTGGAGGGAGTTGAAAGTCCGTGTTGCCCAACGACAGCCCCAAAACATCACTGCTCTAGAGGAGATCTGCATGGAGGAATGGGCCAACATACTAGCAACAGTGTGTGCCAACCTTGTGAAGACTTACAGAAAATGTTTGACCTCTGTCATTGCCAACAAAGGATATATATCAAAGTATTGAGATGAACTTTTGTTATTGACCAAATACTTATTTTCCACCATATTTGCAAATAAATTCTTAAAATCAGACATGTGATTTTAGTTGTTTTCTCATTTTGTCTCTCATAGTTGAGGTCTACCTATGATGTCAATTACAGGCCTCTGTCATCTTTTTAAGTGGGAGAATTGGTGGCTGACTAAATACTTTTTCCCCACTGTATGTTACAGGCTCCCCTTACAGTAAGGGGCCCTACTGCAGGCCTCCCATGTAATAAGGGCCCCTTTTACAGGCTGTTATACAGTAACAGACCCTGTTACAGGCCCCATACAGTACTGGTCCAATATATTGTATAGGGGCCAATAAAGGTGGAATATTCTGTGTGAAATGATCAGTAAAGGAGATGCTATACTGTGTATGGAGTGGGGGGGGGGGGCAGTCAAAACCATGCTATGGGGCCCTGTGTTTCCAATTTACTCCCCTGGTTGAAGGGGGACAACTTGGAGAACTAACCAGACTTGCTCAAATCCTTCTGTCTTTTCATGTAACAACAGAAAGACTCGGTGATCTTGTGATAATGGCTCTGTTGTTCCTTAGACCTGATTTATGACCATCCCTAAGGATAAGCCATAAAAAATCCCTAAGGATAAGCCATAAAAAATAAATCCTGGATAACCCCTTTAAATTGCTGTGCTCAAGTACTGCCCCTTCAGCAACTTCATTAAGCATATCCCAGGGAATATTTTTTGCCCAGTGTGTTTCTTAAATGCACTTACTCACCTGACCTGTGGTGCAGATTTTTAAATACCCAGCATATGAGTTTATGCTGGAGATAGTTTTTGGATCGCTGTTTTGTTGTAGATTACTGATTTTAGTAAGTAAGTAAAAATCTACAACAAAACCTAATTGCTACAGATTTCCCACAGATCTACATTAAAATGAATAAGCAAAGATAACTTGCTTCAGCAATGAATTGTGGTCACACATAACATCACAGGCTACAGTGGCCCCATGTGATGACAAGTCATCCCTGGAGGCTGGGTGTACACAGACCAGCAGGAGACCAGAGAAGTGCCACATGAGCACCAGGGAGCATCTTTTCTTTAGACACTCTGTTCTTTTACACAGGTTATTCCACAAAAAAATTCACACCAATATCTGTACAATTTATTGTGGACTTACTGTTCCAAATTTTTCTGTGGCTATATGTATATACCCCAATGGACGTTATTAGGTGATTGAAAAAAATTAGAAATGAGCAAACTGATTCAGAATGAATTGGTTTTGACCTGAATTTCCCAAAAGTTTCAATTTTTAACAAATCTGAAACTATTGTGACAGACTAAAATGGCCACTGCCACATGTAGAATGAGGTTGAAGAACAAAGAAGGAGAAGGATCACATGGTCTTTGTGACCTTGGCATGCTTCTAGCATCCCTCCACTGATAGGTGGAAAGATTACAGTGCTGATGTTATATCAGCATATAAAATACAGTAATGTACACAGAAAGAAGAAGAGTCATTTTGTGACAGAGCAGCCTAGGGGAAAGACGTGAGCCAAAGCAATTGCTGCTAATACAGTGCTAGTGAAAAATAATAATACTACAGAATTATAGGAGAGGAGGACTCTGGAGCATAGTTTATTTAGAATTAATCAATTTTAGACAGACAAAAAAACATAGGAGTAAGAAGTGTTAACTGTGTTACACATACATTGGCCAGGTCATGGTTTCAGTGTCAAAAATCTCATTTTGTTATGTTAGTTACCATCACTGCACTGTAATCTGACTGTCCACAGAGTGTATTACATCATTTTGTTAGGGTTTTTTGTTGCAATAGTGTTTTTTGTTAAACAATACAGAAAAACAGAAATGACCACATTAAAATTTCATACTGGCTCACACCGTGTATTCTAGTCTAATACTCACTAACTAGGTCACCTACTTATTGCTAAATCTCATCTTTTTAAGCTTTTTTAGGAATAGTGTAATTGTCACCAATCATTATTACATAGACAGTGAAGTAAAATGACTGGAAAAAAAACAGAGCAGAGGACAGGCTAAAGGAGTAGCTGCAGGGTTGTTGATTACTTTTCTCACTCATCTCAGGCACACCACAATATGAAACCTGACAGAAGTGAAATACAAAAGTTAAGTAAGATTTTGTATGTTCCTCCTCCTCTTCCTCTTCTGTAACATGTAATTTACCATGCTGCCTTTCTGTGCTGTCAATCATTTCTTCTTCATCTTTGACACAATTCCATTCCCTAGTAGTCATGTAGTCATGTGGAATCTGCTGAGAAAAATATTCCTCCCAGCCCAAGCCTTCCTTTTCTTCCTCTTCTTGATGAGTTTGATGAGAACAGAGAGCTTTTTTTGGATGTAGAGGGGGCAGTGTAGGAAGACATGAACGTCGGTGGTGGTCGAGGTAGTAGGTGCAGGGAGTGTGATACTAGTAGGGACACTAGTGTAAAATCTGGCACTGTGAATTGTGAGGGTATAAAGGATTCCCATTGCCATGATGAGTCAGAAAAAAGTGGGGAAGATTATGAAATTACTGAATCCAGTGATGATTCTATTGCAGATAAGACCTGGAAACCAGAGGAAGGGGGTGATGACAGCTACAATAGTAACAATTACATCTGATGTGCAGCCCCAACATAAAACATCTGTCTGGGGTAGGTCTAAGGCAAGCTTGGGTGGTATTGGTGGCACTGACAGCACTGGCAGACATTTGGCAGTCATCTCCCATATGGTTTTTTTTTGGCGCATTACCAAATGACTAACCCATGTGTGATGATTCCACTTAAATATGACTATAACTCAAAGATGTATTTTGATCTCTGGGTATCGTATCTCTCTCTTACTTCCATTTACTCATAATGTGCGTAGCTCTAATCCTAGGTGCATGTTGTCAGTAATGGCAACAATGTAACAATAGGGCTTTGTATCCATCCCAGAATGGCTCCATTGAATTCCTACATAGCCCTGGGTGATCAAATACACATGCATTGTTCAGCCTGGGCTGTTGATCAGACATGGTTGATAACATATAGAAGGCATTGTGTCATTCCACTTGGTACCATCTCCTTATAAAGAATCTTGACTTGAGTGCGTTAATCAATCAGACTTGCCGTCGCCGGTGACCTCATTCTGGGTGGTGTAATCAAGGGTATAAAAGATGAGGTAAGAGGTCAGTGAGAGAGAATACTTTGATGAGACTACTAAGAGACTACTGGGATATACTGTGATGAGCATGCAGGCTGGAATGCTGTGATGCTGCTAGAAGCCTCCACTGGTTATTCACACATACCAGAGCATGTGTGAGTGTTGGACTACAGAACCACATCAAGGATATGTGTGGTAAAGTAATTATTTCACCTTTATTCCCTTTTTATTTTATGAGCTGTATATTGTAACTAGTAACTGTTAATGCTTGCATATATCTGCATATCTGTTCTGAACTGCATGTGTTAGATGTTAATACCAACCCATTTAGGGGTTAATAAATATACAAAATTTAGAAAGCTTGTCTTGTATTTATCTTGTGAACCCAGCACTCACTGGCGGTGAGTGTGGTTTTTTATGAAAGAAGTCTCAGGTGTGGGCCAAAGAGGTGTTGGCACACTGAGGATCTTTCACACCATGGCAAAGTGCAAGATCTGCAAGCAGAAAATAAGCCATGGCCATGCAAGCACACATGTATACACTAGGTCTCTCCGTATTCACATAAAATAGTATCAGCAGTAGATTTTGCAAAATAGAATTGGCAGTGGCACTGGCAGGCAAAGTGAGCAAGACTGCCCTACTTCTTCTCCCCATGATATTCTTTGTAGGCATGCCACATCCTCACCTAGGACATGATCATCATTGTTATCATCATTATCTCTGTCTGTTTCTCATTCTTCTCCTCCTCCTCTATGCCAACATCAGTTATGTCCATGTCCAAGGGAATTTGTTTCTTCAGCACTTTTCAACCAGGCACATTGTCACAAATCTTTCTTCAAAACAACAAACCTGCATTTACAAATTCCCAAAACGAGCTAATTCTTGTTTAAAATGTATAGTTTTCCAATATAACCACTGTGTGTGTGTATGAAAAAACAAGAGTCAGCATTTTCCTCAAAACATGCTGATTCTGGAGTCTTTTAAATAAATAAAAAAAACATAAAAGGAAAGTAGCAGCTCAGTGTATGGTTAAACTAGCAGTTTGTATCCACTGCCTACCATCCATTTCCCATAGACATACATGTCCCTGTTACTTTGACATACCTTTGGCTATCTTTTTACAATGATTCCTTACAATGAGGCCTTACAGTGTTTAACTAGTTCTGGAATGTCCATAGACTATATACACCTGGTTAGTCTCTTTCTTATTCCGCAAGGACGTACCTGTACATCCTTGCAGTTTTAAGCAGCTGCATAAAATTGTGCAGCTACAAACTGGGGTGCTGGCTGTAACTACAGCTAGAGCTCCCCCTAGAGAAGGCAGGGACAGTTTATTACTATCCATGCCTTCCCGATCACTTTATACACATCACTCAATGAAGTGGCTCCCCTCTGACCTGGCGGTCATATGATCCAATGAGGATCACATACTGATAGAGCTGCTGGGTCCTAAAGGACCCATATCAGCTCTGCAGTTATGGGCATGAGACCATATTTCTCCTGCAACTGGAGCTAAAAATATCAGCCCCAGTTACAGAGGAAATCAGCCCTCCCACCAAAAAATAGTAGGCTACTCTATGTACTGGAGCACACCATCAGTGCTCCAAGAACTGCAGTTGTAACTGCATTTTTGAAATTTATAGCAGTTTAGACTAATCTATAAGTTTATTAGTATTAGCTCCTGATGAACCTGATACAGATAACACAGGGGAAACGTGTAGAGCAAGTTTATTTTCTATTTTTGAGTTAGTTTACCACGAGCCATACTACTTGGGGGCATGAAGGACTGATAGGAGACTGGGGCAGTCTGAGTAGCCTGGAGATTAGTTGGTGGAATTTGAGTCACTCACTAATGGAAATGGTAGCTGTATATCCCTGGAGTCAACATAGGGGATATCAGTAATGGCTGCAATATAGGTGTTTATTGAGCATAAGGTTCAGAATATCGTGGTTTCCCTTATGGTTATAACATTTTAATGACAGGAAATGAAGTTACTGTGACCTGTACCTAGATTACTGGCATATGTACATACTACAGACTAGGGTTGTGGAGGTATAGCATGGCTGTGCGGGAGTCTAGTCAGTGATGCTTTACAAATTGTGTGTAGGGGCCATGTGTTTGGGTTTTCCTAGCACTAAGAGCAAATGACAAAATACTGACCCTAGGTCCAGTGGAAAGTTGGAGAGTGTGAATACTGTCTAACATTTAAACCCCGAATAAACTTTGAATAGACAGGCACAGACCACATTGATCTGTCTTTTAGTAGATTAGTGGACGCCCTTGGTGTATTTTTTATTTTAAGATATTAAAAGTTAAGTTTTATTGTTTGAAACCATTTATTTTCTGTGAGATATGAAGTAATAGGGAATGGTGTAGAACCCGCTGTGAGATTATGTGTATTAAAGAGATTGATTATTTTTCTGTGAAACTATATCTCCAGTTGTTTTTTCGGATGTATAGCTATAAGAGGAGTTGTTTCTTTGTAGTTTCACGCTATCTTATGTGGTTAATGAAATAATTGTTTGTCTGGAAAAGTAAGATGCTGAAGTGATCCACGATGGGATATTGTTGATTCATGACTCTATGTGCAACACATACTATAGTAAAACAGCCTTGAATAGATGTAATCTAAGGCACTATCCCACAGGATACAAACCTGTAATTCAAGAATAGCGGACTCTTTAGAATCTCCACTCTAGAAACACCATCTTGCAAACCTTGTGAAAGTTAGCTGAACTATATTCTCGGAGATCTGCCATAGAAGAAGTAATTACATATGTTACAGGTTGCAACTGCCGATGATCATTTTAAGATCCCCCTTCTTTCTGCCAATCCTGTTATAGACATTCAATATATAGGGAGTGACCTGGTAAACTCATGTCCTGAGTTTTAGGAATATAAAATTCCCTCTTTATTAGATTTATCTCTGACAGATACAGGTCAACATCATCTGATTCATCCTCCTGTAACACATTTTCCTTCAGAGAGAGGACACCCCAGAAGAGGCTGCTACAAATTT
The DNA here is from genome assembly GCA_947044405.1 of Leptodactylus fallax. Lineage (NCBI taxonomy): Eukaryota > Metazoa > Chordata > Amphibia > Anura > Leptodactylidae > Leptodactylus > Leptodactylus fallax. The sequence continues at coordinate 1,163,344 of CAMRHE010000186.1, read as the reverse complement.
TCTCTATGTGAGGATCTGAAACCATTGAAAAGAGCTGATCTGTAATCCAGAAAAGATACAAGATATGGTTTCTGCACACTGATGGGGTTCACCATCATCAATCAATTGCAGGGGCAGAAATTCTGTGTATATATAAGGCTCTGACAGAGGTGGAGGGACAGGCAGAGGGAAAAGGGATCCATCTCTGTATATAGTCAGTGGTGAACCTAGCCTCTTTGCTGCCTGAGGCAGACTATGGAAAGACACCCCCCCCCCCCCCAAAAAAAAAAAAAAAATTAAAAAATGTAAAATTGAGTTTACGTGCTACTAGCTTCACACGCTGCTATTGTTGCACAATATACACAAAGTTATAAAACAGTTTATAAAATAATTCTTCTTCCTGTATTACTTCAGTGTCAGAGATCAACATCACGGCATTAACAATGAAAATAACTGCTTGGTGGATGGACGAGCCCACATGGCCCCTATTCTCTATAATAGGAGCGCCGCAGATAGCTGAGTACTGGACTTCGGCTATCTTTGGCACTCCAATCGAAGTGAATGAGAGCCACGCGGGTTCATCCATCCACCAAGTTACACACCTATATTCAGCCGAGCGGTCAGGCTGAATTCCCATACGGTGGGGGAAAAAAAACCCCCAATTCTCAGGTTCAGTGGGGGTCTCAGCAGACAGATCCCCATCAATTAGGTATTTATCCTCTATCATTTAGGTGAATACAGGGCAGTAACATTTTGCGGCTTACAGATGACGTCTCTGACTAATCGGTCACATTTCCCTTCTCTTCCCTCTGGACCGCCATGACCATTTCTTCCAGCTGTGACTTGTCTCTGTAAAGTTTGCAACACAGACATCTTTGGCTCCTCACTTTTCCAGGCATCCAACCCACATTGTCCTCACCTACACAAAACCCCCATCCTGCTGCTACCCCAATAATAAAATATATAATATAACCCCCCATAATGAATAATACCCCCAAGTGCATCTTTCTATTAATAACTTTTCTGTGTACCCCCTTTAAATAGTGCCCATTATTATTAATGCCCCAGGCATTTCCTTATTAAAAAGAAAAAAAAAAAATGAGTGGCGTTCCAATACCCGGGACCACCAGGATCAGCCATTTGAATGAACCGTGGTATCTGTGTAAGCGCCGTGACCGCTTCTTTGTTTATGTAGTATCATACATCTGATAGCAGTCATGTAATGTAACTACAGCCTCGTCCTATACACGTCTATGTGACAAGGCTGGAATTACATCACACGGTCACTATAAACAGACTGCGCCATGGCCCCTTCATACAGCTGATCAGCAGGGATTCACTGATCTCTTATTGAGGATAGATCATCAATAAAAATGAGGTGGAATACTCCTTAAGGCCCTGGCCTCACGTGGCAGAAATGCCCTGGTGTAGCCACGGTTTAAACGCCACGGAAAAAATGCAGCTTTTTACAGTTCCTGCAAAGTGGATGGGATTCTAGCAAATTCCATCCACATATTGCAGAAAAATACATACAGTGGACATGCTGCAATTTACAAAACTGTTGTGGTTTTGGAAATCGCAGCATGTCAATTATATCTACGGAAACACCAGCGGTTTCCCAATAGGTATAATGGACGCAGAAAGTCCACAGAGGAAACCTCTGCGGACTTTCTGTGAAAAGCGCTGCGGGAAAAACTGCGATTCATTACCGCTGCGTTTTTTCCTGCAGAGCTTTTTTGCTACGTGCGGCCTTAGCTTTAATAAAGCCCAAATGCCACCTTAATTAAATGAATTGCCCCCTTATATTATGCCCCTGATCCCCCTGACATAAATACTGCACCCTTAATGACCCTTTATATAAATGATCTCCCCCCTTGTAATGCCTTCTAATAGTTCTTATATAAATAAACCCCCTATCATCATAAAGCCCCCTAATGAATCCTCCCTTATATTTTCCCCTCCTAACAACCCCTTATACTATTAAAACACCCACAACTGCGCTAAAAAAAAAAAAAAAAAAGTTATACTCACCTACCTGCGATCCTTTGGTGAATAGAGCCGCCGCTGCCTCCTCTTCTCCTCTGCTCTATGATGCGCAGGATCCACGCACAGGCGGCGCGATGCTATGATGTCATCGCGCCGGCCTGGTCTCGGTGTCTTGTAAACCACAGGCCTGAAGTGGCTTGCGGTTTACAAGACAGGATGGGTTTTAACTAGATCGGTGTTTGCGGACACCGATCTATTTAAAAGTAAATCATTAATGGCAGCCCCGGGGTGGGCCCCTACAGAGTCAGTAGGGCGGGGGAAACCGCCCCCTCTGCACCCCCCGCTAGCTATGCCTCTAGGGGGAGGCCATGAGCAGGAGCAGGGATAGGTAAGTAAATAGGCCGTTACCTGCTGGGGTTACTCCAGTAGGTAAACGCCTATTAAAAAAAAAAATTATCCTCACCTACCTGCGATCCCTTGATGAGGCCGCCGTCTCTGCTTCACCGGCGCATAAGACGTCTGTGTCTCAGCGCAGGAGGCGTGATGACGTCATAGCAGCGCCGCCTACGCTGAGATGGAGAGATGCAGAGGTATCCTAAGCCAGCCCTGGACAGGTACCACTCAGCTTTGTTTTCAGAGCGGCCTGTCTTGGGCTTGTTTAGGATAAAGAATAGTAAAAAAAAAAAAAAAAAACAATATTAAAAATGCCACCCATCTGATAGTGCTGCCTGAGGCGGACGCCTCACCTCGCCTCATTAGAGGTGCGCACCTGTATAGTCTGGAACAAACCCAGTTGAGGCCTGGGGCAGATGCCATGACAAATGGCATAGAAGTGTACAGAGTTGTTTGGAGATGTCTGCACGATATCATCCAGTATGGAGTGTACCAAATAATGATACACAGCCATACACTAACCTTTAAACTCCTTAAAAGAGTTTATAGGCTCTTCAGGACAAAGAACGAGATACTTCATGGTATACAGCCCGGAATACAGAAATAGGTTTTAAACAAAATTAAGTGGAGATTTTTTTTTTTCCAATGGAATTATTTTTTGGGTTAAAAACTGAACTAAACTCACTCTTCAATATGAAAAGTAAGATATAGTAGGCCTCATCACAGACGATGATGACAGGGAGTACAGAGAACTGAACCGTTTTTTTGTAGACTGGTGCCACCAGAACCACCTGAAGATTAACGCAGGGAAGACCAAGGAGATGGTGGTGGACTTCCGTAAAGGTAGATGCCCTCCAAAACCAGTGGACATCCTGGGGACGGGCATTGAGATTGTGAACACCTATAAGTACCTGGGTTTGCTCCTTAATAATAAGCTGGACTGGGCAGATCATATGGAGGCCCTGTACAGGAAGGGCCACAGCAGGCACTACCTGCTTAGGAAGCTGAGAGCCTTTGGAATCCGGGGGGCACTTTTTAGGACTTTCTTCAACTCGGTAGTGGCATCAGCCATCTTCTTTGGAGTGGCCTGCTGGGGGAGCAGCATATCAACCAGGGACAGAAATAAACTCGACAAGCTGATTAGAAGGGCCAGCTCTGTCCTGGGGAGCCCACTGGACCCAGTGCAGGTGGTGGGTGACAGAAGGATACTGTCCGTGGTGAGCTCCATGCAGAAGAAGAAGTCCCATCCTATGCATGAGACTGTGATTGCGCTGGGCAGTACTGTCAGTGACCGACTGCTCCACCCTAGGTGTGAGAAGGAGCGCTATCGGAAGTCTTTCCTCCCCACCGCGGTTAGGCTGTACAACCAACACCGACCTAAGCGGAGATCATTACATACAGAGAACTGAAATATCTCTCTGCCTGTTAAATCCCTCCCCCTGCTACGTCCTATCTGTCTTTCTGCTATTAATGTAATGCCTCTCACCTTGGAACATTCCTGTACATGTTGTATTTGTATTTGTATCTGCTTATCTTATCTTATCTTTGCTGCTGTAACACACTGAATTTCCCCATTGTGGGACTATTAAAGGATTATTATTATTATTATTATTATAATAATAATACTATAATTGCTAAGTTAAATGTAAAGTCACCAAAGTCCTTACCTACAGTGCTCTACAACAACAACAGTGTCTAGAGTATGTCAAAGTTTTTCCACATCCAGTAACTTTGTAACTTTTAAGACACAAATATAAAAATACCAATAAATGTCTGAGCTAAAATAACACAAAGGCAAAAATGCAGAAGATAGAATAGCTGCAGCATAGAAACAGGGCAATTAAGAGTGATTCATTAAATCCATTTCTGTCATCCTGTATTGTGTGCCTGAGTCAGTTTTCTTTCTCTGATATTTTACGTTTCCTGGATACAGAAGCGGAGAAAAACTCGTGATAGCTCAACAACACATACAATAGTTTAAAAAAAGTTATTAAAAAGACTTCTTGTATTTTTAAGACTAAATCAGGTGAGGCTATCTGCAGGATGTATCATGTATGATTGGTGATGCATATGTTTACTGCATATTATACATTGAAATCTTACTAGTTTATTACTAATATTACTAATATTTATTATGTATGTATTTATAATTGATATGAAACTTAAAAATCTCCTTACTGAAAAAAATATGACTTTTTTGTTTTTCTCTTGATATAGCCATTTCAGACCTTTCTGTTTGTAGGATGAGTTGTACTTTTAAATGGCACCTTTGTGGGGTTCATATACCGTGTGGTATTCATACATTTTGGGTGGAGGAGGAAAAAAACAGAAACTACAGTATATAATTTGATTTTTGTGTTTTGCTTTTACTTGATTTGACCTGTTAAATTTACCCTGCAGGTTATTGCAATTATAGCTTTATCAAACCCCCACCCCCAACCCCCCCCCCCCCCCCCCCCCCCCCCGCCCCCCCCCCCCCCCCCCCCCCCCCCCCCCCCCCCCCCCCCCCCCTGGGGGGGGGGGCCCCCCCCGGGCCCCCCCCCCCCCCCCCCCGTGCCCGCCCCCCCCCCCCCCCCCCCGGGCTTCCTGTATCCTTAATCTGCACTATTCCCCCCCCCCCCCCCCCCATGCATACATTCCTGACATGTGGTGACGCTTCTTTGCGCTGCCCGTTCCCCCTGGGGCTTGGCATCTCCTCCTGCCTGCACATATTTACACAAAAATATGCAGCACAAGGTGAAAAGGTGTAACACCTTTTCACTACAATTTAAATAATTCACCTTTCTAAAGGGCCAAAGGCGTACTATTGGAGGCCTGGCGGCAATGCCCGCACTGATCGAAGGCATTATCCCACCAGTGTTTCAAAAACTGTACTTAAAATTAAAGAACTTAATACAACCAGCTATCTGGGTGCCATGAGGCAGACACAACCCAACTCTAAAATGGTTATATACAGGCCATAGGTCCAAAGAGCTCTGTTGAGGGTGAGGAGGAGGGGTTGCATGATAAAATTGAGTTAGGGTGAGATGAGGCCAGCCATAGTTTCTCAATCTTCATCCATTTAGAGTAAGTTGGCCTGCGTAGTTGTTTTGGTCTATAGTAAAGGATGATGTTGGGTACAGCCAATCCTCCTTTATGTTTAGGTGTCATCAGGACCGACTTGGAGATCTGGTGTCTCTTATTGGCCCATATGAAGCATAGCAAAGATCCCTGTAGAGAATGAAGATTTATTTGGGGGGCCTAGTACTGGTAAGGCTTCAAACAAATATAACAATTTGGGTAGGATGGGCATTTTGATAGCTGAGATGTAACCAAAGAAATAGAGAGGAAGTCATATCCATTTAGTAAGTGTCTTGATGGGGTAAACAGTGGGCGTAAGATATGTTAATATATCCCAGTGAGGTATCCTTCTATTGATGGGGAAAGTTGAATGTAAGTTGTTAGGGAATCAGGGAAGATATTTAATGGGACGGCTTCAGTTTTAGTTGCATTCATTTTATAACCAGAAAGGTTCCCTAAGGTGATAAGGAGAGCGTAAAAGACTGGTAGGGAGATATGTGGGTGGGCAGAATATCAAAGTTGGGCAACCTTAATATACCACAACCCCTCCTCCCTTCCACCAAAGTTCAGGTGGGAGCATATGGAGGCTCACAAAGGCTCCAAACAGGAGAACAATTAGGAGAGGGAATATCTGACATCCTGACGTGTTCCTTTGTTCCATGAAAGATGGGGAATATTAATTGTTACAAAGGGTGTAAAATAAAGGCCCCTGATTTCAAAGCATGGCAAAATTAAAAGGCCACCCAGTGTAGTCAAAGGCCTTCTCTGTGTCCAAGCTCATTAGAAGCATTGCCTGCTCAAACCTATCATTGATATCTATCAGATCAAGCACTCTTCTAGTGTTAGCCCCTCATAAATCCCACCTGGTCTTTATGAACCAGTGAAGAGAGTTAAGAATTAAGTCGGGAAGTCAAGATCTTGGTAAATGGCTTGAGATCTGAATTCAGAAGTGCAATGGGTGTGTAGTTCTTAAAATTTATGGGGTCTTTGCCTGGTTTGGGTATCAAAGTAATAAATTTGTAGAGCAAGGTATGAGGGATGTTGTCTCCTATAATGGAATTAAAGAGCTTAGTGAGCCTGGGAACCAGTTCCAGTGTGAATACAGGTATGTGATAACATACAGACCTGGGATCCTTAATAGAGAGGGTTATTTCATCTACTGTTATCAGGTTGTTAAGGGAAGATAAGACATCCTCTGAATGAAATGACAATGTACACGAGTCTAAGAAGGTCCTGATGTGCACCTCCCTCTCCTCAGGATAATGAGGTAAAACAGATGGAGAAAAGTAATTGTGGAACATTTCATAGAATGTATTTATGTCATATACAATGGTGCCATCACCTCTCCTGTGTGTGTATGAGGCGCTCTGTTCTGAGAGGTCTCTGAGTTATTTTGCTAAGAGAGTGTGTGGCTACATACCCTTCTTCTAGTAATGTTGCCTTGTATATAGCAGAAGTTTATCTGTTCTGCATGAGATTATGTCTTTAACGTGGGTTTTAGTATCAATTAGTTCCTTTAGGAGGTTTTTACACAGGTTTTGAGATATTTGACACCTGAAGGCCTGAAGCTCTCTTAATGTAAGAGCAGCATCTTTCTACAGGTGGATCCTATTGTTATGCAGTGACCCCTGAAGACAGCTTTATGGGATTCTCATAGGATTACCTCTCATTACTCTGAGCCCTCGTTATCTGCAAAGTATGTTTGGAGATATCCCCAAAGATCATCTTTGAGGTGTGTTTTTTTCAATAGGTAATAAAGCCTACTTCAGCACATTCCAGTTTGCGTAGGGGCAAAATTTTGCCCGAAAAAAATAATCTATGCATGTGTGTGGAGTGCAGGAATGAAAAGAAGGAATGTGATCTGTCGAAGGGTAGGCAATGTGCCATAGGTCGTATACGGAATGGCGATGGATCAGTTTACTAAACTTTAGTGCCAATCATTTCTGGGAGGGGGATAGCAGTTTCCTTGCTAGAAACTATTGGTTCACCATCTCAGAAAAGATGACATTAAAACCTCTCCCAACTATTAGTGCTGCTGGTAGAAAAGTGGAAAATTTGTTGAAAACACTGAACAGGAACGTTATCTGGGAGTTAGGGGTATACAAGTTAAAAAGGGTAATGGGTGCAGAATAAAAAGTAGAATGATGAATCTACCATTCAGTTTAATGGAAATATCATGCAGAATGATGAACTTGCCATTCAGGTTAATATGGAAAGAAGACATCTGTAGGGGACAGGAGCAAGGAAATAGAATGGCTACTTCCTATGCTGGGTAGCAGAGTATACTGAGGGATAGTTTCTACGGCCAAAATTGAAGTAATGCAGCAAAAAGATCAATTAATATATTAAAACTTAACTTTTACTACTAGCCCATAAAAACCCTAGATCAGGTCACAAATATGTGCAAAAATAAACTAAATTAAAAACCAGAAAGTATAAAATCAGAACCGTCTTACAGGTAACCATCTGTTTAGGGAAGATTATTGAGACTCCCGGTGTTAGTGCTGTTAAGGAGGGGAAGAGTGAAGTCTTACCCTATTTTATCCTGATACCACCACAATAGCTCTTAAGGGTAGTCCCAACAACTTTCCCTAAAGTTACCCTAAACTTGCAAACTCCTTTCCTATGCATTTCCTACTTCCCTTAATAAGGGGGGAAATCATCAGGGGATTAATGAGGAAGTCTCAGTGAAGATCCAGATGATCTGATTATGTACAGGTGCATCTCAATAAATTAGAATATCTTTGAAACGTTCATTCATTTCAGTAATTCAGTAATACAATTCATAATCAGCGTCTTCCACGATTGTGTGTCCTACTGAACCAGACTGAGGGACCATTTAAAGGCTTAGGAAACCTTGGCAGGTGACACACTGAATTTACAATACTGAACTTTTTTACAATATTCTAATTTTCTTAGATTTGGGTTTTCATTACCTGTAATTCATAATCAACATTGACAGAAATAAAACACTTGAAATAGAACACTCTGTGTGTAAAGAATCTAGAAAATATAGGTCACTTTTTAAATTTAATTACTGAAATAAATAAATGTTTCAAAGATATTCTAATTTATTGAGATGCACCTGTATAAGAATATCTACCAAAAAAAAATAAAAAATAAAAATAAATGTACAAGTGTATGATTATCAGGAGTTTATGAACAATACCTGGGCAATCACTTGCAGGACTGTGATGGACTTGCAAACTTCCGCTGTGAAGCCTGGGTTCAGAGAATACAGGTTGGCATGTTCATAGGGGGAACAGGTTCCATTTGTACAGTGTCCATCAGCCCAGACATTGTGATTTCTGACAGTTTAAAACTTACTCGAAAGCTTGTCCCAGCTGTGTGTTTCCCTGGTCTGTTTTGTCCGTCCTTTGGTTCTATGCAGGTGTTGTTTGTATATTCTCATACCCCTGGGCCTTCGCCCCATTACTAGCATAATGTGTTTTATAGCAGCGGGCGGGGATTCCCCCTAGCCTTTTGTATTAGGGCGAGACCTGCACGCCTTAGCGCCTTTGTTGGTCTATATTGGTTTTTTTTATTTCCTTTTCTTCCCCTACCTTGTATTTTGTATTGTACTGAAAATTCCTTAATAAACATTGATTAAACATTAAAACTTACTCAAAAACAACTATGACATAAAATGGGTTTAAAAAATGTTTATGTAAATTAAGTTACATAGTGAATATAAAACATGTAAATTTTGTTTTGTTGTCTAAATAATGTCCTGTTTGTTTTCCAGCTTCAACAGATTATTTTATACATAAATAATGTTTCCACAAGCTTTATATATCAGATGAATTAAAGTGCACAATAAAACAGTTTATTACTTTTATTATTTAACTGCAAAAATATTTTCATACAGATTTAATTGACCTCTGTAGTTCCACATAATACACTCAGCAAGATTAATTAAATAACTTTCTCTAAACTACTGTTGTATTTGAAGATCTGAATCTCTCTCTGAGGGGCATATAACTGAGGTTTAAATGTGCAAAATGGATATTTAAATTTATATTACTTTTGATATTCTATTTCGTTATCTATCTATTTTGTATGTGTTCATGCAGGACAATTTTTGTCTATACATTTTTTAGCTCTACTGATACAGATATTTGCATTATATTTTTGTCCATATAAAGCTAAAAATAACATTCAAGATTAGAAAATTTTTCATTTTAATGGAATGAAAATCAATGCCTGTAATTTAGATTCTTTATTATTTCTAGGTGATCTCAGTTGCAATAGGATGTACCTTGGGGAAAGAGTTGTTTAACTTAAGAATCTATTAAATTCACACTGGTTATTGATCAACCTCAAGAAAATCCCAATATGATAAAACACACCTCTAAAATGTTGTATGTTTAGATATGGTTTGTATGTTTGTCTTAATGCTGAGACTGGCTCGCTGGTAAAATAATGTTTGTCCAAGTATATGTATGACTAAGGAAGATAAATTAGTCAGTGAACTCCTCTGTGGTCATAGATAACAGTTAATCAATACTTGTTCTATCCATTATGGCTATATACATAGAAAATTCAGTTGAATTAAGTCAAATTAAAGGGAGTCTACCACTACCAAAACTACTTTTAATCTGTTTACATGCTGTTGCAGAGGTGATTACTCACATTACTGCACTTGCCTGCCTTGTGTCAAAGTGCAGTCTTGGTGCTGAGAAAGTGAACTTTTATTCTATATAGAAAATAACTGTTTTGTGCACTTGAAGCAGGGCCACATCTGAGGAGCACCATATTTTGTGCTTGCTTCAAATCACTGTCCATGGGACATGTCAGTCTTTCTACCTTGGAGGCAGCACTGGGTTGCAACCACAAATAGAATGGGTGCTCAAGTAGGTGCAGCCCCACACTGAGTCCACTGAATCTCTCATTTGCATATGGAATGAAAGCTGTATTTGACAAAAGAAAAGTATTTTCACTATTCCAATATCTGGCCCTAAAACAGCATGTACGTGGTTTAGAAGTGATTTTGAAGGTTGTAGACTCTCTTTAAAACTATATTATTTTAATTGAGGCAGTTTTTCTGTAAATGTACAGTTAAATGTTTTAGGCATTAAAATCGGATAGGCTGAAAAAACTTTTAAGGACCATACAATGTCGGGACTTAATTCAATTCTCATTATAGTACCCTGATAGCATAATACAGTGAAACCTCTGAGATACCACCACCCTTCTAGAGAAGGTGGTCTTCTCATAGAAGATTCAAAGATAAATCCAAGAACTCCAATTTGTGATGCAACATGAAGATATGGTTTTTCACCATTGGTAACGTCAGTACCCTCATTCATGCAGCAATATAGAATAATAGTCATGCAGTATTCAGCAAATTAATTCGAACAACTTGGTTAAAGAGGAACTTTCATGTCCTCAGGCACATGCGGTTTTACATACCGCTAGAAAGCCGACAGCGCGCTGAATTCAGCGCACTGCCGGCTTTCCCGATATGTGCCCCGGGGCTGGAGATATCGGCGGTGTAAGTTTCACGGTTTACTATCAGAAAGGCGTTCCTGACAGTCTAGCTGCGCTGCGAGGAACGCCCTCCCTGACAGTTCTCGTTCATAGACTTGTACTGGGGGCGTTCCACACAGCGCAGCGTCATCGCGTTTCAGTGATTTACCACCTTCTTCAGTGGGAGAGGACAGGTACCAAGATAAATAAATACTGTAGATAAACAAAATACAATAATGTAATGATACCAAAGGTGTCGTGTTATATCTGCCTAAAAGGTATTAGCAAGAGAAACTTGAAGCTTTCTACAAGTTGTGCAGTGAGGTCTTCATGTACCAGACTTATTTTACATCCCAACCTACAGATGACTAATCAGATTTAGATCGGGGGAATTTGGAGACCAAGTCAGCATATTTTTTTATTTATTTAATAAATAAATGTCTTTGTTGCCCTTAAAAACCAATCACAGCACATCTTTCATTTTGTAATCTGCTTTTAAAAATATAAAATGTACTATCATTGGTTGCTAACGACAACAAAGAGTCTTTCTTTTTGACAGTTTTGATAAATCTGCCCCATTGAACTTTTTTATGTGCCTCAAACCATTCCTGAACAATTATTGCAGAGTGGCATGTCAAATTTTCCTGCTCAAAGCCATTAAAGCTCAATTCCATAAAGGGATGCACTTGGTTAGCAACAGTCTTTAGTTACAATATCTGGTACCTGTGATATTTTGTATGAATGCCAGAACCCAGCAGAAAATTGCCCACTGCTTCCTCTCCAGTTTATATTCTTTCCATAGTGCATCCCAGTACCATCTCTTGTAATCCACATGCACTCGATTGTAATATAATGATGCAGATACACAAGATTTTTCCTATATTTATTGTGTATGAGGACTGATCTGGTGGACTAGGAAGTGCTCACATAATTAAACCACATGACCGCCACCATCCTCATTCCTATGGGCACAGATAGTAACACATGCAATGTTTACATGCTCTACCTATGACCAGGAGTGTGCCTTGAAATGAAAACTGAGCAATCTGGCACAAAGCACAACCATTTATGACTAGATTAGATGGATGTCCAGAAAGTTGCCAACCAGTAAAAAGTCTAATAGTCTTGAAAGGGCAGTGGTACACATAATTATGGATATGCTATATTTATATAGGATTTGTTATTTTTTATGCTTTTTACTAAATAAAGCCCTGTTTTGTGAAAAAGAAAAATGACATCCAAAACACGAGATAAATAACATTATATTTTAATAGTCTGAAGTTTTACACATACAACAATACCAGTTATGTTTATTTTTGGGTTTTTTTCTGTGCTGTTTTTTAGGAAAAGGGGGACTTTGACCTTATTATTTATTTATTTATTTGTTCAACATTTTTTAAATACTTTTCTCATTTTAGTTTTAACCTGTCCCACAAGGGCACTTGGATAGCTTGATTGCCTATACAATATACTGCAATATTTCTGTATTGCAGCATATTGTATATTTTACTAGATTCCTATTAGGTCTTGTTTCTGTTAGTTCCTAACAGACAAGCATGCATAAAAAAATGGACGCTTCTTAGCTGCCATGCTGATCCTTTGTCACTCCACAGTCTCATTTCAGAGGGCTGAGGGTGTGTGAGAAGGGGTTCTCATTTAACTACTTAGATGCAGTAATCACTATTAGAACATTTGAAGGCTTCAACTGCTTGAACTGTAATTATCTCCAGCAAGAGCTGGGTCCCAGATGTATAACACAGTTGGAAACCCAAATTGGGTGTTTTTTGCTGAGGTAGACCTGTTAGAATGGACTGTAATACAGACTGTAATACAGAGGATGAGCAGTAGATAGAACTGTATATAAGTGTAATGCAGAGGCAGTATATAAGTATTAGGCCCTGTTCAGACGTTGGAAAATGAAGAGGAATACAAATGAATGGGTATAATCAGCTTCGGAATCCATGGCAAGATCAACCAGGGCGCTTATTTTTTTCAATGTCCTGCTCCGATCTTTGCCTCCCTTTGTTTCCAGAATGAGGGCTAAGTCTGCCAATGATTTGGGGAAAAAATCAGGGCCAGATCCCCTGTGTAAACGGAGCCTAATAGTGCTAACAGTGCAATGAGAGCTTTCATCTGTATTGATGCATGTATTCATTGCAGAAACTGATGGGCCCCCAAAGATGCTCTCTCTCTCTCTCTCTCTCTCTCTCTCTCTCTATCTCTCCCATATATATATATATATATATATATATAGTGCCTCTGAAAACTGTATATACAGCATGGACACCTTTAGTTGAAAAGTGGGGGAAGACAAAGTGAGGCAATAAACATCTAGCAGTAAAGTGGGTCCCCCTAGGGTCTTGGGGCCAATAGTCCTTTCTCTGCCTCTCTTCTCCTGTAGGTACATAGGGAATGTGGTGGGAAAAGGATAGCTATCATGGGGCTTGGCTTGGCTCTGCTGTTTATGAGCAAACCTGTATTAATAACCAGAGTATATGCCCCGGCGCTCCACATTGCGCTATTGGTTTTTAATGGAACGAGAGGGTTACCGATGCAGGTGAATGTATATCCAATTAACACTAAACATTAGTGGGAAACTGTTAGTTTTTGACTCTAAGAAATGCCTCATTGGTCCTGTGGGATATTGGATTGGATACTGCATTGGATAGTGATTCCTCCTTCCCAGTGTTGTTTGTTTAAGATGTAGGTGTTCCCCTATTTTTGTTAACATTTTTAACATGAATTAATAAAGTTAATTATTTTAATATGTCCAGATATTTGTGGGGACCCTCCTAATCAAATTTCACAATGCATGGTGGCTTGAACAAAATTATAGAAAAAGGTAACATTCCAAAATTGATGCAAAATATCAGTGGATTTCTTCACCCAATATGTGAACAATGCAATGTTTCAGCTCCTCACTGGAGCCAATGAGGATTTTATATTCATTTTGGAATGCCAATAAAGTGGTATCTTGATTTCAAGGTGCTCTCATGCTTTTTTCTAAGGTCTGTAAACAGGCCTGTGCAAGTGGCCTTCCACCCACAGAGATTCCAGTAATTGTAGATTATCTAGCCCCAGCCTCTATATTTTTTGTACACACTCAGTCATGTGCATGAGGTCTAAGGTTTATAAGATTACTTGATTTAGGCATGTGCATGTTGGATGTCATCCCCACATTTTTTTGGCCTAAGAAGGTAGTCTCCACCTTGTGTTGGTATCAGGGTTACTCAGTCTTTCATGGTGGGGTTTGTCTTTAATTGTGTGACCCTGTTTCTCTGAGAAAGAAGAGAATGAAGCTTGTGATTGACCTCTCTCTCTCTCATGTTTTGCCTATACCTCTTTTCTTATTGCCAGGAGTCTGTCTGCTAGTGGCTGCTGGCTCATCGTCTGAGTCTTCAGTCTTTGTTGATAATGTGTCTGACAACTAGTTTTTTTTTTTGTGATGACCGATAGACTCTGTTCTCTTTAAAAACTTTTATGTCTCTCAGGAACTGACTGTTTCCTCTCTTCAATGACATGCTGTAATTGTTCAATTTTTCTCCCTTTTGTCAAAGTCTCCCCTTTATGCTGCAGCAGCTGCTGAATATCTTTTTATTTCATCTCTGTAGTCTTAGTAGACCCTGTTGTATTATTTTTTCTCATCAAGAATAATTCTAATGAATTTCAGAGAACACTCTTTGGCCTCTTTTTCCCACTGTTCCAGAACACGTCCTGATCTTAGACTGGCTGCGAATGTGTCACCAGAAAATTAACTAATTTTTAAACTGGATTTTAATGTTAAAGATATTTTTATTTCACTCTAGCCATAAAGACAAATAATAGACACTTACTAATTCTGTAGGTTTTTTTTTTGTTTTTGTTTTTTTGCAGCAGTCACCTTATTTACATCACAGACAGAACTACAATAGACATTAATACCTCGATAGATAACACCACATAACTTCCATCATTGCATCAATTGCTGACAATAGACGATCTCATATACTATCTACTCCATCTCCCTGTACAGGACACACTTAGAAAACTCTCCTATAGACCTCGGTTGCAGACTATTTGTCACTATTTGGACCACCACTAATTTAACTATATTTTTGTAACTTAAAGGGGTTGTCCACTTTTAGACAAATATTGAAAGGCAAATGTCATAGTTTGCATAATGAAAAGTTAAACGAATTTTCCAAAATGCTTTCTGTATCAATTCCTCTTGGTTTTCTAAATCTCTGCTTTATGTTATTGTGAGTTGGTATTGCAAGATTTTTAGGAATTCTTAAAATATAACTAATAACATGGAAAATTAAAAACAACATCACTAAAAATTATTTAAAAAAGCCTAACTAGAATGCTACAGTTTGATACCTTTTTACTCCTCCTGAGGAGACAGGAGACTATCTGTCTGCTCCCCCTAATTAGAATGTCCTAAGTCGAGGAATGCAGCATATTGTCAATTCCAGTCTAATGGTTTAATAGATTTCAAATTACAGGACATGCTCAAAAATATTTGTTTATACAGTTCTACAATTTTCCAATATACTTTCTTTATCAGTTGCTCACGGTTTTCTAGATTTATACTTGCTGTCATTCATTCTACTTACTACCAGTGAATAAAAATCAGTCCATGGTCATGTGATGTACAGACCATGGTCATGTGATGGTACACACAGGTGCACAGCTCGTTACCAGGCAGATGTCTGATTACTGTGCAGTGACTAACGAACTGTGCACCTGTGTGTACATCACATGACCAAGGACTGTATATCACACGACCAAGGACTAATTTTTATCCACTGAAAGTATTCTGGTGTATTCTGTGTCTTATCTACATTTACATGATAGCTGTGGTCATCAGTGTGCTGATAAGTGAGTTGGCTTCTACAAAGAAACTTATAGAACAATCTGTGAAAGTTTGAGTAGACAGATACAATTCAATAGGTCTGTGTATGGTCCATAAAAAACACTGACAGCACATTAGACATAAGGCTGGGTTTACATCTGGAGCCGCATCACAGAAACTGCGAATATGGGCGGAGAAAGTCCTGCACGAAGGACTTTTCTCTGCCGCTTTCAGTTTTGAAATGGCTGACACCCGGAGGACACTTGATGGACCCCATTATAGTCAATGGAGCCTGCCAGTGTCCATGTGTAACCGCTATTTTAGCAGTCTGATATTCTGTCATTCAGGTCCACCAGTGGACCCGAACGACAGAGACCACTGTATTAGTGTAAATCTAGCATAAGTCAGTTACTTGTAAATAAGTGTGAAAAATTAATAGGGTGTTATAATCCTTTAATATCAACCTACTGTAAAAGCAAATCTTTCGACAATATATATTGCAAAAAAAATTACAATTAAATGCCCATCATAGTCTATTAGCAGATTGACTCGATGATGGGCATATTATGTTTTATTGAGCATCAAGGTCGTTTTTGGCTTATCTCTCTGAGGTGTATTTACAGTAAGCGATGCGGCTTTATCTTGCACTCACTTTATGGTATAATGTCTACAGAGAGTCTTGTCAAGACTGATTATTTTTATCTTTATTATATTAGCAAGTTTGCTGGTAATGAATATTTATAGCATTCATGTGGGGATAAATAGAGGAGGCGAACTATATAGTCTGTACAAATGTGCAATAATAATTGGCGGGCATTGCTAGAGTGCAGTAGTTTGATAAAACTGGTAAAACTCCTGAGGTCTTCTTATATATTTAGCTGTTGTTTTAATGTATATCATTCAATATTTACAGTTAAAAATCTAAGCTAAAAAAAACAAAACTATCCTTTTTGATGCTTAAACAATTTTGACGTTGGAAAGCATTTTAGGGTGTATCCATATATTCCATTTTTTTATGCCATTTTCTCTATCATAGTTTCAGGTGACTGGAAAAAAACAATCAGTAAGCTATCTTCCATCATGTTTGTTTGTCATGTTGTTTACATTAGTGTCAATGGGAATGGACATAGAATCAGTCTGTGACCATTCTCTGCAACATTTTAATGTCCATTGCTGTTATCCTATGACGGAAGACAGCAAGGGACATTAACAATGGTAGTGTGAACGCCCCCTAAGACTTTAAAAGGGCAATTCTATGATTCATAAACCCTTTTGCCCTTATTGATAACCTAAAAAATTCTATATATACATATTTCAGACTATTTGTATGCCGTTCACTAAGGACAAGTATATTTTTATGACTCCTTTTAGAAAGATAAAGTTTTTCAATTTCATCTAGTAAACTACAGAATAGGCTGCTTTGTCTGATATATTCGCAAGTATTAAATGTTAAACTTCAGAGCTCTGTGATTAATTCCCCTACCTAAGTCAGCATTCTGTATCTATGGCACAAACACAAATGCAACAAGTGAGAAAATTTATGGCAACATATTATCTACAAATTTTTCTGCAGTAAACATTTATAACTACTAATACTAATATCATTTCCTTCATATATTTAGATTAAAATAAAAAGATCTATATGTTTTCTATGACAAGGTATGTACATCAGCTGTAAAGGTAAAACCACAGAGAGATGAAATGGTGAACTGGCGACAGGGTCATTAGTGCCAAGGTTTAATGCTGCACATAGAGAGTGAAGGCAAAAATCACAAGTTGGTTACAGGAGGAACAAACAGAACATCGCAAATTGCTGTTTGTGTACCCACAGACAGGTTACAGTGCTTTTACTGACTCCCTGCCAAAAGCACCTACAATGGACAATAGAACTGGACCATGAAGTCATTGACAAAGATAACCTACTCTAAAAATTACACTTTTTTTTTTTCCATGCGCATTGCTCACCAGGGGAAGAGTTGGCATTAGGATGTACTATGGGAAAAGGCAAGCTGAGGGAACTCTTGACTAAGTTCTACTGGGAGTCCTTGGGTCCTGGCATTCATGTGGATGTTGCTTTGACAAGTACTTCTACCTAGATATTGTTGCAGACCAATTATATCCCTCAAGATAATGCCATTTAGTGGCAGTAGCCACATTTAGAACTATAATGTGCTTTGTCACACTGCAAAAAATGTTCAGGAATGGTTTAAGGAACAAGACATTCCAATGTCTCCTCAGTATGGAGTTACTACATATGGATATGATTGCATAGTCATTTGGAATGCCATGAGATATACTTGTATTTTTCCCCTTAAAGAGAAACTGCCACTACAAAATGATCTCTTTTTTAATCCAACTTTTTATGTTAAACATAATTTTTAAGAATTTTTGATACTTTTTTCATTTTGTTCATGCCTCTAGTGGCTAATCTTTGTCCAGAGGCATAATTAGGAAAGATGAGGCCCCATAGTAAGCTTTTGACTTGGCCAGCTGGACTCCCTAAGGTCGCGGGCCTCATAGCAGCCGTTACGGCTGCTATGGCCGTAGTTATGCCCTTATCTGTGCCACAGACAGGCCCCAAAACAAGTATGAAGTTTTGAGAGAAAAGCTGATACCTTGAAATGGTCACCAGGATTAAGTTTATGTTTTGAGAATAAATAGGGTAATTTCGATCTTTGTAAAGTTTTATATATTTTTGAGTGGGAAATATTGTAGTATGTTAGAAAGAATATGCTTGGAGGGGACCTAACATGGATCACATGCTCCTTTGGCTCTCAAGTAAGAAAGATATGTATCTGGTCTTTATGCTCTTTTTAGCTTTTTGACATAATGGTTTTGCCTTTTTTATTTATATTTTGAATTAATTTAACAAAAAAGAATCATAACCATAAAAAAAATCTCAATCTAATTGAGCATTTGATGGATGTGTTAGAAAAAAAAGTCTGACCCATGAAGGCCTCTCCTTGCAACTTATAGGACATAAAGGATATGCTGCTAATATCATGGAGTCATGTATCACAGGAAACTTTTAGAGGTCTGATTCAATGACTTGATGGGTCAAAGCAGCTTTTATGGCAGGTGGTTTAAAGATTATGGTTGATCTGTACATATACAGTCATATGAAAAAGTTTGGGCACCCTTATTAATCTTAATCATTTTTAGTTCTAAATATTTGGGTGTTTGCAACAGCCATTTCAATTTGATATATCTAATAACTGATGGACACAGTAATATTTCAGGATTGAAATGAGGTTTATTGTACTAACAGAAAATGTGCAATATGCATTAAACCAAAATTTGACCGGTGCAAAAATTTGGGTACCCTTATCATTTTATTGATTTGAATACTCCTAACTACTTTTTACTGACTTACTGAAGCACAAAATTGGTTTTGTAACCTCACTGAGCTTTGAACTTCATAGCCAGGTGTATCCAATCATGAGAAAAGGTATTTAAGGTGGCCAATTGCAAGTTGTTCTCCTATTTGAATCTCCTCTGAAGAGTGGCATCATGGGCTTCTCAAAACAACTCTCAAATGATCTGAAAACAAAGATTGTTCAACATAGTTGTTCAGGGGAAGGATACAAAAAGTTGTCTCAGAGATTTAACCTGTCAGTTTCCACTGTGAGGAACATAGTAAGGAAATGGAAGACCACAGGGACAGTTCTTGTTAAGCCCAGAAGTGGCAGGCCAAGAAAAATATCAGAAAGGCAGAGAAGAAGAATGGTGAGAACAGTCAAGGACAATCCACAGACCACCTCCAAAGAGCTGCAGCATCATCTTGCTGCAGATGGTGTCACTGTGCATCGGTCAACAATACAGCACACTTTGCACAAGGAGAAGCTGTATGGGAGAGTGATGCAAAAGTAGCCGTTTCTGAAAGCACGCCACAAATAGAGTCGCCTGAGGTATGCAAAAGCACATTTGGACAAGCCAGCTTCATTTTGGAAGAAGGTCCTGTGGACTGATGAAACAAAGATTGAGTTGTTTGGTCATACAAAAAGGCGTTATGCATGGCGTCAAAAAAACACAGCATTCCAAGAAAAACACTTGCTACCCACTGTAAAATTTGGTGGAGGATTCCATCATGCTTTGGGGCTGTGTGGCCAATGCCGGCACCGGGAATCTTGTTAAAGTTGAGGGTCGCATGGATTCAACTCAGTATCAGCAGATTCTTGAGAATAATGTACAAGAATCAGTGACGAATTTGAAGTTACGCCGGGGATGGATATTTCAGCAAGACAATGATCCAAAACACAGCTCCAAATCTACTCAGGCATTCATGCAGAGGAACAATTACAATGTTCTGGAATGGCCATCCCAGTCCCCAGACCTGAATATCATTGAACATCTGTGGGATAATTAGAAGCGGGCTGTCCATGCTCGGCGATCATCAAACTTAACTGAACTGGAATTGTTTTGTAAAGAGGAATGGTCAAAAATACCTTCATCCAGGATCTAGGAACTAATTAAAAGCTACAGGAAGCGACTAGAGGCTGTTATTTTTGCAAAAGGAGGATCTACTAAATATTAATGTCACTTTTCTGTTGAGGCGCCCATACTTTTGCACCGGTCAAATTTTGGTTTAATGCATATTGCACATTTTCTGTTAGTACAATAAACCTCATTTCAATCCTGAAATATTACTGTGTCCATCAGTTATTAGATATATCAAATTGAAATGGCTGTTGCAAACACCCAAATATTTAGAACTAAAAATGATTAAGATTAATAGGGGTGCCCAAACTTTTTCATATGACTGTATATATATAGATATACAAATGAACCACAAGAACCAGTGTAATTTACCAAAATAGTTCAAGTCAGATTGGTGCTCTGTAGATAGCAATTTGGTTAAGATCACAAAAGTAATGCAAGTCAATGTGGTTCTCTCCAGATGATGGTTAAGTGAAGATATCTGCTTGTTGTCAATGATTGCGACAACACTTTCATCTGTATTCACAGCTCACAAACCAATATATAACTATTCCTGCTGTTAAGGGTGGGTTCACACCTGCGCTTGGTGTCCGTCCGTCGCCAATCCAGTGAAAATCTCAGCGAACTGGATTGGCGTCAGATACAGACCGGTCAGCGGCGCATTGGTTAAAAACCCATTCATTTGAATGGGTTTTTAAAGCAGTGCTTGTGGTGTGCGCTTACACCCTCTGTGCTGCGAATCCTTTTTTTTTCGTCGGAAACAAAGTCGGACACGCAGGACTTCGTGTCCGACGAAAAAAAAAAGGATTCGCAGCGCAGAGGGTGTAAGCGCACACCCGCGCACTGCTTTAAAAACCCATTCAAATGAATGGGTTTTTAACCAATGCGCCGCTGACCGGTCTGTATCCGACGCCAATCCAGTTCGCCGAGATTTTCACTGGATTGGCGACGGACGGACAGCAAGCGCAGGTGTGAACGAAGCATCATTGAAAAGAGAAAAGATTGTATCCTATCTAAGTGATACTCTGTGAGCTAAGGACCTCAGCAGCAAACCTCTGCTAGTTTCGCACAATGGAGGGATTTTCATCATTCCCTCTACATTGCAACAAATGTGTGCATCAGCCACTATCCTCACCTTCCCCACATCACCCCATTCTGGAAATGTGATTGGTGTGGAGATCGGGGCAGGCTGCATCACACCAGTTTTCGGAGGTGAGTTAGAATGGAAATCTACAACTGGCATAGATTTGCGTTCTGGTGCTAGGATGTCCAACAGACTGTCTTACAATATACCAGACCAAATAAATTTGCCCCAGTGTGTCAGTTTATAAAGTAATCCATGCTGCTTAGCTCTTTGAAATAAGGGTATGTTCACACAGCAGAATTTGGACAACGATTTGCGGCAGTCCTCTGCCTAAAAATCCTCTGCAAAAACTGTTCCTGTGGAACCTGTGGTGGAAAAGCTGAAGCCGAGGCTTAGCTTTCCGTCATGGGGTTTGCAAGTGCAAGTAGCCTCACATACTGTACAATGGGGCTAATCAAGCATAAGGCCTCATAAGACGAGCAATCCTAGGGAGATTTGATTTGAATATTTGCATGATTCGCCTACCAGTTTCAATTGTGGGAGCCATGATGACCTTTTGTTTGGCAGCCCTAGATAAAAACATGGTGAACATGGTAAAGATGTTTTGTCTTCTACAGTTACCTTTTCGAGCCAGGATTATAGACAGGCTGTCCGAATTATTAAGAAATATCTCCCAGTTCTGAGCACCACTAGAATCTACACTACAAGGTACTGTCATTAGGTTTATAACCAGTTTATTGCTGACACTCCCTTTAAACATTATTTATACAATATAAAATTCAGAAAACAGCTCTAACTAAATTGTCCATGAAAGCCTGTGCTTTATCATTGTCATGTTCCACTTTCCTTTTTTGTATCTATTCCTATTAAATTCATAATGAGTTTTTCACACCTTTACTAGCATGTATGTTCCATTCTGAATTCTGTGAAAAGTTCGTGCAATCTCTAAACTTTATACAGCTCTTCACAATTATCTTAACTCTAGAGTCTGATTACTTTCAGCATCTTCATCTAATTTTTTTTTTTCAAGAATGCAAAATATTGCACTCATTAGAAGCTGATTGGATTTTGTCCAAATGTAATCATTAAAATAATTAAACAAAATGCTTAAATTCTTTTCCAAAAACTTTCAGTGAAATTACTGTCAAAGAACCGTTTTATACACAGGTTGACATTAATTAACCTTTAAGTTACAGTTTTGGCTTTTCTAAAATATACCATATGGTCAAAACTATGTGAACGCCAGACCATCACACCTATGGTACAATATATGTGATATATGTGCTTGTTGGGCCTTCATTGTATAATGTGCTTCTGGAAAGGCTTTCCGCAAGATTTTGGAATGTGTCTCTCTGTGCCAATTTAACCAAAAGAACTGGCAATGAGGCACTGAGGTTGGATAAGAAGTTTTGGCTTGTTGCTCATCAGTATTTCAATTCATCCAAATGGTGTTTAATGGGGATCAGCTCAGGGCTCTGTGAGGACATGTAAAGAAAGTTCCTTTACTCCAAAAAGTATCAAATCATGTCTTTATAGACACTACTTTTTGCATGGTACACAGCTATGCTGGAACTGGTCAAAATGGTTTTTGTTAAATAAATCTCTGACAAAAATAGTTATACTGTAGACATTTAATGGTCTAAAATAACACATTACTGGAAATAAGGGGACAAACACTGAAAAATATCCTAATACCATCATCCCATCTTCCACCAATTTTACAGCAGGTGCTTATGCATCTCATATAGCAAACATTCCCCAGGCATTCTCCAAATCCAGATTTGTCTATCTACATGCCAAATAATAAAAGATAATTCATCACTCTAGAGAACATGTTCACAACTTCAGGGGCCAGTGGAAGTTTCTAACACAGTTAGTTATTGTGTTGATGTCCCTTCCAGAGATAGTTTGAAACTCTGTACCGAGGATATAAGGATATCTTTATTTGCATGGTCTACCACTTCATAGCTGAGCTATTGTTCTAAGGTATAATCGAAAAATAAAACTCCAACACTCCAGAACTATATAAAAAGGTATCCAATGGCTTTATTTCATTTCAATAGAAATCCATACCAGCCCAGTGGATGTATTTCGAATTAAGAATCCTTATTCATTACCTTCTGGAGGGCTGAAGATTTTTTTATTTTGGATACCACAGCATATTGTCGATTGTAGCTGATGACATGGTGAGAAGATCTTTTTGTTTATTATTGTTCTTAGGCACTTCCACACTTGAAACATTGACAGAGGCAGATCTAGAAAATCATATTTTTTTGCAAATTGGCTTGTCATAGTGGCACCCTAGGACAGTGCCCAGTTTCATAAGTAGGAAAGATGGGGCCCCATAGCAAGCTTTTAACTAGGAACCCCACACACTATAACAACATCTTTTCTGGTCCCTACATGGTATAAGACCCCCTTTACTGATTCTCTCACATGCTATATTGCCCCATTATTTGCTCCCATATGGTATACTATCCCTGTTACAGACCCCCATACGGTATACTGTTCCTGTGTACAGGACTCCATATAGTATAACATCCATGTTACAGGTATACTGTCCCCATATACAGGCACTCATATGGTATACTAACCCTGTATACAGTCCCCTGTATGGTATACTGCCCCCATATACAGGCCCATATACGGTATACTGCCCCTGTATACAGGCCCCCTTTTACACCACTATTGTCTGTCAGACCCCATCAGATGTAATATTGGGATCAGTAATAGAAATGTGGATAACATATTTAATATACGTGGGGGGGGGGAATTTTCCATTAGGGGGACAGAGAACACTGTGAGCGAAAGGACTGCATATGAGCTGTGTGGCTTTTAACCCATGTGATCTACAATAAAGAAATATCACTTTAATCGTCCCCTTGGAGTACCACAGTGCTGGAGTGTGGATTTTGTTAAGCTTAACAGATTTAGGACACGCTGCTTGTTTAGGGGCCCCAAAATTGGTGACCCTATCCCTTTCCATATAAGGGGTTTTCCATGTGCTGTCCATTTTTCACAGATACATTGTGAGATGTTTGCTGAAAAAAGTGGATGACACATGGATGAGAAATGGATTGCACATAGAAATACACTAGGATATATAACGTTCGCAGTTTTGTAGTCGGCAAAACAGATAGCTAGTGTGCAAGCAGCCTAAGACTCCTTGCCTTACTGTTCACATTAACACGTCAAAGGCCACTTAAGACCTATTAGATTGTGGATCAACAGCCCAGGTGGCGCAATGACACATTTGTACTTTAAATTATGGGGCCCCCCACCTTTTTTGTCCAGGGCCTTCTACAACCTTAATCCAGCCCTGGTTGGAGGTTCTGGCAGTTGGTAATGTAATGGCTGTTTTCTGCAGCAGACCACACTGCGGTTTGCTTGTTATACAGTCATATGAAAAAGTTTGGGCACCCCTATGAACTTAATCATTTTTAGTTCTAAATATTTGGGTGTTTGCAACGCCATTTCAATTTGATATATCTAATAACTGATGGCACAGTAATATTTCAGGTTGAAATGGGTTTTTGTATTAACAGAAAATGTGCAATATGCATTAAACCAAAATTTGACCGGTGCAAAAATTTGGGTACCCTTATCATTTTATTGTTTGAATTCTCCTAACTACTTTTTACTGACTTACTGAAGCACAAATTGGTTTTGTAACCTCCCTGAGCTTTGAACTTCATAGCCAGGTGTATCCAATCATGAGAAGGTTTTAAGGTGGCCAATTGCAGTTGCTCTCCTATTTGAATCTCCTCTGAAGAGTGGCATCATGGGCTCCTCAAAACAACTCTCAAATGATCTGAAAACAAAGATTGTTCAACATAGTTGTTCAGGGGAAGGATACAAAAGTTGTCTCAGAGTTTAACCTGTCAGTTTCCACTGTGAGGAACATAGTAGGATGGAAGACCACAGGGACAGTTCTTGTTGCCCAGGTGGCAGGCCAGAAAATATCAGAAAGACAGAGAGAAGATGGTGAGAACAGTCAAGGACAATCCACAGACCACCTCCAAAGAGCTGCAGCATCATCTTGCTGCAGTGGTGTCACTGTGCATCGGTCAACAATACAGCACACTTTGCACAAGGAGGCTGTATGGGAGGTGTGCGAAAGAGCCGTTTCTGAAGCACGCCACAAACAGAGTCGCCTGAGGTATGCAAAAGCACATTTGGAAAGGCCAGCTTCATTTTGGAAGAAGGTCCTGTGGACTGATGAACAAGTTGGTTGTTTGGTCATACAAAAAGGCGTTATGCATGGCGTCAAAACACAGCATTCCAAGAAAAACACTTGCTACCCACTGTAAAATTTGGTGGAGGTTCCATCATGCTTTGGGGCTGTGTGGCCAATGCCGGCCCGGGAATCTTGTTAAAGTTGAGGGTCGCATGGATTCAACTCAGTATCAGCAGATTCTTGAGAATAATGTACAAGAATCAGTGACGTTTGAAGTTCGCCGGGGATGGATATTTCAGCAAGACAATGATCCAAAACACAGCTCCAAATCTACTCAGGCATTCATGCAGAGGAACAATTACAATGTTCTGGAATGGCCATCCCAGTCCCCAGACCTGAATATCATTGAACATCTGTGGGATAATTTGAAGCGGGCTGTCCATGCTCGGCGACCATCAAACTTAACTGACTGGAATTGTTTTGTAAAGGGAATGGTCAAAAATACCTTCATCCAGGATCCAGGACTGTTAAAGCTACAGGGCGACTAGGGCTGTTATTTTTGCAAAGGAGGATCTACTAAATATTAATGTCACTTTTCTGTTGGGTGCCCATACTTTGCACCGGTCAAATTTTGGTTTAATGCTATTGCACATTTTCTGTTGTACATAACCTCATTTCATCCTGAAATATTACTGTGTCCATCAGTTTTTTTTTTTTTTTTTTTTTTGTTGGTGTTTGTAACCCCCATATTTTTTGTTCTAAAAATTTTTTTGATTTTTAGGGGTGCCCAAACTTTTTCATATGTCTGTATGTGGAGTTTGCTGCAGATTTCACACCATGCAGAGAAGAGATAAAATCTGCAGCTAAGACAAATATGCTAAAAGTATACCGGATGTTTGTTTTTGTTTAAATTTCCCCTGTGTAAAATTTCCACTACATGAAGGTGGCAATTTCTAAATCCCATCTGTATTTACTGTACTGTAATAAACTTTGCTATGCAGAATCTGCAATACAAGTCATCCACAGTCAGGACTGGAGTATTTATATGCAGCTGCCCCCAATCTGGACAGTATTTATAACTGGTGATAATTTTGGAAGTAATACACATAGAACTGCGATTTTGGAATCATATGGAAGCTGAAAATCGCATCTTTGATATATGAGCATTCTTCTAGGTTCTATAAAGCCTGAGATATAACTGTTTGAAGTGACCTCCCTCCAATCTCAGTTTCACTGTATTATACGGGAGCTCAAACATCTGTTCTCCAGTGAAAGGCAGTGTAGAGATTTCAGCTAGCAATAATGAAACATAGGAAAGAATAAATGAGGGTCAGAAGTGGATTTTAAAGAAAGTAGCAAAATTCTTTATAAAGTATGTCACAACATTTGTTAATTACACAATTGCTGCAAAAAAAACAAAAAACAAAAGTTGAGTTACTCTTTTAAGGCTTAGGCCCCACATAGCAAGCCACAGCCAAAAAGTGCTGCTGGAAAAAACGCAGTGGAAACGCGTTGTGTTTTTTCCCCGAATCGCTTTTCACAGAAAGTCCACAGTTTTCCTCTGCATGCTTTCTGTTTCAATTATACCTATACAGCAAACTCCAGCTTTTGGTATAATTGACATGCTGCGATTTACAAAAAAGCAACAGTTTTTGAAATCACAGCATGTCCGCTGCGGAGATTTTTTTTCAATGTGTGGATAAGATTAGCCACAATCCCATCCACTTTGCAGGTACTGTAAAATGCCACGGGTTTTGCTGCGGCATTTCCACCATGGCAAAATTGGACGTTTACGCTATGTGGGGCCATGGACTGAAGGTGTTAGTTTCTGCCTTAGATTAGGCTATCAATATTAGATCTATGGGTTCCAACACCAGTAGACCTGCAGATCAGTTATACCCAGACAGCATGTCTCCCGGTATTGTCAGGAGCCACGCTGCTCACTTGCCGTACAAACATTAGCGTCAGTTTTTGATATGCAGCACTGCCCTATGGAAGTCTCTAAACCCTTTAAGGACACAGACAGTTTTAGCCTTCTGGATGCATCTATTTTTTTCTTCTGTTTTTTTCATTATCACATTGTGAAAGCTGTAAAGTTTTTATTTTTCTGACCGTTTAGCTGTTTAATGGCTTGTTTTTCAAACATATTTTTCAATGGCACCATTCTGAAGTGCCTAAAACTTGATAAAATTTTAATAACACGGTCTGTTGAAATCCACCTGCTTTTATGATTTTAAATTCTGCATTGTTCACCATACCGCTTAAATAACATGTTACCTTTATTCAACCATTGCTACCTTGGCAACCATTGTGAAGAACCCCTTAGATATTGTGATTGCTACTGAATGAGCATCCACGGGGATACACAAATCAAAGTTATCACAGATCTGTAGCAATGAATGCTACAGCTGAGCGCCACAGCTGATGGTACTGGCTCCACTACAGTAGTGATATGATGCATCACTTTGCATAATGCATCAAGGACCCTTCAACTAGGGCACAAAGTAAATACATTTTCCAAGACTTACATATTCATGATCTATCCTTAAAGGGGTTTTCCCATCTCCCTGCTTTTCCCATCCCCCAGCTTGGTGAACAGGACACTATGAAGTATCACAATACTTATTATGATTACTAGAAATCTAATATAAATGCAGATGAAATAATATGCACATGCTTCTAGAGAATGGACTCTATGTTATCTGTGTGCTTACAGAGAGCGATAACAGACAGGGCTTTTTTTATCAGCAGAGCTGTAGATAACTGAGATCAGTGAGTGATGTCACTTGTGCTGCTTATCACACAGGTCCGACGCTATGGAAACACTGTGTAAACAATGGGAGGAATAATTTCACATAGCAGGACAACAAAACAGCATTGCTAAAGCAATATATTTAGGAAAACTCTTCAATTTACATAAGCTAGCAGTATATATAGGACCCTTGAGATGGGAATATGTTATCAATACAGTGAAATCTCTCGAGAAGACCACTCCTTTGAGAAGACTCCTTCTCTTAAAGATAGATTTTTTTCAGTAACCTATTTTCCTCCCAAACTCCTCTCTATATGGAGATCACCCCCTTATCCAACCAAATACCACTTTTTTGAACAAATTTCTCTGTTGAAACTCCTTTGAAAAGACCACACATTGGACTTAAATACAGTGTGAGACTAGTATGGACTGCAGCTAGCAAGAGCAAGAGACTTGTAACAGACAATAGAAGAGAAAAATAACCAGCATCACACTGGAGCAGAGAGCCCATGTCATAGTCAATGCAGTCTGGCACTGAGGTGCTGAGCATAAATGCCAACAGTCCCAATTTTGCTGGGACAATCTTGGAAACTGGGTCACAAAAAGGGATGGGTTTAATTTATAGCCCAGACAAAATGCGCATTCTTGGGGATTTCCTAGATGGGCTTTAAAGTTAATATTTTTGCCTATGACATTTTTGACTTTGTATGACAAAGTTTAGCAATGTGGGGGGAAATGGATAGAGGAGTCATGTTGGGTTCTAGGAACTAGAAGAAAATCATGCTAAGAACCAGGAATGAGAGGTGTAGCCATGCTGGGGTCCTGGAGGGGAACCAGGTTTAGGACCATTACTAAACGGGATATCATGCTAGAGACTAGGAATGAGAAGGGAACCTTGCTAAGGAGCACTATTTAAAGGAGTACTATGCTTGGGACTAGGAGTGAGAGGGGGAACCATGCTGGCAGCTAGAAATGAGAGGAAAGCCATGCTGAGGATCAAGAATAATGGGGTTATCTTGAACTAGGAAATGTGTACTTCACCATGGGAGAAAGAAAGAAAGGATCTGGGTTGTTGTGACTTGGGGGTTTGGGAGCTGTTTATGCTTGCTGAATCCATTAGACACTTTGACTTGCATTCTGTATATTTTTTTCTTTGGAGGGACCACCCCTTTAAAATACCATTTTTTGTGAAAACTTGGGCGGTCGACTGAAAGAGATTTCATGGTGTATTAATATATTAAAATATTTTATTGTACAAAAGGTCTTTTTAAAGTTATATCTGCTTGTTCTTCTTTACAATTGAGCAGAAGCATCAATATCACACATTGATAATTTATAATAAAAGTAATAAAGGTATATACACTGTATATAAATGAGGATCTATTATAAATTTCATTATTTAGAAAGAAAAAAAAAGGTCTAACAAAATCATCAAAAGAACCTAGTGAGTGAACTCCCACCTACGTAAGTCATAACCCCGAACATACTAGTTCATATAGAACAGTACATCTTGTATGAAATAAATGACAAAGTTAATAGGTTTATTGTGCATTATAGTTCTGCTTCTGAATACCACATGCAAACAATAGAAGCTCCTGAAATCCGCTATGTCATTGAAATGATAGGAGTAAGATCAGGGACAAGTCTTCTTTTAATAGCTGCTTTCATTAAGTCATTAAGTGGAGCATGCTTTATTATTATTCAGCACTTTGTATCTCAACCATATATTATGTCTACCACTGAGGCTATCTGATGTCTGAATACATCTGTTACTTTCTCCTCTAGCTATGTGACATCTCTTTACTGCCAGATGCCTTTTCTTATCTGTTAGCGGTAAAGCTTTATTATATTAAGTCTATAATCCTGGAATTACACTGTTAAATATTTTCTACATTTATTCATCTTGTGATGAAGCATTTTTTTAAATATGAGAAATAACCATTTATGCTAGTCATGAATATTGTATATTTAGCAACGTTTGTGCTTTACATAAATAACTATTTGCAACGCATAAATTAACAATAGGATATTTATATTGCTACAAATTAAAGGGGTTGTCCAGTTTTTAAAAAACCATTTTCATATGCCCTATTAAGGATTTAGGGCCCCACTAATTCAGATTCCTCATCTCTTGACCAGAGCAGAGAGTTGTTCCTAAAAAGTATATATCTGGAAGACCTGTCCAGTCCTGCATTGCACAGAGAACCCATTGATTCCCCATAGATTAGAGATGAACGTTGGTGGTTTTAGTAGTTTGACAATCCATTATCAGCTTATTGTCACAGAACTCTTTTAAAAGTAGGAATCGGACATAGCATGTAACGTGTGTGAGATATTTATACCATAATTAGATTACATTGTGACAGTCTATTTCAGTATACAATTGAATTTGTCAATCAATTTAGCTCTAAAGATATATTAGTGATTTACAAAGATTCTGTAATGTTAGTTTAAAGAATAAATTAGTCAATGGCGACCCTCTATATGGGCAATAAGAATCCACTATGTATTTAGAATACATCATGCAGTGTTTATGATTTTGTAAATGGAATGACATTTAAAATTTTTGGATTCGTAGGAAATTGGGGCCTAAAGAATTCTATATGTGCCATATTTTATATTTATGTTATGGCTTTGAGCATGAAGCCCCAAAGTTAAATAATCTCTATGGTTTTTACGCTAGGTTCACACCTGTGTTCGGGTTTCCATTCCTGGGGTCCAATTTTCTCTCTGCAGTTTTATAGCGGAATGGGGAATAGAATCCCCAAGCAGAGACAGGGCGCAGGTGTGAACCTAGCCTTAGATGTGTTTTGTGTTCACATTGATTTCTTTACATACAGAATGTTACATTTTGAAAACATTCTAGTTATCGTACTTAATGTAGATGGAACAAACATAGGGCCATGAACTTTTTTTTTTTTCAACCACTTATTCTTATGTAAAGAACCTTCTCCTATATTGATGTCTGAATCATCTTTTCTCGTCAAACAAAGAATACCTCCAGGTGCATTGTACACTTTTTAGAAGCTGAACAAGTCATTTTAGTTTATCTTATTGTAAGAAATACTTATTTAGCAAAACAGATGTGTCTATCCTTAAAGGGGTTGGCCACTTTCAGACCTATATTAAGAGACAAATGTTATTGTTTGTATAATAAAAATTTGTGCAATGTTACAATATACTTTCTATATCAATTCCTCATGGTTTTCTAGATCCTTGCTTGCCTTTATTCATTCTGCTTACTTCCAGTGGATAAAATTTTGACCATGGTCATGTGATGAACACAAAGGTGCACAGCTCATTACCAGGCAGATATCACTGCACATTAATCAGACATCTGCCTGGTAATGAGCTGTGCACCTGTATTCTTGACCATGGGCTGATTTTTATCCACTGGGAGTAAGCAGAATGTATGAAGGCAAGCAAAGATCTAGAAAACCATGAGGAATTGAAACAGAAAGTACACACATGGACAAAATTGTTGGTTCCCCTCGTTTAATAAAAGAAAAACCCACAATGGTCACAGAAATAACTTGAATCTGACAGAAATAATAATATATAAAAATTCTATGAAAAGAAACAAAATAAAGTCAGACATTGCTTTTCAACCATGCTTCAACAGAATTTTTAAAAAAAGAAAACTCATGAAACAGGCCTGGCTAGAAATGATGGTTCCCTTAACTTAATATTTTGTTGCACAACCTTTTGAGGCAATCACTGCAATCAAACGATTCTTGTAACTGTCAATGAGACTTCTGCACCTCTCAACAGGTATTTTGGCCCACTCCTCATGAGCAAAGTGCTCCAGTTGTCTCGGGTTTGAAGGGTGCCTTTTCCAGATGGCATGTTTCAGCTCCTTCCAAAGATGCTCAATAGGATTTAGGTCAGGGCCCATAGAAGGCCACTTCAGAAAAGTCCAATGTTTTCCTCTTTCTTGGGTGTTTTTAGCTGTGTGTTTTGGGTCATTATCCTGTTGCAAGACCCATGACCTGCGACTGAGACCAAGCTTTCTGACACTGGGCAGCACATTTCTCTCTAGAATCCCTTGATAGGCTTGAGATTTCATTGTACCCTTGCCAGATGCAGCAAAGCAGCCCCAGAACATAACAGAGCCTCCTCCATGTTTCACAGTAGGGACAGTGTTCTTTTCAAAATATGCTTCATTTTTCCGTCTGTGAACATAGAGCTGATGTGCCTTGCCAAAAATTTTGATTTTTGTCTCATCTGTCCATAGGACATTCTCCCAGAAGCTTTGTGGCTTGTCAACATGTAGTTTGGCAAATTCCAGTCTGGTTTTTTTAAGTTATTTCTGTGACCATTGTGGGTTTTTCTTTCATTAAACGAGGGGTACTAACAGTTTTGTCCACGTGTGTATATTGGAAAATTGTACAACTGTTCATTATACAAACAATAACATTTATTTCTCAATATTGGTCTGAAAGTGGCCAACCCCTTTAACTTGAATTTGGTTAAGGTCTTCAATTTTCATTAAACCAATTCAGTACAATATGTTAATATGCTTGCAAGACCCTTTAAAGATTGCAATTCACAAAACTAGTAAAGGATAATCTTATTAATACCATATTGCTTTCTTTTGATACAGTATCACAAAACAGCGTTATCTGGAAATGCTGTCTCCTGACACACATTTTTCCATTGTTCTAGTCTGACACAAATACCTGGATATATCCAGCCCAAAGGAGAGATAAGGAAGAACACATCTGTACTTGTATGTCCAGACTTTACTGACCTCAAATTCTTTGAAACCAAGATATCAAAAGCATTTAAAGGCTGCTATTTACCCTCCCCCACTGGGTGGTCAGTGGTCACAGCTAGACAGAGATTGTATAGCTAGCATATGACTTTTTGATAACTTGTCAAAAAAACGTGTTTTGTTTATCTAAACACACATATATGGACATGTCCAGCCAACAGGACAGGTAAGGGGGTCAACTCTGTATACTTGAATTTGAACTCTCCCAATCTCTCCTATATAATATATATAGTGTAAAACTACCAAAACAAAATGCCAAGATGTAATATTACAATAGATTTAAAGAGCAATAAGGTTAATTTTCAAGTTTTCTATCACTTTTTCTGTGCTCTAAAACAGCGGTCTCCAACCTTTTTTTTGCCAGAGCCCGGCAGGGGGGCGGGGTGGGCAGTCTAGGGGCGGGGCTTTGGTCATATGGGGCGGGGTTATACAGAAAACAGTGTTGTACATCGGGGCGTGCTGGCGGGACCTCGGTCTACAGTGTTGTAGACCAGGTCCCTGCCATTAGCTAATGACGGGGACCTGGTCTACAGCACTGTACACTGAGGTCCTGTCAGCACACCCTGGTGTACAGAGCTGTTTGGTGTACTATAGAGAGCGTAGAGGGGGGGAATCATGTTTAGTATAGAGCTACAGTGCTGGCAAAAAGTATTGGCACCCCTGCAATTCTGTCAGATAATACTCAATTTCTTCCAGAAAATGATTGCAATCACAAATGCTTTGGTAATAATATCTTCAATTATTTTGCTTGCAATGAAAAAACACAAAAGAGAATGAAAAAAAAGTCAAATCATTGATCATTTTACACAAAACTCCAAAAATGGGCTGGACAAAAGTATTGGGTCCCTCAGCCTAATACTTGGTAGTACAACCTTTGGACAAAATAACTGCGAACAACCGCTTCCGGTAACCATCAATGAGTTTCTTACAATGCTCTGCTGGAATTTTAGACCATTCTTCTTTGGCAAATTTCTCCAGGTCCCTGAGATTTGAAGGGTGCCTTCTCCAAACTGCCATTTTGAGATCTCGCCACAGGTGTTCTATGGGATTCAGGTCTGGACTCATTGCTGGCCACTTTAGAAGTCTCCAGTGCTTTCTCTCAAACCATTTTCTAGTGCTTTTTGAAGTGTGTTTTGGGTCATTGTCCTGCTGGAAGACCCATGACCTCTGAGGGAGACCCAGCTTTCTCACACTGGGCCCTACATTATGCTGCAAAATTTGTTGGTAGTCTTCAGACTTCATAATGCCATGCACACGGTCAACCAGTCCAGTGCCAGAGGCAGCAAAGCAACCCCAAAACATCAGGGAACCTCCGCCATGTTTGACTGTAGGGACCGTGTTCTTTTCTTTGAAGGCCTCTTTTTTTTTTCCTGTAAACTCTATGTTGATGCCTTTTCCCAAAAAGCTCTACTTTTGTCTCATCTGACCAGAGAACATTCTTCCAAAAAGTTTTTGGCTTTCTCAGCTAAGTTTTGGCAAACTCCAGCCTGGCTTTTTTATGTCTCTGGGTCAGAAGTGGGGTCTTCCTGGGTATCCTACCATAGAGTCCCTTTTCATTCAGACGCCGACGGATAGTACGGGTTGACACTGTTGTACCCTCGGACTGCAGGGCAGCTAGAACTTGTTTGGATGTTAGTCGAGGTTCTTTAGCCACCATCCGCACAATCTTTCGTTGAAATCTCTCGTCAATTTTTCTTTTCCGTCCACATCTAGGGAGGTTAGCCACAGTGTCATGGGCTTTAAACTTCTTGATGACACTGTGCACGGTAGACATAGGAACATTCAGGTCTTTGGAGATGGACTTGTAGCCTTGAGATTGCTCATGCTTCCTCACAATTTTGCTTCTCAAGTCCTCAGACAGTTCTTTGGTCTTCTTTCTTTTCTCCATGCTCAATGTGGTACACACAAGGACACAGAACAGAGGTTGAGTCAACTTTAATCCATTTCAACTGGCTGCAAGTGTGATTTAGTTATTGTCACCACCTGTTATGTGCCACAGGTAAGTAACAGGTGCTGTTAATTACACAAATTAGAGAAGCATCACATGATTTTTCAAAGGGTGCCAATACTTTTGTCCACCCCCTTTTTTATGTTTGGTGTGGAATTATATCCAATTTGGCTTTTTGACAATTCTTTTTGTGGTTTTCCATTGAAGACAAATTAAATGAAGATATTATTACCAAAGCATTTGTGATTGCAATCATTTTCTGGAAGAAATTGAGTATTATCTGACAGAATTGCAGGGGTGCCAATACTTTTGGCCAGCACTGTAGGAGCCACAACACTGTGGCCAGATTGCCGACCCGCGGACAGGCAAAAGACTCCCAACGGCCCCTGCTCTAAAATACTATTTGCTTTTGTAGCTTCTGCTTGACATTGACATTGTGTACTACGGCTTTCAGAAGTGTCCTAACTTACCCTTTCTTTTATCTGGACATGTCCAGATATGTGTGTCAGAATGCAAGAAGCCTCCACAGGCTTATATTGTTTGCATGCCACTAGTACAGACTTGATAAAGATCCCCATGCATGTTTTAAAACATTGCAAAGGATTGCAACATAATAAAAGTTTATAATTACAAAAATCCTCCAAGGAATGTAGTTTGTTCTGAGCTAAGCGTAGGTCTAATTTTTCTGTGCTACCTTAGACCACGGCAGCCGCATCACATTGACATCACAAAATTATTTGCTACATAGAGTACTGTACTGAGTACAACCAAATAACTTGAAAGTCTCTCTAAACTACTTGGAACTATATTGTTTTTTTTGCAGTTTTTTTTTTTTGTTACCCTGCACATGATGAACCTCTCCTTTTTTTTCCTTGTATTTGTGAAAATGTAATATGAAAATTAAAATGTAACTTACTGTATAAGTACTGCAAAAGGAAACAACTTGATTTGCAAATGACAAGACCCAAAATTTGTGTGCTCCTAAAGTTCAATATGTCATAGTCCTGAAGGGGTTAATGTACAGCATATTCGGTAATAATATAGCCGTGGCCTAGGTAATTTATATTTATGCTATGTTGCCAATTTACCAAGGTCTTACTGTAATATTTTTCAATAGAAGCTTTTGTAATACCATACGTAGACTGTACAAAATAAATCAAATAAATAGTACATATGAATTAGTGGAGATTTAATTATATCTTGTATGTTTTTGTTATAATACAGAAAATGTAAATTGGTGGTAACCTTGCTCATAAATCCATGTAATTCTCTTCAGCACAATTGTGTATATTGCATTGTACTATATGTTAAAGTCTCCTTGAATAAAGGCAATACTTTCTATTTTTTTGTTCTACAAATTCTCTTCAGGTAAAGGTGAATTTACCCTTCAAAAGTTATACTGAGTAGTGACAAAGAACAGGATGGACAATTTTTATCTCATTCATTAATTACATTATCTCCATATATAGAACATCAGATATTACTATGCCGCCTATAAATCACATTTTCTATTATTAAATTAAGTGCTTTCAAGGTAGCATATTCCTGCTATGGTTCCACCAATTTCTTAAAGGAGAACTTTTACAATTGTTTTGTGTATACAAAATAAAACATTGACATGAAAAGCTTTCACTAATTAAGTTACAGGCGATTTGTCAGAAGTGCCCTGCTCTGTTTTCTCTTTCTTAGTGTTTCCTTGCTTGATTTATATCAAGGTACCCTTGTATTAGAGAGAAATCACAATCTACAGATGTGTTCTCCCTTGCTGGCCTCTTTGCTGGTCATGTCCAGATGGCCACTTTAACCCCTTCCCGCACCATGACGTAACAGTACTTCATAGAGTGAGCTAGCTTCCTGCACCATGACGTACTATTACATCAAGGTAATAGCACCCGCTTAGTTGCTGAGCATGTGACATCCAGAGTATGTGTATAATACCCATGGCCGAAGCTGAGCTTCGATCACACGTGTTAACCCCTTAAATGCCATGATCAATTATGACTGTGGCATCTAAGCAGATGCTCTAGCAACCCCGTACCTGATGGACTCCCCAGCACCATCTCTGGGGAGGCTGTGATGCTTATTCAGTAGCCTGTCAGTGTATGTCATATGCATAAGCTGACGGCTGTTATACATTCCAATACTTTTGTACTGGAATGTATAATACTGAACTAGTGATCAGAAGATCGTTGGTTTAAGTCCCCTATTGGGACAAAAAAAATATGTTAAAAAAGTGAAAAAAAATAGTATTAAAAAATATTTTCCCCTTATAAAATATTTTAAAAAGTAAAACAATAAAAAAAATTAAAACAATGCACCTTTGGTATCTCCATGTTTGTAACTAACTGTAAAATAAAACTGAAACATTAGTTAACTCCCACAGGGGACATCGTTAAAAAAAAAAAGTATAAAAATAAGAAGTGATCTAAAAGTCATATTGTAACGTCTCTGCCTGTTCAGGCCTCTGCACCGCCCTCCGCTCGCGTGCTGCGGCCCAGGAGGGGTGTTCAGTTATTATTCCTCGCTTTAGGTTCTTCTTGTATTGTCTGAACATTGTCCTATTCCCTCACCTCTGTAATTGATTTTCCACCACACCCATCTCCTTCACTTTGGTTTCCCTCTGTTCTTCTAACAGTTAATCTTAGCCTTACTTGTGTGATTGACAGTATATCTGCCAATCAAGTCTGGGGCGGGTTTTGGACTTCCTATAAACAGGTCATCAGCCCACACAGGTTTGCTGGCTATTGTGACTTTGTCCTTGCTAGCTTTCTGCTTGCTCTGATTGTATCGTACTTACTGACTTCTGACCTTTGGTTTTTACATTTGACTATTCTCTTGGATTTTGATTCTGTACTGCATTGCTCGACTGTTACCGACCCCTTGGCTAGCTGACCTCCCTTTTGTTGTTATTTGTCCTGTCTGCGTTCTGTGGTATCATCTATATCAAGAAGGGTCTGTTGCCTAGGGCAAGTAGGCAGGAACAGGGGGGTTCAGCTTAGGACTCACTGTCTTGTCATGCCCCTTCCACCAGGGTTCACCAGCAGCTACTGGGGAATTGCTCTACTAGCAATTCTCTTGCACATATATAGCCATATTAGAAACCCCAAAATGGACAAGAAACCCAAAAATTGCCTAATCTATAGGACAAAACTGGCTGTGGCAGGAAGGGAATGTATAAACTGTGTGAGATTAAGATATACAGATTGAGAGTTTACGAGGGAAGACACCAGAAGTGCCCCCTAGAGTGATCCCCCCCCCCCAGTTATAGGAGAATAGGGAATTTGTGTACTCGACACAGCTTACATATTCACTTTTCACCATCCGCTGTACATTCACATTCACCTCAGGGACTCTCCAAAAGTGATATGGCATACAAAAACTAAACAATCAAAAGAGGAAAAGTAAGAAAGGATATATGTTTTAAAATACCCTTAGATTGACAAGAAACTGAAGACTTCAGAGGAATATTACTATTTATCATTATCTTCCATAGGCATTCCAATGTATTACAACATGTGCATATAAAAAACTTTGTTATGCTCCAGCCATGCAATTCTCGGTTCAACAATAAGGATTCAATGGGAGCCATCTCAGGTCATTGAAGTTGCTATCACTATTGAGAGGTTGAAATGAAGGGTGATCACACAAGTACAATTTCTACACTGATAATAAAGAGCTTAACTACACATCAAAAAATACTACTAATAAACATTAAATAACAATTCTTAATTTTTTAAAAATATCTTTACAAAGTAGTCTCTTAACCCCTTCCCACTCAGTGCAGTACAATTACTTCACACTAAGCCTATAGTTAATGCTCAGTGCCATAATAGTGCAGCACTGTCATGTTGCAGGCACAGGAGCTGTGCCTTCTACACTTTTGCGTCCTGGTTACATTAAACAGCCAGGACTAGCTGTCAAAGTCAGAAAGTACTCAGACTCCAGTGACTTAACCCCTCAGATGGATGATCAATAGCAATTATGGCACCTGGGTGGAAAAAGGGAGAGATCCCCCCTTTTAGCCCCTTGGATTCCCCAAGAAGATCATAGGGTCCAAATGGGTTGTCATGGCAGCCAGGAGGCCAATCAACAGCCTCCTGGCTGCCTTTCCCTATTGTACATAGGGAATCTATGGGCAATGTACTGCAATACAGAAATATTGAAATGCATTGTACTGGAGATCAAGAGAACAATAAAAAAAAAAATTTCAAAAAATATAACAAATAAATAACAAAATGTTGAAAAAAACACTCTAGAAATGAAAATAAATAAATAATGTAAACAAATAAAATTGCATACATATTAGGTATCCACATGTGTAGTGAATGCCATAAAAAAAGCAAGGCGCAAATTAATGTGTTTTGGTCACCTCAGCTCCCACATACAGTGCCTTGCAAAAGTATTCAGCCCCCTTGAACTTTTCAACCTTTTGCCACATTTCAGGCTTCAAACATAAAGATATAAAATTTAAATTTTTTGGTGAAGAATCAACAACAAGTGGGACACAATTGTGAAGTGGAACGAAATTTATTGGTTATTTTAAACTTTTGTAAAAAATAAAAAACTGAAAAGTGGGGCGTGAAATATTATTCGGCCCCCTTAAGTTAATACTTTGTAGCGCCACCTTTTGCTGCGATTACAGCTGCAAGTCGCTTGGGGTATGTCTCTATCAGTTTTGCACATGGAGAGACTGAAATTCTTGCCCATTCTTCATTGGAAAACAGCTCGAGCTCAGTGAGGTTGGATGGAGAGCGTTTGTGAACAGCAGTTTTCAGCTCTTTCCACAGATTCTCGATTGGATTCAGGTCTGGACTTTGACTTGGCCATTCTAACACCTGGATACATTTATTTGTGAACCATTCCATTGTAGATTTTGCATTATGTTTGGGATCATTGTCTTGGAAGATAAATCAGGTCTTTTGCAGACTCCAACAGGTTTTCTTCCAGAATGGTCCTGTATTTGGCTCCATCCATCTTCCCATCAATTTTAACCATCTTTCCTGTCCCTGCTGAAGAAAAGCAGGCCCAAACCATGATGCTGCCACCACCATGTTTGACAGTGGGGATGGTGCATTCAGGGTGATGAGCTGTGTTGCTTTTACGCCAAACATATCGTTTTGCATTGTGGCCAAAAAGTTCGTTTTTGGTTTCATCTGACCAGAGCACCTTCTTCCACATGTTTGGTGTGTCTCCCAGGTGGCTTGTGGCAAACTTTAAACAAGACTTTTTATGGATATCTTTGAAAAATGGCTTTCTTCTTGTCACTCTTCCATAAAGGCCAGATTTGTGCAGT
Source organism: Leptodactylus fallax (assembly GCA_947044405.1). Classification (NCBI taxonomy): domain Eukaryota; kingdom Metazoa; phylum Chordata; class Amphibia; order Anura; family Leptodactylidae; genus Leptodactylus; species Leptodactylus fallax. The sequence continues at coordinate 1,123,158 of CAMRHE010000186.1, read as the reverse complement.
GTACGACTGATTGTTGTCCTATGGACAGACTCTCCCACTTCAGCTGTAGATCTCTGCAGTTCATCCAGAGTGATCATGGGCCTCTTGGCTGCATCTCTGATCAGTCTTCTCCTTGTTTGAGATGAAAGTTTAGAGGGACAGCCGGGTCTTGGTAGATTTGCAGTGGTCTCATACTCCTTCCATTTCAATATGATCGCTTGCACAGTGCTCCTTGGGATGTTTAAAGTTTAGGAAATCTTTTTGTATCCAAATCCGGATTTAAACTTCTCCACAACAGTATCACGGACCTTCCTGGGGTGTTCCTTGGTCTTCATGATGCTTTCTGTGCTTTAAACAGAACCCTGAGACTATCACAGAGCAGGTGCATTTATACGGAGACTTGATTACACACAGGTGGATTATATTTATCATCATCAGTCATTTAGGACAACACTGGATCATTCAGAGATCCACACTGAACTTCTGGAGTGAGTTTGCTACACTGAAAGTAAAGGGGCCGAATAATATTGTACGCCCCACTTTTCAGTTTTTTATTTTTTACAAAAGTTTAAAATAACCAATAAATTTCGTTCCACTTCACAATTGTGTCCCACTTGTTGATTCTTTACCAAAAAATTAAAATTTTATATCTTTATGTTTGAAGCCTGAAATGTGGCTAAAGGTTGAAAAGTTCAAGGGTGCCGAATACTTTCGCGAGGCACTGTAAATAGCAATGAAAAGTGATCAAAACGTTATACGTACCAAAAAATGGTACCAATAAAAATTAGAACTTTCCCCACAAAAAAAAAAGCCCTCACATAGCTCTGTTAACAAAACAGAAAAAAAAATTAAAGATGTCAGGATAAAGTGCCCCCATGTATTGAAAAATGATGTTTTATTTAGTAAAAGTGAAAAACATTAATAAATGTTAATCAAAACATTATATGTACCCTAACATGGTGACAACAGAGTACAACTCTTCACAGAAACAATAAGCCCTCAAATGGCTATGTTGACCGAAAAATAAAGAAGTGATGAATTTTGTAAGGACTCGATAGGAAAATATTAAAAGAAAAATCACCAAGCATTAATATCTAAACTACCCTGTGTCATTGAAGGGTTAACTGTTTACCCAATAGAAATCTAACTAACTTGAATGGTTGGAAATTTACACTTTTGGAATATGAGACGCAAAGTGTGCATGATAAATGTTACCCACCTGCCCAATATGTTTTCAGCAGGATCAGCCAAGCTCAGCCATTGTGGAACCTCCCAATTACACATTACATTTAGTTAGACAAGTTCAAATCAGCCTCTCAAGGTCAAAGTCATTTTATTAAGTGTGACAGATTGTGTGAATGAGTTTGTTCCCCATTGTGTTCAAAAGTTTAATAAATAAATTAAATTAGTATATGATGGGAACACTAAGTACTGTCTGGAAGTAAATGTGTAATGCATAAAATAAGATAAAAAAAATATGAAGGATTAAATGTTCATTTTGCCATATTTTAACCTTATCCATGAATGTCATAATGGACCTTTACCTTGTGAGCTGAAGATCTATCACAAATGTATTTTTTCCCATTATCACTTTGCTTTATATAACTTTTATACAGTGGGGAAAAAAAGTATTTAGTCAGCCACCAATTGTGCAAGTTCTCCCACTTAAAAAAATGAGAGAGGCCTGTAATTGACATCATAGGTAGACCTCAACTATGAGAGACAAAATGAGAAAACAAATCCAGAAAATCACATTGTCTGATTTTTTAAGAATTTATTTGCAAATTATGGTGGAAAATAAGTATTTGGTCACCTACAAACAAGCAAGATTTCTGGCTTTCACAGACCTGTAACTTCTTCTTTAAGAGGCTCCTCTGTCCTCCACTCATTACCTGTAGTAATGGCACCTGTTTGATATTGTTATCAGTATAAAAGACACCTGTCCACAACCTCAAACAGTCACATTCCAAACTCCACTATGGTGAAGACCAAAGAGCTGTGGAAGGACACCAGAAACAAAATTGTAGACATGCACCAGGCTGGGAAGACTGAATCTGCAAAAGGCAAGCAGCTTGGTGTGAAGAAATCAACTGTGGGAGCAATAATTAGAAAATGGAAGACATACAAGACCACTGATAATCTCCCTCGATCAGGGGCTCCACGCAAGATCTCACCCTGTGGGGTCAAAATGATCACAAGAACGGTGAGCAAAAATCCCAGAACCACAAAGGGGGGACCTAGTGAATGACCTGCTGAAAGCTGGGACTAACGTAACAAAGGCTACTGTCAGTAACACACTACGCCGCCAGGGACTCAGATCCTGCAGTGCCAGACGTGTAGTCCTGCTTAAGCCAGTACATATCGTGGTGTTTGGAGGAGAGTGAATGCTGAGTTGCATCCAAAGAACACCATACCTACTGTGAGGCATGGAGGTGGCAACATCATGCTTTGAGGCTGTTTCTCTGCAAAGGGCCCAGGACGACTGATCTGAGTACATGAAAGAATGAATGGGGCCATGTATCGGGAGATTTTGAGTGCAAACCTCCATCCATCAGCAATGGTGTTAAAGATGAAACGTGGCTGGGTCTTTCAGCACAACAATGATCCCAAGCACACCGCCAAGACAACGAAGGAGTGGCTTCGTAAGAAGCATTTCAAGATCCTGCAGTGGCCTAGCCAGTCTCCAGATGTCAACCCCATAGAAAACCTTTGGAGGGAGTTGAAAGTCCGTGTTCCCCAGCGACAGCCCCAAAACATCACTGCTCTAGAGGAGATCTGCATGGAGGAATGGGCCAATACACCAGCAACAGTGTGTGCCAACCTTGTGAAGACTTACAGAAAACGTTTGCCTCTGTCATTGCCAACAAAGGATATATAACAAAGTATTGAGATTAACTTTTGTTATTGACCAAATACTTATTTTCCACCATAATTTGCAAATAAATTCTTAAAAAATCAGACAGTGTGATTTTCTGGATTTGTTTTCTCATTTTGTCTCTCATAAGTTGAGGTCTACCTATGATGTCAATTACAGGCCGACCTCATCTTTTTAAGAGGGAGAACTTGCACAATTGGTGGCTGACTAAATACTTTTTTTTCCCCATTGTACTTTTTAGTTACAACTTTTTTTAATCTAGCATCCACTGGATCGGATAAGTGCCTGTCAAAGAAAAGTCACTGATAAAGGTAAAGAACCTCCAAGAAAACAGCACAAAGTAATATATTAAATGGAACTGCTAATATAGCATAATATACCACACATTCCGTGAGTTCAACAAATTCAAATCAAACTCTGGAGGTCAAAATAATTTTATTGTGACAGATAGCTAGTCTGAATGAGTTTGTTGTTCATTGTGTTCAAGAGTTTGATAAATAAACTAAATTGGTTTATGATGGGAACATTAAGTACTACCTGAAAGTAGATATTCAATACATACAATAAATTCAGAAAAAATATGAATGACTATATGTTCCAATTTACTGACTTTTACTGAATTGTAACCTTATCTGTGCATGTTATGATGTAAGCTAAACCTTTGTCAAGTGAAGGTCTTTCACAAATGTAAAGTTTCCCATTTTCACTTTGTTTTATATAATTTTTTTTACTTTTACTTACAGCATTTTTTTAATCTAGCATCCATTTCAGCAGATATGGGCCTTTAAAAAAAAAAAAAAAACTAGTAATGGTAAACCTCCAAGACAACATTTCAAAATAATATACTATATCTAACTGCTAATATACCATAACTCTTTTTAATTAGAATTTACTAATTATTTATCTCAGATTAGTCTCCTGTCTCTGATCTTGTAAGATTTAACATAATATTGCTGGAAACAGTCTCAGGCTATCTGTATTATTGAATATCTGCCTACATTAATATCAGGACAGGAAAGGCTTTTGTTAGAGTATAGCAGTTGGATAACACAGCTGGGTACTATGGTTTACTAGTTCACTCTGGAATTCCCAATTATAGGCTAGGTATTTCAGCCAAAGGACACTCCAAAGACACAGACACACTGTTCTGGGTGGAATTTAATGTAAGGGGGTTGCAGATAGCTTCTGCAGGGCCACATTCTATGTTCTCCGGGCCATGTGCATTTAGGAGTGGAAGCAGGAGTTCTTTATCACTTTTAGTGTTCTTTCATATTTCTTTTACATGTGTGGCAGAAGCACATTAGATCTCTGTGGCCGACTCCTTGAAATATTTTAGTGTGAATAGGTATTTGGAGTCTAAGGGGCAAAGCTTTCTTATAATAATAATAATATGTAAATATGAGAAAATGTTACGTGAGATTTATGTAATTCTGATAATGTTGCTCTATTACTGTTTATTGATAACAAAACAAGCTTCTTCAAGGCCACCATGTTTTTCTTTTTTGACTCGTGATCTGAACAAACTACATCCTAATGATCAAAGCGGTTTATGATCTGTCCGTGATGAACTCACGATTTTACTATCATTTTAAGCCTACCTGGTAGACATTTTTCCTGTCAGCGACTCAATCGGAAATTTTACCTACTCTCTGTTAGGAATGGCAGTGTTCAGCACTGCTCACTGCTGTTACCTTAAGGTTGCCATGCCAACACATGAAGCTTTCTGCATCTGTCAGATCTCTGTTACACTGAACCAATCAGCAGTTGAAAAGGAATGTTTAAGATCTATTCTCAATGCCCCATTTGCCTGCTATTAGTTAATTCATACTATTTAGGCTCTTGAGAGCTGAGCATACCTGCTTGTTTTGCTGTTATACTGACCTTGGCTTGTTTTCTGGATATTCCCTAGTCTTCAGATTTTGGCATTGACTGCGGACTGTCAGATTCACCTTGGCCTGGATAAGTTTACTCTTTTATATCTGCCGTCCTGTTTTGATCTGTCTAGTGTATATTGCTGTGGGTTTCGGTTTGATTTCAGATTGCAGAGCATCTATTACTTGCACTAAGTTTCAGGGGCAATAACCTAGGTCGAAATCCAGCATAAGTCCATCTGGTTTTACAGCAGGCTCTGGTAAAGACGTTTGGGTAGCCTTAGTCATATCTCCCATTGCTGTGCAAGATTTAGGTAGCTTGTTTTACTGCTCTTTGGCATCTGCCAATTCTTAACACTTTCATTGCTAGCCAACAAGACTGCTGTTCAATAGGAAATGCACTGATGCACTTTTGTTTAACTAGACAATGATATCACATCTGGCTGTATCCTACCCTCTACTAATTGTATAGCCGATATCATCTTGGGCAGCACACTTGTGCCTTTCTAGTGTCTATACGTCTTTTCACTATGTGTGAACCTCACATGTATCTTTACTTGCTCAGATTTTGAGATTGTGGTATCACAGTACTTATTAAACAAACATCATAAAGCATAGGAAACAACAGCACACAGAATCACTTGTAAAGATATGTGTAAAATACCAGCAACTTATCCTCCTTAGACCAATGAATTGGATTAAAGGGGTTTTCCGGGCAAAAAAAGTTTTTTTTAAAAAAATGTCTGTTAGTGCTATTAATGGGTTAATAAATGCACCCATATACCTTTATCCATGTTTTGAGTGATTTCTAGGTGTCTCTGGGAGCTCCTGGTATCTCCTGCATTTGTTTACATGCTTCAGCTTCCTGCTATGTAACTTCCACACTAACCCCTCTTACCTTACTCCCCCCTTCCTCCCTCCCCCCTCCTTCTTCTCTCCCTTCCTCCCATACACCCCCCTCTCTGTCTCTCTAGCTATCCCGCCCTTCCTTACCTACTCAGCCAAACCCCCGACCCCATTATATACTTACCTTCCTACGAGACGACTCCTCCTTCTTTACTGATTCTGCAGGCGCGCACTTTTCTCCAGCGCTGCTCTGTTCTCTGCAGCAATGATCCACCTCTACTGTGCAGTAGAGGTGGATTATCAGCAGCAGTGCGCAGAGCAGCACTTGGAGAAGAGGGCACACTTGTAGAATCAGTAAAGAAGGAAAAAGCATGGAGGGTAAGTATAATGAGGTGGATGGGGGGATAATCAGAAAATGTGGTTAAATATACATTTTTGATTAATTATGTTATTTAGAAAATAGGAGGGGGAAGGGTATTTAGATTAGTGTAGGGATTTCCAGTTATCCTGGGCAACCACTTTAAATGAACTAAGCCAGTCAGGCCACTTTAAATTCCAGTCATCCTTACAGTTTCCTTTCCTAAACTTTTCTGTTATCATTTTAACTTGTTCTAAATCATGTTTAACTTGCAAGAGGCTAATGTGGTTTACAACATGTAGGGTACACTAAGTGATACAACACCTCAGAAAGGCGGTCAAATAATCTAAAACTATTGTATGTTGGTTAGTTACAAATACTAATTGTCCCACTGAGGTGGAGGATATGTTTAAAGCATCAAATTCATAGTATGTGATATTGTCAAACAGGTCAGTTAGTTTCTCTATATTATGTGCAGTTTTAAATGACAGTCCAAATTTCTTCTGCCATGGGACATTCATCAGAGACTTAGTCTTTTTTATTGGTGTGGATTTCTACCAAAACAATATGTGTTTCGGAATGTAACTATTTGGAAGCTAATCTTTCTTCCATACCCAAGTTGCTGACTGAAGTCACACCAATTCCCAGTGAAGCCACACCCTGTTTCATGCAAGTTGGTGAAGTATCTAAAACACTTGATAAATGTGGTGCAAGGCATGCTAGACGGTTTTTTCCTCAAATTACACCATAATTCTGTCAAATTTTGCTTAGTAAATCTCTGACATTGTCTGGCTCTTCCTTTAACACATCATTAAGATTTGCTCCCAATGTGAACAAAGCTACAAGTCACTAAAATGCTGGGCCACATGATCCTGGTTATGGATTGAAGATCATTTGGCAGTGGCTAGTATGTATCCAAATTTTTTATCTTCAAGCTTTATTGAGGTTGTTGACTTTTATCAGTTGTACTTGGTAAGGACTAGAAAAGCAGTGCTCTAAGCTTCCCTCATGTGTCTTCTTAAGAACAGTGAATCCTGGACGGCATAATGTCTGAAAAGATTCTGAGAACGCAAGAGTCCACAGATGAAGGTAAGGTAAGAAAGAAAGTAAGAGAACCGGATGCTCAGGGGAATGAGATGAGGGGGAGCAGCAATGTTTTTATTTTGTCTTCACCTCCCCTGGGCTCCTTCCTATTATACCATGGGGTCTGTAGAGACCCCAGAATAAGATAATAGCACTTTCATTTCAGTCAGATACTTGCAGGTGAATCTCGCAAATATTTGGAAAATGAATCTCGCAACATTCACCCATAACTAATCAGAACTAGATCAGTGGCTTTGCCTTTGAAGGCTGCAGTCACTGCTAGGACACAGGAGGATGCACATCTTATGATGGGGTCTAGGTGTGCTGAGTCGTACATCAGAGGTCTTGGTGTTTACCACCATATGTTTATGTGAGAATACTCTGATCTGAAACTTCATGGCAGAACAGTGTGAAAAACAGCAAAACAATTGGGGAGACCTAGTGCTGGTGTGAAAACAATAGACTGTTTTGGAGCATAGAAACAGTCCATTTCCTAAAGTGAAGGTAGAAGAGGGATTTGAAAGGGCATCATACAGAAGCTACTGAAGAGGTGAGATTGATGGTATCCACTCTCTACAACACCCATCTAACTCTAAATGTATGTAACATTTGGAAGCAGTACTTGTTCAATTCCATCAAAGCATTGCATTCACCACTTACCCTAATTTTATCTACAAAGTACACAAAACTTGCTATGCATATATCACATGCTATGTGCATTCATAACTTTTGAGTACAAGCCATGTACAAAGAGCAAAAGGAGTGGACACAGATAACCAAATGTCAAATAACAAATAAATATGGCCAAGGTATAGTCACAACCCCAGTAAAGGTACTTCTCAGTGTAGAGAACAAACCTAGTGGCAGTGAGCCAAATCACTAGTGTGGAGAATTACTCACTTGTTCAGTGTCTGTGGTATAAGTTCCTTGGTAGTGCCGGAGGCCTCACTTCCGGAACACAGCTGCACATAGAGTACCTGAAGCCTTGGGGGGGAGGGTGCAATCTTGGTCCAAAGTAGGGATACTAGAGTGTTGTTACCTCTGATTGGAGGAACTCTCTACAACTAGTTCTAATGTGAATGAATAGCATTACATGTCTTCAAGCACTAATCTGAGCGGAAGCTACAATCTACAATTAGTATGAAGCAATAAACAAATATAAGGTATTAAAGACAAAGGCTACCAAGTGATATCAGATATTTAGGTCTCAAAACATATAGCCATTAGTTGAAAGCAGCAATAATAAAGAAAATGATCAATCATGACAAAAAGGAGACTGGCTCCTAGGGGGGCTGTGATTTTTAATAGAAAAATCCACTAAGCCTCCTTTTGTAATCCTGAATGGTCCCAATTACCCTTACGTTCATGTGGTTGGACAAGGTTAATGTCCATGAAACGGACAGATGTGGGGTTGCCTCCATATGATTGGTGGATGTGCCTTGCAAGTGGGATGTCTCAATTATGCTGAATATCCCCTAGATGCATACAGTTCTCAAAATATGCCCGGGGCACGCCCTTGCCCTAGATCTGGCTGGTAGATCTAGTCCTGTGCCTGGACCTCAAGCTCCTTAATCGTGGTAAGAACGGTAAGAACCCAGTTTGATTTCTGTTCCTTATAACTGGTTATTTAAGGGCTGTTTTGTGTAAATTACTATTTGTATGATACTTTGAGCTTGCTCTTTATACTTGTAATTTAAGATTGTTTCTGTTTAGAATTATTATTAAGATTTTAACGATAATAAAGGTTGTGTTCTAGTTTGTTCACCCTTTGGATTGCGACCAAGTGATAGTTGCTGAATTAGATAACTGTTAAAGCAGCTTTTTGTACTTTTAATTTTTGCCAGATTTGCAGGCAAAAAGTAAGCTCTGGTCCTTCAAACCCAAATGTAGGAAGCTTAGAAATGTAAACCATGTAAACCCTCATACTAACAATTACAATACTTGCCCAGTCATCCACAGGTCAGCAGTGACCTTGTGACATCAGACGCATGCTGAAAGAGGCCTGAAGAGGATGCAGGGGACCACTGGACACTCAGGAGAGGTGAGTATAACTGTTTGTTGTTTTCACTCATCTCCTATTTGATTATTCCAATATGTAGCTGCCAATTAAAAATATGCCGCCCCTCAGTTTATACCAGGAGACACCCCTTGAGATTGTCGACTCAGGTGGCCTCATGGCAGGTGTGGTCCTTATTATAGATTACAGTTATGATTGTAACATGTCTGGTTATATGAATATAACTTTTTATTCATATTATTTTTCTTTATTTATTATCACCTAAACTGTATGTGAATGTATTCATTCAATGATGCTGTATTGATTTCACCAGACCTAATTGATCTCCACTTTAGTTAACTATTACAATTTCTCATGAAAACAATTCAACACAATAACATGACATGACATGTTACCAAAAGTCCTGAAAGGCTGCACACAAAGACACAAATAATATAGTTAGAATATGTGTTTGTATCTACTTATCAGATCATGTTGCTTTTAGAAAAGGAGCCTAACTTATATATTTGGACATGCCAGTCAAAAGGGTGCAGTGTTGGGTTTACAAACTCTGTTTGAGAAATGTCAGCTAGCACAATAATTGGATTACAAGCCAAATTAAAATTCTCTATGAAGCTTTGTGGCCTATAGGTGAGCATTAACTTCAATAATGTTCAACTTCTTTTAGCTATTGTGCTCAGTAATGGCAATTCCTGCTTATAAACAGTTAACTTCCTCAGTAATTCCCTCAGATTACAATGCTGAAGCCCAATTGTATATTACTTATCCAGCTGCTTCAACTTTAACTTTTTCAATAAACATTGTTGAATATAGCCAATAACTGGTTCCTACTGTCATAGATGGTTGACAAGACAATGTTTTATTCCCTTATTTTTCTTTATCTAACCATGGTTTATTTGGCTGAGCACTAAATGTGCGCATACTTTGTACTTAGAGATAAGCTAACCGCTTCATTGTGAATTAGGTTTGTCATACATTTTTGAAAATGTTCTGATTCAAGCGTTTTGCGGTTCAGTCCATACAAACTAACTACATGGCCACTATCTAAAAGGCATGGAATAAGTGATCCTATGAACTGATAGACAAGACGGGCTTAACTGTAATGCTTTGAAAGTAGCCTTCATTACAGGGGACAGCCAATCATGAGGGACTATAGGTTAAAGGTGACTTGTAGGCAGTGTAAAAAGTTGAGGAAAGATTAGAGACATTGTGAGGAAAGATTAGAGAGAATGGGGCAGATTTACTAATAGTGTCTAAGTTTTAGACAGTGCAACTTTAGACTAGACAGTCTTAAACTGCTCTACATTTATCTAATTTATCTAATGCTGTTTGATAAATCTGGCGTATTGTTAAACTGTCTAGTCTAACATTATACCACATTTTAGTTAGATTAAAAGTTTTTCGTGCATTTTTCACAATTTATACTGTAGCCTTTTTATGTGAGACCACACCCATTTTCCATAAGGCCACTCCCACTTTCACACAAGTTGAAAAAGTGTCTAGAAAGTGCCCAAAACAGTAGATAAATGTTAAGCACAGCATGATAGACAGGTTTTTGATGCAAATTAGAATTCTGGTGTATTTTGCTTAGCCCCTTCCTGACATCTGCCATAATAGTATGGCGGATGTTGGGTATTTAAATATGGCGGCCACTCAGGAGCTGAATGGCCACCATAGCCACCAGGTCTCTGCTGTATTATATTGCTGAGATCCTACGCTAATGCCTGCGATCAGTGCCCATACCAATCACAGGCATTAACCCCCCAGCATCTCAGTCAGCCGCTATTTTGCTGGCAGCCGGAGAGAGATCTGGAGCCGGTGTCCTGTTGGCATGACAGCCGGGAGCATATTGAAGGCTCCCAAGCTTGTCTGCCATACAATTGGCTGCTTTATGCCAATATTTTGCAATGCATTAGCTTTGTAATGCATTGCATTAGTGATCAGACCATTAGGGGGTCTAATAAGTGCAATAAAAAAAATAAAAAAAAGGAAAAAAAAAAAAATGTAAGAAAAATAAATATAAAAAATTAAAATCACCCCCTTTCCCTAGAACACATATAAAAGTACTTAAAACTGTGAAACACATACACATTAGATATCCCTGTGTATGAAAAGACCAGGTGTACAAACCTATAAAAATATTTTTCCTGTACAGGGAAGAACTGTAGCGGGAAAAAAAAAAAAAAGTGCCAAACCGCTGTTTTTTCACTGTTTTGCATTTGATAAAAATTTTAATAAACAGTGATCAAAGCAATAGACATTCCCCAAAATAGAATAACTAAAAAGTACACCTGCCCCCCCCCCCAAAAAAAAAAAATACTGCCTATGCATCCCTGGACACAGAAATATAAAAAAGTTATGGGTGTCAGAATATGGCGACTTTTAGGAAATTGTTTTTTTTTTTTTGCAAAGTTTTAGATTTTTGTTAAGGGGTTAAAATGTAAATAAAACTATATTATTATAAATTGGTATCACTGGAATCGTACCAAACATGGAATACAGGTGACATCTTATTTTGGCTGCACAGTGAACGCCATAAAAACAAAGCCTGTAAGAAAGTTGTATAAATGAACTTTTTCTCTAATTCCCCCCAATTCAGAAATTTTTTCCAGCTTCCCAGTACATTGTACAAAATAATAAATGGTAGCATCATGAAGAACAATATGCCCTGAAAACATTAAGCCCTAATATGGCTCTGTGAACGTAAAAATAAAACCTTTATGCGGTTTGGATGGCGGGGAGTCAAAAATAAATATTATTTATATTTATATTATATATTTATATTATTTCCTATCTCATAGAGTCTCAGACAGAATGGGATAGGGAATAATATAAAGATAATACAGTGTGGGTGTTCTGGGGATTAAAGTACTTATAGCTGGAGAAGAAGAAGAAGCCTAAGTGAACGTATCTGTCTCCTCACAGCACTGTTAGAGCAGCCAGTAGTGCATTTCAGGGTCAGACCTTGTATATTGTTAGTAATGTGTAAAGCAACTACATCAACAATCATTCATGAATTCTCCCACCTGTACTATGTGATACAGAACCGCACTGTGCAATAGCTTCCTGAATAAAAAAAAATAAAATCTCAGTCAAATAAACTCAATCTGTACTGTGTGTCCAAGAAGAGCAAGAGCAAAACATTTAGTCAGGCCATATGCACTCTTTGTATATGTTTCTAGTGTAATTCTGCCTTTTTTTTTTTTTTTTTTGCTTGTTGAGAAACCAAGTGATATAATATACACCACACTTTTTTTCCCTGTCATGCCCTATTTTTTCATTGGCAAACATTATTTACAGAAAAGTTACAAAAGCACATAGGTATGGTGGTTATACACTAGCTGCAGTAACACTAGCACAGTTAGTGTTCCTGCCTTATTATTGAGTTTTGCTGTATAGCACTGGATCATTAAAATTTGGCTTGTTATTTTCTTTGGCAAACAACATAAAACTGTCCAAATAAAAAATGTCTGGAAAAAGTAAGGGTAATGTAAGAAAGGGAAACATCGATGCTAGTTGTGTTGGCAGTGGCAGTCACAGATATGTTTTACTTTATCATGATGGCTCTATACAGACAACTCCCACATGGTAATGATTCTTTACATTGTCACAAGACAAATTTGTCACAGTGTGCCAGATTTTCAGGCAGAAAGTAAACTCTGGTAATCCAAATACAAAAGCAGGAATTTCAACATTCTGTTAGTTAATGCATTACAAAGTGTCAGGTGTGGGCAAGGCAAGCAATGTGAGGGAGACCATTTTTTCCCTATGGTCTTTCTTATAGCCAGGTTATGACCTGCACTGCAGTTGCAAACATGCAGCCAATGTCATTAAGAACTATCTTCAGTGTAAAGAAGAACAAGGAGTCTGGGAAGTGATGATATGGCCACTCAACATCCTCAAGTCTATCTGGGATTACATGAAGAGGCAGAAACATTTCAGCAAGTCCACATCCACAGAAAATCTGTGGTTACTTCTCCAAGATCTTTGAAGCATCCTCCCTGCTGAGTTCCTTTTAAAGCATGTGCAAATGTACCTAAAAGAATTGATGCTGTTTTGAAGGCAAAGGAAGATTATTATTGATTTGATTTAGATCTCTCTTTTGTTCATTATCTTCATTTTGATTAACGACAAAAATAAACTATTAACACTTTAATTTTTGAAAGCATCCTTACTTTTTACACACCTGCCTAAAACTTTTTGCACATTGCTGTATCTCTCAATTAAGTTATTGCAAATCTATCTATTCTCTTCTCCTCTCTATGAAGCACAGTCACTAACCCTAATCTAATATCTGTATTCTGTGCTTTACTTTCTCTAAGTCCCTGATATCCTCTCCCCCATACCTGTATCCACGCAAAGTTGTGTCATTTCCTTGTTGGCCTATTTTGTAGTGGCTATAACTCATTCACTCAGTCGTCATTGACTTACACCTGTAGTCCCTAATGATTACCTGTGCTAGAGAGAGGGCTGCCTGTAATGTATTATGGCCCATTGAGGCCATCGTGGCCCATCGAGCCACTGTCCAAAGCTATGTGATATCTTCTTTTATTCTTTTCATCGAAATTCAAAACTTTTGGGAATTTCATAACAATTTTGATTAATGCAGAGATGATTTGCTCATCTATATCATCTGAAGAGTAGCCACTGCACTGGTTTATAACAGTGTGATGAGGTTTCATCATCATTTGTTTTTACTGTATATCCCTGTACTGTGACGTCACAGTCCATGGACATATCATTGTGGGGCCTCCGGTGGCAGCTCCACTATGACATATTATCCCTCCACTGTGCCACCAATGTTTATTTAGGGTAGTCAAAGTAGAAAGGGCAGGAGAGGAATATAATAAGCAGAGGCACAGGGGAGGTTCGGAAAAATAATAAACAGTCATACTAACCTTCCCTTCATCTCTCTTGGGCTCCCCTGCGGTATCCAGTTGTCCATCGTAAGCATCTTCAGTCATCTTCCAGTCTCCTGAGGTCATATGGACTCAGAAGTCTCGTTTGGCATACCGATGTCATGACACTTGACATCCTGGTGCTTTAACACAAGCATCATCACACCAGCTGTTGACCTCACCCAGGAGGTTGGAAGAGGCTAGAAGAAGACTGGAGACACCTGTGCCATGAGAGAGCCCAGAAGATATGACAATTCTAGAAGGTGGTACAACTGTTTATTATTTTACCATAGCTCCCTGAGCCTCCAATTATTATCTGGAGTCTGAAGATACCCCAGAGTATAATAATAGCATTTCTGATTCAAAACAAAACTGGCAGACAAACCTGGCAAATAATCATAAATCTCACAAAGTACTACCATCTCTAGTTACAGAAGTATGTACCATGCATCTTAGACTCCATGTTCATTGTTCAGAGCTAGTATAAAGGGTTTTTGATTTTCTAGAAGGCCCAGCAAAAGAACCCCAAGACCATTGTAGACTGCTGATTGGCTAATAGCTCCTTTCACTACGCCAGACCATTGGGGAACATCACCATTAACCCTATTACCATGCTAGATTAGTAAAAAAAAAAAAGTCATGATTGATGTCCCCATTATGCTAGATTACCAGATGTTACTTTTTTTATCCTTAAAACAGCCTATATTATGTAACCATGTATAGTTGGGAATTATATTGCAGTATCAAGCAATATCTAAATGACAGTATTATGTGGGTTCTTTCAGTGAGTATGATTTAAACACTGAATTCTGTTTGGGCACATTATGGTGGCATTATGTTGGCTATATTTGGTTGAATTATTTTGGCTGTATGGCAATTATAATGGTATTGTGTGGCCTGAAATTACAGAAAAATCTGCAAACAAATAGTATGGCCCCATCCTTATTAAATAAATTCAGTGACTTGAAAGAGTATATCTGCCCTTTATTTCTTACATCAACAATTACAAAATCATGTCATCTTTTCCTCAACTAAATCACAATATATCAGTGCTAAAGCACGCATGTATGACCCAGTTATTTCTCTTCAATAGTGTCATGCAATACTAATTGGTGTACCATTAAAATACAGACACTCATCATCAAAGCTCTACACAGTGCTACATCTTGCTAGCATTTATCTTTTCTTTCATTTTTGTCTACTAA
Organism: Leptodactylus fallax; assembly: GCA_947044405.1. NCBI lineage: Eukaryota > Metazoa > Chordata > Amphibia > Anura > Leptodactylidae > Leptodactylus > Leptodactylus fallax. Next base: position 1,108,026 of record CAMRHE010000186.1, on the reverse strand, counting down.
CTTCTCCATGAACTCCAATTAGCCAATGACCTCAGGCAACTGCATTATCTTTCCTCTTTCCAACCCCTCACTTTTGCATCCAAGACTTCTCATGTGCTGCACTTACATATGCTGTGAACTCAGGAATACTTTTCATGAAGGTCAACTGACTTCTGAAAGCTTGTCTTCTCAAAGATACATATTGTGTTGTATAATTGTAGTATATACTGTACTTAAGATCCTGTCTATGGAATCACAGAAATCAAGGGCAAAATTCACAGCAATAATTGACATGCTGCGGGTTTTAGTTTCAGCATGCACAGAAAATGAGATTAGTTTAAATCTCATCATTAAAAATGCACGGCCACTTTCATCTGTGCATTTTGTCCAGGTTAAATACATAGAAATTATAGGAGGGAATTTATTAAGGCTGAGACCCCATGTTGCGGAAACGCAGTTTTTTTTGTTGCGTTTTTTTGAGCCAAAGTTAGAAGTAGAAAATATAAAGGAAGTTCTTAGACCAGGGGTGGGCAATTAATTTTCCCATGGGGCCACATGAGAAATTGGATTGGTTTTAGAGGGTCAGACTGATATACTTAACTCAGTTCTACCCAATACCTCTATACTGTATACAGTATACATACTATCCCTTCATAAAAAAAACAGTAAATGAAACATTAAAATGATTCAATGAAAATGTGGAGGACCTAATTACATAATTATTTAATGATGAGATGAACTTGTGATGAACTTTAATGAACGTGTGATTGCTCAGTTTAGAAAATTGTAAACTTTTGCAGTGTTTAAAAAACTAGCATCATATCCTGACATAAAATAGCAAGTTTTTCAAAGACCAGCATGCCTTTAACTTAATAAAGAACAGTAAATTAAACATTACAATAATATGAAAATGTGGAGCACAGATTTATAGCACAATCTAACAAACATTTTTTGAAAATGAGCATCTTCTGTAGCGTTTAAACAAACCAGCATCACAACTTTACACAAAAAAAATCTAGTTTTTCAAAACCAGCATCACATTAACTTTATACAAAAATGTTCAATGAGAGAAATCTAGCCTGTTTTGGGCTTGAACAAATTCATTGAAGTCAGGTTGAATATCTTAGGTGGACATGCGTAGGTCAGCACACAAGTGATCATCACAGAGAGGATCTGTATCTGTATTTGTTGAACTTCATCACTGAGAATGTTTGTTCATATAGGTAGGTAGATCCAAAGAGAACTAAGATCCTCTGAGCATGCCTTCTTATTTATCCCCCCCCCCACACAGCATATGATCCCCCTATTTATGGCCCTCACACAGTTTATGACACCTTTTATACCCCCCACACAGTATATGACCCCTTTTTTAAAGCCCACCCACAGTATATGACCCCCCTGTTATCTCCCCATCCCCACACAAAGTAGTGGCCGATAATTTTTACTCTCCTGTCCACGCTCCAGACCTGGACTCCCTCCGCTGCCACCTCCAGGGTATGCTGTTGCCGACGCCGAAGAAGGCCGGGACGCCGGCCTTCTTCAGCGTCATGATGTCAGTGTAGTGCCGCCTAGAGGAGACAGCGGAGGGCAGCCAGGACAGGAGCGTGGACAGGTGATTAAAAGTATCAACAGCGGGCCGGTTAGAGATAGAGGGCCGGATGTTTCCCGCGGGCTGTACAATTCCCAGGTCTGACTTAGACGTTTCCCTTCTGTTAAAGCCACTTCTTACTTTGGCTCAAAAACTGCAACAAAAACCGTTGCGTTTCTGCAGTGTGGGGTTTTAGCCTAAGACCGGTCTTTTCTATACTGTTCTTAAGCATAGTTTTACTTATTTTGCTATGTAAATTCTCAAAATAGATAGATGTGGGCAGCTGAAAACCTCGCTTCATCCTGAAAAAATTGGCATCCGGTGTAAAATATAAAAGTGAACCTTAATTAACACCCAACCTTTTTGTCACATTTATAAATCAATTTCACAATGAGCAAATTAGCACTGGCTAATTTCAATGGGATAGGGCAACATGCCATACATCCAATGGGACCATGCCCGAGATCCAAGTATTTTGGATGGGGATCATTTCTAAGGGACTATGGCCTTTGTGGTCACTTGATTTGACCCCTCCAGACTTTTTCTTATGAGACCTCCTAAAGTCAGAGGCATAGCTAGGGGTTCAGCACGGGGAGGGGGGAGGGAGCTAACGTATCCAAATATTACCACCATACAGTGACCATATGGTGGTAGATATCGGCTCTACACAGGGCTCTGCGGGCCTCCAGCTGTGACTTGTGTCTAAAGTTTGCAACACAGACATCTTTGGCTCCTCACATTTCTAGACACCTGACCCACATTGTCCTCTCCTACACAAAGTCTCCATCCTGCTACTACCCCCAATTATAAAATATACATTATAAAAATCTCCATGAAATGAATAATAACTCCCTGGGTGCATCTTTAGATTAATAATACCTCCTGTATGCCCCCTTAAATTAGCAAAGCCTCTGCGCGCCCCCTCAATTAATAATACACCTTGTGTCCTTTACATTTAAATTAATAGCGCAATCCCACCTGGTTGCAGAGGGCTAATGTCATGACCGTTTTCCTTTTTTTTCTTTTTCATCTGCCCCCAGGCTTGGATTCAACATCGACCACTATGTTTGCCTTGCCCTGTGGGCCCTAGAACCAATTTATTTCCAATTTCTTATTTGATGTTCTCTGTTATTATTGTTATTTTTTGAAAAATGCTTAATAAACTTTGATTAAACATAAATTAATAGTGCTACTAAATTAATAATGCCCACAGCGCTACTAAATTAATAATGCTCACGTGCCATCTAAAATTAATGGTGCCCACAATTCCCCAGTGTTTAGTACAATGCCCCCTTATATTATGTCCCTGATGCCCCTGTGCACACATACTGCTTCCTCATGCCCCCTTATATTAAATGGTTTGTCTGGAATTTAAAGAAAAATGTATGCAGGCAGCAGAGGACATGTAAAAATTGAAAAAGCTTTTTTACTTACCTGCATCCTCCCCTCTGTTCCTGCGCTGAGCCGGCTGTCTCTTCCACTACTCTGTATTTATACATAGCAGGTACAGCAATGCTGTTGCATCAACAGGATCACTGCAGTCATTCACTGCTCTCACCAGTATACTGTGCGGATTGGTTGCACTGGTCCTGTTGACATGATGTCATCATTACAGCCTCTTTGTTTGCAAATAGAGCAGTGGAGGAGGCAGGTGGCCCAGTACAGGAGTAGAGGCAGGTAAGTATAAATGCAGAGCTATGTTACACTACCCTACTGCCTGCACACATTTTTTTAAATTCTGGACAACTCCTTTTAAATAGGAGCTTACATGGCCTCTAACATAGAGTTATATACTGCTGCAAAGCTAACATTGACCTGAATTCAGCACACTGTCAGTTTTGCTGATATCTGCAGAGGGGCTGGCCTTATATCTCAGCATCATGGCCGAACAGTGAAGAACAGTCCCCTGACGGTACAATTCTATAGTCTTGTACTGTCAGTAGGGCGTTCCTCACCATCCAGTGATGACGCTGAGCTGTAATGCCCACCACTCTGACAGTGCAGGTATATCGATAGCCAAAACCAACACCGATATCTCTGTAACTGGGGCAGCAAAAATAACAGTGCACTGAATTCCACATAGTTTTCCACCATATAGTAGTCCCCCGCCCCTCACACACACACAGGTAATAGTCTTCCTCTTTATATGGGGGGGTAGCTATTACCTGGGGGCACTATTACCTATGTAGGAGTGCCCCCCCACAGGTATTAGCCACACACACACAGGTAAGAGTCCTCACCACACATAAGTGTTACTGTAATATTCCCATCACATAAGTAATGGTATTACTTAATTATGTGTGGAGGACACTTTTACTGTAATAGTGCCCCCCCCACACATAGTAACCCTCCCCACATACCTTCTCTAACACCAGTCCCCTGAACTGTTAAACTGTATAGGTATCCTTCCTGTACATTCCTATGACTGATGCTGCACCTGGAAGCCGCTCTTGTACACATCCTATGTGCACTTCCAATACTCCTCCCAGGTCCCCTGTCTACTTCTTTATAGTTCCCCAGGACCCGGGACGAGAATAGGAGGTACAGACAGGCTGTGTACAAGAGCAGCTTCCGGGAACTGCATTGATTATTATTAGAAGGAAAAGTAGCCTGCAAACTAAGAATAAGAGAAGGAAGATAGCGGCTTTCTCCTCTACCACATATTTCAACTGTATTGGCGTCTTGCAGATGCCAATACAGTTGAAATTGCTACTTTGCAGTGGCCGTGGGGTGGGTGCCCTAGGGGAAAACTACCTCTACCATCAGGTACCTCACAGGCCTCCCTCACAACTATCCTGGCCTGGGAGGTGGGCTGGAGAAGTTGGTCATGTGTCTTTGATCTACCCCTGACATCACCACCACAACTACGACATCCATCCTCCAATTCTCTCCAACTGGGGCTGTTGCGATATGGCATATACAAGTAAGGATTTCCATCACAAAATACTAAGCCAAAATGGAGGACATTTCCAGCATCTTATAAGGGGTTCATAATTCTCAATGAGTAATGTATGCTTTGATCACATTTCATTAAAAAGTGTTCATTAGTCTTGAAATTATAGCCAATTTTTCAGGTCTCCAATAAGTAGGACACCATGTAATATATTTCCCTTGTAATGTGACTGCAGGAAAAATGTGTAGGCGCTGGCAGCATGACTTAGTCTTTGTACTAAAATACTCAGAACAACAAAGTTGCTCCAGTTATTACAGACTGCATTCATGTAAGCAAACTGTAAAAACCGCAAATTACATCTAGTACATAATTGTAGTCCTAAAGTAAGTAACAAACACAAACTCAATCAGTTATTTATCTTTTAGACTAGAAGCCGGTTACTGACAGCTTCATAGCTGTCATGTACAAGGTGGCCTTGCTGTAAGAAGTGTTATTCTATAACAAAGAGTTGATCTAAAGATAGAGGTGGATGGAGATGAATAGTCTTTTTAAAACCCCCTGAGGGTTCAGAACTGCCAAAAGCCTTTTGCGAAGCACTGCATTACATGTACATCTGGAACTAAAGAGATTAAAGCACTTGGGAAGCAACAATATGGATTTCCAGAATTGTTACATTTTGCTTTGATGGTGATCATTTTAGAAATTCTAACTTTTGCCTTGACTTGTAAATTATAATTTTTATGAACTGCAAATATAGTATTTTAAGATAAACGGACATTGTTATTTTTTAGTGCATTGTAATTGTAATTTTGTCCAAAGTATTAAGTGACAGCCTAAAAAGCTTTTATTGTTGCTGAATTTGCATTAATATGCAATAATTTTTACTCTTTTAGAAACATTTTTTTTTTTTTTTTTTTTTTAACATGTGAAAAAATATTAGCAACTGTGAGTGCTACTGTAATAGGACACATTTATTTCACAAAATCATTGTTAGGGTCTTGCCAGATGTAGCAATACCCTACACTACTACAGCAGTCTGGGAGGAAGGACAGAGACAAGTGAGCCCAAATCTCACCCCAGTCACTGTCCCTTCCTATTGCGTCAGTTACCCTAAACGGTAAAAGGACAACCTGAAGACGAGCCCTATACTGGGTAAGTGACACACAGAACAGGACAAGACAAAACAACACAGAAGCAGAGTGAGCAAGCCAAGGGATCCGTAACAAACGAGCAATGCAGTACAAAATCACAATCCAAGAGAATAGTCACAAGGCAAGCCAAAGATCAGAGAAATAGCACAGTAAATAGCAAGGGCACAAAGAGAGCAGGCAAAGTCAGAGCAATAACCAGTAACTTGCTGAGAAAGTGACATCCCGTATATAGAAAGTCTGGGCCCAGCCCCAGACCTGATAGGTACACAGGGTGTCAATCACACAGGCCAGGAAGAGATTAACTCTATGCAGTCCATAGAGAAATGTTCAGAACACGGGTGTGGCTGGGAATCCATTACATTGTCTAGGACCGTGTTCAGACTGAGCAACAAGAAACCTACATAAGAAACCAAACTGAACACGCCTCCTTCGCCGCAGCGTGCGAGCGGAGGGTGGAGCAGAGACCCGAACAGGCAGAGACGTTACAATCATAGTGTCTTATTGATGTGATATGACAGGGTTAATGTCTTACTGATCAATCTATATGTATTTTATGTTGTATATCTATAGGAGGTTCACTCTGTAGTTTTGTCTGTATTTCTGTATACTAAGACCGGTCACTCTATATTGCTCAGTAGATAAGAATTTCTTCAAATTATTGTACCATAAATGGTCATGTTATAAGCTGACCACTGAGCCCCTCACCTCGTGAGCTTCAGCATGGAACATGAATAGGTGTGTGCCATGAAACTCTGGAAGTCATCGAACGATGGGTATATATCAGTGCATGATATATAATGGGGCTCCCCATCCAGTGACCTATTACATCATTTGTAACCACAGCTAACTATTATCTCTTTTCATTTATTAAACACTTATTATTTTATTATATTCTTATGTGATTATAGTCATTCTTTGACCATCTTTGACCAACCCGTTTGCCTATAGCTACTCACCAACATTTGATAGCTGGTTAGCAGTTAGCAGCTTACCTCCACTGTACGCTGCATTACAAAGTGTTTCTAATCATTACTTACTTGGTCACCCATATACAGTGGGGAAAAAAGTATTTAGTCAGCCACCAATTGTGCAAGTTCTCCCACTTAAAAAGATGAGAGAGGCCTGTAATTGATACATAATCATAGGTACACCTCAACTATGAGAGACAAAATGAGAAAACATATCTAGAAAATCACATTGCCTGATTTTTTAAGAATTTATTTGCAAATTATGGTGGAAAATAAGTATTTGGTCCCCTACAAACAAGCAAGATTTCTGGCTCTCACAGACCTGTAATTTCTTCTTTAAGAGGCTCTTCTGTCCTTCACTCATTACCTTTAGTAATGGCACCTGTTCGAAATTTTTATCAGTATAAAAGACACCTGTTCACAACCTCAAACAGTCACACTCCTAACTCCACTATGGTGAAGACCAAAGAGCTGTGGAAGGACACCAGAAACAAAATTGTAGACCTGCACCAGGCAGGGAAGACTGAATCTGCAATAGGCAAGCAGCTTGGTGTGAAGAAATCAACTGTGGGAGCAATAATTAGAAAATGGAAGACATACAAGACCACTGATAATCTCCCTCGATCAGGGGCTCCACTAAAGATCTCACCCTGTGGGGTCAAAATGATCACAAGAATGGTGAGCAAAAATCCCAGAACCACACGGGGAGACCTAGTGAATGACCTACAGAAAGCTGGGACTAACGTAACAAAGGCTACCATCAATAACACACTACACCACCAGGGACTCAGATCCTCCAGTGCCAGACGTGTCCCCCTGCTTAAGCCAGTACATATCCAGGCCCGTCTGAAGTTTGCTAGAGAGCATTTGGATGTTCCAGAAGAGTATTGGGAGAATGTCATATGGTCAGATGAAACCAAAGTAGAACTGTTTGGTAGAAACACAACTCGTCTTGTTTGGAGGAGAGTGAATGCTGAGTTGCATCCAAAGAACACCATACCTACTGTGAAGCATGAGGGTGGCAACATCATGCTTTGGGGCTGCTTCTCTGCAAAGGGACCAGGATGACTGATCTGTGTACATGAAAGAATGAATGGGGCCATGTATCGTGAGATTTTGAGTGCAAACCTTCCATCAGCAAGGACATTGAAGATGAAACATGGTTGGGTCTTTCAGCACGACAATCATCCCAAGCACACCTCCAGGGCAACGAAGGAGTGGCTTCGTAAGAAGCATTTCAAGGTCCTGGAGTGGCCTAGCCAGTCTCCAAATCTCAACCCCATAGAAAACCTTTGGAGGGAGTTGAAAGTCCGTGTTGCCCATCGACAGCTCCAAAACATCACTGCTGTAGAGGAGATCTGCATGGAGGAATGGGCCAACACACCAGCAACAGTGTGTGCCAACCTTGTGAAGACTTACAGAAAACGTTTGACCTCTGTCATTGCCAACAAAGGATATATAGCAAAGTATTGAGATGAACTTTTGTTATTGACCAAATACTTATTTTCCACCATAATTTGCAAAGAAATTCTTTAAAAATCAGACAATGTGATTTTCTGGATTTGTGTTCTCATTTTTTCTCTCATAGTTGAGGTCTACCTATGATGTCAATTACAGGCTTCTCTCATCTTTTTAAGTGGGAGAACTTGCACAAATTGTGGCTGACTAAATACTTTTTTCCCCACTGTATTAAAAATATGGGTGAACCATAGCCCATTGAAAATGATTATATTTAGTTGCAGTGTGTTAGCCACTGGAAAAACTGCAGGCAACCAGCTGCAATACAAAGAACTAGTGTATTAGATGAGATTTAAACAAATCCCATCCACACACTGCTGAAAAAAACCTGCAACACAAAGTGTCTTGCACTATGGGTTTTGATCAATTTTTACTGTAGATTAGCATGTTTCTTTGGGAAAGATTGAAAAGCCACAGATATACCACAACGGTCCGCCAAATGTGACTGTACCCTTAGGCTAAGCCTCCACGTTGCGTAAAAACAGCATTGGATGCTGCAGAAATACAGTGGAATTAAAATACAACTTTTTTGCGCTGCATTTTTAAAGATGCTATTTGCTATGTGAGGCCTTAGCCTTAAGCTGCTTTTTTCCCATACAGTCTAATGGCTGATTTATAATCTTTTAACTCGCTGTCAACATGAGCCTTACTTCATACCTCCCAACTTTCAAAGGACAGAAAGAGGGGCACATTTAGCTCCACCCACTTCTATGTTGACTCTGCCCATTCTCATCTATTTTTCCATGTGCCCCCACACAGTATAATTCTCCTATAGTCACCCTAACATTATATGCACCACAATAAATGTTCCCCTCTAAATGCCCCACAGTATTAAGTCCCTCTCCTCGTGTCCCAGTTTAAACTGGCAGAAACTAGAGAGGGACATTAAACTGGGGCAGCTAGAGGGTGACATTAAACTATGGGGCAGCTGGAGGGTGACATTAAACAGTGGGGGTAATTGGAGGGGGACATTAAACTATGGGGCAGCTTGAGGGGGACATTAAACTGGGGGCAACTAGAGGCAGACTCCAGTTGCCCACAGTTTAATGTCACCCTTCATCTGCCCCCCATTTTAATGTTCCCCCCTCCATCTGACCCCAGTTTAATGTCCCCCTTCATCTGCCACCATCTTAATGTCCCCCTTCATCTGCCACCAATTTAATGCCCCCCTTTATCTGCTACCAGCTTAATGTACCCCTTTATCTGCCACCAGTTTAATTGCCCCCTTAATCTGCCTTCGGTTTAATTGCCCGTTCATCTGCCCCCAGTTTAAATGCCCCCTTCATCTGCCTTTGTTTTAATTGCCCCCTCCATCTGCCCCCAGTTCCCCCCTCTTGCTCACACATGCTGTCTCTTCTCTCCTCCTTATCTTCGATCACTCTCATTCCCAGCTTTCTGTGTATCATCACACTGTCCCGCAGTATCCAGAATAGCTCCTCCCACACAAGAGTCTGATCACATGGTCATGACGTTATCAAAGGTCCTTTAGTCCACTAGGATTTAACATCTACCATTTAGCCTTTACCCTATCCTAATAAAGTTTGTTAACAGCAAAACACGTCAGGGGCATAGCAGGACAAACTGTAAGCTATCCGGGACTGTGGGACAGCAGTGTCAAATCGGGACTGTCCCGCCAGATGCGTGACGGTTGGGAGCTATGCTTACTTGTATGGTGGATTACAGCACATGAAGATGGCACCTAGTCAGAAGCAGAGAGGGCTTTGTCTGTGATTGGAAACAATCCAATTGTGGGAATTTAACCTTTCAAATGCCTTTGTCAGATGTGACCATAACATCTGAGGGGTTAATTTCACTTTCACTTTTGGTTTAGGCAACCAAAAGTGAAATTAAAAAGTGCATAAAAAACACAAACATATATAAAAATAAATCTAAAAATTGAAGTAATATTAAAAAATATATATATATACACATTAGGTATCATTTAATTGTCCATTGCATTTGAAAATGCATGAACAATTAAAATTTAAGCAATGGAAAACACTGTAGTGAGAAAAAAATCCAAATGATTAAATTAACGTTTTTTAACACTTTGCCCCCAAAAAATTCATAAAAATTGATTAAAATATCAAACATTCCTCAAATTACATTATTAAAAATGTGTATTAAAGATATTAAAATATGAGAAAAAGTTTGCAAACTTGGAATTGTCATGTGTATTTTCTTTTCAATTCCATCCTATTTGGAGTTATTTTTCATCTTCCCAATTAATTGTATAGAACATTTAATGGGGCCCTTAAGACATACAATTTAATCTGCAAACAAACAAGCCCTTATATGACTTTGTGAATGATATATTGATGATACATTACTGACTTAGTATGACATGTGAAATACACTTTTAGGCCAAGGGCACAATGGGCAAAGTCACTGAAGATTAGATATAGCATAGTAGAAAGGATTTAATCAAACAGATGGGTTGGGGTCATTCAGCAGTGTCTTCAATGTATGTTACCTTACCCCATAAAAATTGGTATATTTAGCCACTTAATGAATAATATATTTTTTTTTTAAATAATCACAGCAATGTTTAGGCTGTTAAGGTAGTTTAGGCAATTTTGCCAATTTCGAATGTAGTGTAAATCTTATCTATAATAATGAAAAGGTTAATACCTAGTGACAACTACTGAGTGGTGTGTATTGGATCCAATGTCTTTATATGAATGAAGGAGACATGTAACTTAAAGAGGACCTTTCATGTCCTCAGAGATGTGCAGTGTTATATACTGCTAGAAAGCGCACTGTTGGCCTGGTATGTGCCCCAATGCTGGAAAAATTGGTGCCGCTAGTTTTGGCACAAATATCTCGCCACTGTCAAAAAGTCAGGCCTTACAGCTCAGCATCATCACTGGGCTGTGAGGAATACCCCCCCCCCCCTCCCCCCGACAGTACAGGGCTATAAAAGGATACCATCAGCGGGGGGGCATTCCTCACAACCCAGCAATGACACTAGACTATAAGGCCCACCTTTCTAACAGTGGGGAGATATTAGTGCTGAAACTAATGGCACCGATATCTCCAGCACTGGGGCAAAAAATCAGGAAAGCTGACAGTGAGCGGAATTCAGCACACTTTCGGCTTTCTAGGGGTATGTAATACCGCATATCTCTGAGAAGATAAAAGGTACTCTTTAAGAGACTTGAGATGTAATATATTATAACACTGCCTAAATTAGATGTCTGTCTTTCATGTTTTTAAAGATAGACTTGGCCAATGTTATGTCAGTACAAATTTGCATTAGTCCGAGACTCCAACCTGGTGGTTGTTTCTGTATCCATTACCTGCACATTACAAAATGTCAAATGCTTTTCATGCTGCTGCAAATGTGGGTTATGAATCCAAAAACATTTCTGCAACTTGTGTGCAACTTACTATCACACAACATTTTTAGAGTTGAGATTTGGCTTTTAAAAACTGCCAAATTACAGACATGTTGCCTTTAAGTTGCAGTTGCAAACAACTTCTATTGAACTCTATGGAAAAAAAAGGTTGTGTGCAATGCGACTCCATAGTAAATCATTAGATGTAAAGTCATAATGTGACAAAGTGATCTTCATATCATACAAAAAAAATTGCCAAAAGGCATAGTAGCTTCACATTGGATCTCTGCTAACTGTAAATAGCTATAGCTATATATAATATCTGTACACTGGGAGATAGTAAATACAGGAAAATGCTCCACAGGATGGATTCTAATGCTGAAACCTTACCATGGTGAAAAGATGCTGCTTTTTTTGCAGATCTTGCTGAGGTTTTTTGTGCCAAAACCAAGAGTGCTTCAGAAGGAATAGCAGAAGTAGTGTGAGGAAAAAACAGTAATGGCTTGAGAGCTGCTCATATGAACAAATGATGATCCAGCCATAAACAGAAAATTTTATTCCACAGGACTTCTCTTAAAATAACACAATGGGCAACGCGTTTCGATGTCGTGCGGACGTCTTCGTCAGGCCAGCTAAACATTAATATAAAACAACACAGAAGTATATAATTGTAGTAAGGCAATCAAAAGTCCGCATTGGTCATAATGGAATATCATAAAAACATCACTATATTATAATGTATTAGTTCAAAATATTTAGAGGATAGATTAATATATAAAAGACCACGCGTGATCATGAGAATCATAATAGTGATAATAATATTAATCATCCAAAAAAATGCATAGTAAATAATAATCATCCAAAAAAATGCATAGTAAATAATAAATAAAAAAATAAATAGTAAAAAAAAAAAAAATCATAAATAATTAATAAATGAAATATAATCAATGATAAGTAATAATACATAATAATGTTGAAGGTGATAATCATAGCCATACTAATAACGGTATCACTAATAATAGTGATTGGCATACCTCCCAACTTTCAAAGGACAGAAAGAGGGACAAAATATGTGGCACGCTATGCGCACTGCGGCAAATTTAGCTCCACCCACTTCTATGTTGACTCCGCCCATTCTCATCTATTTTTCCATGTGCCCCCACACAGTATAATGCTCATACAGTCACCCTAACATTATATGCCCCCACATTATAATGGTCCCCTCCAATTTCCCTACAGTACTAAGTTCCTCTCCTCGTGCCCCAGTTTAAACTGGCAGAAACTAGAGGGGGACATTAAACTAGGACAGCTGGAGGGGGACATTAAACTATGGGGCAGCTGGAGGGTGACATTAAACTATGGGGCAGCTGGCGGTTGACATTAAACAGTGGGTGTAGTTGAAGGGGGACATTAAACTATGGGGCAGCTGGAGGGTGACATTAAACAGTGGGTGTAGTTGGAGGGGGACATTAAACTGGGGGCAACTAGAGGCAGACATATCCCCCTCCAGCTACCCCCCATGGTTTAATGTCCTCCTCCAGTTACCCCCAGTTTAATGTCACCCTTCATCTGCCCCCTCAGTTTAATGTCCCCCCTCCATCTGCCACCAGCTTAATGCCCCCCTTCATCTGCCCCCAGTTTAATGTCCCCATTTATCTGCCACCAGCTTCACATCCCCCTTCATCTGCCACCATCTTAATGTCCCCCTTCATCTGCCACCAGCTTAATGCCCCCTTCATCTGCCCTCAGTTTAATGTCCCCCTTTATTTGCCACCATCTTAATGTCCCCCTTTATCTGCCACCAATTTAATGTTCCACCTTCATGTCACCAGCTTAATGCCCCCCTTCATCTGCCCCAGTTTAATTGCCCCCTCCATCTACCACCAATTTAATGTCCCCCTTTATCTGCCACCAGCTTAATGTCCCCCTTTATTTGCCACCAGTTTAATTGCCCCTTTAATCTGCCTTCAGTTTAATTGTCCATTCATCTGCTCCCAGTTTAATTGCCCCCTTCATCTGCCTTCAGTTTACGTGCCCCTTACATCTGCGTTCAGTTTAACTGCCCCCTATATCTGCCCCCAGTTTCCCCCTCTTGCTCACACATGCTCTCTTCTCTCCTATTTATCTTCGATCACTCTCTGTGGGGAAATTGGAGGGACCATTATAATGTGGGGGCATATAATGTTAGGGTGACTGTAGGAGCATTATACTGTGTGGGGGCACATGGAAAAATAGATGAGAATGGGCGGAGTCAACATAGAAGTGGGTGGAGCTAAATTTGCCACAGCCACATATTTTGTCCCTCTTTCTATCCTTTGACAGTTGGGAGGTATGAAGATGTGAATCAATGGCCGAGAATATATAGAATTGGCGTGCAGGCAGCGTGGGTAGCGCTGAACCTGCACAGTGAGCAGTGGCTGAAAGGGGGAAAAGTGGGAAAACTCGTCAGTAGGGGGAGATGGTGCGCGGATGTGCGCACAGGAGTCCGGGGAAGTGAGAGGCAGAGGACGGAGAGAGAGGTGTGCACAAGCGCAGTAGACCGGCATGCCGGGACCGCGGTTTTGAAGAGAATGCGCATGAATGGAAGAGAGAGAGTGACCGAGCGGCTGAAAGGAAGGCGATGAGCAAGGTAATAGTGCTGAGAGACTGAGCATGCGTGGAGAAAGGAGTTGAACAGAAAAGGACGAGTTGAAGAGAAAGAGATCGATGGGCAAGGGAAAGAGGACTGAGGGGGAACGGTGAGGTTGGCAAAAGTGTGACAGAAAAAAAAAGGGAAGGTTTAGGAAAGGAGAAATTAGGTGGTATGGAGATACTGGAGATAACGTGGCAGTCTAAAAGGGGTACCAGATAAGAGGAAAGGGAGAGTGGGGAGATAAGGTGGTGAGGGAAGGAATAGGAAATATAAAGAAAGAACATAGAGATTACTGACATACAGTGCAGAAAAGCTAATGAAAAAAGCAGCAAAACACACAGGTTAAATCGTACCAAAAAGGTAAGGAACCACAGGACTGAAAATGATTTCTATAGTCTATGAGGTTTTATTATGGCGCAAGAAAACCATAATACAAATGTGGCTTTTCTGCAGACATAACAATCTGGCTGCTTTTTAAAAAAACACCCCACAGTGTATCATTTTTTTTCTACAATGCGTGAATGAGATTAACCCCATCCCACTCTGCTCCATTCTATTAAGTCACGTTGAGGGTATACTTAACGCTCAGCGCTGTAATAGTACGTCGCTGTAATGCTGTTGACACAGGAGCTTTTCCTGCATCATTACCTCTGACACAGCCAAGGGCCAGGACCAGCCGGCAGAGTCAGAAGATACCCCCTGGATGCCGTGATCGCTGTTGATCGCCGTCCCGACCACCCCTTGGATTCCCCTATATAAAATCGCAGGATTCGAGGAGTTGCCATAGCATCCAGGAAGCCAGCCATTGGCCTTCTGACTGCCTATGCACAGTTTCCATACGGAACCTATGTACAATGTTCTGCAGTACTATGTATTGTAGTACATTGCACTGTGGGTATCAGAGACCACAGGTTCAAGTCTCCTTGTGGGACATGTAAAAAAAAAAATTCAAAAAGTTAAAAACAAAGAATAAAAGCTTAATTTATCCTGTACAGTGAACAACATAAAAAAATATACCGCAATGTGCCAATTAACATATTTTGGTCACTAGGCTTTACCCAAAAAATAGCAATAAAAACTGATCAAAAAGTCATACATACCAAACACTGGTACCAATAAAAAGTACAACTTGTTCCACAAATAAAGAGCCCTGACATATCTAAACAAAACAGTAAAAAAGTTATGGGTGTGAGAATACAGTAACCCCAGGAATATTGTTCATTTGCAAATAGTGACATTTTATTTGTAAAAGTAGTAAAACACAATAAAAGCAATATAGATAAAGTATTGCCATAATCATAATGACCTACCAGACAAAGCTGCCATGTCATTTTTAATGCAGAGTGAACACTGTAAAACAAAATGCAAAAAATTATGATAGAATTGTGGGTTGTTTAACGTGAACCCTCAAAAAAGTTAATAAAAGCTGATCAAAACATTATATGTACCCCAAAATGGTGCTAAATGAAAGTTCAACTTGTCACGTATAGAATATGCCCTCACATAGCTAAGTCGACAGAAAGATAAAAAAGTTAAAAATTTTGGAAGGCAGGTAAGGAAAATATGAAAAAAGTTGCCAAGCATTAACGTACACACTACCCTGCGTCCTCAACCCCTACTCGCACCAGGACATACATATAGGAAGCAGAGGGACCCGGCAGCATTGCCCATGATCAGAGATGACTCTGATCATGGGCATTTAATTACTCAGATGTCATGGTCAAATGACATCTCTGGCATCTCTGTGGTTACTTTCACTTTCCCTATCATGTTTGGTAACAAAGCAGCCCCCCCTCCCCCCCCCTGCAGCAGGCTTCAATAGTTACATAGCGAATTTACTATAGACTGCAATACAGTAAATACAATAAAAGAAGTTTTTAAAAACACTAAAAAAAAAATCTAAAAGTTAAAATCACCCTCCCCTTTCCCTAGATCACATATAAATGTAAACATATTAGGGATCCCTAAGTCCAAAAATGCCCAAACTTTTATATATATTAAAATATTTGTCCCATCTGGTAAACACCGTAGGAAAAAAATTTAAAATGGCATTTTTGGCGTTTTTTTAGAAGACTTGCCTCCCCAAAAAAAATGGAATAAAAAGTGATCAAAACATAATACATTCCCCAACATGGTATCAATAAAAACGACATATTGTCCTGCAAAAAAAAACAACCTTACACAGCTCCGTACACTGGAATATAAAAACAGTTACAGGTGTCAGAATATGGTGATTCAAAGAATTATTTTTTTTCTTCAAAATTTAGAATTTTTGTAAAGTTTTTCAAACATGAACAAACTATATAAATTTGATATCAATGTGATTATACCAACCCAGAGAATAAAGCTAACATAGTATTTTTACCACAGAACGAAACCGTAAGAAAATGACAGTACTACATTTTTTTCTCAATTCCTTCTCATTCTGAAATGTTTTCCCGCTTCCCAGTACATTGCACAGAATAGTAAATGGTACAATTTTGAAGTACAACTTGTCATGCAAAAATCAAGCCCTTATATGACAATGCAAATGGAGAAATTAAAAAGTTATGGCTTTTGGAATGCAGGGAGTAATAAATGAAAACACAAAAATGAAAAATGTCTGCGTCATGTAAGGGTTAAAGGGTCAAAGTAAAAAAAAAATGTAATTCATTTTGCTGGGACTGTCATAGCGCTTTTTAAAACCTGCATTGCCACAGCTGACAAAAACACTGCTTTTTCACATTGTGGAGCCTTACCCATACTTAAAGCTTTGGTTCAAAAAACAAAGGAAAATCTGCAAACAAATGCGTTTTTCAGCAAATTGTGGCATCAGCCTAAAAAACTACAGTATCAGGACTGATAGACTTTAAAGCTGAAGCCCGAAGCTGCGTTTCAAGGTACCTGCAAAGTAATAATAATAAATTTTATTTATATAGGGCCAACATAATCCGCAGCACTGTACAATTTGTAGGGTTCAAGTACTGACAAAAAAGATACATTACAAAGAAATATTCAATTCACACACTGGGTCTGAGGGCCCTGCTCGCAAGAGCTTACAATCTATGAGGTAGAGGGGGTGACACAAGAGGTAGCAGGGGCGGCAACAGACGTAGCATTGCTTGTACGATGATCAGACAATTTTGTAATAAAGGTTACTGTCATTACACATATATAAAGCTGTATGAGCCGTCACCAGTCGTGTCCTTTAACATGCAGATGGTGCCTGGACATATAAAGTTAGTTTGATAAGGCATCATATCCTGTGAGGTAATATGAATGGGATTCTGACTAATCCCATTCACACATTGCAGAAAAAAATCTGCAGCGGAAAATCTGCATTTTCAAAAACACCTGTGTTTTTGAAAATCACAGCATGTTAATTATACCTGTGGAAACGCTGACATTTTCCCTATAGGTATAATATGGGCAGAAAGTCCACAGGGAAAAACTCAGCGAAAACGCAATGAAAAAGGATGTGAAAAAAAAAAAACGTGATGCTTTTCCACTGCGTTTTATTCTGCAGCCTTTTTTTGCTGCATTTCTGTACATGGGACCTTAGCCTAAGAAAACCATGGACTAAGGTGTGTCTTGTTATGTATTGATGAATTATGCAAAGTGCAATACTGAAACCTTCATATAGGAGAAAAGTACATAATGGCTTGAAGCATTTCATTGCTTTGACTGACTGAGCTGTATAATAGAAGTTTAGGGTATTATTTTCTCTGCTTCCCTCACAACATAAAATGGAGTGAAATCTTCATACCAAAGCATAGTATTGATTTGATAAGCACTTTTACATGGAATGTGTTTACTTTGAGATAATATATTTATGTGCCACTCAGTTAGATGTAGCGATAAAATGTTGTTGGAAAGTTTTGAATAAAAGAAAAAGAAAACAAAAACAGGTTTGAGCAACAAAAAACATAGAATATACTTAAAGAGAAGACGCAAAGGATCAGCTATATACATTCAAGCTGTGGTCACCAAAGCACTGCCCAATGGACTAAGAGGAGGGTAAGTACCTCTTATGGTTATGTATTTTATTTTCAGGCCTGTAACAATATTGAAGAAGTGACATTACTGTTCCATTTTATTATCCAATACGATCTGAAACAAACTATTGTTATTTTTCTGCCAGATATACAGTACACCACAGGTTTGGACCATACTTCTGCCTTGAGCTATTTGATATGAACCGTTATCAATAGATATGAATCAGTGATTTCAGTCTACATTGGTCAGAGAAGGAGTGCGTGAAATGTGCATTGACATTATTATTTGAATATTTTTTGTATGGATATGGACTCTGTTTAGCTATTAATATATAGAGCCCTCATCCACTTTTACTTGTTTTGCTCTGTTTGCAATAAAAGGAACTAACACATATTTCAGCTAAGACCCTACTGTGTGTGTTCAGGAAACTGCTCCTGTACCAGGGACTCTGATCTGGTATTTTTAAGTGAATTGATTTCTAACTTAACATTTTACTCATGTAATAAATTTACCAGCAGACCTTTGGAGGGGGCTAATTTTTGTGGATATATTTTTATATGTATTTCATTCCTGTGGATAACAGGAAACCATATCCATTGTTACTCAGTCTATATGGATCCTGTTTATCTACAGTGATGGCCAAAAGTATTGGCACCCCTGCAATTCTGTCAGATAATACTCAATTTCTTCCAGAAAATGATTGCAATCACAAATGCTTTGGTAATAATATCTTCATTTAATCTGTCTTCAATGGAAAACCACAAAAAGAATTGTCAAAAAGCCAAATTGGATATAATTCCACACCAAACATAATAAAGGGGGTGGATAAAAGTATTGGCACCCTTTGAAAAATCATGTGATGCTTCTCTAATTTGTGTAATTAACAGCACCTGTTACTTACCTGTGGAACATAACAGGTGGTGGCAATAACTAAATCACACTTGCAGCCAGTTGAAATGGATTAAAGTTGACTCAACCTCTGTCCTGTGTCCTTGTGTGTACCACATTGAGCATGGAGAAAAGAAAGAAGACCAAAGAACTGTCTGAGGACTTGAGAAGCAAAATTGTGAGGAAGCATGAGCAATCTCAAGGCTACAAGTCCATCTCCAAAGACCTGAATGTTCCTGTGTCTACCGTGCGCAGTGTCATCAAGAAGTTTAAAGCCCATGGCACTGTGGCTAACCTCCCTAGATATGGACGGAAAAGAAAAATTGACGAGAGATTTCAACGAAAGATTGTGCGGATGGTGGCTAAAGAACCTCGACTAACATCCAAACAAGTTCTAGCTGCCCTGCAGTCCGAGGGTACAACAGTGTCAACCCGTAATATTCGTCGGCGTCTGAATGAAAAGGGACTCTATGGTAGGATACCCAGGAAGACCCCACTTCTGACCCAGAGACATAAAAAAGCCAGGCTGGAGTTTGCCAAAACTTACCTGAGAAAGCCAAAAACTTTTTGGAAGAATGTTCTCTGGTCAGATGAGACAAAAGTAGAGCTTTTTGGGAAAAGGCATCAACATAGAGTTTACAGGAAAAAAAAAGAGGCCTTCAAAGAAAAGAACACGGTCCCTACAGTCAAACATGGCGGAGGTTCCCTGATGTTTTGGGGTTGCTTTGCTGCCTCTGGCACTGGACTGCTTGACCGTGTGCATGGCATTATGAAGTCTGAAGACTACCAACAAATTTTGCAGCATAATGTAGGGCCTAGTGTGAGAAAGCTGGGTCTCCCTCAGAGGTCATGGGTCTTCCAGCAGGACAATGACCCAAAACACACTTCAAAAAGCACTAGAAAATGGTTTGCGAGAAAGCACTGGAGACTTCTAAAGTGGCCAGCAATGAGTCCAGACCTGAATCCCATAGAACACCTGTGGCGAGATCTCAAAATGGCAGTTTGGAGAAGGCACCCTTCAAATCTCAGGGACCTGGAGAAATTTGCCAAAGAAGAATGGTCTGAAATTCCAGCAGAGTATTGTAAGAAACTCATTGATGGTTACCGGAAGCGGTTGTTCGCAGTTATTTTGTCTAAAGGTTGTGCTACCAAGTATTAGGCTGAGGGTGCCAATACTTTTGTCCGGCTCATTTTTGGAGTTTAGTGTAAAATGATCAATGATTTGACTTTTTTTTATTCTCTTTTGTGTTTTTTCATTGCAAGAAAAATAAATGAAGATATTATTACCAAAGCATTTGTGATTGCAATCATTTTCTGGAAGAAATTGAGTATTATCTGACAGAATTGCACGGGTGCCAATACTTTTGGCCATCACTGTATAGTGGTTGAGCCCTCAATATGCTTATAAAACACTAAAATGTTGCACAGTTTTAAATAAAAAAAAAAGAATCAAAACAGGTTGGAGCAAGAAAAAAAAACAACAAAAAATATAATCATAGCAAACCTGTTTTATTGTGTTTTATTCTTATGCAAATTAGCTGAAAAAGTCTTTAGGGGAGTTTCTTCTTCTGCAAGAGCTTCACTCTCCTGTCTAGATAAATGACCCTAACTGCAGATAAAGTGGGAGATGTCACTCAAGCAATGGGGATAGGAGCTGGGCGGAAGTTAGAGGCAGTTATCTAGAGTGGAGATCAAAGCTCTAGCAGGGGAAGAAACACCACTAAAGCCCTTTTCTGCTAATTTACATAAGAATAAAATGTAGATTTTCATGAATATGGAGCTCCCTAAAACAGAATAAGAAAGGCATCTTTGGAAAGCATAGAAACAGCCCTACAAGGTACTGTCATTAGTCTGATATCGATTTTCCTGATGACAGACTCCCTTTAAATCTGATTTGTATAATAATTTGGAAGGCAGTGTAAAAACAAACAAATATATACACATAATTGGTGTTGCCAGGTCTGAAAATTCCCAAATGAATAAAATGTAAAAAGGCAGCATGGTAGCCTCACAGCACTGGAGTCCTGGGTTTGAATCCAGCCAAGAACAACATCTGTCTGGAGTTTTTATGATCTTCCCGTTTTTATGTAGGTTTCCTCCCACACACCAAAGACATACTGATATGGAATCTAGATTGTAAACTTTATTGTTATATTCATGGTAACGCTCAAAATAAAGTCAGAATTTCATTTTTATCAAAAAGTGAATGCATTAAAAACAACATTTATGACAAAATAACTTTATTTTAAAATTTCACCCTACAAAGATGTGCCATTGTGCCAATACAAAATACAACTTGTTTTACAAAAAAATAGGCGCTAACATGAGTGACATATTGGCAAAAAAAATAAAAATATTATGGTACTTGGAAGAAACCAAACGAAAGTGAAGAAATAAAAATTGGTCCAGTCCTGAAAGGGTTAAATAACACATATTGGGGGCAGGGCTGTGTTAACACATTGGTGGGCCCAGTGCAAAGATTTCATAAGTGCCCCCTCATCACCACCACTTAGAAATACCTGACTTGCACAAATTATAATGCCCCCTTAGTGGCCCTCACACAGTATAATGCCTCCCTCTAGCTACCCCCACAGTTTAAAGTCCCCCTGCAGTTGCCCTCAGTTTAATGTCCCCCTACAGCTACTCCTACAGTTTAAAGCCCCCCTCCAGCTACCCCCTGTTTAATGTCCCCGTTCAGCTACCCCCTGTTTAATGTTCCCCTTCAGTTACCTCCTCAGTTTAAAGTCCCCCTACAGTTGTCACTACAGTTTAATGTCCGTCTCCTATCAAATCAAAATAAAGGAAAAAAAAAAAAAAACACTAATTTTCACCTCTCCTCAATCCCCTGGGGCAGCTCAGAACGGCGGGACAGCAAATGCACGTGGGCCCCCACTACCATAGGGTTCAGTGTAAGTGCACTGTTGGCCCTATGGTTAAAGCGGCCCCGATTGGGGGAATTCATCAACACATCTATGTCAGTTTTCTAGCGAAGATGTGTAATAATGTGTCATATCTTTGGCACAATGCCCTTTTTTGGCCAAAAATGTACCACATCCCCCATTCTGCACCTCACATGCCCATTTCCATGTATGTGGGTGAAAAGGGGCAGACATGTTTGTTATAACTCACATCAGTTTTCTGGCGTGAGTTATACAGGAATTCTATGCCAATTTCTGACTGGCATAGACTTCCATTCTGGTACACAATAATTCAGGCTCGCCTTGTGCTATTCCTTGACTTTATTAAGATTGGCATACAAAACACCAGTGTTAATAAATCTGCCTTTCTGAGTGTAATATTAAAGGAAACTTCTTTTTATGTATGGAGAGAGATTAGAAATTGTTTGTATGAGGGACTCAATGTATTGAGCAAGCTTTTAATGGTATACATAAGGTTGATCTTTCTTGTTCTCTATTATATATATTCCTTCATTGCTTCTTCTACAGGTCACGAAAAAGAATGAAAATACAGAAAACTAGTTTAAAGTTCAACCACTTATTTTATTCAGTGTTCGCACAGGATCCAATATTATGTACAATATGTTTGTCGTAGACTAGATTGAGGCAATTAATGGATTTTTTCAAGTGTTTAAGATATTTTTTTTTTCTCTGCCTATTGAAAATGAGTTATCAAGGACTTTTTTCCATTACAAAATTGTAATGTTGCAAACATTTAATGGGCTTTTCAGACATGGGGATAACATATTGGAGAACCTTTATATATATCATATTACATGTGGAACTCTGTGTAACTATTCTTCAATCCACACAACTGGATGAAAGATTCACAGCACCCAGTTGTATATGCAAACAGCTCCACTTTCTCCTCCATTCCACAAGTTCATAAACAATGACATATTTTATCCACATTTATCTGACAACATTACAGCTCATCCCCGCACTTACAGTCATATGAAAAAGTTTGGGCACCCCTATTAATCTTAATCATTTTTAGTTCTAAATATTTGGGTGTTTGCAACAGCCATTTCAATTTGATATATCTAATAACTGATGGACACAGTAATATTTCAGGATTGAAATGAGGTTTATTGTACTAACAGAAAATGTGCAATATGCATTAAACCAAAATTTGACCGGTGCAAAAGTATGGGCACCTCAACAGAAAAGTGACATTAATATTTAGTAGATCCTCCTTTTGCAAAAATTACAGCCTCTAGTCACTTCCTGTAGCTTTTAATCAGTTCCTGGATCCTGGATGAAATTATTTTTGACCATTCCTCTTTACAAAACAATTCCAGTTCAGTTAAGTTTGATGGTCGCCGAGCATGGACAGCCCGTTTCAAATTATCCCACAGATGTTCAGTGATATTCAGGTCTGGGGACTGGGATGGCCATTCCAGAACATTGTAATTGTTCCTCTGCATGAATGCCTGAGTAGATTTGGAGTTGTGTTTTGGATCATTGTCTTGCTGAAATATCCATCCCCGGCGTAACTTCAAATTCGTCACTGATTCTTGTACATTATTCTCAAGAATCTGCTGATACTGAGTTGAATCCATGCGACCCTCAACTTTAACAAGATTCCCGGTGCCGGCATTGGCCACACAGCCCCAAAGCATGATGGAACCTCCACCAAATTTTACAGTGGGTAGCAAGTGTTTTTCTTGGAATGCTGTGTTTTTTGACGCCATGCATAACGCCTTTTTGTATGACCAAACAACTCAATCTTTGTTTCATCAGTCCACAGGACCTTCTTCCAAAATGAAGCTGGCTTGTCCAAATGTGCTTTTGCATACCTCAGGCGACTCTGTTTGTGGCGTGCTTTCAGAAACGGCTTCTTTCGCATCACTCTCCCATACAGCTTCTCCTTGTGCAAAGTGTGCTGTATTGTTGACCGATGCACAGTGACACCATCTGCAGCAAGATGATGCTGCAGCTCTTTGGAGGTGGTCTGTGGATTGTCCTTGACTGTTCTCACCATTCTTCTTCTCTGCCTTTCTGATATTTTTCTTGGCCTGCCACTTCTGGCCTTAACAAGAACTGTCCCTGTGGTCTTCCATTTCCTTACTATGTTCCTCACAGTGGAAACTGACAGGTTAAATCTCTGAGACAACTTTTTGTATCCTTCCCCTGAACAACTATGTTGAACAATCTTTGTTTTCAGATCATTTGAGAGTTGTTTTGAGGAGCCCATGATGCCACTCTTCAGAGGAGATTCAAATAGGAGAACAACTTGCAATTGGCCACCTTAAATACCTTTTCTCATGATTGGATACACCTGGCTATGAAGTTCAAAGCTCAGTGAGGTTACAAAACCAATTTTGTGCTTCAGTAAGTCAGTAAAAAGTAGTTAGGAGTATTCAAATCAATAAAATGATAAGGGTACCCAAATTTTTGCACCGGTCAAATTTTGGTTTAATGCATATTGCACATTTTCTGTTAGTACAATAAACCTCATTTCAATCCTGAAATATTACTGTGTCCATCAGTTATTAAATATATCAAATTGAAATGGCTGTTGCAAACACCCAAATATTTAGAACTAAAAATGATTAAGATTAATAGGGGCGCCCAAACTTTTTCATATGACTGTATGTCAAGGCTTATCTGGTGTCCTCAGACCACCAAAGAAATACATAGAAGACCCTGTTTGCAGCAGTTTGTGGAGGTAAAGGGTACCTGGGTTAAATGGATCATTTTTTTCTGAATTCCTTTTTTTTCTCTATTCTGGGGTCTGACTTTATTTTGGGATCTGATCTTGTGTGTGATACTTTAGCTGCTTGTGTCAATTTTCACCTCAGACAACAAAATCTAGAATTATACTGCATAGAACTTTTCTACAGCTGTTTTGCATAGCAGTTACAAGATAAACCAAGTTCAATAATAAACCCCCAAAATCCCATCATAGTAGCATTGCTAGCACATGGGTCCATGAACACACAACGTAGCTCTTTTGTCCATCATTCCATACTTCATGGTGCCAGGGATTATCAAATGTAATTACATATTCCCCATCCACTGACCCCAGGTATTCAGAGTCTACCAACACCACTGCTGAACTATACATTCTTAAGGCATACCTTCAATTATAAAACCACTTTTCATAAATGATTGGTTGTTTACATAAGGGTCAGTCTCCATATTCACCTCACACACAGAACTCTATGGAGAGGGGAGCAGGGAAGAGGAGGCATTAATTAATTTATTGCCTTATTCTGTGCACTGGTATATTATTATCTTGAAACATAGCAGTGTTAAAAGAGCTCCCTGACCCACAGTGTAGCAGAGTGTAGAAGCTGAAGCTATTTGTATGTCTTTTACAGCATCCCCTTCCCCTGTCCCTCACAATAGACTAATAGGTAAAATGTAACTAATTTTGATAAATGGATAAGGAAATATATTTCTTAAATAAGATATATTACACATTTTTTATATTCACCTGTACTATTAATTTATGAAAAGTTGTTTTTATAATTTAATGAAAATTTTTTTACGATGTGATATTGGTATAACCAATTGGTATAATTGGTTTTAAAGGGTCAACAATTAGTTTCCCTCTATGAACACCACAGTACTGTATATATTATATATTATAATAATTATATTCCTCTAGTTCTAAAAACAGCTGATTTGAGTCTTTTGCTATTCGTTCACCTTTTTCGTGCTTCTGGAGCAGATGAGAGGCGACTGAATTAACATATGAAGTGAATGCAAATATAGAATAAAATACATAATCTGACTTTAATTTAATTTAAAAAACAGAATTTTATATAAAGGCCCTAAAGCCATAATGTAAATACAATACAAAAGTTAGATTTCCTTTTTGCCTCATTATAAGATGTATTCGATAAGACCTCTTTCAGTAAGGTCCTGCATGCTTTTTCTGAGACAGTATATAGCAACCACCCTTTGCAATCCAAGGCTAAAAAAAAGAGAAAATCTTACTTTTTAACTCTATAGTTACTGTATGTAAAGTCTACATTTTGATTCTACCTTACTGCATTACTCTATTATAAAGAATTTTTCTTTCTGTATTTGTCTTTGTGTTCTCATGTTCTTGTGTATTCAGCTTGTAAAATGTGGTGGTGGAAAACAGTGGTTGAAATGTATTGTGGTTTTTCCCACAGCGTTTTTCACAGAAAGTCCACAGAAGACAACTTTCCGCTTCAATTATACCTATTCGGAAAATGCCAGCATTTCCGTAGATATAATTGACATGCTGCGATTTACAAAAATGCAACGTTTTTTGAAATTGCACCATGTCTGCTGCAGATATTTTTCTACAATGTGTGGATGGGATTAGCCAGAATCCCATCCACTTTGCATGTACTGTAAAATGCTGCACTTTTTATGCTGTGGCGTTTCCACTGCAGAAAAATCACGGCATTTAGGCTATGTGGGACCCGGGCCTAAAACTGAGAGAGTGCTGAGAGAATACAAAGATGTACATTTTCATACTTTTTTTTTAAATCATTTTTAAAATCTCACAGCAAAACATTATTAAAAACATGTATATGAACAGCAGGTTGAAGGAGATTTATCAAGGCCGTCGTTTTCGATGCCCAAACAAAACAAAAATTGTCATAAGTGCTGTTTACACCATAAAATTGCATAGGGTGTTTTATAAACTGCCCCGTTGTTCCTTTCTATATGAACAGAAATAGCAGCTCTTCTTGATGTCACATGTGATCATATTGTCATTTATATACAGATGTAGCAGAGTTAACCCGAACTTCTGTAATTGGTTAAACTGCTGCAGCAAGTTTTTTTTCTTCCCTACACACCAGGTCCATGGTCCGTGTAAAACACATCGTGCTGTCAGGCGCCTATTCACAAATGTCTCAATGACTCCTGTTTCGTGCAATCCAGACTTCCGAGCCGGTCTCCACTCTCCTTTTCTTTCCCACTCTCCCGACCAACCTCCCCTTAGTTTCACCAGGTGCTGTCCGCATCCTCCCTACTCTGATCTGGTTCCTCCAGAAACCAGAGCACTTGACTCACACTGGCAATATATGCAACTACATTATTTCTACACCTCTCTAAAAAAGTCACAAAACTTTCACAGACCTATCTGACCATTTGAACGTCTTTGTCTTTCCCACTGAATGCCAACCTGCCCTATCTCGCTCATATACAGCCTGTTTACAGACCTATCTGATGACTCACTGTCAGCATGCACACTAGACTGGGAGCAGCAGTTGGGTGTCTCCTTTCCACTGGATGCGTGGCTCTCCGCCTTTCATAAATTTTCCTATTCATGTAAAGCTCAGGAAACCAATTATAAAATTCTTTCTCGTTGGTACAGCGTCCCTTATGTACTACTTGAGATCTTCCCTTCAACCTTGATGTTGTAGATGTAATGCAGATAGGGGTACAATGATACACATTTGGTGGAAATGCCCTCTACTGCACCCTACTGGCAGATCCGTCATATCTAGTCTGTAGAAGTCCACTTCCCCTCCCTCCCTGATGTCTTGGTTGCAGGAGGTCCTACATATACACTGTATAAAGGACCTTCTCATTGAACTCAAACAGAATCATAGCTCACACCAACAAGTATGGGTCCTCTGGAACACTTTTTACTATTCTGCTGCCTTCCAATCTGCCTTCCTCACACCTCCTTCCTATACCCTCACAGATTTGCAAACTCGAAGTCAAGGCTTCTTCACCTTTTTTCGGGCCACCAGACATGTGTAACATGTGCTGCTCGGTGATTGCATGGATGTCTGTGATCTCACTATTACAAAGCATACAAGCTACCTCCACTGCCGTGTTTGTTGTGCTAGAACTGATAGACCTTGTGATGAGCCAACTTGTTGACTCTGATATTTTGCCAAGACGTCGACCTTTTGGCTTTGGAATGGATGAACAGACTTCATTTCATATTCTTCCAACTGTCATGGCACTCACAAGATGCAGTTTGGCAATTGTCTTGGCCGAGAGACCGCTATCGAAAAGCTAGATTATGCTGTTTTCTCTTTTCTTGGGATCCTTGATTTGAACCAGTGACCTTTCACTTGGGAAAAATCAATAACACACTGAGCTATTAGAGAATGTGAGAACAGGTTGTAATTTGTAGTCTACAAGAAGAAAAAGATCTTTCCACCACCAGGAGCAAAACGGTAACAATGTAGTTACATGACAAGAATCTGTATAACTAATCAAATGCTAAATAGTTGCAAGTCAGATTTATATATGAGATAGACAAGATGGTTGTCTATAAAAAGATGGTAGTCTCACATTCAAAGCTGTAGTGAATGGTGAGATATGGTGTCTAAAAGTCAAAAGTTCAATGAAGGACCATTTTCAGTTCCTTATAATCTATAAAATGTTTAGAAACTCTGTTGTACATAATAATTTGGAACATTGCATTTTGATTTTTTAGTTTGTGAAAAAAAACAAAACAAAAAAAAACAAAAACATCTTTGGGAGGTTTGTCCAATAGAATTTGATTTATATAGTTGAAAATTCGAACATTATACTGACTGTCATTTGCATCAATCATTTAAGAAAATCAAACAAAAATATAATGTGCATAATAATTTGGAATGTGGTGTATTGCTGGAAATCCTATAGCTTTTTCTGAACTGTGCTATAGCCTATGATACAGTGAGGCGGATCACAGATCTATTAGTATGTCAACTATTACAGCAACTAAAGGCTAATCACAAGTATCCAAGCTATAATACTACATATGACATTAGCACTGTAAGGTTCACTTAGCACTATCTATTGGCAGTAGTGACTGATAGACAGTGTCTGAGACATTGCACATGTGTTTTCTTTATATTTCTTGGTCAAACATGGCGTGGAGGCCATTTTCTTGTAGTGCAGCCATTTTTATTTGTCCAAAGCACATTGCCATTTGTTTGGTTTTGTTACATGCTGAACAATTTGAAATATTCAACTGGAATCTGGTTTGTTACGAACCAATTCACCTAATTCATCTCTATTTGCTGCATAGAAGTGTAACCATCAAGCTTAATGTAAAAATGATGCCAGCTGCTTCCTACTACATTTCCTGTTCTCTTTTATTTCCATCAAAAGTACACCAACCATCAGCACACCACTATCATCCATAAAACCATTCCACTTGAATGTGCTCCAAGGGTTAATATCTCAATAGCCATTTTACCACTGCATCACTCAGGGATTGTTGAGGGTTTGGCCATAAAATCATTCCATTTGAGTGTGCTCCAAGGGTTAATATCTCAATAGCCATTTTACCACTGCATCACTCAGGGATTGTTGAGGGTTTGGCCATAAAATCACTCCATTTGAGTGTGCTCCAAGGGTAATATCTCAATAGCCATTTTACCACTGCTCACTCTGGGGTTGTTGGGGGTTTGGCGGTCACAGAGTCTAGATTAGAGACAGGGTTCAGAGGAACCATCCCTTCTATCCTGTAATTCCCTGCATGCTCCAGTGTGCTGCATATACTCTACTGCCATAATCCTCAATCCTCATAGGAGCTCTCCTGTACGCATTCACTAATCTTCCTGCTAATTTACTGCTAATAATTATTTACTGCTAATTATACATTATCTCTAAGTGAAACAATTAATCAAATCAAGTTCTCAATTCAGAGACATAACCATGACAAAAGACAGTGCTATGGTTGGGGTAATATAATAGTCAGAAACTTACTTTATGACAGAACATTTGTACCAGTAAAGCAAGATGGTTACACATTTGACGGTTTTACTATCAATTTCATTAAAGCTCCTGGTAATTACATTTAGCTCATTTCACACAAACATATTAATGGTTTTAATCACTTTGATTTTTCATATTATTATATAATATTCCACCAGTAGACAAATATTCTAAAAATTAGCTCTTTCATTTTATCTTTATTACAGAGAGATTAGATGATTTCTATAACCGTGTTTGCAAAATTCTACATTCTTTCAGCACGCTTTCACTGCTTGTGCTCATTCCATTTTCTTTTAGGTTTTAAGCACCATGCAAACTGTTATTTTGTCTCTGCCATCTACCATGACCTATTTTAGGTAAAATATTTGAAAATCATGAAGTATTTAGCATTACTTATTTGCTTTAAAAAATTATTATTTTTTAGAAAATGTGCACCGCACCACATAAATAATAGATGCACAATATGAAATGTAAGCATGAATGTGGGATAATTATTGAGATTAGGTTGAAACTAAGTAGCTAGAAAACAATCTACATGCATAGTATTTAGGCAGAAAATATTCTTATTTTAATATTCATACAAAAAGCTGTAATGTATCCTCAGCTTTTTGCTAATGTTAGCCCATTAGGGATATAACAGTATACTATTCTGTTTGCAAAATGCCTCTAAAAGGTCTGCATCAAATGATTAACCTGTAAGACATAGTGAAAGCTTTAAATGATAAAATATGGCATTCCATCACTTTTTATAAATGTCTTGTCACTTTATAGAATTCTGGCTCTTTAAAATAGTCTTTAGTATGAAACCTGCAATCATAGTTACATGTTATTGCTAATTTTACTGGGTTTATAAAGCAGTGACATGGGATTGAAGTGGATTTTCCTGATGGATTTCACCTATAGTATTTCTTTAAGATGACATTGGGTATTGCTTAACCCCTTCCTGCTGCAGCCATTTTTCAATTTTCGTTTTTTTTTCTCCCCTCCTTCAAAAAGCCATAACCTTTTTATTTTTCTGTTCACAGAGGCCTAGGAACCCTTAATTTTGCAGGATAAATTGTACTTCAAAATGGTACCATTTAATACTCCATACAATGAACTGGGAAGTTGGAAAGAAATTCAGAATGGGGTTGAATTGGATAAAAACTGCATTTAAGGAAAAAGGGGGGGTTTCTTGTAGAATCCAGGAACCAGGCAAGCCAAATATAAACTAAAACTTAACTTTTAATCCATCATTGCAGATAAAATGACAACAAACACAGGATACATGTCCCCACAGGGTACAAAACAAGTATCGCCATTGGCCATTGGTGATACTTGTTTTGTACCCTGTGGGGACATGTATCCCGTGTTTGTTGTCATTTTATCTACAATGATGGATTAAAAGCTAAGTTTTTGTTTCTATTTGGCTTGCCTGGTTGCTGGATTCTACAAGAAAGCCCCACCTCCCTTTTTTTTTTCCTTATTTGTCTACTCTAACCGAGAAGTCTCTTGTACTCGTGCATCGGAAGCCAAAAAGGAGATTCATCCATGGTTTTCATCACCTGAAAGTGGGCTGTATGTGTGAGTTTTTCTTTTTGCAAAAACTGCATTTGCATGACTTTCTTACGGACTTTGTTTTTACGGTATTCACTGTGCAACCAAAACTGCATGTTACCTGTTTTTCATGTGTTGGTACATTTCTGGAGATACGAAATTTAAATTGTTTTTTACATTTTAACTACTTAAAAAAAGCCAAAACTTTCCATATACTGACATCCTTAACTTTTTAATATTTCTGTGTACGGGGATGCATAAGGCATCTACATCTATCCAGATGTACTTTTTATTTGTAATATTTTGGGGAATGTCTATTGTTTTGATCGCTTTTTATTCAAATTTGTAAGGGAGGTGAAAAAACAGGGGTTTGGCTCTTTTGATTTCTTTTATCTTTTTGATTTTTTTGTATGAGAAATATTTTTATAAGTTTGTAAACAAAGTGTTTTCAGGACACAGGGATACCTAATGTGTATATGCTTTACTTTGTTTATTTACTTTTTATTTCTGATCTAGGGAAAGGGAGGTGATTTGAATTTTTTATATTTTTTATTTATTTGTTTTACTTTTATTTTTAGACCCTAGGGGTTTTGAACACTAATCACTGATCACTAATATAATGGAATGCTAATGCATTGCAATGTATTGTAAAATCCCTATGCTTCTATTACAGGCTGCCTAGCTCAGCCTGTAGTAGAAATAATTGAATGACAAGTCTGGGAGACTACAATTTCAGTAGCCTCCTGGCTGTCATAGTAACAGATTGCCGCCCTCGATTTTCATTCCATGGACCAGCGATCTATGGAAAAATGGTGGCATTTATGCGCCGCCAGAAAAATGGTGCCTCAGTCAGCTTTGACCTAGGTATCAAGAGGGTTAATTCCCGTTATCAGCAGAAACCCGGCAGCTGTGGCGGGCACTCAGGTCCTAAATTAAATATTTAAACACCTGACATCTTCTGCAATGATACAGTGGATGTCGGGAAAGGGTTAAAGATCCTGGACCGTATTTCAGCAAGACTTTGGTGGGGGGGGGGAATTCATCAAATGCACCTAAAAATGACGTGACTTACCAATTTATCTAATATTAAAAATAATTGCGCAAATTGAAACAAATTCTTAAAATAGTCGCAAATGATTTATGAATTTGTCGAAATTCAATGGTGATCTTTTGAAACCAGGCGTGGTTTATTATTATCATGTATCGTTTGGTGTGACTCCTATGGTATTGTGCACTTTTTGGCACAATAAGTGTGTAATGTGACTTTTTATAGGTTTATGCCAGGATCAGGTTGGAGTGATTTTGTGCCTAGAAATAAGACTTTTGTATTAGGAGCAATTGAATAATTGGCTACACCCACTTTTATACAAGAAATTGCAAATAATACTAGACAGGTTAAAATTTGTCAAAAATTAGATGTTTGAAAGCCCTCCTGTGGCTTTATAAGCGTTACTTGTTTGAACAGTGCGACTCGTATGCTCCCATAGGTCACACGCCAAATACTTGGATCTTGCTGGCTCTATGGTGCTGTGCGGAAACTGTTTCAGAATGACGGTCCCATGACTCCCATCTCGGGCAACCCAGAATTTCCCGCTGCACTTCGCTCTTCTTTTCTATCTCATACCATGAACTAGTCACCCCTTAGATTCCATCAGCTTACCACTGCTTCTTCCCTCCTTCCCTGCTCCGAGTTACTCGCTCCACAGGCGGACCCTGACTCCATTTCCTCCCACTGGCAGTATGCCCAGCTTTCTCACTTTTATGCCACTCTTAAGAAATCACATGCCCTACACAGGGCATTGTTGCCCTTTGCGAGCTTGTGCCTCTCATCTAGTGCTCCGGCCCACACTGTCTCACTTATTTACAGCATGGTGATGGAGGACTCCGCTAACTGTTTGCCAGTATACATGGTTGCTTGGGAGAGGGAATTGGGGGCCTCGTTCTCACCAGATGTCTGGTCCTCTGTCTTTTAGACATGCCATAAATTCTCTATATCTTATAAAGCACAGAAGTCGCTGTCAGACCGCTGCTGGAGATGTAATGCCGACCGGGGCATGATGATGCATGTCTGGTGGGGATGTACGGTCCTACGACCCTTCTGGATGTCTGACGTATTGTCCAGATGTCCACTGGCATCGCTCTAGATGATGACCCAGCCCCCCTTCTCCTCTCTATTTTCCCATGTAAATTTAGGAGGCACGCCCATAAACTACTAGGCTTCTTATTGGTGGCAGCGAGATCCGTTATCCCTAGGCTATGGAAATCCCCAATTCCCACCTCGCTATGATCTTGGCTTCAGAAGATCCTACGCATATGAAATATGAACCCACCAACAACCATGGCTATGGTGGAACCACTTCTATTACTCTGCTGAGTTTCAGTCTGCCTTCCCTTTTATGTCTTCCTAACCTTCCCTAACCTTGAGATGAAAGGATGATGAATATGAACAATAGTTATTACAGATTAAATTTGGTAAAAGTTACATAATTTTTTACACAAACCATTTGGTTAACCCCCCTTTTATTAATGTACCACTCAACCAGTCTTATGTGGTTGTAATAATGGTACTTCAGAGTTTGAAACAATTACTGCTTCTTTATAAAACCTGTTACAGTAATTATATAGTTAATACTATATAAACCAATGTCTAATGCTATATGAACTAATAGTTGATTATTCTCTGTGCTTAGAGCAGGAACATTATGACCTTTTCCTTATTTCTCTTATTTGCACGTATTATAATTTTTGTAACATAGTTAACAGAATGTCCGGCAAAATGTCAGAATGTCCAGACAAATATGTTGGGGAGGCACAGTTTACATCATGAAGCATTGTTAATACTAAGAAGGATGCCAATAAACTGTCACTGAACTGTATTATTGATTAATTATTCTGTTTGTTACACCCTATAAAATAAAGCACGGGGCTTCAGCATTTCAGAGTTCTACAGCATCATACCAAAATATATGTCTATCTGTTATTCACCGGTTACCATAATCTACCTGGACAAGCAACTCTAACAGTTTTTGGAGGCCCCAGTGAGATACCCATAAACGCCTCATCTGTACTGAATTGAAGAAGGGTTACTATGTTATATTTTCTACAGCATCTATTAGATCCATTTGAGAGACTTCATTTAAAGGGATTCTATCATTGGGAAACCCATTTTTCACTAACACCACATCGTAAGAAAGGCTATTCTACTCCAACCTTTATTTTTCTGCTATGTGCCATTGTTTCTGAGAATTTTCATTTTTCTTC
This sequence comes from Leptodactylus fallax, assembly GCA_947044405.1. Taxonomy (NCBI): domain Eukaryota; kingdom Metazoa; phylum Chordata; class Amphibia; order Anura; family Leptodactylidae; genus Leptodactylus; species Leptodactylus fallax. Next base: position 1,073,683 of record CAMRHE010000186.1, on the reverse strand, counting down.
TTTACGCAAATGAGTCTTCAGAAAGCACAAGGGGTGTCCTCTGTGCTCAAAGAAGCTGCTCTTCCGAAGATCCAGCACCGCCTCTCTCTTCTTCTGCTGACGCCTCTCCGCCGCGTCATCAACCGCCAAGTCTCTGTTCAGGATTCAAATCCCGCGCATGCTCAGTCGGCTCTGCCATTTCGCGGTGGACAGAGCCGAATCTGCATTTTCATGTGGATTTGGATGCGTGGAGCAGAAAAATAAAGATAGGAGAAGAATAGCCTTTCTAAAGGCTATTCCGATGTGGTGTTAGTGAAAAATGGGTTTCCCAATAATAGAATCCCTTTAAAAGAGATTTGTTTTGACAAATATTTGTGAGGTTCAGAACCTTTGGTTCAGTTCGGGCTGAACTTGTTCAGACCATCTCTTCACACCTCAGAGTATAAAAAGTTGAGACCCCTGGGAGGTTAGTAAGCATAAAAAAACAGTTATACTTACCTTGCTTCATCTTTCCTGGGCATCCTTGCAGTATCTGGTGGTACTCCTACATTCCCCTAGTGTCTTCCAGATTCTTCCAACCTATGGCTGATTTTACATGTCCCGGGATCATTTGGGCATGTCGCTGGGTCAAAGTGTCATGATGTTGGTAGTCCCCACGTGACCGCTGAGGCCCAATCAGAGGTATGTCAGACAGAGGCCAGAAGAAGTCATAAGAGGATGCAAGGGGACCACAAGATGCCATCGTTCTCTATGAGAATGTCCTAGAGAGGAGAGGCAAGGTAAGTATAACAGTTTTTTTTTATGTTTATTCACCTTCTCATGGCCTCCACTTATACTTTGCGATCTGATGAGAATCCAGATTATAATAGTGTTTCATGGGTGATGAACTTCAAATGTTTTGGGTTTCAGTAAAGCTTGGCATTTTTGGAAAATTCAGGTCAAATTTGATTCAATCTGAATTGGTTTGCTCATCCCTAGTTACAAGGTTACTCCAGCATGACATATGGATAATAATGAGTGGCACTCCTATTTCAAAGGGGAAAGTCAACTTCCAATGGGATTAAAAGCATATCTCCCAAAGTTGTCAATTATTGGCATTCATGTCAAAACAACCAACATTACTTTACCAACTTGACACCCTCCCCTACAATTATGCTTTATGAAATCCTACTATGTTTCTGTCACACAGGCAATATAGCCAAGGCTAATGGATTTAAATGGAAATGATAATATAAGTGTTACACAAAATTGTTCCAGATTAACCTTTGGCCTCTCATAGAAGTAAATGACAGGCCTTTTGTTGCACATATGATTGATTCCAAAAGCTGTAAATCGACAATTATTGTTATGCATGTAATAAGACTAATTTATTTCAACCTTTTCAGAAACCTAAAATTATGGAGAGAAAATAATACTCTTGTGGTCTATTTATTTTTAATCAGAAAATTACATTTGATTTTCACCTCACTATGTGAAACCAGATTATACATAGAAATATCTCAATTCTGAAAATTTGACAGTAACAAAAAGTTGTTAGTAATTTGCCCAAGTAGCATGAATAATCTATATAATTACCCCATGTCACTGTTAGCATATTCCAACATTATGTTGTATTATTATTGTTATTCTGAAAGTCACAAAGATCTTTAAAATTTTTGAATTAACATTATATCTAAATGTAGAAATGCGGAAAGTGGAAATGTGGAAATTGTTGATTAATGAACAGAATTAGCTTCAGAAAATGTACAAAAATAAAGCCAATATTTTGGATTTTCAATGTGATATAATTCCTGATTTCTTATTTGTCCTGCGGCAGCACAGAAGGGTCTGTATCCCCACCTTTAATTCCTCTTAGGACCGGCCAACCTAAGTAGCAATGAGACAGTTAATTAGCATAATTGATGGTATAAGAAACCCCCTTTCCACTATTTCCTTTTGTTTTTATTTGTCCTAGTTTTTTTTCCTAAAGTGGCCCACAGGGTAATTTTTCTTTAATACAGGTTTTTTTGTTTTCTTTCTGAATGTTCCCAGGCTAGGTGTTAGGGAATTGCCAGTTAAGCAACTCCCCTGTAGCTGCTTCAGGAACCTGAGAGGAAAGGGAACGACAGAGACAGTGAGTCCTAATGCTTGACCCACCCCCAGTCCCTACCTACTTGCCTCAACTACTCTAGGTGGTAGAGGACAACTGGGCGACGGTCCCTTCCTATAATACAAGTGAATACACCAAACGTGGACAAGACAAACAAACAGACATGGGTAATAAAGAGAGCCAAGGGTCAGAACCAATCAGGCATCAAATTACAGAATCAGAGCCAGGAGAATAGTCAAAGGGAAAAGCCAAGGTCAGAAATAGATAATAAGCAAAACAGTATAATGCTTAGCACACTCAGAGAGACTAATATTAAGCAACCAAGTGAGAGTTGGAATACTATATTAAGGGTATCAGGAATTCGCCCCAGACTTGATTGGAAAGGAAGGATGTCAATCAAAAGAGCACCTAACGTTAACTCTTTAGAACCCAGAGCAACTCAGAGCCCTGGCTGGACTGGTACACTGCAATGAATACTCAGCTGTGCTAGGACAACAGGAGACCCAGGAGCAGAGGACCATAAGTGGACCCGCCTCCTGCACCATAGCATGCGGCTGAAGGATGGTGCAGAAGTCCACATGGGCAAGGATGTTACACTAGGTCAGAGGTTCACAGATAGCTGTATTAATGCGCCTAGAGACTCCTCTGAAAGGAGAGAGAGCTACTGTAAGACTAACATTGTGCTGTAAATGGAATGAAGATGCCATGGATATACAAGCTCATGCAGCTATAGCCGCCACTCCAGCTGGAGGCCGCTGGCACAGCATTCTGGAGTCCGCTGGCATATATATAAGTAGGTTCTCACTACTCCTACAACAGACCTACATCTAGACCTATACCGTATACACTTATACCAAAAGCACAAAGTCACCTACTGAATCAAAGAATACCAGTTCCATAAGTATATACAACTTTACTTACACATATACAGTGGGGAAAAAAAGTATTTAGTCAGCCACCAATTGTGCAAGTTCTCCCACTTAAAAAGATGAGAGGCCTGTAATTGACATCATAGGTAGACCTCAACTATGAGAGACAAAACGAGAATACAAAATCCAGAAAATCACATTGTCTGATTTTTTTAGAATTTATTTGCAAATTATGGTGGAAAATAAGTATTTGGTCACCTACAAATAAGCAAGATTTCTGGCTCTCACAGACCTGTAACTTCTTCTTTAAGAGGCTCCTCTGTCCTCCACTCATTACCTGTAGTAATGGCTCCCGTTTGACATTGTCATCAGTATAAAAGACACCTGTCCACAACCTCAAACAGTCACACTCCAAACTCCACTATGGTGAAGACCAAAGAGCTGTGGAAGGACACCAGAAACAAAATTGTAGACCTGCACCAGGCTGGGAAGACTGAATCTGCAATAGGCAAGATCTCACCCTGTGGGGTCAAAATGATCACTAGAACAGTGAGCAAAAATCCCAGAACCACACGGGGGAACCTAGTGAATGACCTGCAGAAAGCTGGGACTAATGTAACAAAGGCTACCGTCAGTAACACACTACGCTGCCAGGGACTCAGATCCTGCAGTGCCAGACGTGTCCCCCTGCTTAAGCCAGTACATATCCGGGCCCGTCTGAAGTTTACTAGAGAGCATTTGGATGTTCCAGAAGAGTATTGGGAGAATGTCATATGGTCAGATGAAACCAAAGTAGAACTGTTTGGTAGAAACACAACTCATCGTGTTTGGAGGAGAGTGAATGCTGAGTTGTATCCAAAGAGCACCATACCTACTGTGAAGCATGGGGGTGGCAACATCATGCTTTTGAGCTGTTTCTCTGCAAAGGGACCAGGACAACTGATCCGTGTACATGAAAGAATGAATGGGGCCATGCATCATGAGATTTTGAGTGTAAACCTCCTTCCATCAGCAAGGGCATTGAAGATGAAACATGGCTGGGTCTTTCAGCATGACAATGATTCCAAGCACACGGCCAGGGCAACGCAGGAGTGGCTTCGTAAGAAGCATTTCAAGGTCCTGGAGTGGCCTAGCCAGTCTCCAGATCTCAACCCCATAGAAAACCTTTGGAGGGAGTTGAAAGTCCGTGTTGCCCAGTGACAGCCCCAAAACATCACTGCTCTAGAGGAGATCTGCATGGAGGAATGGGCCAACATACCAGCAACAGTGTTTGCCAACCTTGTGAAGACTTACAGAAAACGTTTGACCTCTGTCATTGCCAACAAAGGATATATAACAAAGTATTGAGTTTAACTTTTGTTATTGACCAAATACTTATTTTCCACCATAATTTGCAAATAAATTCCTAAAAAAAATCAGAAAATGTGATTTTCTAGATATGTTTTCTCATTTTGTCTCTCATAGTTGAGGTCTACCTATGATGACAATTACAGGCCTCTCTCATCTTTTTAAGTGGGAGAACTTGCACAATTGGAAGCTGACTAAATACTTTTTTTTCCCCACTGTATACTGTGGTATTCTTTGATTTGGTAGGTGGCTTTATACTGTAGGTTCTCTATATGATGGCACATGCAGTATCAACATGTACCATTATACTGGCTCTGTGTATGGGATTTTGCTAACAGCATAATTCTCAATTATGGACATTTTATTATTATTTATTTATTATGCTTACTTATATAGCACCATCATATTCTACAACGCTTTACAGACATTGACAGTCACTGTCCCATATAGGGCTCACAATCTATATTCCCTATCAGTATGTCTTTGGAGTGTGGGAGGAAACCAGAGTACCCAGAGGAAACCCACGCAAACACGGGGAGGACATACAAACTCATTGCAGATGTTGTCCTTGGCAGGATTCAAATCCAGGACTCCAGTGCTGCAAGGCTGCAGTGCTAACCACTGAGCCACCGTGCTGCCCATGAAGAACTCATTTGTCCACAGGCCTAGTGAATTTTAGGTGATGCCCATGAGGGTCAGGATCACATTTACATTTGAATCATATTAATAAAGCACTTGTGTCTAGAAAAATTTACATTCTATTCACATATCCACTGAATATCCCTAGATCCTCAGAAAAAGGTCTTGTGGTCAAATTATCTATTATGTAGTCAATGTCCATATGTTGCAATAAATAGTGTTGCAGTAAAAATCATCCCCCTCAGGGATCATCAGGGGACACCCACAACATAGCAAGCTGTGGTATATAGATGTAAGGGACCCATATGGTGATGATTAGAGATGAGCGAATCGAAGCTGACAAAGTGGAATTCGATCCGAATTTCAGGAAATCCGAGCGGTTCTGCGAATGTCCAGCGGCCATCTTGATTATATCACATACAAGACCATTTCTGCGCATGTCCAGTGGCCATCTTGATTATATCCCATACAAGACCGTTTCTGCACATGTCCGGCGGCCATCTTGATTCTCTTCTGAACGGCTCTGCGCATGCCCAGCAGACCAGGACATCGCAGGGGGCATGATGCTATGGCAAAAGTAGGAGTAGAATAGCCTTTCTAAAGGCTATTCTGACATGTCCTTAGTGTAAAATGCATATCCCCATGATCTCTGCAGCCAGGAAAATAGCTGTTTTTAATGTGATTCGCAGCAAAGTAATTTGGATTGAAGCTAATTGTTTTGGGAAATTCTGCGAAGCTGCCGAATCGAATTTTTGAGAAATTCGCTTATCTCTAGTGATGATCATGGCATATTGATATAAACATTAAAAAATGTCTCCAGTTACTGTACATTATGCCACCCCCACACCATAAACCCAGAGGTATAACCAAACTGATGTTTCCTTACGATGGTCTCTACCTCCATTGTCATCTTGCTGTGAACTGTGATAGCCTTTGAGAGCAGTGGCATGGGATCAATGGAACACCTGTAGCTGGTTGTCTGGTTTGTAGTCCATACCTTTTGATGGTTCGTGTCCACACTGTTTCCTGTTCTAAGCTTGGGATGTGATAATCCATTTCACTTTCAGTACAAAATGGATCACTATGTGTCATTCTTCAATCAAATCCAATAAAACTATCTGTCCATGCAGAGGTTCGTGTCTGTTCAACTCGTGGTGTCATTCTACTACATTGTTGTTCTCCCAACCACCGGGACACGCAACATTGAACAGTGCTGACCTAGGAACATAATGATCTGCCAAAGTGATAAACCAAGGTCTCAAAGTTCAAGGATTCTGTCTCTCTCAGTTTCCAAAAAGTCAAGGTAAGGTTTCAAGTGGATGAAAAAAATTTGCTTTCAATCTGGCTTTTTTGCCCCTCCTCCCATATTACACAAATTTGATTACTTGCAGTTCTTGGTGAAACCTGATACTTCCTAGATTTGCATTATAACCATCCTTCTTAGTGTTGCAATTTCAAAGTTGAGGAGTGTAGATTTGGTGTTGCTGTGATCGTACTTATCTGGAGGTAGTGTCATTTTTACTGCACAGTAAAAAAAAAAAAAAACCTGTAAGTTTTTTTTTTTTTTTTTAAATTTCACCTGGCCAGTATACAGGTGCCATTAGGAGGTGCAATTTGGTTTGCGAAAAAAAAAAAAAAACCTTCATAAAGGTCTGTGAACTGAAAAAATAGCTATGGCTTTTGGAAAGCAAAGAGAAAAAAATGAAAAATGAAAAATGGCTGCAGTGGGAAGGGGTTAAAGATCAGATATCAACAAGTATCACAAATATATAATAATGTAGAAAACCTGGAAGGTATAAACACATTTTCACATCACTGTGCAGTAATAGTAGTAATTGAATTGTTATTTATTAGCAAAGAATAATAAATCATCATTTATAAACTGACAACCTTTTTCCAAATTGATGATCTAAGACATTAGGATTATTTCATCGAAACTTGCACTTGACAGATAACAAAATGGCAAGTGTTTGGCAGTGTGACTGGGAATAAACCTTCAATTGTTTACTCGGTTTGCCTAATAAATCTTTCTCATTCCAAGACTCTGCCTTTTCTGACAGTGTTTATTATGTCTGTTCTTAATATGTGTTGGTTTCATGAAAATACTATCCATGGCCAAAAGTATGTGCAGGGCACTATCAGACAGGGAGTCAGGACTTTCCATCTGGTGTGTACAGTTTCATAAAATTAAGTATATATTTATATCAGCAAGGACTATAAAACTTAACTTTTAATATTATTATTATTATTATTATTATTATTATAGGCAATAGGCACAGACACAAAAAATAAACATAAATAACCAATGCATACTATAAAAACAACTCAGAGTTACAAAAGAGTGTCAGACAACAAACACGTATACATAGTATATCCCACAAAGTTGTCAACAAAGGTGTCAACACTACATAAGGAACAGAGCATAAAGCCAATAATAGAGAAACAGAACAATCTTACCAAGGTTGATATACTGTATGAAGGGGACTGGATTAATCATACACTGATGTGTTCTGTTTTAGCCCCGGGATGAAATATGTATAGAGATATCTAGGGCTTTCTCTAGGTATTTTTATGGGATTGCCCTTTATGGAGTGTTAACACCTTTGGTGACAGCTTTGCAGTGTATACTACACTGTCTGGAACTTGGAGCTATTTTTACAGTATGCATTGGTTATTTATTTATGTTTATTTTTTGTGTCTGTACCTAATGACTAACTTAGGCGGTGCCACCATTTCTCTTTTAATAATCATTTTATATTAAAACTTAACTTTTATACTCCTTGATATCTGGATATTATTAGATTCTTCACTGTTGGTGAGCTCTGGCATTGCTTTTTGGTTTCGTAAAATTAAGCAAATAGCCTTCCTATAACTGACCCAGACAACTGTATGCATAGTTATTGTAAAATGGAACATGTAGGGGAAACAACAGTACACCTTTATCATTAATAAACCTGGCAGATCAAATTAGTTGCTGCTAGGGGCGTAATTTGAAGGGGTGCAGAGGGTGCAAACGCAGCGGGACCCAGGAGCCTTAGGGGGCCCATAAGCACTGGCATCAGTATTGAGATTGCATCTTCCATCTGGCCCATAAGCCAAGGAGACCCACTGATTACCCTAACCACACTAAGGTTGATTAAACTCCTTAGCACCCGTAACCATCACTATCAAGAATTCGCTGTAAGGATGAGTTAGGGGGCTCCAGACAAAAGATTGCACCGGGGCCCACAAGACTTTAGTTACGTCACTGGTTGCTGCCATGACAGGGTCAGATATAACACATGTGCAGTCATATCATCTGCACAGGGGCCAAGAAGAAAGAGAGACCACTGCATCGGCTCTGGCATCAGAAAGGTTCATTATTTATCACTCCTATAATAATATTATAATAATAATAATAATTTTTATTTATATAGCGCCAACATATTCCGCAGCACTGTACAACTTGTAGGGTTCAAGTACTGACAAAAAAGATACATTACAAAGAAATAGTCAATTCACACACTGGGACTGAGGGCTCTGCTCGCAAGAGCTTACAATCTATGAGGTAGAGGGGGTGACACAAGAGGTAGCAGGGGCGGCAACAGACGTAGCATTGCTTGTACAATGGTCAGACAATTTTGTAATAGAGGTTACTGTCATTACACATATATAAAGCTGTATGAGCCATCACCAGTCGTGTCCTTTAACGTGCAGATGGTGCCTGGACATATAGAGTTAGTCTGATACGCAGGGTCGGACCGGCCCACCGGGGAACCGGTGAATCCCGGTGGGCCCCGACTATATTTAGTCCTTATTTTGCAAATTCAAAGGTCAGGGGTCCAATCGGGACGGTTAGGGGCCCGATCAGACCCATGACCGTCCCGATCGGGCCCCTGACCAATGGACAGTGGCGTAAGGATCATGGTCATAGGGGGTGCTACATCAATTGTTAATGGAAAGGATATGCCAGCCCAGGAAAAGTGACAAAAAAAAAAAAAAAGTACTCACCTGTCCTGGGCTGAGCATCATCTCCAGCACTTTTACGGCCTCACTGCAGGGGCCTGTGGTTAGGCTCCAGCGGTGACATTGGTGCGCCGGCGTAATGACGTCATCACGCCCGACGTGACCGCAGAGGTCCAATCAAAGGCCCCAGCGGTGACGTCTGGGGCACGGGACATGACGACCAGGGGACCAAGGAAGATGGGAAAGACAGCAGGAAAGAGCAAGGATGCCCTGGAGAGGTAGGACAAGGTGAGTATATGTGTTTGTTATTTTTAATCACTTCTCCTGGGCCTCTACTTATTATATTCTGGGGTCTGAGGAGACCCCAGTGTATAATAATAGCACCGGTTATTATTGGGGCCAGTAGGGCCACTGTGAGCTTATAATACTGTTTGGAGGCCACTGTGGGTATATAATACTGTGTGGGAGCCACTGTGGGTATATAATGCTGTGTGGGGGTCACTGTGAGCATATAATGCTGTGTGAGGGCCACTGTGGAGCATATAATGCTGTGTGGGGGCCACTGCGTAGCATATAATGCTGTGTGGGGGCCACTGTGGAGCATATAATGCTTTGTGGGGGCCACTGCGGAGCATATAATGCTTTGTTGGGGCCACTGCGGAGCATATAATGCTGTGTGGGAGCCACTGAGAAGCATATAATCTTGTGTTGGGGCCACTGCGGAGCATATAATGCTGTGTGGGGGCCACTGAGAAGCATATAATGCTGTGTGGGGGCCACTGCGGAGCATATAATGCTGTGTGGGGGCCACTGTGGAGCATATAATGCTGTGTGGGGGGCCACTGCGGAGTATATAATGCTGTGTTTGAGCCACTGAGAAGCATATAATGCTGTGTGGGGGCCACTGCGGAGCATATAATGCTGTGTGGGGGCCACTGTGGAGCATATAATGCTGTGTGGGGGGCCACTGCGGAGTATATAATGCTGTGTTTGAGCCACTGCGGAGCATATAATGCTGTGTGGGGGCCACTGCGGAGCATATTATACTGTCCCAGTATTGTTTACATGCCTGGCACTGCGCTGCTCACTCACCATATTCTAGGTAACTGCAGTTGTGGGTACTAAAGCTGTATCCCTTTCAATTATCTGATATATCGCTGCAACACCCGTAGCCGCCACTATCAAGAATTCTCTCTAGGGAGGGGGTAAGATGCCTCGGTCAAAAGTTTGCACCGGGTCCACAAGACCTTAGTTACGCCTCTGCCAATGCATTTACATTGGCAAAATGGTAACTAGTGGAGGCCAATAGCCTGGGGGACATTAAAGGGGTTGTGCAGGATAACATTTTTTTTTTTTAATTACATAGGTTAAAAAAAAAAAAAAAAACTTTCTCTCCTGTCCCCAGTGTCTTCCAGCGTGGTTTAGCCAGCAGCTCTGTTTTCTTCCAGCACAAGTACCCCCTGCATGTGACTACCTGTGACATCACGTGACCCCTGAGGCCAATCAGCGGCCTAAAGAAAAGGACCTGGGACGTCACAACCAGTGAGGACTTCCGGCAAAAGAAGACAGCAGAGCTGCAGGACCAGACCGTGCTGGGACCTGCTGACACTGGAGGACCGGGGATAGGTGAGTATGTTTAGTATGTTTTTGTTTTTTTGGGGGGGAGCGTTTCACCTCCCCCAGACTAATTATAAAAGAAAAAAAAATTATACTGGGCAACCTCTTTAAAGTGTGGCACATTAGGGGGGTATAGTAAAGGGGTTGTCCAGGCATAATTTGTTATGGTTTATTCTCAGGATAGGCCATAGATACCTGATCTGTTGGGGGCCGACCCTGGGCTGATCAGCTGTACGGAGCCACTTCTGGCTCCCGTCCTGTACACAATATGGGGCCAGAAGCAGAAAGCTCTGTCCACTGTATATTAGCTGGCCACCTTCACTGCATCTCAGCACTTATTGAAGTCAGTGGGAGCTGAGCTGCAGTGACGGCACCGGGCAACTATACAGTGGATGGAGCTTTCTGCTTCCGGCCCTGTGTTGTGTACAGAACGGGCGCCGGAAGTGACGCTGTACATATCCATAGGCCATAAAAAAGATTAACCCCGGACAATCCCTTTAATATGCATCACACAGGATGTTAGCACCCATAATTTCTCTCACACAATATAATGGCCCCATCACTGTTCCCCATACAGTATGGGGGACCAGTGAAGTGGCTATAAAAAAAAATTTGGCCCAGACAACCCCTTAAAAGAGGTTGTCTATTAACTGGAGCAACCACTGTGGCGGCCGCCAGGGAAGTGTAAAAAAAAAAAAATTTCAAAAAAAGCATACTCACCTGTCCCCAGCACCCCCAGTAGGTTTAGGTAGTGCAGTGGTGCACATGTTATGGCAGGTGAGCAGCATGGCTCCCGACATGTTATTACCTTTGGCTGCCCTGTCTTGGTACTGGTACTGTCTGGTGGGCCCTAGACATCCAAGTCCGACACTGCTGATACGGCATCATATCCTGTGAGGTGATGTTGGAGCATAAACAGAGGAGGGTACATTTTAGGGATTCTAACTTACAGAAGGGTTTACATAAGGAGTTGTGATAGGCCTGTCTAAAAAGATATGTCTTTAGTTTACGCTTGAAGCTGTGGAAATTGGGGGTTAATTTGATAGTCTTGGATAGAGCATTCCAGAGAACTGGTGCTACTCGGGAGAAGTCTTGTATACGAGCGTGGGAGGTTCTGATAATAGAGGATGTTAGTCTTAGGTCAATGAGTGAACGGAGAGTACGGGTTGGGCGATAGACAGAGATGAGGGAGGAAATGTAGGGAGGTGCAGCATTATGGAGAGCCTTGTGAATGAGCGTGATAAGTTTTATTGTATTCTGTATTGAATAGGAAGCCAATGTAGTGACTGGCACAGACCGGAGGCATCGCTGTAGCGTCTAGACTGATAGATGAGCCTGGCCGCCGCATTCAGAATAGATTGTAGAGGGGAGAGTTTAGTAAGGGGAAGGCCAGGGGTGCACCGCTAATGAGGTGAAGTGAGGCGGCCGCCTCAGGCGGCACTGTCCTTCACTGTCTGGGGGGCGGCATTTTTTACTTTCTATTCACCATTACATTACATGGCCGCTATGAGATGAATGGTTGTTTACACAGGTACCATTCAAACAGCTGATCAGTAGGGGTCCTGGGTTTTTGAGCCCCACTGATTAGTTTATTAATGACCTGGAAAACCTTTTAATTAGGAAACCTATGGGGCATTATTAATAAGGGGAACTATTTATACAGGGTACACACGGGCAGTATTAATATAATAAATAAATTCATTCTGGGGGGTTATATCATATATTTTATAATTGGGGTAGCAGCAGGATGGGGGGCTTTGTGCAGGTGAGGACAATGTGGATCGGATCCCTGGAAAAGTGAGGAGCCAAAGATGTCTGTGTTGCAAACTTTACAGAGACAAGTCACAGCTGAAAGAAGTGGTCATGGCGGTCCAAAGGGAAGAGAACGGAATTGTGAAGGATTAGTCAGAGAAGTCACCTGTAAGTCACAAAATGTTACTGCACTGTATTCACCTAAATGATAGTGGATAAATACCTGATAGATGGGGGTCTGTCAGCTGAGACCCCCACTGAACCTGAGAATTGGGTTTTTTTCCCCCCACTGGGTGGGAATCCAGCCTGACCGCAGCCATATATATAGGTGTGTCACTTGGTGGATGGACAAACCCACGTGGCTCTCATTCACTTCAATAGGAGTGCCAAAGATAGCCGAAGTCCAGTACTCAGGTATCTGCGGCGCTCCTATTATAGAGAATGGGTGCCATGTGGGCTCGTCCATCCACCAAGCAGAAGATGTGTGAAGTTACTTTCATTGTTAATGCCGTGTTGTTGATCTGATACTGAAATGATGCAGGAAGAAGAATTCTTAAGAACTGTTTTATAACTTTGTGCATTTTGTATATTGTGCGACTATAACAGCGTGTGAAACTAGTAGCGTGGAAACTCAATTTTTTTTTTGGGGGGGGGGGGGGGGGCGTCATTCTATAGTCCGACTCAGGCAACAAAGCGGCTAAGTTCACCACTGGGGAAGACTGATTAGTAAGGAGTTACAGTAGTCAAGGCGAGAGTGAATCAGGGCAACAATAAGTGTCTTTAGTGTATTTGTGGTAAGGAAAGGGCAGATTCTGGTGGTGTTTTTGAGGTGGAGATGACATGAGCGTGCGAGTGATTGGATATTGGGGGGTGAAGGAAAGGTCTGAGTCAAACAAAACCCCGAGGCAGCGGGCATACTGCCTAGGAGTTATGGTAAGGCCAGAGACTGCAATGGAGATTTCAGGGACAGATCTATTAGATGGTGGAAACAGCAGTAATTCAGTCTTTGAGAGATTCAGTTTCTCCTATGTTTAAAGTCCCTTGCAGACGACTGTATGAATGGAAAAACCCAGATAGCACACTGACCCTTTCATTTCGGGTAGCAAAATATGGAACAGGTCCTATTTCTGTCCGATGGTCCATTAAAACGGACCATCAAAAAAGCAGTCATGTGAATAGCACCATTCACACGGCTGATTATCACTGTTGTGCGAGTATAGGGTATGTAATAGAAAGCTGTGAATCAGACAATTCTATAACTAAGGCTCTATACACACAAAGAAGTTTAAGGCTAAGAGTTTTTCCCTGCAGACTTTCTGCGTCTATTATACCTATACGAAAAATGTCAGCTTTTCCGCAGGTATATTTGGCATGCTGCGATTTTCGAAAATGCAGCTTTTCCACTGTGGATATTTTTCTGCAATGTGTGGATAGGATTAGCCAGAATCCCATCTACTTTGCAGGTACTGTAAAATGTTGCATTTTTACAACGTGGGTCCCCCGTCTAACTGTCATGTGATGACCGTTTTTTAACAGCTGTCACACAACTACATTAAACAAAATTAATTTCACTTAGGCTATTCACATGACTATTTTTTTGATGGTCCTTTTTAACCAGCTGTCAAAATATAGGTCATGTCCTATTTTTGACTGTTTCATAAATCCCTCAATAGTTTCAAGTCTATGACCAGTCCATGAAAATGGGTACTTCAAGGTTGCAAAACAGCCATGAAAATGTCTTTAGTCATCATGGTTATCTCAATAGAGACTAAGCTAGTTGAACAGTTAGAAAAATACACATACGTACATACTGTACAAAATAAAGTTAATTGAAAAAAAAAATGAACAAACTTTTGAGCATTCTATGAAAACTAAAATTAAAAAATGTTGGTATAACAGCATCGGATTGAGTGGACTAGAGTAACTATGCAGACTTCTGGGCTGTGGCACTAAACAAAACACTTCCACTGTCATGGAGGATGCATGTCCCTGTGTACCTGGACCCGAGCTCTCACTCATGAAATGTGCCAATTAAGGTATAACGGTTCACCAAACCAGCTGATGTCTTGGTGGCAATATCCACCTCTCTTCTACAAGCTTTCCACTTGGCTTTCCTTTATCGCCTAGGTTTGCTAGATGTTCCCTTCCATAAGCTATCCTCTAGCAGCGAGCTGACTTTATACTTCTGTGAGCATCTCTCCATCTTCCCAAAGCACTTGGGTAACCTGGACAACACCTGATGTCAGTGGGTAAGACCATGGGAGAGTCACAATCAATTTATCCAGTGGTGCAACTCATGGACACAAATTAGTTCTGCCTGTAAGTAATCATAGAACAATACAGCTTTCAGAAAGTACCAGAACACTGACCGCATGATGACCTGCACCAGTTAGAGCAACATGATCCTGCAGGTAACACAACACAAAACATAATGCAAATACATGGAATCACATAATACAACACAAACAATGAACCATACTACACCAAGTTGTTGTGCAGTAAGAAGCACTCTGTTAGTTGTGGTACCTTTTACGTACCTTTCACGTGCACAGTTAGCTACCACTTTCGATCCTAGTCAATTACCCCTCAGATGCCAAGTTAGTATGGACTGTGAAACCAAAAGTGGTTCTATAGTGGGAGAGTGTACCCTCTGTAAGCCAATTGTTTCACCCATAACATGATTATGTTTTTATCATAGTTGAGATCCACATGCATTGGATTAATTGGGCCTTACCTCTGAAAGGTTCTTATAGGTTGTTAAAGTATATAGATGTATTGCAATGTATTATAAAAGCAACCAAACAATTGCAGAGTCAAGTCTACTAGTCTGAGTAAAAAAATTATGTTTGGTATGCGTAGACACTGAAGATCTCTGCTGCTATCCACCCATACTTTATGCTGTATGGTGTTACTTAACAGCAATCAGATATGCTTTTCCTGTGTATAATGCAGGAGCTAGATGAAAAGGAGGAGGAGACTGCTTGTTAATGTGTAGCCCATGTCAGCAGAGACATAAGGAAGGTCACTCACAGGCAGTATTGGACTGAGGTTCCTCAAACCCACCAGATTAAGTAATTCAACAGCAACCCTTGGCAATAAATTATAGTAACCTTCAAATTTGGGTGTCTTCTGTTGAACCATTATTGTATTAGAGCAGGGACCCACTTGAGGATCCTCGGGTACTCTGGTGGGCTAGTCCAAAACTGCTCACAGATCATTTCTTGCTTTCACTTTAGATTGTAGCTGCTACAGCCTTCACTCCGGCTTAGCCTTTACTCTGCTGTAGTGATTAAGTAGAGCCTAGGGTCACTAAGTCATAGATAAGTTTTAAAGGGAACCTGTCAGCTAGCTTGGGGCTTCTAAGTCACCAGCATCTTGTTATGCACATGGCAGCTTTGGGGTTGTAAGCCTGTGACAGCTACCCATCATTGGTAACTCAAGTTGAACCTTTCCTGGGAGGTGAGTCCAGGAGTCTGCTTCAGCACATAAGTGCATGTGCCTTGCATCTGATGAAGCCGTGGTCAATACACTTTGCATACAGCTATAGCTGTCAATCACTCTGGGCCCAGATGTGCAAAAGTTAAAATAAATACATAGCAAGTTACAGTGGGTACGGAAAGTATTCAGACCCCATTAAATTTTTCACTCTTTGTTTCATTGCAGCCATTTGCTAAAAGCAAAAAAGTTCATTTTATTTCTCATTAATGTACACTCAGCACCCCATCTTGACAGAAAAAACCCCAGAAATGTAGATATTTTTGCAAATTTATTAAAAAAAGAAAAACTGAAATATCACATGGTCATAAGTATTGCTGTGACACATATTTAACTAACATGCTGTCCATTTCCTTCTGATTCTCCTTGAGATGGTTCTACTCCTTCATTGGAGTCCAACTGTGTTTAATTAAACTGATTGGGCTTGATTAGGAAAGATGCACACCTGTCTTTATAAGACCTCACAGCTCACAGTGCATGTCAGAGCAAATGAGAATCATGAGGTTAAAGGAACTGCCCAAGGAGCTCAGAGACAGAATTGTGGCAAGGCACAGATCTGGCCAAGGTTACAAAAGAATTTCTGCAGCACTCAAGGTTCCCAAGAGCACAGTGACCTCCATAATCCTTAAATGGAAGAAGTTTGGGACGACCAGAACTCTTCCTAGACCTGGCCGTCCAGCCAAACTGAGCAATCGTGGGAGAAGAGCCTTGGTGAGAGAGGTAAAGAAGAACCCAAAGATCACTGTGGCTGAGTTCCAGAGATGCAGTAGGGAGATGGGAGAAAGTTCCACGAAGTCAACTATCACTGCATCCCTCCACCAGTCTAGGCTTTATGGCAGAGTGGCCCGAAGGAAACCTCTCCTCAGTGCAAGACATATGAAAGCCCGCATAGAGTTTGCCAAAAAACACATGAAGAATCCCAGACCATGAGAAATAAGATTATCTGGTCTGATGAGACGAAGATTGAACTTTTTGGCGTTAATTCTAAGCGGTATGTGTGGAGAAAACCAAGCACTGCTCATCACCTGCCCAATACAATCCCAACAGTGAAACATGGTGGTGGCAGCATCATGCTATGGGGGTGTTTTTCAGCTGCAGGGACAGGACGACTGGTTACAATTGAAGGAAAGATGAATGTGGCCAAGTACAGAGATATCCTGGAAGAAAACCTCTTCCAGAGTGCTCTGGACCTCAGACTAGGCCGAAGGTTCACCTTCCAACAAGACAATGACCCTAAGCACACAGCTAAAATAACAAAGGAGTGGCTTTGGAACAACTCTGTGACCATTCTTGACTGGCCCAGCCAGAGCCCTGACCTCAACCCAATTGAGCATCTCTGAAGAGACCTGAAAATGGCTGTCCACCAACGTTTGCCATCCAACCTGACGGAACTGGAGAGGATCTGCAAGGAAGAATGGCAGAGGATCCCCAAATCCAGATGTGAAAAACTTGTTGCATCATTTCCAAGAAGACTCATGGCTGTACTAGCTCAAAAAGGTGCTTCTACTCAATACTGAGCAAAGGGTCTGAATACTTATGACCATGTGATATTTCAGTTTTTCTTTTTTAATAAATTTGCAAAAATATCTACATTTCTGTCAAAATGGGGTTCTGAGTGTACATTAATGAGAAATAAAATGAACTTTTTTGCTTTTAGCAAATGACTGCAATGAAACAAAGAGTGAAAAATTTAAAGGGGTCTGAATACTTTCCGTACCCACTGTATATTGAATCTTTTCCCACCAAACAACATTTCAATCTGCTCAGCCTCTCAGCTCTATAGCATACTGCGCACAATCTAGACTTCATTTTCAATGTAACAGGTTCCCTTTAACACAAATAAAAGGTAGGCTTTAATAACACACTAGATCCCAAATCAACATTTGTCTCAGATCTTGCAATCCAGCTACTCATTAAGGGTTCTTATGCTTAAGACCTTCTTGTGGGAGCTGGACAAGTACTGTAACAATAATTTTACCGCACATGTGATTTTCCATTAACTGCCTAACAACAAATCATTTGCTAATCTTCCATTTCATATTTCTCTGCGTGTCTTTGCTAGCCATCTCATAAATTTCAGATTCTTCTAATTCACACAAGTAAAATAAAATAGTTCATCCGTAAATAACAGTTTTAGCTTTTTTTACAGTAATATTTTAGAGTAACGCTTCTCCATACAATTTGAAGTGTTTTTTTGTACTGAATTATTTATTTTGAAATTTCTCATGTATTAAATCCCAAAAAATTAAATGTAGTATGAACTATGTAATGCAGTAATAAGATACTAAAAGGGAGTGTGTCAGTATAAATAGCTATACAAACAGCCCCAGTACCTTGTAGGGTAAAGTGTCCTGAGTCCATTCATGCCTTCATTTTCGTGCATGCGGCTTCATGAAAATCACAATTTTCACTATATGCAAATAAACAGGAAGTGCTTTGGGGGTGTGGCAAAGCCTTTCCTCAATAACCCCCCACCCCCACCCCATCCAGCTCCGCCAACACGCAGATGATAGACAGCCTTCCTGCCCTTCAGTCTCTGAGTCCCATTCCTGGCCAGTGCTCATCGCTGAAATACCAACAATTACACAGAACACAGTGTAATAATAAAATGTCATCCTTTATTTAAATAAAAGTAAAAAAATATATATTCATAAATAAGGTAGGAGGAGGGAGGACAACATGCAAAGATTACATAAAAAGAAGTGCTGGAACCTGTATATTAATCATTCTAGAATGCTCAGACAATAAAAGACCAAAATAGGGGTATAAAACAATTCGGCCAGAGATAGTCATGCTAAACATGTGCACATACATGCAGCAAGAAAACCCCCACATAAGAAATACATAATATTATAGGAAAAATAGAGGATAAAAACATACACACATCAGCACCGTGCCCCTGTGATGAGTGTCATCTCTGAGATCATCCAACAGAACCCTGCCAATCTCTGTGGCATCCCTACAGTCTACACTGTAGCACATCAGTAGCCTGTCACTGATCTCACTAACCTGCTTTACTGCATTAGGCTGAAGCCCCACATTGTGAAAATGCTGAGTTTTACAGTACCTGCAAAGTGAATGGGATTCTGGCTAATCCCATCTACACACTGAAGAAAAAAATCTGCAGTGGAAAAGCTGCATTTTCAAAAACACTTGCGATTTTGAAAATCTCAGCATGTCAATTATACCTGCAGAAATGCTGGCGAATTTCCATATAGGTATAATAAGGGCAGAAAGTTCACAGAGGAAAACTTTGTGAAAACACAATGAAAAACGCTGCGGAAAAAAAACCTGATACATTTCCGTTGCAGTTTTTTAATTCAATGCATCTTGTTGAAAATGCCCCTCTCTTTTATCTAAAGTTTCCTTCCCTCTATATCTTAAGCTGTTTGTAACTGTTCAGAAACAGTTCTTCACTAAATGAAAAACCACCACAACCATCAGGTATTAAAGTGTAATGGTAAAAAAACAAAAAATCAGCCATGTGAATAGCCCCCATTAACACACAGTCAGCTTAATATAGTCGTGCATTAAGGTTAACACAAGGGCTGAAGAACGATTCTGTGAGCAGAAGGGTTTTGAGGCTTCCTGTACAGATATTGGCTGAGGTTTACTAATGTGGTTACGACTAGACACTCTGCCATAAACTTGGCGCATTTAGTTTGGGATAATACTACGATTCGCTAGACATGTGGCTTCTCAGAAAAATTTTCATAGAAGCACCAAAAATGTGCCAAAATTGTGTCATAAAATTCTGGTTCAAAGTAAGCAAACTAAAAGGCAGCATTAGCCACTGTGATAAATCTGGTGCAGTATCAAACCGCCTATCTAAGTTTACACTGTCTATTAGTAAATCTGGGCTTCAGAATAGTCTCTTCTAGAGGAGTTTCCAGGTTCTAGAAACTGTTAGTTTTTACACTGCAATATGCAGTGTCTATTGTGGCATATGGAGGAAGAATTTCCCTGTGTATATGTTCAACAGATACATAATCTTCATAGGCTCCCATTGTTAAAAAAAAAAAAAAAAATAGTATTCTGTATGGCATACGTTTTTATGAGATCCCTGTGTATGGAATAGCACAGTCTTCTGCTCTTACTGCAGTGAAAAATAGTATTCTTATTTATACTGGCTTAACAGATGTCAACTGGAAACTCCATGGAGAAGTAGATTATTAATGACAGTGCTGGGAGTATATGGGAGCTCATCCCTGAAACCAGTTAGAACCCTCTTGTAGTTCAGTAGAACTAAGAAGCGAACTGTTGGCTGTGGGAGATCATTATAGCAGATAGAACCCATTCTGGGCTTAGCAACAAACCAATAATCAGAGATGCATTCGAGAACACTGCAGAAAAATAGAAGATATCTGTGTCATTGCGATCAGAGATACTGTTACAGGTTCAATAAGAAATTAGGAACAACCATAATACTTGGTTGGGTACATTTTTTTCACATTTCATGACATTTTTTGCCTCTGACATTTTTTTCAGAATGCAGTATGTTTGGGTATGGCATTTTTTTCAGGCAAATTGATTTATTATAGGAAAGTAACCGCAAGAGAAATAACACTGAAATATGATGTGTGAATAAAAAATAAAAACTCAAAAAAACCCCACTAACTCCACTTTCACATGAATCGGCTGCAGCCGTGAAACTCGGTCCATGTGTTGGCTAGATTTACCGGCTTGAACAGTATGCTAGGAGAGGGACTCTTAGCAGTATAGTTATCCATAATGCTATGAGTCCTTGGCTCTCAGCAACATACTGTCCTATATCAATTATAGTATGGAACACTATGTCGCTGTCCCGACATGTTTGACGCTAACTTCAATCCATTTCCTATTTTCCCTCAGTGACAAATAACAGATCATGACAGATTCTACAAAAATATCATATCAGAAAACAACACTAATACAAATTTTCTATGTTTTACTTACATACTATACCTCAATTATTAAGCTTCAATGGATTTCCTTTGTGCCTTCACTCCAATTTCTCTGTTTTCCAGCTAATACTTTTAAAATGACTAGTTGAACAGACATACTTGTAGTAAAGACAAGCTAGAACTCAATTTTAACCTTTTGATGCTCTGGTCCGTAATACATAGCTACAGTGGGGAAAAAAAGTATTTAGTCATATTCTCTGAAAAAAAGGACAAAAAAAAACAAAAATCTGCCAGGGTATGTAAACTTTTTAGCACAACTGTATGTATTATTCATATTATTTACTTAATTCTTTATGCTAGTCTGTATAGACCCAAGTACTGTCCCCCAAGCTTGACTTTTCCCCTTCTACCTGACATGTCCTGATTAATTTTCGTTAGGGACCTTGTTTTATTTATGAAATACAGTGGAGAAAAAAAGTATTTAGTCAGCCACCAATTGTGCAAGTTCTCCCACTTAAAAAGATGAGAGGCCTGTAATTGACATCATAGGTAGACCTCAACTATGAGAGACAAAATGAGAATACAAATCCAGAAAATCACATTGTCTGATTTTTTAAGAATTTATTTGATAATTATGGTGGAAAATAAGTATTTGGTCACCTACAAATAAGCAAGATTTCTGGCTCTCACAGACCTGTAACTTCTTCTTTAAGAGGCTCCTCTTTCCTCCACTCATTACCTGTAGTAATGGCACCTGTTTGAAATTGTTACCAGTATAAAAGACACCTGTCCACAACCTCAAACAGTCACACTCCAAACTCCACTATGGTGAAGACCAAAGAGCTGTGGAAGGACACCAGAAACAAAATTGTAGACCTGCACCAGGCTGAGAAGACTGAATCTGCAATAGGCAAGCAGCTTGGTGTGAAGAAATCAACTGTGGGAGCAATAATTAGAAAATGGAAGACATACAAGACCACTGATAATCTCCCTCGATCAGGGGCTCCACGCAAGATCTCACCCCGTGGGGTCAAAATGATCACACGAACGGTGAACAAAAATCCCAGAACCACACAGGGGGACCTAGTGAATGACCTGCAGAAAGCTGGGACTAATGTAACAAAGGCTACTGTCAGTAACACACTATGCCACCAGGGACTCAGATCCTGCAGTGCCAGACGTGTCCCCCTGCTTAAGCCAGTACATATCAGGGCCCGTCTGAAGTTTGCTAGAGAGCATTTGGATGTTCCAGAAGAGTATTGGGAGAATGTCATATGGTCAGATGAAACCAAAGTAGAACTGTTTGGTAGAGACACAACTCGTCGTGTTTGGAGGAGAGTGAATGCTGAGTTGCATCCAAAGAACACCATACCTACTGTGAAGCATGGGGGTGGCAACATCATGCTTTGGGGCTGTTTCTCTGCAAAGGGACCAGGACGACTGATCCGTGTACATGAAAGAATGAATGGGGCCATGTATCAGCAAGGGCATTGAAGATGAAACTTGGCTGGGTCTTTCAGCACGACAATGATCCCAAGCACACTGCCAGGGCAACGAAGGAGTGGCTTCATAAGAAGCATTTCAAGGTCCTGGAGTGGCCTAGCCAGTCTCCAGATCTCAACCCCATAGAAAACCTTTGGAGGGAGTTGAAAGTCCGTGTTGCCCAGCGACAGCCCCAAAACATCACTGCTCTAGAGGAGATCTGCATGGAGGAATGAACCAACATAACAGCAACAGTGTGTGCCAACCTTGTGAAGACTTACAGAAAACATTTGACCTCTGTTATTGCCAACAAAGGATATATAACAAAGTATTGAGATGAACTTTTGTTATTGACTAAATACTTATTTTCCGCCATAATTTGCAAATAAATTCTTAAAAAATCAGACAATGTGATTTTCTGGATTTGTGTTCTCATTTTTTCTCTCATAGTTGAGGTCTACCTATGATGTCAATTACAGGCCTCTCTCATCTTTTTAAGTGGGAGAACTTGCACAATTGGTGGCTGACTAAATACCTTTTTTCCCCAGTGTAAATAGTTACATTATATTGTGTAGTGTCTAGATCAGGGGTCAGCAACCTCCGGTACACATGCCAAAGGTGGCACACGAGCCATCTTTGCCTGGCAGTGTGTGACCTGTGAGGAAGGAGGCGGAGCTAACACTATTAAGCCTCTGAGAACGTCTCCATGCTAGCATCATGTCAGGGAATGAATGTGCCAATTGCTTATTGAAGAGCATCTTTAATGAATAATTGGGTTGCTTGTTCCCTGTCCTGATGTCAGCCTTAGTGTGGAAACGTCTTCAGAGGCTTAATAATGTTAGCTCTATCTACATCTTCCAAAGCTAATCGCTGTTGTGCCAGACTAATATGTACGTATGGCCTAATAATGAACAGCTGGACATATCGAACACCTACACAGACATGCTGTTCGAGTGTAAAAATAAAGGTTATTTATTTATGGGGGTCTAGGGGCTACAAAGATCTGCTGCCTCTCCCTTTGTACTTTACAAAGGACTGCAGGCTGCAGTCCTGTGTATAGTATGCAGGCAGAGGCAGCAGTTTTGTGCTAAGTACAGATGGACAGGGAGGACAGGCAGCAGTCCTATGTAAGGAAAGAAGGAGTCTTGACTCCTGGAGGCAGCAGTCTGGGTGGGAGGGGGGTTGTTAGTATAATATAAACATGGAGACTGTGTATTACATAAAGGTGGGGAGGGCAGTTTATAATATAAAAGTGAGAGGGAGATGTGTATATATATATATAAGGGCTCAGTGTGTAATATACACTGAGGTTACATACAGTAATTTAAAGAAGGGCAGGGTATAATATGAAGAGGTGAGGTGGTTAGGGGCATAATGATCGTGGCTGCAGGGTGGTATCTGGTCGATGAGGGTTGAGTTGGACCAGTAAATGAACAGTAGGGGGAGCCCCGGTCTACTGTATTCTAGTTATGCCACTGGAGAACTGGGTATGGCTTAGCTTAATATCCTGCAGTGACATTTGGCAATGTCTGATTGCTCCATTGCTCAATCCGCCTGGTTTCTGAGAAATGTGATAACATTTTTGCCTAGCTTTACTTTGACTTATTTTGCAATAACTGATAATGTCACTAGCCTACTAATATAGTAGTTGAGCATTAAACAATTATTTAATTTACTGCAATTACAAAAGTCTTAGTAGCGGGTTGTTCTGTAGATCTTGTCATTCAGATACTGAGAGATTAGAGTTACAAAAATGTTTAATGATTGTAATCCCAAATTCCACAGGTTTTATTACCGGAAACAGCAGTGTCTCTATAATGCAATAAAAATCACATTCAAAGGACATGGTGCCAGAAATACCGAGCTGTGAGGGAATCTCATTTCATGATTCCATTTGTCTCCATGGTAATCTGATGCTTCATTGGGACGGACTGCTGCACTTTTAATCCTCACTCTGCAGATGGTTATATTAAAATACCATCTGTGTAAGTGCAAATTGAAAATACTTGTCTATAAAAAAGAACACTTTTGAGCTTTGAGTATTACTTTTTTATGATGTGCCTCTACCTGAAATTTGTATAACCTTTGAATGTTGAGATCTCATGTTTCTTTATTTTAATATCTGGCTATGTATTTAAAAGTTTCCTTAGTGATATCTTTATACAAAATATTTTTCTCATTTATGCAAGTTTGTTCTAGAATTTATCATTATTTTACTGAAAAACATGATGACATTTATCATTATTTTACTGAACATGATGACAGTTACACCAGTTACACAATAGGAGGGAAAAGTCATTATCATTATAAAAATAGGTGTTGTATTGCACAAGACGAGCCATCATGCTTTCATTTAGTGCAGGGATGTTCTCTGAAAACATTTCATGGAATGACTAAATCCTTATTGTGTTAAAATCTTGTCATACTTTTGATAACAAAGTTTACATTTGCTACTCTAACTTTTATCACAGTTATCCCTCCCAAGATAGAATTACTTTGAATGCAAGTTACATTGCAGATTCAGGCCTTTACAGTGGCGGAACTACTGCCATACCAGCCATAGAGGCTTCTATGGGACCTGCGATTTACAGCTTTTTTTTTTTTTTAAATAAGCTGTTATCTGTTGGATTACAGCAGGTAATGGCCTCTGTTTACTTGCCAATCACTGCTCCTGCCCACAGCTACCTCTGCCTGCACTTCATCTTCAGTCCTCCAGGGGACACTAAACAGTGTTAGGACATTATTGTTGCTATTCAACTCGGTGCACAGGACTTTCTGGGGACAGTGGTGGTAAGTAGTTTAGTTGAAAAGTAAATAGTTGATTACACCAGCAGGTAACAGGGCACCCTAAACTCACAGGTCCCATAGGTAGCGGCCTAGCACTTAATATATGGGGGCTTGTAAAGGTGGCACTTTGGACAACAAATGGAGCATCTAAAGGGGACATTTGGGGGAGCATCTAAAGGGGACATTTACTGTGTGGAGGCCAGTAAATGAGGCAGTAAACTTTATGGGTGCCAATAAAAAGGCAATATACCATGCGTTGGGCCAGTAAAGTGGGCTTTATCATGTGTGGTGGCCAATAAATGGGGAATTATACCATGTGGAGGCCAGTAAAGGGAGCGTTATACAATAATAATACACAATAGTAGCAGATTTATTATGAGTGGAATTTCATACATGGAATGTTTACATTTATTAATATTAATTAATTTATTAATAATAGTGCCCTAAGGAAAAAAAAGGAAAACTATACCTGCTATGAGCAGAAGTAGATGTGCACCTAAATTTGACCATTTTCTGTCTTTACAATTAACAAATTTCCCTGACTTTCGAAAAGCAGCAAGAGACATAAAAATTTGCAGTCACATCTGGCAGCAGACTGTGGAAGTTGAGGCGCTGCCACCGGATGCCATTGTGCTGCCATGTAACCAGTTCTGGGCACTGGGTGCAATCTGTTTATTTTGAAAGAATTTATATTTTACAACTTAATAACAGATAAGACCTTTCAATAACATATTGGGTAGTTTGCTGGTTCCGTAGGATTGTCCCTCCAATCTTGAAATGGCAGACACCTGGTGGATGTCAAGATCTTTTATTATCGATGTTTGATCTATTTCATTGGATTGGAAATGAGGGAGACCATTAAAAGGATTGTTTGGGATCTAACATTTTTATGATTGCATATGATTTTACTGCTTGTAGATCTGGTGCTGTCCTCAATACCAAAAAAATACATAAAAAAGCATTTATAAAATTTATAAAGTTATTGTATCCCCTATAACATTGACACATATCATCAAAAACAAAATACTCTTTTAGGCTAAGGCCCCATTTAGAGGGCTGCAGAAAAAAAGGCGCTGCGGGAAAAATCTTGGCAGCAACATATCGCGGCTTTTCCTGCATCGCTTTTCACAGAAAGTCCACAGAGGTTTCCTCTGTGGACTTTCTGCTTCCATTATACATAAAGGGAAACTGCTGGCATTTCCGTAGTTATAATTGACAAGCTGCGATTTCCAAAACCGCAACTGTTTTGGAAATCGCAGCGTGTCCGCTGCACATAATTTTACACAAGGTATGGATGGGATTTGCTAGAATCCAATTCACCTTGCAGTGACTGTAAAATGCAGCTTTTTTTTTTTTTTGCGGCATTTACACCACATGGAGACCTGGCCTTAAGATATCTTTCATCTTGGCTATACATGTCCAGATACGTGTGTCACAAAACATAGTAGTTGCCTTTTCAAGGCCACATTTTTTCATAATATTGAATAACAAAGTGATACTCTTAAATGGGTTGATCGGGAATTTTATTTATGGTCTATCCTTTGGATAGGCCATAAATATCTAACTGCCAGCCCCCACATGAATCAGCTGTTTAGAGGAATGTCCGAACCCTGTACTATGTACAATATGGTACAGGAAGCTGTTGACTTTGTGCACTGTATAGTGGCCAGACACAGTACTGCAGCTTAGTTCCCATTGAAGTCTGGCTCCATGCTGTGTATAGTATGGGGAGTGTATGTACCCCTAAATAGCTGATCCATGCGAGGGCTCTCCACTGATCAGATATCTATGGCCTATTGTAAGGATAGGCCATAAATGAAAAATTCCTGGCTAACCCCTTTAATGTTTACAAAGCATTACTGTTAAAATAAAGGAGACCGTTTTCACTATTTTCTAATTAAGCCTGCTTACAGAGGGTTTTTGCATTTTTTGAGGATAGCAAATAATCTTGTAAAAGATGTTTGCTATAAACCAATAGATAATTATGAAACACACTATATGCAATCCTTTGTGGTATTTTTGGTAAGTTTGTATTTTTTTTCAAAATGTAGAATCCTCTAACCATGCTATTCTATTCAGGCATTTTTTTTCCATGGACTTCTCTGTAAAAAAAACAAAGATGTAAATGTATAAAAATATGACTATAAAATGGTAGGAACAAAAGAATGCCAGACAAAAAAGACTATACATACTTGCATAAACACATAATGCAACAAAAAATTGTATTTTATGGAACTCTAAAGAAGAATAGCTATTCTGACAGCTGTTTTAGTAAATGCTTTCATTGCTCATAAAATAGAAATTTTAGAGCATCTTTTATAAACCTGTGCATTGTGCAGCTCCTCTGTTATTTCTCCTAGAAATGTATGAATAAGTTGACAACTATGTGTTACTACAAGTTTTATCATGCTGTTTGTGACCATGTCAGAAGATGTAAGAACACATATAATTGTGATGCTAATGCTATTGCTCAATGTATACATCAATGTATACAGCAACGGGTCAATGGAAAAACAGTATGGACAGCACATGGATAATATGCATTTGTTGCCCGTGCCTCCGCGAATCCATTGATTTCCTTCAGTGAGGCCGAGCCACAAAACGGACAAGTATAAGACTTTCCTGTGTTTTTTCCCCAAGCTCATAACCCCATACACAGACCAGTAATAATAGAAAATAAGAAAATAATGGGTCAGTGTACTTCTATATTTTCAGACAAAATAACTTGCAAATGAAAATTTTGCAAATTACAGATATTTAAACAAATAAAATTATGAGCATGATGTCAGACATTTACATGTTTCATATTGGCTAGCATGGTGGCTCAGTGGTCAGCACTATAACTGTACAGCACTAGAGTCCTAGGTTCAAATCTGACCAAGGACAACATCTGCAAGGAGTTTGTATGTTCTACTCATATTTGCATGGGTTTCCTCCTGAACTCCATGTAATACCCTGTACTCAGAGGCGTAGCTAGCGGGGGGGGGAGAGGGGGCGGCTGCCCCGGGCCCACTGAATTTTTGGGGGCCCACTCTGGGGCCGCCATTAATACAACCTGCAACTTAACAGTATTGTAAACCACAAGCCAATACAGGCTTGTGGTTTACAAGACGCCGAGACCACAGACGATGTTAGCTTCTCAGCACGGGCGGCGCGATGACGTCACAACAACGCGCAGCCTGCGCTCAGACACAGACGTCCTGTGCGTGGACAGGGAGGAAGCCCGGGCGGCTCCATTCATCAGCATCGCAGGTGAGTGTGACTTTTGTTTTTGTTTTTTTAGCTTAGTTGTGGGTATATTAATAGTATAAGGGGTAGTTAGGAGGGGGGAAATATAACTATAAGGGAAGATTCATTACAGGGCATTATGACAATGGGGGGTCATTTATATAAGTGTTATTAGGAGGTATTATTAATACATGGTTGGGAGGTTATTTATATAAGGGGCCATTAGGGGGCATCATTTATATTAGGAGGCATTATGAACATAAGGGGGTGGTCATTGATATAAGTGGTCATTAGAGGTGCAGTATTTATGTCAGGGTGAATCAGGGGCATAATATGAGGGTCAATTCATTTAATTAAGGTGGCACTTGGGCACTTTTCACAGAAGGTCCGCAGAGGTTTCCCCTGTGGACTTTCTGATTTCAATACACCTATATGGAAACCGCCAGTGTTTCTGTAGGTATAATTGAAATGCTTCTATTTCCAAAACCGCAACGGTTTTGGAAATCGCAGTGCATCTGCTTCACGTATTTTTCCACAATGTGTTGATGGGATTTGCTAGATGTAAAATGCCGGGTTTTTTCTGTGGGTTTTCGCCACATGTGGCCCCCATCCCCACTTTGCAGTAAAATATGCGCAGCAGAAACGCTGCGATTTCCAAAACAGACGCAGTTTTGGAAATCGCAGCATGTCAATTATACCTACAAAAATGCTGGCGGTTTTCCTGTAGCTATAATTGAAGCAGAAAGTCTGCAGAGGAAACCTCTGCGAACTTTATGTGCAAAGTGCTGTAGGAAAAACCGCGATGCGTAGCCGCTGCGACGGGAGTCTTAGTTTCACGATTTACTGTCAGAAGGGCGTTCCTAACAGTCTAGCTGCGCTGTGAGGAACTTCCTCCCTGACAGTTCTCGTTCATAGACTTGTACTGGGGGGGGCGTTCCTTACAACTCAGCGTCATCGCTGGGCAATAAGGAACGCTCCCTCTCTGTACTCGCCCATAGCGTACAAGTCTATGAACGAGAACTGTCAGGGAGGGCGTTCCTCACAGCGCAGCTAGACTGTCAGGAACGCCTGACAGTAAACCGTGAAACTAAGACCGCCGATATCTCCAGCCCCGGGGCACATAACGGGAAAGCCGGCAGTGCGCTGAATTCAGCGGTATGTAAAACAGCATATACATGAGGATGTGAAAGGTCCTCTTTAAGGAGTTTTCCAGCTCATTTTTTATTGATGGTCTATCCTGAGAATAAAACATCAATAAGAGATAAGTGACTCCCCACTGATCAGCTGTATGAAGGGGCTATGGCCCCTGTTTATATCGCATGCTGTCTGTTTATAGTGACCGTGTGATGTAATTCCAGTTTTGTCACATAGATGTGTATAAGATGAGGCTGTAGTTACATTACATGGCCGCTATGAAAAGAATGACACTATGTAAACAGAGAAGGGGTCACGGCGCTTACACAGGTACCATGGTTCATTCAAACAGCTGATCCTGGGGTCCGGGGTATTGGAACCCCAATAATTTTTTCCCTTTTTTTTTCCTTTTTAATTAGGAAACATCTGGGGCATTATTAATAAGGGGCACTATTTAAAGGGGTTCTCAGGGAAGTTATTAACTTAAAGATACACTTGGGGGTATTATTCATTATGGGGGAGTATATTATATATTTTATAATTGGGGTAGGAGCAGAATGGGGGCTTTGTGCAAGTGAGGACAATATGGGTCAGGTGCCTGGAAAAGTGAGGAGCCAAAGATGTCTGTGTTGCAAACTTTACAGAGACTGGAAGAAGTGGTCACGGCCATCCAGATGAAAGAGATGGGAAATGTGAAGGATTGGTCAGAGACGTCACCGGTAAGTCACTAAATGCTACTGCCCTGTATTCACCTAAATCATCTGCAGAGCCCTGTGTAGAGTTGCTATATACCACTATATGCTCACCGTATACTGATAGTATCGGTATACGAACAAATCCAAGTTGGGGGCCCACTTGGACATGTTCGCCCCCCCTGTGCTGAACCCCTAGCTATGCCTCTGCCTGTGCTATAATGGTTTATTCAGGTTCTTTATCTTGTCTTAGACTATAACTATATTGTATCAGTTAAACAATGAAACATGTATCTACATTTGTCATACAATTTGTCCCATGAGACATGTCAGTTCTGTGGAGCACTGGAAGGCAACCACAAAAGAAAATGGGTGCTTCAGCAGGTGTGGACCCACCATGAGTGCTCCAACTAGTTCATTTGTCCATGGAATAAAAGTTGAATTTCACATCAACAAGATAACACTTTGACAAGAAATTGCATATAAGTGGTTTAAAAGCAATTTTGCTGCTGGTAGACTCCCTTTAAAAACAAGTAACAGGAAAGTTAGGGTAGAGGACCAAAACAAATATTTACAGAATTACAGGCAGTTGTTTCTTATTTTTTAACTGGTTAAATATAAAGCAAATCCATTCAATATTTTTAAAAGGGTTTTTTTTTTTAAAAAAAGGTCAACTTCTAGTTGGAAAACCATTCTACAGAAAATAAAGAAAAACATAGATAAGGTTAGATATAGTAAAGATGTGATAAATCAACTATACCCCTTTTCTTCTCCTTGTAGCAATTTGTAAAGTTCACTCTAGAGTTTGTAAAAATATTCTGAACACAAAAACCTATTCACATGAAAGTAGAAAGAGATGAAAGGCAGGTCACATTATTAAAGGCAGCCGCATAATGAATAATATACTCTACAGTAAAAGAGAGGAATGAGGACAACATATTTTCAACTCTCTGCCGCAATAAAAAGTTTGTAAACAACAAAAGACACCAACATTTTAAATAAACCTATAGCAACAAAGCAAATTCGTTATGTAACACAGAAAAAAAAGTACTTAATATGCAGCAAACTAGTGACTGCATTTTCAAGCAAGTTTATAATTTTTTCCAAGTCCCCATAGGTTACTTTACAACTAGGGGGCTTGGTCACTGATATAACACTGCAATACATATGATCACTGTGACAGGGGTTGCCAAACAACCTATCAGACTTTGCCTCTGGTAAGGACTCACACACACAAAATACATACATACAATACACACACACACAATAGCGATACAAAAAGCCATATCCAAAATGGAGCACAAAAATAAAGTTTAAAAAGAAAAATCCAAAACGTTATATACAGATGTAGGAGAGTTAAAGAGGACCATTCACTACCTCCAATTCAAATTTTAATTCCATCTGTTAGAAGGCACTGATTCCAGCACAGTTGGAATTTTTTTCTCTAGCCACCACCTTTGCTTAGCGCAAAATAGCATATCAGGCACCAACATTAACAACATTGATTGATGGGGAACAGTGGGGGCTAGAGAAAAGATTCCAACTGTGCCGGAATCATTGGAGCAACACCTATTAGTTGATGTAAAGAGCTGGACTTGTTGAAGGTAATGAAAGGTCTTCTTTAACCCAAACTTCTGCAATTGGTTAAACTGCTGCAGTGTGATACCTTATAACAGAAGTCAAAACAATCACAAAACATTGAAGATTTATTAAAAAATATTTTTACAATGACTTCTGTGTAAAGATATCATGCTGTAGCAGCTTAAACGGTCACTAGCTTTTCAGACAACTTAATCTCATTTCATAGACCAAAATGTAGTGCACATTAATTTAAAATGTGTTTGTTTTCTGCCTAAAAAACCTCTCTAAAGATCCTACCACTAAGTATCTCCCATCTAGCCAATTTGCTGTACAGTCTTTTTTTACCAAGGAAGTCCATCCCTAGATACATTCCATTCTGTCTTGCTTATCTCAGTGAGTGTAGGGTTCCATCCATTTCTCTCTTCACACAGTGAATGGAGAGGGGAGGGGTTGATTCTCCTCACAGCCTGCGTGCACATATGTGCAAATTGTTGCTGTGTGCAAAAAACTGAGGATTCTGCAAAACTCACCACTTACAATGTAAGAAAAGTCTTCTATGTACTTGTATCTACTTCTGGCTGCTTGTGTGATTACAGATGAGATATTATTCACAGACAGCTGCAGCTTTACTGACTATGCTCATAGATTGTTTTTTTTTCTCTTGCATTTTAACTGCTTGGTTGCATGTATTTGTCCTGTATTTACAGTCCAGTGTTCCTGGATTCCCTACATTATGGTCACTTGGGCTTTTCTCAGGTATTAGTGTGCAATTGTATAGTTACTCCTAGCAGATTGGCAGAACATTATCAGCAATGTATAGGGGAGGAGGGCAGACTGCTCCTTATTGGGGGAGGGGTCAGACTGCCCACAGCCTCCAACAGAAATTTAAACTGTGTTTCAGCCATAATTTGATTAGTAGCAGCAGAAAAACTGATAGGATATCACATATGAAGGCTTATAAAATCTTGAAACAGACTGTCCAACACATACTTACATTTTTCATGAAAGCTCAGGTACCCTTTAACCAATTTCAGAAATTCAGGTTAACTTTTCTACATCTGTATATATGTATTTATATCCATAATTCCATAATTGTACATCCTCATAATATGTGCGCATGGGGCCATCAATCCCTCATCAGGGTCAATATACACAGAAATATACATTTTTATAATATAAAGCATAAAGATATGACTCGCTGTTGGGACCTGTGATTGGGTCTCAGAGGTTATGTGGGGTACATCGACATCATGACACTTTAATGCAAATGTCATGATGTTGACGCACTCCATGTAATCTTTGATTCACATTCACAGCCTCTACTGGTGATCTGAGGCTGCTGACATCAACCTTGAGGTTGGATGACACCCACTAAAGATCACTGGATGTCACAAAGGAGCCCAGGAGAGGTGGAATAATAGGCTACAGCATTCGAGCAACATGTGATATGGTGGACAATTTGTATTCCTTTGAGCCTAAAGAATCAAAAAAATTTTGAGATTTTATCACTAACGAACAAGTATCATCCTCATCTCGATGTAGGAGTTACGTAGTGGCTTCTCATCAAAATTTTTCTGAAACTGAGTGACCTCTGAGGAGTAGGGATGTTTGGAAATAACTGAATTTCATTATGAATCTCAACCTGGTCTACTCCTTGTCCACCATGTTTGAAGATCAACAATTAATTCCTTGATGGTTTCTTGGCTCTTGCATATCCCAATCAATTTCACTTGTCCACTGTTAGGCCAGGGCCCCACATGGTGTCCCGCAGCAAAAAAGCGCTGTGGGAAAAGCCACCGCGGCAACGCATTGCGGTTCTTCCCACAGCGCTTTGCAGAGAAAGTTTGCAGAGGTTTCCTCTGTGGGCTTTCTACTTCAATTATATCAATAGGAATATTGCCTGCGTTTCCGTAGAAATACTTGACATGCTGTGATTTCCAAAACCACAACGGTTTTGGAAAACACCACGTGTCCGCACCACTTATTTTCCCGCAAAGAGGGGATGGGATTCGCTAGAAATGACTGTAAAACACAGTGTTTATGCCACGTGGAGCCCCAGCCTTAATTCTGTTCAATAATGGGACAGAAAAACAAAAGCAAATGAAGACTTAGATATGTCATATGACAGAAACAAATGGGGCACATCAGTCCCTATTGACAATAGTATTTCCTGGCACACAAGCTGCTTCATTGTGCTTCCTGCTGCCATTGAGAGCTCACCAGTGATGTGTATCACTGATCAGCATTTACATTGAATTTTGGAGCAGGTTTTTAGTTGTGAAAGCCACAATAGCCATTAAGAGTAGAGAAAAAAATGGGACTCATCCCTAAAGAGCATACAGTCCCTGACAGAAGTTCTGTCGCTTATCCATGTTGTGGAATCAAAAGCTTATAACCTGACTTTAAATTCATCCATTGGTTTTAGAAATGACTCATATGAAAGTTGAAACCCTCCCAAATGATTTTTTGGTTAAGAAAATAAATTGGCTTCACTGCTGAAATATTCATCATTTAATGAACACAGAAAGGTCAGATTTTGGCAAGACAAAAGTTTTGTCGCACACATAAAGTAATGTGAAAATCAAACCAATAATTCTGTTCAAAAATAAAGATATGTTTCATAACATTGGTGAATGAAGTTATGGTGCTATTAGAGCCATATTTAATATTTTGTGTGACTTCCATGAGCTTGAAGGACTGCATCCATGCGTTTCAACAATGATTCATACAATTTATTGATGAAGTCATCAGGAATAGCAAAGAATGCAGTCTTACATGCCTCCCAGAGTTCATCAAGATTCTTTGGTTTTGTCTGCCAAGCTTACTCTTTCATCCTACCCCAAACATGCTCAATGATGTTCATGTCTGGTGACTGGGCTGGCCAGTCCTGGAGCACCTTGATCTTCTTTGCCTTGAGGAACTTTAATGTAGAGATGGATGTATGAGATGGAACACCATCCTGCTGCAAAATTTGACCCCTTTTATAATTGGGAATGTAAGAGGAAGCTAATCTTGATATTTTAGGCTATTGATATTGCCTTCCACCTTGCAAATGTTTCACACACCCCCATACTGAATGTAACCCCAGACCATGATCTTTCCACCACCAAACTTAACTGTTTTTTGGGTGTATCTTGGATCCATACGGGCTCCAGTAGGTCTCCTGCAGTATTTGTGGCGGCTGTGGTGTAATTCAACTGAAGATTCATCTGAGAAATCCACCTTCTGCCACTTTTCCATCGTCCATCCGTTTAGCAGGCTGTGGGCCTTGGCAAATGCCACAAGTTTTTTTTAATTGCCTTTTGTTTAGTGCTGGCTTCTGGGCACTGATTCGACCATGGAGGCTATTTCAAGACAGAATCCTACAAACTGTTTTAGTTGACACAGGGACTTGAGGTGACCAGGCCTGTTGGAGCTCTGCTGCAGTGGCAGAGGGTCTGGCTTTTGATTTTCTAACCAACAAACGTTCCTCCTGAGCAGTTGTCTTGCGGGGTCTGCCGGACCTGGGCTTGTCAAAAACATCTCCAGTCTGTTCAAATCTTTTTTTAATTCTTTGTACTTGACGCAGAGACATATTAAAGGTGCCAGCCACCTCTGCAGTGGATCTGGTCTTCAGCCTCTGGATAATCAAGGCTTTGGTCGCAGGGTTGATTTTTGGCATGTTGTCAGAGGTGAAGTTGCAGTTCAAGTGAAGGTCTGGGGTGCCGGAGTTCTTTTTATACACACCCACTAATTAACTGATCAATTAGTGAGCACAGGTGAGGCTTTAAACTAGGATTGGGTGCATTATATGACAAGACGACAAAACTTTTGTCTTGCCAAAATCTGACCTTTCTGCGTTCATTAAATGATGAATATTTCAGCAGTGAAGCCAATTTATTTTCTTAACCAAAAAATCATTTGGGAGGGTTTCAGCTTTCATATGAGTCATTTCTAAAACCAATGGATGAATTTAAAGTCAGGTTATAAGCTTTTGATTCCACAACATGGATAAGCGACAGAACTTCTGTCAGGGACTGTAGACCTTCATTCCAGCCTCCATTTCCGTTGCAGTTTCAATGCTGAGGAGTGTCTATGTACACAAATATACAGTACTGTGCAAAAGTTTTAAGTATGTGTAGAGAAAAATGCTAAGTAAGAATGCTTTAAATATAGAAATGTTAATAGTTTGTAAATTAACACAGTTCAGTGAATGAATAAAAGAGAAATCTGAATCAAGTCAACATTTGGTATTGCCTTTACTACAGCATCAATTGTTCTAGGCACACTTGTACACAGTTTTCAACAGAACTTGGCAGGGGGGTTGTTCCAAACATCTTGGAGAACTAACCACAGGTCTTCTATGACTATAGCCTTTCTCAAATCTTTCTGTCATTTCATGAAATCCCAGACAGACTGGATGATGTTGAGATCAGGGCTCTGTGGGGGCCATATCACCACTTCTAGGACTTTTCCTCCAAAGTGTAGTCACACCAAATATTGATTTGATTTAGTTTTCTTTTTTGTTCACTCATCTAATTTTGTTACTTGACAAAAATAAACTATTAGCATTTCTATTTTTGAAAGCATTTTTAATTTGCAGCATTTTTTTGTCTAAAACTTTTGCAGAGTACAGTAAATGTTGCCATGCATTTTATTGTATTATTTAGTGTTTTAATGTGTCAATCTTAGAATGGCAGTTCTTTACTTAATACAGTATTCCTCTAATTTTTGGCACTTTAATAACTAAAACAATGTTGTGTTTACTGTTTTAGGGCACAGCTGTGAAGAAGCAGCTATTTCTGAAATAAGGAAAAGAAATAAGAAAAAAGAAAAAACATTCGTGTCATGAATATTGAAATAGATTGGGTGACTGTCCCACCAGAACATACTAGTGCCCACAAAAGTCAAAACAAATAGAAATAACACTGCAATTATGTTGTAAAAGTGTAATTTATGCTATCATCTGGGATAACTTTCTGTTTTAAACACATATTATTAGAACAGATTTCTTCAAGTAAAACCCAAGAAAATTTGGATGAAGTTTAAATTTCTTCCCATGTTCTTTTATTCAGGCAACAGGGCAGTGCACAACTTTAGAAGCTTTTTACTCATAACTGTATATACAATTAACACTCAAAGTATCTGGCAGGTCCAGATATAATTCTGCAAGGATATTCCAGAAAATTGACAGCTGGACTTCCCATGGGAGATGGTTTATTATTATACCTGTCTTCCTGAGCACTGTATACCTAGTGCTCAATGAGCTCTCTATATAGTTCAGAAAGCAGCCAAGACACTTCCTGGCCCCGGTTCTTGCAGTCACATGATTGCTGGGTAGCTGCAGGAGCTGCTAGATATTAGCAGACCCAGGTCAGCTCTGTTGTGTATCTCAGGAGGCTGTATTATCCCTGTAACTGAGGCTAATATGTCACACTCAGGTACTGGGGAAACGCAAATAAATACAAAACTATTTTTTTGTTGAACCGTATTTTTATTAAGAATTTGAAAGAAATTTACAGACATAAAAAGAAAAAGAAAGAGAGAGCAAATACAACAAGAGCATGCAACTACCATCCACCAGTACTAGTTCAAATGCCAAATAATGCTATATAATATTTAGAAACCAGCCAAAGATTCATCTGGAAGTCCCAGGACAGGTGCAAGTCTATCCATATACACAGACTATCAGAGCGCTGGATTAACAACAACTTTAAATACAATGTAATGAAGACAATGACATATATGTTGCGGAGCCTGATCCACAAAGATCATTGGGTAAAAAAAGACACAGAAAGCGACAGTGGAAAAGGGTCAGAAAACAGGTAGCATGTTAAAAGGCCTAGCGATGCAATCACAAATCCTGCACAATCTAATTAATCTTTCTCCTAAGTACTATTCTTACTTTGTCATGTGTAAGTGTCTGGGTAGGTGGTCTGGGTCAGAGTTAGCAAGGATCCCATAAAAGGCTGTAATAAAGGTACTAGTAGAAAAGTTATGCTTACAGAGGTGCTAAAATGGAGTGGGTATAGAGATTTGGAGAACTTGGAGTATGGATCGCCAGAAACATTGTACAAACTCACAATCCCACATGCAATGTACCAAATTAGCCCTGTCCAAGTGACATTTTGGTCAAGAAAGTAATCGGGAAGAAGCATTAGGGTGTGGGGGGATCGTGAAGGCATATATTGCTTTATGTATAAAGCGGAAATGAGTTTCCCTCCATCTTTCATTGATCACTGCTCTTCACACTTCCAGCATTCTCTCTTTTACCCGAGTGGAAGGATCACGGCAGAGGGACCTACTAGAGAACACAGTCTCTGCAATAGATTGCATATATATCTGCATCAGTCCCCTGCAAAGGATAGAAATCTACAGCACCCTCTCAGTAATAGACTGTCAAATGCATTGCAAGACATTTCTGATCTGGTATCGTTAAGTTTACTTTTACAGAAGGACCGTAGTTGGGCATAAGGCAAAAATATTTTGCTCTCAAGCGCAAATTTGTCCCGGAATTCGGGCAAAGCCAGCCATCTCCTCTCCTCCACCTGCCACAGTTCACCAAGACTGACTACCCTCTTCTCTCTCCACTTATGAAACAGTTTGTTATCATCTCCCTGGGGGAATCCCGTGTGGCCCCAAAAACTCATATATTTGGATATCTGAAAAGAGAGACCGAATCGTTTACAAACCTCCTTCTGTGTAGTAATAGTATTTCTCCCCGGTAAGCCGCGCATAAGGGGTATGAAGCAGAGCACCCAGGCTCCACGGGGAGGCATAATTGGAGAAGTGGCTAATCGTGTGTATCCACTCAGAAATGTGCTGAAGCATGCAGGCTAAATTGTATCCTCTGATGCTCGGAAACAGAACCCCCCCATCACATTTCAGTAACATCAACTTAGATTCTCAGGTGCCGCTCTCTATATAAAGCCCGTAAATGCTAAGTTAAGGCCCCGGACATCGGCATTTCGTAAGAGAAATGTAATTATTTGCATAGGATACAACAATCTAGCAAAACTGATCAAGTTCAAGGTAGTTAAAGGTATAGATCGATTCCGGGGTTCTGCCAATTATGATTCCCAAGTATGCCAGATAGGGAACATCTGCTTTTATCGAGATTCCCAAAGTTTTGAGATCCCTGGAAAGGGCCCCCCCAGCCTCACAAGCTCATATATAAATATGTTGATTTAAAACCCGAATACTGGCCAAACTGTACAATAACTTGCAAAGTGCCATGTAGCTCTTGTAGCAGGTTTTCAAGAAACAAGAGAATGTCATCCGCAAACAAGTCACTGTCACTGTCTTTGACCCTACTCATATGCTCTGAAATACCTCTCCTCCCTCTAAAGTATGTTCTAGTGGTTCAAGTGCTAAATTAAACAAGAAAGAGGAAAGGGGACACACCTGTCTTATACCCTTTGAAAGTAAGATTGGTTCTGAAAGAAAACCAGGGATGTAAATTCTGTCTTTAGGAGCTGTATACAGTTTATCTAGGAGCAAGGTTCACCCAAGAATCCCATATGGTCTAGAACCAGACGCAGTCACCCCCATCTGATGTTATCAAAAGCTTTTTCAGCATCTTTGATGACTAGAGATGGCTGCACCCGTTCCCCAGACCACCTCTTAACAGTATCGAGGACTGCAAGAACCTTCCTAATACTGTATTTGTTGTGTTGCAGACACGAGTAAATTCCTCCTGGGAAGGGGTTATTAGGGAGGGAATTATCAATGATATATGGTCTGCTATGATCTTAGACAACATTTTTATATCAATGTTAATTAATGAGATTTGGTGATATGATGCAGGATGGACAGTAGCTTTACCGTTTCGGTAATACTTTCACGCAGGCAATTTGGGCTGAGGGGGGTCTATCATGGCCTTTCAGAACCCCAATATATAGATCTGTCAAGACAGGGTAGATTTCCTCCCTGAAGGTCTTGTAATATTCGTTTGACATCCCATCGGGACCTGGGGCCATTTCTACATGTAGAGATCTAATGACACCTGAGACCTCCTCTTTTTTTTTTTTTTTTTTTTTTTACAGCTACCCCGGACACTACTGATTTTCCTAGAATTCCTGGACATCTCCTTTAGGTCAGCAATGTAAAATAAGCATGCTCAGAACCATGACGCTAACATATCTGATGTCAACCCGATTTCAAATTTGGGATGAAATAAAAATAAGGTCACTAGGAACCACAAAGAGGCCAAGGGAAACCTCTTCATACCATTTCATCCCTAGTGTCCTTCATCAATACCATGGGCCTAGGAAGCTCAATTTTATGAATCACAGAGAAGAGAGATGTGCAGGGGCTCCGGGAGGGTGAACCAATTAGATATTCTCAGCAATTGGGTTGCCCAATAGAAGAGAATAATGTTGGTTGCAGCTAGGCCACCTCTGCCCCTAAGAACCATTAGGATCATTTGGCTCTTCTGTGTCTCTTGTCAACAGATAGAAATGCTACAAGGATACCCTCTAGAGACCTAAGGTTTTTTGGAGGGACTGGAATTCTCATAGCTTCATTTAAATTTATATATAATAATCTTGGTAAAAATAAAGTCATTTTGATGGTAGTACCAAAGAACAAGAGGGAGAGAGTAGACAATTTAGTGAAGATACCCATATCTGGTCAAAAAGAGAGAGGAAGTTGTGTTTTTACAGAGAAGCATGTGAAGCATCTAAATTCACTCCCACATATCCAAAGGATTAATATCATTATAGAGAAAACTGTCTAAAGTAATGTAAGACAAAAAAACAGATTGGAGAAATATAATCAATGGAGAACTCTATTGGTTTGGAACATCCACCACTAGTATGAACAAAGGTTAACTCACCTCAAAGGTGGGGAGTCACAGGACCCCGACCCCAAACTTAAATACACATATACAATAAATCCTTCAACAGGTCTTCAATGCAAATGTGGGTGGTGCGGGGTGGGCCTGGTGTAGATTGCCAGTCTGATGCCGAGATGTCTGACAGATTTATGAAGACATCGTAAATCTCTTCATCTCTTCATAAATCTCCGGGTTCCCTGCACCTCTCGGGCCAGTCTTAACATATTTGCCCCAGTGTGTTTTTAAGACTATCTATTTAAAATGCTAAAAGCTGACAACTATAGATTAATGTATGGAACACATCAAATCCACCAATAAAAAAAAATCTAAAATTGAATTTGCTATCCCAATATGATTCCAGAGGAAAATCTTCACTTCCCGAGGAACAGACAATACACTTACCATACAGCAGTTTCTTTATAATACATCATGCCATGAGTACTGTAATTCCCATTTGTATAGTATTCAGAGGTAACAATAGTATATTACCTGCATGTTAAAGACAGAAAACTGGTTATCATAGTACAATAACAAGTTGCACATGCATTCCAAGTGTATGTCAAAAGTCAGATATGTTATTACAGTTGTTCACTGGACCTCTTATTTCCCCTTAGAATATCATCCACAAATAAAGAAAGCTTGAACTCCCTTCCATGCACTCTGACTTCCCCCAGGGTGGGAGTGTATGGCGGCTGCCAGTGGTTCCTGTCACAGTACAAAGAGATGGTAGGATAGTGGGCACCCCTGCCTTGTTCCATTGAAGATATTAAATAGAAAAGAAGAGGCACGGGGAATTTTAATAGTCATAGGCGGGCAGAGTAAAGATCTCAGACCTCTGTCAAGAATGGGTCTCTCACACACATCAAACATGGTGGTTAAAGGCGTTCTCTGCATCAAGACTCAGCAATAACATAGCCCCTCCTGAGTCCTGACCAGTCAACTATATCTATCAAATTGATATCCCTCCTAATATTGTCAATACAAAACTAAATTTAACAAAATGTATACATTTAAAAAAAATGAATTGATGCCACCACTAGCCCTTTTGGCAGCTTCTAGTCCCATCCTTCATTAAACGAAATGATGGCATCCTCAATAAAATACATAAAAACAACTCTAACAGAGAGGAGACAAGACTTAAAAACTGCATGTTCTGTACAAGAAAAAAAGAAAATGTGTCTGGTCATGAACAGGGGTATAACACTCTGCACATGCTGTTATACTACTGTTCTCAATGTGCTTCTATTTCTTTAAGGATTAGTATACTCACCTGCTAAATTTTCTTATCAAAATAAGCTGTCTTGACTGTGTACTTGAAAAATATGTATTTCTGACTACAATGTTACCTAGCATATGATGTATTTCTCATCATGTATTTCTTATCAGTAAATAATATAGGCACTGTAAAAAGCTTATCCCAGGAGGAAAAAACATTTCTGGGGACATCATGGACATTATTGGGGGGAGGGATTCCCTTTAGAAATTCTCGTATTAGCCAGTAAGGGAAGCCACAAATAAAGAATTGCTCTTGCCATTATATAATTGGCCATTTATTATAATGGCTATTACATAATACTATTTCTCTTCTGTAGTGGACTTATTTTTCACTTTCCACATGTAGTCGATAATCTGACATAGGAAAAACTAACTGTATTTGCAGCATTAAGAATTGTATTTCATAATGTCATATAAATTGTCAAATGTATGTCAAAATATTGACTGTGGCTACCAGTTTCAATGCTGGTCCCTGTATGACACTTTTTATCTTGATTTTGAGTGACACTATTTATTTGGATGTTACAGCAGCCAGAAAAGAAGTATTACTGGCACTACATGCATACAATATAATGCGATGTTCAGACTTTCTGGAGTACTAAGATAATTCTAGTAAGTACTGTAGATGCTTAGGAATAATCATGCACAGTTAAAGTAATCCCAAAATAACTTTCAAAAGAAGAAATAACTTATGGTAATCACCTTTTGAACAGCTTTAATTTAGACACATTTACAGATGTAACAAACCATAACTTGACACTTAGGTTAAGTACACCGTGACAAAAAAAACTTTAATTTGACTTTTACAATGGCCTTTGTTGTGTAATGCAATACAATACACTGCAGCAAGTGTCAGTGTCAAGTTATAATTTCCTACATCTGTAAAGCAACTTGATGTACTGTACATGAGGGTAGTAAAGCCTAACTGTATCTGGATGTTCCCTGAGAACACCAAGTTAAACATGCTAAACAGGTTGAAGAGGCTGTAGGAGTGGATTTTAATAGCACTGCTCGCACCTTACTTTGGTTTATCACTATTATCAGACTTTTGATTTGCACAATAAACACCTAGATAATCAGTGAATTAAGCATTGATTATAATATTAATCTGTTTTCCCTTAGTCCCCACAGCAGCACAATGATGGGGTATTTCTGCCCCTGTGTGGTGGTAGGACATTATGGAATTTTTAATAAAACCTATAAATAGTTAATTAATTAGACTCTCCCCCCTGCCTCAATATGAGGAAGGAAGAACCTCCCCTCCAGCTGTGTTGTTATAAAGAAGAATATATATATATATATATATATATATATATATATACACACACACACGTGGACAAAATTGTTGGTACCCCTCGTTTAATGAAAGAAAAACCCACAATGGTCACAGAAATAACTTGAATCTGACAAAAGTAATTTGCCAAACTACATGTTGACAAGCCACAAAGCTCCTGGGAGAATGTCCTATGGACAGATGAGACGAAAATCAAAATTTTTAGCAAGGCACATCAGCTCTATGTACACAGATGGAAAAATGAAGCATATCTTAAAAAGAACACTGTCCCTACTGTGTAACATGGAGGAGGCTCTGTTATGTTCTGGGGCTGCTTTGCTGCATCTGGCACAGGGTGTCTTGAATCTGTGCAGGGTACAATGAAATCTCAAGACTATCAAGGTATTCTAGAGAGAAATATGTTGCCCAGTGTCAGAAAGCTTGGTCTCAGTCGCAGGTCATGGGTCTTGCAACAGGACAATGACCCACAACACACAGCTAAAAATACCCAAGAATGGCTAAGAGGAAAACATTGGACTATTCTGAAGTGGCCTTCTATGAGCCCTGACCTAAATCCTATTGAGCATCTTTGGAAGGAGCTGAAACATGCCGTCTGGAAAAGGCACCCTTCAAACCCGAGACAACTGGAGCAGTTTG
The DNA here is from genome assembly GCA_947044405.1 of Leptodactylus fallax. NCBI lineage: Eukaryota > Metazoa > Chordata > Amphibia > Anura > Leptodactylidae > Leptodactylus > Leptodactylus fallax. The sequence continues at coordinate 1,030,144 of CAMRHE010000186.1, read as the reverse complement.
CTCATGAGGAGTGGGCCAAAATACCTGTTGAGAGGTGCAGAAGTGTCATTGACAGTTACAGGAATCGTTTGATTGCAGTGATTGCCTCAAAAGGTTGTGCAACAAAATATTAAGTTAAGGGTACCATCATTTCTGTCCAGGCCTGTTTCATCAGTTTTCTTTATAAAAAAAATTCTGTTGAAGCATGGTTGAAAAGCAATGTGTAACGTCTCTGCCTGTTCGGGTCTTTGCGCCACCCTCCGCTCGCACGCTGTGGCGAAAGAGGCGTGTTCCGTTTTTATTCCTTGCGTAGGTTTCTTGTTGCTCAGTCTGAACATGGTCCTAGACTATGTAATGGATTTCCGTCCACACCCGTCTTCTGAGCATTTCTCTCTGGACTGCATAGAGTTAATCTCTTCCTGGCCTGTGTGATTGACAGCCTGTGTACCTATCAGGTCTGGAGCTGGGCCCACACTTTCTATATACAGGATGTCACTTTCTCAGCAAGTCGCCGGTTATTGCACTGTCTTTGCCTGCTCTCCTTGTTATATTCCTTGCTACTTTATTACCTGATTCTCTGACCCTTTGGCTTGCCTTTTGACTATTCTCTTGGATTTTGATTCTGTACTGCATTGCTTGTTTGTTACCGACCCCTTGGCTTGCTCACTTTGCTTCTGTGTTTGTTTTGTCTTGTCCTGTTCTGTGTCACTTACCCAGTATAGGGCTTGTCTTCTAGTTGTCCTTTTACTGTTTAGGGTAACTGAGGCAATAGGAAGGGACAGTGGCTGGGGTGAGATTAGGGCTCACTTGTCTCTGTCCTTCCTCCCAGACCCCTGCAGTAGTGTCAGGGTATTGCTACGTTTGGCAAGACCCTTACACAATGTCTGACTTTCATTTATTCATTTTCATAGAATTTTTATATATTATTACTTTTGTCAGATTCAAGTTATTTTTGTGACCATTGTGAGTTCTTCTTTCATTAAACGAGGGGTACCAATAATTTTGTCCACGTGTATATATATAAATATATATATATATATATATATATATATATATATAGAGAGGGAGCCTTGTGTTGCTGTTGGGACTAAGGGAAAACAGAATAACATCATAATCAATGCTTCCCTTCCTACCAGTAGCACGATGATGGGGATTTAAAATGCAGAATCTATAGGGAGAGCCCTCTTGAACAACTGAATTCAAAATAGTACGCCCAAAGGCAGTAGCCTCTGAGCCTCAAAAATTGAATCTATAATGGTTAACAAATGTTTGGTGTGAACTCCAGGAAGCTGCTGAACAAATTTGTATTACAGAAACTGAATTTTTTTTGGCCCAAAAAGTTGAGAGAAACCTGGTCAAGTGTGCTTTAAGAAAATCAGGGGGATCTAAACTCTGAGAGGTAAAAGTTAATGAAATAACCTCCTTGATCCCCCTTAAAGCCTCCAAGCCAATCTTGCAGACTTTATGACCTTTATTCTTCCCAGAAACAGAAAGAAAGATTTTCTGTTCTTCTGAATCCCAGGGATTTGTCGAAGTAAATCCTTAGATTTCTTGGAATGTCAAGAGAATGGAATCTAATCTCTTTGGTTGAAAATGGATTGGAAAAAAATACAGGGAGAGATATAACCTGATTCACATTCGTATAAGATGTTAGGATCCACAGACGACAGAGCCTGCAATTCCCCAATCCTCTTGGCAGATGTTACAGCCAGCAGAAAAATAGTTTTTAATGTAAGAAATTTTAACCCAACCTCCTTGAGGGGCTCAAAAGGAGGATCACACAACCCCTTTAAAACAGTTGATAAATCCCAGGGATTGGATAAGAAATTGAAGGTCTTAATCTAGAAGAAACTTCTTTATTAGAGGGTCCCGGGATAGTTGTTTCCCCAGTCCGTACAAAGCCGAAGTCTGAACCTTCAGGGTTGAAAGACTAAGGCCTTTGTCTAGGCCATCCTGAAGAAAATCCAATATATTTGCAATAGAGGGATTGGAGCTATCAACACCTCAGATTTGGGCAGAGCCGAGAGACCTGAAACACCAGGAGGAGGCTTTCAATAAATCCTGTGACTCATCTGTATGAGTTGGCAAAAACAAGCTCTTTTGGGCCAGAATGGTATGATGGCAATTACTGAGGCTTGGTCCTGTCTGATTTTCATTGAGTGGATGAGTCTGCTCGTCGTCAGATTCACCTCCAGATAACCCCTCTTCTGAGTAATTAGCTGGAAGATTTCTGGGTTCAGAAACCATTCCCCAGGAACAGGAACAGAGAGACCCCAACTCAGTTAGTCTGCTATAACATTCAGCGACCCTTTGAAATGTACTTTGATATCTCTGCCCACTTCAAGATCATCCCCACTTCTCTGAGAAGGGATTGGGATTGAGTGCCTCCCTGTTTGTTTATATAGAGAACAGTTGTCATGTTGTCTGAGCATACTCTAACCACTTTCCCTTTCAGTTGGTTGGATAAGTGCAGGAGTGCCAGTTGTACCACTCAGAGTTCTCTCCAGTTGGTCGACATCATTTTATTGTAAGTACTCCAAGACCACTGGACTGGAATTTTGTATAGGTGGGCTCCTAAATCAGAGAGATGTGTCCGTGGTCAACAGGGTCCAATGAGGTTGGACCGTGAACTTCCCGTCTTTCAGGTGTATTCACCATTTAAGGGATAGTCAGGTTTCCTGAAATAGGGAGAATTTCTTGTCCAGTCCACTCGGACTGTGATTCCAAACCTGTAAAACATCCCTCTGGAGGGGACGGAGATGACAGAGGGCCGATGGAACCACATTTGAGGCTGCTGATATAAGCCCCAAAACCTTCACACCCATCCTGATCATAATCGGACAGGAAGTGGTCAGAAACTTTGCTGCTCTCCTTTCTGGAAGGAGGTAGAGAAACCATCATCAGGCTGGAATCTATTACGAACCCAAGAAACATAAACGTTGGAGAAAATTGAGAGTGGTCCATAGGTGCTGGCTTTTTTTAGCCAATCATCCAGATATGGGACTATGGATATCCCCTGGAGGGCCACAGCGACTGAAGACATGATCTTGGTGAAAACATAAGGAGCTGATATTATGCCAAAAGGGAGAGAGGGAAACTGAAAGTGTCTTAATTGCCCCTCTATGACCACAGCGATCCTCAAATACTACCTGTGTGGAGAACAAAATCAGGAAGCAGTTGGGGGGAGGTTCTTCTTTCCATATATTGGGAAAGGAGGAGGGTCTAATTAATTAACTATTTATAGGTTTTATTAAAAATTCCATACTGTCCTACCAGTACACAGGAACAGAAATACCCCATCATTGTGCTGCTGGTGGGATGTAAGGGAATCTGTTTTTATTATAGATAGGCCTCAATCATACATTCACAATTTATATACGTATGCCATCCACATTTTTCACGGACAGCATATGTATCGAGCCATTTAAATGTATTAATTCAGGCATCAGTTCTTTTTCATGGGCTTATGGTGGTGGCTATACATCCAAAGGAAGTGAAATTCCTGACAGCTCAATGATATTGTGGGCTTCCAACATTGTGATGAGAGAGAGGAGCATTTTGGGAGGAAATTATATTTGTTGGCGCTGTTAATACTAATGTAATAGTCAGCAGACATTAAAACACTATTAAGTGTGGTCTGCATACAGACAAATATTGGGATAGCATATCAAATACAGAAAAAAGTAAATCAAAAAATAAAAATTGTAAGAAATAAAGAAGCTAAAATGTAAAAATTAAATAAAAAAGCTTTTGAAATATATTTTCTACATATTCCACCAATTCAATTCTACAGGCAGGATGTAACTATAGCATTTTTTGTGACATGGAACCTTTTATATGGATGGAATTGCTTGATCCAAATCTCTGAATGTATGTGATATTAAATTCACATAAAAGTGTTACCGGTCACTAGTTTTTATCTGATCCCAGGTATGCTAGAAAAAAATTATGTCCCTTGGGTGTTGTAGCAGTGAGGTAGTGGGGCAAAGTGTACAGATCGCTGTGACAATTTGTTATGCATAAACATTTTGGTTTTAGATAAAATTTGGGATCCTTTAATTTGTGATATTATGGATTATCTCTTTATGATGAAAAACAGTTATCTCTGTAGCTATAAATCAAGAAACACTGTTTTGCTATGCAGGCTCGAAAAGAAAACACTGCAGATTGTTTTTTCTTATTCCTTTAGACCAAAAGAGTCAGGAGCAAGCAGGAGGAAAAATAGATAATGACAAAAGTGGACTGCGAAGGAGAATATTATTAACTCTAAAGCCAAAGATATATATAAAATACCAGCTCCCTTACAGTGATGTCACAGATCAGAATTTGGACGCCCTATAGCCTCATTTATTAAAAGGGGTTTCCTGGTACAAAATTAATTTTTAAGAAAGGTCAGTTATTAATGAGCTAATAAGGGACACTCAAATACCTATATCAGTGTTTTCAGTGATTTCTGGGTTCTCTGAGAGCTCTTGGCATGCTCTGCATTTGTTTACATCTGCAACTTCCTGTTGTGTGCCTTTTCTACAACTCCCATGATTCCTTGGGCAACACTCAGAGCTAACGCACTCACTCCCCCCTCCCCGTTTCCCTAGCTAGCCTGCCCACTACATCCTCAGCAGCCATCTTTAGAATCCTAGTTCTCATTCACTTAGTCACTCACTCAATAGCATTCTCCTTTGGCTGTAATATTGTAATCACTTCTGCATATCATCATTACAGTCAAACAGAGAAAGCTTTAGAACAGAACATCAATGAATTATTGATGCTTTGGCATTTGCTGAATATATACCATAGGGAAAAAAAAGTATTTAGTCAGCCACAATTATGCAAGTTCTCCCACTTAAAAAGATGAGAGAGGCCTGTAATTGACATCATAGGTAGACCTTAACTATGAGAGACAAAATGAGAAAACAAATCCAGAAAATCACATTGTCTGATTTTTTAAGAATTTATTTGCAAATTATGGTGGAAAATAAGTATTTGGTCAATAACAAAAGTTTATCTCAATACTTTGTTATATATCCTTTGTTGGCAATGACAGAGGTCAAACGTTTTCTGTAAGTCTTCACAAGGTTGGCACACACTGTTGCTGGTATGTTGGCCCATTCCTCCATGCAGATCTCCTCTAGAGCAGTGATGTTTTGGGGCTGTCGCTGGGCAACACGGACTTTCAACGTCTTCCAAAGGTTTTCTATGGTGTTGAGATCTGAAGATTGGCTAGGCCACTTCAGGACCTTGAAATGCTTTTTACGAAGCCACTCCTTCGTTGCCCTGGCAGTGTGCTTGGGATCATTGTCATGCTGAAAGACCCAGCCACGTTTCATCTTCAATTCCCTTGCTGATGGAAGGAGGTTTGCACTCAAAATCTCATGATACATGGCCCCATTCATACTTTCATGTACACGGATCAGTCATACTGGTCCCTTTGCAGAGAAACAGCCCCAAAGCATGATGTTGCCACCCCCATGCTTCACAGTAGGTATGGTGTTCTTTGGATGCAACTTAGCATTCACCCTCCTCCAAACAAGACGAGTTGTGTTTCTACCAAACAGTTCTACTTTGGTTTCATGTAACCATATGATATTCTCCCAATACTCTTCTGGAACATCCAAATGCTCTCTAGCAAACTTCAGACGGGCCCGGATATGTACTGGCTTAAGCAGGGGGACAAGTCTGGCACTGCAGGATCTGAGTCCCTGGTGGTGTAGTGTGTTACTGATGGTAGCTTTTGTTACGTTAGTCCCAGCTTTCTGCAGGTCATTCACTAGGTCCCCCCATGTGGTTCTGGGATTTTTATTCACCGTTCGTGTGATCATTTTGACCCCACGGGGTGAGATCTGGCGTGGAGCCCCTGATCGAGGGAGATTATTAGTGGTCTTGTATGTCTTCCATTTTCTAATTATTGCTCCCACAGTTGATTTCTTCACACCAAGCTGCTTGCCTATTGCAGATTCAGTCTTCCCAGCCTGGTGCAGGTCTACAATTTTGTTTCTGGTGTCCTTCCACAACTCTTTGGTCTTTACCATAGTGGAGTTTGGAGTGTGACTGTTTGAGGTTGTGGACAGGTGTCTTTTATACTGATAACAATTTCAAACAGGTGCCATTACTACAGGTAATGAGTGAGGGACAGAGGAGCCTCTTAAAGAAGAAGTTACAGGTCTCTGAGAGCCAGAAATCTTGATTGCTTGTAGGTGACCAAATACTTATTTTCTACCATAATTCTTAAAAAATCAGACAATGTGATTTTCTGGATTTGTTTTCTCATTTTGTCTCTCATAGTTGAGGTCTACCTATGATGTGAATTACAGACCTCTCTCATCTTTTTAAGTGGGAGAACTTGCACAATTGGTGGCTGACTAAATACTTTTTTTCCCCACTGTATATATGTGTGTATATACTCCATACATACTCCACAGTAGCCCCACACAGCATAATTCTCCACAGTGGACCCTGAACACTATACTGTAATATGCTCCACAGTGGCCCCCGAACAGTATAATGCTCCACAGTGGCTACTTCACAGAATAATGCTCCACAGTGGCACCCACACAGTATATTATGCTTCACAGCGGTCTCTGCACAGTATAACACTCTATAGTGGCCCCAACACAGTATATTATGCTGCATAGTGGCCCCCAGCACAGTATATTATGCTCCACAGTGGCCCCTGCACAGTATAATGCTTCACAGTGGCCACTACACAGTATAATTTGCTTCACAGTGGCCCCCACACAGTATACTATGCTTCACAGTGGCCCCTGCACAGTATAATATGCTTCACAGTGGACACTGCACAGTATAATATGCTTCACAATGGCCCCCACACAATATACTATGCTTCACAGTGGACCCACACAGTATAATATGCTAGACAGTGGCCCCCACACAGTAAAATTCTCCACAGTGGCCCCTGCACAGTATAATATGCTCCACAGTGGACCCTGCACAGTTTAACATGCTCTAGTTATACTAACAGTTGAGCTACATAATAAATTTGGCATGTAGCTCCAGTTGAGCTACATGCCGGCTTTATTAAGATATTAAGATTAGATAATCCTTTAAACGCCCTTCTGACAGTGAACAGTGAAATTTAGACCCCCAATATCTCCAGCCCCGGGGCATATAACAAGAAAGGTATCTTTCTAGCGGTATGTAAAACCACATATACATGAGGATGTGAAAGGTCCTCTTTAAAGATCTTTCAGTTCTCTGTATGGAATGATCTCCGCTTAGGTCGGTATTGGTTGCACAGCCTAACCGCAGTGGGGAGGAAAGACTTCCGATAGCGCTCCTTCTCACATTTTGGGAGAAGTAGTAGGTCACTGACAGTACTGCCCAGCACTATCACGGTCTCATGCATGGGATGGGAGTTATTCTCCCGCATGGCGCTCACCATAGCCGAGCTCACTAGAGGGTGGAGATGTGTGAGAACCAATCTCTCTAAGATTTTCATCAGGTGGGATGTCAGTGCTACGGGTCTGTAGTTGTTAAGATCCGTAGGATGAGGTGTCTTCGGAACTGGTACCACACAAGAAGATTTCAGACTATAGCCAGATGGTGACTGATTGCTGGATTTACTGGTCAGGTGAGAAATATCAGTAGGAGGTAAAGTCAGTGTGGGAGAGGGGATAGAATGACATGCTGGGGTGGGAGGAGCTGTGTGTGGTCAAATCTATTGAAGAATAGATTTAGTTTGTTAACCCAATTTCCTTTGACCTCTGAGACAGGCTGTCTATGATCAGAAATTGATTTAAGACCTTTCCAGACTGCACTAATGTCATTTCTTTTCATTTGTTGTTCCATTTTTGTCTTATAATTGGCTTTTTCCTCCCTGGTTTGCTCCTTTTGCACATCCCTCAGCCTTTCCTTGTCTCCTGCCTTGAATGCCATCTTTTTCTCCTTGAGTAGTGCTTTTATATCAGAATTATTCCATGGCTTGTTGTTAGAGAAGCACCTCACCACTTTCGTGGGTACTGTGGTGTCCACACAAAAAGTAATGTAGTCCGTTATGCAGTGTGTGAGTCCTTCTATGTCTTCCCCATAGTAATCCTACAACACTTCCCATGCGGTTGTGTCAAAACAGTCCCTCAGAGCCTCATCACTCTCCTCAGACCATATCCTCACTGTGCAGGTGACAGCTGGTTCTCTGCGTACAAGTGGCTTGTACACAGGTCGAAGATGCACCAGGTTGTGATCTCATCTTCCCAGGGACGGTAGGGCTGATGAGTTATATGCCTCCCTCGCATTGGCAAAGAACAGGTCCAATGTTTTGTTATCTCTTATGTGGCAGGTTACATATTGTGTGAAGCTGGGCAGTGTGAATGATGGAGAGACATGGTTGAAATCTCCAGACACAAGAAGGAGGGCCTGGGGGTGTCGGGACTGCAACTGGCTCACCGCGGCTTGTAGGACCTCACAGGCAGCCTCAGCTTTCGCAGAGGCGGGGACATATGCAGCTATCACGATGACATACGATAGTTCCCTCGGTAAATAGAAAGGTCTCATGCTCACAGCTAATAGTTCAATGCCAGCACCTCCTCTTCATGATGTGTGCTGACTGCCCACACATGCGCAATAGAGCTGGCGGCCATAGTCATTTTGTATTTGTCATGCCAGCCACCCACTGCACTGCGCATGCCAGCATTCCAGCAGTATTGGATATGCATAGGCGGCCAGTACACGTCACAAAGAGGAAGTTGCTTCCGGCGGGCCCAGATTTTTCATCGAGACATGGTAAGTATAATGTGCTGGTTGGCAGTCACTTTTCCGATGTAATCGATATCTGGACCCACAAAGCAGCAGAAATCCAAAAAGTGAGCCTGGGGTGGTCACATGGCCTACAGGTTGAAGAGGAAAACCGCAAATATTTGCTAATCGAGGTATATTAGAAATTTGGAGGTGGAGCATTGGGTTATTTATCCCGGACAACCCCTTTAGTTACACAGTTTCATACGAATAAGAAAGGTAATTAGATATACTGTATAACAGATAGAAATAAAATTATTACAAAAATAATAATATTTATACAGTAATTACACTGGGAACTGCAGTTATTACTGCAAATTATCTCAGTAAGCTTGATATTATCTTTATCTTTACCTTCTCCTGATGAACCCTGCTTATCTCTGTGGGAAACGCGTTGAGGATAGTTTTATACAAATAGGGGCACTGTTTACATTGCTAAAGCCTCTTAGAGGATAGCTTTAACAAACAGGGGCTGTGTTTATTTTGAGATAAGCCTCTTAGAGGATAGCTATATACAAACAGGGGCTGTGTGGACATTGTTATAAACCTCTTAGAGGATATCTTTATACAAACAAGGGCTGTGTTTACATTTTGTTAAGCCTCTTAAGATAGATCTATTCAAACAGGGGCTCTATTGACCTTGTGATAAAGCCACTCACATGCTGCTGATTATTGAACACTTAGTTTAGCTGTTTTTCAAACAGAGGCTTTATGGATATTGTGAAAGCTACTTATGTGCTGTTGTCTGCTTAATGCCATATGCAGCAACAATACAGACGTCATTTTCTTTGTAGTGCATTGTACACTTTTTAATCAGATTATTAAAGGTTATATTTTAGGTATTAGTGCTAGTTTGTTATTTTTTCTCTTTGATAGTATATTTGAGCACGTTTAGTTACTCTACATTTGTTTACTTCCATATTAATAATGTGTTTGATACCTAAATTATTCATAAAATATTACTTAGGTGTAATTTAGCGAGTGAAACACACTCTTGAACTTTTGCTAAGCCTGAATCAAAGATTCAAGGTGTCTTAGGTTAGTCTGAGTAACAAACCTAAACTTAATGATAAATACTGTAAACTTCTTTTTCATTATTTTTTATTTCAACGTATAATATAGATACAGCAATACACAATCACATTCAATAGATGTAAAGAACACTGACTGCTAGTGTTATAAAGAGCACGGATTACAAGTGAATATCTATTTTTGATATTAACTACAGCAGGGGTCGGCAACCCCTGGCACGCGTGCCACTCTTGGCACGCGAGCCTTATTTCCCTGGCACGGCAGCGGATTCCTCACCCAGCAGCTTCGATCGGACCAAACACGACTGAAACGAAACTGCTATTATTATACTGTGGGGTCTCTTCAGACCCCGAGTATAATAAGAGGAGACTTAGGAGAAGTGATGAAACATAAAAAACAATGATACTCACCTTGTTTCCTGCGCTACGTGGCAGCTGTGCGATCTGCAGGCGCTTCCGACAGCTGAAAGGGCCTCAGGGGTCACGTCTGCGTCTGACATCATTATGCATAATGATGCGACGTGACCCCAGAGACCCAATCAGCGGTCGCTGACTACAGGCAGAAGCGCCGAAGAGAACACATCGGCTGCGGAGTGTAGAAAAAAGGTGAGTATCATTGTTTTTTTTATGTTTGTCACCTCTCTTGGTCCTGCACTTATTATACTCGGGGGTCTGAAGAGAACTATGGGACATAATACCGTGTACAGGGACCACTATGGGACATAATACCAAGTGCAGAGGCCGCTATGGGACATAATTCCGTGTGCAGGGACCGCTATGTGACATAATAACATGTGCAGGGAACGCTATGTGACATAATACCTTGTGCAGGGGCCGCTATGGGGCCTAATACCGTGTGCAGGGGCCGCTATGGGGCCTAATACCGTGTGCAGGGGCCACTATGTGACATAATACTGTGTGCAGGGGCTGCTATGGGACCTAATACCGTGTGCGGGGGCCACTATGGGACATAATACCGTGTGCAGGGGCCGCTATGGGACCTAATACTGTGTGCAGGGACCACTATGGGACATAATACCATGTGCAGGGGCCGCTATGGGACCTAATACCATGTGCAGGGGCCACTATGGAACATAATATCGTACACAGGGGCCACTATGGGACATAATACCATATTCAGGGGCCACTATGTGACATAATACGGTGTGCAGGGGCCACTATATGACATAATACCATGTGCAGGGGTCTCTATGTGATATAATACGGTGTGCAGAGGCTGTCAATGTGACATAATACCTTGTGCAGGGGCCACTATGTGACATAATACCATGTGCAGGGGTCACTATTTGACATAATACTGTGTGCAGAGGCTGTTATGGGATATACAGTGGGGAAAAAAAGTATTTTTTAGTCACCAATCGTGCAAGTTCTCCCACTTAAAAAGATGAGAGAGGCCTGTAATTGACATCATAGGTAGACCTCAACTATGAGAGACAAAATGAGAAAACAAATCCAGAAAATCACATTGTCTGATTTTTTAAGAATTTATTTGCAAATTATGGTGGAAAATAAGTATTTGGTCACCTACAAACAAGCAAGATTTCTGACTCTCACAGACCTGTAACTTCTTCTTTAAGAGGCTCCTCTGTCCTCCACTCATTACCTGTAGTAATGGCGCCTGTTTGACATTGTTATCAGTATAAAAGACACCTGTCCACAACCTCAAACAGTCACACTCCAAAATCCACTATGGTGAAGACCAAAGAGCTGTGGAAGGACACCAGAAACAAAATTGTAGACCTGCACCAGGCTGGGAAGACTGAATCTGCAATAGACAAGCAGCTTGGTGTGAAGAAATCAATTGTGGGAGCAATAATTAGAAAATGGAAGACATACAAGACCACTGATAATCTCCCTCGATCAGGGGCTTCACGCAAGATCTCACCCAGTGGGATCAAAATGATCACAAGAACGTTGAGCAAAAATCTCAGAACCACATGGGGGACCTAGTGAATGACCTGCAGAAAGCTGGGACTAACGTAACAAAGGCTACCGTCAGTAACACACTACGCTGCCAGGGACTCAGATCCTGCAGTGCCAGATGTGTCCCCCTGATTAAGCCAGTACATACCCGGGCCCATCTGAAGTTTGCTGGAGAGCATTTGGATGTTCCAGAAGAGTATTGGGAGAATGTCATATGGTCAGATGGAACCAAAGTAGAACTGTTTGGTAGAAACACAACTCGTCGTATTTGGAGAAGAGTGAATGCTGAGTTGCATCCAAAGAACACCATACCTACTGTGAAGCATGGGGGTGGCAACATCATGCTTTGGGGCTGTTTCTCTGCAAAGGGACCAGGACGACTGATCCGTGTACATGAAAGAATGAATGGGGCCATGTATCATGAGATTTTGAGTGCAAACCTCCTTCTATCAGCAAGGGCATTGAAGATGAAACGTGGCTGGATCTTTCAGCATGACAATGACACTGCCAGGGCAACGAAGGAGTGGCTTCGTAAGAAGCATTTCAAGGTCCTGGAGTGGCCTAGCCAGTCTCCAGATCTCAATCCCATAGAAAACCTTTGGAGGGAGTTGAAAGTTCGTGTTGCCCAGCGACAGCCTCAAAACATCACTGCTCTAGAGGAGATCTGCATGGAGGAATGGGCCAACATACCAGAAACAGTGTGTGCCAACCTTGTGAAGACTTACAGAAAACGTTTGCCCTCTGTCATTGCCAACAAAGGATATATAACAAAGTATTGAGATGAACTTTTGTTATTGACCAAATATTTATTTTCCACCATAATTTGCAAATTAATTCTTAAAAAATCACACAATGTGATTTTCTGGATTTGTTTTCTCATTTTGTCTCTCATAGTTGAGGTCTACCTATGATGACAATTACAGGCCGCCCTCATCTTTTTAAGTGGGAGAACTTGCACAATTGGTGGCTGACTAAATACTTTTTTTCCCCACTGTAATACCTTGTGCAGGGGCCGCTATGGAACATAATACCGTGTGCAGGGGCCGCTATGGGACATAATTCTGTATAACGGTGTGTTTTCTGCCTTAAGGATGTGTTTTTGCACAGAAAACAAAGGCATTTTTTTTGTGTGCAAAAATGCACCATGTGAAAGCAGTTTTACATTAAAGTAAAAGTTCCAGTGGCCTAAGATTATATCTGCATCCAGATACATAGTGTGATATCACCATAAGGATGCCGCCATACGGTGCTCCTGGACACATACATTTACCACTAATTGGGGGCTGCACATGGACTTTCATTGCTTCTAATCGGAAAGTACAGGAGCGTCCCAGGAAATAGCAGTTAACGCATGTGCCCTAAAGCATCTGGTGGCAGCACTTCTGTGATATGGTATGTGGTATATAACTTTAGTTTAGTGGTCATCAGACTTACAATTATTGACCAGCACTCCAAGTACCTTATCTTTGATTTTTTTATTAAAATCGGCATGCCAAACAAAAAAGGTTGCTTACCCCTGAACTACAGTCTAGCACCATAAGTGCAATAAGTGATCTGTACATGTATTGATTCATTACATACTGTATGTTGTTTCATCTGCCATACACTTCGATCAGTCTCTCTAACCAAACTACACCTATAAACTGCATAAATTATTTCTCTTTAGTCTTACAGCCATATTTGTAAAGTTTCCCCGTCCAAACTTTCTGCTACATACTTCATGAGAGCCTGTCATTTAAATTCACCATCAGGACCTAGGCAAGGAAACATTACTTTTACACTGTTTTAAAAACAGACATATTGCTTTCAATAACAAAAAAATATTTGATTTCCGAATTTATGAGTCATTTAGAATAAACAATTTTGGCATCAAGTTGAGAACTGTTGTAGCAATTTGATGTGCAGACAAAATTCTGCTGAATACCTTCTGTGAAATCCTAATTATTAAAACAAACCATTGCGTGCTCAGGGGACAAGCGTACACACACAGAAGGAATGTATGAATGTATGAAATTATTGTAAATAGGTCCAGCCTTTTATATCATTTTACAAATAAGACAACACAATAAACACAATACATGGGCAAAATTCCAAGGTTGTACAATGTCTAACAAACCAGGGTCTGTAGACTGAGTCATCAAGTTATCTTGTTTCAGAGACAAATACAAACAAATGTTTTTTCACCTAATACTATTGTGTAACCCTTCATTAACAATTCCCTCCTCTTGTAACTGATATAAACTATAACTGGAGTACATTAGGAAATGCTAATCATTCCCTGAGGACCTCTCATCTCTGCACATCAGTGGAGTAACTAGCGAGGGGGCAGGAGCCCCAGGCCCACTGACTCTGTTGGGCCCGGAAGTTGCTCTTGTACATAGCCTATGTGCACCTCCTTTTCTGGTTCCGGGTCCTGCGGTACTATAGAGAAGTAGACAGGGGACCCAGGAGGAGAATAGGGGGTGCACACAAGATGTGTACCAAAGCAACTTCCAGGCACAGATGGTTACTAACTGTTGGGGGGGGCACTATTACAATAACAGTGCCCCCTACAGGTATTAGCCCCCACACAAGTAATTAAGTAATAGTATTACTTATGTGTGTGTGTGGGGCCACTATTACAGTAATAGTGCCCTCCCACAAGTAAATATCCCCTTCCACATAAGTAATACTATTACTTAATTACATATGTGGGGGGGCTACTACCTGTGTGTGGGTGAGTTAATACCTGTGTGAAGCACTGTTGCTGTAATACAGCTACCCCAAGTAACAGTCCCCTCCAACATAGGTAATAGTGTCCCCAGGTAATAGCTACCCTCCACATTATGTGGGGATGACTATTATCTGTGGGGGGAAGGGACCAATAAATAAATAGGGGAGAACTATTTAGGTATATGGATTGCAGCGCAGTCGCAGAGATATCCCTGCACTGTCAGAGGGGCTGGTCTTACAGTTCAGTGAACACCCCCTGACAGTACAGGACTATAGAAGTTTATCGTCAGGGGAGTGTTCCTCACTGTCCAGTGATGATGCTGAGTTGTAGGCTGACCCTTCTGACAGTGCAGGGATATCTCAGTAACTAAGGCAGGCTTGGTCAGTTAAGTTGCACAACAGTTGGATGACTGGGCGTATTTTGCTGTATCCTGGAGGAATTCCCTTATGGGTGACTAATGTTGGCATGGAAGAGGAGTAGGAGGTGTAGGAGAAACTATTGGTGATAATGATGATAACGACAACCATGTGCTAGGTGTAGAGGGGGCCTACAAGGAAGATCACATGGAAGTGGAGTAGGATGGTATTGCTCTCTTCTATTTTCACAAATAAGATGGTGTTCCTGCATGGCCATGGTATAGCTTCTGCTTGCAGATCTAGCACATTGTCATGGATTTATTGTTTGTCAATGTAGAAAAAAATTCCCAAATGACCACATGTAGTTGCTACCACCAACACCAGCTGCAGCGGAAACATGTAAGCCACTACCACCATCAGTGTCATCACTCCCACCCCCCACACGTTTCCTCTAGGCACTCTTTTTGGATATTGGGGCTGTGCATTGGATGAAATCATTACTATCAACTCTGCCACCACCCTCTTCTTCTGATGTCACCTTGTCACCCTGACCCAGTTGCTAGGTCTTATCCGCAAAAGAATGATCATCAGCAATGTCATTATATTCCCCATTTTTTTGACTCATCAAGACCATGGAATTCCTGCACACCCTCAGGATTTTTCATGTTAGCAGGCTGTGTCACACTGTTTATTGGGTGAGCAAAAAAACCCTTATCAAATGGAGATATCTTCAGATTAGCAGTCTCTAATAAGCAAAAAAAAAAGAAGCCTTAAGAAACTGAGATTTTTAAGATTAGTGCAGGCGGAGTTAGTGTTTTAGTGTTAATAAACAGCAGTCTGTATGTATTTAAAAATTAAAAAATTTAAACTCTTGCCCAAAAAAACCCATAAGAAAAGATTCTTCACTAACACGACTGACTTTGTCAGTAAAAATGACAGTCACAGAGCAAAATGCTCTATTGCAAAATAGACTTTAGATTATTGGCAATGAAAGGTTTAACTGTCATTTTACTGTATTACTGCTCTGCAGCAGCCTGGCTTATACAGCGCAGATATTTTCCCTCATTCCTAGGTATAATTTGTATCACTAATCTGCCTGTAATTGATTTAATCTGACTAAAGTTTGTTGTACTTTTTTACTCCTAAGATTCTTTAGCTGTATTGGAAGCTTTGCTGCACTGAGTGATGTGTATTTCTGAAGAAAATTGAACAATTGCTTTGGATCGTGCAGTGATGAAGAACACATCCATCCACTACTTCCACCATTACTGAAATGCCTCATGATCCAGTCCGTGGCAACTTATATACTGTAAATGACATCAGCACTGTAAGATGCACGCCTACCATTGACTATTGGCTGAGAGGCTGTCAGCTGAAGTCATGCAACGCCAGAATGTCACAGTGACTCAAAGATAAATGTCTCTTCTGTATTTTTACTGTGCAATACATGTGGTGGTGGCCATTGTTGTTTGTCCAAGATGAATCACCATTTTTCGGTTTTGTTAGAAAATGAAAAATTTGGAATATTCGGGTTGAACCTAGATTGTGACAAATTGGTTTGCCCATCTCTAGTCCTATACATTATTGCACACTAAAAAATAGGCAGTTGAACAATAAGTAGGTAAATAATACCTACAGTGGGTAGAGAAAGTATTCAGATCCCTTTAAATTTTTCACTCTTTGTTTCATTGCAGCATTTGCTAAAAGCAAAAAAGTTCATTTCATTTCTCATTAATGTACACTCAGCACCCCAGCTTGACAGAAAAAAAACAGAAATGTAGATATTTTTGCAAATTTATTAAAAAAGAAAAACTGAAATATCACATAGTCATAATTATTCAGACCCTTTGCTGTGACACTCATATTTAACTCACATGCTGTCCATTTCCTTCTGATCCTCCTTGAGATGGTTCTACTCCTTCATTGGAGTCCAGCTGTGTTTAATTAAAGTGATTGGACTTGATTAGGAAAGGCACACACCTGTCTATATAAGACCTCACAGCTCACAGTTCTTGTCAGAGCAAATGAGAATCACGAGGTCAAAGGAACTGCCCAAGGAGCTCAGAGACAGAATTGTGGCAAGTCACAGATCTGGCCAAGGTTACAAAAGAATTTCTGCAGCACTCAAGGTTCCTAAGAGCACAGTGGCCGCCATAATCCTTAAATGGAAGAAGTTTGGGACGACCAAAACTCTTCCTAGACTTGGCCATTCAGCCAAAGTGAGCAATCGTGGGAGAAGAGCCTTGGTGAGAGAGGTAAAGAAGAACCCAAAGATCACTATGGCTGAGCTCCAGAGATGCAGTAGGGAGATGGGAGAAAGTTCTACAAAGTCAATTATCACTGCAGCCCTCCCACCAGTCGGGACTTTATGGCAGAGTGGCCCGAAGGAAGCCTCTCCTCAGTGCAAGACATATGAAAGCCTGCATAGAGTTTGCCAAAAAACACATGAAGGACCCCCAGACTATGAGAAATAACATTCTCTGGTCTGATGAGACGAAGATTGAACTTTTTGGCGTTAATTCTAAGCGGTATGTGTGGAGAAAACCAGGCACTGCTCATCACCTGCCCAATACAATCCCAACAGTGAAACATGGTGGTGGCAGCATCATGCTATGGGGGTGTTTTTCAGCTGCAGGGACAGGACGACTGGTTGCAATTGAAGGAAAGATGAATGCGGCCAAGTACAGAGATATCCTGGAAGAAAACCTCTTCCAGAGTGCTCTGGACCTTAGACTGGGCCGAAGGTTCACCTTCCAACAAGACAATGACCCTAAGCACACAGTTAAAATAACAAAGGAGTGGCTTCAGAACAACTCTGTGACCATTCTTGACTGGCCCAGCCAGATCCCTGACCTCAACCCAATTGAGCATCTCTGGAGAGACCTAAAAATGGCTGTCCACCAACGTTCACCATCCAACCTGACGGAACTGGAGAGGATCTGCAAGGAAGAATGGCAGAGGATCCCCAAATCCAGATGTGAAAAACTTGTTGCATCATTCCCAAGAAGACTCATGGCTGTACTAGCTCAAAAAGGTGCTTCTACTCAATACCGAGCAAAGGGTCTGAATACTTATGACCATTTGATATTTCAGTTTTTCTTTTTTAATACATTTGCAAAAATATCTACATTTATGTTTTTTTCCTGTCAAAATGGGGTGTTGAGTGTACACTAATGAGAAATAAAATGAACTTTTTTGCTTTTAGCAAATGACTGCAATGAAACAAAGAGTGAAAAATTTAAAGGGGTCTGAATGTTTTCCGTACCCACTGTATTTTACACTGACACTTGATGTGAGATGAAAGAAGAATGAGCTGTGTGCTCCATAGCAGATAAATAGTCTGTTCTTTGTTTTCCCTCATTTGTGAGAACAGCTGAGATTTTCTGTAGTTAAGATGATACTTGTATCATATAAAGTAATGTCGTGATTTGACTCTTAATATAATACTGCTCTGTAATAAAGCAGTCTGTGTTGTTGTAAGTTATAGATTAAATACAAGAATAGCTGTGCTTGCTATTTCATTACACAGATCCAGATTATAGTGCTGACCTACTCTATAACACTGATCAAATATTCCATATTTGATGAGGAAGATGAGAATAATCTGGTTACATTATCATGTCTCACTATTAGTATCTAATAACAATGTGCGGCTTTGTGAGTTCCAGTTTCCATTTGTATATTCTCTTTTGCATTTTCTTACGGACCTCTATCTACTTAGTTTTTGACTTCAATGTATATACATGTAATTGATACAGTACTATGGAACATATTTATCAATAGTGTCAGAAGCACAACACTTTACAAAGGAAAAGCATGTTATTAAGCAGGTTATTTGTTGCAAATGTTGCCAAATTTGTCAGTGGAGAACATAGCTAATGTGAGACCCTTGTAATGTAACATACAGTTTCTTAAGAGTGGGTACTTATTCTAGAGCTCCATTCTATCAAAGAGTTCAGTGATGTGCTAAATTCTTGTAAAACAAATTCTAGCTGTTAGCTTATTTGCATGAAGTTCATAAAATTAATTAATAAAAATTCATAAAAATTAATTAATAAAAGGTTAACATAAAATTAACTTTGGTTTTCACACAGAATTTTGTTTAGATTTTTCTGTTTTTGTCCCGTGAAGAACACTTACGAAAAAAGATTATTATATGTCTCTGCTGCAGACCTATGTGTCTCCATGATTGCAGGCAACACACAAATTTTGTGTGTGTAGTCTGAGCTAAAGTCATATGTTACTATATTCCATTTTCCTCTTCTTCTTGAAATAGAGATCACTAGAAGGGAGGGCAGATGACTGAGAATATACACAGGGTTTGGAATTTGTGTACATTTTAAGACTATTTAGAAAGTTGATTAAATTTTTATTGGAGATGCAATGGAGAAATAAAAAATAGTTACAGAAACCAATATACTGTTTAAAGATTAAACATACAAAATCAGACATAAAATTAAAACTACTTGTTCCTGTAAAGACGTATTCCCATCATAGCAAGTTAACTCCTATTCAAAGGATAAGGGTTAACTTGATTGGTTGAGTTCAACTGCTTTCCTCCACTGTAGATCGGAGAGCATGAGCAACTCCATTCATTTTAATGGGTCTGCCAACCTCAGACAGTCCCATTGAAATTAATGGACCAGCTTCAAAAATTCAAGTTTAAAGCCCCCACTAGTGCTTGTGAGCAGGAGGGACTGGTGCAAATGGTCAGACCCTCACCAATCAGTAATGTACACAATATCCAATATGTACACAATATGAAATACCTCTATAGCATTATTTAAAAGGGTCTTCCCATAATCAACTAAGTTGCCACTAGAGATGGGTGAATTTGTTACAAACTGAATTTGACCCCAAGATTCCAAATTGTTCAATTTTTAACAAAACCAAAAACTTTGTGAGCAAACTATAATGGCCACCACAATGAAAATACATCGGAAACACGTGTGTGACGTTAGCTGTAGTTATCTCATCACCTGACATCACCTAATAGCCTCTCAGTCAATAATAAGTGGTAGGTGCAGACCTTACAGTGCTGATGTTACAGTCAAAATATACAAGATCTTATATACTAAGTCATTTTAGGATGTGTTCAAGATAAGAGGCACATATGCTATCATGATCAACGCATAATCTAAAGTAATAGCTTTATTTTCTACTGGAAAAATGCAGCAACAGTACAACAGAACTACAGGATAATAGGAGGAGGAGAAGTGGAAAGGTGTTTAGTAAGATGTAATCAATTACAGGCAGAGACATTATAGTAGTGGAGGGAGGGAGAATGTGCTGTGAACCTGACTGCTGCAGGACACTGGATAGTTAACACTTTCATTGCCAATAATCTGTGATGCAACCTGTGGTACTCAGAAAAATCTCCATTTGTTAAAGGTTTTTCTTTTTTTGTTAACGAATACAGACAAACTGCCATTCAGTGACATTGTAGCACCTAGAAGAACCAAACTATCCACCACTGGCATGAAAAAAAATTACTTTTACTCTCCACATTTTACATAGCCCCATACTCCAAGCCTGTACTCCATACACAGTTATTGAGTAAGAGGCAGGAACAGTTCTCAATACAGACGCAAGGGAAAGAATAAAGAGATGTATTGCTTTAGATTGTTAATGTGTTTTCCCTTAGTCCTAACACCACAATATGAGTTTTTCTGCCCCTATGTACTGGTAGGATAGATGAACTTAAATAAACAATAATAAATTAATTAAATCATTAGGTATCCCCACCTACTAGCCTATAAATAGACTGAAACACCCCTGTTATCTCAGTATAAAATTATAAAGCTCAACAAATGCAATGGTGGGAAACTTGTGCTGCTGTTAGGACTAAGAGAAAACAGATTAACAATCTAAATTAATACTTTCCTTATGTCTTACCAGCAGCACAATATGGGGAGGTAGCAAAAAGTACCTCCACTGGGCAGATCCTCCTGAACAGCAGAGCTCAAAATAGACCGCCCGAAAGCCGTCGTCACTGAACTATGCAATCTAAACCTATAATGGTTGAGGCTGCATTACAAATCTGTTCAAGCAGAATTAAGCTTCTTTCGGCTTGTGGAATGAGCATTCACAAAGGTAGGAGGCTCTAGAGCCTGAGACTCGAAGGATAGTCTAATAGCTTCTTTAATCCAACAGGATATCATTGGTTTAGAGGCCTTCCTTGCCTTGTTTCTGTCTGAGAATTGTACCAAGAGATTTTCTTCTCTCCTAAGACTTTCATTCCAGTCGTTATATATCCTCAGGTTCATTAAAAGGTCCAGTGTATGTAGCCTCTTTTCTTCCTCAGAAATATGATTAGGAAAAAAGACTGGTAGAGAAATCACCTGATTAATATTTGAGGAAGTGGAACCCTTCGGTACAAAACCAGGCAAAAATCTAAGTAACACTCTGTCAGGAATGAAGACAGTATAGAGCTCAGAGGCAGCAAGAGCTTGCAATTCCCCAATTATCTTTGCAGAAGTAATGGCGAGAAGGAAGGAGATCATGAAAAAGACATATTTAAGATCCACCTCTACTAGAGGTTCAAAAGGGGGTGCACATAACTCTCTTAGTAAAGCAGACAAATCCCACTGGGGAATGGGAATGGAAACTTGAGGCCTTAGTCTGGAAGTCCCCCTAAAGAATCTTTTAACTTAAGATTCCTAAGATAGGAATCTGCCCAGGAAGGCAGAAATTGCTGCTAAATGTAATCTGAGAGCAGAGATGCTGAGCCCTTTATCAAAAACATCCTGCAGGAATTCCAAAATGTTACCAAGAGAAGGATTGGAGCTAGTAGCGCCTCTAGAGGAACACCAGGTCTCAAAGATCCTCATTACTCTTGTATAACTTCTCTTAGTTGATTCTGCTCTGGAATTTGAAAGTGTCCTTAAAGAGACTACCTTTGTAAAGGTATATGGGGAAGATGAATGTGGTAAACTATAAATGGTGAACGTACCTTTGAGGGTCAACCCTATTCCCAAGTATTTGAGGAAAGCAGAATGGATCGGGATGTGAAGATATGCATTCTTCAGATCTAAGGTCTCAATGCAATCCCCTGTCACTAGGATGGCTATCACCAAGTTGATAGTTTCCATGCGGAATTTCCTTTTCTTTATGTGTCAATTCAAGTACCTTAATTCTATAATCGTCTTCTAATCTCCCAACTTTTTGGGGATGAGGAACACTGGGGAATAAAGGAAGATTTCTCATCTGAACAAACTTGTTCACAGGGAGTTTTAGGAACGCTATTGAATAACCTCAACAAATGATACTCAAGACCCAAGGATCTGACATGTACTTCAGCAGATCTTTTTGAAAGAAGGCGAGATGAGTCCAAACTGGAATTTGTTTGGCTAAAGAGGACAGCCGAAGAAATATGGAGTAAAAAGTTTGCTTTTATGGATTTGGAGGTTATCCTCCTTAGGTCTACCTCCTCTAGACCTCCTGCCTCTGATGGATTGAGGTAGGGATTTTGCCTTCTTGTCTGCCATGCTTTCCATAATTCTGTCCAATTATTGGCCAAAGAGTTTCCCCGGTTCATATGGTGGTGAACAGATATTATATTTTTACATATTGTCTGCTACCCAGGGTTTGAGCCACAATGGACGACAAGCGGCTGTGATGTGAGCTATAATCTTGGCTGCCAACTTAACCTGCTGCTTGGTGACATCACACAAGATATCCACCACATGGTCCATGTAATTAAATGAAGATAGAAGATCTGGTCTTGGTATCAATATCAAACTGAAGCTGGATGAGATCAACTCTGAGCTTCTCAGCAAATTCTGTAGATGCGATGAACACACTACACTGAGCAGAAGCAGCAGAGGAACTTCTCCTTAGTGAGAAATCTGCTCTTCTATCCATTGGGTCCTGGAGATTCGACCCTTCATCAGCTGGGAGTACTGTACGATGTGACAATTTAGCTACCACCATATCCACCTTAGGCAGAGGACTTCATTTCTCTAACTGCTCTTCTTTGATGGGGAAGAGGTTTTTGAACCTCCTAGTAAGAACTATGCCCTTCCATTCAGCCATCATAGCCTTAATTAAGCCTTTGTCCACTTTGAAGGCCCTAGGTCCCATAGAGGTGGACGCGGAGACTTCCCCGGGATCAATATCCTGGTCTGCCACCTGGATGGATCTGAGTAATCTCTGAATTTCTTTCACAGGAAAGTAAACCTTGCCCGGGACTTCCTTCCTAAGAATCAGATGACGACCTAGCACCTGGGCAGGTCCTCCTGAACAGCAGAGCTCAAAATAGACAGCTCGAAAGCCATCGTCACTGAACTATGCAAATTCAACCTATAATGGTTGATAATGGTATGATGCGTTCCCCAAGAGGCTGCATTACAAATCTGTTCAAGCAGAATTAAGCTTCTTTCGGCTTGTAGAATGGGCCTAACACCAGACAGAAAAAAATACTGAGTAAGACTAAGGCCCCACGTTGAGGAAACGCAGATTTTTTGTTGCAGAAGCTCTTATACTTCTCCCTTCTGCTCAATCCACTCCTGGCTTTGGCTCAAAAAACCGCAGCAAAATCTGCAACAAAAAAAGCTGCGTTTCCGCAACGTGGGGCCTCAGCCTTAAAGGGAGTATTTCAGTCTAGATATAGGCTAGTAGGTGAGGCTAATTATTTAGTAATTTATTATTGTTTATTAAAAGTTCCATCTATCCTACCAGTATACAGTGGCAGAAAAACCCATATTGTGTTGCTGGTAGGAAGTAAGAGAAGCAGTATTTCACAGAAAGGAGACAAAATGTGTTAATAAAGTATATTACAAAATGTATTAATGACACAAATACTACCAGAAAATCAAAAGTTGTCTGACAGTTTAGTTACGCTTCAACCAAAATCTCATTCACTTTGCTGGTACTGGAAAACCCATAGTTTTTCTCTGCTGCACTTTCTCAGCAGCCAAAAATGCTGCATTTCCACAAATTGAGGCCTTAACCTTAAATGTATTTTAAAAAAATGGGACATTACTTTATTCAATTACAGTATACCTTATACATATACATGTATGTCTCATATTTTGAATACATTTTGAGATGGAAAGAAGAAAAGTCATGGAAATAAAATATTTGAGCTGGTATATCTGCAAATGTTAGAAAAGTAAACCTACTCTGTACAACTAATTCCTTCATCTGCTTTATCACTTTCTAATTTCAGTGGCTCCCAAGCTGTGTAAATTTTAGACTGCTTGAATGTTTTTTGCTGCTGTTTAAACCAATCTTTCTAATCTTTCATTGTAGGTTTGCACTCGAGAGAGAATCACTAGTTTGCCCTTCACAACATAAGCTATGCATACATGAGGTGATCTTTTGTCTGTTACAATAAAAGGTCAGATTTTTGGCTGTTTGCAAACAAATAACAAATCACCAGATATATGCTATTTTTTTTTCTTTTTCAATTTTTGAGTGTGTGTGATCTTGCAGGTTGCAGGAAGAAAAATAATCATCAAAAGCCAAAATACTGCCTTTGTTATCTTATCTAAAAGGTGGAATTAAAATTATTTATTTGGAAATGACTGTATATACACATGTGGACAAAATTGTTGGTACCCCTCGTTTAATGAAAGAAAAACCCACAATGGTCTCAGAAATAACTTCAATCTGACAAAAGTAATCTGCCAAATTACATGGAGACAAACCACAAAACTTCTGGGAGAATGTCCTATGGACAGATGAGGCAAAAATCGAAATTTTTGGCAAGGCACAACAGCTCTATGTTCACAGACGGAAAAATGAAGCATATTTTGGAAAGAACACTGTCCCTACTGTGAAATATGGAGGAGGCTCTATTATGTTCTGGGGCTGCTTTGCTGCATTTGGCACAAGGTGTCTTGAATCTGTGCAGGGTACAATGAAATCTCAAGACTATCATGGGATTCTAGAGAGAAGTGTGCTGCCCAGTGTCAGAAAGCTTGTTCTCAGTCGCAGGTCATGGGTCTTGCAACAGGATAATGACCCAAAGCACACAGCTAAAAACACCCAAGAATGGCTAAGAGGAAAACATTGGACTATTCTGAAGTGGCCTTCTATGAGTCCTGACCTAAATCCTATTGAGTATCTTTGGAAGGAGCTGAAACATGCCATCTGGAAAAGGCACCCTTCAAACCTGAAACAAATGGAGCAGTTTGCTCATCAGGCCAAAATACCTGTTGAGAGGTGCAGAAGTCTCATTGACAGTTACAGGAATCGTTTGATTGCAGTGATTGCCTCAAAAGGTTGTGCAACAAAATATTAAGTTAAGGGTACCATCATTTCTGTCCAGGCCTATTATTTATTTATTTATTATGCTTACTTATATAGCGCCATCATATTCCACAGCGCTTTACAGACATTGTGGTCACTGTCCCATATAGGGCTCACAATCTACATTCCCTATCAGTATGTCTTTTGGAGTGTGCGAGGAAACCGGAGTACCCGGAGGAAACCCACGCAAACACCGGGGGCCTATTTCATGAGTTTTCTTTTTTAAAAAAAAATTCTGTTGAAGCATGGTAGTAAAGCAATGTAGAGGGATAGGTGTGTGATCAACAAAGGGTTAAAACCTATAAAAGTGGCCTACAGATGCCTTTTTCAATAACGATGTGGGGAAAAAAATGTACAGCTGAACATTTAGGTCTCATTCACATGTCTACAATCTCTGCAGACATGTAAAGTCCGTGATATTTAAAGATAATACTCCACCCTGCTGTCTGTGATTTTCAATGACCCATAGACTTTAACCCCTTCCCACTGCAGCCATTTTTCAAATTTCGTTTTTTACTCCGTCTTCCAAAAGCCATAACTTTTTTAATTTTCTGTTCACAGAGCCGAATGAGTGCTTATTTCTTACTGGACAAATTGTACTTTGTAATGGTACCCTTTCTTATGTTTTATGATTAGAGGTGAGCGAATTGATTCTGCAGAAGTGAAATTCGATCCGAATTTCAGGAAATCTTCGATTCTCCACGATTCCGGACTTCCTGATGCTTCGTGGCAATGAATATTTAGTAAGGACCTTTGTGACATCAGACGGTCACAAGATATTCTCTAGTGATGTGATTGGGTAGGCGTGTCTTTGCTTGTTAGTAGATCCTTCAACATGAATAAAAGTTGTCCGTGCTGAAGAGAGAGAGAGAGAGAAACATGACCGCATCATCCAAGGGCTTCCGCCATTTTGCCGCCCACCCCGGCTCTCTGTAGCCCGGAAATAGTTGTTTATTCACTGCAAAGTAATTCGGATCGAAACAAATTTTTTTTGGAACTTCAAATCAAACTGCCGAATCGAACTTTTGAGAAATTCGCTCATCTCTACATATGATGTACTGGGATGCTGGAAAAAATTCAGAATGGTGTCAAATTAAAGGGGTTGTCCGGCATAAATTAATAATTTGACAAAGTCCCCCCCCCCCATGCACCACCTCCAACTTTCTAAATAACATTTAGTATATTTTTTTTAAGTTTTACTGCAATATATGTAGGTCATGTGACCTACATACAGTACAGACCAAAAGTTTGGACACACCTTCTCATTCCAAGAGTTTTCTGTATTTTCATGACTATAAAAATTGTAGATTCACACTGAAGGCATCAAAACTATGAATTAACACATGTGGAATTATATACTTAACAAAAAAGTGTGAAACAACTGAAAATATGTCTTATATTCTAGGTTCTTCAAAGTAGCCACCTTTTGCTTTGATTACTGCTTTGCACACTCTTGGCATTCTCTTGATGAGCTTCAAGAGGTAGTCACCTGAAATGGTCTTCCAACAGTCTTGAAGGAGTTCCCAGAGATGCTTAGCACTTGTTGGCCCTTTTGCCTTCACTCTGCAGTCCAGCTCACCCCAAACCATCTCGATTGGGTTCAGGTCTGGTGACTGTGGAGGCCAGGTCATCTGGCGTAGCACCCCATCACTCTCCTTCTTGGTCAAATAGCCCTTATACAGTCTGGAGGTGTGTTTGGGGTCATTGTCCTGTTGAAAAATAAATTATGGTCCAACTAAAAGCAAACCGGATGAAATAGCATGCCGCTGCAAGATGCTGTGGTAACCATGCTGGTTCAGTATTCCTTCAATTTTTGAATAAATCCCCAACAGTGTCACCAGCAAAGCACCCCCACACCATCACACCTCCTCCTCCATGCTTCACGGTGGGAACCAGGCATGTAGAGTCCATTCGTTCACCTTTTCTGCTTCGCAGAAAGACACGGTGGTTGGAACCAAAGATCTCAAATTTGGACTCATCAGACCAAAGCACAGATTTCCACAGGTCTAATGTCCATTCCTTGTGTTCTTTAGCCCAAACAAGTCTCTTCTGCTTGTTGCCTGTCCTTACCAGTGGTTTCCTAGCAGCTATTTTACCATGAAGGCCTGTTGCACACAGTTTCCTCTTAACAGTTGTTGTAGAGATGTGTCTGCTGCTAGAACTCTGTGTGGCATTGACCTGGTCTCTAATCTGAGCTGCTGTTAACCTGCGATTTCTGAGGCTGGTGACTCGGATGAACTTATCCTCTGCAGCAGAGGTGACTCTTGGTCTTCCTTTCCTGGGGCGGTCCTCATGTGAGCCAGTTTCTTTGTAGCGCTTGATGGTTTTGGCCACTGCACTTGGGGACACTTTCAAAGTTTTCCCAATTTTTTGGACTGACTGACCTTCATTTCTTAAAGTAATGATGGCCACTCGTTTTTCTTTACTTAGCTGATTTTTTCTTGCCATAATACAAATTCTAACACTCCATTCAGTAGCACTATCAGCTGTGTATCCATCTGACTTCTGAACAACACAACTGATGGTCCCAACCCCATTTATAAGGCAAGAAATACCACTTATTAAACCTGACAGGGCACACCTGTGAAGTGAAAACCATTTCAGGTGACTACCTCTTGAAGCTCATCAAGAGAATGCCAAGAGTGTGCAAAGCAGTAATCAAAGCAAAAGGTGGCTACTTTGAAGAACCTAGAATATAAGACATATTTTCAGTTGTTTCAAACTTTTTTGTTAAGTATATAATTCCACATGTGTTAATTCATAGTTTTGATGCCTTCAGTGTGAATCTACAATTTTTATAGTCATGAAAATACAGAAAACTCTTGGAATGAGAAGGTGTGTCCAAACTTTTGGTCTGTATTGTATATTACATTTTTGCCTTTCCGCTGATGTGCCGGGGTGTCGGTCTAAGGGATATCCACACACCAGGACGTCACTGGAAAGAAGCCCCCACTCCCCACCAGCCCAGAAGTCCACCCTTCTCCCCAGACCCAGTATGCTTACCTATTCTTCGTGTGGATCCAGGATGCCATCACGAAGGCACGCCTCTTTATTGCATGTGCTGGCCATCCACGAATGCGCAATACAGTGGGCGGCAAGCACACATTACAAACAGGGTGTGTTGGCCGCTGAGGACGTCACAGGTCTGGAAGGAAGGTAAGTGTAACAGGACTGGGGGGGGGGCAGGGGAGGGCGGCTAAAAGAGGAGGTGCCAGCCAGTACAATTCACAAAGAGTTTATGCCAGCTGGCACCTCTATAGAGACATCTACCGCGGTATAATATGGACTCAAAATGCGCAATCTATATTATACTGTGCGGGGACCACTATGGATCATTATACCTTGCGGGGGCCACAATAAAGCATCATACCGTGCGGGGGCCACTGTAAATCATCATACTGTGCTGGGACCACTGTGAAGCATCATACTGTGCGGGGGCCACAGTGAAACATCATACTGTGCGGGGGCCACTGTGAAGCATCATACTGTGCGGGGGCCACTGTGAAACATCATACTGTGTGGGGGTCACTGTGAAGCATCATATTGTGTGGGGGCCACTGTGTAGCATATTATACTGTGCAGGGGCCACTGTGGAGCATTATCCCAGGCAGGGGCCACTGTGGAGCAGATTATACCGTGCAGAGGCCATTATGGAGCATCATACCGTGCAGGGGCCACTGTGGAGTATATTATACTGTGCAGGGGCCACTGTGGAGTATTATGCTGTGCAGGGGTCACTGTGGTGCACATTATACCATGCAGGGGACACTGTGGGCAGATTATACCATGCAGGTGCCACTGTGGAGCAGATTATACTATGCAGAGGCCACTGTAGAGCATTATCCCATGCAGGGGCCACTCTGGAGCATATTATACTCTGCAGGGGCCACTGTGGGGTATTATACTGTGCAGGGCCACTGTGGAGCAGATTATATCATGCAGAGGCCACTGTGGAGCATTAGATTGTGCAGTGGCCATTGTGGAGCATATTATACAGTTCAGGGGCCACTGTGGAGTATTATGCTGTGCAGTGGCCACTGGGGAGCAGATTATACCATGCAGGGACCACTGTGGAGCAGATTATACCATGTGGGGGCCAGTGTGAAGCATCATATTGTGTGGGGGCCACTGTGTAGCATATTATACTTTGCAGGGGCCACTGTGGAGCATTATCCTGGGCAAGGGCAACTGTGGAGCAGATTATATCGTGCAGAGGCCATTATGGAGCATTATACCATGCAGGGGCCACTGTGGAGCATATTGTACTGTGCAGGGGCCACTGTGGAGTATTATACGGTGCACAGGTCACTGTGGAGCACATTATACCATGCAGGGGACACTTTGGAGCAGATTATACCATGCAGAAGCCACTGTAGAGCATTATCTCATACAGGGGCCACTGTGGAGCATATTAGACTGTGCAGGGGCCACTGTGGAGCAGATTATATCATGCAGAGGCCACTGTGGAGCATTATACTGTGCAGAGGCCACTGTGGAGCATATTATACTGTGCAGGGACCACTGTGGAGCAGATTATACCATGCAGGGGACACTATAGAGCATTATACTGTGTGGAGGCCACTATGGAGCATATTATACTGTACGGGGGCCAATGTGGAGCATTATATTGTGCGGGGGCCACTAGGGAGGATTATACTGTGCGGGGATCAGTGTGGAGCATATTATACTGTGCAGGGGCCAATGTGGAGCATATTTTACTGTGCAGCGGCCACTATGAAGCATTATACTGTGCGGGGGCCACTGTGGAGCATTATACTGTGTGGGTGCCACTGTGGAGCATTATACTGTGTGGATGCCACTGTGGAGCATATTTTATTGTATTGGGGCCACTGTGAAGCATTATACTGTTTATGTATGTGTGCATTACAATATAAATATATATATATATATATATATATATATATATATAATGTGAGAGTGTGAACCTAGAGGGTGCTGGTGAGCGACCCAAAACCAGGGTTAAAAAGGTCCTCAACCACACCCATAGGTGGGGCTTCACTCCAGAGGGAGTGCATACAGCAGAGGAGTGCTGCTGAGAACCTGCAGGGATCAGGTAAATGGTGGACCAGTTGGAAACAGACAAGGGGGTCTGTCCCAAGAGAACTAGACTCCACAAGCGGACTTGGTGGGCTCAGTGTGAGCCAGATTTCTGAGGAGAAACCTCAGCAAAGCATCTTGCCCTAAGAGAGTAGTCAGTGTTCAAGAAGTGAGGTATTGCCCTGTGTGTGAGCTAGGCTGTTTTTTTGTTTTTGTTCCTGTTATCACTTCCTAGCTGAATAAAAGCCATTTCTTTTGGATTTCCATTACCTGATATGCTGTTTATTTTGCACCCAGCGCCACCAACACCTCTGTCAAGTCCAGGAAGCTCCTACCTTTGATGCTAAACTACCCCCAATTGTCACAATATATATATATATATATATATATATATATATATATATATATATATTTATTTATTTACCAAATGCCAAAAAAAGCATGAAGAATTCATGTTTGTCCTGAAGCTTTCTCTGTGTGACTGTAATGATGATATACTGAGGTGATTACAATATTACAGCCAAAGGAGAAGGTTATTGAGTGACTGAGAACTAGAAGTCTAAAGATGGCTGCTGAGGGTGTAGTTGGCGGGCCAGCTAGGGAAACAGGGAGGGGGTGTGAGTGGGAGGAGGAGGGAGTGAGAGAAGGAGGGGGAGAGAGGCACAGGACAGGAAGCTGCCCATGTAAACAAATGCAGAAGATGCCAGGAGCTCCCAGAGAACCCCAGAAATCACTCAAAACACTGCAAAAGATATTTGGGTGCACTTATTAACCTAATAATAGCACTAACAGATCAATTTTGAAAAATTATTTTTTGCCTGGAAAACCCCTTTAAGGAAAAACTGTGTTTGTCCGACTTTCTTATGGTTTTTTTTTTTTAATGGCATTCACTGTGCAGACAAAATTAATGCTACCTGTATTCTGCGAGTCGGCATGATTATGATACCAAATTTATATAGTTTTGGTTAAAAAAAATCCAAAACTTTGGGGAAAAAATTCTTGTATACGCCATATTCTGACACCTGAAACTTTTTTTTATATTTAAATATATGAGGTTACCTAAGGTGTTATGTTTTGTGGGGCCAGATGTACGTTTTACAATTTTTGTATACCATTTTTTGGGAACGTTTGATGTTTTGATCACTTTTTGTTAAAATTTTTATGGGAGACAAAAAACAGCTCAGATCAGACATTTTTAGGCACAGAAACACCTAATGTATGTGTGTATTACTTTATTTATTTTTATAACTGTTTTATTGAAGATGGGTTAAGATGGGTGATTTGAAATTTTTTTGTTTTGTTTTTATTTAAACTTTTACTTTGAGACCCTCTACGCAAAGGCGTAACTTGAAGCTTCAGAGCCCTACCTACCTTGTGTCCTGATGGGAAACCTACCTACCTTGTGTCTCTTAGAATAGTAGTGCATTTTATGTGGTAGAGGAACTTTTGGGGTCCACTCAGGGTCCAGGGTCGTGTAGTGACTGTAACTTCTGAACCTCCTATAGCTATGCCCCTACTGCCTAGTGCAGCCTGTAATAGAACCACTGTGATTACAAGCTTGGGAGCCTGGCTTTTTAGGCAATGGATCTCTGCCCCATATCTCATTCCAAGGGACGGTGATATGGGGTTATTGTCCTCTTGTGGAATAAATTTGAAGTCAATCAGCCGCCTCCCTGATGGCATTGCATGATGGGTAAGTAGTACCTCTATTTCTCAGCATTGAGGACACCATTAATCCTGACCAAATCTGTAATTCCATTTGCTGAAAAGCAGCTCCAAATTTGCAACGAACTTTCAGC
This sequence comes from Leptodactylus fallax, assembly GCA_947044405.1. NCBI lineage: Eukaryota > Metazoa > Chordata > Amphibia > Anura > Leptodactylidae > Leptodactylus > Leptodactylus fallax. The sequence continues at coordinate 998,262 of CAMRHE010000186.1, read as the reverse complement.
ATGCGTCACTGTTTCCTGTAGACATTCATTTTTGTACTACTTTCCAGTCTTTTGGTGAACATACTGCCTTCTGTTACCACGCTTCTTCAAAAAGAGCTTGAAAAGCAAATTTTTAAACACTAGTCTTTCTTGAAATCTATGCTGGGGACTACCTACTATCTTTCTACAAGATCACCGTTGCAGCAGAATTTGGTTTTTACTCTCCAAGTTGTAAGCCTCCTACTTATTACTTATATAGTGCGGCACTTTGCAGATAGTATCAACACTGTCCCATATAGAGTTTACAACCCAAAATCCTAGAGTTTACAACCTAGGATTCCTGCGCTGCAAGGCAAAAGTGGAAACCACTAAACTCCGTGCCTTTCAACTGTTTATGTTTCAGTTAATGACTGTGTTTCAAACTACATATGTTTGTTATACATTTGTTATAACTGGATAATCATACATCTAAATATAATCTTACAAAATTCCTGATTTTGTGCAGACACAGATGTTCCATTAAAATGGAGGCAAATATTTTTTTTTTACTCTAAAAAGTATTTATGTATCTTATTATTCACTCCCTACCAAGTTTTTTTATTTCCAACCATAGGACAACATAATGCATCTATCTGGATCTAGTTTTGGATTATCAAAATCTCTGTTGGGTGCCAAGGGATATTATGCAACTAACCAAAGGCCACTTTAACTGAAAATATAGATAAAAGTGAATTTTGAGCGTTGAATAGTCTACTGTGACCTTTACTATGAACAGCATGTGTCAGGAGAGGCAGTAAATACATCAATGACTGTCTACTTTATTCTATTGTTATCATTATGTCACCCTGTCTAGATGACTTAGTAGTTTACAAATAAAACATAAGCTTTTCCATTTTTCCAAAACAAATAACATTGGTTTTATTTTAACCCCTTCCCACTCATGCCATTTTTGTTTCCCATTTTTTACTCCCTGCCTCCCAAAAGCCATAATCTTTTGTACTTTTTGCCAGACAAATTGTACCTCGAAATTGTACCATTTTATATTCTGTATGATGTACTGGGAAGCTGGAAAAAAATTCAGAATGGAGTGGAATTACAAAAAAATGCAACTGTGCCATTTTCTTTTTGGCTTTATTGTTATAGTATTGACAGTGTGACATGTTATATTATATGGTAGGGTATGTACGTACCAAATTCATTTAGTTTTTTATGTTATAATACCTTCACAAAAATTCATAACTTTGAAGTCGCCGTTTTCTGACACCCATTACTTTTCTATAATTCTGTGTACGGAGCTGTTAGGCATCTTTTTTGTGGAACAAGTTGTAGTTTTTATTTCTACCATTAAAGGAAATTTGTACTAAGCAAAGAAACAAAAGAACCGTGCTTACCCAGGAGTCTTCAGAACAATCCTTTATTGGAACCAGGACACACAACGCGTTTCGAAGCGACAGCTTGCTCATTTTTCAAGTGTACAAATTGGTGTATAACATATAGTGACACAGATCAGGTTTAAATAGCAAAAGACAAGATAGGATACTCAGAGTGGGAGTGATCAAGATAAAAAGCTCATACCAAACTATTAATACTGATTAGCTCAGCTCAATATATGTAATGAATGCACATGAATATAAATATATAAATAAATAACATTATAAAATTATCAGTTAGGTGAGATAAAAACATATTTAATATTATGTACTCGTGCCCAGCATCCTTGTGTGAGTGATTGCACATGCGTGAAGAAAACAGCGCCAAAAGACTTCAATATGAATGGAAGAAACATATATTAGGGTCCGCGCATGCGCAGAAGCACAAACCACGATTGAAACATCAGGGGCATATTGCGCATGTGTGATGGCCACAAAATGCCGCTAATTGAATGAATGTTCTTTCTTATAGGCATTACAATGTTGGATGAGAATGTTAATCCAGTTACTGTGATAGAGATTCAATATGAATATGATAATCATGTTAATAGCAATAGTGATATTCCACAATAGCACTGGACTGATGCCATTGTTAATATTAAAGGTATAGACACTTGTACATATAAATCACTTAGATATACAAAAAGTAAAAAATGGAATGTGTACAAGTATACTAAAAAACACATAGAATGCTGTCATAGTGATATAAAAAGATGTCCATCTGGAACAATTCATGGATATATAAAAAGTAAAAAATACATTAAAAATTGACCTATATGTATTAATATAAAAACTTGATAAAAATCAATTATTTATAGAATTGGCCACCAATATATTAAAACCCAATACATAATGATAATGATAATATCCGGCAAGAGTTTTTAAGTGAAGTCCTCAAGGGCTTCATTTACACCTACTGGAGTGAGTGTGTCCACTTGATATATCCAAAACATCTCTCTTTTTTTAAAAAGCTCAAAGCGATTAGTTGCATTTATGTGGATTTGGTCAATCGGAGTGACCCTAAACCCTCTGAAATCCTTGTAGTGTGTGGTTAGGGCATGCCTAGAAATACTATGTTTCTAAAACCCTTTATATACGTTTGAGCAATGTTTATTAATCCTGTTTCTCAAACTGATAATGATCCGGCCCACATATTGTAATCCACAGGGACATTCTAATACATATATAATATATGATGATAGGTAATCTAACTGATTCTTTATTGGAAAACTCATTCCAGTGGATTTACTCGTTATTTCAGTGATATTGTGTCCTATAGATTGACAGCATTTACATTTGGCGTGTAAACATTTAAAACTCCCCTTTTGGTCCTCTGGAAGAATAGATGTATGTTTTGGCTTGGTTGTACTTCTCAATCTACTAGGGGCTATAATATTCTTAAGAGTTTGTGCCCTTCTAAAAGTGATCCCAGGGGTTTTGGGGAGTATAGTTTTAAGATTTTGGTTGTTCTGTAGTATAGGCCAATATTTCTGTAATATCGACCTTATTTTCTGGTGTTCACCAGTGAATGTTGTAATGAAATTATACCCAGATGCATTATTTTCATCTTTCTCTTTACTACATGGTTTTAGGCAATCAGCTTGAGAGAGTTGATCTGTTCTAAGTTTGGCTCTATCTATTAGATGATGAGGATAATAATTTTCACTGAACGTCTCCTTAACAGTTCACTCTGTATCTGGTAATCAGTTTCATTAGTACATTTTCTACATATTCTCTTGTATTGACCAAAGGGGACATTGGTCTTCCATTTTTTATAATGTAAACTTCTATAATCCAACAGACTCTTACAATACACGGTTTTGAAATAGGTTTTGCTGGATATTTTGTGGTTGTTCCCCATTAATACCAAATCTAAGTATTCAATTTCGTTTGCACCAGTTTTGCCAGAAAAAGTTAATCCCCAATTATTATTATTGAGATAGTTCTCAAAATCTTTGAAGGACTGTGGTGTCCTTTTTAATATAAATAAAAGATCATCGATGTACCTTTTATAGTACACCACACAGTCAGACCAATTGTGCTGTTTGTAAATATATTCTGCCTCAAAGGTGCCTACATACAGATTTGCGTAGCTAGGGGCAAATCTTGTCCCCATCGCCGTGCCACAAATCTGTATGTTGGTCTTCCCCTCAAACTGAAATACATTGTGTTTTAATATTAACGCTATACCTTTGACAATAAATTCCTTTTGTTTTATAGGCATGTGTATATTTTTTTCTAAAGAATAGGTTAGATTGCTCATCATCATATATTTTATATGTGTTAGAATGTCCCTGCGAATTACAATATGTTGACCATTATGAGTTTGAAAATTAATAAACATCGCTCAAACGTATATAATGGGTATTTGAAACATAGTATTTCTAGGCATGCCCTAACCACACACAACAAGGATTTCAGAGGGTTTAGGGTCACTCCGATTGACCAAATCCACATAAATGCAACTAATCGCTTTGAGCTTTCAAACAATAGAGAGATGTTTTGGATATATCAACTGGACAAACTCACTCCAGTAGGTCTAAATGAAGCCCTTGAGGACATCGCTTAAAAACTCTTGCCGGATATTATCATTATCATTATTGTATTGGGTTTTAATATATTGGTGGCCAATTCTATAAATAATTTATTTTTATCAAGTTTTTATATTAATACATATAGGTCAATTTTTAATGTATTTTTTACTTTTTATATATCCATGAATTGTTCCAGATGGACATCTTTTTATATCACTATGACAGCATTGTATGTGTTTTTTTAGCATACAGTGGGGAAAAAAAGTATTTAGTTAGCCACCAATTTTGCAAGATGAGAGAGGCCTGTAAGTGACATCATAGGTAGACCTCAACTATGAGAGACAAAATGAGAAAACAAATCCAGAAAAATCACATTATCTGATATTTTAAGAATTTATTTGCAAATTATGGTGGAAAATAAGTATTTGGTCAATAACAAAAGTTCATCTCAATACTTTGTTATATATCCTTTGTTGGCAATGACAGAGGTCAAACGTTTTCTGTAAGTCTTCATAAGTTTGGCACACACTGTTGCTGGTATGTTGGCCCATTCCTCCATGCAGATCTCCTCTAGAGCAGTGATGTTTTGGGGCTGTCGCTGGGCAACACGGACTTTCAACTCCCTCCAAAGGTTTTCTATGGTGTTGAGATCTGGAGATTGGCTAGGCCACTCCAGGACCTTGAAATGGTTCATACAAAGCCACTCCTTCGTTGCCCTGGCGGTGTGCTTGGGATCATTGTCATGCTGAAAGACCCAGCCACGTTTCATCTTCAATGCCCTTGCTGACAGAAGGAGGTTTGCACTCAAAATCTCACGATACATGGCTCCATTCATTCTTTTACAGGTTACAGGTCTGTGAGAGCCAGAAATCTTGCTTGTTTGTAGGTGACCAAATACTTATTTTCCACCATAATTTGCATATAAATTCTTAAAAAATCAGACAATGTGATTTTCTTGATTTGTTTTCTCAGGTCATTAATAAACTAATCAGTGGGGCTCAAAAACCCAGGACTCCTACTGATCAGCTGTCTGAATGCTACCTGTGTAAGCGCCGTGACCACTTCTCTGTTTGCATAGTGTCATTTATCTCATAGCAGTCATATAATGTAACTACAGCCTCGTCCTATACATGTCTATAAACAGACAGCGTATGATATAAACAGGCACCATAGCCCGTTTATAATGCCCTATTTACACACACTATAATGTTCCTCAGCAGACCCTGCACACACTATTACACAGTATTATGGCTCGCAGCGGTCCCTGCACACGGTATTATGGCCCACAGTGGCTCCTGCACACTTTATTATGGCCTGCAGCGGCCTCTGCACACTGTATTATGGCCCACAGCGACCCCTGCACACTGTATTATGGCCCGCAACAGCCCCTGCACACTGTATTATGGCTCACAACAGCCCCTGCACACGGTATTATGCCCCGCAGTGGCCCCTGCACACGGTATTATGCTCCATAGTGGCCCCTGTACATTGTATAATGCCACCACAGCGGCCCCTGCACACGGTATTATGTTCCACAGCGACCACTGCACATGGTATTATACTCCATAGTGGCCCCTGCACATGGTATTATTCTCCATAGTGACCCCTGCACACGGTATTATGCTCCATAGTGGCCCCTGCACACGGTTTTATGCTCCATAGTGGCCCCTGTACACGGTATTATGCTCCATAGTGGCCCCTGTACATGGTATTATGCTCCATAGTGGCCCCTGCACATGGTCTTATGTCCCATAGTGGCCCACCCATGAACTATTATTATATTCTGGGGTCTTTTCAGACCCCAAAGTATAATGATTAGAGACCCAGGGGAGGTGACAAACAAAAAACAGTGTAACTTACCTTTCCTGGACACTGATGAACTCCCTTCAGCTTTCAGCCCTGTTTAATTGTGCACAGACGTCACGTGGATCAGGCCGGTGTCAGGACCTGATGACATCACCAAAGAGCCCGAAGCCTGCTAGGAGTAACACCGATCGCAGGAGAGGTAAGTAACAATGGTTTTTATGTTCCCTCACCTCCCCTGGGCATCTGATTATTATATGAGGCCCACGACCTCACGTACCGATCCCCGCTCCTGCTCACAGCCGCTTCTACTTCACCCTTCTGCATCCCATAGCAGAAGGGGAAGCGAGGGTGACCATGAGCAGGCGCGGGGGTATGTAAGTAGATAGGCCGTTACCTGCCAGGGTTACTCCAGCAGGTAACGGCCTATTTATAAAAAAAAAAAAAAAAAAAGTTATCCTCACCTTCCTGTGATCCCTTGATGGTGCCATAGCCTCCTCTTCTTGTCCGCGACGTCATTGTATCGCTGCCTGCGCTAAGATGCGGATGTCTCGTAAGCCAGCCCAGGACAGGCCCCACTCAACTTTGTTTTTTTGTTTTTTTTTAAAGCGGCCAGTCCTGGGCTGATTTATGTTAAAAAATAGTAAAAATGCCCCCCCCCCCCAGATAGTGACGGATAGTACCACCTGAGGCGGCCGCCTCACTTCGCCTCATTAGAGGAGCGCCCCTGGTACTAATAAAGACCATGATGATGACAAAAATGGGAGGGATTATTGCCCCCCCTTGAAATTAACCAAAATTTCACAAGAGCATTTTCAGTGGGGGGAAAAAGTATTTAGTCAGCCACCAATTGTGCAAGTTCTCCCACTTAAAAAGATGAGAGTGGCCTGTAATTGACATCATAGGTAGACCTCAATGATGAGAGACAAAATGAGAAAACATATCTAGAAAATCACATTGTCTGATTTTTTAAGAATTTATTTGCAAATTATGGTGGAAAATAAGTATTTAGTCACCTACAAACAAGCAAGATTTCTGGCTCTCACAGACCTGTAACTTCTTCTTTAAGAGGCTCCTCTGTCCTCCACTCATTACCTGTAGTAATGACACCTGTTTGATATTGTTATCAGTATAAAAGACACCAGTCCACAACCTCAAACAGTCACACTGCAAACTCCACTATGGTGAAGACCAAAGAGCTGTGGAAGGACACCAGAAACAAAATTGTAGACCTGCACCAGGCTAGGAAGACTGAATCTGCAATAGGCAAGCAGCTTGGTGTGAAGAAATCAACTGTGGGAGCAATAATTAGAAAATGGAAGACATACAAGACCACTGATAATCTTCCTCGATCAGGGGCTCCAAGCAAGATCTCACCCTGTGGGGTCAAAATGAACACAAGAACGGTGAGCAAAAATCCCAGAACCACACGGGGGGATCTAGTTAATGACCTGCAGAAAGCTGGGACTAACGTAACAAAGGCTACTGTCAGAAACACACTACACCGCCAGGGACTCAGATTCTGCAGTGCCAGACGTGTCCCCCTGCTTAAGCCAGTACATATCCGGGTCCGTCTGAAGTTTGCTAGAGAGCATTTGGATGTTCCAGAAGAGTATTGGGAGAATGTCATATGGTCACATGAAACCAAAGTAGAACTGTTTGGTAGAAACACAACTTGTCGTGTTTGGAGGTGGGCGAATGCTAAATTGCATCCAAGGAACACCATACCTACCATACCATGCTTCAGCATGGGGGTGGCAACATCATGCTTTGGGGCTGTTTCTCTGCAAAGGGACCAGTATGACTGATCCGAGTACATGAAAGTATGAATGGGGCCATGTATCGTGAGATTTTGAGTGCAAACCTCCTTCCATCAGCAAGGGCATTGAAGATGAAACGTGGCTGGGTCTTTCAGCATGACAATGATCCCAAGCACACCGCCAGGGCAACGAAGGAGTGGCTTCGTAAGAAGCATTTCAAGGTCCTGGAGTGGCCTAGCCAGTCTCCAGATCTCAACCCCATGGAAAACCTTTGGAGGGAGTTGAAAGTCCGTGTTGCCCAGCGACAGCCCCAAAACATCACTGCTCTAGAGGAGATCTGCATGGAGGAATGGACCAACATACCAGCAACAGTGTGTGCCAACCTTGTGAAGACTTACGGAAAATGTTTGACCTCTATCATTGCCAACAAAGGATACATAGCAAGGTATTGAGATGAACTTTTGTTATTGACCAAATACTTATTTTCCACCATAATTTGCAAATAAATTCTTTAAAAACCAGACAAGGTGATTTTCTGGATTTGTTTTCTCATTTTGTCTCTCATAGTTGAGGTCTACCTATGATGTCAATTACAGACCTCTCTCATCTTTTTAAGTGGGAGAACTTGGACAATTGGTGGCTGACTGAATACTTTTTTTCCCCACTGTAGAAGTTCTAACATCAACCATTTGTAATCAAGATAGCTACTCAGCCAAGTTTTTATAAAACACTGAAACAATAAATTGCAGCACCTCTTGTGAGTTATTTCAACTCCCTACTTGATTGTTCAGAAGTTCCTGAGTCTGAAAATACAGCATACATAAAAGGCAGGCAAAAATCCACTTCACGAATATTACCACATACAGTGCCTTGCGAAAGTATTCGGCCCCCTTGAACTTTTCAACATTTTGCCACATTTCAGGCTTCAAACATAAGGATATAAAATTTTAATTTTTTTGGTGAAGAATCAACAGCAAGTGGGACACAATTGTGAAGTGGAACGAAATTTATTGGTTATTTTAAACTTTTGTAAAAAATAAAAAACTGAAAAGTGGGGCATGCAATATTATTCAGCCCCTTTACTTTCAGTGCAGCAAACTCACTCCAGAAGTTCAGTGAGGATCTCTGAATGATCCAATGTTGTCCTAAATGACTGATGATGATAAAGATAATCCACCTGTGTGTAATCAAGTCTCTGTATAAATGCACCTGCTCTGTGATAGTCTCATGGATCTGTTTAAAGCGCAGAGAGCATCATGGAGACCAAGGAACACACCAGGCAGGTCCGTGATACTGTTGTGAAGTTTAAAGCTGGATTTGGATACAAAAAGATTTCCCAAAATTTAAACATCCCAAGGAGCACTGTGCAAGCAATCATATTGAAATGGAAGGAGACCACTGCAAATCTACCAAGACCCGGCCATCCCTCTAAACTTTCATCTCAAACAAGGAGAAGACTGATCAGAGATGCAGCCAAGAGGCCCATGATCACTCTGGATGAACTGCAGAGATCTACAACTGAGGTGGGAGAGTCTATCCATAGGACAACAATCAGTAGTATACTGCACAAATCTGGCCTTTATGGAAGAGTGGCAAGTAAAAAGCCATTTCTCAAAGATATCCATAAAAAGTCTCGTTTAAAGTTTGCCACAAGCCACCTGGGAGACACACCAAACATGTGGAAGAAGGTGCTCTGGTCAGATGAAACAAAAATCGAACTTTTTGGCCACAATGCAAAATGATATGTTTGGCGTAAAAGCAACACAGCTCATCACCCTGAACACACCATCCCCACTGTCAAACATGGTGGTGGCAGCATCATGGTTTGGGCCTGCTTTTCTTCAGCAGGGACAGGGAAGATGGTTAAAATTGATGGGAAGATGGATGGAGCCAAATACAGGACCATTCTGGAAGAAAACCTGTTGGAGTCTGCAAAAGACCTGAGACTGGGATGGAGATTTCTCTTTCAACAAGACAATGATCCCAAACAAAAAGCAAAATCTACAATGGAATGGTTCACAAATAAACGTATCCAGGTGTTAGAATGGCCAAGTCAAAGTCCAGATCTGAATCCAATTGAGAATCTGTGCAAAGAGCTGAAAACTGCTATTCACAAACGCTCTCCATCCAACCTCACTGAGCTCCAGCTGTTTTCCAAGGAAGAATGGGCAAGAATTTCATTCTCTCGATGTGCAAAAATGATAGAGACATACCGCAAGCGACTTGCAGCTGTAATCGCAGCAAAAGGTGGCACTACAAAGTATTAACTTAACGGGGCCGAATAATTTGGCACGCCCCACTTTTCAGTTTTTTATTTTTTACAAAAGTTTAAAATAACCATTAAATTTTGTTCCACTTCACAATTGTGTCCCACTTATTGTTGATTCTTCACCCAAAAAAGTTAAAATTTTATATCCTTATGTTTGAAGCCTGAAATGTGGCAAAAGGTTGAAAAGTTCAAGGGGGCCGAATACTTTCACAAGGCACTGTAATTTTGATAAGCTAAGACTCAAAGATGGTTGCAGAAATCTTAGAATTTATTCATAACTCAGATCTAAAAGGGAAATCAAAGGTGGGCTTCATTAGAGGCAGGGATGGTGTTGCAACCATGAGGTGGACCTCCTTGATGAGGTGTCCCTCCTGTCACCTCCAGGAGACAAACCCATCTTAGTAACCATAGACAAAGAAAAAAAAATGGTAACATCTTCTGGCAGTGGCTGGATTTAATATCGTATAAGTTCCACATTTGGAGGTGATTCAGGATCTTTTTTATATTATTCACCAAGAGCAGTTGTTTAATCACATGGATTTCAAACCAATCTTTTCCCACTGAGCAACAGCACCAGATAAAAGTGCCTTCTCTTAGCTTTATTATTTAATTTGGCCATTGAGCCTATTATTACAATTTCAATCAGTTCACTGTCCCTACAACTTAGCAGCTTCCTTATATAATACTTACAGTAACCTTCCACCTAAAGCAAAGCAAATGGTGCTCTTAAGAGACTCTTTCATGGTGTGAAAGGAATTATGAAAAGGTTCAAACTATCTCCATATACAGTATTACCCATTTGGAATCACTCAGTTTCAGGCTGGGCAGTCCAATAAATTGTTTGCCCCCTGGTAGCAACAGGGCAATACCTAATATTAGGCCTATCTTGCAACATTCTGAGTCACAATTCCCTGAGCTGTTGTACAATATAACATACAGTGCTGGCCAAAAGTATTGGCACCCCTGCAATTCTGTCAGATAATACTCAATTTCTTCCAGAAAATTATTGCAATCACAAATGCTTTGGTAATAATATCTTCATTTATTTTGCTTGCAATGAAAAAACACAAAAGAGAATGAAAAAAAAAGTCAAATCATTGATCAATTTACACAAAACTCCAAAAATGGGCCAGACAAAAGTATTGGCACCCTCAGCCTAATACTTGGTAGCACAACCTTTAGACAAAATAACTGCGAACAACCGCTTCCGTTAACCATCAATGAGTTTCTTACAATGCTCTGCTGGAATTTTAGACCATTCTTCTTTGGCAAATTTCTCCAGGTCCCTGAGATTTGAAGGGTGCCTTCTCCAAACTGCCATTTTGAGATCTCGCCACAGGTGTTCTATGGGATTCAGGTCTGGACTCATTGCTGGCCACTTTAGAAGTCTCCAGTGCTTTCTCGCAAACCATTTTCTAGTGCTTTTTGAAGTGTGTTTTGGGTCATTGTCCTGCTGGAAGACCCATGACCTCTGAGGGAGACCCAGCTTTCTCACACTAGGCCCTATATTATGCTGCAAAATTTGTTGGTAGTCTTCAGACTTCATAATGCCATGCACACGGTCAAGCAGTCCAGTGTCAGAGGCAGCAAAGCAACCCCAAAACATCAGGGAACCTCCGCCATGTTTGACTGTAGGGACCGTGTTCTTTTCTTTGAAGGCCTCTTTTTTTTCCCTGTAAACTCTACGTTGATGCCTTTTCCCAAAAAGCTCTACTTTTGTCTCATCTGACCAGAGAACATTCTTCCAAAAAGTTTTTGACTTTCTCAGGTAAGTTTTGGCAAACTCCAGCCTGGCTTTTTTATGTCTCTGGGTCAGAAGTGGGGTCTTCCTGGGTATCCTACCATAGAGTCCCTTTTCATTCAGACGCCGACGGATAGTACGGGTTGACACTGTTGTACCCTCGGACTGCAGGGCAGCTAGAACTTGTTTGGATGTTAGTCGAGGTTCTTTAGCCACCATCCACACAATCTTTCGTTGAAATCTCTCGTCAATTTTTCTTTTCCGTCCACATCTAGGGAGGTTAGCCACATTGCCATGGGCTTTAAACTTCTTGATGACACTGCGCACGGTAGACACAGGAACATTCAGGTCTTTGGAGATGGACTTGTAGCCTTGAGATTGCTCATGCTTCCTCACAATTTTGCTTCTCAAGTCCTCAGACAGTTCTTTGGTCTTCTTTCTTTTCTCCATGCTCAATGTGGTACACACAAGGACACAGGACAGCGGTTGAGTCAACTTTAATCCATTGCAACTGGCTGCAAGTGTGATTTAGTTATTGCCACCACCTGTTATGTGCCACAGGTAAGTAACAGGTGCTGTTAATTACACAAATTAGAGAAGCATCACCTGATTTTTCAAAAGGTGCCAATACTTTTGTCCACCCCCTTTTTTATGTTTGGTGTGGAATTATATCCAATTTGGCTTTTTGACAATTCTTTTTGTGGTTTTCCATTGAAGACAAATTAAAGGAAGATATTATTACCAAAGCATTTGTGATTGCAATAATTTTCTGGAAGAAATTGAGTATTATCTGACAGAATTGCAGGGGTGCCAATACTTTTGGCCAGCACTGTACATGGGAATTAGACTTACCAGTTCCTCCAGTTACATTCCTTTTGCAGCAAGCAGCATAGCAAATTAGCTGACCAACCATGCTTTTGATGCCCTTGTCAGTTCTCCAGCCCACAAACTTGGTTCAATATTTGGAACACAGAGATAGGCATGGAGCAAGCCCCACTCTGTTTTTTTTTTTCTGCACAGTGAACACTATAAAAAGAAAACCCATAATAAACTGGTGCAAATGCAGTTTTTTACTTATTCCACTCCATTGTGATTTTTTTCCAGCTTCCCAGTACATTGTACGGAATATTAAAGGGCATAATTACAATTTGTCTCACAAAAAATAAACCCGCATATGGCTCTGTGAATATAGAAATGAAAAGTTATGGCTCTTGGAAGGTAGCATGCAGAAAACAGGAAAACACAAAATGGGTGCATCGGTAAAGGGTTAATAAATGAACACTAGAGTACTATGTAACTATGTAATATGCAACAAGATGAGCAGTTTTATAGTTGCATCCTGTATTATATAATCCAAAACTGGATTTAAAATCCTTTGATAATTTACAGTCAATAAGAGTTTAGCTAAATATACCCTAATGTTCTATTCACATAACTGCTCTTTTCATATGCTGTCCTTGATCCATGAAAAAGTAGAACATCCTCTACTTTTTTGACAAATTGGAAACATAGCTCTGTTTTCACATACCTGAGTCTTCCATTGATAGTCAATCGGTCCAGGAAAAAAGTAGATATTACACGGATGTTAATTTGGCTATGAGAATCAGCAGGGACGTAGAAATAAGTTACCTATACTTCTATAAAGCAGTTAGAATCAGCACAAGGTCTTTGTACAGTAATCTTATGTAAAGACTCTTAGGAATACAAATCACTAGGAAGAAATATTAAGAGATTAACATTAAAAATTTAAAACATTTAAAACAATTAACAGACTAACATCCTCTATTATCAGAACCTCCCACGCTCGTATACAAGACTTCTCCCGAGTTACACCACTTCTCTGGAATGCTCTATCCCGGACTATCAGATTAACCGCCAATTTCTACAGCTTCAAGCGCAAACTAAAAACATATCTTTTCAGACAGGCCTATCACAACTCCTAATGTAAACCCTTCCATATTTAGATTCCCTAAAATGTACCCTCCTCTGTTCACTCTCCAGCATTACCTCACAGGATATGATGCCGTATCAGACTAACTTTATATGTCCAGGCACCATCTGCACGTTAAAGGAAGCGACTGGTAACGGCTCATACAGCTTTATATATGTGTAATGACAGTAACCTCTATTACAAAATTGTCTGACCAGATTGTAAGCTCTTGCGACCACTGCCCTCAGTCCCATTGTGTGAATTGACTATTTCTTTGTACTGTATCTTTTTTGTCTGTACTTGAACCCTACAAATTGTACAGTGCTGCGGAATATGTTGGCGCTATATAAATAAAATGTATTATTATTATTATTATTGTATTATTAAGAGATTCCAAATGTGAAGGCTTAACATTGTAATTGTATATCTTGTCTACAATACAAAATTTCACTCTGAATCAGATTGACATTGTGTTCATTATTGGTTCAATAAGTAATTCTATGTAGGGATGTGTTCTTCCTTACCTTTCATCTAGAGTGAACTTGTCCAGGTATGTGTATCATCAGATGACCAACCTTTTAAGACAATATTCATTTTTGGGTATTGTTTAGTTTTTCAAGACAAAATTATTTTTTGATATTATGTCCAAAGTGATATGCTATACAGTATGTGTCTATGGGTGCACACCCATTATTTGTCTGGTATACTGCAGGCTGAGCAGATCTGAGTAGATAAACAGGTAGGGTTATTAAGCAGGTGTTGTTAACCAGCTTGCTAATAATTTCCTAAAAATAAGTTTAAAGAGGACCTTTCACGTCCTCATGTATATGCTGTTTTACATACCGCTAGAAAGCCAACAGCATGCTGAATTCAGCGCACTGCTGGCTTTCCTGGTATGTGCCCCAGGACTGGAGATATTGGTGGTCTTAGTTTCACGCTTCACCATCAGAAGGGCGTTCCTGACAGTCTAGCTGCGCTGTGAGGAACGCCCTCCTTGACAGTACTCGTTCATAGACTTGTACTGGGGGGGGAGTTCCTCACAGCTCAGCGTCATCGCCGGGCAGTAAGGAACGCCCCCTCTGATAGTACAGCGCTATGGGATGAGTACAGAGAGAGGGGGTGTTCCTTACAGCCCAGCGATGACGCTGAGCTGTGAGGAACGCTCCCCCAGTACAAGTCTATGAACAAGTACTGTCAAGGAGGGCGTTCCTCACAGCGCAGCTAGACTGTCAGGAACGCCCTTCTGATGGTGAAGCGTGAAACTAAGACCACCAATATCTCCAGTCCTGGGGCACATACCAGGAAAGCCAGCAGTGCGCTGAATTCAGCGTGCTGTTGGCTTTCTAGCGGTATGTAAAACAGCATATAAATGAGGACGTGAAAGGTCCTCTTTAAACTACAAAATTATTAATAGGGATATGCTACTTAGAAACTTATTTACTTTTGGTCCCCATATAAGTAGGTTAATTGCAGGTTTAAGCCCCCTTGCAGACGACTGTATGAATGGTCAGTGTGCTATCCGGCCCTGCTTCCGTGGCTCCTATTCGTTTAATTAAAAGGGGCCACGGAAGCATGGCCGGTGCACAGGCTGTACACGGCATTAACAACAGACAGTTAGCACGTGGTGGTGTGCAAAAGGCTTAACTCATTGAGAATTCTTTTAATGATCAATTGCTTTCACAAAGTACTGCAAAGAAGATCCAATGTGATCAGCCCTAGTTAAAATAAGGAACTAATTATAAATTCAAATCACTACTTATAAAAAAAAAAAAAATATTTAGAAAACTGAGCACTTTTTCAAATGGTAAAATTTAGTCTGTAGAAATATAACATTAATTTGCTTTGTATCTTCCTGTTGAGGGTCTATGAACAGATCATAGGGTTCGTCAGTGATAATTGCTTTCATTTCCATCATCGGAATAACGGATCTAGCATTTCTACTGACCTCCAGCATCAGCTTCTGCCTTTCTGACATTGACATTTAATGCTTCTCATTCACTTCCTTTATTATAGTGATGAAAGCATTATCATTCTATAATTTTTATGAGTATTAAATATCCCAGAGGATTAATATCACAAGGGTATGAATGTCAGTGTGATTTTCTGGCTAATTTTCATATTTTAGAATAATGTGTTTCCTGTGTTCAACACTTTTCTTAAAGACATCACTTTCTTATGTTTAACCTTTGAAGAGGTGTGTTTAGGGGGATCTATTATATTGTATTATATACACTTTTTCAATAACAGTGAGTGGTGTCTACTTAAAGAGGAGCTGTCAGCAATCCTGACATGTCTATTTCATTGAATACCTGAATTCTTCATGAATGTGTTCATAAATATTCAGGAGTATTAACAATGAGAACAAAACAACACAGATTTCTGGGATAATATACCCCAGAATTGTTTTTCAAGTTTTTTTCATGGGAAATACATGTTATTATTTAAAGAGATATGCCAGGAACTGCAGCAACCAGTGTTGGAATATAATATGCATTATTTGAATGACTGCCTGAGCCCCAAGCATCCTGGGGGCCCAAAGCTTGCTAATGTCCAAAGACTGTAGAGACATTGTGGTTTTATGAAACTGCACATTTAGCACAAAACTACTTTACACATTGCAGTTTCTGTGAGCTGCTTTGTGCAGTTATTTTCAGGACCAACACAACTAAGGTCATATGACCATATGTGTAAAGGTTCTGTTACCGTGAGAAACCCACACAGAATGATTTACATGACCATTTTTCTACAGGTCCTAAATCCAGTTAGAGCATCAAGGAGGCACAGGAGCAGAGTAGGAGTTATTGCACATGTATAGAGTATGTATTTGTGTAGAGGGTCTGGTCTTGGCTGACAAGATGGACTTTCAGGTTACAGATGTATCTGCTAACATGTTTATGGAGTGGGTGGGGGAAGGAGAAGTAGGAGCCAAGTGAAACAGAAGCAGAGAGACACACACAATTGTGTTCCTGTAGATGTTACTGTAGATACAGTAAGAATCTATCTAATACCAGAGCTTTGTTTATATCAATATTGCAGTGATCGAGGGTCTAGGGGGTCTGAATTTATTTAATGAATCTACCCTGAGTCTATATTTAGAGGGTCTTACCTAGGGTCTGAATTGATTTATGTTGTCTGTCCATATTTAAAGGGTCTATTTTAGGGGTTTATATTTGTTTAGGGGGATCTCATCAAAAGTGTGTTCTTGAGTTTGTATTTATTTAGGGTGTTTGGTCAAGGATTTGTTCTCAAGTATGGTTTTATTTATGGGAGTTTGCATTTATTTCTGGGTCAGTATTTATTTTAATATTTGGTCTGGGGTCTATATTTATTTGTGTTGCTATAGAGGCTAAGGATGGCTGCACCAGTGAGGTGCTAAAGGCATCTCAACAGGAAGCTCTAGTAACACCCAGTTGTCAATGACTAGCAGAGAAAGATGGCGTTGAGTATAGACACTAAGTGGCCGGGTGGTGGGAAAGCACGGAACCGAGTTTTGAGAACTATTGTAACGTCTCTGTCTGTTTGGGTCTCTGCATCACCCTCCGCCCGCACGCGGCGGCGAAAGAGGTGTGCTCAGTTTGATTCCTTGTTTAAGATTCCTGTTGCTCAGTCTGAACACTGTCCTAGATTATGTAATTGATTTTCTGTCACACCCGTCTCCTTCACCTTGGTTTTCCTCTGCTCCACTAATAGTTAATCTCAGCCTTGCCTGTGTGATTGACAGCCTATCCTCCTATCAAGTCTAGGGCAGGTCCTGACTTTCTAGAAACAGGTTGTCAGCTCTCACATGGGCGCTGGCTATTGATTCTGTCTTGTCACTTGTCCCTGCTAGCTCCTATTTTGTTACCTGTATTCCTATTCCTGACCTCTGGCCTTGACTTTTGACTTTTCTCTTGGATTTTGATTCTGTACTGCATTGCTCGTCTGTTACCGAACCCTTGGCTAGCTGACCTCCCTTTTTGTTGTTTGTCATGTCTGTGTTCTGTGTTGTCACTAATATTAGGAAGGGACTGATCGACCAGTTGCTGCTGTCGCCTAGGACAGATAGCCAATTTAGCCAGGGACAGTGGGGGGTTTTCAGCTTAGGGTCCACTGTCTTGTTGTGCCCCTCCCCCCAGGTTCTGCAGCAGCATTAGGGAATTGCTCAACTGGCAATTCCCTTACAGAATAGCCAGCCCTAAATTACCTTCTGCCATTGCTTCCCTCCGGATCAGCATGGATCCTATCCAGGGCCTTGCAGCCAAGATGGAGGGTTTGGCAGGCCTGGTAGCTGAGCTAGCTAAACAGGTTCAGAACCTTACTGATGCTGCTGCAGCATCCCCTGCTGTTTCTACCCTTCCCAGGGTGAAGATGTTACTCCCGGATCGTTTCTCGGGAGACCGAGAAAAATTTGAGACTTTCTGGGAGTCTTGTCGCTTGTACTTTCGGATTAACCCTCATGCATCCCAGGCCCAAATGGTGGGAGTAGTTATATCCCTTCTACAGGGGGATCCACAAGCTTGGGCCCTTAAACTCCCTCCTGGGGCTGAGGAGTGGTCTGATTTTGAAATTTTTTTTTTGTCTCTGGGGACTATCTATGCTGCGCCAGACCACATTGGGCTAGCAGAATCGCAACTCCTCATCATGTGGCAGGGCAAACGCTCTGCTGAGGAGTATTGCTCAGAATTCCACAAGTGCCGTATAACTGCATGTTGGTGTGAGTCGACTCTAAAGGCTCACTTTAAACAAGGCCTATGTGACCATGTTAAGGAGGTCTGGGTTGGTCACCCAGATCCCCCTACTCTTGAGCAGGCTATGACATTGGCTGTCCGTATTGACCGTAGAATCTGGGAAAATGTTAAAGAGAGAGTAAGGTCTGTTTCCTCCAAATTTTATGTCTCTTCCTCTCTTTCTCCTGATAAACCCTCTTTTTCTCCCATCACTCCTGGTGAGGAACCCATGCAACTGGGAGCTATGGATGCCAAGACTCGACGAAAGCATCGTCTTAGGAATAACCTTTGCCTATACTGTGGTACATCAGGTCATATCATACGAGACTGCTCGACCAGACCCCATACACCAGTGGAAAAACTTCAGTGCCTGAGTGGAAGTCAGAAAAACCACTCAGGTAATCAGGCATTTGCTGAAAATAACAATAAGATGATGTTAACTGCGTCTCTGTCCTCTGGCGACAGATCTGTTTCTGGCCAGGCCTTAGTTGACTCTGGGTCTGCAGCAAACTTTGTCACATTCTCGTTTGTCTCAGCTTTAGGCATTAAGCTTTTGCCACTCGATACTCCTCTTTCTGTTACTGGGGCAGATTTTGCCCCACTGGCCAGGGGTAAGGTCCGATTCAAGACCCCTTTAATCACTTTGCATGTGGGCTCTGCACATTCAGAAGTCATAAGCTTTATTGTTTTGGGGCTCCCCTGGTTGAAACTCCATAACCCTATTTTTGATTGGGGTAAAAGGGAGTTAGTAAAATGGGGAGATCAGTGCTCATCCGTATTGCTTTGCACACCTTAGATTATGTCAGTGAGGAGACTGTTTTGGCTACTAAAAGTTGGAAACGCCAGGCGAATAAAAAACGTTTGCCTAGTCCACCAGCACCTGTTGTTGTTCAGGGAAAGGCAGAAGAAATACTGGGTCCTTCTGAAACTGGTTTGTCTGGTGAGGGTCCGGTGGCCCCTCATAAAAGGGGGGTACTGTAACGTTTCTGCCTGTTCGGGTCTCTGCATCACCCTCCGCCCGCATGCGGCGGCGCAGGAGGCGTGCTCAGTTTGATTCCTTGTTTAAGATTCTTGTTGCTCAGTCTGAACACTGTCCTAGACTATGTAATTGATTTTCTGCCACACCCTTCTCCTTCACCTTGGTTTTCCTCTTCTTTACTAATAGTTGATCTCAGCCTTGCCTGTGTGATTGACAGCCTATCCTCCTATCAAGTCTAGGGCAGGTCCTGACTTTCTAGAAACAGGTTGTCAGCCCTCACATGGGCGCTGGCTATTGATTCTGTCTTGTCACTTGTCCCTGCTAGCTCCTATTTTGTTACCTGTATTCCTATTCCTGACCTCTGGCCTTGACTTTTGACTTTTCTCTTGGATTTTGATTCTGTACTGCATTGCTCGTCTGTTACCGAACCCTTGGCTAGCTGACCTCCCTTTTTGTTGTTTGTCCTGTCTGCGTTCTGTGTTGTCACTTATATTAGGAAGGGACTGATCGACCGGTTGCTGGCTGTCCCCTAGGACAGATCGGACAAGTTAGCCATGGACAGCGGGAGGTTCAGATTTAGGGCTCACTTTCTTGTTGTGCCCCTCCCCCCAGGATTCTGCAGCAGCACTGGGGAATTGCTCAACTGGCAATTCCCTTACAACTATGCAGACTCTATTGTCTTCTTAATCTACTACTAGTTGCAACTCATATTTAAGACCTGTTTGCATGCAATACAGTATTCATACATACAAATTGAAACAAGATTTTATGAGTGTCATTAGAAACAGGAGACGAGCTGTGACAACCTATAATTCCTGAGATGAGTTATCATCTACCATGTATTCACTGCTACTGAAGCATATGGAATATGTAAAATGGATGCACTACATCAGAAATAAAATAAATTATATAATAATCTAATAATAAATCTGTTTACCTCTATGAACTGTACAATATTTTTTTTTATTTTGTCTAGAGTATTAGTCTTCTATTCCATGGAGTCACTGTTAATATTGAAGATTGTACTTCAGTGTCTAAAGAGAGTCAGTAGCTACCCTTTACATTTGTGATTGCTTTCTAAACGGGACTTATTATTTGAGATTAAAGACACCCTGCCCACTGAGATCACAGCGGTTCAGTGAGACATACAACATATTGGTACCAGAGTGGAGGTACTGGACACCTCCAGTGCCTCCACTCTGGTAGCAATACGTTAGGAGGACAGGAGTAGGATAGTGCAACAATTGCAGATTGAAGAATAGAGACATATAGTATCATGATCCTCCAGGGCTTTAAAACCTAAGGGTAGCGAGCCAGCCGAGAGAATTCATCTACTGTGTCCATTACTTTCACCTGTTAAAACAACATAAAATAATTTACTTTTCTTTTATTCATTATACCGTGATCTTTCAAGGGTGACTCTACAGAAAAGGAGAGTCCTATGGCCACTGTCGACCACCTTCTGAGGGCATCACATTATTTACTGGTGAAGTTTCTCTTTCGCCTTGATGGACCACAAAGATGGATTGACAGTTACGTTACAAACATATAGTGACTTTGTCCCTTTCTGTGACACACTGGGAATTCCAGTCCCTAAGCTTCAGGAGTGGGAAATTGCCTCTCCACCTCCATCTCCCCTGCCTGCTTGGAAGAGAGTGCACACCAACAATAGGCATTCATCTTCACAGTACTCCTCCAATCCATGGCTCACCACGATCTGTTCTCCCCTGAGGGACTATTTAAGTGAGAGTTAGGAGGGCCCTTTTTGACCTTTTGACCTCCCTGTGTAATTGATCCCCCCCCCCAGTCATTTTGTTTTGCATATTGAACTAATACATGCTTTTATATGAGGCTGATGCATTGCAAACAGTTTTTGCTTATAATTCTGTGGTGTAGTTGGAAGCCTTTAACATCTCATAGGCTTCTTTCCTATCTTCTTTTTTTGTTATTACTAGGTGTACTATTTCTAGGTGTACTAGGTGTATATATCTTTTGTTCTCTTATAGCTCTTTATTGATCTTTTTAGCTAAAGGTCTCTCCTCCCCTGATTACAGGGTACTGTGGTAGTGGTCGTCTTTGAACCTCTTAAGGGATTTTCTGCCTCTGTAATGCTAGCCAATTAGAATATTATATTTGCATATTATACTCCTGGGAATTATGTAGTTAACATTTATGATGTCTTGTTTGGCTTGTCTCCCCACTTTCACCAGACCGGCCTTCTGTCACTGTGGGAAGATTTCACCTCAGACATGGATACGACTTGCCTATGAATCCCCTGTGCCTATGTGGAAAACCTGGAACCCCTTTAAGCATTTGAACTGTGAGCTGCAATTTTCCCCACACTACAAATCTGCACCCCTTATCCTCACACTTTGAATAATAGTAAGTTGTATAATACCTATTGTAAAGGAGATGTAAAGGAGCGTGAAGTGCTGTTTAGTCCTAAGAGAGTTGAAAGCAGCACCTATTAAATGATGTAAAGAGCTGAACTTGCTGGAAGTGGTGATTAATTCAAAAGGACCTAGTAAGTAAGCCTTGTTCTGTTTAGGCAGAGAGGGAATATTACTAGGTGGGCCCTTGATCTTAATCATGTGTTGAATGCTGAAAAGGCGCTTGGAATGGACTTTTGTATAGCTCTGTGGACCTACGGTATTACAGGCGCTTTCTATAACACAATATAGAGCCCATACTTTTCCCTGACAACATCTGTCCATGTCCCCCCTCTACCTCCCCCGCATTTAGCATACACCATGGTATCCTCCAGGGGTGTCCCTTGCCCCTCCCTCTGTTTATACTATGTATAAGATGACATCTGGACATCTGTGGAGTCAGGGTGAGTAGCAGGTAATTCAAAGTGTCCCTCGTTGTAGATGGTGTTCTCCTTACCCTTACAAAATCCTCCTCAATCTTCATGAAACCCTTCAGGCCCATGGTAGATTTTTGGGTCACAATACTAACACATCAAAGTTGGAAGCCCTCCTAATACTAACCCCTCCAGCCTCCCACCAACTACTTAAACTGAACTACTTTCAATGGACAGAGACTTCCTTGAAATATCTGGGAGTTTTGCTCACTTCCTCCTACTTCATGTTGTATGGCACTAACCTTACTCCTCTATTTACTGAATTGTGGAGACTTATGGATAAATGGATACATTTGCTTATGTCTTTCTTTGGCTGTATAGCTGCAATAAAAATGACACGTTTTTCAAAGATGTTATATTAGTTTGAGACCCTACCTGTGGCTGTGCACTCTGGGAGGCATAGAATACCTAAATCAGTTTTCCTGGCTGGTAGGTCATCTGGGAGTTTGGCTGTATCTGATATCTGACCTACCTTAGGGCATTCATCCAGTATATGGAAATAGAAAAATTATAGCTTGCCCCAATACATCCAAATTCACTGTTGTGGGGAGCTCCCCCTCTCCATTTCAGATGGAGATCTGGGTATACTGCAAGGGGCATTTTCCATTAGCTTTGCCATGTATTTTTTCTTGACACCTACTATTTACTTCAAACATTTACTTTACGATCAAACATACAGTGGGGAAAAAAAAGTATTTAGTCAGACACCAATTGTGCAAGTTCTCCCACTTAAAAAGATGAGAGAGGCCTGTAATTGACATCATAGGTAGACCTCAACTATGAGAGACAAAATGAGAAAACAAATCCAGAAAATCACATTGTCTGATTTTTAAAGAATTTATTTGCAAATTATGGTGGAAAATAAGTATTTGGTCAATAGCAAAAGTTCATCTCAATACTTTGCTATGTATCCTTTGTTGGCAATGACAGAGGTCAAACGTTTTCTGTAAGTCTTCACAAGGTTGGCACACACTGTTGCTGGTATGTTGGCCCATTCCTCCATGCAGATCTCCTCTAGAGCAGTGATGTTTTGGGGCTGTCGCTGGGCAACACGGACTTTCAACTCCCTCCAAAAGTTTTCTATGGGGTTGAGATCTGGAGACTGGCTAGGCCACTGCAGAACCTTGAAATGCTTCTTACGAAGCCACTCCTTTGTTGCCCTGGCGGTGTGCTTGGGATCATTGTCATGCTGAAAGACCCAGACACGTTTCATCTTCAATGCCCTTGCTGATGGAAGGAGGTTTGCACTCAAAATCTCACGATACAAGGCCCCATTCATTCTTTCATGTACACGGATCAGTGATACTGGTCCCTTTTGCAGACGAACAGCCCCAAAGCATGATGTTGCCACCCCCATGCTTCACAGTAGGTATGGTGTTCTTTGGATTCAACTCAGCATTCACTCTCCTCCAAACACGAAGAGTTGTGTTTCTACCAAACAGTTCTACTTTGGTTTCATCTGACCATATGACATTCTCCCAATACTCTTCTGGAACATCCAAATGCTCTCTAGCAAACTTCAGACGGGCCCGGATATATACTGGCTTAAGCAGGGGGACACGTCTGGAACTGCAGAATCTGAGTCCCTGGCGGTGTAGTGTATTACTGACGGTAGCCTTTGTTATGTTAGTCCCAGCTTTCTGCAGGTCATTCACTAGATTGTGTTCATTTTGACTCCACAGGGTGAGATCTTGCTTGGAGCCCCTGATCGAGGGAGATTATCAGGTGTCTTTTATACTGATAACAATGTCAAACAGGTGCCATTACTACAGGTAATGAGTGGAGGACAGAGGAGCCTCTTAAAGAAGAAGTTACAGGTCTGTGAGAGCCAGAAATCTTGCTTGTTTGTAGGTAACCATATACTTATTTTCCACCATAATTTGCAAATAAATTCTTAAAAAATCAGACAATGTGATTTTCTAGATATGTTTTCTCATTTTGTCTCTCATAGTTGAGGTCTACCTATGATGTCAATTACAGGCCTCTCTCATCTTTTTAAGTGGGAGAACTTGCACAATTGGTGGCTGACTAAATACTTTTTTACCCCACTGTAACTCGAGTGTGGTTGGATGTTGGTGTCTTCCACTCACCTTTTCCCCCACCTCCAGCATCAACACCCCTTCCCATCCCAGACATATTTCCATTATATGACAAAATGGAAGTCTATTCTGGGTAGACCTATTTCTCTGCAGCTGTGGCACATAATCTAGTCTAAAGCAGATGTCTATCTGTACAATTTATAAAGAAAAGCAATATAATATTCTGAAGTTTTGTTATCAAATTCCAGCTCTCCTGCAAAAGTTTAATCCTGCCATCCCATCTACATGCTGGACATTCCAACAGGACCTAAGTACAATACCACACATCTACTGGATCTTTTCTGTGATATGGCCATTCTGGTTCAAAGTTCACAAACTGATATGTACAGTCATGGCCAAAAGTTTTGAGAATGATACAAATATTAATTTTTACAAAGTCTACTGCTTCAGTTTTTCTAATGGCAATTTGCATATATCCAGAATGTTATAAAGAGTGATCAGCTTAACAGCAATTACTTGCAAAGTCAATATTTGCCTAGAAAATGAACTTTATCCCCCAAAACACATTTCAACATCATTGCAGCACTGCCTTAAAAGGACCACCTAACATCGTTTCAGTGATTGCTCCATTAACACAGGTGTGGGTGTTGATGAGGACAGGGCTGGAGATCAATCTGTCATGATTAAGTAAGAATGACACCACTGGACACTTTAAAAGGAGGCTGGTGCTTGCCATCATTGTTTCTCTTCTGTTAACCATGGTTATCTCTAAAGAAACACGTGCAGTCATCATTGCACTGCACAAAAATGGCCTAACTGGGAAGAGTATTGCAGCTAGAAAGATTGCACCTCAGTCAACAATCTATCGCATCATCAAGAACTTCAAGGAGAGAGGTTCCATTGGTGCCAAAAAGGCTCCAGGGCGCCCAAGAAAGACCAGCAAGCGGCAGGACCGTCTCTTAAAAGTGTTTCAGCTGCGGGATCGGGCTACCAGCAGTGCAGAGCTTGCTGAGGAATGGCAGCAGGCAGGTGTGAGTGCATCTGCACGCACTGTGAGGCGGAGACTCTTGGAGCAAGGCCTGGTCTCAAGGAGGGCAGCAAAGAAGCCACTTCTCTCCAGAAAAAACATCAGGGACAGACTGATATTCTGCAAAAGGTACAGGGAGTGGACTGCTGAGGACTGGGGGAAAGTCATTTTCTCTGATGAATCCCCTTTTCGATTGTTTGGAACATCTGGAAAACAGCTTATTCGGAGAAGAAGAGGTGAGCGCTACCACCAGTCTTGTCTCATGCCAACTGTAAAGCATCCTGAAACCATTCATGTGTGGGGTTGCTTCTCAGCCAAGGGAATCGGCTCTCTCACAGTCTTGCCTAAAAACACAGCCATGAATAAAGAATGGTACCAGAATGTCCTCCAAGAGCAACTTCTCCCAACCGTCCAAGAGCAGTTTGGCGCTCAACAATGCCTTTTCCAGCATGATGGAGCACCTTGCCATAAAGCAAAGGTGATAACTAAATGGCTCAGGGAACAAAACATAGAGATTTTGGGTCCATGGCCTGGAAACTCCCCAGATCTTAATCCCATTGAGAACTTGTGGTCAATCATCAAGAGACGGGTGGACAAACAAAAACCAACAAATTCAGACAAAATTAAAGCATTGATTCTGCAAGAATGGACTGCTATCAGTCAGGATTTGGTCCGGAAGTTGATTGAGAGCATGCCAGGGAGAATTGCAGAGGTCCTGAAGAAGAAGGGTCAACACTGCAAATATTGACTTGCTGCATTAACTCATTCTAACTGTCAATATAAGCTTCTGTTACTCATAATATGAATGCAATTATATTTCTGTATGTGATAAAAACATCTGACAAACACACATAAAAACCAGAGGGCAGCAGATCATGTGAAAATATAATATTTGTGTCATTCTCAAAACTTTTGGCCATGACTGTACACACATCATACCATCCCCCTTGACACTCTTTGCTACCTACTTCACTACTTTTCCCAGGATCCTCCTATGTCCCCACCCACCCCCTTTTTGTGTTTCCCCTTCTTACGCCTGGGTTGCATTATATATGCAATTTATTCATATATCTATTGTTCTGCTTAAGTTGTTTTCCTTCTTTTTTCCTTCTGTTTTAGTTAAAGGTGTTGTCCCATAAAGTAAAAATGGCAGGACATTTGTCCCACTCCACATTCAACCTGAGCGCAGCCAGGCTGAAAGCTGGTGGGACTGGTGGTGGTCAGCAATCTTATTACGTTCAATGGGAGTGCCAAAGATAGCGAGTGCTGTACTTCAGCTATCTCCATTGAAGTGAGTGGGAGCGTGTGCTTCCACCAGTCCCACCCACATTCAGCCTGGCTTTGCTCAGGTTGAATGTAGAGCTGTAAAAAGGTCCTGTAGACTTTACTTTGTGGAACAACTCCTTTAAGTGTACTCTTGTCTGACAATTGCTCCTTTGCCCCAATCCAACCGCTACCTGCTCTCACCCTCCCCACCTTTGAAGTGCACTCTGTCCGCATTTACTCACCCTCCAACCTTCAACTGGCAGTTATATATCGACCACCAGGACCTACTACTACCTTTATCGACCACTTCACCACCTGGCTAATGCACTTCCTATCCACAGACACCCCTACCGTCATCATGGGTGATTTCAACATCCCCATTAACACAAACCACACCCACCCCGCTACTTCCAGTCTCCTGTCACTCACTACCTCCTTTAACCTCTCTCAATGGTCCTCCTCTGCCACCCACACAAAGGGGCACACGCTGGGCCTCATATTCACCCGCCTCTGCTCTCTAGTCAATCTCTCTAACTCTCCGTCTACGCTTTCCGATCACAACCTGCTGATATTCTCAGCCCTCTCCTCTGTAATTGAACCCACAATCCCTAAACCAACATGCCCCCGCAGGAACCTTAATTGCCTTGACATCCGCATGCTCTGAGACTCTCTCCGACTGCTCGCTGGCATATCCTCACTCCAGGACGCAGATACCGCTGCTGACTTCTACAACACCACCATTACTTCAGCCCTTGACTCTGTGGTCCCTCTCACTAACACCAGAACCCGGCCAATCAATAGGTAGCCCTGGCACACTGATCTGACTAAAAAACTGAGACACGCCTCATGGGTTGCAGAACGCCTCTGGAAGAAAAGCCTCTCCCAGGAAGACTTCCTTAGGTATAAAGAGACAGTTCTCACATTCAAGAACGCACTCACCTCTGCAAAGCAGGTCTACTTCACCACACTAATATCTGCCCTATCCCACAACCCCAAACAGCTATTCACTACCTTCAACTCCCTCCTCCGTCCTCCTGCGCCCCCTCCAACATCACTTATCACAGCTGATGACTTTGCCTCTTATTTCAAAAGCAAAATTGACACCATCAGAGACAGTCTCTCCCTACACCCCCAACAACCACTCTATCCAACTCCTCGGTGCTCATCATCTTTAACCTGTTTCTCCACCGTCACTGATGAAAAGCTCTCTACCCTAATCTCTAAATCTCACCTCACCTCCTGTGCACTCGACCCAATCCAGTCACATCTCATCCCAAAACTCTCGGAAGACATTACTCCTGCCCTAACCCATCTCTTCAACCTATCCCTAACCACTGGATCCTTCCCTTCTGCCTTCAAACATGCTACCGTCACACCTATACCTAAGAAACCCTCCCTGGACCCGTCCTCTCCAGCCAACTATCACCCCATCTCACTGCTCCCGTACGCCTCAAAACTACTAGAGCAACACATCCATTCCGAACTATCCTCCTACCTCTCATCTAATATGCTCCTTGACAGACTACAGTCAGGCTTCAGACCCCATCACTCCACAGAAACTGCCCTAACCAAGGTCACTAATGACCTTCTAACTGACAAAGCCAAACGTCACTATTCTGTCCTCCTCCTCCTCGACCTCTCCTGTGCCTTTGACACAGTCGACCATTCCCTCCTGCTAGAAACTCTCTCATCCCTTGGCATCTCAGACCTGGCCCTTTCCTGGATCTCCTCATACCTCACCAACCGCACATTCAGCGTCTCCCACTCACACACCACCTCCCCGCCATGCCCTCTTTCTGTAGGTGTCCCCCAAGCCTCCGTCCTCGGACCCCTCCTGTTCTCAATCTACACCCTAGGCCTTGGCCAACTCATAGAATCCCACGGTTTCCATTACCATTGCTATGCTGACGACACCCAAATATATCTTTCTGGACCAGACATTACCTTCCTGTTGTCCAGAGTCCCAGAATGTCTAGCAGCCATAGCCTCCTTTCTCTCCTCCCGCTTTCTCAAACTCAACATGGAGAAAATGGAGTTCATAATCTTCACCCCTCCACGCACGGCCCCCCTACCTGACCCATCTATCAAAATTAATGGAACCACTCTCACCCCAGTCCCACAGGGCCGCTGCCTTGGGATAACCTTAGACTCTGACCTATCCTTCAAGTCACATATTCAAACCCTCAACACCTCCAATTCACGAACATCCACCGCATCCGCTCCTTCCTCACCCCTGAAACTACAAAGATGCTAGTCCACGCCCTCATAATCTCCCGCCTAGACTACTGTAACACCCTTCTCCATGGCCTCCCAGCTAACACCCTCACCCCCCTCCAGTCCACTTTAAACTGTGCTTTTCGCCTAATACACCTCTCCCCCCGTTCTTCATCGGCCACTCCCCTCTGCCAATCCCTTCACTGGCTACCCGTTGCCCAGCGAATAGAGTTCAAATTACTAATGCTGACATACAAAGCCATCCACAGCCTGTCCCCTCCATATATCTCCGGCCTAATCTCCCGCTACCTCTCACACGTAACCTCCAATCCTCCAAAGACCTCCTAATCCGCTCTGCTCTTATCCGCTCTTCACACAACTGTCTCCAAGACTTCTTCCGTGCATCCCCCATACTCTGGAACTCATTACCAAGACACATAAGGCTGTCCCCCACAGTCACAAGCTTCAAGAAGGCCCTTGAGACTCACCTATTCAAGAAAGACTACAACCTCCAATAACGCTACTGTCACCACACCACCACCGGAGCAGCCTCTACCCCCACCTTCTGTCTCTATCCTCTTCCCTCATAGATTGTAAGCCCTTGCGGGCAGAGCCCTCTATGCCACAGTGCCAGTTGGTCTCTGTTAGCATTATCTGTTTTGTATATCTGGTGTACCGTATGTATATCCGCAATGTAAAGCACCATGGAATTAATGGTGCTATATAAATAAACAATAATAATAATAATAATAATAATAAAAAGGTGATTTTCGCACTAATGGAAGAGACTTTAAGACTGCAATCGCAAAACTGGTGTTTTGTGGTTCGTTTTTAAGCTTTTGTACTCCATTTTGTTCATACCATTTGTTTCTCTGTACTTTGCTCATACAATTTTCTTGTAATCTTTGAATAAAAACACAGTTAAAGCAGAAATAGAAATATAGTTTTGCAGAATACAAAATGGAGTCTCTGTACAAAATGGACACACAAAGTTCGCACATACCTTAAAACCACAAATACCACATGGTGGTAGTGGTAACATGATGAACACACACAAATACTGAAATGATATTTCAAAACCTATATGAGAAACATAGACATATGCCTCTCACCATATAATCCACAAAGTAGTAGTTAAAATAAAAATCAAGTTTAACCTATGGCTGTGTTGCACCGGCATATCACATTATCACATTGTATTTTACCAAGGTCCCCTAACAAAGCATTTTGCTGTTGAAATGAATGTGGTCAATAGGTTGTGTCTCAACACTCGTTGATTATATTGTTAATCTGTTTTCCCTTAGTCCTAACAGCAGCACAATATGGGGTATTTCTCCCCCTGTGTGTTGTTTAGGACAGGTGGAACTTTTAATTAGCACAAAAATGTGCTTACTATAGGGGATATAGCAAGTAATTCCCCTAGGGAGGGTTTCCTCGCCTTACAACCTCAAGAACTGTCTGGCCAAAGGCAGTCACCTCGGAACTGCGGACATCCAAACGATAGTGTTTGACGAAAGTCAGCTGGGATGACCAAGAAGCAGCCGCACAAATTTGATCCAGTGGAAGCGAGCGATTCTCAGCCCAAGAAGTCGACACAGCCCTGGTCGAATGGGCTGTACAAAAAACTGGAGGAAGCAACCCTTGAGCAATGAAAGAAATTTTGATTGCCTCCTTAATCCATCTGGACAAGGAGGGTCTGGAAGCTTTAAGACCTCTGTCTTTACCATACATATTGATTAGGAGATTTTCAGCTCTCCTGAAAGATTGTGTCCGCGATAAGTAAATTCACAGACACCTTACCACATCCAAAGTATGAAGTTTTAACTCCTATTCTGAGGATGGATCCGGAAGGAAAACAGGCAAAGAAATCAATTGATTATAGTTATTACGTGAAGGAACCTTAGGGATAAAGCCAGGCAAAAACCTAAGGTGGACCCTATCCGAAAAAAAATACAATATAAGGTTCTTTGGAGGAGAACGCCTGTAGCTCTCCTACCCTTTTGGCAGATGTGATGGCTAACAAAAAAGTAGTTTTAAAGGCTAAAAATTTTAGCTCCGTAGCTTCCAGAGGTTCAAAAGGAGGACCACAAAGGCCTGAAAGGACCGTCGCAAGGTCCCATTGAGGAATAGGAGAAGATACCGCAGGTTTCAGCCTCGCCGCTCCTTTAAGGAATCTTGCAACCAGGGAATCCTGGGACAACCGTCTGTTTAAGTGGGCGGATAAAGCCGATACCTGTACCTTTAAAGTAGCAGGGGCAAGGCCCCTGTCCAAGCCATCCTGAAGAAAATCCAAAACATCAGAAGTCAAAGGATTAGAAATATCAACGCCTCTTTTGGAGCACCACTCCAAAAAAATCTTAGCCGTCCTCTGGTAATTCCTTTTGGTGGATTCAGCTCTAGCACAGGAAAGCGTCTTCAGGACGGCTTCTGACAGTCCTCTATACATTCGTAGAGACTGGTCAACCTCCAGGCTGTCAGGTTGAATTTCCTCAGATCCTGGCACTTCAGTGATCCTTGGGAAACCAGGTTCTGGATGGGGGGAAGCCTCCAATATATCCCTCGACTCATCACCATGAGCTGGGAAAACCAAGCTCTTTTTGGCCAGAATGGAATGATGGCTATTACAGAGGCTTGGTCCTGTCTTATTTTCATCAATACTCTGGGTATCATAGGAATTGGAGGGAAAATGTATGACAGCCTGGACCTCCAAGGGATGGACAGGGCATCCACTGCCAAGGGATTGTCCTCCTGGTACAGGGAACAGAACGTCTCCACCTTGGCATTGAGTCGGGTTGCCATGAGGTCTATCTCCGGTAGACCATATTTCAGGGTAATCTGATGAAACACTTCTGGATTGAGTGACCATTCTCCTGATACGGCATGACCCCGACTCAACCGATCTGCTACTGAGTTCAGGGAGCCCTTGATGTGAACCGTGGATAGATGGGTCAGATTTTTCTCTGCCCAGGAAAAAAATCAGATCTGCCTCCCTGAGGAGGGATGATGATCTGGTGCCTCCCTGTCTGTTCACATATAATACCGTTGTCATGTTGTCCGAGCGAATCTTGACTGCTCTTCCCTTGAGAAGAGGAGAGAAATGAAGTAAGGAACGGTACACAGCTCTGAGCTCCTTCCAGTTGGACGACGTCCTTCCTTCTGGAGCGCTCCAGACTCCCTTTATGGAGTTTCCGTCCAGATGGGCTCCCCATCCCGTAAGGGATGCATCTGTAGTCAACAGGGTCCAATGAGGTTGGACCGTGGACCTTCTGTCCTTGAGGTGCAACCACCATCTGAGAGAAAGACGGGTCCTGGGGGAGAGTCGAATCCTCCTGTTGAGACCTGGCAGAGAGCGATCCCAAATTCCTAGGATTTCCATCTGAAGAGGACGTAGATGCCATAAGGCCCAAGGAACCGCCATGATGGAAGATGACATCAGACCTAGGATTTTCATCAAAGTTCTGATGGATGCTCTCGGCCTCCTGAAAAGTTGCCGAACCGCTGTAATTAATTTCTCTTTCCTTGCAGTCGCCAAGGAGATTTCCAGCCGGTCTGAATCTAGGAAGTAACCAAGAAACTTCCTTTTGGTTGAGGGGACGACTTCTGACTTCTCCCAATTTATGAGCCATCCCAGGCTTTGAAGCAGGGATATGGCAATCTGTAAATGCTGGAGCAGAACAGACACTGACTGGGCTTTTATCAGCCAGTCGTCTAAATAAGGGACCACAAAGAGTCCCTGAAGCCTGAGGGCGGCTACTATGGGAGCTACCACCTTGGTAAAGATGTGGGGAGCCGAGGAGATCCCAAAAGGGAGGGCCGAGAACTGATAATGCTTCCTGTGGCCGGAAACTATAACCGCAATCCTTAGGAACTTCCTGTGCGGAGGGTAAATTGGCACGTGCAAATAAGCGTCCTTCAGATCTAGGGTGACAAAAACGTCGCCCTGGAGAAGAAAAGAAGAAACTGAGCTTATGGTTTCCATGTGGAACCGTCTTTTTCTGATGAAATGGTTTAGATACCTCAGATCTATAATCATCCTCCATCTGCCTGCTGGCTTTGGAACTAGAAAAACGGGGGAATAAACCCCCAAACCTTCTTCTAGAGAAGGAACTTCTTCTAGAGCTCCTTTGCGGATATACTCTTGAATGGAGCGTTCCAAAATACCTTGCTGAGACGAGGGAAGACGGCGAGTTAAGACGAACCGATCTCGGGGAGGACAGAGAAATTCGATTGCATAACCTCGCTGAATTAACTGTAAGACCCAAGGGTCCTGAATTTTTCCCCGCCAAGCGCTGAGAAAAAGGGAGAGACGACCCCCGACAGGAATTTCGGCCACAGGAAGACAGCTTCTCATGTCAGAAATTGGGCTTCCTTCTATCTTCGGTTTTGGGAAATCTCCGTCCAGAGCCTCTAGAATAATACCTAGAGCCCCTCCGGGACTGCTGACCACATCGAGGTGAAAAACCTCTGCCGCGGCCAGGGCCAATCTGCCCCTAAAAGACTGAGGCAAAGTCTTGCCTTTTTTATCAGCCAAGCCTTCTAAAATTTCATCCAGGCTACTGCCAAAGACTCTTCCTGGCTCAAATGGTAAGGAACAAAGGTTATACTTGGAGATAAAATCAGCTCTCCAAGGTTTTAACCATAAGGGTCTCCTCGCCGCCGTGGAAAGCGCCAAGGACTTTGACGCCAGTCTTAATTGATAATGGGAGGCCTCAGCTAGGAATACTGCCGCCAAAGAAGTCGAAGTTAAGAAGGAAAGTAACTCGTCTCTGGAGACACCAGAATCGATGTCCCTCTCAAGCTGGAGCAAATCAGCCCGTAGTTTGGCTGAAACTTCACATGACGCAACAGCGACAGCGGTCTGAGCAGAGGCCGCTGAGTAGGCCTTCTTGAGAGTACTCTCCATGCGTCTGTCCATAGGATCCTGCAGATTTGCTCCATCCTCAGATGGTACTAGAGTGCGGCGAGATAGCTTGGCTACCGCTATATCCACCTTAGGGGGAGGACCCCACTGATCCAGTTGAGACTCTGCAATGGGGAACAAGGCCTTAAACCTACCAGTAGTTATAAAGGGTTTCTCCGGAAATTTCCACTCTGAAGACATTAACTTTCTTAATGTCTCGTCCACTTGGAAGACCCTAGGCCCTCTATAGGTGGACGTGGAGGCTTCCCCATCAACATCACGGTCTTTAGACCGGATGGACTTCAGCAGCCTATTTACTTTCTCGAGTGGGAAGAGAGGTCTGCTGGTATCTTCAGCGGAGTCATCAGAAGACAAAGTTTCATCCACAACCTGAAAAACTTCGTCCGAGACCCGCAAGAGAGGATGTTTTTCAAGACGTGGTCTCTTGGCGATCTGGGAGATAGAATTCCGGATCTCCTTGAGAGAGTCCTCCATGTATTCTTTCACCCATGTCACAACCTCACGTATGGATGGCTCCTCAGAAGGGGGGGGCACGACACTGGCGACAGCGGGTGAATTCATAGCCGTCAGGCAAGGGAGTCTTACAATCTAAACAGGTTAAATGTTTACACTTGGAGGATTTCTTCCTCCTAAAATCTCCATCACCAGAGCCGGAAGCAGAAGAAGACATCTAAAAAGACCACAAAAAGTCACAGACAATAGCAATACCAATATTACAAACTGCAACCAGAACCAGAAAGAGAGGGGTACCTTAAGGAGGTCGGTTGTCGCAAAAAATGTAGCAACAGCACACGCAATAGTCAAATAGGGTAATCTCTGAATCACAGAGGAGAATTCTACTCCTTAGCAATAGGAGAGCCAAAAAATCACAGCCCAACCGAAATGGACTATGGGACATTTTAAAGGCAACCATAAGTGGAGGCGGAGCCAAACACAAAACTAATCCACAATGAAAAAATTCATAGGAAATCATGCAGCAAGGCCAGCGATATGAATCGACCATTCATATAATATATGAACAAGAATGAATAAATATTACTTACCTTCCTGAGATTTATAGCACCAAAACGGGTCAAATGCCATAATGAAACATAGAGGAGCAAAAGCCTAAGTCAGAGGCTCAAAGAACAAGCAGCAAAAATCTATTCTATATTTTGCCTTTAAATTTTAAATTTCCAAACTTACCGCACTTTTTCCGAGAACCGGAAGTAGGCGCGAAGGAGTCCGGCGAAATCCGCCCGCACGGGAACCCGGACACAGAGAAGGGTTCCGGCCGTCGCAAAGTCCGACGTACCCTCCGGGTAGGCCGAAGCCTACCGCCGGCCGAAGAATTACCGACAGAAGCGCTGAGAAGAAGGAACGCAGTCCGGCAACAGAAGGAAACGACCACCTCAAGGTAAGAAAAAACCCCTAACTCTAGAGAGGTCACAAGAGACCTCCTCCACCTGTCCCACACAGGACAGAAAAAAACACAGGTGAGGGAGGTCTCTCGTGCCCTCTTATAGGGCAGGTTAGTAAGCACATTTTTGTGCTAATTAAAAGTTCCACCTGTCCTAAACAACACACAGGGGGAGAAATACCCCATATTGTGCTGCTGTAGGACGTAAGGGAATGTCTGAAATTGTCGGCACTGTCTAAATTTATTCATACCTTTTCAGCAAGAATAATAGTGAAACTAGAAGTATTTACTAAAACAGACATGTCAGGAGAGTTGACAGATCTTCTTTCACGAGCTTCTGAATAGTTCTCATGGCAATAAGCACCCAACTTATCAGATTATGGAAGTCATTAATATCTTTCTCCTGCTACATCATTCATAAACATGGCAGTGCTACTCATTATATAAGATCTATTTGTAAGGAGATGATTATGCATGGTAAATCATCACAGCCAAGGTAGATATAGGCAGAGAATAGAAGACGACACAGGCCTTTCACAATTATATAACAACCAGCTTCTTTTAAAATGCACAGGGCAAATATCCATAGACCAATGCTCTTAAACAATACTCTTTACTGAAAATTACTTGAAGAGGACCTTTCACCATCTCCAAAAAGTCCAGCTCTTTACATCAACTGTTTCTGGTGCAGTTGGAATTTTTCTCTAGTCCCTACTGTTCCCTAGCACTCAATGCTATTAGTTTTGGTGCCTGATATGCTATTTAGGGTCTGTACTGTTAGAAGGGTGGTGTCAGGCAGGAGTAGGCAAGGGGTGTGATTCTGAGCTCTGACACTGGCTGTCTCTGATTGGAGCTCTGAATTACACATCCCTGCCTGACACTGCCCTTCTGACATTACAGAGGTTAAATACAGTCATATGAAAAAGTTTGGGCACCCCTATTAATCTTAATCATTTTTAGTTCTAAATATTTGGGTGTTTGCAACAGCCATTTCAATTTGATATATCTAATAACTGATGGACACAGTAATATTTCAGGATTGAAATGAGATTTATTGTACTAACAAAAAATGTGCAATATGCATTAAACCAAAATTTGACCGGTGCAAAAATTTGGGTACCCTTATCATTTTATTGATTTGAATACTCCTAACTACTTTTTACTGACTTACTGAAGCACAAAATTGGTTTTGTAACCTCACTGAGCTTTGAACTTCATAGCCAGGTGTATCCAATCATGAGAAAAGGTATTTAAGGTGGCCAATTGCAAGTTGTTCTCCTATTTGAATCTCCTCTGAAGAGTGGCATCATGGGCTCCTCAAAACAACTCTCAAATGATCTGAAAACAAAGATTGTTCAACATAGTTGTTCAGGGGAAGGATACAAAAAGTTGTCTCAGAGATTTAACCTGTCAGTTTCCACTGTAAGGAAATGGAAGACCACAGGGACAGTTCTTGTTAAGCCCAGAAGTGGCAGGCCAAGAAAAATATCAGAAAGGCAGAGAAGAAGAATGGTGAGAACAGTCAAGGACAATCCACAGACCACCTCCAAAGAGCTGCAGCATCATCTTGCTGCAGATGGTGTCACTGTGCATCGGTCAACAATACAGCACACTTTGCACAAGGAGAAGCTGTATGGGAGAGTGATGCGAAAGAAGCCGTTTCTGAAAGCACGCCACAAACAGAGTCGCCTGAGGTATGCAAAAGCATATTTGGACAAGCCAGCTTCATTTTGGAAGAAGGTCCTGTGGACTGATGAAACAAAGATTGAGTTGTTTGGTCATACAAAAAGGCGTTATGCATGGCGTCAAAAAAACACAACATTCCAAGAAAAACACTTGCTACCCACTGTAAAATTTGGTGGAGGTTCCATCATGCTTTGGGGCTGTGTGGCCAATGCCGGTACCGGGAATCTTGTTAAAGTTGAGGGTCACATGGATTCAACTCAGTATCAGCAGATTCTTGAGAATAATGTACAAGAATCAGTGACGAATTTGAAGTTACACCGGGGATGGATATTTCAGCAAGACAATGATCCAAAACACAGCTCCAAATCTACTCAGGCATTCATGCAGAGGAACAATTACAATGTTCTGGAATGGCCATCCCAGTCCCCAGACCTGAATATCATTGAACATCTGTGGGATAATTTGAAGCGGGCTGTCCATGCTCGGCGACCATCAAACTTAACTGAACTGGAATTGTTTTGTAAAGAGAAATGATCAAAAATACCTTCATCCCAGGAACCAGGGAATGATTAAAAAGTACAGGGGGGCACTGGGGGGTTTTTTTTTTGGAAAAGGAGGATCTACTAAATATGAATGTCACTTTTCTGTTGAGGTGCCCATACTTTTGCACCGGTCAAATTTTGGTTTAATGCATATTGCACATTTTCTGTTCAAACTCTTGCCACTAAAACTCAAATAATCTGTAACTTCCTGTTTCCTGGAGATGTACAAAATGGTCTGGAACAGACCCTATAGAAGAGATTTCTAGTCATGTTCTGTGACCTTGTTAGAGGTCATTGTGAAAAGAGGGGAGTAGATAAACTGTGAAATTATCTATTGTGACTGGTGGATTCTGTGTCCTATCTACTTTTACATGATATTGTGATCATCAGTGTGCTGAAACACGAGGTGGATGTAGAAAAATAAATCTTCTACAGAAAACAAAAAGTCTCTACATAGTATTTGGCTTAGGGGCCAGAATCTAACATTCTAAATATAAATAACATGATTTTTTTTTTTTATTAAACGCACAAAAATTCTTAAAAAATATGTTAAACATAAAACTTGATTTAAAAAATAAGTTATTTTCTTGACACATTCCCTCTGAAACAGTTACAATACTTAAGTCTTTCTGGACAGGCTCGATCTGCGGGCACCTAACTATATACCGATCTAGCAGTTTTTCACATAAATCTAATAACTGCAGCATGATATCTGAAAGCAAAAGCATTGAAAGCCGTTGCAAAAAAAAAGTCAAGTTAAAGTTTGTGGTAACTTTTTATTTAACTTGTTAACTGTAATGTGAAAGCTTCCGACATCTGTACCTAGATCTCACTCTGCATAGTAACCTTCCTCACTTCCTAGGATCAATTCACCTCTTTTTTCTGAGCAGCTCTGCTCTCCGGTACTACCTCCATCTTTCCTCCTGTCTGGTGCTTACCAACCTTTCTTGCAACTCCAGGACCTCTCACAGGCACCTTGATGCTGGCACTCTCCAATAGGCACCAACTTCTCTCTCTTTCTCTCTAGTGCCCAGGATTAATGGACTTCATCCCAACTACCTGTAAAAGTGTCCAGCATCTTCCATGCTGGTAGGAAATTAGCCCTTATATATCCTCCTATCCCACCTCTGTGGGTGTCATGGCATAATGCCCTGTGTCCCCACACACAATCTTATAAGTCCACTTCCATGGGTGACATGGCATTTAGCACCCCTTTGTCACCACTTGAGTGTGACTGACCAATGACCTCTGTCTGGTCCAAATGCCGCTGGGCTGCTTTATTCTGCCTGGTCCTAGAGCCCCTTGTGTTTGCAATGCAGTTGAACACTGTAATTTAAAGGCAAAGTTTTAACCTACAAAGATATTGTAAACATGCTTTAAAGGAAAATTATGCTTTAAATCAAAACAATATGGTATATCTTCATTTAACCCCTTATAATCTTTCTCTCCATTATTTAAGATTTGCTATCCTTCGCAACCAGATCAGGTGTAAACACAGCAACAGGAATGGCATCAGTTCTCGGAACCTATAAATACAAAATTTGGCTAGCAAAAACAGTTACTAGTGTTATCCAGCTTCCAAAAATCAATTTCAAATACATCTCCAGCAGTGCTAAATACTCACTGTTCCCGTGTACATCCTCTGCTTGGCATTATTTTTCTTGCTGCTCCTTGTATCACTGTTATTTACCTGCAGTGGACAAACTACATTTCCCATGATTCATCTGCCTGCTCTCACTCTGTGCACTCCTCCCTTCTTCTTCTTCTCTCCACTGTGTGCAAATTCCACCCCTACTACATGGTCTGTTTTGTAGCAGTATAATGTTGTACCGTGTTAGCCATAGAAGGTAGTGCAGAGTGAAGAAATCAGGCGATACCTTTTAGAGGCTAACTGAGTATATTTGATAGTAAGCTTTCTAGAGTGCTAGCTCTCTTCTTCCAACATGGTGTCTGTTTTGTGTCACAGTATCTGTCTTGTGTCTCACTTCTTCAGTCCATGAGTGGCTTCAAGTGGCAAGGAGATCACTTGCAGCTGTGACATTTAATTTTCTGGCTGAACTGCTGACAAGGAAGGGTATTGAGCTTGCAAACAAAACGCCAAGCTGTGGTCAGTGACCTAAAAATAAATCAGATAAACTGTGCAGAATTTAAACAGCGTATATATTAGGAAATGTTTTGTATTGATGCATCCTTATATTTGGCCCATATATATATATATATATATATATATATTTTTTTTTTTTTTTTTTTTTTTTTAAACTGCATATCAACTTTAGCAACAGTGCAACATTTCTTCAATGTTCATCATTCATCAAGTGTAAGCAGGGTTACTCATGGAACTCCGGCTTTCAAACTCCCTCATTTCTTATGGTTCCCTCAGTATGTCTTCTTTAGGGCCACTTCCAGATACATATTCTGTACACTGCTACCACCCAGCAACTCTCATACGGATGGGAAACCCACCCTAATATTTCTTCCTACTCCCTGCATCTGTGGGTGACATCAAATGTGCAAATCAAACAAATAAAGTGTATGTTTACAAACAAATTGAAAAAGCATCCAGAAACCGGAATCCAAAAAATCCTTGATAAAACTTAGCTTTTAATGCAGCATATATAAAAGTCCATCAGATTACAAAAAATGGCCATGTAGTAAACACCACAACAATTTACACAATTTCAGGACCTTCATCCCTTAGTCATATCATAGTCTTGCTATGACTAAGGGATGAAGGTCCTGAAATGCGTAAGCAGTTGTGGCGTCTACCACATGGCTATTTTTTGTAATTTGATGGACTTTTATATATACTGCATTAAAAGCTAAGTTTTATTAAGTATTTTTTGGACTCTGGTTGCTGGATGCTTTTTCAGTTTGTTATCATTCGTTTGCCTCTGACCGAGAGGTTTGCTTCTTGTGCACCAATATATTTGGATCCACTTGCAGTTACGCGAGTAAGCCATACACAGCCATTTTAACTTTTTGTTTGTTTAACCCTTACATGTCTAAGCAATTCTCTTTAAGAACTGCAAAATGAAAACATATTTCCATCTTAAAAGACAAACATTAAACACTCAGCATAAACAAAGCTACAAGAAAGACTTAAAAATGAATGAGCCGCACCGCTCCTTGTAAATCGCACCCAGGATCCACACACCTAAGTCTGTTTACATACAAATTCCTTATCTATAAAGCAGCCGATATTTACTGCTTTTGTTTGTAAAAGGATGTTATGTAAATCTTTTACTGTGGTGAAGTACACATTGCTGTATATTTATTATTACCATTGATTTACATACAGCAACATAAAGAAGCTGTGCCACCAATACAAATGATAGTAGGTAAACTGATCTAAATATTATTTTAGAGTAAAATTGAAATGACAATTATCTGTTTGTAATAGCACCCCCTGGTGTTCAAAATGTATAGGCATGTGCATATCATTCTAATCAGGCTGTTAGTCATGCATGTCCAGTAGAATACAGTACCTTATCCTCCTTCCTCTGTGCTGCTCTCCTCCTTATCAGGAAAGAGATAGGAATGGACGGAACAACATGGAGTGATGAAGTACTTATTGCTTTTCCTTCAATGCTTGGAGTATGTCTCAGGAGGTCTATGTTTTACTGTTATAAAAGCTGCTGCCCATGCTGGGCTTTTTCTCTGAAAACCAAAAGGAAACACAATGTCCAACCTAAATGATATTCCTGTTTTCCTCACTGAGGATCCAACAGAAGTTGTACTGTATTCTACTGGACATCGAGGACTAACTGAGCTTCACTATAGCGCCATGTACAGTTTTATAAATATGAACACTAGAGGGTGCTATTACAAGCAAATAATAGCAATAATTCTGTAGGGAAATATTTTCTTTTTCAAAATAATGCTTTAAAAAACAGGGGCATAACTAGAAAAAGACTGAACCCCATTGCAAACTTTTGAATGCACCCCTTGTGGATCCACTGCAGAGAACTGCTGTCTTAACTCTAAATATAACATCTGAACCAAAGTTCTTCTCCTCCACAAATATACATTCACAGAAAAGAAAATCTAATGGGAGACACTGATTGTCAATTAAATATAAAACTTCACTTTTATTATAATCCAATAAAATGTATATATTAATTCAGGGCACAATATAAAATCATACAAAACTGCCAAACACAGCAGTCTGCTGTAAACCGCCTAAAAGTGGCAGTATATCCTAAACCTAATATTGTTCTTAACAAGAAAAACTTGCAATAGTATATGGATAGGCAGCGTATCAGTGGATATAGCTATAATCTCACCCTATATTTCTCCACTAACTGAACTCCCTCATCCAAATATGCATGTCAGAACATAACCTGAAATGGCTTCATGAAATAATTGAGCTAGTCACAAATTCCAGCAGGTGTATCCCCTTTTAATGCAGAGGCTACTGGCCTAATGCTACACCAACGGGGCTTGGAAGGGAAAACTCAACTAGAAGCCAAGTCAGCAATGTTTTAAACATATAACTGATATTACTGCAACCTCAAAAATAGCCCTACGTACACATTTCCTCACGAATGATTCATCAGGGGCTGAGTTCCAAATTCATCAGAGTAGTTAAAACTGTTGTTAAATATAGTAACAGAATGGTAATATTAGTCTGATTGCCAGTATGACCGCTCTAATGTCGGCGGTGATTACTGCAGCACTCTTCCGCCCTTAAATAGGGCTATACTCCACCCAAAAAACTGCTTGAGCCAATCACTTCAAGTCCCACCAACATGCTCTCCTTAACCCTTGAACAGCTGATAATTCAAAATAACTTCTATTGGTAACTCCCCTGATAGACAGGAGATCCCTACTATTCTCCTCTAAAGGCTATACAAGCCAATCATGCAACCAATTCCTTGCACACCCACTCTGTAAACCAATGGTGCTTCCTCAGCTTTCCATGCCCACTCAGGCAAGTGCACTCGGTGACAGGTTCCATTGACAAGTTTAGAAATCCCCCAGATAGATGGGAGACACTACCTAACTTTCAAAACAAAGCATGCTGTATACTAAGCGCTGAATACATAAAATAAATACCTAACGGCTTATCATAATCTTAGCCATTGGAATATAGATAAACTAAGTTTAATAATCTATAGGAGAATAAATATCCTTCACAAATATATCTATGCATAATCCCCTCTTCCTCACAGCATTTACAGCAATATCCCCTCAACAATCTGATCTATAATGAAATCCTGAACTCTCAAAATAAACTATAAAGAAGTTCCCTCCATACACAGATTATAAGAAAAGGTCTCCCTACCCCACAAAAATAATCTATAAATGTTCCCCTTCTTTTACACAAAGTATTTATAAGCAAACCCCAGTCCCACAATATTAATCTATAAAGAATACCCCATATCAAATATTTAAAGCAAAGCCCAACCCAAGCGGTGAACGTTGAAGAAAAAAAAACGCCGGAAGTAATGATTTTTTCGCCATCTAACCTTACAAAATATGCTATACAAAGTGGTCAATAAGTCATATGTACCCCAAAACATACCAATAAAAAGCAAAGATTGTCTTGCAAAAAATAAGCCCTCAAACAACTCTGTAAACCAAAAGATAAAAATGATATGCATCTCAGAAGATGGCGATGCAAAAATAATTGATTTATGTCCCCAAATAGGTTTCTAATCTGAAAAATTAGTAATGCATAAAAAACAATTAGGTGTCGCTCTATTCGTACCGACCCACATAATAAAGGTAACATGTTACTTATGCTGTACACTGCATGGCAAAAAATTTAAAAGGTAAAACCCAATGTCAGAATTTATGTTTTTGTTTTTTTTTAAATCCACCATAAAAAGAGTTAATAAAATTTATTCAATAAGTTAAAGGCACCCAAAAAAACAGCCCTCATATGGCTACAGAAAAATAAAAAAATATAGCTTGTACAATGTGAAGACAAAAACCCCGAAAATCGCCAAATCATTTGAATAAAACTGGCTGCGGCAAGAAGGGAATGTATAAGCTGTGCGAGCATATATGAGGGGACACCCCAGATTTAGAGCTTATGAGGAAAAAGAAACCAGAAGTGACCCCCAGAGTGATCCCCCCAATCACAGGAAAAACTACTAGTGAAAATACTACTTACATATTCACTTTTCACCCTCCTCTGTGCATTCACATCTGGGATACTAATGCTCACTTGATAAATTCTTTGAGGGGTACAGCTTTTAAAATGGGGGTCACTCCTTAGGGGATTCCACTTTACTGGTACCTTAAGGCTCTGCAAACATGACATGGCGTCCAGATCCCAAACATCTGAATCTGCACACCAAAAGCCACATAGCGCTCCTTCACATCTGCACCCTGCTGTGTGCCCAAACTGCAGTTTATGCCCACATGTATGACACTGGTGTACCCAGGATAATGTACTGAATGTCATATGTGGGTATAAACTGATATTTGGGCACACAACTAGGCACAGAAGGGAAGGAGTGCCATTTTGTTTTTTGCCATACAGATTTAGACAGTTTGGTTTTTTGTACGCCATGACACCCCTGAAGGAATTTATCCAGGTGTAAAGTGAACATTTTTTAACCCCCAAGTGTTGCTGTAATTTATTTTACAGAAATTAATACACAGATGATGGTGAAAGGTGAAATATTTCCAGGAATACGTCATTTCAGTGCACAATAAGTTGTGCCCAGATTGTATCAGAAATGAACACTCCAAAAGCTGTTTTGCCTGGGATACCCCCTTAACAGTTTTTGGAGTGTGTCTCTCTGCTGACACAAGCTGGGCACAACATATCGGGCACTGAAATGGTGTATCTCTGGGAAAATTGCAATTTTCACTTTTCATTATCAGCTGCACATTAATTTCTGGAAATTGAATTAATGCAACACTCAAGGGTTAAAATTGCTCACTGTGCCACTTGATAAATCCCTTGAGTGGTGTAGTTTCCAAGTGGGTTTACGTGTCTGCAGATTCCACTTTACTGGCAATTCAGTGGCTCTGCAAAACCAAAATAGCGCATATGACATTGTTAAGTACGTTATCCTGGGTACACCAGTGTCATACATGTGGGCATAAACTGCTGTTTGGGCACACAGCAGGGTGCAGATGTAACAGAGCGCTATGTGCTTTTGGAGTGCAGATTTACTTTCTTGGTTTTTGGACGCGATGTCATGTTTGCCAAGACCCTAAAATTGCTCCTACAAAATGGGGTCACTTCTTGGAGAATTCCAATTTACTGGCACTTCCAGGGATCTGCAAAAACAACATGGCATCCAGAAAGTCACTCTAAACCTGTACTCCAAAAACTAAAAAGCACAGTGCTCCTTCCCTTCTGAGCCCTGCTGTGTGCTCAAGCAGCAGTTTACACCCACATATATAACTTTTTTGTACCCGGGGTAGCCTACTTAATAGTTTTTGGAGTGTCTCTGATGACACAAAGTGGGCACAACGAATTCGTCACT
The DNA here is from genome assembly GCA_947044405.1 of Leptodactylus fallax. NCBI lineage: Eukaryota > Metazoa > Chordata > Amphibia > Anura > Leptodactylidae > Leptodactylus > Leptodactylus fallax. The sequence goes on along the minus strand of CAMRHE010000186.1, from coordinate 953,726 downwards.
GGAATAGCATATTTCTATAAAAATTTTAATTTTCACTTTGTACTTTAATTTTTGGGAAGCACTCTTTGACTCAAAATGATAATACCCCTTGAGAAATCCTTGATGGTTGTAGTTTCTAAAAAGGGGTCACTTTTTGAGGGTTTACATTGTATTGATACTTTAGGGGCCCTGCAAATGCAACATGGAACCTGAAAACTATTGCAGCAAAATCCGCTTTTCAAACACCCAGTGTCGCTCTTTCCCTTCCACGTGCTGCTGTGTGCCCAAACATTAGTTTACACCCACATGTGGGGTATTTCTGTGTTCAGGAGAAATTGTGTAACAAACTGTGAGATGCATTTTCTCCTTGAACCCTTTGTGAATGTGTAAATTTTAGGGCAAAATGAATGTATTATTATGTAGTATTGTTTTAATTCCCGTGAAATGCTTAAAGGGTTAACTAACTTCCCAAATGCTCTTTTGAATTATTTGAGGGGTGCAGTTTTTAAAATGGGGTGATTTATGTAGGTTTCTAATATATAGGACTTTATAATCCCTTTTAGAACTGAAGTGGCCCCTAAAAATGAGTTTGGGAAATTTTCTTGTAAGCCTTCTAACGTCTAAAATAAATTAAAGTACAATTAAAAAATGATGGAAATATAAAGCAGAGAGATGGTAGATAATATTTATTAATGTATTTGGGTGGTATGACTATCTGTCTGAAAAGCAGAGCATTTCACATTTTGAAAAAAAATTTTTTTCAAAATTTCCATCAAATTTCCTATTTTTTTTATAAATAAATACAAAAATATTGATCAACGTTTGCCACTAAAATGAAGTACAATGTCATGAAAAAACAGTCTCAAAATCACTTGTGTTAGTTAAAGCATCAGTTATTGCCATATAAAGCCACAAATGTCAGTTTTGAAAAATGAGGTCAGGTCCTTAAGGTACTTTTAGGCCATGTCCTTAAGGGGTTAAAGCCTCCACCCCTACATATGGCTTATACATTAAAACCCACTCCCTGACATATAGCATGTATATTAAAACCCGTTCCCCCATACCCCTTCCAGTGCAAAATTTATATGTAAGCCTACTATTCTTAAATACAGTGCCTTGCGAAAGTATTCGGCCCCCTTGAACTTTTCAACCTTTTGCCACATTTCAGGCTTCAAACATAAGGATATAAAATTTAAATTTTTTGGTGAAGAATCAACAACAATTGGGACACAATTGTGAAGTGGAACGAAATTTATTGGATATTTTAAACTTTTGTAAAAAATAAAAAACTGAAAAGTGGGGTGTGCCAAATTATTCGGCCCCGTTAAGTTAATACTTTGTAGTGCCACCTTTTGCTTCGATTACAGTCAGTAATCAGTTTTGCACATCGAGAGACTGAAATTCTTGCCCATTCTTCCTTGGAAAACAGCTGGAGCTCAGTGAGGTTGGATGGAGAGCGTTTGTGAACAGCAGTTTTGAGCTCTTTCCACAGATTCTCGATTGGATTCAGGTCTGGATTTTGACTTGGCCATTCTAACACCTGGATACGTTTATTTGTGAACCATTCCATTGTAGATTTTGCTTTATGTTTGGGATCATTGTCTTGTTGGAAGATAAATCTCCGTCCCAGTCTCAGGTCTTTTGCAGACTCCAACAGGTTTTCTTCCAGAATGGTCCTGTATTTGGCTCCATCCATCTTCCCATCAATTTTAACCATCTTCCCTGTCCCTGCTGAAGAAAAGCAGGCCCAAACCATGATGCTGCCACCACCATGTTTGACAGTGGGGATGGTGTGTTCAGGGTGATGAGCTGTGATGCTTTTACGCCAAACATATCATTTTGCATTGTGGCCAAAAAGTTCGATTTTTGTTTCATCTGACCAGAGCACCTTCTTCCACATGTTTGGTGTGTCTCCCAGGTGGCTTGTGGCAAACTTTAAACAAGACTTTTTATGGATATCTTTGAGAAATGGCTTTCTTCTTGCCACTCTTCCATAAAGGCCAGATTTGTGCAGTGTACGACTGATTGTTGTCCTATGGACAGACTCTCCCACCTCAGCTGTAGATCTCTGCAGTTCATCCAGAGTGATCATGGGCCTCTTGGCTGCATCACTGATCAGTCTTCTCCTTGTTTGAGATGAAAGTTTAGAGGAACGGCGGGGTCTTGGTAGATTTGCAGTGGTCTGATACTCCTTCCATTTCAATATGATCGCTTGCACAGTGCTCCTTGGGATGTTTAAAGTTTGGGAAATCTTTTTGTATCCAAATCCGGCTTTAAACTTCTCCACAACAGTATCACGGACCTGCCTGGTACGTTCCTTGGTCTCCATGATGCTCTCTGCACTTTAAACAGAACCCTGAGACTATCACAGAGCAGGTGCATTTATACGGAGACTTGATTACACACAGGTGGATTATATTTATCATCATCAGTCATTTAGGACAACACTGTATCATTCAGAGAGCCTCACTGAACTTCTGGAGTGAGTTTGCTGCACTGATAGTAAAGGGGCCGAATAATATTGCACGCCCCACTTTTCAGTTTTTTATTTTTTACAAAAGTTTAAAATAACCAATAAATTTCGTTCCACTTCACAATTGTGTCCCACTTGTTGTTGAATCTTCACCAAAAAATTTAAATTTTATATCCTTATGTTTGAAGCCTAAAATGTGGCAAAAGGTTGAAAAGTTCAAGGGGGCCGAATACTTTCGCAAGGCACTGTATTTAAGAATAGTAGGCTTACATATAAATTTTGCACTGGAAGGGGTATGGGGGAACGGGTTTTAATATACATGCTATATGTCAGGGAGTGGGTTTTAATGTATAAGCCATATGTAGGGGTGGAGGCTTTAACCCCTTAAGGACATGGCCTAAAAGTACCTTAAGGACCTGACCTCAGAGAGAGAGAGAGAGAGAGAGAGAGAGAGAGAGAGAGAGAGAGAGAGAGAGGAAAGACAAAATAAAGAGGAATAAAAATAACAAATATTATTAAAAACTTTGAAAATGGCAAATCATTTCATATAATATTATATAATATTATAATATAATATAATAATAATAATAATAATAATAATAATAATTCCTCTGACTCTCAGGGAAAGTGCAGATGTTAATTTAAAGTTTATTGCAACATGAAGTGAAACAAACTAAAGGTCACGTTACGTTATTCTACATTTTGGAGATGGCTCAATTTTACCAATAGCACCCTAATTTCCCAAAACCCAGAGTCTAGGTACATGGCTGCTCCTAGGAGGTAGATGTTGCTATCTGTGTCTTGATTGAATCCCTAGGTAATACTTAGCAATGATAGATTCAGACCAAATGGGAATATACAATAACTGGCACAGTAGCATTGCATCGAGCATACATTATTATATGATTTTAACATAGTGCCTCTCATTCTGATTGCTTGGAGCGGAATATGCTTTGCACAAAATTCCTGCCAACTGTAAAAATCATTGCAATGGCTTAAGGGACAAAGATATGGCAGGGAAATGCGACTTGGGAGATATACGTGAATCTCTTGTCTTTTGTTGTTGACAGCTATACAAACTATCATGCACCAATTACACTAAGTGCAGATATGTCTTTCCTTATCTGTCCTCTTGGCTGTGAGTCTCTAGAAATGTGTGTCAAAAGTTAAAGGGGTATACCATTTGCAATACCATTCATTTCAATGGGAGGTGCCAAAAATAGCCAAAGTACAATGCTCAACTATTTCTAGTGGGTCCCTTTAAAATGAATAGAGTAGCAGCACAATCTGTCACACCATTTAGGGAGCATTCACACTACCGTTGGTGTCCGTCAGTAGTGTCCGTTGCTATTGTCCGTTACAAGATTTTAGCAACGGACACTAGTTGAACCGTCAGAAATCCTTTAAAATTTCCATTCATTTCAATGGGTTTTTATATTGTGTCCGTTAGTGTCCGTTTGTGTCCGTTTACACTAAATTCGTCAGAAGTCCGTTATTTTTTCATGGACAAAAAATCCTACATGCAGGACTTTTTGTCCGTTTGAAAAAAACGGATTCTTGATGGACAGCAAGTGTCCGTTATTTTTTAACATTGAGGTCTATGGGTAACGGACTTATAACAGACAGTAACTGATAGCCATCAGTTACTGTCCGTTATTTTATGTCCGTTTACTTTCCCTGCGCATGCTCAGAAAGGAGAAACAAAAAAAAAAAAAAAAACTAGCAGTGTTAGAGGACATTTCATGTCCTCAGGCACATGCGGTTTTACATACTGCTAGAAAGCCGACAGCGAGCTGAATTCAGCGCACTGCCGGCTTTCCCGGTATGTGCCCGGGGGCTGGAGATATCGGCGGTGTAATGTTTTACTGTTAGAAGGGCGCTGCGAGGAACTCCCTCCCCGCCACTTCTCTTTGTTCAGAGACTTGTACTGAGGGGGCGTTCCTCACAGCTCAGCGTCATCGCTGGGCTGTGAGGAACGCCCCTCTCTCTGTTCTCGTCTATAGCCGGGTACTGTCAGAGGAACGCCCTCCCTGACACTTCTGTTCCTTCATAGCGCTGTATGAGGGGGCGTTCCTCACAGCTGAGCGTCATCACTGGCCTGTAAGGAACGCCCCTCTCTCTGTACTGGTCTATAGCCGGGTACTGTCAGAGGGGGCGTTCCTTACTGCCCGGCGATGACGCTGAGCTGTGAGGAACGCCCCCTCAGTACAGCGCTATGGACGAACGAGAAGTGTCAGGGAGGGAGTTCATCACAGCGCCCTTCAAACAGTAAGTAAAGTAAAACATGTAACTTACACCGCCGATATCTCCAGCCCCAGGGCACATACCGTGAAAGCCGGCAGTGCGCTGAATTCAGCGCGCTGTCGGCTTTCTAGCGGTATGTGACATTAAAAAACGGACACTACCTGATTCTTATCAGTTAGGGTCCGTTATGATAGGTGTCCATTTATTTTTTTTTTAACGGACACCTTCATAACGGACTCCAACGGTAGTGTGAACCCTGCCTTAAACTGGGGTGAAAAATACCCCAATTCTCAAGATTTGCAGGGGTCCCAGTGGATAGGAGCAACATGATCTCCTGATAACAAATGCAAAGGGTTTTGCTAACTACTATATCTTATATGTGCCTATGTGTGGCCACTCTGCAGGGGGGTTGGAGAAATGTGTGAATTGCAACCTTTTAAGGCTTTTGTTAGCATGTCGAGATATTGTATTGTATCGCTTTCTTGACTAATTGCCTTAGTTAAAGCATAACTCCAGTTATTAAACATAAATGTTGTAATTACAGTTATATAAAAAAAAACATAAATGTTGTATTGCAATATAAGAAACTTTGTAATATATCTTCACCACTCTTCACCATTCACCACCTTGTAAGCTGTTCTACTGCTCCTTATCTTCATTCTGACTGCTTGTTTATGTTATATTCATCTCTGTATTCATTCTCACACATAGAGGCCTATGGAGAAGGGAGGGGCTAAGTAGAAGTATTTTCACAAAAGAGCAGAAAAATAAGGGGTGGCATGAATCTGAGGTCAAATGGCAGTTCTCAACAGTAACTGCAGTCAGCAGAAAGAGACCTCCTGTTTACACAGCAACCCATGCTAGAAAAAAAGAGGTCACACTGTGATCATGTGAGTTATTGAAGAAGGTGAAAGCAGGATAAGGAAAGACATTGTAAGTAGGTGACTATTACCACTAAGGGGACAATCTTTCAAAAATTATAAGTTTAAAAAATCACCAGAATGGAACTTTACATATACATATATACATTGACATGGGTTTTGCAAAGTGGACTTTTCAAACATGAAGATAGCCTATGTGTGCATACCGTATGCCCAGAAAAAAAGATTATTCCATACCCTCAAATGGCAAATAATATAATATTGGTTCCTTCCTGTAATGTGTTTTATGTTGCATATATCATTGAATTCAAAGCATGCAAAAGCAGATAGGTGGGCTGTACTGCAAGAAAATGCTCAAAAAAATGCATTTCTGAGCACATATTTGACATATAGCAAAATGACTGGAGTATCAGAAAAACATACAGTAATTGGGATAGTGGTAATCTCCATTAATATCTGTATTTTGATAATTCTATATTAATAATTATTCTAGCACAGATCCAGTAACTGAACACTAAATCCTCTCCTCGTACATGCTTAAAAACTCTACTACTCCAAAACACAAACCTTTACATTTAACCCACAAGGCAGCATATGAAGATCTGAGAACACTATGCACAGCAGGGCCCTCTTAGCAACACTAGGTAGCTTCATCATTGTCAGTACCCAGTCTTCAAAAGAAGAGAAGAAACAGAATGTGGAATGCAACCATAGAGCTTGTATTTGAGTAAGACATTGTTTATACAAATATGCTTCATTGCATCATCATCATCATGGTAAACCTTATTGCTATTACATTATCTGACACTATTACAATGTAATGAGTTAATAATTATAAATAAGTATTTCCAATATCCAGGGAAAAAAACTGTATATCTCATAACAGCAATACAATACTAAGGTATTAAAACAATATCATAGCAAGGTACAAAATAACATCTGGAGATACTGTATATATGATCTGAGTTACAGCTGCCAAGAAGAAACTTTTGTGTTATACTAACTTGCTTAAATGTCAAGAAATTTCCCGCCCATAGTAAACTACCTTGCCATTATTCATATGAAAAGGTGTGACTCATTTTTTATTTTAACTTAGTTGTTTTGTTTTTTTTATATTTTTATATTTTTATATTATTTTCTGCATAAATGTCCATAATACCATAAATGTTTAGTGTAATATTGGGGTAAAAAACATAAATATGTGAATAATTAAAAAAACAGAGAGTACAGTCAGGATAACCATTATATAGTACATATCATCAACCCTCTCTTAAAATGGATAACTAAACCTCATATAACTAAAAGAAACAATAAGCCAAAAAAGTGAGAAGTGAAATCAGCCAACAAGTTCAGAATCTGCAAAGTCTAAGAAATCATTGTCCAAGGAACCCATCATAAGTTAAATTTTGCTTTCAGTCAGTCTCTCCTAGCCAACTTCATATTGACGGTAAATATTTCTTTAAATTTCAGTCCCTGACTCGTGGGTACATGGGTTGTCTTCCAATTAGCCAATAAAAGGAAGCAAGCTGCATCAAGAATCCAGCTAGCTACCCATCTGGCCTTCCTGGATATAGAGTCCAATTTTAAATTGAGAAGGGAATTTCTGTAGAGGGGGATTGGGTACGATTGTTTACTGTAGATATTAAACCAAAAATATTCCCTCAAAAGCTCTTAAGCTTGTCACAGCTCCAGAGCATATCAAAGAAATCTCCAGCATTCGAGTGAGCTCCTTAGATTAAACCTGCTCAGCCTGAGGGGCGAGAGATATAGGCACATATGTATTTATTTGCATGATCGCCATACTCCACATACATAATGTATTATTACAGCTCCATGAGATGAGACTTTTCTGTTATACTAACTTACTTAAAGAGGACCTTTCATGTCCTCATTTATGTGCGGTTTTACATACCTCTAGAAAGCTGACAGCGCGTTGAATTCAGCGCACTGTCGGCTTTCCTGGTATATGCCCCGGGGCTGGAGATATCGGAGGTCTAAATTTCACCATTCACTGTCAGAAGGGCGTTCCTGACAGTCCTGACTTGCACTGGGGGGGGGCGTTCTTCACAGCTCAGCGTCGTCACAGGGCTGTAAGGAACGCCCCTTCTGACAGTACAGCGCTATGGACGAGTACAGAGAGGGGGCGTTCCTTACCACCCAGTGATGACGCTGAGCTGTGAGGAACGCCCCCCCAAGTACAAGTCTATGGAGGAATACTGTCAGGGAGGGCGTTCCTCACAGACCAGCTAGTCTGTCAGGAACGCACTTCTGACAGTGAACAGTGAAATTTAGACCCCCGATATCTCCAGCCCCGGGGCATATAACGGGAAAGCCGACAGTGTGCTCAATTCAGCGCGCTGTCGGCTTTCTAGCGGTATGTAAAACCGCATATACATGAGGACGTGAAAGGTCCTCTTTAAATGTCAAGACATCGCCTGTCCACAGTAAACTAGCTTGTTAATACGAACAGGTGTGTCATTTTTCTATTTTGTTCAAGAAATTATTAATGTCCATAATACTATAAATGTTTAGTGTAACATTTTGGTATGAAACATAAAGATGTGAATCAATGCATGAAAAAATAAATCTTAATAAATGTCATTTTTGTCAGTTATTCCACAATGTGGAATAACTGTAGAATTTTTAAAATACTCTTCCTTTAAGCAAAAAATTCCTGGTCTATGTGCTCCCAGAAAACCAGGATATTACTGGCATAGATTTTATACAGCAAAAAAAGTTTACAGATCATGAAAGAGAGAGCGTTAAATTCTAGATTATTATTTCCTGTACGCATGATTAAAATATGTCAATAAAATCCTGGTTTTATAGAAACTCACAATGCTAAGATTCTTTCCTGAAAGTCTTAGATTTTATGCCCCAGCATCTCTGAGCCAAGAGTGCAGCTTTCATTTGGTTATCCTGACATTTTGATGGAGATGGCATTCGATGCTTACTTGGAATAATAACATTCTGTTCAAACTCGCGTTTTATGGCTACTTTCAGGGACTCTCATGCACTGCTTTTGCCATAAAAAAAATACTGGACATAGCTATGGAAAAAAAAAAACAAGGGGTGCAGCAGCCTGAAAAACACCCAGCAACTGTTTTTCTAAATTGAAAGAGCCAAAGGAGCTTAGTGGGTGGTTTAGGTTGCCTAAAGAGTTGATCTTGACATACGTTTTTAAGCAAATTACTTTGCAATAGTCCTAGGCTGTGTTGAAAGACTTGCACAGATAAGGTCACATGACTATATTTCTGCAGGGCCTGACACCAGAGGGCTGAGCAGCAAGGCTGTTCAAAAGAAAGAGTGAACTGCTGTGTAAGAGTATGGGGTCTGGTGTCAGGCATGTATTCATTTAGATTGTGCAGTGTCTCTGAAGGCTGAAATGATTATTGTTGCTACAAATGCTACAGTTAGCTGCTGAAGAGAGGGGCCAACTACGTTGTTTGGTCTCTACAATCATCAGGAGAAGTCATCATGGCAATTTGGGCAGATACCCTCCTAAACCCTGGTCTCATGAACTTCTGGCACAGCGGATCAGACCAGTGGTAGGAACTGGCCGGTTTGCCATGGGTGTACTGTTTTGTCCACCATCCTCCAGTGTAATGTCAGAGGTGTTCAGTGTGGCAGGTGGTGTTATCACACCAAAATCAAAATGAATGAGGCATGGATCAATGATGATTTTTACACACCTCTGGCTATTTATCACTGGCCAAATGATACCACTGCTGCTGTCTGCATGTCCACCATGTTCCATACCGTACTGCTGTTACTGTTAACCCCACACAGCAAACGCCATATACTGCCTTGTCTTTTATGTCCCATACTGTACTGCGACTGCTGCCACCACTTCTAAGACAACAACACAGCAGGACATCTTCTGCCTTGTCCATCATGTTCCATACTGTACTGCCACTGCTGCCACCGCTGATGCCATCACCACACAGCCAGACATCATATATTGCCTTGTCTGTCATGTTCTATACTTTACTGCCAATGCTGCCACTAGAGAGGAGCAAATCGAAGCTGGCAAAGTGGAATTTGATCCGAATTTCAGGAAATCTTCGATTCTCATAGATTCCGGATTTCCTCACGCTTCGATGTATCAAATCGCACAGCTCCTATCGGGGTTTTAACCCCTTGGATATCACAGTCAAACATGACTGCGGCATCCAAGGGGTTCTGCCATGCTACCCTCGGCACTCCACGCGGTGATTAAAAATAATAAAATACTGATACTCACCTGTCCTGGGCTCAGCATTAACTCTGGAGCTGGTGACTGAGGTCCTGCTCCCCAGGCTTCATTTGCTGGAGCCTGTGATTGGGCCCCAGCGGTCACGTGGAGCATGCCGGCGTAATGACATCATCACGCCCCCACGTGACCACTGAGGCCCAATCACAGGCCCCAGCAGTGATGTCTGGGGAGCTGGACTTCAGTCGCAAGGAAGAAGAGCAGCGAGGAGGACGCTCAGACAGACGGATTCCCTGTATAGGTGAGTTTAAGGTAGGTATAAGTGTTTGTAATTTTTAATCACTTCCCCTGGGCCTCAGACCCCAGAGTATAATAATAGCACAAGCTCTAGGAAGGGGGCTTTTTTTTTTTTTTTTTTTTTTAAATTTTTTCTTTTTTGTCTCCATAGGGGATTGAAGCAGCGATATTCTGATCATTCCGTCAATAGGTATACGCTGCAATACACGTGTATTACAGTGTATAGGAGGCTGTCAGCCCTTGCAGACGTATAGGCTGACAGTCTCCATTCAAGGCAGGATCAACCAGGTATGCAGAGGGACAGCAATGGGGCAGACCCGGGGTCACTGGTCAGACCCCGGGCTGCTGAATAGGAGCAGCGGCACCCCCCAAAAAACATCACGGGGGGCCGATCGGGACCCCAATATATAATAAAACTCCTAAGATGCCGCGGTCATGTTTGACCGCAGCATCTCAGGGGTTAACACCTGCGATCGGGGCTCAGCTCCAACCAGGGGTGTTAGAGGACAGTGTCAGCTGTTACATACGGCTGACACCCACAAAGCAGGGTGCGCACACATGCTTCCGTGTTTTGCGGGAAGTCCTTCCCAGCAGCGCCTTACTATTAAGGAGGATGTCGGGTAGGGGTTAACGCGATTCGCCGCAAATTACTTGAGATAGAATCAAATTGTTTTAGAAACTTCGGAGAATCGGTTGAATTGAATTTTTTAAGAATTCGCTCATCTCTAGCTGCCACCACGGCTACTGTGAGGTGATGATAGCCATCCCTTTCCACAATTGTAGCCTTGAGTGTATGACTGAAGAGTATTCACCAGGCAGGATAGACCTTGTACTGCTGTGTGTGCCGCAACCCAGATGGAGGGAACCGAAGGTTGGGAGTAGTAGTGGCGCATGATGTGCTAATTGCTAGACCAAGCACACTCAACCATGCACCCCAGCCCCGCTCCTGGGCTGGACACCGCTGAGGGGGGTCCTGCAGCACTACCTGATGGTGGTGGTAGTGGTTTCCCCCGGGGCACTTATATGCCACTTATAATATAAAATGCCACTTATAATATGGCTTTTTATAAGTGGCATTTTATATTATAAGTTGCAAAGTGTTATATTATATTACAAATGGCATATTATAAGTTATAACTTATAATAGGCCACTTATAATATGCCATAAGTGACATTTTATAAGTGGCAAATTATATGATGAGTAACTTATAATATGCCCTTTGTAATATAACACTTTTCCACTTATAATATAAAATGGCACTTATAATATGCTATATGTGGCATTTAATAAGTGGCATATTATAAGTGCCATTTTATATTATAAGCATCATTATAAGTGATATAAAGAGGCATCATTTATATAAGGACGCCTTATTAATATAAGGGGGCAGTATTTATGTCAGTGGGCATACTATAAGGGAGCAATTGAACAGTATTAATTACGGTGGTACTTGGGCTTTATTAAAGGGGTTGTCCAGATCATTTTTATTGATGATCAATCCTCAGAATAGTTAAGTGAATAAAAGTTCAGTGGAGGCCTGACACCTGGGGCCTCCATTGATCAGCTGTGACCTCTTTATTGTTTATATTGCACACTGTTTTATAGTAGCCATTCTATGTAATTACAGTCTCACTGAGACTGTAGTTCCATCACATGGCCACTATGAAACAATGCAGTATAAACAGAGAAAGGGTCACATTGCTTGCACAGGCAATACCGTTCCTTCAAACAGTGTTGTGTGTATAATGTTGATAATAGTATATACACCATTCATCTATATTTATATATGTATAGTTGCTATTTGTTAGAACTATCTTAAAAACGGTCAATTCTTTGGCATTTATAAACATACAGTATACCTTTTCCTGGCAACTATAGCAGCAAATGTTTATTTTGAAGTCTTAAAAAATGCAGGTGCTAAATGAACCGTGTCATTCAAGTCCATTTTCCCCCTCACACCATTGGAAGCAAACATGCCTGCAAATATTTTCCTCCTCTTAGAGAAGCTATGTAGAGATGGGGTATTAAAGTCTCACACACAGCAGAATAATGTCTAAAAGAATATGCATTGCAACAAGAAATTAATACTTAATCACCACCAGGAATTCCTGTTATAATGAAATAACACATCATGCGCAGGCATCTACACAGATACAACACCAGTTAACGCTGAAATTATAACCCCAATTCCAAACAAGTTGTGACGCTGCGTAAAATGTAAAGAATACAAGAAATTCAATGATTTGGAAATCTAATATAACCATATTTTATTCACAGTATAAAAAACATAATATACATTTCAGAGTTGAAAGTTAGATATTTTCCCTTTTCATTTGAAAAAATTAACTCAATAAGAAAGTAATGGCAACAACATAACTCTAAAAAATTGGGACAGGGTTTACAAGAGGCTTGAGAAGTAAGCTATTCTAATGAAAAACAGCTAAAGGGTCAACTTTCAACTAAGTCACATAATGTGTATAAACAGAGAATGTTAGAGAGGCAGAGTTTCTCAGAAGTTTTTGAAAAATGTTCCTCAACATAAAATTGCAAAGACTTTGAATATCCCTCCATCTATAGTACATAATATCATCAAAAGATTCAGAGAATATGGACAAGGCCTACATTAAAACAGGTTTGAATCGGTAGTGCAAAGCACTTTATGCGCTTTGGAATACTTCCAGAGATCATTATGTATGAACACAGTTCACAGTGTAATCCACAAATGCAAATTAAAGTTGTGTCATGCAAAGAAGAAGTCATCAACTCAATACAGAAATGCTGTCGTCTTCTCTGGGTCAAAGCTCATTTAAAATAGGCTGAGGAAAAAAAGGAAAACGGTTCTGTGGTCAGATGAATCAAAGCCTGAAATTCTTTATGGAAATCCTGGAGGCCATGTCCTGTGGACTCAAAAGGAGAGGGACTATCCAGCTTACTATGCGCACTCAGTTCAAAACCCTGCATCTCTGATGGTATGGGGTTGCATTAGTGCCTATGGCATGGGAAGCTTACACATCTTGAAAACCATTATTAATGCTGAGCAGTACAACATATGCTCTTATCAAGGCAATGTCTCTTTCAGGGAAGGCCTTTCATATTGGAACAAGACAATGCTAAATCACACACTGCATTTATCACAATAGCATGGCTTTGCAGAAGAGTCAGGTTGCTGAACTGACCTGCCTGCCATCCAGACCTTTCACCGATAGAAAACATTTGGTGCATTATGAAACAAAAAAGTCTGCAAACCCAGGACTGTTAACCAGGTAGAATCCTACATCAGACAAGAATAGGACAACATTTCTCTCCCAAAACTCCAACAATTGGTCACCTCGCTTCCCAGACGTTTACAGACTGTTGTAAAAAGAACAGGGGATGCTATCATCAATTACCAAATTATTATAAGTTTTGAAATGAAATGGAAAAATGTTTAATATTCAACTTTTGATATGTGCACTATGTTCTATTGTGAATAAAATATGGTCATATGAGATTTCCAAATCATTGCATTCTTGTTTTCTTTGCATTTGCACAGCACACAAAATCAAATTTTTAGAATTTGCAGGTGTAAATAGAGGGACAGGTAATGCACAATGCACCACAGCAACATGAAGCCATGCCTTTATTCATTACCCAGTCCCCACCCATGCATACTGGTCCAGCCTCTTTGGTCAAACAACGTATAGATATATTTTAGACTTCACAAAAATGCAAAAAATGCTGATATAATTCCATATGTGGGTGCATTTTTTAAAATATTAAAAAATAAATAAAGATTAGGAGTTCAAAGACTCAAAGAGTCTGAACTAAAAATATGCAATGTTAGAAATGTTTTTTTGATCACCCTATCTCCCTCCCTAACCGGTTTGATTTTGGGCTACTCTTGAGGGTATTGTCTAAGTGGTCTCCTGGTTTTCACCCTTTAACCTCTATACAAGGATCTGGTCTTCACTACAAAGAACCACCAGGTCGCTACCTCTAGGAGTAGTCCTGATGTAGGTGGCAGCTGACCCAAAGGACAGAGAGACGATTGTGAGAACTACCACAGAATCAGGCAAGTCAGTGGTTGAACCTGTTCTAAAGGTCAGGGGCAAGCAGTGGAGATGCAGAGTCATACAAAGAAGATCCACAGGTCAAGAACAGAATCTGTAGCAGAGTTGGGAAAAAGGCCAAGGTCAATACAAAGATAATCAATGGGGAACATTAGCAACCAGCACCACCATTTACACATACAGTGGGGAAAAAAAGTATTTAGTCAGCCACCAATTGTGCAAGTTCTCCCACTTAAAAAGATGAGAGAGGCCTGTAATTGTCATCCTAGGTAGACTTCAACTATGAGAGACAAAATGAGAAAACATATCTAGAAAAATCACATTGTCTGATTTTTAAAGAATTTATTTGCAAATTATGGAGAAAATAAGTATTTGGTCAATAACAAAAGTTCTTCTCAATACTTTGTTATATATCCTTTGTTGGCAATGACACAGGTAAAACGTTTTCTGTAAGTCTTCACAAGGTTGGCACACACTGTTGCTGGTATGTTGGCCCATTCCTCCATGCAGATCTCCTCTAGAGCAGTGATGTTTTGGGGCTGCCGCTGGGCAACACAGACTTTCAACTCCCTCCAAAGATTTTCTATGGGGTTGAGATCTGGAGACTGGCTAGACCACTCCAGGACCTTGAAATGCTTCTTACGAAGCCACTCCTTCGTTGCTCTGGTGGTGTGCTTGGGATCATTGTCATGCTGAAAGACCCAGCCACGTTTCATCTTCAATACCCTTGCTGATGGAAGGAGGTTTGCACTCAAAATCTCACGATACATGGCCCCATTCATTCTTTCATGTACACGGATCAGTCGTCCTGGTCCCTTTGCAGAGAAACAGCCCCAGAGCATGATGTTGCCACCCCCAGTAGGTATGGTGTTCTTTGGATACAACTCAGCATTCACTCTCCTCCAAACACGACGAGTTGTGTTTCTACCAAACAGTTCTATTTTGGTTTCATCCAACCATATGACATTCTCCCAATACTCTTCTGGAACATCCAAATGCTCTCTAGCAAACTTCAGACGGGCCTGGATATGTACTGGCTAAAGCAGGGGGACATGTCTGGCACTGCAGGATCTGAGTCCCTGGCGGCGTAGTGTGTTACTGACGGTAGCCTTTGTTACGTTAGCCCCAGCTTTCTGCAGGTCATTCACTAGGTTTCCCCGTGTGGTTCTGGGATTTTTGCTCACCGTTCTTGTGATCATTTTGACCCCACGGGGTGAGATCTTACGTGGAGCCCCTGATCGAGGGAGATTATCAGTGGTCTTGTATGTCTTCCATTTTCTAATTATTGCTCCCACAGTTGATTTCTTCACACCTAGCTGCTTGCCTATTGCAGATTCAGTCTTCCCAGCCTGGTGCAGGTCTACAATTTTGTTTCTGGTGTCCTTCCACAGCTCTTTGGTCTTCACCATAGTGGAGTTTGGAGTATGACTGTTTGAGGTTGTGGACAGGTGTCTTTTATACTGTTAACAATGTCAAACAGGTGCCATTACTACAGGTAATGAGTGGAGGACAGAGAAGCCTCTTAAAGAAGAAGTTACAGGTCTGTGAGAGCCAGAAATCTTGCTTGTTTGTAGGTGTCCAAATACTTATTTTCCACCATAATTTGCAAATAAATTCTTAAAAAAATCAGACAATGTGATTTTCTAGATATGTTTTCTCATTTTGTCTCTCATAGTTGAGGTCTACCTATGATGTCAATTACAGGCCGGCCTCATCTTTTTAAGTGGGAGAACTTGCACAATTGGTGGCTGACTAAATACTTTTTTTTCCCCACTGTATGCCACAAGCTGATATAGCCTATGGCCTGTGAGACACCAGAGGGATGCTGATGATGTGATGTCATCATCCCTATTTGGGCAGTGGATACAGTAATGTCCTCTGACCCATGCTTCTTGAGCTGGAATGTTGACATTATGCAAAGAGAATATAGCTGCCCCCTGCAAGCAGAATATATTTTATTTTATTCTTTGTGCCAGTGGCAAGGGGAACTATTGAAGAGAAAGTCACATGAAGGACACTATTAAAGAGAAGGAGTACATGATATGACACTATTACAGAGAAGGGTCACATGAGAGAGATGGGGTACATAAGTGGGAATTTTTGAGAGTGAGGGTACATGAGGAGACACTATTAGAGAATGAGGCTACTTGACGGGGCATTTTTAATAAGTGGGAGCACATGAGGGGGCATTTCTAGTAAGTCAGGTCACATTAGGGTCAATAATAGTGAATAGTGCAAATGAGGGGTCAGTATTACTTAACAGGGACACAATGGGGACATTATTATTATTGAGCAGAGGTGCAATGGGGCATTGAGAAGGGGCCATATGGGTGGACTTCATTACTGAGTGGGGGCATAATTAGGGATTTATTACTAAGTGGGGGAACAAAGGGGGCATTATTGCTAAATATTGATATTGAGTGGGCATGCTATTGAAGAATTAATGCAAAGTTGCAGCACATTGGGAATATAATTACTAAGTGGAAGTGCAACTAGGTGTGAAGGCTACCACTTTGCCGTGCCGCTTGGCACACCTGCGATCACCCTTCTTAACCTTCCACTCATGACCATGAGTGGACTGAGTTCATAGGATAATATGAAACGAGCTTTATAAATTTTATATATTTATTAACCCGACTGGGTCGGTACTAGCCACTAACATATATAGAAATACACATCAATGGATTGTCAAGCAAATACAGGTAAAAGCACAATACAGTACAGAAAATAAAATGGTAATAAAAGATAGGAAAATACCAGAACAAGTTTGTAGATGGTTCTCTAAGCCTCAGCAGTTTGGCCTAGGGCACATTCTTAAGTCAGTCATAAAGCATGTGTCCCCTACATGCTGTCCAGCAACAAGAAGACCCCTTTGTCACTCAGGTGAGACCATATACTATTCCAGTCTCCTCCCTGAGTGATGTCATTAGCCCTCCTTTCTGAGTTCAAATAACTATGAATCGTCATATTTCCTTGTCAGATGACCGTAGGGTAAAGCAAGGGGTATGATGGGGTTCATGGCAAGAACCCCATCATGTAGATGCCAACTGGGGATCTTTCATCATCACACTAGGGCATTATTACAGAGTGGTGCACATTAGGAACATTTATTATTGTGTGGCGTCACAATTGCGGTGTTATTACTGAAAAGGGGTACAATGGGGGCATTATTACTGGGAGCACAATTGGGGCATTATTGCTGAGTGGGGTGCAATAGGAGCATTATTACTTGAGGGTAAATTAGAATTCTTAATGGGTGAGAGCACAAGTGTGGCATTATTACTGAGTGGATAAACAAAAGAGGTATCAGTACTGAGTGAAGAAACAAAGGCATTATTACCGAGTAGAGAGATGAATTTTGGCATAAATGGGGTCTTAAAAAGAGGTCTTAGTACTGATTGAGGTTCCTAAAAGGAGCTCAAAAGGACTGTTACTGTAGGGCAGGGGCGCACCGCTAATGAGGCGAGGTGAGGCGGCCGCCTCGGGCGGCACTGTCCGGGGGACGGCATTTTACTATTTAATGTAAACCAGCCCAGGACAGGCCGCTTTAAAAAAAAAAAAAAAAAAAACAGAGCTGAGCACGGCCTGTCCTGGGCTGGTTTACAAGACGTCGCATCTCAGCGCAGGCGGCGATACAATGACGTCAACACGCCGCCTACGCTGAGACACAGACGTCGCGGACAAGAGGAGGAGGCGGCGGCTGCATCAAAGCATCGCAGGTGAGTATAGCTTTTTTTTATCTATATAAATAGGCCATAACCTGTTGGAGTATCCCCGGCAGGTCACGGCCTATTTATTTACCTACCCCGCGTCTGCTCGTGGCCGCCCCCGCTTCCCCTTCTGCTATGGGCCGCAGAAAGGGAAGCGGATGCCGCTGTGAGCGGCCGCGGGCATCGGTAAATTAGGCCGCGGGCCGCAAATACTACTATTATTATACTCCGGGGTCTATTCAGACCCCGGAGTATAATAATCGGAGGCCTAGGGTTGGTGAGGGAACATAAAAAACAGTGTTACTCACCTCCTGCGATCCGATGTAACTCCGAGCAGGCTTGAGGCCTGTGGTGACGTTATCAGGTCGCGTCGCCGGCCTGATCACGTGACGTGTGTGCGCAATTAAATAGGGCCGAAAGCTGCAAGGAGTGCACCGGTGTCCAGGATAGGTAAGTAACTCTGATTTTTATGTTTGTATTCTCCCCTGGGTCTCCAATCATTATACTCTGGGGTCTGAAAAGACCCCAGAGTATAATAATAGTTCATGGGTCAGCCACTATGGGGCATAATACCCTGTGCAGGGACCACTGTAGAGCATAATACCCTGTGCAGGGGCCACTCTGGAGCATAATACAAGTGCAGGGGCCACTATAGAGCATAATACCGAGTGCAGGGGCCACTATGGAGCATAATACCAGTGCAAGGGCCACTATGGAGGATAATACCAGTGCAGGGGCCACTATGGAGCATAATACCCTGTGCAGGGGCCACTCTGGAGCATAATACCAGTGCAGGGGCCACTATGGAGCATAATACCGTGTGCTGGGGCCACTATAGAGCATAATACAAGTGCAGGGGCCACTATGGAGCATAATACCAGTGCAGGGGCCAATATGGGGCATAAAACTGTGTGCAGGAGTTGCTGCGGAACATAATACCGTGTGCAGTGGCCAATGCGGGGCATAATACCGTGAGCAGGGGCCACTATGGAGCATAATACCGTGTGCAGGGGCCGCTGAGAAGCATAATACAGTGTGCAGGGGCCGCTGCGGGCCATAACACTGTGTAATACTGTGTGCAGGGGCTGCTGTGGAACTTTATAGTGTGTGTAAATGGGGCGCTATAAACATGGGCTATGGCACCTGTTTATATTATACGCTGTCTGTTTATAGTGACCGTGTGATGTAATTGTAGCCTTGTCACATACTGTAGACATGTACAGGACGAGGCTGTAGTTACATGACATGGCCGCTATGAGATGAATTACACTATGTAAACAGAGAAGCGGTCACGGCGCTTACACAGGTACCATTCAAACAGCTGATCAGTGGGGGTCCTGGGTTTTTGAACCCCACTGATTAGTTTATTAATGACCTGGAAAACCTTTTAATTAGTTAACACCTGGGGTATTATTAATAAAGGGCACTATTTATACAGGGTACACACGGACATTGTTAATATAAAGATGCACTTGGGGGTATTATTCATTATGGGGGTTTATATCATATATTTTATAATTGGGGGTAGCAGCAGGATGGGGGCTTTGTGTAGGTGAGGACAATGTGGGTTGGATGCCTGGAAAAGTGAGGAGCCAAAGATGTCTGTGTTGCAACCTTTACAGAGACAAGTCACAGCTGGAAGAAGTGGTCATGGCGGTCCAGAGGGAAGAGAAGGGAAATGTGACCGATTAGTCAGAGACATCACCTGTAAGTCACAGAATGTTACTGCACTGTATTCACCTAAATGATAGAGGATAAATACCTGAGTGATGGGGGTCTGTCTGCTGAGACCCCCACTGAGCCTGAGAATTGGGTTTTTCCCCCCACTAGGTGGGAATTCAGCCTGACCGCAGCCATATATATAGGTGTGTCACTTGCTGGATGGACGAACCCGCGTGGCTCTCATTCACTTCAATGGGATTGTCAAAGATACCCGAAGTCCAGTACTCAGCTATCTGCGGCGCTCCTATTATAGAGAATGGGGGCCACGTGGGCTCGTCCATCCACCAAGCAGAAGATGTGTGAAGTTACTTTCATTGTTAATGCCGTGTTGTTGATCTGATACTGAAGTAATACAGGAAGAAGAATTCTTAAAAACTGTTTTATAACTTTGTGTATTTTGTATATTGTGCGACGATAACAGTGTGTTAAACTAGTAGCATGGAAACTCAGTTGTTTTTTTTTTTTTGGGGGGGGGGGGCGTCTTTCTATAGTCCGCCTCAGGCAGCAAAGAGGCTAGGTTCACCACTGCTGTAGGGAGCACTAAAAATGGAACTAAAGGGGACACTATACTGTGTGGGGCAGTTAAAGTGGCACTTACTGTGCAGGATTTTTCTGCTTGACCAAATTCTGCTGCAGAATCTGCTGCAGAATTTCAAATTCCGCACCAGCGAGGCAGAATTTTTCTGCCTCCCATTCTCTTCGTTAGAAGTTATCAGGCAGAATCGACTGGAAGATCAAACGTGACCCTTATTTTTTCTGATATCTAATAAAATCAGCTAGAGCAAAAAAAAAAAAAAAAACAGCATCTTCCTCCCTTTGAAATGAATGGGATGCAGATTTCAGGAAGCATTTGAAGCTTATTTTGAGGTGGAAATTCAGCTATGTGAACATACCATTAGGGCTTGTTCAGACATCACAAAATGAAGAGGAATTTGAGGCAGATATCCACTTCGGATTCCTCTTTATTTTCCAACCCCTGTTAGAATGCTAATGACAGATGAATGTGCCTAATCAGACCTAATGAGATGTGGACTCCATGGTAAGATCGAGCAGTGCACTTATTTTTTCAGCATTCTACTTCGATTTCTGCCTCCCATTGATAACGGACATTTTTTATTTGGGCATTTTTATGCAACAAAAACTCAATTAAATAGATGCTAATGTAATGTATCTAAAATATAAATTACATTTTGTTATTTGGCAAAGCAAAAAAATAGAAAATTTTTTAATGGACAAGTCTTGTGCATCACAAAACTCTAATATACCACAGAGGTACACCAACCATACTAGTGTAGCTAGTGTATAAGTTTCCTACCCCATCAGATGGGGGTTAATAACTTTTATGTAATTCATGTTTATCAATACAAAAAACAGGCACAATTTTTAATAAATGAATAAATCTTATGCAGCAGAAACTCAATTATAACTTAGAGCAGGGATACAGCTGCCAACTGTAAAGACCCCTACCTTGTAGACCCTCATTATGACAGTGGCTGAGAATAAAACTCATCTCCCGACCGCTGTCCCCTAAGCCCTTATACATTAAAATAACAGCAGCAGTGTCCATTCTTTGAGGGGGAATTCAAGAGCATTATAAGGTGTGGGGGTGCAGTAATGGAGAATTACATTATGAACCGGCACAAATAGTTCATTATAACATGTGGCGGCAACTAACGGGGCATAATCCTGTGTTCCATTACTGCCCCCAACACCATATAATGCTCCTTTATGCCCCCCAGACAGTATAAATCTCCTTAGTGCCCCCACACAGTATAATGCTATGCTGTTGCCTCACACACAGTATGATGCCAAATTAGTGCCCCCACTCAATATAATGCAACATTAGTTCCCCCCACACATTATAATGTCATGTAAGGGCCCACAACATGGTATAATGCCATGTTAGTGCTTCCCCACATGGTATAATACCATGTTAGTGCCTCCCCACACAGTATAATGTCACATTAGAGCCACCCTAGACAGTATTATGTCACGTTAGTGCCCCACACAGTGTATAATGCCACATTAGTGCCCCCACACAGTGCAATGACACAGTGCCGTCCCACACAGTATAATGCCATGAAAGTGCCCCCTTATTAATGATGGCACAGACAGACAGATACTTTCACTCAGTCTCCTATCTCTCTATTAATTAAATAACCAAACCCAAGCCTTCTTCTCCAGTCCTATATACATTAAATTGTAGTTAAGTATGAATGATACTTGTGGGCAGTCATGATGAACATTTTTCCTCACTGCATTTGTCTTACCAATTGAACAAATCAGCTGGATCCTTCTCCTCTCCACCCGGACTAGTCACCGACAGGGCTAATGGCAAAAAGATATTTAAAAATCTTTATTGATATGTGCTAAAAGTGTAATCCCAGAATAATATTAAAATAACATCCGACGCCATTAATGTTGGGCTATTGAGGAGTGCAGGAGCAGGAGGTGTACGGTAGTAGACAATGAGCCAATCTATCCCACTACACACTAAATGGCCCTGAACTACCTTAGTTACCATGTGATTCTAATGAGCTGTGTTTAGTACTGTTAAGGGAAGCGTTTATCACAGCCCAGCGATGACGCTGAGCTGTAAGGATGACCCTTCTGACAGTGCAGGGATATCGGGGCCAAACTAACGCCATAAGCTTTCTAGCGTTATATAATACCACTGATGTCAGAAGACATAAAAGGTCCACTTTAAGTGAACTAAAACAAAAAAAAAAACCATTATTAGAGTTCAAATAGAAGTAATATTTTTACTGCTTTTTTAAATGACCTTATTTGGCGTGTATGGAAATAACAAGCCCTAATTTACTAGAGCAGTAAGAATTGTCTATATCTGGGATTTAGACCTAAAATACCTATAAAAAAGGAAAGCTGCAAGATAGTGCTGAAAAAAGGTTTATCTGACCCTTGGGCACCTTGAAATAGAACAATATTTTCCTGCTGTTGAGTACTGCAGTTACTATTAAGGACTGACATATTGCTTTCTTACCTACTAAAAATATCTGCTGTTGTCTGGCTGACATAAATTAATCTTCACGAATGTGTGTCATAGTTTCCCATCACTAAGATATGATCTAGGATATAACAAAAATATATTTCTATATATACATTACACTTAAACCTGGGCACATTTGTACAATACTTGCCATCAAATCATCTACATTTCTGTCTCCTTTGTAACAGAAATAATCATATTGTGCTATGGTTTCATACAAAGCAAACTCTCTGAAAAGAGTTGGCACAGTGTCATAAGCTACAATAGAAAGATACCAATGCAAAATTACTGGCTACAGTCATAAATAAAGGTGAAGGAAAGTACAGCAAAGCTGTACATATCTAACAGCAAGGGAATTTATGTCTTTTCCAAGTGAAGCTAAAGCTTAAGCATTTTATGATACCAAACACACGGCCAGATAATCTTTTTTCAGTCTACTTTGGCTGCCCCTGTGCATTCCACCATTCCCCCACCCTACATTAGCATTTCCACAATGTATATCTCTTTAATATCCCATATAAATAATTAGGTTAATTTTATTTTATTGATCAATTAAGCAATTAATAACTGGCACGGCTGGAAGATAATGTATATACCACAGCCCCTCTGAGATCATAACTAAAACTGGTAGTTAGTTCGGACGTGCCCAAAAATGTCAACTCATAATAAACCCCTTCCCACTTGTGACATTTTTCGATTTTTGTTTTTGACTCCCTGCCTCCCAAACCCAATAACTTTTTTATTTTTTCATTCACTGAGCCAAATAAGGGCTTAATGTTTGCGGGACAAATTGTTCTTCATAATGGTATCATTTATTATTCTGTACAATGTACTGGGAAGTTGGAAAAAAATTTAGAATGGGGGGGGAATTGGAGAAAAAGTGCGTTCACTGCAGCTACAATGACATATCACTTGTATTCTATGTTTCAGTACGATTCCGGGGATACCAAATTTATATAGTTTTTAACCCCTTAACAAAAATCTAAAACTTTGCAAAAAAATTTTTCTAAAAGCCGCCATATTCAGACACCCATAACTTTTTTATATTTCTGTGTTCGGGGATGCATAGGGTGTCTTTTTTTGCGGGGCCAGGTGTACTTTTTATACTTTTTAGTTATACCATTTTGGGGAATGTCTACTGCTTTGATCACTTTTTATTCAAGTTCTTATCAGAATCAAAACAGCGAAAAAATGGCAGTTCACCATACGGGAAAAATATTTTTATTGATTTGTAGTCCAGGCGTTTTCAGACACAGGGATACGTAATGTGTATGTGTTTCACATTACTGAAGTACTTTTACATGTGTAGCGTCTCTGCCGTTTCGGGTCTCGGCACCGCCCTCCGCTCGCACGCTGTGGCGAAGGAGGCGTCTTCAATTTGGTTCTTTGTGTAAGCTTCTTGATGCTCAGACTGAACATGGTCCTAGTTCTCTTGCTGTGTAAAGCCACACCCGTGTAATTAGGAACATTTCTCTCTGGACTGCATAGAGTTAATCTCTTCCTGGCCTGTGTGATTGACAGCCTGTGTACCTATCAGGTCTGGGGGCTGGTCCCAGACTTTCTATAAACAGGTTGTCAGCCCTCACATTGTCGCCGGTTATTGCTCTGTCTTTGCCTGCTCTCCTTGTGATATACCTTACTACTTTGTTACCTGATTTTCTGACCACTGGCTTTGACTTTGACTATTCTCTTGGATTTAGATTTTGTACTGCATTGCTCGTTTGCTACTGACCCCTTGGCTTGCTCACACTGCTTCTGTGTTTTGTCTTGTCCTGTTCTGTGTTTCACTTACCCAGTATAGGGCTTGTCTTCAGGTTGTCCTTTTACCATTTAGGGTAACTGTGGCAATAGGAAGGGACAGTGGCTGGGGTGAGATTAGGGCTCACTTGTCTCTGTCCTTCCTCCCAGACCACTGCAGTAGTGTCAGGGTATTGCTTCATTTGGCAAGACCCTTACAACATGTGTTCTAGGGAAACGGAGGTGATTTGTATTTTTAATATTTTTGATTTTTTTTTTTTTACATTCATGTTCTAAGCTGAGAACAAACGTTTTTGGGGTTCTGTACACAATATTCAGTAAGAATAAAATGGAGTTACCCTTATTTGCTGTGTAATGGTGCACAGGTGAAGAGCAGTACAGGACAAATAAAACTTTACTGTTCCTCAAAATGGTGTTACTGGACAGGAAATCTGAGCGCGTATTTTTTTTAGCATATCTGTAACGTCTCTGCCGTTTCGGGTCTCGGCGCCGCCCTCCGCTCGCATGCTGTGGCGAAGGAGGCGTCTTCAGTTTGGTTCTTTGTTTGGGTTTCTTGATGCTCAGTCTGAACATGGTCCTAGTTCCCTTGCTGTGTAAAGCCACACCCGTGTAATTAGGAACATTTCTGTCTGGACTGCATAGAGTTAATCTCTTCCTGGCCTGTGTGATTGACAGCCTGTGTACCTATCAGATCTGTGGCTGGGCCCAGACTTTCTATATACAGGATGTCATTTCTCAGCAGGTTGCCGGTTATTACACTTATGTTTTACCCGCTCTCTTTCTATACTCCTTGATACTTTGTTACTTGATTCTCTGACCCTTTGGTTTGCCTTTTGACTATTCTTTTGGATTTGGACTTTGTACTGCTTTGCTCGTTTGTTACTGACCCCTTGGCTTGCTCACTCTGCTTCTGTGTTGTTTTTGTCTTGTCCTGTTCTCTGTGTCACTTACCCAGTGTAGGGCTTGTCTTCAGGTTGTCCTTTTACCATTTAGGGTAACTGTGGCAATAGAAAGGGACAGTGGCTGGGGTGAGATTAGGGCTCACTTGTCTCTGTCCTTCCTCCCAGTCCCCTGCAGTAGTGTCAGGGTATTGCTTCGTTTGGTAAGACCCTTACAATATCACATGGCTCTACCTATCCTCATTTATACAGTACTAATTTGCAAACATACCCCATCAGAATGAGGAGGAATTTCCTATCAGCAGTATCACAGATGCATTGCGGTAGGGGGGTGAATTTCTCTTAAATGTAAATGTCATTAACATAAACATTTACAGGTACCATGAGCAATAATGACTGTATTTAGGCATCCATAGTATATTTAGATTAAGCTGGGCACTAGGCAATTATTATGAATGACAATATAAAAATATATAAAAATCATAATGTCCCAGTATTTCCCAGTATGAACAAGCCTTTAGTTGAAACAGTATAACTTGAGGAACCATTGTTAAGTGCATGTTCCTCTTTAGGCTGAGGCCCCACTTTGCAGAAAAAGCAACTTTTTTTGTTGCAGATTTTGCTGCATTTTTGTGAGCCAAAGGCAGGAGTGGATTTATCAGAAAGGATAAGTATAAAAGATTCCTAGATGTGTCCTATTCCTGTTGAAACCACTCTTGGCTTTGGCTCAAAAAAACCACAGCAAAATCTGTAAAAGAAAAAGCAGTTTTTCCTACCACGTGGAGCTTTAGCCTTATGTTTCTTAATATATCTTCATAGGGATGGCATGTCATTTTTGTTACACTGGTCCACATTTCTACCAATCTAGGTTGTCTTTCTGAAGATGGATTTATATAGCGTCCATTAAATGAAACAATAAATCCACTTTGAGTAATGCCTCAACTTCTACATCTGTATAAAGGGTGCAGTTCTCTAAATAAATATTCTGTCAATGTATTATAAATGTAACATAACTCAAATTCCTGAAACTCAATTCAATTTTCACTGACCAATTAGGAATTATGTAGAAAACATCACTTTTATTATAATCTTAATAAAATGAACACCCAAAATATGAATCCCTATGTAAGAATTCAATGAACAAAAAAAACATTAAAATGACACATAGCATGTGAATACCAATATGAATACAGTTTGACAAGGATATAAGGTTATTTATTAGGGGAGAGATAACCCCAGGGTATCTAGTGCACTGCCTAACAGTATACTCGTATGTCCACAGCCAGACAATTGTCCATTACCAACATTTAGGCTAATGCTCTCTGCACTGGTCCTTGTACTCATTCACCCACACAAATAGGTCACTTGGGTGTATGCATGGCTTTGTAGTTTGGGCTTCTATACTCCACTGTTGAGCCTCCAAAAACACTTTACTTTAACCATTTAACAATGAACCAAGCAATGTTTCCATTCAATTTGTCAATGGAGATGATTGAGCAAGCTAAAATTGTAATACTTGCCATGAGCATGTTATGTTATGTCATGTTCTAAAGGGCCTCTAAGAAATGAAATTTGGATTCTGACTGGTTGCTATAGGTTTTGCTAAATCCCCACCAATAGGTCTGAGAATCTAGCACATTAAGATTAATCTAAACAGTTTCCATCAGTTCTTGCTCTTTTAGAATATTTATGTAACTAAGAATACCTTTTTTTCATTGCATAAGTAATCTCCATAATTAAACACTTTTCTCAATGCCTCTCTGCTCAGATCTTACCCATGATACCTATTAGTAGTAGTCTAGCGAGTAACACTAATTCTTTTTTTAAGAGTCCAACTTCTGGCATGCATAATTTTATAACAGTACTCATACGGCCATTTTACGTTCTCTCTATTCTCACCCTTAGAGAGCTTTACCTTTCCCCACTGACCACCTCTCAGTATTGTATATATTCTAAATATATATATATATATATATATATATATATATATATATAACACACACACACACAAAGTTCTAATAAGTTCAGCTTTTAGTATGTAAGAAAGGTCATGACCTTCTGTCATCTTAATAAAATACACTTTAAAAAGTTTCATCAATTAACATTCATTTACATAATTGCCAACAAGATAAGAATCCACCATCGAATTCATTTTAGCACTATAAAAATTCTGAAAGTAATGCGTAAGAATAAAACATATCACTAGGCAGTCAGCGAGAAATCAAGTAGAATAATAATTTTAAATAAGGAAAGTTGGTAAAATTTGCATCTTACTTTTTCCTGCAGAGATCAGTAGTACAATTATCCCAACTGTGAAAGTAAAGCAAGCACCTGAAATGTGCGTATATAAATAAATAATTACTTGAAGAGTGAAGCAATTAAAGTGCAGGGTAACATTCTCTGTGTATGTTAGTCAAAGCGTTCGTAGCATATGTTCTGTCATCTGATGGTAAGCAAATGCGGTATCCTACCGAGTTCTCATTAGAAACGGAAATGTTTTGCGTGAGGGCGATGTCGAATTCATGTATCTGCTGTTGTCCCGTGTAGAAAATTCACCTTCAAATACAGTCATATGAAAAAGTTTGGGCACCCCTATTAATCGTAATCATTTTTAGTTCTAAATATTTGGGTGTTTGCAACAGCCATTTCAATTTGATATATCTAATAACTGATGGACACAGTAATATTTCAGGATTGAAATGAGGTTTATTGTACTAACAGAAAATGTGCAATATGCATTAAACCAAAATTTGACCGGTGCAAAAGTATGGGCACCTCAACAGAAAAGTGACATTAATATTTAGTAGATCCTCCTTTTGCAAAAATAACAGCCTCTAGTCGCTTCCTGTAGCTTTTAATCAGTTCATGGATCCTGGTGAGGTATTTTTGACCATTCCTCTTTACAAAACAATTCCAGTTCAGTTAAGTTTGTGGTCGCCGAGCATGGCGCCCGCTTCAAATTATCCCACAGATGTTCAATGATATTCAGGTCTGGGGACTGGGTGGCAATTCCAGAACATCGTAATTGTTCCTCTGCATGAATGCCTGAGTAGATTTGGAGCTGTGTTTTGGATCATTGTCTTGCTGAAATATCCATCCCCGGCGTAACTTCAAATTCGTCACTGATTCTTGTACATTATTCTCAAGAATCTGCTGATACTGAGTTGAATCCATGCGACCCTCAACTTTAACAAGATTCCCGGTGCCGGCATTGGCCACACAGCCCCAAAGCATGTGGAACCTCCACCAAATTTTACAGTGGGTAGCAAGTGTTTTTCTTGGAATGCTGTGTTTTTTGGACGCCATGCATAACGCCTTTTTGTATGACCAAACAACTCAATCTTTGTTTCATCAGTCCACAGGACCTTCTTCCAAAATGAAGCTGGCTTGTCCAAATGTGCTTTTGCATACCTCAGGTGACTCTGTTTGTGGCGTGCTTTCAGAAACGGCTTCTTTCGCATCACTCTCCCATACAGCTTCTCCTTGTGCAAAGTGTGCTGTATTGTTGACCGATGCACAGTGACACCATCTGCAGCAAGATGATGCTGCAGCTCTTTGGAGGTGGTCTGTGGATTGTCCTTGACTGTTCTCACCATTCTTCTTCTCTGCCTTTCTGATATTTTTCTTGGCCTGCCACTTCTGGGCTTAACAAGAACTGTCCCTGTGGTCTTCCATTTCCTTACTATGTTCCTCACAGTGGAAACTGACAGGTTAAATCTCTGAGACAACTTTTTGTATCCTTCCCCTGAACAACTATGTTGAACAATCTTTGTTTTCAGATCATTTGAGAGTTGTTTTGAGGAGCCCATGATGCCACTCTTCAGAGGAGATTCAAATAGGAGAACAACTTGCAATTGGCCACCTTAAATACCTTTTTTCATGATTGGATACACCTGGCTATGAAGTTCAAAGCTCAGTGAGGTTACGAAACCAATTTTGTGCTTCAGTAAGTCAGTAAAAAGTAGTTAGGAGTATTCAAATCAATAAAATGATATGGGTACCCAAATTTTTGCACCGGTCAAATTTTGGTTTAATGCATATTGCACATTTTCTGTTAGTACAATAAACCTCATTTCAATCCTGAAATATTACTGTGTCCATCAGTTATTAGATATATCAAATTGAAATGGCTGTTGCAAACACCCAAATATTTAGAACTAAAAATGATTAAGATTAATAAGGGGTGCCCAAACTTTTTCATATGACTGTATGTCAGTGCTATAAAGCTCACACTGAAAAAGGCAACATCAAAATGAATGATTGACACCTTTCAGGAGACATTTGCTGAATAGTTCTCAGCCTCAACATTGGTTTCATTTTTATTCTAAGATTTGTTCAGGGAAGAAAATAATCCCCTTCCATGTTATAACATTATACAGAAGGCATTCATTTCAGCTGCATAGTTTAAAAAATGTGTCTCCTTTAGTGTGACCTCCTCCATTACTTACATTATATTTTAAGGCATTATTCACACAACAGTGAAAAACAGCCATGTGTTAGGGTGTTTATTTTTATAATGGCCATCACAAAAGTCTTTGGGTATATTCACATTTGTATCCGTCAAAACAAAGATAGAGCATGGCCATTATTATGACCAATGTGTAAAATGGTCTGTTAACAAATCCGGAACATGTGAATACATCCATTCACTCTCATTGTTTTAAAAACGGCCACTGAGGAGACACATTCCTAAACTGTGCAGCTGAAATGAACATCTTCTGCATAATGTTGTAACATGGAAGGGGATTATTTTCTTCCCTGAACAAATCTTAGAATAAAAATGAAACCAATGTTGAGGCTGAGTACTATTCATTAAATGTCTCCTGAAGGCTGGGACCCCACGTGGCATAAACAGCACGGTTTGGCCAGGGCGGAAACACTGTTGTAAAAACCGCTGCATTTTACAGTTCCTGCAAAGTGGATGGGATTCTAGTGAATCCCATTCACACATTGCAGAAAAATATGCACAGTAGACACTGTGATTTCCAAAATTGTCACAGTTTTGGAAATTGCAGCATGCCAATTATACCTACGGAAACGCTGGCGGTTTCCCTATAGGTATAATGGAAGGGAAAAGAGCTGAGGAAAAAAACGCGATGCGTTGCCAACGCAGTTTTTCCTGCAGAGCATTTTCACTGTGGTCCGCTAGGTGAGGTCTTAGCCGAAAGTTGACAATTTATTTTGATGTTGCCCTTTTTAGTGTGAGGTTTTTAGCATTATTATATTCCAACAACAGATACATGAATTCGACATCACCCTCACAAAAACATTTCCGTTTCTAATGAGAACTCAGTAGGATACCGCAATTGCTTACCATCAGATGACAGAACATATGGTGTGAATGCTTTGACTAACATACACAAAGAATGGAAGCCTGTGCTTTAATTACTTCAAGATCTCTGAAAAACAGAATGGTCGTGTGAATAAGGCCTAACAGTGATAAATGATCCATGGAGTATCATAAAAAAGCATCTATTTATTAAAATATGAATAAAGGACAGATTTCTATTACATGCAGTTTATTTGGGAAAATGTATGCATTCCAAAGATAAAGTGTAGTATACTCATTGACAAAAAAAATAACACACCAAGGAGTTGTTGTAATCGAATGATGATATATGTTGGTGAGTACAATATTAGAGTGAAAGGATAAGTTTATTGGGTGAAAATGCACAACTGAAAGGAGGCTCTAGTACCCTAATGTAGTGCATCTAGCCTTGATACAAGATGAGATACAGTTGGGCATGGAGGCATCCGGGTCCTGTATGGTATCCTGCAGCATAATAGCCCACAGATGTTGTAGCCTGTAGATCTAGCACAGCTGTAGGTCATTGAAGCCAACATAGGGATGATGGTTGACTGTCAATGGCAGGACACATAATAAGTGCTGTGACACCAAATTTCTGCATGCTAAGTTTTGTAGCAATCCAACATTTCTATCTGGGTGCATTATTCTTAAATTAGTATAATTATTATCTGACCTACAGATGTGTCCACCGTTAACTTAGCTTCAATTTGGTTAAAGACCGCAATATCTCATGAAATCAATTCAATATAATATTGTCACATGCTAGCAAGACCCTTGTCAGACTACAATTGAAATCACAACCATGGAGTGGCCACATATAGACACATATACACACATGGACAAAATTGTTGGTACTCCTCATTTAATGAAAGAAAAACCCACAATGGTCAGAGAAATAACTTAAAAAAAGCCAGACTGGAATTTGCCAAACTACATGTTGACAAGCCACAAAGCTTCTGGGAGAATGTCCTATGGACAGATGAGACAAAAATCGAAGTTTTTGGCAAGGCACATCAGCTCTATGTTCACAGACGGAAAAATGAAGCATATATTGAAAAGAACACTACTACTGTGAACCATGGAGGAGGCTCTGTTATGTTCTGGGGCTGCTTTGCTGCATCTGGCACAGGGTGTCTTGAATCTGTGCAGGGTACAATGAAATCTCAAGACTATCAAGGGATTCTAGAGAGAAATGTGCTGGCCAGTGTCAGAAAGCTTGGTCTCAGTCGCAGGTCATGGGTATTGCAACAGGATAATGACCCAAAACACACAGCTAAAAACACCCAAGAATGGCTAAGAGGAAAACATTGGACTATTCTGAAGTGGCCTTCTATGAGCCCTGACCTAAATCTTATTGAGCATCTTTGGAAGGAGCTGAAACATGCCGTCTGGAAAAGGCACCCTTCAAACCCGAGACAACTGGAGCAGTTTGCTCATGAGGAGTGGGCCAAAATACCTGTTGAGAGGTGCAGAAGTCTCATTCACAGGAATTGTTTGATTGCAGTGATTGCTTCAAAAAGTTGTGCAACAAAATATTAAGTTAAGGGAACCATCATTTCTGTCCAGCCCTGTTTCATGAGTTTTCTTTTTTAAAAAATTCTGTTGAAGCATGGTTGAAAAGCAATGTCTGACTTTCATTTGTTCATTTTCATAAAATTTTTATATATTATTACTTTTATCAGATTCAAGTTATTTCTGTGACCATTGTGGGTTTTTCTTTCATTAAACGAGGGGTACCACCAATTTTGTCCACGTGTGTAGGTTGTTGTTTTGTGACAGAGTATCATGATACATGTCATTTCAAAAAATTGATCAACTCCTGATACAGGTAGCTGGACATACCCACCAAGAGAAAAGGTAAAGAAAAGCACATCTGCACTACTCTACAGTCATGGCCAAAAGTTTTGAGAATGACACAAATATTATATTTTCACATGATCTGCTGCCCTCTGGTTTTTATGTGTGTTTGTCAGATGTTTTTATCACATACAGAAATAGAATTGCATTCATATTATGAGTAACAGAAGCTTATATTGACAGTTAGAATGAGTTAATGCAGCAAGTCAATATTTGCAGTGTTGACCCTTCTTCTTCAGGACCTCTGCAATTCTCCCTGGCATGCTCTCAATCAACTTCTGGACCAAATCCTGACTGATAGCAGTCCATTCTTGCAGAATCAATGCTTTAATTTTGTCTGAATTTGTTGGTTTTTGTTTGTCCACCCGTCTCTTGATGATTGACCACAAGTTCTCAATGGGATTAAGATCTGGGGAGTTTCCAGGCCATGGACCCAAAATCTCTATGTTTTGTTCCCTGAGCCATTTAGTTATCACCTTTGCTTTACGGCAAGGTGCTCCATCATGCTGGAAAAGGCATTGTTGAGTGCCAAACTGCTCTTGGACGGTTGGGAGAAGTTGCTCTTGGAGGACATTCTGGTACCATTCTTTATTCATGGCTGTGTTTTTAGGCAAGACTGTGAGAGAGCCGATTCCCTTGGCTGAGAAGCAACCCCACACATGAATGGTTTCAGGATGCTTTACAGTTGGCATGAGACAAGACTGGTGGTAGCGCTCACCTCTTCTTCTCCGAATAAGCTGTTTTCCAGATGTTCCAAACAATCGAAAAGGGGATTCATCAGAGAAAATGATTTTACCCCAGTCCTCAGCAGTCCACTCCCTGTACCTTTTGCAGAATATCAGTCTGTCCCTGATGTTTTTTCTGGAGAGAAGTGGCTTCTTTGCTGCCCTCCTTGAGACCAGGCCTTGCTCCAAGAGTCTCCGCCTCACAGTGCGTGCAGATGCACTCACACCTGCCTGCTGCCATTCCTCAGCAAGCTCTGCACTGCTGGTAGCCCGATCCTGCAGCTGAAACACTTTTAAGAGACGGTCCTGCCGCTTGCTGGTCTTTCTTGGGCGCCCTGGAGCCTTTTTGGCACCAATGGAACCTCTCTCCTTGAAGTTCTTGATGATGCGATAGATTGTTGACTGAGGTGCAATCTTTCTAGCTGCAATACTCTTCCCAGTTAGGCCATTTTTGTGCAGTGCAATGATGACTGCACGTGTTTCTTTAGAGATAACCATGGTTAACAGAAGACAAACAATGATGGCAAGCACCAGCCTCCTTTTAAAGTGTCCAGTGGTGTCATTCTTACTTAATCATGACAGATTGATCTCCAGCCCTGTCCTCATCAACACCCACACCTGTGTTAATGGAGCAATCACTGAAACGATGTTAGGTGGTCCTTTTAAGGCAGGGCTGCAATGATGTTGAAATGTGTTTTGGGGGATAAAGTTCATTTTCTAGGCAAATATTGACTTTGCAAGTAATTGCTGTTAAGCTGATCACTCTTTATAACATTCTGGAGTATATGCAAATTGCCATTAGAAAAACTGAAGCAGTAGACTTTGTAAAAATTAATATTTGTATCATTCTCAAAACTTTTGGCCATGACTGTATATGAGGAGAAACTAAGTAAAATGGAACACTGAGATAACATTGAAAAAAGGAAGTTAGTTTATATGAAATGGTCTAAAATGCCGCTTGGACTACTTTGTAAATGTCACAGTTATAATTTTGCGGTGGAAACCAGGTTGAACTTTGAAAATGGCCGGCTTGAAGATTGTGGTAAAGTTAATGTATCATAGAACATAAGGGAAGCTGTAAAACATACAAATAAAGGGTTAAACACATACAAAAACAATAAAAAATACATATATACATATAGTCTCAGTGGCACAAACTGAATGAAATAAAATTAAAAGAAAAAAACTATTTAAACAGTGTCCACTGCAATAATACCGTCTTCTTGTTTTTGATCCTGGGCAGCTGACATGAATCTCTGGACAACCCATGTTTGCAGAGGTGGCTTATCGGTCAAAAATTTAGCCACATCTTCTGGTGTTGCAAGCTAACAAAAACTGCCTTCTTCCTGGAAGAACTTTAAAGCTGTTGGTGACATAAGGGTAAAACTGTTTTAAGGGCAAAAAAGATGCCCTTCCTCACAGAGATGAACATGATTTTAGTTCATTGCAAGTTTTTAGCAGGTTTGATAGCTAGCATGCAGCATTTTCCAACTCATCCTCTAGAATAGAGATAGATTGTGCCGTGTTCCATTCTGAATGCCCGCTGATCTAACTCTGTCTGGATGCCCCAAAATGTAGTTTGCACTTGCAGCTTCATTAACTTCCGAGGGAATTTACGACTGCTTTCAAATTTACTGTGAAGTCTCCCCCTCTACTACTCCCTGCCTGCATCTACTTTTTAGTAGACTGCACCACCAAGCTATTGACTGTCTCAACTTTCCCCTGTGTCTTCCTTTGCCTTATCTTCAGAGATACTATGCTTTTCTTAGGCTGATTTCCTATTTTCGTTGGACACAGCATAGAGGATAGGATAGACCTTGTGGCATATGCACCCCCTCTTATAACTTTCTATCTCTCTTTTGTTATCCTCTTATTAACCTTTATACCATTGAAGAATCCTCAGATATCCCCCAGAGAAACATATATTGGTAGAATTCCCTTGTACTACTCGTATTAGTAAAGTTTAATGGCACTGTTTTG
Organism: Leptodactylus fallax; assembly: GCA_947044405.1. Taxonomy (NCBI): domain Eukaryota; kingdom Metazoa; phylum Chordata; class Amphibia; order Anura; family Leptodactylidae; genus Leptodactylus; species Leptodactylus fallax. The sequence continues at coordinate 918,644 of CAMRHE010000186.1, read as the reverse complement.
ATTGTTTATTGTGACGCAGTAAAGTATACAAAGTAGAAGGCTTTATCTGATATATTTTTGTTGAGCTTTTCAGGTTTTCTGACCCTCAAGAGTTGCACACTTCAATCTTGAACTGGGGGCACCCGATGTTATAAAGTACTGTATATCTCTTGTAGAAGGGTGCTCAATCTGCACTATACATTTTCTTTTATCTGTTAGGCTAGCAAATGCCTCAGGAGTCCTAGACACTTCAGAGAATTCTGCAGCACTACTCAAACTCAACACCAGGCAGAAGGGGAGATACAGTGATATTAGAGTTAGTTCACTGCTCTTCACACTCATGCATGGCTAATCATCAGCCAAGGAGTACACCCACCCAAACACCAGACAAATCCATGCCTCTTGGTGTTATCTTCTGACCTGAAAGAACAGCCAGTACATCAGGCACAGCCAAAACTCCAAGAGGTAGCAAGTCAGGCAGTAGAGATCAGAATGCAGACGCCACCAAGCAACAGTCAGGGAGACACAGCAATCACCCAGAGCAGATAAAAGTAGGTGTAGAGAGCAGGAACAAGGACCAAGCAGACAAGAGACACTGGACCCACACTGTAATAAGAAGATGCATGCAGCTTTAACAAATAAAGTATATTAACAAGTTCAAATATTTCACATTTCAAAACAGTAAATACATTTATCTGCCATCAAACAACCCTTTTAATTCTACTATTGTGGGCTAAATAGCAAACATCTTGATAGTCTTCCTTACTCTTATTTTATTCAAGGTTTCCTAAGCCGTAACATTTTTACATTTTTATAGTGGCAACATAATTAGTAAAGTTTAAAAACGTCACAAGACCATCAAGTTCACACTGTTTTCCTGTAGTGTTTTCTAAAGAATGGCAAAAATCCCAATGAAGTTGTCAATTGTCTCATAAGAAAAATTTCTTCCTGACTCCAAATATTATATGTCAATAGGAATAAATCCCTTGATCAACAACCCAACATCAGAAATATGGTCTTGCATCTATGTCTCTCCTGATGCCTTCCATAATTGTTTTTGCCTTCACAGCAGCTGCCTAGCATTGCCACATTAAGTTTACTGTTCCCCAATGTCCCCTTTAAGAGTTTACTTTACCTAGTGTTTTAATATGATTTAATAAATAATTGTATAAAAGATTGTCTGATTTATTCTGTCTGTTAAAAAAATTATGTACGCAACATATGCTGTTTTAATAAAAATGTTATCTAATCTAATGTTAAAACAAAAACATATTTCATGAATCACTCTCATCCCGATCATAACTGGATTTCCTCCCTTTGGAATTTTTCAAACAAGTATTATAAGTAATACATTTTCAAACTTCTCCATGCCCGCCAAGACTGAAATTCTTTGTAAGGATTTACAATTTAATAATTCTATTGGAAAGCATACACACTTGGCTGAACATAGATATTAGTGGGGTACTCAGGGCTGACAACTGTCTCCTGATGGATGGATCTGTAAAGTGTGCTGTATCTTTGAGTACCTTTATACTCTGAACCTATGTTAAATTAGACTACAAATAAGGTAAAAGTTAATAAAAGCAGTGTAAATAATTACATTGTTTATAATCGTTGATTGTAATGTCAATCTGTATTCCCTTAGTCCAGACAGCAGCACAATATGGGGTATCTCTGCCCCGTGTGTTGTTTAGGACAGTGGAACCTTTAATTAGCGCCAAATTTAAGGTGCCTCCTACTAGCCCTATAAGAGGGCACCTGAGACCTCCCTCCACTGTGTAAATTATAAAGTAAAAGGAAACAAGCTTCTAGGGAGGGAAGCCTTGTGCTGCTGTCTGGACTAAGGGAATACAGATTGACATTACAATCAACGATTCCCCTTACGTCCGACAGCAGCACAATATGGGGAGATAGCAAGTAATTCCCCTAGGGAGGGTTTCCTCGCCTTACAACGTCAAGGACTGTCTGACCAAAGGCAGTTGTCTGGGAACTGCGGACGTCTAAACGATAATGTTTGACAAAGGTCAACTGGGATGACCATGATGCAGCCGCACAAATCTGGTCCAAAGGTAAGGACCGGTACTCAGCCCAAGAAGTCGACACAGCCCTGGTCGAGTGGGCCGTAGAAAAAACTGGAGGGAGTAACTCCTGAATAAGGAAGGAAGACCTAATTGTCTCCTTGATCCATGTGGATAGAGTAGGCTTGGAAGCCTTGAGGCCTTTGTTTTTACCCTGCATATTAATTAGTAGGTTTTCGGCCTTCCTAAACGGTTGAGTGCGGGATAGGTAAATCCGCAGACACCTTACCACATCTAAGGTGTGGAGCTTTTCTTCCTCCTCAGAGGTTGGAGTGGGGAAAAACACTGGTAGCAAAATTAGCTGATTGCTATTATAGCATGAGGGGACCTTAGGGTTAAACCCAGGCAAAAATCTAAGGTGCACCCTATCTGCAAAAAACACAATGTACGGTTCTCTAGAAGAGAGAGCCTGGAGTTCCTCTACTCTTTTGGCAGATGTAATAGCCAACAAAAAAACGGTTTTGTATGCCAAATATTTTAGCTCCGTAGTCTCCAAGGGTTCAAATGGAGGACCGCACAGGCCTGTAAGGACTACCGCAAGGTCCCACTGGGGAACTGGAGATGATACTGAGGGCTTTAGCCTCATTGCCCCTTTAAGGAAACTTGCAACCAGAGGATCCTGAGACAGACGTCTGTTCAAATGAGCGGAGAGGGCCGCAATCTGCACTTTCAAAGTGGAAGGGGCAAGGCCCTTATCCAAACTGTCCTGAAGAAAATTTAAAATATCAGCCGTTGAAGGTTGTAAATTATTAATACCCTTCTTGGAGCACCACTCCATGAAAATCTTGGCTGTCCTCTGGTAGTTCTTATTGGTAGAGTCTGCTCTTGCAGAAGAAAGGGTCTTCAGGACGGCCTCTGACAGTCCTCTATCCTGCTGTAGGGACTGCTCAACCTCCAGGCTGTCAGGTTGAATCTCCAGAGATCCTGGCACTTCAGAGATCCTTGGGAAACCAGGTTCTGGATGGGGGGAAGCCTCCAATATATCCCTCGACTCATCTCCATGAGTTGGGAAAACCAAGCTCTTTTTGGCCAGAATGGAATGATGGCTATCACAGAGACTTGGTCCTGTCTGATTTTCATCAATACCTTCGGTATTATTGGAATTGGAGGGAAGATGTATGCCAGCCTGGACCTCCAAGGGATGGACAGGGCATCCACTGCCAAGGGATTGTCCTCCTGGTAAAGGGAACAGAACGTCTCCACCTTGGCGTTGAGTCAGGTTGCCATGAGGTCTATTTCTGGAAGACCCCACTTCAGGGTAATCTGATGAAAGACTTCTGGATTGAGTGACCATTCTCCTGATACGGCATGACCCCGACTCAACCGATCCGCTACTATGTTCAGGGAGCCCTTGATGTGAACTGCGGATAAATGGGTTAGATTTTTCTCTGCCCATGTAAATATCAGATCTGCCTCCCTGAGGAGGGTTGGTGATCTGGTGCCTCCCTGTCTGTTCACGTACAGCACTGTGGTCATGTTGTCTGACCGGATTTTGACTGCTCTTCCCTTGAGAAGAGGCAAGAAATGGAGTAAGGCACGATATACAGCTCTGAGCTCCTTCCAGTTGGATGAGGTCCTTCTTTCTGGAGCGCTCCAGACTCCCTTTATGGAGTTTTCGTCCAAATGGGCTCCCCATCCCAAGAGGGATGCATCTGTAGTCAACAGGGTCCAAGAAGGTTGGACCGTGGACCTTCCGTCTTTCAGGTACAACCACCACTTGAGGGAAAGACGGGTCCTGGGGGAGAGTCGAATCTTCTTGCTGAGTGTAAGAAGGGAGCGATCCCAAGTCTCTAGTAACTCCTTCTGGAGGGGACGTAAGTGCTACAAAGCCTATGGGACTGCCTCCACTGAGGAAGACATCAAGCCCAGGATCTTCATCAATGTTTTGATGGAGGCTATCGGCTTTTTGAAGAGGTGCCGGACTGCACCGACCAGTTTCTCCTTCCTTGCTGGTGTCAAGGAGACCTGCAGGCGGACTGAATCCAGGAAGTAGCCGAGGAACTTCCTTCGGGTTGAAGGGATCGTTACCGACTTCTCCCAGTTTATAAGCCATCCCAGACTCTGAAACAGGGACACGGCTGTCTGTAGATGCTGGAGCAGAACAGACTCTGACTGGGCTTTTATCAACCAGTCGTCTAGATAAGGCACCACGAATATCCCCTGAAGTCTGAGGGCGGCCGCTATAGGAGCCACTACCTTTGTAAAGGTGTGGGGAGCAGAGGAGATCCCGAAGGGTAGTGCTGTGAACTGAAAATGCTTCGTGTGGCCGGAAACTACTACGGCAATCCTTAGAAACCTTCTGTGTGGAGGATAAATAGGAATATGCAAATAGGCGTCTTTTAGATCCAAAGTCACGAAAACATCGCCTTGGAGGAGAAAAGTGGTGACAGACTTTATGGTTTCCATACGGAAGTGCTTCTTTTTGATGAAGCGGTTGAGGTACCTTAAGTCTATGACCATTCTCCACTTGTCTGCCGGTTTTGGTACCAGGAAGACAGGAGAATAGACACCGGATCCTTCTTCTAGAGAAGGGACTTCCTCCAGGGCTCCCTTGTGAATGTACTCTCGGATGGAGCATTCCAATGTAGTCTGCTGCATTATAGGCAGGCTGCGAGTTAACACAAACCGATCCTGAGGAGGATGGAGGAACTCGATTGCATATCCTTTTTGGATTACCTGCAGGACCCATGGGTCTTGAATTTTTTTCCTGCCAGCAGTTGAAAAAATGGGGGAGACGACCCCCGACAGGAATCTCGGCCACAGGAAGACTGCTCCTGATGTCAAAAGCTAGGCTTCTCCTTTTTATCATCAGACTTCGGGAATCTCCGGACGGCGCCTCTAGAGGAATATCTAGAGCCTCTTTGGGACTGCCGTCCACGACGAGGCGGATAGCCTCTATCACGGCCAGAATTAGATCTACCGCTAAAGGCCTGGGGTAAAGTTTTACCCTTCCTATCAGCCAAGCCCTCCAGGATCTCGTCTAGGGCACTGCCAAAGACTCTACCTGGCTCAAAGGGTAATGCGCACAAATTATATTTTGAGGGGAAATCAGCTCTCCAGGGTTTTAACCATAGAGGTCTTCTTGCTGCAGTGGTAAGTGCCAGAGATTTGTCCGCCAGCCTTAATTGATGGTGGGAGGCCTCAGCTAAATATTCAGCTGCCAGGGAAACCGAGCCTAGAAACCCTAGCAGCTCATCTCTGGAGACTCCAGAATCGATGTCCCTCTCGAGATGAACCAGGTCAGTGCGTAATTTGGCTGACACTTCACAAGACGCAACCGCCACAGCGGTCTGGGCCAAGGCAGCTGAATACGCCTTCTTGAGGGTATTGTTGATGCACCTGTCCATGGCGTCGTGCAAATTTGATCCATCATCTGATGGTACCATAGTGCGGCGGGACAGTTTGGCCACCGCCATATCCACCTTGGGAGGAGGACCCCATTGATCCCATTGAGCAACTGGGAATAAAGCCTTGAACCTCCTAGAAACCACAAGAGGTTTTTCAGGACATTTCCACTCTGAAGACATTAATCTTTGTAATGTCTCGTCCACTTGGAAGACCCTAGGCCCTCTATAGGTGGACGTGGAGGCTTCCCCCGTCAACATCACGATCCTTAGACCGGATGGACTTCAGCAGCCGGCTTAATTTTTCGAGTGGGAAGCACGGCCTGCTGGAATCTTCAGTGGAATCGTCAGATGAGAGTGTCTCGTCCACTATCTGATAATCTTCGTCAGCGATGCGTAGGGAGGACTGTGTCTCAACCCGCGGTTTCTTGGCAATCTGGGCGATGGAAGAACGGATCTCCTTAAGAGACTCCTCCATATAGTCCTTTACCCAGGTGACAACCTCTCTTATAGAAGGTTCTTCTGACGGAGGTCCGCGGCATTGGCGACAGCGGGTAAAATCATAGCCGTCAGGTAAAGGGGTATTGCAATCCAAACACATTAGGTGTTTACGTTTAGAGGACTTTTTCCTCCTAAGCCCATCGCCATTACCTGATGCAGAAGATGACATCTGAAACATCAAAAGCCACATGACAATGTAGAATAGAAGATTGGCAAGCATCGCTTACAAGAAGAAAAAAACCAAGGGGTACCTTACTTTTTTAAATCGGTCACTTGAAAAAAAGATCCCGTCAGGAAAAACCCAGACACCGCAAACCGCAGCAGAGGAGCTAGTAACCACGAGCTCACCCAGTAAAGGACTGAAGCCCTTTTAATGTAATACAGCAGCGAGGGGAGGAGCCAAACAAAGAAAATATTCATACAGCGCCAAACAAGGTCAAATGCCATAATGGAACATAGAGGAGCATAAGCCTAAGCCAGAGGCTCCACATACAAGCAGCAAAAAACAAATCTATATTTTGCCATTAAAATTCCAATTTTCAAACTTACCGCACTTTTCCGAGAAAACCGGAAGTAGGCCGCGGTGGTGCGCAAAGGCTTCCTTCCCCGGGGAACACGGGACCGAAAAAAGGTTCCAGCCGAAGAGGTTCCCCGCTTACTTCCGGGATCGCGCTTCCTGCAGAGCGATGAGCCGGGTAACGCTGCGCTGCGGGGCGGAAAAAGGCCCGAAGGACCGGAGGATCTTAGGAACGTAGGAAAGGACCGAGGTACCCCCAAAAGGTAAGCCAGGAGCTTTTTTAGGAAAAAAACCCCTAGCAACGGGAGGTCACCAGAGACCTCCGTCCACCTGTCCCACACAGGACAGAAAAAAACACAGTGGAGGGAGGTCTCAGGTGCCCTCTTATAGGGCTAGTAGGAGGCACCTTAAATTTGGTGCTAATTAAAGGTTCCACTGTCCTAAACAACACACAGGGGCAGAGATACCCCATATTGTGCTGCTGTCGGATGTAAGGGGAATTGTCATTTAACAAAATTAAACTAATGAACAAAAGAGACATCTAAATGAAATCAACAACTCAGCATCAATTCTTGTAGGTACACTTGCACACAATTTTTGAAGAAACTCAGCAGGGAGGTTGTTCCAAACATCTTGGAGAACTAACCACAGATCTTCTGTAGATGTATGCTTGTTCTTTTCATGTAAGCCCAGACAGATTTGATGGGCTCTGAGGGTTCCATATCATCACTTCCTGGACTCCTCCAAAAAAAGGGTTTTCACACCAAATATTGATTTGATTTAGATTTCTATTTTGTCCATCCATGTGTCCATGCCTTCCACTGTCATGTTCCCAGTGTTGGTGCATACTGGTCTACTCACTTGGGTATGAATACATCTTTTTCTTCAACTCTACCCACAAGTGTTTGGGTTGAGGTCTGGGGACTGTGGGGGCCAATCCAGCAACTCTACTTCATTGTCATTGAATCATTTCTTTGCTAGTCTCATTGTAAGCTTTGGGTCATTGTCCTGCTTGAACACTTTGTCATCCTTTTCATACCCATAGTATGCGAGTGTACGAAGTAACTCGTCTTGTAGGATAATCACACACAGCATTGAGACCACCATCGACTCTGGTCAAGTATCCAACGAGTTTGGCTATGAAACAACCCCATATTATCGGACACACTTGACAGTTCCTTCAATTTCCGTTAGCCCCCTTATCTCTTGTATCTTCCAGACCTATTTGCACCCATCGGTGATCAGTCTATTGACTTATGTCTCATTGCTCCAAATCATCTGTTTCCAATCTTCTACTGCCCACGTTTCAAATTTTTTTTTGCAAACTCGAGCCAACGCTTACAACAATATTAAAGTTGAGGCTTCTTCCCCTTTTTTCAGGGCCACCACTCCAGACTTCTGTAACGTGCATCGCATGGTACTTACATGGATGTCTGTGATCTCATTATTATGAAGCATACAAGCCTCTTCCACTGCCATATTTGTTGAGACAGAACTGATAGACCTTGTGATGAGCCAACTTGTTGACTCTAATGGATGGTTGATGTTGAGATATTGAGTCTGAAAGTCAAAATTTTAAAACATTGTTACCCTTTTGCTCATCAGTGTATGTGGAGGGTACCAACAGGGGATGGGAATGATGGCACGCAGACATGATGAGAGCAAGTCTTCATGGTGGTCTTGGCCAAGGTAGAGAAGTAAAGTGAAATGTAAATCCGGAAAAAAATGTGTGGATTAGACATGGCTGATGGTTTTAATGAGAAGTTAAACAGAAAACGTTTGACCTCTGTCATTGCCAACAAAGTATATAACAAAGTATTGAGATGAACTTTTGTTATTGACAATACTTATTTTCCACCATAATTTGCAAATAAATTCTTTAAAAATCAGACAATGTGATTTTCTAGATATGTTTTCTCATTTTGTCTCTCATAGTTGAGGTCTACCTATGATGTCAATTACAGGCCTCTCTCATCTTTTTAAGTGGGAGAACTTGCACAATTGGTGACTGACTAAATACTTTTTTTCCCCACTGTATAATATGTTTTTTTTCTTATTATTCCTAGAAATGTATAAATAATTTGAAAATTGGGTGTCACCAGTTAAGGGTGTGCGTCTACAGTCAGTGCTGACAGTGCCAAACTATGCAAGAGATATCCCTTCGATAAGGAGAAGTTTAACAACCAGTTGTCTATTTATACATTTCTAGGAGGAATAACATAGCAATGTATAGTTCTATGAAAAGATGCCCTAGAATTGTTATGCCATGGGGAATATAAGTATTTACTTAAATAGATCTGTCAAGAAAAAAGACAAATCTTCTTTAAAATGCGTACACATTTCACAAGCTTATATTAATGGTCCCATAGAATTACCATTAGCTTTATTGGAGTGAAAAGTAGGTATAATACTAATGGCAAAAATACTACACATTTATGCAAAAGCAGTCTTTGGCTCATTTTATATTTGTATATTTCCTCTGCATTTTAACAAAAATCAGAAGTAAGTTCCAGGAGAGTAGCTATAGAGGATGTGGCAGTATCAGTTGCTATAGGGCTCTTGACCCTGTGGGGCCCCCAAAGGTCCCTTTGTCACATGAAATATATCACTATTCCAAATGGTTAAAGGAAGGTAGAATACAGATCTTGCATTGGAGCCCTCGAGCTTCAAGTTACACCTCTGGTGGATCCTAAACACAGACAAAAATATAATAGAATTATTTCTGTATCTTCAGGGTTTTTTTGGGGGGGTGTTGCCTCCACTCATGGCTTTAAAAAAATACAAAATACTGATCAAAGAAGGCAAATGTGTGTGATTGTGGCACAGAGAAAATATCCATGTAGATTTATCCCCTGAATGGTTTCATTGTTACTCACACTAACAGAACAGAATAATTGAATATGCTAAAACAGCCTATTATCAGAATAGCATTCATGGACATACTAGAAGGCTGTGTGACAATGCATATATATGAATCACATATCCTGAGGTATTATACTTATTCATTTAACATTTCAGACTGCAACGTGGGGAAAGATTCATAGGAGGAAACTGCAAACCTTTAATGTCAGGCTGCCTGGTTACATGACGTCAGGATGATTAATAATTATGATTATGAAATACCAATGATGAGGACATGATTTTACAGCAATGAAAGACAGGTAACTGAAACATATGGCTATATTTATTCATATATCTATAAAGTAGATTTATGATCTTAGACAATCCAAAAAGTCATTAGTTAACTTAGTATACAACAAAGTGAAATATAGCTTAGTATTTGTAGCAAAAAATGTAGTCATTTTAGGGAGGATAACGCATAATCTTTGTGTTGGAGGTTGAATGCTAATAAGCCACTGTGCATTGGCCAGGGTATGCAAATAATAGGCTACAGAGGGGAACAGAATCTTTACAATGGGTGAAACAAAACCTACTGTATACACCAGTAGTAGCCTCTAAGGCAGTTCTCAGCTCTGTTGGCAAGTCCCTTTAACAAGTTTTAATATGAGCATATCCCATGGAGATAACACTTTGGCAATTTTGACCATTGTATCATTTGTGCAATAGGAAGGAAATTCTGGAAATACGACTTGCTGGGATTACTTTACAACATAAATTGAGAAATACTGTTTTAGTGTGAAGTGGGCAACATTTATTACTTGTATGGAATAGATGGAAAAAAAAGTGTCAACTGTAGTGCAGAATCATAGGGAAATACAGTAAAGGATGAAAGGATGTAGAAATACTGTATACTTGTAATGCTGGCAGTTAGTGTTCGCCAGCACACTGACTCTTGGCGGGAAAAACTGCAGGCTTGCTTTCATGCTACACAGGGCATGCCTGCACCCATACCCAAATCCTTCCTAAATCAATCCCTGCCTGTCAGTATGTTTAAAATTCAGTCTTGCTGCTCATGCAGCACCTGAACAACTAGGTTCCTAGCCTGATAGCATTATGTAGGTGTTACTGTGTCCTATCTAATATATTTTGTTTTGATCTGGTTTGTTTCTAGACTACAGTCCTGCATGCTGCCATAAATCTGTCGATTACCTGATACTGGCCCTGACCTTTCTACCACCTCTGAACATCGTTAAATCTGGACCATCTTTACTCCTGTCCATTAACTACCAACATACACCAACAGCCCTTAATTTGACCTGTATATTGACTCTGCCTCTGACTCCTTGTTGCTTTGCACTTTTTTTGCCCTGACCAGTCCATTCAATTTTCACCAACACCAGGTCCACTCTAAGAAGAAGCCATCTGATGGTCTCCCTGAAGCAAAGTTCAGATCCCCATGCAGGGGTTAAAGGGTAAATAGTAATATAGTAATCTAGCACATGAGGCTGGATGAAGATTCATCAAGTCCACCCTATAACCCTGTGTGTTGATCCAGAGGAAGGCAAAAAAAATCATGAGGTTGATGCTAATTGCCCTATGTCAGGGAAAAACATTTTTTTTCCTGACTCCAAATCTCTAAAAATCTACTACCCATAACTTGTAATATTTACCTTTCAAGAAAGGCATCCAAACCCCTTCTCAAGTTGTACATAGGGCAGATTATACTAAGGCAAAATAGGTTTTAATTAAGGTATCAAGGCTGGTCCCAATGGCAATTAATTACCCATTTGCCCCCATTATAATCCAACCTTGTAATCAACTGGGTCAGTATATATATGTATATATATATATATATATATATATATATATATATATATCTTTCAATTGATAGTATCTTTTTAAAAAGTTGCAAATTAACATTAAAGCAGTGTATTAAAATGGGTTCTATGTTGTATTACAGATGTTTTGATATATTATATGTATAGTCTTAAATGAACAGGACAACTATGGTGACAGGCCGCTTTTTTAAAATGTATTAATTATTATTTTTTATATGTATGTGTATGGTGGGCTTTTGTTATATTGTCCCCAATTAGGTCATAAAAGATCCCAATTTACTATTTTTTTAATTGCATTTTTTCCAAAGGAGCCCCATTTACAGGTTATACTAGCCACCATTAGTGACAATAGTCACTGGCAGAAATGACCCAGCAGCTCTGCTTTGATATTCAATAAAGGCAGTGGCTCTCCTGCTTGCTTTATCTATTTCATGGTGCAAATTCCGCACTACGTAGTGTGTAAAGGAGAAGACAGAAGTGGTAATAAACTGCTTCTAGGTCCTACCCAGGGTTTCTGGCTATCTCTGACAGCTGGAAACCCAACCTGCTCTTATTAGAACTGCAGCAACACCAAAAGACATCACTGCAGAGTAAGGCTTGCAGCACCTGTTGTCAAAAGACCACTGGTGTTTATTATCAGGTTAAGCAAACATAATACGTATATTCCATGTACAAAAATTTGTTCTTACTACTGTCAAGGATTAAAACCCTGCTCACTTTGTAAAGATTTAGTTTTATAATACAAAAAGTTGTATGTCATTTATAGTACATTGAACAAGAACCTTTGTCCTTTTCGATTATGTTACAAAGAACCAGCAATAATTTTCTGCAAAACCACTCACCCATCCGAAATTTGTTCAGAAGTTAAGTTCACAGAAGATACCCCAGGGTAATGTAATAATCCTGCAATCCTAAAATAATTTTGAAAGATTCCATAAAACTGAATTGTGATATGATAACAGTGAATATAAAAAATTTAGTACTAGGTAAAGGTGTCATATGAAACACTCAGAAGAATGAAGAGCCTTGAGTCCGTGCAATGATTCACCTTTATGAACCAGTTCATCTGAAATTTTCATGGATGAGATGCAAGTCAAAATATAGCACAGTTATGTCAGTAAGTCATCGGCAGGAAAACAACAAGAAATTGCACATTTCAATACTTTTATGGAAGATGCCATCCTAAACCATTTACTTCTTATATCCAGTTTAACTTCCATCCACATGCTAGATTGAATCAAGTCATTAAAGTGTAACTAAACTTTTTTTGCTCATAAATCTTTAGTGCAGGTAAAGAGGCTTACAAACTTTGTTATATACTTTATTGAAAAAAATGACTTGTTTCCTCACCTTTTGCCACTGATTGAAGCTGTCCAAAAGAAGTCTAGGGAGAAGGGAAAGGGAGGAAGAGGAGATTTTCACTACAGAAACACTATCCATTGATGAGCAAAAGTGTAACAATGTTTCGAACTTTTGATTTTCAGGCTCCATATCTCACCATCCACTACAGATTTGAACATGAGACTACCATCATTTTATAGACAATCATCTTAGCGATTTCATATATAAATTTGACTTGCAACTATTTAGTATATGATTAGTTATGCAGATTCTCGTCATGTAATTGCATTGTTACTGTTTTGCTCCTAAAAATCTAAATTAAAATTTTTATTATTTTGTAAATCTACCTTTGGTTTAAACACTGCCTGAACCCTTCTGGGCATGTTCTCGATTAGATTCAAGCATGTCTTGGATGAAATCTGATCCCAGGTCTCTTCTACGCATTCCCAATATTGGTGCATACTGGTCAACTCAGTTGAGTTGAAATACAGCTTTTTTTCAACTCTACCCATATGTGTTCGATTGGGTTGAGGTCTGGGAACTGTTGGGGCAAATTCAGCACCTCTACTTTATTGTCATTGAAACATTTCTTCTCTAATCTCGAAATATGCTTCGGGTCATTGTCCTTCTGACGCTTCTTATGATGATATTGAAGTCGAGGCTTCTTCACCTTTTTTTCAGGTCACCATTCTAGACTTGTATAATACACATTGCCCAGTGCTTGCATGGACATCTGTAATCTCACTATTACGAAGCATACGAGCCACCTCCACTGCAATGTTTGTCTTGCCAGAACTGATAGACCTTGTAAAGAGCAGACTTGTTGACTCCGCTATTTTGCTTGGATGTCCACCTCTTGGCTTTTGAATGGACTTCATTTCGTATTCTTCCAACTGTTATGGCACTCACATGATGAAGTTTGGTAATTTTCTTGGCCGAGAGACCGCTATCGATGAGCTGGATGATGCTGTTTCTATTTTCTTGGGAAATCTTCTTCATGGCTGATCCTCGATTTGAACCAATGACCTTTCACTTGAGAATCAACCTAATAACACACTGAGCTATTAGGGAATGTGAGAACAGGCTGTAATATGTAGTATGCAAGAAGAAAAAGATTTTTCCACCACCAGGAGCAAAACAGTAACAATGCAGTTACATGACAAGAATCTGTATAACTAATTATATGCTAAATAGTTGCAAGTCAAATTTATGTATGAGGTAGCTAAGATGATTGTCTATAAAATGTTGGTAGTCTTCGTTCCAAGCTGTATTGGATGGTGATATATGGAGTCTGAAAGTCAAAAGTTCTAAAGATTGTTACCCTTTTGCTCGTCAGTGTAGAGAGACAGTTTTCTGCCACAAATGAGCTGGGTTATTATAAATTACTATCAATCCTTCTCCTGATTGAAATGATTAATTTAATTCTGTAGACAGTCTCATATCTCTGCCTGTTTCCTCCTCACGTGTACCCTGTCCACAGACTTCATAGTTAACTTACCTATGAGTGCCATCAAAAATCACACAGATAAGAAGTAAAGACAGAAGTAATAGCTGAAGATACAGGAGCTTTTCTCTAGTAAAGTATATTGCAAAATTTGTTCCCTTCAATTGCACTATTGATTTATGAACAAATAAATAAATGTTTAGTTATACTTTTACTTTTTTTCAACTTTTCTATTTTATGTGTTTACTTATATTTTTATCCTTATTAAAAAGTGGTTGTTCTGGTTTCATATGATTAAAGCCTACTCATTGTGTGTATACGCCTTAAGGGGTTTACCATTAGCATAAACACATTTAAATTTGTAGACAATTGAATATTAAACATTTTTGCAACAATAAAAAATTAAACATTTTGCAGAGTTTTAAAGATTTTCTCTAACCATAGTAGTGGTGACAGTCTATTGTCTGTATCACTTGCTAATGGACATGACCATGAATGCAGGAACTATCTATGGTCTGTGACTATCAGACAAGGACTGTACATGCATTCTGACAAGTGCTAGACCATAGAAAGTTATTTATATTTGCTAAAATGTTTAACGTTAACCATCAACAAATTTAAATATGGTTATGTTCATGAGAAAACCCTTTAAGTCATTACTGATTGTTCTGTACTTTCTGTATTATTTTCTCAGTGTTCAAAATGTGTGCTTTTCGGTAATTGGAAACATTTCCATTTCATTATGCAAATCTCAACTTCAGTTTTGGGGTTTGCTATCCTTGAATCTTTATTATACTCTGGTTCTCTTCAGACCCCAGATTATAACAATCCGAGGCCCAGGGAAGGTGCATAAAAATAAAGAACACACATACCCACCTTTCCACAATTTTACAGGGCATCCCCAGTGTCTTCTGAGCTCCTCTTGATGTCACCAGCTTAGAACACCGCTGAGACCTGTGATGAGACCTCAGTGGTCACCAAGGAACCCTTTAGACTCCACAACTTAGTCTAAACCACTCCAAATTTATTACAGCTTTCAAGTCTACAGGACAGGTGAGCAAAGAGAACATATGTGATGAGAATATGTGATGATTGTGAGTTGTACAGTCATGGCCAAAAGTTTTGAGAATGACACAAATATTCTATTTTCACATGATCTGCTGCCCTCTGGTTTTTATGTGTGTTTTGTCAGATGTTTTTAATCACATACAGAAATATAATTGCATTCATATTATGAGTAACAGAAGCTTATATTGACAGTTAGAATGAGTTAATGCAGCAAGTCAATATTTGCAGTGTTGACCCTTCTTCTTCAGGACCTCTGCAATTCTCCCTGGCATGCTCTCAATCAACTTCTGGACCAAATCCTGACTGATAGCAGTCCATTCTTGCAGAATCAATGCTTTAATTTTGTCTGAATTTGTTGGTTTTTGTTTGTCCACCCGTCTCTTGATGATTGACCACAAGTTCTCCATGGGATTAAGATCTGGGGAGTTTCCAGGCCATGGACCCAAAATCTCTATGTTTTGTTCCCTGAGCCATTTAGTTATCACCTTTGCTTTATGGCAAGGTGCTCCATCATGCTGGAAAAGGCATTGCTGAGCGCCAAACTGCTCTTGGACGGTTGGGAGAAGTTGCTCTTGGGGGACATTCTGGTACCATTCTTTATTCATGGCTGTGTTTTTAGGCAAGACTGTAAGAGAGCCGATTCCCTTGGCTGAGAAGCAACCCCACACATGAATGGTTTCAGGATGCTTTACAGTTGGCATGAGACAAGACTGGTGGTAGCGCTCACCTCTTCTTCTCCGAATAAGCTGTTTTCCAGATGTTCCAAACAATCGAAAAGGGGATTCATCAGAGAAAATGACTTTACCCCAGTCCTCAGCAGTCCTCTCCCTGTACCTTTTGCAGAATATCAGTCTGTCCCTGATGTTTTTTCTGGAGAGAAGTGGCTTCTTTGCTGCCCTCCTTGAGACCAGGCCTTGCTCCAAGAGTCTCCGCCTCACAGTGCGTGCAGATGCACTCACACCTGCCTGCTGCCATTCCTCAGCAAGCTCTGCACTGCTGGTAGCCCGATCCCGCAGCTGAAACACTTTTAAGAGATGGTCCTGCCGCTTGCTGGTCTTTCTTGGGCGCCCTGGAGCCTTTCTGGCACCAATGGAACCTCTCTCCTTGAAGTTCTTGATGATGCGATAGATTGTTGACTGAGGTGCAATCTTTCTAGCTGCAATACTCTTCCCAGTTAGGCCATTTTTGGGCAGTGCAATGATGACTGCACGTGTTTCTTTAGAGATAACCATGGTTAACAGAAGAGAAACAATGATGGCAAGCACCAGCCTTCTTTTAAAGTGTCCAGTGGTGTCATTCTTACTTAATCATGACAGATTGATCTCCAGCCCTGTCCTCATCAACACCCACACCTGTGTTAATGGAGCAATCACTGAAACGATGTTAGGTGGTCCTTTTAAGGCAGGGCTGCAATGATGTTGAAATGTGTTTTGGGGGATAAAGTTCATTTTCTAGGCAAATATTGACTTTGCAAGTAATTGCTGTTAAGCTGATCACTCTTTATAACATTCTGGAGTATATGCAAATTGCCATTAGAAAAACTGAAGCAGTAGACTTTGTAAAAATTAATATTTGTATCATTCTCAAAACTTTTGGCCATGACTGTATATGAGGAGAAACTAAGTAAAATGGAACACTGAGATAACATTGAAAAAAGGAAGTTAGTTTATATGAAATGGTCTAAAATGCCGCTTGGACTACTTTGTAAATGTCACAGTTATAATTTTGCGGTGGAAACCAGGTTGAACTTTGAAAATGGCCGGCTTGAAGATTGTGGTAAAGTTAATGTAGGATGTAGTTTAGTACATAAGTGCATATCTTTGGCAAAGTGCATTGTACAAAGTACAATGTAATCACATAGCTTTAAAGTCCATACAACCCTCAGGTACTGCACTGCAGATCTATGATTCAACATACAATCTTAAAACCAACATATATACTTTGGAAATCTAGTGGGGAACTTTTGTTTTTATCTCATAATCCACAGAAGAGTTAATACTTAAAACGTCTCCTTGAATGAATCTCTAAGGATTGCATCGGCCTTATGTGTCTACAGTATATTCTACTTGAAACAGACTAACCTAGCAAACATTAAACAAACTAACTTGCAACTAGGGAAAATAAAAAAAACATGTTCAGCATTTACGTCTTTTGCTTTGTAAGCAATTATAGAAAGTACACAGGCTGTGAAGACAATGTGTGTTATTGTCTGTTTATTAATTATTCAGTCACAAATTTTAATAGTGGGAGCCAACAGCTAATTTGGGATCAAGAATTATATTTTTGCAGTTTAAGTTGATAATGGAAATTGTTTCTACCATATGCAGTTCTAAGCATCTTTCTGAAGAAAACGCAGCAGAAACAATGTTTGTTCTTAAGTTGATGTACTGTATTTCATCCTTTTATATACAAAAATGTAATAATGAAGACTGGAAATTACTTTGACTGCAGAATTGCTAATGGTAATAACTTTGTGCCATGCACAGTATCAATTTAGTCTACATGCTGGCAACACATAACATACCTTCACGAAAACTCCACAGTGCTTTTACATCCTACATTATCTTCAAAGCTCAGCCATTTGTGTTGCAGACTTCTTAATTGTTCACTAAGAAGACGTTTTATCATTGCAATGTTACAGTGCAGCTACAGTCCAGGCACTGGTCACTCAGTATACTAGTCCCTCTTAATCTTACCCCCATTGCTTGCACTTTCCTTTCTTACACTACAGAGTGAGAAGGCCTGCTGGAAGGATGGTCAATGGCTAATCCTAATTACTTAGCAAAGGCCCTCTACATCCACATAAGCCTGTAATTACAGAGATTAAATATATTATAGATCATTATCTACAGATGTGTCCACAACTTGAATATCACAAAATGCTAACAAAACCCTTGACAGGCTGCAATTATCAACACAACCACTGTATGGCCACATATAGACACATATAGGATAAATGTCTTGTGGCAGAATATCATGAAATCAAGTTGTATTGAAAAGCTGGTCATGACACATATCTGGTAATGTACAGCCAAGGAAGAACACATATGTATCTTTCTCAGCAAGGAGAAAGTAAAGGTCTACAGTAATTAAAGTCGCTTCCTACTCTGTCCCATATTGAAGTGAATTGAAATGAAATATACAGCTTGTAAGTGAATAAAGATAATAAATAGAATATAGCATTAATTTTTAAGTCTAAATTTAAAACAATAAGGCGAGCTTTAACATAGCAATATTTTCTGTTAAATTAAAATATTAAAAGAAACTTCAACCCATGTTTACTATTAAAGGGTATGCCAGGATCATATTTAAATTTATAGCTTAAAGCAACATTCCAGCATTTTTTAGCTATGCAAAATATTTAAAATATGCTATTATTGATACTGTCATCCATGTCTAGTACCTGTACCCACATCTAGTACCTGTATCTACTGTTAGTCTATTTCCTGCTTCTGCAGAACACTACAGAGCTAACACTAAAATTGACCTTTCATGACTAGTGATGAGCGAACCCGAACCGCAAAGCTTAGGTCTGTGCCGAACTTCTTGGGTTCAGTTACCCGAACCCGAACTTCTGCACTGAAGTTTGGGTTCGGGTTTGGGTTCAGCTCATCCCTAAAGCTTGTTGATTGACTGCCTAGCAGCCAATCAACCAGCTTTAAGCCCACAGACATGCCAAGTATGGGCAGGGCTGTGATTGGCCAGGCGTGACATGTGACCCCTCTGTATAAGAGGCAGGGTCACAGTTCCCATCGCCATTCCAGCTAGTTAGGCTAGGTAGGGAGAGGCTGCAGCTGGAGTTAGGGACAGTCAGGGCCTTAGCTAAATTTAAAGAGGACCTTTCATGTCCTCAGGCACATGCATTTTTATATACTGCTAGAAAGCCGACAGTGCACTGAATTCAGCGTGCTGTCGACTCTCCAGTTATGTGCCCCGGGACTGGAGATATTGGGGCCGATCTCTTCCCACTGTCAAAAGGGCATTCCTGATAGTCTAGCTGGATTGTGAGGAATGCCCCCTCAGACAGTACTAGTCCATAGACTTGTGATGGGGGGGCCATTCCTCACAGCTCAGTGTCATCGCTGGGTGGTAAGGAACGCCCCCTCTTAAGTACCGGGCTATGGACGAGTACTGGCTGGGGGGGCGTACCTCACAGCCCAGCTAGATTGTCAGAAACACCCTTCTGACAGTGGGGAGATATCGGCGCCGAAATCTCCAGCCCCGGGGCACATAACGGGAAAGCTTGATACTGTGAGGGACAGTTAGCCTATAAATAATAATTACCCTTTTTAGGGCAGTGACAGTAAATTGTGTGTATATACGCATACCATCTCCTCGCGCAGTAACAATAACTGCGTGTATACGCATAATGTCTGCCAAGCGCAGTAAAAATAATTGTGTTTGTATACCATACTGTCTCTTAACGCAGTAAAATTAACTACGTGTGTACCCATACTGTCCGACAAGTGCAGTAACAATAGTTGCGCTTGTATACGCATACTGTCTCCTAGCGCAGTAACAATAACTGTATGCGTGTACCCATACCGTTTCCTAGTCCAGTAACAATAACTGCATGTGCACAAATATACTGTCTCCTAGCGCAGTAACAACAATTGCGTGTGTACCCATACCGTCTCCTAGCGCAGTAACAATAACTGCATGTGTACCCATACCATCTCCTAGCGCCGTAACAATAACTGTGTGTGTGTACCCATACCATTTTCAAGTGCAGTAACAATAACTGTATATACCCATACCATCTCCTAGCGCAGTAACAATAACTGCATGTGTACCCATACAATCTCCTAGCACAGTAACAGTAACAATCTCCCTCCTCCGCCTCTTCCAATTACACCACCACATCCACCTCCGCCCCCTGGACCTCTACCAACTGTTTCAAAATTATTATTTTATTTGTTTTTAATTAATTAATTTATTTTATTTTTTAATTTTATGTTATTATTTTAAGTACTTTCCCTACCCCATTTTTTGCAGGGCACTTGCCCTGTTATTACCCCCATTTTACAGCCCTCTACCCCTTACTATCCCCATTTTACAACCATTTTTGGGTCACCAAGTTCAGGTCCCCATTGATTTCAATGGGGTTCGGGTCAAGTTCGGGTATCTGAACCGAACATATGGGCAAAGTTCAGTTGAATTCGAACTTCGATGGGTTCGCTCAACACTATTCATGACTTTACACTGTGAGGATGATGTTAACACAGGTCCTAAAAAACCTATACCAACTCTTTCTGATAACAATGGTGAAGGTAATGGGGACATGGTGACTTGAGTGTGAGGGAAGGAGGGACCATGAACAGAATGTGAGAGAGGGAGTGTTAGGGTCTTTCCAGACATAGTAATACCCTCACACTACTGCAGGGGTCTGGGAGGAAGGACAGAGACAAGTGAGCCCTAATCTCACCCCAGCCACTATCCCTTCCTATTGCCTCAGTTTACCCTAAACGGTAAAAGGACAACTTGAAGACAAGCCCTATACTGAGTAAAGTGACACACAGAACAAGACAAACCACAGAGGAGAATGGTAAACAAGCCAGGGGTCACAACCAGAGAAGCAATAGTGGATCGAAATCCAAGAGAGTAATCACAAGGCAAGCCAAAGGTCAGAGATAATAGCAAGGTCAAAATCAAAGGTACAAAGAAAGCAGGCAAAGACAGTGCAATAACCGGCAACTTGCTGTGAAAGTGACATCCCGTATATAGAAAGTCTGGGCCCAGCCCCAGACCTGATAGGTACACAGGCTGTCAATCACACAGGCAAGGTAAAGATCAACTCTATAGGTCCAGAGAGAAACAATGCTCAGAACACGGATGTGGCTGGAAATCCATTACACAGCAAGGGAACTAGGACCATGTTCAGACTAAGCATCCAGAATCCTAAGCCGCAGTGTGCGAGCAGAGGGTGGCGCAGAGACCCGAACAGGCAGAAACATAACAGGGAGGCTATAGGATGCAGAATATGTAAAAGTAGAAGAGGACCAGGGAAGCATTTTCACATAAGAGTAAGGAAAGAAGAACAAGGGAGTAGGACATTGGTGAAAGATATTAAAGGGAAGAAAGAATTATTTAGTATTTAGTCAGCCACCAATTGTGCAAGTTCTCCCACATGAGAGAGGCCTGTAATTGACATCATAGGTAGACCTCAATTATGAGAGACAAAATGAGAAAACATATCTAGAAAATCACATGTCTGATTTTTTAAGAATTTATTTGCAAATTATGGTGGAAAATAAGTATTTGGTCAATAACAAAAGTTCATCTCAATACTTTGTTATATATCCTTTGTGGGCAATGACAGAGGTCAAACATTTTCTGTAAGTCTTCACAAGGTTGGCACAGACTATTGCTGGTATGTTGGCCCATTCCTCTATGCAGATCTCCTCTACAGCAGTGAAGTTTTGGGGTTGTCGCTGGGCAACATGGACTTTCAACTCCCTCCAAAGGTTTTCTATGGGATTGAGATCTGGAGACTGGCTAGGCCACTCCAGGACCTTGAAATTCTTCTTACGAAGCCACTCCTTCGTTTCCCTGGTGGTGTGCTTGGGATCATTGTCATACACTAAACAAACATCATCACATTATAAAAAATGTCATTAAAACACTTTAATCACACTGCTGTGAATACTTACCAAATCCCAATACTACCCTCCAAGAATCCCAGCAATACAAAGCACCATTAAATCTCCTCCCACTAATAGCACTAAGCCACGCCCCCATCAAAACAAATTATAATAAAAAGTAAAGAATTTTAAGATGGATTTATTTCTTAAAAGAAAGGCAATATCGTAATAATTCAGGACAGAATGAGAAGTAACAATGGCTTAGAATTACTCATATACCTGATGAGAATTTGATTAAAATAAGACTATTCTCATGGACTGCAATAATTCACAAATACAAGAATCATACAAAAATATCTTATTTGTATTCACTCCAGCAGCAAGTGTGTGTCATTTTAGAGGAAAGTGAATAGTATCCAAATGTATAATTTATGCAGTCTTCACATTGGCATACAGATTTTGCAAATTACACAATTTTCACAGTTGGAGATAAATTGGGGCCTGTAATGAAGGATTTTATTCTCAAGATATGGACACAAGAATAGCTAAGTACAGATAGCTGAAACATGTCAATGATATATGCAATTCCCATACAGGAGATACCGTTTTAAGGTTAAATTTCTCCTGTGCTGCAAATGTGATAAGCAATTTGTAAAATTTCTTCCATATACAAATCCTAGGGGTGCCTTCATATGCTGTAGAATGAGTTGCAGAAAATGTGCAACTGAATAACAGCTCCATTCATCTGAATGGGGTGTTTCAAAGCGTAACTAAACTGAACTTTTCTGGCAGTATTTATGTTAATAAATGTTGTAATATACTTTATTAAAGAATTTTGACTCCGTTGTGGAAAGAGGTTTTCCAGTTTCAGCCAACAAATGTTATTATTTATATAAAGAACTTATACAATTTTCTAATATAATTACTGTAACAAATCCTCAAGGTTTTCTAGATCTTTGCTTGCTGTCATTCATTCTGCCTACTTGTAGTGGATAAAAATCAGTTTGTTATAGTCACAACTCAGTAATCAGAGCTCTGCCTAGTAACGAGCAGTGCACCTGTGTGTCCATCACATGACCATGGACTGATTTCTACTGATTCTACAGTGGCTTGAAAAAGTTTTCATACCCCTTGAACTTTTTCACATTTTGTCACCTTACAACCACAAACTTAAATGTATTTTATTGAGATTTTAAGTGATTAGACCAACACAAAGTAGCACATAATTGTGAAGTGGAACGAAAATGATACATGGCTTTCAAAATTGTAATCAAATAAAAATCTGAAAAGTGTGACGTGCAAAAGTATTCACCCCCATATATCAATACTTTGTAGAGCCACCTTTGGCTGCAATTCCAGCTGCAAGTATCTTGGGGTATGTCTCTACCAGCTTTGCGAATCTAGAGACTGAGATTTTTGCTCATTCTTCTTTGCAAAATAGCTCAGCCAGATTGGATGGAGAGCGTCTGTGAACAGTAATTTTCATGTCTTGCCAAAGATGCTCAATGGGATTTAGGTTTGGACTTTGACTAAACCATTCCACTGCAGCTCTGGCTGTATGTTTAGGGTCTGTCTTGCTGGAAGTTGAATCTTCTTCCCAGTCTCAAGTCTTTTGCAGCTTCCAACAGGTTTTCTTCCAGGATTGCCCTGTATTTAGCTCCATCCATCTTCCCATCAACTCTTACTAGCTTCCCTGTCCCTGCTGAAGAAAAGCCTCCCCACAGCATGATGCTGTCACCACCATGTTTCACAGTGGGGATGGTGTGTTCAGGGTGATAAGCAGTGCTACTTTTCCGCCACACATAGCGCTTTGCCTTTAGGCCAAAACGTTCAACTTTGGTCTCATCTGACCAGAGCACCTTCTTTCACATGTATGCTGTGTCCCCTATATGGCTTATGGCAAACTGCAAACAGCACTTCTTATGTCTTTCTTTAAACAATGGTTTTCTTCTTGCCACTCCTCCATAATAGCCAGATTTGTAGCGTGCATGACTTATAGTTGTCCTGTAGACAGATTCTCCCACCTGAGCTGTGGATTTCTGCAGCTCCTCCAGAGTGACCATGGGCCTCTTGGTTGCTTCTCTGACTAGTGCTCTCCTTGCTCGATCTATCAGTTTAGGTGGACGGCCATGTGTTGGTAGGTTTACAGTTGTGGAATACTTTTTTCCATTTTTGGATGATGGATTGAACAGAGCTCCTTGGGATGCTCAAAGCTTGGGATATGTTTTTCTAACTTAACTCTGCTTTAAACTTCTCCATAACTTTATCTCTGACCTGTCTGGTGAGTTCCTTGATCTTCATGATGCTTTTTGTTCACTAGTGTTCTCTACCACACCACTGAGACCGTCACAGAACAGGGATATTTATACTGAGACTACATTACACACAGCTGGACTCTATTAACTAATTAAGTGACTTCTGAAGGAAATTGATTGCACTGTATTTTATTTAGGGGTATCAGAGTACAGTTGGCTGAAGACTTTTGCACGTCACACTTTTCAGATTTTTAATTGATTAAAATTTTGAAAACCATGTATCATTTTCGTTCCACTTCACAATTATCTGCTACTTTGTGTTGGTCTATCAATTAAAATCTCAATAAAATACATTTGTGAAAAAGTTCAAAGGGTATGAATACTTTTGCAAGCCACTGTACACAGTGAATCACAGCAAGCAGAAATCTAGAAGGCCATAAGGAATTGATACAGAAAGTATATTGCAAAATTGTATAACTTTTCATAATACAAACGATAACATGTATTTGCTGAAACTGGACAGTCCCTTTAAAGTTGAAAGTGAATATCCTCCTTATACCTAAAAGCATCTTGAAATATAAGTCCTTATATATCCTTGTGTGAAGTAATTTAATAATCAGCCTAGTTATCTTGATCTAACACATGCTCATTTCCAAAGGTGACAAACATTAATGGCTGCTTCATTGTTATACAGGATTATAGTACATATTGTCCATGTTCCTCCACTATTGCTCTGCTTCTGACATGACAGTTCTAAACCAGAAAGATCAGAATAAAAACTTGACTTAGGAAGGAGAATATTAAAAAAGTAATTAAAGTACGATTATTATTTATAAACAAAATATCACTACAATTTGGACCCATTGAATAACAGTTTTAGGCCGGGGTCCCACATTGTGAACATGCTGCATTTTATAGTACCTGCAAAGTGGATGGGATTCTGGATAATCCCATCCACACATTGCAGAAAAAAATCTGCATTGGAAATGCTGCGATTTCAAAAAACCTTGAAATTGTAAATCGCAACATGTCAATTACACCTACTGAAATGCTGCCGTTTTCTGTATAGGTATAAGAGGGGCAGAAAGTTAGCAGATGAAAACTCTGCAGACTTTCTGGAATGATTCGCTGCGTGGGGCCTTAGCTATCTATACCTAAGTTAAAAATAACTGCAGTTATGCATTTTTTAAATGTTAAATTCCACAATAGAGAATTTTATGTTATGTTATGCTTCAGTTAGCCTCTAAAAGGTATCGCCTGATTTCTTCACTCTTCCAATGCTTCTAAGATAGCAGGCATAGCAAGCCCACCAAGAGATCCCCCTCTCCTCTACCATGATTGGTAGTAATATTAAACAAGGTGAATGTAAAGTTGATGGAACCCTTTTCCTTATCACTCTTCTTGGCTGGCAGATACTGTATGTGTCCTCAGATAACTAGCTTTTAACCACAACATGATTTCTCAATATTGTGTCATAAAGTGATATTCTATGTGTCTATGAGTAGTCACTCTTTGGTTTTGTTGTCAATTAAAGCCTATTTAAGGATATTACTGGCATGTCAGGTTTTTGTGTTTCTCATAGTCGAGTCACCATGCCCTCATTATCTTCCCTAGTGTTATCAGCAGCAGTTGATACAGCTTCACAAAGACAAAAGGCTGGATTTTTAGATGGAGAATATGATCAAGACTAATTCACATATATAGAAGGCTAGAAACGTTAGAAAGTCTTTCAAAATTTTTTTTATAATAAAACATAACTGTTAATGAATAATAAAATATATATCAATTCAAAGACACCTAGTGCAACCACACCCCAAAATTAAATGAATAGTATTGACTTTATCATTCATAGGCGGGTAAAGATGAATTTAACTAACAGCTGCATAAACTTTTTTTTAGGATAAAAGAGGCGTCCGTAGTTAGACCTTCCCTGGTTTTTTAGGGGATATATTTGTACGGTCAGATATAGACCACCACTAATTGAATGTATGCCGGTCCCTGTTATTATTAAATAAATATTCCCTCTTCAAATCCACAGGGAGGGATGTCAATATTTCTAGTTCATCATAAATTCTCCTCTGATAAATAATTTCTTGTTGTCAGAGGATATGTATGATGATCGCTTAGTGCAAAAAAGAAGAAAACGGGGTAGGGGGGGTAAATAAGTGCTTCATCTATCTTAACAGAGATAACTCTGAAAAATATATTCTTAGACGTAATCCTTTCTCTATAAACCTATTCTCCCCCTATTGTTTCTTTTGCTTTTTTTTCCCCTTTTTTCCCTTTTTTCATATATTTTTTCAGATAGGGAGAAAGATATCAGGGTATAGTCTCCAAGAGCTAACGATCTAGAATACTTCAATCCCTATAGACGGGATCAGTTCTAATAAGAACAGAATTCTGTTGCGCTCAATGATAGGAAGATGCACCTAGCGATATTTAGAAATATTTATCACAAGTACCCCAGGCTTTTTTCTTTCGGGCTACATTTAGCAGCTAAGAAGCCCGCAGGTTACAAATAAACAAAAGTCCCGACATGTTTCCCCATAATAGGCTCGTCAGGTGACAAAAGAAAAAAAAAAAGAGCTACAGTCGGAGCTGTGTCCTGATTAAGGTTCAGAACAGCAGTTGCTTCTTAGCTACTAAATGTAGCCCGAAAGAAAAAACCCTGGGGTACTTGTGATAAATATTTCTAAGTATCACTAGGTGCATCTTTCTATCATTGAGCACGACAGAATACCATCATATATGACAAAAGGGAAAAAAAGGAAAAAAAAAGGAAAAGAAACAATAAGGGGAGAATAGGTTTATACAGAAACAACTACATCTAAGAATATATTTTTCAGAGTTATCTCTGTTAAGATAGATGAAGCCCTTATTTACCCTCCATTTTCTTCTTTTTTGCACTTAGCTATCGTCATACATATCCTCTGAGAACGAGAAATTATTTATCAGAGTAAAATTTATAATGAACTAGAAATATTGACATCCCTCCCAGTGGATTTGAAGAGGGAATATTTATTTAATAACAACAGGGAGCGGCATACATTTAATTAGTGGTGGTCCATACCTGACTGTATAAATATATCCCCTAAAAATCCGGGGAAGGTCTAACTACGGATGCCCAGGGGCGTAACATGAGGGGTTGCAGAGGGTGCAGTTGCATCGGGGTCCAGGAGCCTTAGGGGGCCCCTAAGCACTGAGATTGCAGCTTCCATCTGGCCCATAAGCAAAGGAGACCCACAGATTACCCTAACCACACTAAGGTTGATTAAACGCCTTAGCAGCAGTAACCATCACTATCAAGAATTCACTGTAGGGATGAGGTAGGGGGCCCCGGACAAAAGTTTGCACCGGGGCCCACAAGACTTAAGTTATGCCACTGTTGACGCCTCATTTATCCTAAAAAAAAAAAAAAAAGGTTTAAGCAGCTGCTAGTTAAATTCATCTTTACCCGCCTATGAATGATACAGTCAATACTATTCATTTAATTTTGGGGTGTGCTTGCACTAGGTGTCTTTGAATTGATATACATTTTATTATTCATTAAAAGTTATGTTTTATTTTAAAAAGCTTCACAAAGACCATCCAGAAACTGTTATGACATCATACTCACAGTCTCAGGCTCTGGAAGCTATATAACAGGAAATAGACATAAGTTTTATCTTGTCCAGCCTCAAGCGTAACGGTCAAGAGGATGTTTAGTGCTGCAGGTGGCGTTGTAAAACCCAGAAGGACCAAATTGTCCACTGCTTCTCCACTAGCATGAAAAAAATTACTTTTGACAAAATGAATCAGGCTTGGATCCTTGAGGATTTTCACACACCTCCAGCTAAACATACAGACATCATCTCTTGTGGCCTAGTCCATCACATCAATCCATGCAGTACTACCACTCATGTTGCACCTTTTTCCTGGAACATGTGGACAAGCTCTGTGCCTATGCATATAAATAGGCCCAGATTTACTAATAGATAGAGTGTAAATAGTTAGACAAGCATTCTAAAAATTCACCAAATATATCACAGTGACTAATGCTGGATAATAAATCTGGCATATCTTTAGACTGTCTAGTCTAAGCTTATATCACCTTATAGTTGGCTTATTTTGAGTCAGAATTATAGCATACAATTGGGGGGGGGGGGGCATTTTTGGTGCACTTAAGCCACTCCTCTTTATTCTGAGTATCCATGCCCATGTGCCTAGCAAGTAAAAAAATTTTCACCCAAACTACATTGTGCCAGAGATGTGCCATATTGCACCAAAGATGCGCTATGTTTACTCTAGTGTCTAGTCGTAACCACGGTAATAAATCTGGACCATATTATTTATGTAAGATATGAATAGCAACATATGTTACATGCAAATAGTAAATAGCTGAAATATTTTTACATGATTACATTATGTATCTGAAATACAATAATTACCATTGATTTTGTTATATCAAAATACTCTATTCTAGCAAACTGCTTTAATTTTCTGCCCTGTGCCTTGGAAAAATGTAATATTTTTTTCATAAACTGAGATTTATGAAATCAAGGTAAATGTTATCAATGGAAAAATACATGATTCCAATTTCAAATGGTTATGGGGTGACATTACAATTTCTTGATTGTATTATTAGTAAACATAAAATTGCAAAATACCTATCCTATAAGATTTTTCCTTTTCACAGGCAACACTTGGAGGGCTACAAAGATATTTTCAGGTAATACTCATCAATCCTAATTATCCTCAGCACAGAGAAGCAGAATTTTCAACTTCTTGTAATTAGCATTTAGAAACTTTCAGAAAAAAAAGCCTTGTACAACCTGCTCTTAATTGGTGATAAATAGTTCTGTGTTTTCTTGGCAACCAAATATGCTACTGTGCGAGACATAAAGGTTTTATTAGAATTTTTCAAATATCTCCATAAATTGCGTCTGGAATAAAACAGATGGAAGTTCATGCAGACAAATACATTTAGGTTGTTGTAATTGATAACACAGAGACATTTGTTAAAGTTCCCCTCTTTACAGAAGCAACAGCTTTAGATGTGTCACAAATACACAAAGGATAACAGAAATTTATTAGAAAACCTGTTTGAGTAAGTTCTGTTTGACATGAGAATGCTTAAAGTGATCGTGTCAGGTAATGTCATTTTTATCTGAGAACAGGGTAAAACAAAGCAGAAAAGCTGACCTCTGTGATATATAGTATAGTTTTATATGATTTAGAACCAAATCCTTACAAGATATCTTTGAGAGATAATGAGAGTCCTATTTACCCTGCCCACACAATCTGATTGACAATTTGATTGGTTGACTTTCCTGTTAAGATCACTTCAAGAGCACCATGGGCATTCCTGAAAGATATCAAAAAGGATAACAGCAAAAAACCTACTAAAGACTTTGTATACTGTAAAAACCTCCTACACTGAATAAGAATAGTGTTCATGGAAGAAAAGTGTTCACAAAGAAAGTACTTAATGCTTTATGTGTTAAGATAACGTTTGCTACATCTTCTGAATATATAGTGCCATCTGTACTGCTTTCACACCAATTCAGTTTCTCACTTATCAAATGTTCACAACCTGTGATAACAGGAGTTATTTCCACATTAGAGTCAGAGCATTTTCTGTTGTTTGATGTAAAACTGCACGGTTATTATTTTATTCTTGTTCGTGAGGCCGGTAGGTACTAGTCATGCTGTATTTTGTGATTGTTTTCATGTTTGTGTGAGAAGTAACTTGTGTTGAATTCAAATTATGACCAACTATTTGTTAGTATACACATGTATACCTAAAAAACATATCTTGTTGGCATATGTGCATTTGGGATGTAGTTGGCAAAGACAATGTCTCAGGTTCACAAGATTAAAAGTCCAACACAAACAGGAGTAAGAAATTTAGCTTACATTCACATGACAGTGATAATCGGGCATGTAATGTATGTTTTTTTTAACAGCCATCACACGACCCCATCTCTTCAGACCCCAGAGTTTAATAGGTGGAGACCCAAGGGAGGTGTAAAAAAATAGCAAACACGTACTCACCTTCTCTGAACTCTTCTTGTCCTCCTCACGGTATCCGTCGCTCTCTCTGGCTCCTCTTCTCGCCTCCTCTGTGATGTCATGTGCCCTGAGATCACCTCTAAGGCCTGTGATTGGGCCTCAGTAGTCACATGGAGTACATTGGCATCATGAAATCATAACACTCGGTGCACCTCATGTGAAATTAGGCCTCAGCGTTGACCCTGGGGTGCATATGTCACCTAGGAGGCCGGAAGAGGCCATATGAGGTCCCAGAAAGGGAACCTGATGATGTGAGGATGCCCAGAAGAGGTGAGGGAAGGGGAGCATAACTGTTTGCTATTTTTTTTTTTTACACCTCTCCTGGTGGGTCTGTAGTTATTAATTCAGAGTCATGGCCTGGGTTATCACAGGCCTATCCAGTTAGGCATATCCTTCAAACCCAGAGTCAATGACCCATCTCCAGCCATATATTCATGTCTAGCAGAATTACAAGAATGGATGAATGCCATCTGGCTAAACCTGAACCTGGACAAAACTGAAGTTCTCATGGTCGGACATCAACGCTTAAAGGCAAAATGGAAACTTGTACATCCACAACCTCTATCCCTAGGAGACACAGATGTTCAAAGCTCAGATTATGTGCAAACCTTAGGCATAGTTGTTGACGGGGAACTGTCTCCCAGGAACCAGGTATCCTCCATTATCAAATCTTCATAGTCCTACTTGAGGAACATTGCAAAAATCAGACACTTTATTCCAACAGAAGATTTCTTCATGCTGGTCCATGCCTCCATAACCTCACATCTGGACTTCTGTAAAGTCCTATATATAGGTCTTCCAGATAAAGAAATACATCTCCTTCAGCTAGTCCAAAATACTGCAGAGAGGTTAATAAGCAAACAATCCCAACATGCTCCCATCCACCATGCAGCCTCCAAATAACATCCTCGCTAAACATAGAATGCTGCCAAATACTGTTTAGTTACCCGTTGGACTGCACTTCAAGTCTATTGTGAACCTCTGTATGCTACTAGGTGTCGACTGAACCTCCCATGCTGCGTGTAATCCATAGTATAGGAGCAGACACCTGGTACAGGACCTGTTTTAGAGAGTGATCTGCTGGTGCAGCCTACACCAGCAGATCACTTTACAACTTACCTAGTTATTAATGCAGCTGCCGGGATCTGTTCTGACACACAAGATGTGTGCATAGTCTATGCAGCTCCCGAAACCTTCACTATGGTGCCACTGGGGCCGTGGAAACAGAATAGAAGATGCACACATCCTGTGTGCAAGAACACATCCATGGAAACCCTGCATTAGTGACCATGTAAGTATAATGTACTTAATGTAATGTATAATGTAATGTGGAGGGACTATTACAGTATTATTAACTGTGTGTGGGGGGAGCACAGGTAATATTACCTTTGAGGGGAACTACTAGGGCACTGTTACAGTAATAATGCCCCCTCCCCAGTTAATAACATTACCTGTGGGGGGGGGGCACTATTACGACACTATTTCAGTTATAGTGCCCCCCCCTACAGGTAATAACAGTCCTCACACAGGTAAAGTTATTAACTGGGGGCACTGATACTGTAATAGTGCCCACCACAGGTGATAGCCCCCCACAGGTAATATTACAGTAATAGTGCCCCCAGTTAATAACATTACCTGTGTGTGGGGGGACTGTTATTAACTGTTATAGTTATAGCAACACGAATAGTGCCAATCCACCCCCCCCCCCACACACACAAGTAATGTTGTTACCTGGGGGGGGCACTATTACAGTTATAATGCACCCCCATTACCTGTGTGTGAGGGACTATTATTAACTGGGGAACTGTAATAGTGCCCCCTGAGTGATGGTCCCCCCTAATTGAATGAGGGCACTAGTGGCGTAACTAAAGTCTTGTGGGCCCCAGTGCAAACTTTTGCCCAGCGCCCCCTACCCCCTCCCTATAGTGAATTCTTGATAGTGGCGGTTACGGGTGCTGCAGCGATATCTCAGAGACTACAGCAAGGGAAACAGCTTTAGTACCCACAACTGCAGTTATCAAGAATACGGTGAGTGAGCAGTACAGTACCCATGACAAAACATTGCATCTGTGGTTTACGACCACTTCATTTTATAAGCAAGACAACCATTCATAAGAAAGACAACCATTATATTATGCCAAGTACAGCCAAGAGAGAGAATTTCTGAATGACTACATTATATTAACATACTTACACCCATCAGTCTTAACATTGAAACCTGGCAAGTGGTTGTACCTGGAAAAACAGAACCTTCACACTGTAATTGGTCTGGTGATAACTAAAGTGAGGCATAATGTCTAAGTGATCCTTATGTTCCTTATGAGGGACCCTCCCAGGTTTGGGCTTCACTGCTTAGTATCCTAGAGTAGTAGAGGATTGGTATCAAGACGTGTCAGCTATGAAGGCACAAGTAGGTAGTCAGATGGTAGCAGTGCATAAGCATGGAGTGGTCAGCAAGAAAAAACAAAAACAGAGCGTAAAGAAAAGGCAATAAATCCAACGGGCTATGGGGAATTCCCAGTATGCAGAGGATAGCTTCTACCAAAAGTATCCCAAGCAATGACAACTGCTGAACAGACAGGGTATTGGCACCCGAGGCTCATTGATAAATTAGAAGTAAAAACTAGCTCATCTGGTCTGATATTACAGAAGAACTTCTGTAGCAACAATTTGCTGAAAATGTTAATACTGGATATGGTAGAAAGGTGTCAGAATATATAGTGGCTGTGTGCCATAAAACTAACATAAAAGCCATGAAAAAGAATCACTATTTTTGTGCAAGTTAGAATTTTTGATCAAAAATTGTGACTTTAAGTTCTCCTCCTGACACACTATTATCCTTATAGAGGACTTGTCAGACAGACGGCATGACGGTGGCAGAAATGTATCCTTATTTACTCCAGTTTTCTAGCATAAATGATTCCAGAAATCTATACCAGCAAGGAGTTGGTGTAGATTTCTGTTTAGGCGCACGGACTCCAGAGCATACATCTAATTTATGAGGCGTACACCTCTTCATAAACTAGGAGCAAACTCTGGAGAGGCAGGGATTATTAAAAACGGTCTGGATAAAACAGTCCTATAGTGCATTTGTCCTTGTTGCACAAGGGACTGCATAGCTGCAAACCAGTCAGAGTGCCAATGCCAATCCCAGTCCATTTCTAAAAGAGCCTACAATGGCCAGTTAGCATCAGAACTAGAAGGTGCCATGATCTTATACCGATGTATCATATTTTCTTTCTCATTATGTGTATAGCTAGATGTGTGTACATTATTTACATGGGGAAAGATAGAACCAGGATTAGGGTCGTAATTATAGGAGGTACAGTAGTAGCAGCCGCTGCCAGGTCATGGACCTGGAATTATTGTGCATTGTCTGATAAGGTAATATGGCTTAGCAGCAAAGTGTGTAACTTAGTGACAATGTGGTAAGTCTTAATGTACGACAGCATGCACCTGAATTTTATCACATTTTTAGCCAAAAAATAGTTGGTGTAAACTTAGACTAAACCACTGCTCTGCACTGATGAGGGACAAAAATCCAGAAACAGCGCTGTTTGCAGATGAGTGAAATTGTCTTGGCTAAAATCCCTTTTGCTGTCTCAATACTCAGTGGGTCAAAAGCAAATTGAGGATCTGTTACATCCAACAGAGGGCGCATGAGCTTCCCAGCTCCTTTTACCATAATGCCTTGTGATATGTAGATGCTTAGTAGAGGGCAAAAGGCAATTCAAAACTCTACACACCTTCACTGGTGCTCTCCCCAAGGAGAGAGATTCCCTTCCCTGAGCCACTCATTGCCTCCCAAGAAGCCAGTCAATTCACTCTGCTCTGCACTGATGAGGGACAAAAATCCTGAAACAGCACTGTATGCAGATGAGTGAAGTTGGCTTGGCTAAAATCCCTTTTGCTGTCTCAAGACTCAGTGGGTCAAAAGCAAATTGAGGATCTGTTACATCCAACAGAGGGTGCATGAGCTTCCCAGCTCCTTTTCCCATAATGCCTTGTGATAAACCACTAGATGCAATAGATTTATTATCCATCTGTGATAAATCTGGCACATTTTTCAGCCTCTCTAATCTAAGTTTACACTATTACGGTATGTTCATATGGCGGCATCTGCCACTGATTTTGAGGCAGATTCAACCCCAAAATCAGTGCAGATTCTGTTCTGATTTTGGCTCCCATTGTATTCAATGGGAGGGAGAGATTGGAGCAGGATGATGAAAAAATAAGCACCCTGCTGGATCTTGCAGCAGATTCAGCCACAGAGTCTGCAGCTCAAGACATCTTGCTGATTAAGCCCATATTCGGGAGCCCACTGCGTTATAATTCATGATGCAGTAAGTTCCGTTCACACAGCCTTTGTCTATCTGGGAAATACAGTCCACACACAGACTTTTTTCATGGACAGAACATGTCCAGGTATATAGCCCCTAACAGAAGCTCATTGAACCATATTTCCCCTTTAAAGTAGTATTATATGTGGGTTAGATATAATCTAAACTTTCTGTGAAAATAATTTTCTATTATATGCTTGGAAGCTTTTCATAAATATTGAATTCAGTCAGAAATAAATCTTCATTTAGCACAAAATAAACAAATCGTTATTTCATATATACTCCATTAATAATACTTGTGCCATCTGAATTAAACAGGATAGATACAACTGCCAGTTTAGATGTTGCAACTGCTTTTTAATTATTTAATGATGAAAATGTTTGTACATTTTAATAGCTTGTCAATATTTGCTCCTCCAAGATAAACAGTATGATGTCTCCTAATGTCATGTTTATTTCTTGGTCTCGAAGGAAAGGAAAGACATATTCAACACGTCTACTAGTTAGAAAAGTTTGCAGTCTGAATAAACTTTAGTGGATGAAACTTTAGTTTAGTTCCATCTATTTGGGTTAATGAGAAGCAATCACGATTTGTTTGGCCAGTCTCGTACCACTCTTCCTGATTGGTGTGTACATTCACCATACAGCATACTAGTAAATTACAGATTTGACAATCCCAGCAGGAATCTCCCTAGGCTCTTCTCAGAAATGGATTCATTGCATGCCTTCCGAGCAAACACGGCTGTAGAAGTCAAATAAATAAGGGAGTTTTGCTATAATGTCTTCACTCTGACTGAGTCCTACCCTGAAGTACTGTCAGTAGCTTAAATGTTACTTAAATAGAAACAGATGAATGCTGAAGTACGACCACAATGATTTTTAAATGTACACTGTGAAATGGCAATGCCCTGCGGATCTCCTAAGTTGGCATGCTGTGTGTATCCCATTTAGTCATTTCAGACCCAGAGATGAATGATATTCCTCTAAAATGGTTTTATGACATATCACAATATTGGGCCAATAGTGTTGGCCAATATAACTCTATGTGCTTATATATAATTTGTTGCATTGACTGGTTAATAACTGCGATAGAATGAAGTTTTATTATGATGATGCAAAATATATACCACATACAAGAGCATATATGCACTGTTCCTGCTATGGAGAGAGCGGGCCTGTTTTACTGTGGATTCAAGTAAAAAACAATAAACAAGTATATATGCAATAACTTACTCAAGCCTTGGGTGAACTCAATGCCATGCATATTCCAAACATTTATAGTGTTCCAGCCAGTCCCCTTTCTTGATGTATAGATGCAGATATGCATGTCTGATGGCCTATGGTTTGGAATTTGACCTTACACCTTTTGTATCAGACAGTACCAAGAATTTCTAAGAACCAGAATTGAAGTGGAAGAATCATCAAGAAGTAACTTTAACCCTTTAGAATATAGGACCCTATCCCTCTCGCTTCTAGAGCCTGTGCAGTACTCCATTCTAGAGGAACTGGAAATTCAGCGCAGAGCTCGTGTAAAGAGAGTAACTGGGGAAACAAATATCAGACCACCTGTCAGTGGTGGCAATACCCAACATCAAAATCTTTTTCCTGCGTGCTTACCGCCCACTATATCTATGTACACCGTTGACTGTATGCATAAAAATAAATCCATTGTTTTTTTCCACAAATCTGCAGGGACATTATTTGACATAGGTTCAGTAGCTTTCCTGCTGCTTAAATCTAGGAGAAGCAAGTCGAATTCCTGGCTGTCAATATAAATTCTATAATAAAGTCACCATCTACCATATGCACAAACTGGTATCTACTCATGTGGCAGAAGGGCCATTGAGACCATTCGGACGAAACCAGAGGCGTAGCTAGCCGGGGGGCAGAGGGGGCAGCTGCTCCGGGCCCACTGACATTGTAGGATCCACCCTGGGTCCACCATTAATACATCTTATCAATATCTGCATACACCAATCTAGTTAAAACGCTTCCTGCCACTTGCTGTCTTGTAAACCGCAAGCCACTTCAGGCCTGCGGTTTACATGACAACGAGAACACAGTCATCAGCACAGGCGGCACGATGACGTCACAACATCGCTCCTCCTACGCTGAGACGCTGACTTCCTGTGTGTGGACCCTGCGCACAGAGCGCGGGTCAAGAAGAGAAAGTGATGACTCCGTTCGTCATGGTCGCTGATAGGTGAGTATAACTTATATTTGTTTTGTTTTAGCTTAGTTGTGGGTATTTTAATAGTATAAGAGGTTGTTAGGAGGGTGAATTATAACTATAAGGGAGGGGGCATTATGAACATAAGGGGGCGTCATTTATATAAGGGTTATTACGGGGTACAAGGGGGGAGGTTATTTATATTAGGAGGTATTATGAACATAAGGGGGTGGTTATCGATATAAGAGGTCTTAGGAGTGCAGCATTTATGTCAGGGGGAATCAGGGGCATAATATGAGGGGTCAATTAATTTAATAAAAGTGACACTTGGGCTTTATTAAGACTAAAACCCCACGTAGCGGGCTGCAGCAAAAAAGCGCTGCAGGAAAAACCGCGGCAGTAACATTGTGGTTTTTCCCGCAGCGCTTTTCAGAGAAGGGCCACAGATTTTTCCTCTGCAGACTTTCTGCTTCCTTTATAACTATAGGAAAACCGCCAGTGTTTCCTTAGGTATAATTGACATGCTGCGATTTCCAAAACCACAACGATTTTGGAAATCGCAAAGTGTCCGCTGCACGCATTTTCCACAATGTGTGGATGGGATTTACTAGAATCCCATCCACTTTTTTTTTTTTTTTTTCCAAGATGGCGCCGCTGGAGTGGCTGCCAGCTACAGCAGCTCTGAGACTCTCTATCTTATTTTTCTTTCTATGTCTCATTTTGTACCTCTCTACTTAAGGACTTTGCACTATGAAGAAACACACACAAAGACTTGGACCCTTGTGATACTTTTTTTTTTTGTTTTTTATCTGTCTTTTTGCTCTGCTTGAAAATGGGATCTTTTGTGTATGCAGACAATTCCTTTGTCTATACAAGAGAGGAAATTCTGCAGCTCAGAGGCACAGCAGGGCGGCATACCATCTGGTCACACATCCCCCGCGAGATTTGGAGAAAGAAAAAGCGGGTGAGGGGATGCAGAGCTGGTGCTCTTCAGAGGATTAAAAAGAGGCGTTACTGACCAGCTGTTCCCTCCATCATCATGGGCAATGTGAGATCTCTTGCAAACAAGATGGATGAACTAACAGCGCTCACCAGGCATAATCAGGAGTTTCGGGCGTGCAGCATGATGCTACTTACAGAGACTTGGCTCACTGAAGTTACTCCTGACCCTCTGGTCTCCTTGGATGGTTTTAAACTCCTTCGGGTAGACAGGACAAGGGAGAGCGGTAAGAAGAAAGGAGGAGGGCTGGCAATGTTTGTGAATAATAGATGGTGTAATCCTAGGCACATTGTGATTAAGGAGCAAACTTGCTGTAAGGACATTGAACTATTAGCTGTGAGCATGAGACCTTTCTACCTACCAAGGGAACTATCACATGTCATTGTGATAACTGCATATGTCCCCCCCTCTGCGAAAGCTGACACTGCCTGTGAGGTCCTACAAGCCACGCTGAGCCAGTTACAGTTAAAACATCCCCAGGCCCTCTTTCTTCTGTCGGGTGATTTCAACCATACCTCTCCATCATCCACACTGCCCAGTTTCACACAGTATGTAACCTGCCACACAAGAGACAACAAAACACTGGACTTGTTCTTTGCCAACGTGAGGGAGGCATATAACTCATCAGCCCTACCGCCCCTGGGGAGATCGGATCACAACCTAGTACATCTCTGACCTGTGTACAAGCCACTTGTACGTAGAGAACCAGCTGTCACCCGCACAGTGAGGATATGGTCCGAGGAGAGTGATGAGGCTCTGAGGGATTGTTTTGACACAACCGCATGGGAAGTGCTGCAGGATTCTTATGGAGAAGATATAGAAGGACTCACACACTGCATAACAGACTACATTAATTTTTGTGTGGACAACACAATACCCACAAAAGTGGTGAGGTGCTTCTCCAATAACAAATCATGGATTAACTCTGATATAAAAACACTACTTAAGGAGAAAAAGATGGCATTCAGGACAAGAGATAAGGAGGGGTTGAGGGAAGTACAAAAGGAGCTGAGGCATCAAATCAGGCAGGGAAAAGCCAGTTATAAAGAAAAAAATGGAAAAGCAAATGGAAAGAAAAGACATAAGGAGGGTCTGGGAGGGGCTTAAGTCAATTTCGGGTCATAAACAGTCTGTCTGCCAGATTGAGGCAGATGTTAATTGGCTTAATGAACTAAACCTATTCTTCAACAGATTTGATCACACACCAGCTCCTCCCACCCCAGTATGTCCTTCAGCTTCCCCCACCACAATGACTTCTCCCCATGCGGCCACTTCCCAACAGACCAGTAAATCCAGAAATCCGTCTTTATCTGGCCACAGTCTGACCTTCACACGGGCCCAGGTGAGGAAGGAGATGAAAAAGATCAATGCGAGGAAAGCCGCAGGGCCAGATGACATCAGTGCAAGGCTAATTAAGACTTGCGGGGACCAGCTGTGTGGTATAATTACATATATGTATAATATGAGCCTGAGGCAGGAAATAGTCCCTGAATTATGGAAATCTTCTTGTGTGGTACCAGTTCCAAAGAAACCCCACCCTATGGACCTCAACGACTACAGACCTGTAGCACTGACATCCCACCTGATGAAGATCTTGGAGAGATTGGTTCTCACACATCTCCGCCCTCTAGTGAGCCCCGCTATGGACCCCCTCCAGTTTGCTTATCGGCCGGGCATTGGGGTAGATGATGCCATCATCCATCTTCGGCACAGGGCTCTGTCTCACCTGGAGAAACCAGGGAACACAGTGAGAATAATGTTCTTTGACTTCTCCAGTGCTTTTAACACCATACAGCCCAGGTTATTGAGGGACAAGCTGGGCCTTGCTAGAGTGGACCACCACCTCTCCAACTGGATCCTAGACTACCTCACAAATCGACCTCAATACGTGAGAGCCCGAGACTGTGTGTCAGGTACCGTGATCTGTAATACGGGGGCACCTCAGGGTACGGTTCTCACCCCTTTCCTCTTCACACTGTACACTGCAGATTTTAGGTGCAACTCATCCAGCTGCTACCTACAGAAGTATTCTGACGACTCTGCAATAGTGGGTCTCATCACAGATGATGATGACAGGGAGTACAGAGAACTGAACCAGGACTTTGTGGACTGGTGCCACCGGAACCACCGGAAGATTAACGCGGGGAAGACCAAGGAGATGGTGGTGGACTTCCGCAAAGGCAAAAGCCCTCCTAAACCAGTGGATATCCTGGGGACGGGCATCGAGATTGTGAACACCTATAAGTACCTGGGTTTGCTCCTTAATAATAAGCTGGACTGGGCAGATCATATGGAGGCCCTGTACAGGAAGGGCCACAGCAGGCTCTACCTGCTTAGGAAACTGAGAGCCTTTGGAATCCGGGGGGCACTTCTTAGGACTTTCTTCAACTCGGTAGTGGCATCAGCCATCTTCTTTGGAGTGGCCTGCTGGGGGAGCAGTATATCAACCAGGGACAGAAATAAACTTGACAAGCTGATTAGAAAGGCCAGCTCTGTCCTGGGGAGCCCACTGGACCCAGTGCAGGTGGTGGGTGACAGAAGGATACTGTCTGTGGTGAGCTCCATGCAGAAGAAGAAGTCCCATCCCATGCATGAGACTGTGATCGCGCTGAGCAGTACTGTCAGTGACCGACTGCTCCACCCTAGGTGTGAGAAGGAGCGCTATCGGAAGTCTTTCCTCCCCACCGCGGTTAGGCTGTACAACCAACACCGACCTAAGCGGAGACCATTACACATAGAGAACTGAAATATCTCTCTGCCTGTTAAATCCCCCCCCCCCCTCCTCCTGCTACGTCCTATCTGTCTGTCTGCTATTAATGTAATGCCTCTCACCTTGGAACATTCCTGTACATGTTGTATTTGTATTTGTATCTGCTTATCTTTGCTGCTGTAACACACTGAATTTCCCCATTGTGGGACTATTAAAGGACTATTATTATTATTATTATTATTAAAATGCCGCATTTTTTTTTCCCGTGGCGTTTTTGCCACGTGGGGCCCCATCCCCACTTTGTGGTAAAATATGCACAGTGGACATGTGCGATTTCCAAAACAGTCGTGATTTTGGAATTCGCAACATTCCTATGGAAACGCTCCTGGTTTCCCTGTAGATATAACTGAAGCAGAAAGTCCGCAGAGGAAACCTCTGCGAACTTTCTGTGCAAAGCGCAGCAGGAAGAACCGTGTTTTTTTGCTGCGGGACGCCACATGGGGCCTTAGGCTTAAAGAGTTTTCCAGCTCATTTTTAATTGATGATCTATTCTCAGAATAGATCATCAATAAGAGATAAGTGATTCCCCACTGATCAGCTGTAGGAAGGGGCTATGGCGCCTGTTTATATCACACGCTGTGTGTTTATAGTGACTGTGTGATGTAATTCCAGCATTGTCACATAGACGTTTATAGGACGAGGCTGTAGTTACATGACATGGCCGCTATGAGATGAATGACACAATGTAAACAGAGAAGGGGTCACGGCACTTACACAGGTACCACGGTTCATTCAAATGGCTGATCCTGGGGGTCCCGATTATTGGAACCCCATTAATTATTTTTACCCCATTAATTTTTTTATTTATTAATTTTTGTTTACTTTTTAATTAGGAAACACCAGGGCATTATTAATAAGGGGCACTATTTAAAGTGGGTACACAGGGAAGTTATTAATTTAAAGATGCACTTGTGGGTATTATTATGGGGGGTTATATTATATATTTTATAATTGGGGTAACAGCAGGATGGGTGTGCAGGTGAGGACAATGTGGGTCAGGTGCCTGGAAAAGTAAGGAGCCAAAAATGTCTGTGCTGCAAACTTTACAGAGACTGGAAGAAATGGTCATGGCGGTTCAGATGAAAGAGATGGGGAATGTGAACGATTAGTCAGAGACGTCACCGATAAGTCACTAAATGTTACTGCACTGTATTTGCCTAAATCGTCTGCAGAGCCCTGTGTAGATCCGATATATACAACTATACGGTCACCGTATAGTGATAATATCTGTATACCTAAGTTGGGGGCCCACTTGGACATGTTCGCCCCCCTGTGCTGAACCCCTAGCTACGCCTCTGGACAAAACAGAAAACTGGACACTAAAGAGCAGAACTGGACTTCACTTATAGCAATCCCTTTTCCAGGTACTAAAAGTGACTCCAAGTACTACATTATCCCCAGGACTTACAGTAAAACCAAATTATCCAATGACCAGTTTAATGAAAAATAGAAATAGAAAACACAAGTAACAAAACTAAGCAGGTGACAAGAATGCAAAGAAAACAGGAAATCACCAAAGAGGTGACTGGAACAGGTTGGTGAGGGAAATCACATGATAGAATGACACTGAAAAAAATGATGTATAATTAGGATGGTATGGTGAACAGATTATGCAACAACTAGACAATGACTGACCCAGATTCTACACAGTCAAGTCACGTTATTATGACTTTCAACATTGGCAGCGTGTAGCCCATGAAGAAAGTGATGTGTCTTGGGCTGACTTGATGGGTATATATGGTGTTATATGTTGCTTAAACACATATCACTCCTTGTTGTCATGGGTAAAGAGCACGATTTATCAGAGTTGCAAAAAGGGATGATTATTGACTGTGGGTAGCAGTATTTCTGAAGCAACACAGTTTGTAAGTTGTTTTTGTGCTGCTGTGGTGAAAGTGTTTCACAAGTGGACAATTACAACCATTGGGGATAACCAATGTGAAAACTGCAGAGCACGAAGTGTCATTCTTGAAAGAGGCGAACATCAGCTACAAAAAAACACAGAGGCCAACCAACAAGCTACAGTAGAGCAGCTCACTATGAAAATGAAGCAAGGACTACCAGACATGTATCTAAAATAACAATTCAGTGAACCCTACTGCGTATGGGGCTTCAAAGCAGATGGATGGTCACTGCAGCTATGCTAACAAATATGTATCAGAAAAAAAGGTTTCGATTTGCATGGCAGTATCGATATTAGACCACTGCTGATTGGCAAAAGGTAGCCTTTTATCGAACAAATGGACGTTGGAGTGTCAGAAGAAACTTCAGTGAGAAACTTCAGAGAACAAACACCATGGAACCATTGCTAGAAGAACACAAGCTGGTGGTGGCAGTGTTATGGTCTGGGGAATTTTTTAATGGCATTCTCTGGGCCCACTCGTCCATGTGGGAGGTACTCTAAACCGTTTTAGGTTTGAATCCATCCTTCCTAATCACATACCTCCATACATGCTTTGCAAGATATGCAAAATGTCACATGCTGTTGCAAGACAATACAGCATGTAATATAGCTAGAAATGAATGACAGTGTGTAAGGGAATTGCCAGTTGAGCAATTCCCCAGTGCTGCTGCAGACCCCTGGGGGGAGGGGCACAACAAAACAGTGAACCCTAAGCTAAACCCCCCCCCCCACTGTCCCTGGCTAACTTGCCTGATCTGTCCTAGATGACAGCCAGCAACTGGTCGACAATCCCTTCTTAATATAAGTGACAACACAGAATTCAGACAGGACAAACAACAAGAAAGGTAGGTCAGCCAGCCAAGGGGTCGCTAAGAGTTGAGCGATGCAGTACAGAATTAAAATCCAAGAGAATAGTCAAAGTCAAAGCCAGAGGTCAGGAATAAGAATATAAGTAATTAAACAGCAAGAGAAATAGCCAGTACCCACGAGGCAATAGCAAGCACCAATGTGAATGTAGGCAAACAATAAATAGGAAGGAAAAACCCACCACAGACTTGATAGGTAGACAGGCTGTCAATCACACAGGCAAGGCTAAGATTAACTATTTGAGGAGCAGAAGAAACAAGGTGCAGGAGACAGGTGTGGCTGAAATTCAATTGCATAGTCTAGGACAATGTTCAGACTGAGCAACAAGAACCATAAGCAAGGAATCAAACTGAACACGCCTCCTTCACCACAGTGTGTGAGCGGAGGGTGGCGCAGAGACCTGAACAAGCAGAGACGTTACACAGTGGTTGGAAGAGCATGACCAAGACTCCAAAGTACTTCCTTGACCCATAATTCCCCAGACTTCTAATCAATTGAGCATTTGTGGGGCCACCTCGATCATCGTGTTCACTCTGTGGATCCTCACAGTACCTTCCAGAAAATGTGGAAAGAACTGCAGTTAGCATGGCTTTGCACAAAATACCCTCACCTTATTCAATCACTCCCAGCCTGTCTAGCTGCTGTTCATGATACACACAGTGATTACTCTGGATATTAGCTGGTGGTCATAATAATAATATGATTTGATTCTGTAGCTTTTCCTAAAACTTTCCCTCAATCTATCACTAAACACTGACCATATTAACGCACACAACTAATCTTCATTGTCCCTAAAAATGTTCCATATTTAAATATCTGACATCCACGGTATTATTACGGCGGATGTTGGGAAGGAGTTAATTCCTTACACAAAGTGGAAATTGCCTTTAAAAAGTTGTGTGTGACACCCTAAACAGTGTTTCCCAACCTGTTCAGATTTGAGACACCCCTAGAAGAAAATAATTCACCTTGGAGCACCCTTACCAAATTATTTTTACCAAAAGACAAAAAATGCCCGTGGCTCCCAGACACATAAAGGCTAAAGGCTTTCTGCTGAATATTCTATTCTACTACGTTGAAAGAGGACATGCAGACATTTCCCCTCCAGATTGTTGCGGCACCCATGGTGGGTATCCACAGCACCCCGTTTTGGTAACACTGCTCTGACTATTTAACACAAAAACATTGATTTAGTAATGTCAAAGTGACAACAACAGATACAGCTGGGGTAAACAGATGGTAGCCAGTGGTAACAAACTCTTAAGTGGGACAGATGTTTATACACAAATTGTGGTATAGGAAAAAGCAATGGTTCAAAATGTAACCCTTTTGGGGGAGTAGCAACAAATTTTGTACTATTATTGTAAAGAAAAAAATTAAATATAAAAATAGTATAAACAGCAGTACATTATGGAACACCATACGATGGAACACAATGCAGCAGTGGCATCATCCCCACTGTCAGCAATGCCAGATCCATTATTCATTGGCATCAGCTGCAGGTATGTGAAAATCCGCATGGATCCATGCCTGATTCCCAAAGATGATTTTGTATAATTACTAATTTTAATTAATAAAATACTGTTTTTTCACACTGTTTGGCAAAGTAA
Organism: Leptodactylus fallax; assembly: GCA_947044405.1. Classification (NCBI taxonomy): domain Eukaryota; kingdom Metazoa; phylum Chordata; class Amphibia; order Anura; family Leptodactylidae; genus Leptodactylus; species Leptodactylus fallax. Next base: position 874,146 of record CAMRHE010000186.1, on the reverse strand, counting down.
AAAAGGTTAAATTTTACTGATAGAACTGATGGAACAACATTTTCTGCAGTAAGAAATAAAGAGCTACTCCAGTGATACTAGTCTATAATTGTACCCTACACCTAGGGATGACGTCGACACATAAGATAGAAAGCCAAATAGAATCTAATCCTCCAATACTTCTATAAGAATAGCAGTCTGATAATAGCTGCCTATATCCCCCAACAGTGGGGTTTATTAGAGTGAGACTCTACAATGTAAGTATAAAGTTATTCTCAACCAAAGGACTGCTCACTAACAGGCTCAATTCCTTTCAGCCCCACAGCAGGGTTTCAATAATAGGACTGTTCTCATATCTATATCCCCTATAGACATACAGATCTCTGCTAAATGTGTTTACTAAAGATTCATGAGAAAACTCATCGTTCCAGATACCACTATCACATAGACCCATACTAATGGACGAGTTGCAGGCATAATGATCATCAGCAACCCCCTCAGCCCAATGTCCACAAATATGGTTTCCTGCCCCAAATGACACTATTGTGAATACCTGTACTCATAGGTAAGTGCTTGAAGGAAAGATGAATGCAGCACGTTATCAGCAAATACTGGAGGCAAATTTGCACTCATTTCGGGGTATAAACTTTTTATCACATAATGTCCTGAAAGTAGATAAAGAAATTCAAAACAAATGAGTGAAGAATATTAGAGCTGGTCATTTATGTATAGAAGAAAATGTTCCAATATCACATACAGTTGTGCTAAAAAGTTTACATACCCTGGTAGAGTTTTTGATTTTTTGGCCTTTTTTCAGAGAATATGAATGATAACACAAAAACTTTTTAACCACACATGGTTAGTGGTTGGTTGAAGCCATTTATTGTCAAACTTCTGTGTTTTCTATTTTAAAATCATAATGACAACCAAAAACATCAAAATGACCCTGTTCAAAAGTTCACATACCCCAGTTCTTAATACCGTGTATTGCCCCCTCTAACATCAATGACATCTTTTGTGGTAGTTGTGGATGAGGCTCTTTATTTTCTCAGATGGTATAACTGACCATTCTTCTTTGCAAAAAGTCTCCAGTTCCTGTAAATTCCTGGGCTGTCTTGCATGTACTGCGCGCTTGGTATCTCCCCAGAGTGGCTGAATGATACTGAGGTCAGGAGACTGAGATGGACACTCCAGAACCTTCACTTTCTTCTGCTGTAGCCAATGACAGGTCGACTTGGCCTTGTGTTTTGGGTCGTTGTCATGTTGGAACGTCCAAGTACGTCCCATGTGCAGCTTCCTGGCTGATGAGTGCAAATTTGCCTCCAGTATTTGCTGATAACGTGCTGCATTCATCTTTCCTACAACTTTTACAAAGTTTCCTGTGCCTTTGAAGCTCACACATCCCCACATCATCAGTGATCCACCTCCGTGCTTTACAGTAGGAATGGTGTTCCTTTCATCATAGGCCTTGTTGACACCTCTCCAAATGTATCTTTGATGGTTGTGGCCAAAAAGTTCGATTTTTGTCTCATCACTCCAAATTACCTTGTTCCAGAAGTTTTGAGGCTTATCTCTGTGCTGTTTGGAGTATTGAAGGTGAGATTCTTTGTGGCATTTGCGCAGTAATGGCTTTCTTTTGACAACTCGACCATACAGCCCATTTTTCTTCAAGTGCCTTCTTATTGTGCATCTTGAAACAGCCGCACCGATAGTTTTCAGAGTCCTGTATTTCAGCTGATGTTATGTGTGGGTTTTTCTTTGCATCCTGTACAATTTTCCGGGCAGTTGTGGCCGAAATTTTGGTTGGTCTACCTGACTGTGGTTTGGTTTTTACAGAGCCCCTGAGTTTCCATTTGTTAATCACAGTCTGAACACTGCTGACTGGCATTATCAATTTCTTGGATATCTTTTTGTATCCCTTTCCTGTTTTACACAGTTCAACTACCTTTTCCCTTAGATCCATGGACAATTCTTTTGCTTTCCCCATAACTCACAATCCAGAAATGTCAGTGGCTGGAGGAAAGATGCAACAGTCTGTCTGGATCCCAGAAACTTACTCAGCTTTTATGCACACACACTGATTACAAACAAACAGGTCACAGATGAGGATGTTACCTTTAGAAGCCATTCAAACCCCTTTGTGTCAAATTCTGGGCATGTTATCAGGCCAAAATCACCAGGGTATGTGAACTTTTGAACAGGGTCATTTTGATGTTTTTGGTTGTCATAATGATTTAAAAAGAGAAAACACAGAAGTTTGACAATAAATGGCTTCATCCAAGCACTAACCATGAGTGGAGAAAAAGTTTTTGTGTTATCATTCATATTCTCTGAAAAAAGGCCAAAAAACCAAAAAATCTGACGGGGGATGTAAACTTTTTAGCACAACTGTATACAGTGGGGGAAAAAGTATTTAGTCAGCCACCAATTGTGCAAGTTCTACCACTTAAAAAGATGAGAGAGGCCTGTAATTAACATCATAGGTAGACCTCAAATATGAGAGAAAAAATGAGGAAACATACAGTCATATGAAAAAGTTTGGGCACCCCTATTAATCTTAATCATTTTTAGTTCTAAATATTTGGGTGTTTGCAACAGCCATTTCAATTTGATATATCTAATAACTGATGGACACAGTAATATTTCAGGATTGAAATGAGGTTTATTGTACTAACAGAAAATGTGCAATATGCATTAAACCAAAATTTGACCGGTGCAAAAGTATGGGCACCTCAACAGAAAAGTGACATTAATATTTAGTAGATCCTCCTTTTGCAAAAATAACAGCCTCTAGTCGCTTCCTGTAGCTTTTAATCAGTTCCTGGATCCTGGATGAAGGTATTTTTGACCATTCCTCTTTACAAAACAATTCCAGTTCAGTTAAGTTTGATGGTCGCCGAGCATGGACAGCCCGCTTCAAATTATCCCACAGATGTTCAATGATATTCAGGTCTGGGGACTGGGATGGCCATTCCAGAACATTGTAATTGTTCCTCTGCATGAATGCCTGAGTAGATTTGGAGCTGTGTTTTGGATCATTGTCTTGCTGAAATATCCATCCCCGGCGTAACTTCAAATTCGTCACTGATTCTTGTACATTATTCTCAAGAATCTGCTGATACTCAGTTGAATCCATGCGACCCTCAACTTTAACAAGATTCCCGGTGCCGGCATTGGCCACACAGCCCCAAAGCATGATGGAACCTCCACCAAATTTTACAGTGGGTAGCAAGTGTTTTTCTTGGAATGCTGTGTTTTTTGGACGCCATGCATAACGCCTTTTTGTATGACCAAACAACTCAATCTTTGTTTCATCAGTCCACAGGACCTTCTTCCAAAATGAAGCTGGCTTGTCCAAATGTGCTTTTGCATACCTCAGGCGACTCTGTTTGTGGCGTGCTTTCAGAAACGGCTTCTTTCGCATCACTCTCCCATACAGCTTTTCCTTGTGCAAAGTGTGCTGTATTGTTGACCGATGCACAGTGACACCATCTGCAGCAAGATGATGCTGCAGCTCTTCGGAGGTGGTCTGTGGATTGTCCTTGACTGTTCTCACCATTCTTCTTCTCTGCCTTTCTGATATTTTTCTTGGCCTGCAACTTCTGGCCTTAACAAGAACTGTCCCTGTGGTCTTCCATTTCCTTACTATGTTCCTCACAGTGGAAACTGACAGGTTAAATCTCTGAGACAACTTTTTGTATCCTTCCCCTGAACAACTATGTTGAACAATCTTTGTTTTCAGATCATTTGAGAGTTGTTTTGAGGAGCCCATGATGCCACTCTTCAGAGGAGATTCAAATAGGAGAACAACTTGCAATTGGCCACCTTAAATACCTTTTCTCATGATTGGATACACCTGGCTATGAAGTTCAAAGCTCAGTGAGGTTACAAAACCAATTTTGTGCTTCAGTAAGTCAGTAAAAAGTAGTTCGGAGTATTCAAATCAATAAAATGATGAGGGTACCCAAATTTTTGCACCGGTCAAATTTTGGTTTAATGCATATTGCACATTTTCTGTTAGTACAATAAACCTCATTTCAATCCTGAAATAGTACTGTGTCCATCAGTTATTAGATATATCAAATTGAAATGGCTGTTGCAAACACCCAAATATTTAGAACTAAAAATGATTAAGATTAATAGGGGTGCCCAAACTTTTTCATATGACTGTATCTAGAAAATCACATTGTCTGATTTTTTAAGAATTTTTCTGCGAATTATGGTGGAAAATAACTATTTGGTCACCTACAACCAAGCAAGATTTCTAGCTCTCACAGACCTGTAACTTCTTCTTTAAGAGGCTCCTCTTTTCTCCACTCATTACCTGTAGTAATGGCACCTGTTTGAAATTGTTATTAGTATAAAAGACACCTGTCCGCAACCTCAAACAGTCACGCTCCAAACTCCACTATGGTGAAGACCAAAGAGCTGTGAAAGGACACCAGAAACAAAATTGTAGACCTGCACCAGGCTGGGAAGACTAAATCTGCAATAGGCAAGCAGCTTGGTGTGAAGAAATCAACTGTGGGAGCAATAATTAGAAAATGGAAGACATACAAGACCACTGATAATCTCCCTCGATCAGGGGCTCCACTCAAGATCTCACCCCCTGGGATCAAAATGATCACAAGAACGGTGAGCAAAAATCCCAGAACCACACAGGGGGACCTAGTGAATGACCTGCAGAAAGCTGGCACTAACGTAACAAAGGCTACCGTCAGTAACACACTATGCCGCCAGGGACTCAGATCCTGCAGTGCCAGACGTGTCCCCCTGCTTAAGCCAGTACATTTCCGGGCCCATCTGAAGTTTGCTAGAGAGCATTTGGTTGTTCCAGAAGAGTATTGGGAGAATGTCATATGGTCAGATGAAACCAAAGTAGAACTGTTTGGTAGAAACACAACTCGTCGTGTTTGGAGGAGAGCGAATGCTGAGTTGCATCCAAACAACACCATACCTACTGTGAAGCATGGGGGTGGCAACATCATGCTTTGGGGCTGTTTCTCTGCAAAGTGACCAGGATGACTGATCTGTGTACATGAAAGAATGAATGTGGTCATGTATCGTGAAATTTTGAGTGCAAACCTCCTTCCATCAGCAAGGGTATTGAAGATGAAACGTGGCTGGGTCTTTCAGCATGACAATGATCCCAAGCACACCGCCAGGGCAATGAAGGAGTGGCTTCGTAAGAAGCATTTTAAGGTCCTGGAGTGGCCTAGCCAGTCCCCAGATCTTAACCGCATAGAAAACCTTTGGAGGGAGTTGAAAGGTCCATTTTTGTTAGGACTGAAGCGTCGCATGGAATAAACCCAATGTAACTGATTTCTTTCACCAATTTGGAGTTCTGTCCATTTGTTCTTTTGTCTCTCTCTCTCTTTCTCTCTCTCTCTCTATATATATATATATATATATATATATCCTTTGAATACAATCCTCTGATAATGACTAATAACAGAGAACAACAGTGAACCAGTGTATACAAGTCATGTGAGTGCTGTCCTCTGATAATGGCTGCTAACAATAATGAGTGAATGCTGCAATCCTCTCGTAATGGTGCGCGCCAGTGAGGCTATTAAAAGTAAAGGACCTGCGAGCTATTGGCTAATATGGGTTAAGTGACTGCTGTCTTCTGATAATAGTCTATATCAGTTAGGTTAAGAATGAAGGACCTGTGAGCTTCTACTGGCTAAAATGGGTCATGTTATGTGATATGGAGGACGGCGCTTGATGTGGAAACTAATGGTGCTATATATATGCTTTTGTACATATATGGCGAATGGTAGGTCCTAAAAAGTTGAAACCTGGTCTAAAATCTTTGGAAGCATCTGATTTTTCTATGTGCCAAATTTGTGGCAGATTGGTCTGGTGTTTCGCTGAGCATAAAGAACAGACAACAAATAGACAAGAGAAATTCATTTATATAGAGATTAATGATCGGGAAAAGCATCCTCATTTAACAACAATATCTAGTTACCTTGCCTATTGCTTAGTAGTCTCCTTACTAACCAAAAATCTGTAGTAATATAATGTTGTACTGTGATAGCCATAGAAAGTAGTGGAAGAGTGAATAAATCAGGCGATACCTTTTAGAGGCTAACTGAGTATATTTGATAGTAAGCTTTCGAAAGTCTAGCTCACTTCTTCAGACATACAAGAAACTGAAAATTCACAGACTTTTTATACACACAAGACCTGGATCTTCAAAGGGTCTTAGAATCCTTAAAAATAACAGAATGCAATATAAGTAGAGAAGACACGGAGAGAGAGAGAGAGAGAGAGAGAGAGAGAGAGAAGGAATGGGAATATAAATTAATGCAAAAATTTCAAACTCTGCCATTTGGACTTAATACTCATGCCAGTTTCATGTCACACTATGTATGAACTGTGAGGGTCACAAATCACCACCTGATAGCAAACAGATAACAGCAAGAATTACTGATCCCTCCGTCACGCCCCACAAGTTTCCAGATTGTTTATTTCCTGACCTGTTGTAAATAACTTCTCTACTTGTATTGCATTTTGTTATTTTTAAAGATTCTAAGACCCTTTGAAGATTAGGTCTTGTGTGTATAAAAAGTCTGTGAATTGGGACCCTCTATAAAAGTAACTATATCCCAATGTTAAAAATACTACAAGAAGAGACAGAGAGAATGTCAAAGACAGATGTTTCATGGATAGGGTGGGTAGCGGCTTTTAAGATGTTGCTATTGCCTAGACTATTATACTTGTTCCGCACGCTCCCAATATCCCTCCCTGTTTCCTTCTTTGAAACGGCACAAAGGGTGATTTCGAAATATATATGGAATGGAAACATACCTAGAATAAATAAAAGTTTTCTATTTAAGCAACGGGAGGCGGGAGGACTGGGGGTAACTGTAGTGAGGAACTATTATATAGCAACGCTGGTCACTCAATGCGCAAGGTGGAAATCAATGGATACCTCGGTTCCATGGCTGCACATACAGCAGGCGTTTATATCCCCTCTAAAACTGGAAGATGCACTGTGGTTGCCTTTTTGGAATGTCCCGGCCCTAAATCCTTCTCCCCAGTCATGTGTGCCTCACTAACGGCATGGAAACTACTTCATAAGAAAGCTAACCCTACGAAACACTCTCTTATTACTGAAATGCCCTTATCATTGATGGCCTGGGTAATTGACGATTTGGAGGTCTCCGATTGGGAATCGAGGGGGATCACGCAGGTTTCTCAATTATACTCTGACTCTAATCACCTTATACCGTTTGCAAACTTACAACAGCAATACGGAATTCATGTTGGTGATTTCCTTAAATATTTTCAAATATGGCACTTCGTGTCTAAACATCCTGCGATGACAATACCCCATAATAACTCCCTTTTCACTTGGCTGTCAACTAGTATGAGGGAACTACGATTTTTATATGACAAAATGGATGAAATCTCGACTTTCACTAGGTCTCATCATCCACACTGCCCAGTTTCACACAGTATGTAACCTGCCACACAAGAGACAACAAAACACTTGACTTGTTCTTTGCCAATGCGAGGGAGGCATATAACTCATCAGCCCTACCGCCCCTGGGGAGATCGGATCACAACCTAGTACATCTCCAACCTGTGTACAAGCCACTTGTACGTAGAGAACCAGCTGTCACCCGCACAGTGAGGATATGGTCCGAGGAGAGTGATGAGGCTCTGAGGGATTGTTTTGACACAACCGCATGGGAAGTTCTGCAGGATTCTTATGGAGAAGATATAGAAGGACTCACACACTGCATAACAGACTACATTAATTTTTGTGTGGACAACACAGTACCCACAAAAGTGGTGAGGTGCTTCTCCAATAACAAACCATGGATTAACTCTGATATAAAAACACTACTTAAGGAGAAAAAGATGGCATTTAGGACAAGAGATAAGGAGGGGTTGAGGGAAGTACAAAAGAAGCTGAGGCATCAAATCAGGCAGGGAAAAGCCAGTTATAAAGAAAAAATGGAAAAGCAAATGGAAAGAAAAGACATAAGGGGGGTCTGGGAGGGGCTTAAGTCAGTTTCGGGTCATAAACAGTCTGTCTGCCAGATTGAGGCAGATGTTAATTGGCTTAATGAACTAAACCTATTCTTCAACAGATTTGATCACACACCAGCTCCTCCCACCCCAGCATGTCCTTCAGCTCCCCCCACCACAATGACTCCTCCCCATGCAGCCACTTCCCAACAGACCAGTAAATCCAGGAATCCGTCTTTATCTGGCCACAGTCTGACCTTCACACGGGCCCAGGTGAGGAAGGAGATGAAAAAGATCAATGCGAGGAAAGCCGCAGGGCCAGATGACATCAGTGCAAGGCTAATTAAGACTTGCGGGGACCAGCTGTGTGGTATAATTACATATATGTATAATATGAGCCTGAGGCAGGAAATAGTCCCTGAATTATGGAAATCTTCTTGTGTGGTACCAGTTCCAAAGAAACCCCACCCTATGGACCTCAATGACTACAGACCTGTAGCACTGACATCCCACCTGATGAAGATCTTGGAGAGATTGGTTCTCACACATCTCCGCCCTCTAGTGAGCCCCACTATGGACCCCCTCCAGTTTGCTTATCGGCCGGGCATTGGGGTAGATGATGCCATCATCCATCTTCTGCACAGGGCTCTGTCTCACCTGGAGAAACCAGGGAACACAGTGAGAATAATGTTCTTTGACTTCTCCGGTGCTTTTAACACCATACAGCCCAGGTTATTGAGGGACAAGCTGGGCCTTGCTGGAGTGGACCACCACCTCTCCAACTGGATCCTAGACTACCTCACAAATCGACCTCAATACGTGAGAGCCCAAGACTGTATGTCAGGTACCGTGATCTGTAATACGGGGGGCTCCTCAGGGTACGGTTCTCGTCCCTTTCCTCTTCACACTGTACACTGCAGATTTTAGGTGCAACTCATCCAGCTGCTACCTACAGAAGTATTCTGACGACTCTGCAATAGTGGGTCTCATCACAGATGATGATGACAGGGAGTACAGAGAACTGAACCAGGATTTTGTGGACTGGTGCCACCTGAAGATTAACGCGGGGAAGACGAAGGAGATGGTGGTGGACTTCCGTAAAGGCAAAAGCCCTCCTAAACCAGTGGACATCCTGGGGACGGGCATCGAGATTGTGAACACCTATAAGTACCTGGGTTTGCTCCTTAATAATAAGCTGGACTGGGCAGATCATATGGAGGCCCTGTACAGGAAGGGCCACAGCAGGCTCTACCTGCTTAGGAAGCTGAGAGCCTTTGGAATCCGGGGGGCACTTCTTAGAACTTTCTTCAACTCGGTAGTGGCATCAGCCATCTTCTTTGGAGTGGCCTGCTGGGGGAGCAGCATATCAACCAGGGATAGGAATAGACTCGACAAGCTGATTAGAAGGGCCAGCTCTGTCCTGGGGAGCCCACTGGACCCAGTGCAGGTGGTGGGTGACAAAAGGATACTGTCCGTGGTGAGCTCCATGCAGAAGAAGAAGTCCCATCCCATGCATGAGACTGTGATCGCGCTGAGCAGTACTGTCAGTGACCGACTGCTCCACCCTAGGTGTGAGAAGGAGCGCTATCGGAAGTCTTTCCTCCCCACCGCGGTTAGGCTGTACAACCAACACCGACCTAAGCGGAGATCATTACACACAGAGAACTGAAATATCTCTCTGCCTGTTAAATCATCCCCCCCCCCCCCCCGCTACTTCCTATCTGTCTGTCTGCTATCAAAGTAATGCCTCTTACCTTGGAACATTCCTGTACATGTTGTATTTGTATTTGTATCTGTATCTGCTTATCTTGGCTGCTGTAACACACTGAATTTCCCCATTGTGGGACTATTAAAGGACTATTATTATTTTTATTATTATTATTGTCTACCCCGTTTCGTTGCTGGGAGAGAGATTTGGGGATAGCCATTACCCCAGACGAATGGCAGCAAACAATTAGACTGATCCATTTGTCTCTCAAATGCGGCCACAAAAATTATTTTACGATGGTACAGGACCCCGTCTACTTTACAGTTAGCATACCCCTCTGTGTCTGGGAGTTGTTGGAGAGGATGTGGGGGCAGAGGAACACTTCTCCACATTCTGGGAAATTGCCCCATGATTCGAGATTACTGGGATAAGGTCTTTGACTTGCTCTCGGAGCTGTTTAATCTCCAACTCTCCTATACCGCACTTATGGCTATCCTATTAATTGGAATTCCCGGTGAGCTGAACAAGCATAAACAACTCATCTGTAAAATTTTGACCATAGCCAAATTAATGTTGGTGCAGAGATGGAAGACGGTGGCCCCTCCGCCAGTGTTGGCTCTGGTCTCAGCCATACATAACACATATTCCTATGAAAGGGTGATTGCAATGGAAAACAATTCCTTTCATCACTTTCAGAAAATTTGGGATGCGTGGATCTACTCTCGATTCGCTGTTAGAGGGAATTAAGTTGTTACCAGAAGGTTGTATGTTAACTATTGTGTACATGAGCATAAACCCCGTGACTAAGGGAAGGTCGTACACAGAGAAATTTCCCCTGATTTGGTCATAGTAGCCCTATGAATGTGCCTAAATGTTACTGTTACTGTTCATTCTATAAGTAATCTTTCTTATCTGTTTCATTGATGTACAGGTTACAGAATGAGTTTTAAAGAAGTACACTATACTGTATGTCAAATGTATATTGCACTGTATGTCAATGCTGTTCTTTTCCTTATTCTTTGAAAAATTTTGATTAAAAATTATTGAAACTAAAAAGTCTGTGAATTTTCAGTTTCTTGTATGTCTGAAGAAGAGAGCTAGACTCTCGAAAGCTTACTATCAAATATACTCAGCCTCTAAAAGGTATCGCCTGATTTCTTCACTCTTCCAAAAAATCTGTTGAATGTAAAAAGTAAGAGCAAGAAAAAGAGGAGGGGGATGGAGTGATTTAGTATTTTTTGTGAAAAAGCATGAGGAAGGAGGTGAACAACAGGTAGAGACCTTTGGCTTGGAGCATCTAGTACATTTCACAAATAACATGTTCACGCAACAAGCATGAAGAGAGGATAACAACATTTACAGAAACCATCTGATGCCCCCACATGCTAGAATCACTTTCTTCTTCCCCAGGCTAGTACTATAATATTAGATGAATGAATCACATCATGTGTTTGGTAAAACTCTTTCAAGGTTTACTTGGTTTAAAATAAAAGAAAGTACTCATTTGTCTTCATAAAACAATGGGGGAAATTTATCAAGGCTAGCATTTCCTGTGTCAGTCTTGATCTCCCCTGCAAAGGAGTAAGATACACTTAAATCATTAGGAGGCTCGTGTCTCCTGCATCTCCTGCGCTCCATGCTGCTGACACTCAAATCCTAGATGGGGTATTTTACAGTTTCTGGCATAAATTTTAGTAAATTTTTCAGAAGACAGGAGGCCATGCCCCTCCTGCTAAACCCACCCCTGACATGCCAACTTTTCTGAAAAGGGGCATGGGAGCAGAGACAGTCGTGATCCAAAATTTGCAACAGTTGTACATTTAATGACATAAATTAGCATACAATATTTAATGAATCTGCCTCAATGCCATTCATTAGAACATCTTGAAAACAATCTTTGGCATACAATAATAGTGGAAAGGGAACGCTAACTGCATGGTCTTTAGTCATGGCACAAATTCTCCTAAACTGAGAATTCAAAGCAGTTTTCAGCAAGATTGGCTTTTAGGTTTAGTCCAAAACATGAAGCAGTCCCTTTCCACAAGTTTTCTACTCCACAAGCTGATTATGATGCTCTAATAAAAGTCACAGGAGGACATTTGCTAAGCAAAATGTGCCCCAATTCTGGTGTATCTGTGCTAAAACTGTCTAACATGCTAACATGCCTTTATCTAGTGATTTAGACACTTTTAAGGAATATTTAGGACTTGTATGAAAACGGATGTGGCTTCATGGAAAAGGGGTGGGGCTTATCCAAAAGTGGTCGTGGCCTAACTTATAATGCCATGCCCCTAAAAAATGCACCATAATTTTGGCTGAATTTACACCAGCGCTTGGTTTCTGATCAGGGATTCCATTCCCAAATCCACTTAAAAAATGCGGAGAAAAAAGTCCTGCAAAGAGGACTTTTCTATCTGCATTTCTCGGGCGGAAACTGGGCAGAAACCTTGAGGACCCCATTATAGTCTAGTTTCCACGGGTAAACGCTTTTTAACCGGATTGGGTTTCTGTTTTTTTATTATACAAACAATAACATTTGTCTCTCAATATTGGTCTTTAAGGCCGGGGCAGCTCGCTACATGGGGCCTGAGCCTAAAGGGGTTTTCTTGTTTTATGCAAAGTTTAGAAGAGTACATTTGGGACAAAGTTGATATTACATTACACCAATTGTGGGTTTGGGGGAGTTGGCCATGACAGAGATTATTTATTTTGTGTACTTTGAATCCATGTGCCATTTTGTATCTAAAGTCTGTTTCTTTAATCAGGCTATGCTACTTCTGTCTCCATGCTGAGCAAGGCTATGCTACAGTACAGCTCTCTGTACTTGGCATCGTACCACCTTTTCCAGCAGACCTAGCCACTTGGTTACCTTTGTGTAGGCTATGCTACAGTACAGCACTCTGTACTTGGCGCCGTACCACCTTTCCCAGAAGACCTAGCCACCTGCTTACCTTTGTGCATGCTCCTATTTCTTTAAGGATGAGTGTGCTTACCTGCAAGCTTCCTTCTGCTAATTATTGTCTGTGTGTATAAAAGTCTTTTTCTTTTGCCACGCCCTGCCTGAGCAATGTCTGTCTCCGTCTCTATGCTGAGCAATGTTTCAGTTTCTGATTGGATGCAAAATCATGTCCTAGTTTCTGTATGTGTCTTCTATGTATGCCCTTCTGCCATGCATCATGGATGCATGTCCTTCTGCTATGTATTTGGAATCATGTACTTCTGCTATGTATGTTTGGCCTCTTGGCTTAAACCATGTATGCATCTTTGCTATCTGTTCTTGTTTCCAGGCCTTCTGCTTTTTATATTTTGCCTTTGGGCCTTTCACTGTTTAGGTATATATTTACCTGTTTGGACCTTTGGGCCTTCCACTAAATAGATGACATTTATCATGGATGTCCATCTGCTGTGTATTGTGGACACATATGTCCTTCTGACATGTTTGGCGGATGCATGTCCTTCGGCTGTGTGTTTGGACACATGCCCTTCTGCTATGTATTCCTATGTGAACATAAATCCTTCTGCCATGTATCATGATAGCATTTCCTTCTGCTGTGTGTATAGATGCATTTCCTACTACTATGTATGTTTGGCCACCAGGTCTTTCATCATGTTTGCATCTTTGCTATCTGTCTCAGCCTAAGGCACTTCTGCAATTTATGTTTGGCATAACGTGACATGCATGCTGTCTGCTCTGATTTCAGTCTGTATTCACATTCTGTTTTTGCGTAATTCCTTGGTGCACTATATCGGCCCACTTCAAAAAGTAGTAAGCTGGTTGTCTTCCTGCTGCAAAGTTCAGGAGGGGAGTACTCTAAAGCTGGTGTGCTCTTTGAGATGAATGCTGTACCTTAGTCTAGTTTGTGGAATAATGTATCAGTTTCTGCTCCATACATTGCTGTTTGGATGCATACTGTCTTTCTGTCTGTATGTCTGAGCAATGTTTCAATTTCTGCCTGGATTCTGAGATCATGTCTTAGTGTCTGTCTGTGTTTTTTCTGCTTGTGTGGATGCGTATGTCCTTCTGCCATGCATTGTGGATGCATGTCTTTCTGCTGTGTTTTTGGATGCGTGTCTTTCTTCTATGTATATGTTTGAACTCTGGGCTTTCCACCATGTAGGAACATCTACTATTTGTTTTAGTCTCTGGGTCTTCTGCTATGAATGTTTGGCCTTTGTGTCTTCTGCCATGTATGCATCTCTGATTCATGTATTGGCCTCTAGGCCAATATCATTTATTGTCTTGACCTCTGGACCTTCTACTATGTATATACTTGGCCCCCAGGCCAGCTGCCATGTAGTATTTCTGCTACCTGTCCTGATGTCCTGCCTTAGATTCTTGTGCAAGACCTGACCTCTGTTATTTGTATGTCCTGGCGCCTGTCTGATTCAGTAACTCTGTTACCAGTCCTGATAACCTGTTTGTATATTCTCTGGGCCTGTATGCTGTGCATGCTCTGGTTGTATTCACACTATGCATTTGCCTGATTGCTTGGAGCATTGCACCATAATCTCTGACCGCCACGGTCAGCTGTCCCCAGCTCTGGGACCATTTCAAGAGGTGACTGCAAGGTGATTGTTGGTCTTCCTGTAGTGAAGTTCAGGATCACTACGACAGCATCCTTGGGAATGGCCCTAAGCCAAACTGGTTTGGTATCACAGTAGTTCCACCAACCTGCTGTCTACTATGAAATGTCTTTGGATTCATGTTAGTTTACCAAAAAATGGTGCCTTAGGCGAAATGCCTTAGATGCTGCAGAAAGAAACCTCATTATGTCTGCATATTTATTTTATTTTTATTTTTTATTTTTATTTATTTTTCTAATGTGGAATGAAGATTGGATAGTGTCACGAACGGGCCTTCCCAGCATGTGACGCGGGTGCGGCTGTCAGAGGTCGACTCAACTCCACTCACTCAATCTTGCACTCACCCTTCACTCAGGCTGCAAATTGATTGTAAGTCGCACCCCAGCACAGTCCATGCACCCCAAATACACGCCGCCGCCACCACAGCTGATTCAGGTCCACCAGAAACCTTGCACACATATACACTTCAAAAAGATAATGGGTTCATAGAGCACACAAAGTAACCTTAAAGTGAACACTTTAATACCAAGATGGTTCAGTGCTACAGAAAAAAAGAGATAACAAATGACAAACAATACAAACAGCTATAAAAATAAAAAGGAATAAAACTTAATAATAATAATAATAATAATAATAATAATAATAATAATAATATTAGTCCTTTAATAGTCCCACAATGGGGAAATTCAGTGTGTTACAGCAGCAAAGATAAGCAGATACAAATACAAATACAACATGTACAGGAATGTTCCAAGGTGAGAGGCATTACATTAATAGCAGACAGACAGATAGGACGTAGCAGAGGAGGGGGGGGGGATTTTAACAGGCAGAGAGATATTTCAGTTCTCTGTGTGTAATGATCTCCGCTTAGGTCGGTGTTGGTTGTACAGCCTAACCGCGGTGGGGAGGAAAGACTTCCGATAGCGCTCCTTCTCACACCTAGGGTGGAGCAGTCGGTCACTGACAGTACTGCTCAGCGCGATCACAGTCTCATGCATGGGATGGGACTTCTTCTTCTGCATGGAGCTCACCACGGACAGTATCCTTCTGTCACCCACCACCTGCACTGGGTCCAGTGGGCTCCCCAGGACAGAGCTGGCCCTTCTAATCAGCTTGTCAAGTTTATTTCTGTCCCTGGTTGATATACTGCTCCCCCAGCAGGCCACTCCAAAGAAGATGGCTGATGCCACTACCGAGTTGAAGAAAGTCCTAAGAAGTGCCCCCCGGATTCCAAAGGCTCTCAGTTTCCTAAGCAGGTAGAGCCTGCTGTGGCCCTTCCTGTACAGGGCCTCCATATGATCTGCCCAGTCCAGCTTATTATTAAGGAGCAAACCCAGGTACTTATAGGTGTTCACAATCTCGATGCCTGTCCCCAGGATGTCCACTGGTTTAGGAGGGCATCTGCCTTTGCGGAAGTCCACCACCATCTCCTTGGTCTTCCCCGCGTTAATCTTCAGGTGGTTCCGGTGGCACCAGTCCACAAAATCCTGGTTCAGTTCTCTGTACTCCCTGTCATCATCATCTGTGATGAGACCCACTATTGCAGAGTCGTCAGAATACTTCTGTAGGTAGCAGCTGGATGAGTTGCACCTAAAATCTGCAGTGTACATTGTGAAGAGGAAAGGGGCGAGAACCGTACCCTGAGGTGCCCCCGTATTACAGATCACGGTACCTGACACACAGTCTCGGGCTCTCACGTATTGAGGTCGATTTGTGAGGTAGTCTAGGATCCAGTTGGAGAGGTGGTGGTCCACTCCAGCAAGGCCCAGCTTGTCCCTCAATAACCTGGGCTGTATGGTGTTAAAAGCACTGGAGAAGTCAAAGAACATTATTCTCACTGTGTTCCCTGGTTTCTCCAGGTGAGACAGAGCCCTGTGCAGAAGATGGATGATGGCATCATCTACCCCAATGCCCGGCCAATAAGCAAACTGGAGGGGGTCCATAGCGGGGCTCACTAGAGGGCGGAGATGTGTGAGAACCAATCTCTCCAAGATCTTCATCAGGTGGGATGTCAGTGCTACAGGTCTGTAGTCGTTGAGGTCCATAGGGTGGGGTTTCTTTGGAACTGGTACCACACAAGAAGATTTCCATAATTCAGGGACTATTTCCTGCCTCAGGCTCATATTATACATATATGTAATTATACCACACAGCTGGTCCCCGCAAGTCTTAATTAGCCTTGCACTGATGTCATCTGGCCCTGCGGCTTTCCTCGCCTTGATCTTTTTCATCTCCTTCCTCACCTGGGCCCGTGTGAAGGTCAGACTGGCCAGATAAAGACGGATTTCTGGATTTACTGGTCTGTTGGGAAGTGGCCGCATGGGGAGAAGTCATTGTGGTGGGGGAAGCTGAAGGACATACTGGGGTGGGAGGAGCTGGTGTGTGATCAAATCTGTTGAAGAATAGGTTTAGTTCAAGCCAATTAACATCTGCCTCAATCTGGCAGACAGACTGTTTATGACCCGAAATTGACTTAAGCCCCTCCCAGACCCCCCTTATGTCTTTTCTTTCCATTTGCCTCAGCTCCTTTTGTACTTCCCCCCAACCCCTCCTTATCTCTTGTCCTGAATGTCATCTTTTTCTCCTTAAGTAGTGTTTTTATATCAGAGTTAATCCATGGTTTGTTATTGGAGAAGCACCTCACCACTTTTGTGGGTATTGTGTTGTCCACACAAAAATTAATGTAGTCTGTTATGCAGTGTGTGAGTCCTTCTATATCTTCTCCATAAGAATCCTGCAGCACTTCCCATGCAGTTGTGTCAAAACAATCCCTCAGAGCCTCATCACTCTCCTCGGACCATATCCTCACTGTGCGGGTGACAGCTGGTTCTCTACGTACAAGTGGCTTGTACACAGGTCGGAGATGTACTAGGTTGTGATCCGATCTCCCCAGGGGCGGTAGGGCTGATGAGCTATATGCCTCCCTCACGTTGGCAAAGAACAAGTCCAGTGTTTTGTTGTCTCTTGTGTGGCAGGTTACATACTGTGTGAAACTGGGCAGTGTGGATGATGGAGAGGCATGGTTGAAATCACCCGACAGAAGAAAGAGGGCCTGGGGATGTTTTAACTGTAACTGGCTCAGCGTGGCTTGTAGGACCTCGCAGGCAGTGTCAGCTTTCGCAGAGGGGGGGACATATGCAGCTATCACGATGACATGTGATAGTTCCATTGGTTCCAGGAGCTTGGAGATCTTCTGTAGTTAAAATGGACACATCCAGCTCTCTTAGCTGACTCCACAGATGTGACAAAGAATCTAGGTCTTCGCCTCAGTTAAGGCCAGTGTCCAACTAAACCTCCATTCCAGGTAGCTCCCCCCTCCTCTTACCCCCACTACAGTATCCTGAGAAAGAAGGATGTTTTCCTGGCTGCTGGAAAGCTGTGTCTGGATTGAGCTGAGAGTCATTAGCCCTCTCTTCCTCCTTTGACATCTTTTTGTCCAGGAGTAATACAACTGTTTGGCTGGAGCCAGAAAGGGCAATCTCCCCTTGTATACACATAAAACCACTGAAGCAAATTGACCAGCAACGTAAACACAACATAGGACTAACAGAATTAGGGAATCTGTATATAGAACAACACATATCAAAGAAAAATACATAACTGGGAGTTCTCTCATCACAGATAGGGTTTGTGGGATATTTGGTTTTGTTCACTTGTGGAAACTGTAATATCAGACATAACCCATGCACATAGATGGTGTTATTTCTGGAAGACAGCAGCTGTGTTTCTTAAATTTGTACAACACCTTAAATAGTGTGTTAATGTCAGACTTAGTCAAACTTAGGTGAATAGGCCCTCGTAGTAAACATACAAATGTATCATTTCTGAAAGGGATGTGTATGGTGGCTATGCTTTTAATGTACCAGCTTATACTATTTGCGTAGCACGCCACTTATTCACTTGTATCATGTATTTCAGTGCCCCTTATATGAAACTACACCTATTATTGTACCATGATGAACATTTGTTTAGCAGCTGCTACATGTGTAGTACATTGAATTAAATGTTACACAGATATTAGAAAAGTCTGTGGCTGTATTCTCCAAATGTACTTACAGTAATATAAAGAAACGAAAATGTTATACCCATCTCTAGGAAGGGGTACATACACTTCTTCCCCTGTCTCATGGACACTTTGAGTGGAGAGCTGGCTGCACATATGTGGCTTAATAGATTCACTTCTAAGCAGATGCCAAGAATAGCAAGACTGCCTGCCCTCCATCCACTGCATCACAAGATAGAGGTTGAGATAGCAGTGGGTACTATAGGCAGGGCTAGCATATATCACATATTTATAGTATATGATGTATATATGCCATATATGTCTGAGCTGGGAATACCCTTTTAAGTATTGTGTTCTCTGGCTAAGGATTGCTTGTTAGCATTGTAGATGTGACCTGATTTAAGCTCATATGCAAAACTTTTACTTTGGGAACTTCTTTAATATTGCATAATTTTATAGAAAACAGATGTGGAATCTCTTTAAAACTTGTATTGTTCTTTTTTTACGGTGACATTAAATTGTCAAACTATTTTAATAGTGCACACTTATAACGCTGTGCATTAATTGGATTTTGCAGATGATCTCTTAGATTCACTTACGCAATAGCTGTTAAAAAGCACTGCAAGGAAAATAAGTGTGCAGAATAAGTCTTTTTATTACAGAAGCAGAGATAAGAAGGCAAGGAGTTCTGACAATTTTATCAAATAAGCCTAATAATTTCAGTTTGCTGTGTAGTTTGAGATTTTGATAAAGAACTCAAAATACCTCAATTTGCCAACTGCTACTCTAGAGGCTTCCTGCACATAATGTAGAGCAATTGGCCTATTTCTGCCTTTTTATAGCTTGGATTCACAGTTTAGTTAATGTGCCCCGTCAATCATAGTCAGAAAGAAGTGAACTCTGGTGAATTAGATGGAAGAGGGAGGGTTGTCGAAGTACCAGTAGTAATTGGAGCATGGAGCCCCCATTAAGGACAAGAGAGAGAATTTGGCAGTATGAGCTAAGGAGACAAGCTTGAGGCTGCCAAGACTGTACTGCCCGGGGGGAGACAAAAATGTTGTCATGTTGCCAGAATTTTGTCTGCCATGAAAAGGGATAAAGCTGGCAGTTCAGCAAGATATACCATGACCCATGAGCAAAAATTCACTAAGAGTGTTCAAGACAAGACATTTCAAACCAATACAGAAAATGCTTTTGATAAGAAATAAAACTCTGTTATATCCCAGCTGTCTTATAATTGTTATTTGTAGAAAAAAATGTAATTATGTTTTCAAGATTATACAATATGTACCTTGTATACTGTATTGATTTATGTGTATTGTATTATTTAAATACTTACTGACAGAGTGAGATATATATATATATATATATATATATATATATATATGCTATATACTCTATACTAATTGTAATGCAAGGATGTGAGAAGAGAAAAATTATTACTATTTAAATTTTCTTCCAGAAATGTCCATCGTTTGTTTCTTGGATTGCAGCTCAGTTCCATTGAAATCAATAGGGTTCATCTGCAATTACTATACACAACCTGTGGACAAGTGTGGCACTGTTTTGGGATGGAAACAGCCTTGTTCTTTTAATATTTCATAACCTTTTTAAAAGATAAGCAATGATCATTTTGAAAGTACTGATGAAAAGTTTTATTCAAAGTTATATGCAAAAAGCATATGTCCGCAAATGTTTGTTTGCAATGGGTGTATTGCTGATAAAGTCCATACCTTCACAAGACAAAAAAACACTTAAACAACACAGTGACAGCAGCAGTAGTCAAAATCACATCTTCCTACCTATACCTACAGAGCACTGATGTCATTGCCCACTCAAAATGTCTGATTTGGAAAAGTACTGCCATAACCTCGGAAGTCAGTACTCAGAACACTGGAAAAAAAGGGGAGCACTCGGATCCATACATGTAGAAAAACAGTCCTTGTCAGTGTCTATTTCCAATTCAGTGCCAGCCACATAAGTCAAAAAAGAGGCAAGATTCCTTTTAAATTGTAACATGCACAACTTTTGCAAATTTTGCTCTACGTGGCATTTGTTGCAAATGGCATTTCTTGTTCTGGCCTCTCCATTTTCTGAAAGTGGGTAGAAACATTTACATCATTTACAACACTTACATCCTTGAGACATAAACCCCAAAGTACAATACGCCAGTGTTTATGAATCCCCCCCATTATCTATGTTTTCTTTGTAGTCCTGATATACAAAGCATATAAAGCACATGTATCAGTGATCTAATGGTAACAATCCATTACGTCAATGTTACCAGGGATCTGTATATACACATGCAGAAAATACACATATCACGTCTTCCTTGCAAATCTTCAAGGCCCCTCTTCACAGGGAATCCTTGTGTTTAGTGTGGCAGTGCCGCAACCCAGATGGAGGAGATCGGAGGATGGGAGTAGTAGTGGCGGATGCTGTGCCACCTAGCAGGCCGAGCACACTCATCATCTACTCCAGTTCCACTCCTAGGCCGGACAAAGTCGAGGGGGGTCCTGCAACACTACCGGATGGTGGTGGTAGTAGTTCTTTCCCCCCGGGGCACTTCCAGTTGAAGAGGGGTACCTCTTCTACCTGAGTCAGTGTGGTGTTGGTCGGAAGGGCCCTGATGGTAATGCAGGCACGACTCAGGATTCAGCGGTGCAGGTAAACCAAACAGCCGTTTATTAGGCAACTGGAACAGTAAGTCAAAAGCAGCTTCCAGATGGGGGTAGTAGTACAGTGTCCAATCCCCAGCCTTGGTTCTAGGAGGCCTGACAAGGAACTGGTTACCTGAAGACTAGGCCCAAAGTAATCCTCCTGAAGGCTGTGATGGCTAACCGTTGGCCTCAGTGCAGCTTGTGGGGGCAGGAAACCTCTGCACACCCTTACTGCCACTGCTCACACTAGACTGACTGCACTCAGACCAAGGGTTACCATGGAGACGGAGTCTCCCACAACCCTGCCCAGTGGCCTGTGATAGGCCAGGGCTAACCAAGGCTAGACTTGAACACTGTTGGGGAGAAATAACAGGGAAAGCTTCAAACAGTGACACTTAACACACAAAACAACACATACAAACATAGCCCAGAGGCACAGTAACAAACACATGGAAGCAGCAGCCTCGGGGATGCTGCAGCTGCCCAATCCTGCTGATGGTGCTGGGTTCAGCAGCACACAGTGCCATCAAACTCACCATATAAATGAATGGGCTGCATGACCTCAGAACCTTAATTTACATGGTGTGGTAATCAAGGAGTTAAGATGGGCTCTACTGAACACTGTTGAGCAACTCCTTGCTAGAACCATGGTGAGAGAGTCACAGAAGGTAAAGTTTGAGTGTATTGTCTAGTCATTTCTTTCTGTGAAGGGATTGAGGATTTTGTAAATTAACATGGTATACCTTATCAAGAGCACCTTGCTAACAAGAGAGGATTGGTGATTACTGAAAATTTACATTGCAAGGCAGTGTTGGACTGGAATGACTAGGGCCAGCCTGTAAAATTTATTCTGGGGGCCCACTATATAGCTATATTCAAATATTACATGGCCCCTTTTGGCAAATTCCAGAAACTCTGCCAACTCACTACTTTTTCAGTAATAACCTGCTGCCTTGTGACTGACTGTGTCATGCTTTTGATTTGGGCCCTCTTAGATCTCCCCTGAAAGCTGGAGGATATGTGCTTGCACAGAGGTAGATAGCAGGTAGTAGAAAAGCACTGAAATTTGATTGGTCATGTGGGCCTAGGTAGCAACGTTAATAAGGTGGGGCTCGGCAAGGTAGAATACTGACAAATCTACCGCTGAGCCACCCAGTACATTTGTAAACTACCCAGTTAATAATATGGATGCATAGATTGCTTGAGATGCTGTACCTCGTCAATATCCACCGTATTCCCTCTCTTGATCTTTGTCCTGTCCCTTTTTACTGTTCTCTCTGGAACGCCCACTCAATGTGTAACAAACTAGAATATATCAATAACTTATTCCATAGTAAATCTCTCAACCTATTAGCCCTCACTGAATCCTGGATCTAGCAGTCTGATATTCTCTCCCCTGCAGCTCTGTCTCATGGTGGCCTACATTTCTCACATAATTCTGGGTCTGACAACAGGCAGGATGGAGGGGTAGGCATACTTCTATCGTCACAGTGCACTTTTCAGGTCACTCCCCCAGTACCCTCAATCACCTTCCCCTCATTTGAGGTCCTCGCCATCAGACTTTTCTGCCTGCTCTCCTTTCATGTAGCCATGATCTACCATTCACCTGGCTCACCCTACCAATTTCTGGACCACTTTTCTTCTTGGCTTCCCCTCTTTCTATCCTGTGAAATTATGGGTGACTTTAACATCCCCATTAACATCCCTGTCTCCCCAGCTGCCTCACAGTTTCTCTTACTAACCAATTCTTTTGATCTTTCACAACTTTCCTCTTCCCTCACACACAAAGACAGCAACACAATTGATCGTGTTTTCCTCTGACTCCTTGTATTTTTTAAATTTACTAACTTCTCTGCCCCTTTCTGATCATAACCTTCTGTCTCTCACAATCAGTACTTTATCTCCTTCACAAGACACCCCAACACATCATATATATAAGAATCTACGTCCTCACTGTCCCCCATCTCTTCACTCTCCTGTCCCAATGTTGCTACCAGTCACTATAATGAAACCTTTAAAAGTGCACTGGATGAGGCAGCTCCCCCCTCCACTCGAAAATTTCAACACATGAATAGCAACCCTGGCACACGTGACACGCGTTTTCTTCAGCGGCACTCTAGGTGTGCTGAACGTCTGTGGAGAAAATCGCGTACTCCTGCAGACTTCCTCCACTTCAACTTTATGCTCAAAACCTATAGCTCTGCCCTTCACCTTGCCAAACAATTCTACTTCACCGCTCTCAACTCCAGTAACCCTAAAAGACTTTTCACTCCTTATTTACTCCCAAGGTGCAAGCGCCATTCACAGACCTCTTTGCTGAGGACCTGGTCACTTATTTCCATGACAAAATTGATAAGATCTGTCAGGAAATAATTGCCCAATCCCCAGGTGGCATTCATCCCCTCACCTACCACACTTCATCCTGTTCATTCTCATCTTTTGAACCAGTTACAGAAGAAAAAGTCTCCCAGGTTCTCTATTCTTCACGCAATACTGCCTGCAGTAGTGACCCTTTCCCTTCTCACCATCTCCAGTCTCTGTCGTCTGCTGTCACTATTTACCACACTAAAATATTTAACTTCTCTCTTTCTTCTCGTTTGATCCGCTACCTTTCTGATAACTCTCTTCTTGACCCCTTACAATCTGGTTTTCGCACTCTGCACGCTACTGAAACAGCCTTTACAAAAGTCTCACACAATCTCTTGACAGCTAAATCTAATGGTGACTATTCTCTTCTTATTCTTCTGGATCTCTGAGCAGCATTTGACATTGTTTACCACCAACTCCTCCTCACTATGTTCCACTCTGTTGGCCTCGAGGACATCGCACTCTCTTGGTTCTCTTCTTATCTCTCAGACCACACTCTCAGTATATCATTTGTGGGCTCTGTCTCTTCCCCTCTTCCCCTTGCTGTTGGTGTTGCTCAAAGCTCGGTCCTAGGCCCCCTGCACTTCTCTCTCTACACAGCCCTTATTGGACAAACCAACACCAGATTTGGCTTTCAGTACCATCTTTATGCTAATGATACCCAACTATATAACTCATTCCTTGACATCACCACTGCAACCACAACAGTGACTGTCTCTCTGCTGTCTCAAATATCATGTCTTCACTTTATCTGAAACTGAACCTCTCAAACACTGAACTAATGCTTTTTCCACCATCTAATATACCTAACCTTGATATCTCCATTTCAGTCTCCGGTCTTACCATAACTCCGAGGCAGTATGCCTGCTGCCTTGGGGTTCTGTTTTACTCAGACCTTTCCTTCACCTCTAATTACTCACACCCTCATGTCATCTCCACATCAAAAACATCTCCAGAATCCAGCCTTTCCTTACCAAAGAAACATTAAAGACCCTTATTGTCGCCCTGATTCACTCTCGACTTCACTACTGTAATTCCTTACTAATCGGTCTTCCCCTTACTAAACTCTCCCCTCTACAATCTATTCTGAATGCAGCGGCCAGGCTCATCAGTCTAGACGCTACACTGATGCACTACACTAATCTAAACTGATGTGCTACACTAATCTAAACCTTTCCACAGTTAGAATACCTAAAATTAACCCTCTTCTGTTCAAGCTCCCACATTATCCCACAGGATATGATGCCGTATAGGACTGTAACTTTGTATGTCCAGACTCCATCTGCACATAAAAGGACACTGACTGGTGACGGCTCATACAGCTTTAGTTATATGTGTAATGAAAACAACCTTTATCACAAAAACGGCTGGATCACTGTATAAGCAATGATACCTTGTATTCTGTTTCTGCTACCTCTTGTGTCACCCCCTCTACCTCATACTGTAGAGTGTAAGCACTTTCGAGCAGGGCTGTCAATCCGATTGTGTGAATTGACTTATTACTCTGCAATGTCTCAATTTGTCTGTACTTGAACCCTACAATTTGTAAAGTGCTGCGGAATATGTTGGTGCTATATAAATAAAATTTATTATTATTATTATTATTACTCTTACAAAAATTTAGTGTATGTCTAGATAGAATAGAATAGAATACTTTATTAACTCCAGAGAAAATTTGGTGATGGGACATATATACTGCAGGTTTTCCTCCGCTGTGGACTCACAGTGCCCAAAATTGCACCATATCATGTGTCTTTCTTTGTTGTTTCCATACATAATTGTTTCAGATTGTTACAGATTTTACTAAATGCATTGCATAAGGGTAAAATCTAAGTTAAAAATCCACACTACATGTCAATTTCCACTGCAAATTTCCTTTTGTTTTGTTTTGTTTTTTTGCATGTGGATAAGATTTGGTTAAATGTCATTCACTTTGACGCTATAGTTAAATACTGTGGATATTTTACATTCAAATTTAGCGAGAGAAAATCTGCAGCGTGTGGACATACCCCTAGAATATTCAACATTTGAAACACAACAGTGAGCACAGATGTAATCTGGGGTCACTGGCATGCAACCATCAGTTCCTGGGGCAAGGTGTCAATATGGTACTCACGTGGCCGGCGATGCTCCTCCTTTCCACTGTGACTGAAGGCCCACTTCTCCATCCAGCCCTCACAGAGCTGCCACCAAGACACTCTGCCCCTTGCAAGTCACCTGGAGATCCACTGGCAAAAAATGAGCACTCACTGATTACTTGATTCTCTCCGTGGATACCTCTTTATTTTAGATAGCGAAGTACAGCAGGTCTGGTACAAGAATAACTCTCACAAGTGTAGAACGGTAACTTGTACAGGCCTCCGGGCTGTAGTATGAACGATGCGCTTTCACTGGGTTCCCACTTAGAAGGTACAGTACCTCAAAAAGTATACTGATTTCAAGAATCTGCTGATGTACTGGAATTGGTGTCTCTGGCAAACATAACACACAACTGTTCCAACTCACCTCATCTTGCTGGCTACTGTCTCTTCAGAGTGTCCCCCCACCCGACAGTGAGCTGTCCAAAACTTCTGTGAGCTGTCTCTCCAGCTCACCTTGAGCCATCTCCTCCTCTACATAGCATGGCATAGCATAGCCCTTAAAGAGGACTGTTCATGTCCTCATGCACATGTGGTTTTATATACCACTGGAAAGCTGACAGTGCGCTGAATTCAGTACACTGTCGGCTTTCCAATTATGTGCCCCCAGGCTGGAAATATTGGTGCCATTAGTTTAGGCACCGATCTCTGCCCACTGTCAGAAGGGCGTTTCTGACAGTCTAACTGAGCTTTGAGGAACGCCTCCCCTGACTGCATTCATCCATAGACTTGTATTGGGGGGCATTCCTCACAGCTCAGCATCATCGCTGGGCGGTAAGCAACACCACTTCTAACAGTATAGGGCTATGGACGAGCACAGTCAGGGGGGTGTTTCTCACAGCCCAGCTAGACAGTCAGAAACGCCCTTCTGACAGTGGGCAAAAATCGGCTGGCTTTCCAGCGGTATATAAAACCACATGTGCATGAGGACCTGGACAAGGCTTGATTTCAAACAGGCCACACCACAGGATCACTTTGCCTGTCCACCGACATCTTGTAAAATCTTAGTTAGTTACAGGGGTTTTCTTTTAGTCACAGAAGGTGTGGAGTAGAAGTTGGTCTTTTTTAAGGCCAAAATGATTAATAAAGTAGGAGGCTGTATATGTAAGGGTCTTGGGTTCAAAGAGGTAGTCAGTCTTTATGACTATGTACTAATTCGGATATGTAATCCTTAAAATGTATTTGTACACTGTAAGCAGGCAGATTGTAAAATTGTGGATGGCAGGTATCTGCCACTGAGGTTGCTAGTATCAGTGAGGTAAGTGGCTGGAGTATGGGTTCGGGACTTGGGAGTTACTGCAGGTCCGTTCCTATACCCAGTCCTGCTGGCCTGATACCCCAGGTGTGTGCAGCCTTTATAAGAGTGGAAGTTACCAGAGAGGAATGGTGTGTGAGTCTCTGGAAGTGAGAGACTGCAAGGAAACCCTTTGCTATGTATGTTCCCCAGGCTTAACAAGCATTGGACAGAGTCTGCTACTGTGTCCAACCAAGCTGGTGAGACCAAGTGACTTATTTTGGACTTTTTGCCTGAAGTAAGGACTTTGTGTTTGCCACATGTTTGTTATTGACAACCTGCTGAAAGTAGCTGCTTAAGTTTGTCCACTATTTTGCCTTGCACGAAATAAATAGAAGCCTGTTTTTGTTAAGAAGCCTTCGACTGTGTTTTGTCTACCAAACACCTACTCTACTACTAAGTTAAACCCCCACAATACCCTTAGAAAAGAATGGATTGAGGCTGTAATTACATTGCACGACCTCTATGAAACAAATGGAATGCAATGTTTTTGTGGGGAACAGTGCAAGTCTGTGGTTTTTTAGACACACTCAGCAGCTATATTGCAAAAAGCTTTAGTTTTGTAGAAAAATTTACCTGTTTTGATGAATGATAAGTGTTACTTGTTTGTTATTTCGGAGACAAAGTGGTTTTGTGAGCCTAGTTGAAAAGTGATGAAAAATTGGATTTAAAAAAAAAAAAGCCACCAAAAATCATCTCTTTATGAGAGCAGAATACCACACCAACATTGCATTGGTATTGGGAAAGGCAATGGTGGAGTTGTTTGTTTTATTTTTTTCCTCTTATGCCAACAGAGCGGTATATAGAATTTAAAGACAAATTTTGGCACACTGTCAGCATGCCTGCCACTTGAAAGGTGATTTCATAAAGAATTGCATTTATAAAAAAAAGCCACAAAAATTGTCTCTTTATGTGAGCAGATGCAGCACCAAGGAGTGACAATTACAAGATCTGAAGAAAAAATTGGGGTACACTATCAGTGTGCCTGGCCAGTTAGCGGAAAAAGCTAGAATATCTTCTGAAGTGGAAAAGATTCTATGACCCTGAAAACAACAATTAGGAGGCAGAAAAGAACCTTGATTATCCTGCCAGCTATCCATGTATGGAAGCACATGTAGCATCAACAGAATTTCAAGAAACGGTTGGGTACTCTATTAGCATGCATGGTCTGGCTGCCAGCTGAAAAAGCTAGAATTCCTTCTGAAATGTAAAGGATTCTATGACCCAGAGAACAACACTTGGGAGGCAGATACAAACCTAGATTACGCTGCCAGTTATTTTCCTCTGATGTTACCCTGACCCAGTTGCCAGATCTTATCTGTGATAGAATTATCATAGTGTCAAGGCTCAGGTCATGAGACAATATTTTGGTCATGAAACAATATTTTGGTACTTTTGTATTTTTATATCTTTATATGTTACAAATACTAATTTTTCCTTGCTACTAATTGCTGACAGCTGAAGAACAAAAGAATGAATCAAAGATGGCACTGAAATCCTTTATGCCGTGCCTAGTAGCTGACGTCTCAGGCTGGAATCGAGGCTGAACCTGGTTAAACATTAGGACCAAAGAGCCAATGGGGTATGGACAGCTCAGGAGTATCAGAGAAACTCTACACTACACTATGCATTAACCCGCCCTCTTCCTTTGTTGTACAACTATGTTTGACGTGAATAAACCGGCCAGTGTAGTGCTGAGGCTGGAGAGGAAGCATGAGCTGAGCCAGAAACAGAACTCTGTGTCTGTGTCTTTCTTAGTGTTGTGCACACATGCTTATTGATTTGGACTGACTGATTGATCCGTATTTTGTCAATTACAGCTATGACAATTGGCGATTCCAACGTGGGGCCATCAGCTGGAAAACCAGAGAGGGCTCGCTGACCCGCACAGGCCACCCTATTGAACCCCGCCATTTTCCGAGGAGGGTCCGGAACCTCAACTGATCACGGTAAGTTTACTCATATTATATATGTGTTTACTTGCCTGTGAATCGGGAGGTGACGGTTAGTAGGTTTGGTGGTTACGACGGGTCAGGTGCCCAG
This sequence comes from Leptodactylus fallax, assembly GCA_947044405.1. NCBI lineage: Eukaryota > Metazoa > Chordata > Amphibia > Anura > Leptodactylidae > Leptodactylus > Leptodactylus fallax. The sequence continues at coordinate 845,384 of CAMRHE010000186.1, read as the reverse complement.
TCCGGAAGGGACGAACGTCTGGTGTTTTCCTCTGGTGGTTCAGAACTGCAGCACTCACATTTTTGTCCCTGTGAGGCTCAATCAGTCAGAGGTTGTGAATGTAAGAAAGGAACCAGGAAGTTGAGATAGTCAAAGTGAAGTGAGGTGGTTGGAAGCCGTCTGTTTAGTTTAGAAAGGTGTTGTGTCTGATGCCGTAACATATTACTGGGACATTGGCTGTCACGTCCGAGAAAGGAGCTAGGACAGGTGTCCATAGAACCCTTAAGGTCCCATTGGTTTATTAGAAACCTGGTATTACTCTCTCCGTAGGACCCTTAAGGTCCCATTGGTTTATTAGAAACCTGGAATTGTTGGAGAGTGTTAGAAATACGCGTAGAGCTACAGTGTGAGGTTGGGGACCTGAAGATAAGATCCTGGAACCGGAAAGGTGGATCTTTGAATGATTGTGAGTCTAGCACTGGTGAGCAGCTGCGCCAGTGTTGTATTTCTGGAGTGATCATGTTACGGCATTTCAAACGTAAGCATACTTTGCCCCCCCCCAGGGCACAGACGGCGGTAGAACTGGTCAGGACAAGAGAAGGGAAAAAGCATGTGAAGGATGCAAGCCGCCTGTATAAGCTAGCCGGATTGCCGTCTAATGGTAGATTGCAGCCCAGCCTGTGGAAAGATCAGGTAGCCACAGGGCGAGGCCTGTTGGAAGACAAGGGCTTGTTAGAAGCCGCGCAAGCTCATTACAGATTCACAAAGGCTCTACAGAGTGAGGGATATGCAGAAGTGAGAGGTGAAGGAGGAGATGAGGATGCTGAAATGCTGTTCGGTTACCTGAAACCTGATGTTCTAAAACCAGTGATAAGTTCAGCTATAAAAGACCTCAGTGTATACCACTAGTATGATGTTTAGAGGATTATACATTCAACCTCTGGTTGGAATCTAGTAAAAGAAAATTTTAAAGTCTGGTAAATCTACCTTAAGGTAACCTCAAGTATAGCTCATGGGTTCTGCACACATGTGGTAATTACAAGAGTGGGGTTTGCCATAAAAATATCCAAAAATTGCACAAAAATATTAATCTGTAATTTTGGTGTCAGTATTAACTGCTATCTGCTTGAATTGTGTTTCTATATTCCTGTATTCCTGCAGAGAACAATCAAAGCATTGACTGACTGCCAAGAGCTTCAAGGTTGTTTTATCTGATTTAGACTACCAGGTTTTGGAGAACGCAGAGGAGTCGAAACTTGGCTTTGTGCCACCACCAGAGCCTACAGTCTATGTATCATATCTGTTTCTGTCCAAAAGAAAATGATTTGGTAAAAAGGGTTAACCTATGTAAAGTATATTGACAATGTTTACACAGGGATATCCAAGCATATGATGTTGTGCTTATGTCTTGTATTGTATGTCATGTGAATTTACTGTTTTGTCTGTTATTGTCACTTAAACTGTTGTATCCACAAAAAGAGCAAAAAGGTGACAGTGAAAAGTTTTGAATTTTCACAACGTGGTTATGGGAGGTCACAGAGGGGGAGAAGGCCACTCACCCTCCGTCGCCTCAGTAACCCACAAGCTGGGGTTTTATCCCAAGTTGAAATTTTTTGTGCAAGAATCCAAGGCACAAAGGGATTAGATAAATGTTATCATCCATGTATTACAGAGAATATTCTGATTTGTGTTTTGTTTATGTATCTATGTGGTTATGTTTTATCCATGGGAAATAGAGGGATGCCATATGTGACTGTCTCCATCTTACATTCCATTCTCAGGCGCTGCCCAGAGCTCATCCCCCTCCTTTACTGAAAATTGTTATCTATAATGGGATGAAACTTCTTCTTCGTGTTTTATCCAATAGTTATGTATTAAAACTTATGTTATAACTTTATACCCAATCATGTTATGTTAATTATACTAATCACACCTTTTCTTTGTTTCAGTAATGTATAACCGCACTAATAAGAGATTTTGTGCTGTGTTTTTGGCATCCCATTTGGTTTGTTAATGTGCTGGATCATGTGAAAAGTTGGGATAGGTTGTCCCACTGCCCGTCTTCTTCCAAATTGTGGTGGAGGAGAATGTAGTAATCCAGGGCTACTGTGTGCGCCCGGGATATATCTTCCCAGGTTCTAAATAAAAAGCTGCACTCAATAACACTTGGTGTGCCGAAGGTGAGGGTTTGAGGCAGAAGTTAGGCAAATCATGGAGAATTTGCCTCGGCGGTGTGGAGCTGATCCCAAGGATAGAGAAATTCCAGCTACAGAGATTGTAAGAGCAAAAGAGGAGACTGATGCAGTGAAGGAATGCCAGAAAATGTTCAGAAAGTCTGGTTATGCTGAGCTTATAGTTCTTCAAGAAATAGGGTGAGATGCAGGGGGGAGAGCCAGCGCAGCTATGTGTGGGATGAGTAGCTGTGTGCAATAAAAAAAAAAGACACTGTTAGCAAGGGGTAATACATCTAGCATTAGAAACACAGATGGTAATGGCTGGACAACTCAGATTACAATGTGCCTTACTTATGCCTCCTCATGTCACCTTTGCACGCTGCACGTCACTAAAATCCCTTTGACCTGTTAGCAATAGGTTCAGGGGGGGAGAAAGGAAAGTCAGACAACTTAATCACACAAGTATTTTCTTTTTTTTGTTGACAATGTAAAACAATATGTTTTTATGCCACAAGAAACTATTGGGTTTGGTTATGTAAATGATGAACCTATTGCTAACCTTGATTTTGAGTTCTTTTATAGATGGCTCTCGATTTGGGAAGGATGGTAAATTCTGCACCATTATTCTATGCCATGGTCCCTGAACATGAGGTAAAACAAGCAAATCCTCCTAAAAGCACTCACTGAAACAGTGTAAAATGGCTGAGGGTAAGCCCGCTGTGCTTTTGGTATAGCAGGACTATTGTCCGATCTGTGCGTTTAATGTTAAGCCTAAAAGGATTTCCAGGCTACTCAGGAGGTGATGGAGCCCCCGCAGCTATAGTCAAAGTCAAGGCACACACCAAGGCTGATACACAGGAAAGTAGAGGTAACGTGTGGGCAGATACTGCCACCAAACAGCTGCAGAAAAGCCTAGGGAACATGCCTCAGCACAGGGGGTCACCATACTAGACCAAAACTCTCAGCTCTCTTTTCAGGTTCTAAAAATACTGCAGGACCAAAATGGCCCAGAAGAAAAGAAGATTTGGAAACTGCAAGGAAGAAGGAAAAAGATGAACAAGTCCTGATGGCCAGTGGTAAGAGAGCATGTTACCGAGAGCATTGTTCCCAATGATGGCGCAAGCAGCTCATTCTCAAATGCACCACTCGAAAGTAGCCATGTGTGACCTGGTGAACAGATGATGGGTAGCTGCAGGGTTTAGATCACTGCAGTCAGATACGTGTAAGCCTGCATAACATGTGTCAAACACTATGAAGGCCAAATAGTAAAAGGTTTCTCAGAAGCACACCACGAAGTCCTTGTACCTGTTTCAGAGATTGTGGGTTAACTATATACAGTTACCAAAAGTTGGAGGGTATGAGTACGTGCTTGTGTGTATTGATCTCTTTTCAGGGATGACCTGAGGCATTTCTGGTGCAGAAAGCCACCACAAAAGGAACTGCAGATAAACTACTGAAAGAAGTAGTGTGCAGGTATGGGATCCCCGAGACCATTAAAGTGATAACGGAACTCACTATACAGGACAGGTAACGAGAGAAATAATGGAGGCCGTGGGGATACAGCAAGTGGTCCATAGCTCGTACCGTCCCCAGAGTAGTGTAGAGTATTTATCACTTGTCACTTGCATTTGTATTTTCTGTACACTCCTGACAGAAGGATTGGCCTCAGCCCCTAGAGTATTTGGATTATATTTTTCACAATTGTTCCAGATGTAGTATGGTGTGCTGACTGACTATGTGATTGATTGCCAAAAACATTTGACTAATGTACACTCTTGAGTTTTCTCCTTCCTTCCAGATCCTAAGTTAGTGGAAGGAACCTATCAGCTGCAACCCAAAAATTGGGTGCTGATAAAGAGACACGTGAGAAGGGCCTTGATTCGACCGTCCCTTCCAGGTCCTGTTGACAACCAGTACATCTGTGAAACGACAAGGGAAGCCTTGTTGTCACGATGGTGAATGATGTTCTTAGGAACAATAAACTGATTACACACCACCAGGTCCTGATAAAGGATATAGATCCTGAAAGGATACCTAAAGACTGTTGGATCTGCATCCATAGTGCTGATTTGCTTATGTTTATTCTGTTTGTTTAACCTATTACAGTGCATAAGTAAAAGGATGAGCCTATGAGGAAAGGTGTTGAGATTAGGTTGTAATACAGAAGCACACGAGAGGAATCTGGTGAAGGAAATAAAATAAAGTCCAGCAGTTGACAGTAGGTCATTGAAGTACCTAAATGTTAATTTCTGTATTCAACCATCTCAAAATGGGGAAATGTTAGAGTATGATCCTCCATTTTGTATATCTTTTATGTATATATACTAGTATGTAACTCTGTGTGGTGGGTGCTTAGGATTGTGGATAATCTATCCTCTGTATAAGTTGGTTCTTAGTACGAAGGCTGCATTCCAAAGGCTGTCTGGCACCTAGCATGTCATTCTTATCTCTTTTCCTATGATATATATATATATGAGTATAGCATGGATGATGTAAGCTGGTGTATTATCCATTGTATATGCTTCTTTGTCTCATAAGAGTGCTCATCCACCCCCCCCCTTGGAAGTCCTAATGAGATACAGCTCCTATTGTGCTTTATCTAATAGCCATGTTTGTGGGTGTGTAGCCACAGTGTCCTTGTATGAGATGCTGCTTATTACTGTGAAGGCCGCACCTGGTGGCTTCCACACGTTTTTATGTTTAATATAAATTTAGCTTATGTGTATTAATCTTGTAATGTCTGGGCCTCCCGCCACAGAACTGCGGATGTCCTAATATCTATTACAACCAACAGAGGTTTGTTGATAAGTCCAAGTACAAAGGGGGGTGATTTACAAGGGGTCACTCGTCTTAAATTGGTGAAGAAATCCCCTACCCTTTCCCGTCCTGGTTTATAGTAAGCCTATAGGCCCCTAGGGATTTATGGAAAGTATAACAATGTTTTTAGGAGGGACAAGTTGCTGTACTTTTATTCCCAACAATACTGCCCCTGATGGCAGCATAACTAAGGCCATGGGAAAGATTTGAAATTTGGCAGACGAACTCAAAGAGAACTCTGGAATGTTTGATTATTGGGGAAGTTGGTTCTCGTCATGGGCTAAGGGTTGGAAGGAAAGGTTGACCCAAGTAGGAGTAGTAATTGGTTGTGTTCTGTTGATCTTGTTGATGACCTCTATATGTGTTATTCCATGTATAAAGGGCATGATAAACAAGGCTGTGGACTCAGATAAGAAGGACATCTTTCTAAATCACCTAAAGATGGATCCACTAATGATGAGACCTGAGATTGATATGGAAATAATAGAAATGTGTAAGAAGGCTCCCTCCCGAGAATATACAGAGTTGCTTTAGGGACAATTAGGATCTGACTTTCCTATGTGAAAGACCTTTAAGTGGGAACTTATCCACAAGGGATAGGTTGTCACCCAGGAGGTGAAAAGGAGCGAAGCACATTGGAACAGATCATTAGGTTCATAAGTATTAGGGAAAGAGAAATGGAAAAAATTTGTATTTAGTGGGGAATGTCAAGGCTCAGGTCATGAGACAATATTTTGGTCATGAAACAATATTTTGGTACTTTTGTATTTTTATATCTTTATATGTTACAAATACTAATTTTTCCTTGCTACTAATTGCTGACAGCTGAAGAACAAAAGAATGAATCAAAGATGGCACTGAAATCCTTTATGCCGCGCCTAGTAGCTGACGTCTCAGGCTGGAATCGAGGCTGAACCTGGTTAAACATTAGGACCAAAGAGCCAATGGGGGATGGACAGCTCAGGAGTATCAGAGAAACTCTACACTACACTATGCATTAACCTGCCCTCTTCCTTTGTTGTACAACTATGTGTGACGTGAATAAACCGGCCAGTGTAGTGCTGAGGCTGAAGAGGAAGCATGAGCTGAGCCAGAAACAGAACTCTGTGTCTGTGTCTTTCTTAGTGTTGTGCACACATGCTTATTGATTTGGACTGACTGATTGATCCGTATTTTGTCGATTACGGCTATGACAATAGGATTCAATAATGTCGTAATTTTTCCCACATTTTTGTGATTCATTATGACATTGGGATTCATCTATGCCCTCACAATTGCTAACAAATTTCTCCCCAGTGCCCCTACCAGCACTACTACCAGTAGCACTCCCACTGCCACTACTACCTTCACCAACACCCATGTCTTCCACCTCTACCTCCTCTACATCTGATAAACACTGGCAATTCTCCTCCAACTCAACAAGAAAAGTAAGAAGAAGTCTTGGGCTTTGAGGGATATCTCTCTCAGCAGATGTCACATGACTAAGAGAGAATGGGATCTATGTCAGTGTAGAAGACATGGCTGACAGTACAGAAAGAGAACATGGTAAAATATGTGTTGCAACATAGGAGGAGGATCAAACAGAACCCTGACTCAACATTTGTGGTCCACTGCTTTCAAAAACATCTTTATTCTCAGGAAGTACAACAGCACTGCTGCTACTGGTGGAGCTGTCAAGATACGGCCATGAATGCAGGAACTTTCTATGGTCAGAAACTCAGCCATGATTTCCTTATTGTGGACAGGTTATCAAGCAGGGACACTATATGCATGAGAAGATAATGAGAAGATAATCTGGCCACAATAAGAAAATCATTGCTGGGTTTTTGACAAGTCCCAGACCATAGAAAGTTTCTACACTCATGGTCGAATCCATTGGCAACCAATAAAGACAACAGACTGTCACCACTAAGATGGTTAGAAAAGATCTGTAAATCTCTGCAAAATTTTTAATTATTTATATTTGCAAAAATGTTTAACTTTTAATTTAATAAATTTATTTTTTTTTTAATTAATACACGTCACACTGTGTATTGGGTGAGCAGAGCAGAAAAAGAAACTTTAAATAGCAGAGGTTGTTTTTCAGATTAGCACAGGCTGTGAGACTTTATAATGGGTGAACAACAAAAAAAAAACACTTTAAAAAATGGAGATTTTTTTCAGATTAGTGCAGGCCAAGTCAGCGTTTTACTATTAGAACACCAGTCTCTATGTATTTAATTCAAAATAATTTAAACTCTTGCTCTACTCTTGCCCAATATTTTCAATAACAGGCCTGACTGTCAGTAAAAATTATGTTTAAACACTCTGTATACAAATGAAACTGCTCTATTGTACAATAGACAGACCAAATTAGATTATTATATGAAACAGTTGCATGTCCTTTGTCTGTATTAGTGCAGGAATACTGCTGTCAGGCTCACACAACACAGATATGCTCCCTCAACCTATCCTATCTATGATTTCTATCACTAATCTGCCTATAGTTGATTAAATTATCTAGCTGTATTGCTTGCAATTGTACGCTTTTCAGAAGTACACTGTATGCTGCAGCAAGATGAATAACAGATCCTTCCCTATATCCACCATTACAGTAATGCCTCATGTTGAGCCTTACAGCACCTTATATAGTGTATATGACATCAGCACTGCAAAATGTCTACCTACCACTGTCTATTGGCTGATAGGATGCTAGATATATGTCTCTTTTGCACTTTTGGCGGCCATGTTAGTTCATCGGAGATGAATTGTCATTTCTTTAATTAAAAACGGAACAATTTGGAATATTCGGATCGAACCCCACTTGTAACAAATCAGTTTGCTTTTCTCTATTGATGAACTGGACAACCCCTTTACTATGTAATGATGCCCTGTAAAACCAATCTACATATGCAAAGGGTTACAAAGGCTTCAACAGAGACCTGGCATGCCACCTCCCATTCCATGAAAATGATATAAGGCTACAACCCAACAACTTGATTTCTGCAATCAATTTGACAGAGAGAACAGATTATATGTATCTTGTAATATGTAAAGATAAGCATTAAAATTGGGTATAGTTTAGGGGTAGACGGTAAAATATCATTACCCTGCTGGAGCTTTTCTTTGAGTTTTATTTTTTAAATAGACCAGATCATAAAAAGAAAACTAATATTTGCCTGAGATGACTACATTTACCCAAGATAATCAATGTCCGCTCTGAAATGCATTTAATAGCTTTCCCTCGCATAACTATATTGAACTAGAAACAAATGTGTTTTGCTTAAGTATCAAAAATGCTTTAATAATGTGTCCGTTAAAATAAGATGTTTCATTTTTTGGGAGGTAGGTTGTCTGCCGTAAACAATTTTTTCATCTCCCAGGAGGCTGTTAACATATTGAGACTGATACGCTTGGTTTGCTACCAATAAATTTGCATTTTGCCTTCCAGCATCATTCTCCATTAAAATGAAAAAGATCAGAAGTATATTTAAATTACATTTTCATTCTAAACAATGCTCTTGAAATACTCTTACCATGAACATTCAATATTGGATTTTTTTTATTTATTTTGCCTGAAATGTCTTATGTCAGCAAAGTACACTTCCTTATAATGCAAAGTGCTATTTTGTCAAGTATAATAGAAAAGTTTCTAAAGGAAGATGACATTTAAGCTACAAGTACTGGCAGTCTGAGGCAGACGACTGGAAAAGCTCTTGTTGGAATGTAAACTTCATCATCAAATGCAGTGCTTTAAAATCCTCTGCAACATTAACCAGAGGAATTAGTAATACAGAAGTCTTGCTTGATTCCATTCAGAGATTGTATTAATACACGAGTTACTCTAGGAATCTATCCAGAAGCAGGCACTCGGCATACTAACAAGATCTCACATAAGTGTGAAATTGCAAACAAATCATAGCTGGCATATCATCCTCATCCATAGGCCGGAAAATCACAGATGATAGATGATCAACATGAATTATTATTTTAAGGCAAAAGACGATATTAAAGTGGAAATAGGTTATGTTGTCATACCCATATCATTCTAGGCCAGCTGCAAGTGTTTATTGAGCTGAAGTTACTGCGCCATGATTAATTCAGCTTTCATGACACATTGTAAATTGTATTATTACCTTTCCATGTGCATCTCATTCATGGTCCTATTTCAAACCACTGCAGCTATTGCAAATACTGGCAGCAGTCCGTTTGGCTCAGCTAGGCATGGTTTATTTAAGCCATGGCAAATAATGAATGACAATAAATACACAGGACAGAAATATTTTCTGCTTAAGAACATTCATTGTTTAGAAAATCTGTAGCGGCCTAATAAAACAAAATAATGGCGGCAAACAAACAGACGAATTTCACTTAACTACTTATTTATCTGTCACCAAGTCCACATAGGCTCAAGACATAGTTAAAGATCCTTCATTTGACTTTATCCATAACATCTAGAGTAAACAAGTACAGATATAATGTAGCTAAACGATGGCATAATGAAGCACTATTATCGAATGTTATGTTATAGAATACTGTAGTACCGTAGCTCTAATAATACAATAGTATCAATAACCACATCTAATGTGCATATTCTCTGATGAAAGTTTATACTAATAAAAAATGACTTCTGATGGAGGAAGAAGGAAAGTATGTGCTGTATATAAAGATTTCCTTCTGCTTCATACCTGAAGAATGCCTCCAGCTTAAATACATTCTCATTACCAACCCCTATAAAACTGTACAGGAACATGGACCACATTTTTTATCAGTTTACACCAGGTTTTGGACCCAAAAAAAAAAAAAAATCGCAAACCATAGTGTGAAAGATCCTCAGTGCGCCAACACCGCTTTGGCCACACCTGAGACTTCTTTCATAAAAAACCACACTCACCGCCAGTGAGTGCCGGGTTCACAAGATAAATACAAGACAAGCTTTCTAAATTTTATATATTTATTAACCCCTAAATGGGTCGGTATTAACATCTAACACATACAGTTCAGAACAGATATGCAGATATATACAAGCATTAACAGTTACTAGTTACAAGATACAGTGCAATAAAATAAAAGGGCATAAAAGTGAAATAATTACTTTACCACACATCTCCTTGCTGTGGTTCTGTAGTCCAACACTCACACATGCTCTGGTATGTGTGAATAACCAGTGGAGGTTCCAAGCATGTGGCATCAACACAGTATTCCAGCCTGCATGCTCTCATCACAGTCTCTCAGTCATAGTCTCTGCCCAATCTCCTCATAGTGTTCTCTTGTAGTCCCAGCACAATCTCTTCCCACTGACCTCTTACCTCATCTTATATACCCTTTATGCCACCTCCCAGAATGAGGTCACCGGCGACGGCAAGTCTGATTGATTAACGCACTCAAGTCAAGACTTTTTGTATTGAGCTGAGACCAAGTGAAAGGATACAATGTTATCAGCCATATCTGATCAACAGCCCAGACTGAACAATGCATGTTTCTTTGATCACACAGGTCTATGTAGGAATACAATAGAGCCATTCTGGGATGGATACAAAGCCCTATTGTTATAGTGTTGCCACTACTGCCAATATACACCTAGGATTATAGCTGCGCACATTATGAATAGATCAAAATACAGCTTTGAGTTATAGCCATATTTAAGTGGAATCATCACACATAGTAAACAACATATTTGTGCAAAAAGTCACTATCAGGTCTTCAAAGATTGGCCATGGTCATCTAGTTTTAGACAAAGCTATTAACAATTGTAATATGTAGTATTAATGGACAGACAGTGCCACTGAACTGATTTGACTTGGGGGTACTCTTGAGGGCATTGTCTAAGCGATCCCCTGATTTTTACCCTTTAAGCCCCATATGGGGATCTGGTGTTCACTGCAGGAAATCACAAGGCTGCAACTTTTAGGTGTAGTCTCAGTTCAGTGGCAGCTGAACCAGATGGTTCAAACCACACCAGTGCATGGGACCAGAGTGGACTTGCAGAAACGTTATTCAGAAGAAAAGCTGATGTCAGGGTAGGTGGAGTTTTCTCCTTGTGGTATTCATCCAAAGTTCAGGGCAGGCAGCACAAGGTCAATATGGTTATCAAGCAGAGGTCAGGGCAGGTAGAACATGTTCAGAGATGGGTAAGCAGAGGTCAGGCAATGGTTAAACAGAACAATCTAATAGCAAAACACATAGATAGGACTACAGCAAGCTAGGAATCTTATTGCTCAGGCATTCATGGTCATAGCCATTGCGAACCTAACCTACAATAAATCTGTGCTAATCTCATGAAGTCAAAGAAAAGAGTCTTTACTCTCATATGAAAATCACAAACATATATTAATTTGAAAGATGGATCGAACAGTGCATAAACAGCATCATACATTGGGTAGAGGGGCACATAAATAATAAAGGTGACCACAACAAGTACACAGGAAAACAGAAGGGCAAGTCTAATACACATTATGTTTTAGTGGGCTAATATTGGGCCATGTAATCAATGTGCTGTGTACAGTAATATAAAGTAAGATAAAACACCAATATAAACTGAAAAACCTAATGCATAGCCCATGAGTACAGATATGTCCTGACCCACGCTTCAGCACTGCCTTCATCAGGGCATGGAATCATGCTAGCGGGGACCCCCTCTTATACTGACCAATCTCCATAAATCAAATAGCTCTGCCACCAACTTTCTGAACACTCTCTCAATCACCTGCACAGGAGTGGAATCAAGTGCAAGTGGTGCCTCCACTCTTGGTCAATCCACATCATGGTTCCTTTTTCTGTGCACTTTCCTGTGCATTTGTTATAATCAGCTTTATTATTTCTGAGCCCTTTTCCACTGTGTAAGTCACAGTTTTTGCACTCCATGATCCACCTTTTAAAGAGTTTTATATACCGCTAGAAAGCCGACAGTGCGCTGAATTCAGTGCACTGTCGGCTTTCCTGTTATGTGCCCTTATTTTCGGCACTGATCTCTGCCCACTGTCAGTAGGGCGTTCCTGACAGTCTAGCTGAGCTATGAGGAACGCTGCCCCCTGACAGGACTCATCCATAGACTTGTCCTGGGGGGTGTGCCTCACAGCTTAGCATCATCGTTGGGTGGTAAGGAACGCCCCCTCTGACAGTACAGGGCTATGGACGAGTACCGTCAGGCGGCGGTGTTCCTCACAGCCAAGCTAGACTGTCAGGAACGCCCTTCTGACAGTGGACAGAGATCGGTGCCAAAACTAACGGCACCGATATCTCTAGCCCCGGGGCACATAACGGGAAAGCCAACAGTGCACTGAATTCAGTTAAATCTGTATATGTTAGTAATATATATTTTTGCTAATAAAAAATAATTTCTTTTACTTCATGAGACATTAACATATATTAATTGTAGATGTGGTTGTATATGATATCTGTTTGGCATCATGGTTTTATTTTTAGGTTGTCCCCATACTTCAAAGACAAATAGGCATCTACCTGTTGTCTGGTGTAATGTCTCTGTCTGTTCAGGTCTCTGCACCACCCTCCGCCCGCACGCGGCGGCGCAGGAGGAGTGCTCAGTTTGATTCCTTGTGTAAGATTCTTGTAATGTCTGAACACTGTCCTATTCCCTCACCTCCTTAATTGATTTTCCACCACACCCATCTCTTTCACCTTGGTTTTCCTCTGCTCCACTAATAGTTAATTTTGGCCTTGCCTGTGTGATTGGCAGCCTATCCTCCTATCAAGTCTGGGGCGGGTTCTTTCTTCCTATTTATTCTTTGCTCACATCCACAGTGGCGCTGGTTATTGCTTCTGCGTACCTGCCTTTACTCTGTTGTGTTTCGTTACTTGTATTCCTATTTCTGATCTCTGGCTTTGTCTGTGACTATTCTTTTGGATTGTGATTTTGTACTGCATTGCTCGACTGTTACTGACCCCTTGGCTAGCTGACCTCCCTTTGTCCATTGTTTGTCCTGTCTGCGTTCTGTGTTGTCACCTATATTAGGTAGGGCCTGTCGACCAGTTGCTGCTGTCGCCTAGGACAGATAGGCAAGTTAGCCAGGGACAATGGGGGGGTTCAGCTTACGGATCACTTTCTTGTTGTGACCCTCCCCCCAGGGTTCTGCAGCAGCACTGGGGAATCGCTCCTCTAGCGATTCCCTTACATCTGGCATATATGATAACCATTGGTATCCTATAAAGAAAAAAGACTGTCACCACTAAGATAGGAAAAATCTTTTAAAGTTTAAAAATTTAACCCTTTAAGGATGCAGGGTAGATTGTATGTTAATGTCTGGCAACTTTTTTCATATTTTCTTTCCCTGTCTTCCAAAATCCATAACTTTTTTATTTTTCAGTCGACATAGATATGTGAGGGCTTATTTTTTGTGTGACGAGTTGTACTTTCATTTGACACTATTTTGGGATACATATAATGTTTTGACTAGCTTTTGTTAATGTTTTTGGGGGTCCATGTGAACAAAACCAACAATTCTATCATAATTTTTTTCATTTTGTTTTTACAGCATTCAGCATTCAGACATGGTAGCTTTGTCCGGTGGGTCATTATGATTACGGCAATATCATATTTATATTAGTTTTATGTTTATGTTTTACCACTTTTACTAATAAAACGTAACTTTTTGAAAATTAACGATTTTCCTGGGGTCACCGTATTCTGACTAACTTTTTTACTGTTTTGTTGACAGAGATGTGTAAGGTCTCTTTTTTTGTGGGGCAAGTTATACATTTTATTGGTACCAATGTTTGACATGTACAACTTTTTGATCACTTTTTATTGCAATTTTTGGGGGAAAGCAAGGTTACCAAAATATGTTAATTTGCACTTTGCGGGTTTTTTTTTTTTTTTTACGGCATTCACCTAACGGAATAAATAATGCTATTTTTGGATAACAGGAACTTCTATGCACATAGGGATCCCTAACATGTTTGCTTATTTTTTGGTTTATGTTATGTGTTTTTTAAATATAAAGGAACCATGCAGATAACAAGTTATTTTTACCCCATTGAGAGTACCATAAAAAACTCATAAGAAATTGGTGCAAAAGTGGCACAAATTCCACCTCATGCCATTGCAAAGTACAATTTGGCCCACAAACAATAAGCCATCATGTGAACCAAAAAATGAAAAAAATGATGGCTCTTGGAATATGAGGAGGAAAAACGGATATCCAAAAACAAAAATTGTCTCAGTCCTGAAGAGGTTAAATGGGTCATCTAAAAAAATACAAAGGTACTATCTTTGTATAGAGAGGTGATTTCCCTTTCCTCCTTTGCCTCACCAGCAAAACTGGATTTTTACTGTATGGCTTATACATTAGATAGCTTTTGCCTTAATAGCCAATGCCTATTATTCCATACACATCCACTTACATGCCCACAACTGTTTCCTTCTGATTCTAAAATGCACACTTAATTTGACCAAGTATGCATGTGTTGTCAGTTGGGAAAGGAGAATAAGTCACTGAAGTGCAGATCACACAGAGAAAAGGTACTGTATGATGAGGAGATTTGCACCTGTTCTGTGCTCTTGGTATTGACACACACTCACTGACCATGTGAATAAGGCTACATTCACATGACAGAGGTGCAATATAACCGTGAAAAACGGCTGTTTTACACCCAAGGGGTGGTAACTTTCAGGGATCTCTCATACATTGCACTGTATGGAGGGAACCGTGAAAACAGACAAAAGAAGAGCATGACCTACAGTATATTTTGACGGCCCTTGTTAAGGGACTTTCAAAATATCAGTGATGTTTATAGCTCCCATTCGCAGACAGTGAAATTAATAAAAAAAAATGTCCGTAACACGATTTCCACTGTCATGAGAATATAGGGTAAGGCTATAGGCCAAATAAGCTTTTGTCTGGCAAAGTTTGTTTTCCTTCCTCTGTATGAACAAAAGGTAAAAAAGAATATATGTTTTTTCATCCCTTCCACTCAATTTTCATCGTAGATCTTAATGGGCATGTCTTTTATTATCATTACTATTATTTAGTAAATTACATAGCATTATACACAGTCACCACTCACATTTGTACCTTTCACTATTGAGGCTCACAATCTGTGTGTCTTTAATAACTGGCCTATAAGAACACTTCACAGATACTGAATGGTACCATTCAGTATCTGTGAAGTGTAATTAAGTTTTGGATGGGATTTGACTCTTTGTGAAGATATTATTACTGGCCTATAAGAAGTACTTAATTTTTATTGCATTTCAATGAATTGTAAACAAAATTATTAGGTATTGCCCCTCATGATACATTCTTTTCAGCAGGATACATTTATTGTCTTCATGGTGTTTTTACCATTTGTATAAAATATGGATCGCTGCCATAAACACACACTACAAGATTACATGACCAATTGCAGTTGCTGTTGAACCAGTAGTTGTTACGTTGTTGTGATCAGATCATATTGCAGATCTTCTTATAAAGAAGGCTAAATGCAACTAAAAAATTGTATTCAGTGACTATATTGTGTAATAACCTGCATAGCCTGGTAAGTGGCAACATTAAGTACAAGGAGGTTCGATCAATAACGCAGCATGCTCAACTTATTGATGGTATAGATTCACCATCCGTCTATATAAAAGCCTGTATTTACTGCGCAGGAATTTCTGCATTTAAATCAATTATTCCTATGTTTTGCTCAGTTATTGTTGCAGTCAAAAATATTTGAATAATATGATTTGGCGTTATTAACTTGGCATGTACCATTTATATGCAAACAACATGAAACAATTGCTATGGACTAACTACCTCCGGATAATAATTTAAGGAGAAAGTGAATTGGCATTTTCCTTAAAAACTGTCACAACTTGAAGTATGGATTGTAAACGGACAACATAACTGGCTTGAAATTAACTTTGAAAAAAGCATCTACCAGACACCTCTTCACCTTGAATGATTTTCTTGACCCCCAACAATGTTAACAACTGCCCATAAACTGTTGTTTTGCAACTTTATTTTCCTAATAAGTTCCCCTTTTGACATATCATTGAAAATGTCACAGTGCAGAATGAAAATAGAAACATCTTTTGTTCATTTCCAGAGAAAATTAAGCTGAATTGTTTCAAATTGTCTCACATCTGCGATTCTGTGTACAAACAGCTTTGTGAAAAATAATCCAGAACAATAGCATTAGTAATAGAGGGATCTATAAACAGGAGCAAATAAGCAGGGCATATAACACATCATAAACAAAGGTCATCAGCTCTTCTGCTAATTTATATTAAGATTCTTTAACAATAAGCATGCTCTATTTATAAAGCAACCACATGAAAACATCAAAAGCAATGGTGTAAGAAGGAGGGCACTACAATTTTCAAGGTATCTGAGAAGGCCAAAGGGTCAGATCAGGTTAAATACTAGGAAACATTTCTATCACAGAGAAGGAACCAATTCAATTATAACTCTTAATAAATATTCATCTAAAACACCAAAACATAACCATCAACATATGAAACAATAGCATGGAATAATGACATACATGTCAATGACAGTTGGAAAAATTGGCAGAGGGATATGGCACATATATCATCTGACCAATCCCTCAGACATAAATAAGGCCACCCAACATGTTTCTTCACTCTGTTAGCTCATCACGAGACAATAAAAGCCCTACATTAATATCCCTAACATATGTAAAGATGTACACTATGCAAATATACAACGAGGAAACAATAAACAGCAAAAGATCACAATAGCATAAAAGTACCAATACCATCCTCAGATTAGCTTAACAATACTCTTGCTGATCAACAACCTATATACAGTGGGGAAAAAAAAGTATTTAGTCAGCCACCAATTGTGCAAGTTCTCCCACTTAAAAAGATGAGGCCAGCCTGTAATTGACATCATAGGTAGACCTCAACTATGAGAGACAAAATGAGAAAACAAATTCAGAATCACATTGTCTGATTTTTTAAGAATTTATTTGCAAATTATGGTGGAAAATAAGTATTTGGTCACCTACAAACAAGCAAGATTTCTGGCTCTCACAGACCTGTAACTTCTTCTTTAAGAGGCTCCTCTGTCCTCCACTCATTACCTGTAGTAATGGCACCTGTTTGACATTGTTATCAGTATAAAAGACACCTGTCCACAACCTCAAACAGTCACACTCCAAACTCCACTATGGTGAAGACCAAAGAGCTGTGGAAGGACACCAGAAACAAAATTGTAGACCTGCACCAGGCTGGGAAGACTGAATCTGCAATAGGCAAGCAGCTTGGTGTGAAGAAATCAACTGTGGGAGCAATAATTAGAAAATGGAAGACATACAAGACTACTGATAATCTCCCTCGATCAGGGGCTCCTCGCAAGATCTCACCCCCTGGGATCAAAATGATCACAAGAACGGTGAGCAAAAATCCCAGAATCACACGGGGGTACCTAGTGAATGACCTGCAGAAAGCTGGGACTAACGTAATAAAGGCTACCATCAGTAATACACCACACTGCCTGGGACTCTGATCCTGCAGTGCCAGACGTGTCCCCCTGCTTAAGCCAGTACATATCTGGGCCTGTCTGAAGTTTGCTAGAGAGCATTTGGATGTTCCAGAAGAGTATTGGGAGAATGTCATATGGTCAGATGAAACCAAAGTAGAACTGTTTGGTAGAAACACAACTCGTCATGTTTGGAGGAGAGTGAATGCTGAGTTGCATCCAAAGAACACCATACCTACTGTTAAGCATGGGGGTGGCAACATCATGCTTTGGGGCTGTTTCTCTGCAAATGGACCAGGACGACTGATCTGTGTACATAAAAGAATGAATGTGGCCATGTATCGGGATATTTTGAGTGCAAACCTCCTTTCATCATTGAAGATGAAACGTGGCTGGGTCTTTCAGCATGACAATCATCCCAAGCACACCGCCAGGGCAACGAAGGAGTGGCTTCGTAAGAAGCATTTCAAGGTCCTGGAGTGGCCTAGCCAGTCTCCAGATCTCAACCCCATCGAAAACCTTTGGAGGGAGTTGAAAGTCAGTGTTGCCCTGTGACAACCCCAAAACATCACTGCTCTAGAGGAGATCTTCATGGAGGAATGGGCCAACATACCAGCAACAGTGTGTGCCAACCTTGTGAAAACTTACAGAAAACGTTTGACCTCTGTCATTGCCAACAAAGGATATATAACAAAGTATTGAATTGAATTTTTGTTATTGACCAAATACTTATTTTCCACCATAATTTGCAAAAAAATTCTTAAAAAATCAGACAATGTGATTTTATGGATTTGTTTTCTCATTCTGTCTCTCATAGTTGAGGTCTACCTATGATGTCAATTACAGGCCGGCCTCATCTTTTTAAGTGGGAGAAATTGCACAATTGGTGGCTGACTGAATACTTTTCCCCACTGTATCACAGGCAATTTGTGATCTCAAAGCAGAGACAATGCGGTTCACCAGCAACATAAATCTAATAAAGGTGCAAAATCTGTTATTATACAAATCTAGTAGTAGAGCCAAGAATTTTGTGCAGCAATATACTGTTGATATTGTTATTCTAAACAATATACACACGTGGCCAAAATTGTTGGTACCCCTTGTTTAATGAAAGAAAACCCCACAATGGTCACAGAAATAACTTGAATCTGAAAAAAGTAATTTACCAAACTACAGGTTGACAAGCCACAAAGCTTCTGGGAGAATGTCCTATGGACACATGAGACAAAAATCAAAATTTTTGGCAAGGCACATCAGCTCTATGTTTACAGATGGAAACATGAAGCATATCTTGAAAAGAACACTGTCCCTACTGTGAAACATGGAGGAGGCTCTGTTATGTTCTGGGGCTGCTTTGCTGCATCTGGCACAGGGTGTCTTGAATCTGTGCAGGGTACAATGAAATCTCAAGACTATCAAGGGATTCTAGAGAGAAATGTGCTGCCCAGTGTCAGAAAGCTTGGTCTCAGTCGCAGGTCATGGGTCTTGCAACAGGATAATGACCCAAAACACACAGCTAAAACACCCAAGAATGGCTAAGAGGAAAACATTGGACTATTCTGAAGTGGCCTTCTATGAGCCCTGACCTAAATCCTATTGAGCATCTTTGGAAGGAGCTGAAACATGCTGTCTGGAAAAGGCACCCTTCAAACCCCAGACAACTGGAGCAGTTTGCTCATGAAGAGTGGGCCAAAATACCTGTTGAGAGGTGCAGAAGTCTCATTGACAATTACAGGTATCGTTTGATTGTAGTGATTGCCTCAAAAGGTTGTGCAACAAAATATTAAGTTAAGGGAATCATCATTTCTGTCCAGGCCTGTTTCATGAGTTTTCTTTTTTAAAAATTCTGTTGAAGCATGGTTGAAAAGCAATGTCTGACTTTCATTTGTTCATTTTCTTAAAAGTAATAATATATAAAAATTCTGTCAGATTCAAGTTATTCCTGTGACCATTGTGGGTTTTTCTTTCATTAAACGAGGGGTACCAACAATTTTGTCCACGTGTATATCTGATAAAAATATGAGATATGGACTGGATATCAGCTGTTTTCCCCAGAGGAAACCCTGAGTTGGAACCTGGATTTTCAACAACATAGTTATCTATAGCGCTAGTAGTCTTCTGTTTTCATACATTTTCAGTAGGGGGACAGTAGAGACGTGGGAGAAGCAGGGACTCCAAGAGCAACATAGATGACTATGATGCTGCGAGTCCAGGTCTTGAATCACCTGTGGGAAGCTATCCTTAGGTGTTGGATAGGAACTCCACCCTCCTTTGGATGTATTAATCTGATTTTAAAGGAAATCTGTCAGCTCCATTTCACCATTCAAACTGCTACTATCACCTACTGCATCACAAGGTCTATGTGCTGTCTATATAATTTTGTTCTGATGCCAAAATCGAAAAGAGAACTTTTATTCAATATGCTTAAGAATTCTTTTGGAGTGCTATTGCCGATGAATACAACCATTAAAGCAGAAATATACAACAACAACTGTCACACGGTCGCATTAATTTTAATGTCTGTGAATTGGGGTAGTGGCATAATTACCTTCGTAGCTACCGTAGTGGCTGCCACAGGGCCCATGACCTTAGGGGGCTCAGTGGGCCCCTGCTGCTTTCTTTTTTTAATAGGGCATAACACCAGCAAGTAACAGGCCCAATTTACTTACCAATCTCCATTGCTGCTCATGGCCGTCTTCGCTTCCCCTTCTGCCAGCCAAGGCTCCGTATGCACCCCTGTGGTGACATCACAGACGTCACTTGGGTCAGGCCAGCATTGTGACGCATAATGATGCCGGCGTAACCCATGTCTGTGATGTCATTGATGAGGGTCGAAAACAGTAGGAAGTCATGCCAGTGTGCAGAAGAGGTGAGTAACACTGGTTTTTATGTTTGTAACCTCCCATGGGCATCCAATAATTCTACTCTGGAGTCTGAAAAGACCCCAGAGTATAATAATAGTTCGTGGGTGGTGTACCCCAAAAATTTCACATTCTGCCAAACCCAAAATTGTTGCAATATCTGCAATGAACACCATAGAGGTCACGATGAAACATAATACTGTTTGGAGAGGTCACTATGTAACATTATACTGTGTGTAGGGGCCGCTATGGGACATTATACTGTTTGCAGGCGCCACAATGGGTCATTATACTGTGTGCAGGGGCTACTAGGGGATTTTCGTGTGGGGGGCCGCTATGAGCTCGCGGGGCCCGGCACGGCATTATGGTGTGTTGGGCGTGGGGTGAGGAAAGGCGGCACTATGCCGTGGGAGGGGGCCGAAGTCAATAGTTTGCTATGGGGCCCAGTCTTTGCTAGTTATGCTCCTGAATGGGGGCTATTCTTATGACCGATATTTTGAAGTTCCATAAAAACATAGACCGCTCTATTTTTGTCTGTTTTCATGGATCCCTTCATTTACTGCAGTGTATGAGGGATACGGGAAAACGGCCCTGAAATAATAGATGTTTTTCACAGCCATTTGCACTTCTGTCATATGAATGTAGGCTTAGTTGTCTGAAAAGTTAGTGACCATTTAAACTACAGTGCAGGAAGAGCAAGGAAATTATATTACAGTGCAGACCCGGGCAACGCCGCACTGTTTACATGCAGAAGGGATCAGGTCAGCAGAGAATAGAGGAAGGAACTTTTAAGCATAAGCAGTTAAAAAGCGAAGACTAAATAAGATATATATCATTGAGAATGTGGGGATGATGACACCAATGACCTGTGTACCCTGTCCCTGCCAGCATTAGCGTCATAACACTGGTATGAGGATGGGACTGCATTGAAGTGTTGTAATGTAAATTGAATATAATTAAATACATCCTATATAGAGAAATAGGTGGAATGGAATAATAACTCAATTACATCATTGTTTTATGAGTTTCATTTTATCAGCAATCAATAAGGAGAAGCCAGCTGAGCTGCAGTAACCCGGTCTGACCACTACACACTGAAGGGCTCTTTTCTCTGTGTTAACTATGTTTTCAGCAGCTGCTGGAAACAGCTGATTGGTGGGGGAGCCAAGTGTCAGACCATCACAGACCTGAAACTGATGATCTATCCTAAGTACAGGTCATCGATATCTACATACTATGTGGACCCAGCAAAATCCCAGCCATAATGCTACGTCCCTTTAGTGTCCATATTATGACAATACCAGACTTAGAACCCCACAAAAGCTGGTCTTAGTGTTATAGTTTTGTGGAGTTGCAAATATTTCAGTATTGCAGTGTAATAAATATGTTTTACATCTCATATTTCATAATTTTTATATCTGATGTTTTCCCTTTAGATCAAGAGCAATTCCCAAAGAAAAGAACCACACCGTTATAAATTAATTTTCAGTGTAACCTTACAAGGGGTGGTCAGAATTTTAGTAAAGGAAGAGTGTGGAGAGAGTTGTTTGCCATTTGATATGGTAATAAAACTGTCCATAGGTTCCCACAGAAGACATAACACAAGTTTTATTGCAGAGAATTTGAATTATTTGACTACGATTTGCCTATGAGATACTTATGGTAGAACAGATATTGGGATTCTGCCACTTACATGGAATTTTGTTAGAAAGAAAAATGTTCCTTTCTTCATTTTCACTAAATAAAAAACAATGTGAATGTAAATGTGCCGCCATAATTAGCCCTAATTAAATGGAAGTGACTTTACTTATCTGCAAGCGGCTTTTTTCCCTGCTAGCATTTTCGCATGATCTGCCTTTATATCTCAATTTTAACTCGCCACATAATTTAGCAGATTAAGCAAATCTAGGAAGTAACTAGATGAAACGTCACAGCAAAATGTGCTTTCATATGTGAACATCCATCTGCTTCCTGGATTCTACTTTACATCTACAGCCACATAAATTGCTCAATTGGTTTTTGAAAAGAGAGAGGAAATTTTATCATACAAGACCAAATCACCTTTTGGTCTATTAAAATATATATATTTATGTATGTGTATCCAAAAAAAGCTAAATTCCACAAGCATCTTGCAGAAAGGAGCAATTTTAAATATCTCCACAAATCATCCTTCATGGGGGCCTTTTTCAAGTGCAAAAGGCACTAGTAACAGCTGATACGTGATAACATTTAGCTGCAATAAAATTACTCAATTTTTTCAAGATGCTTTCAGAGTTTAGCTTTATTTGATATTTGCTGGCTATCTGAAGATCGATCTATCTATCTATCTATCTATCTATCTATCTATCTATCTATCTAACTAGCTAATAGAATAAATGGACAGCACTCCAAAAATGTGAAAAAAAAGTTACTGTGGGTTTATTCCATGCAACGTTTTGGTCTCATTAGCAGAGGAACTTTCTTTTGTTTTTCTTTTGTTTTCTTTTATCTATCTATTTATCTACACACATACTGGTGAAGATGTACATGCGCCATACTATTGAACAGGCTGTATAAGTCTTCATACATTGTGTCCTTTGATGTCCTTTCAGTTTTTCTGCTGCTAGTAGCCCTATTATGGCTGCAGCACATTTGACTTTTCTTCTTGAGGCATGTACAATAAAGGGCAGTCTGCCCCCTATCCACTAGTTTTTTTACATGTAATTCTGTCTGGAGTGAAAAAGCAAACAAATAGATCAGAAACGCCCAAGTGAATACATAGGAGGTCCAGAGACACTGGACTGAAAATATACAGAAAAAGAGAATTCTGAGCACAACCAGAAAAGTTGCCTGCTGTCTAGGAGATACAACACATAGTAGACCTTTATTACATTGTATGCTGTGAGATACTGCAGAATCTTCTCAGTACAGTGTAGAGAGAAAGCTGAGTACAGGCATGTGAGGCGAAACCAGCCCCTCCCCTCTCCATTCACTGTGAAACTCAGCCCCTCTTCCCTCCACTCTCTATGAACCTGTCTTGATTTTGAAGGTACATAAGGACTAAAGTTCCCTAATAACAGGGATCGAAGAGCAAATAAACTAGAATGAAGATACCTAGTGGGAGCACCTTTAGGCTGAGACCCCACTTTGAGAAAAAGCTGTTTTTTTGTTGCAGATTTTAAGCCAAATCCAGGAGTGGTACAAAAGGAATGGAAAGTATAAAAGAAGCGCTTACACGTCTCCCTTTTGCTCAATCCACTCCTGACTTTGGTTTAAACAAAACTGCAGCAAAATCTGCAACATAAACAGTTTTTCCACAAAAGGCAGGTTTTACAGGCAGAAAGAGCAACATTTTAAGTAAAGTGCATTATATTTTGGTTCAGAATCATATGCTCTAATAAATGAGTTATCTGCAAAATCAATTAATTTGGATCAAAAACTTGTGTACACATTTTACACCGAATATATTAGCCATTTTTGACACTTTCTGAGACTTTCTGCATCTTGAGAAGAGAATTACAAGATAATGAGACTTATCAGCAAACTTTGCCAAAAGTCAACTGATAGATGGTGAAAGTTAGACTAGACAACTTAAGGCTAAGCCTAGTTGCAGATGACCGTGTGTATTTTGCGGTCCGCAAACTAGTAATCAGTGTTCCTTTTTTGCAGACCGTGAGTCAGTGTGTCTTCAGCATCAGTGCCGTATGCCCACAAAAATGGACAGTGTGTAATAAGTTTGTCATCAGTGTGTGATCCTAGTTTGCGGATCCACAAAAAAAAAAAAAAAAAAACCACAGGAGACATCTAATGATATCCCTAGTTTGTCCGCAAAAACGGACGGCAAATTGATGACACATGGAGTACATCAGAGTGCTGTTCTTGATTTTTAGTCTCCCTTAGGCTTCAATGGACGAGTCCATTCCACAAACACTGAACAGAATAGGACCTGTTCTATATTTTGCGGCATGGACTCTCGGCCTGCACACTGATCAGTGGAAATTATGGTTGTGTGTATGTGCCCATACAAATGAATGGGTCAGTGTGCTATACGGGAAAAACACGGATAGCACATTGATCTTGCCCACGGTCGTCTGCAAGTGGCCTAAAGCAACACATTGTGGAAACACAGCTAAAAAAAATTTCCAGCCAAAAACATGGCAGAAATGTAGTAGAAAAGATGCAGCAATGACTTCTGCCACATTTGTGCGACAACCAAAAACGCTGTGTGTGGTCTTAGTCTAAACATACACCAGATTTCTCATTCAGTATTAGAAACTTTGATAAATCTGGTGCAGGTTAAGTGATTTATTTGTTAACAACATGCATTGGTGTTATTCCATTCCTCTACTGACATGAGATGCACCAGAAATGAAGAGGGAGGTCCCTGGTGCCAGTATTGAAATGTACACTAGCCAGGGACTCATGTAGATTTTAACTATACTTAGCACTAGTTTTTATCTCTGCCTTGTTTTGCCCACTTTTACAAAAGTGGTGAGTGTGGCAGGACATGTAAAAAAGTCTAAATTTTTTAAAGAGAAATTATGTTTGGCAAAAATAGTTACTTTTGTCATGCCCTGTATACCATAAAGCTGGTGTACAAGTCATAGCAATGATTTCCACTGGTCAGATTTTCAATGGTGTGATGTCCACTGCCTGTGTTTCTTGCGGCAATTTCATGCCCCAATCACATAGTTTCTCTGAATAGTTGAGATTTTTCTGCTGTTTGACTGCATTGAAGTATTTAGCTGGATTTTAATCTGAAGCTTTGTTCATTTATAATTTCTGAGGCTAGTAACTGGAATATACTTGTCCTTTGTTGTGGCAGTCCTCAGAACCTGTTTCCTCACTGCACTTAATGATTTTTGCTATTGACTGATCTGGATTTTTTTTTCTAGAGTAAGAGCCCTTGCACATGACCGAGTCCCGTCTGTGGAAAACAGTCTGTGTGTGGGCCATTGTACCTGGGCTGAACTTGGTTGTGTGCATAGGAGTCACTGCATTATATACTGTATAGTCAGTTATGATGCAGTGAGCTCCCGAACAGCCCAATCACTACAATAATGAACTGATATAACGCTATCAGGTCTTAGTCACATCAATGCTTTCCATCAGTGTCTTTTAGCCAAAACCAGGGCTGGAGACTGCACAGAGATAAGGTACACTGGAAAGATTTGCAGCTGATCTGTGTTTTCAACAGGCTTACAAACACTTATCAAACCACTTGCAATAATGCCTAACAATGGTTATTTTACAGGGTGGGCCATAAGTATGGATACACCCGGGTGGGCTATAAGTATGGATACACCCAGATATTATTGTTTTTCTTGTGCAATTCTCCATGTGTTTCATGTGTCACATGACCCCCTTCCCATTAAAAAAAGTAAAGTTGAATTCAAAATGGCGACTTTGCAGATGGCCGCCATGGCCGTCACCAGGCCTCAAATATTTCCCCCCTCCCATGTAATAATATGCCGCAAACGGTAAGGTGATATCAGCAACCACTTCCATTTTATCTGAGTGTATCCATACTTATGGCCCACCATGTAGTTTGCTTAGTTAACTAAGTTGTCCCAATACTGACACATCACTTATATACATAGATACAGTGGGGAAAAAAAGTATTTAGTCAGCCACCAATTGTGCAAGTTCTCCCACTTAAAAAGATGAGAGAGGCCTGTAATTGACATCATAGGTAGACCTCAACTATGAGAGACAAAATGAGAAAACAAATCCAGAAAATCACATTGTCTGATTTTTAAAGAATTTATTTGCAAATTATGGTGGAAAATAAGTATTTGGTCAATAACAAAAGTTCATCTCAATACTTTGTTATATATCCTTTGTTGGCAATGACAGAGGTCAAACGTTTTCTGTAAGTCTTCGCAAGGTTGGCACACACTGTTGCTGGTATGTTGGCCCATTCCCCCATGCAGATCTCCTCTAGAGCAGTGATGTTTTCGGCAACATGGACTTTCAACTCCCTCCAAAGGTTTTCTATGGGGTTGAGATCTGGAGACTGGCTAGGCCACTCCAGGACCTTGAAATGCTTCTTACAAAGCCACTCCTTCGTTGCCCTGGCGGTGTGCTTGGGATCATTGTCATGCTGAAAGACCCAGCCATGTTTCATCTCCAATGCTCTTGCTGATGGAAGGAGGTTTGGACTCAAAATCTCATGATACATGGCCCCATTCATTCTTTCATGTACACGGATCAGTCATCCTGATCCCTTTGCAGAGAAACAGCCCCAAAGCATGATGTTGCCACCCCCATGCTTAACAGTAGGTATGGTGTTCTTTGGATGCAACTCAGCATTCACTCTCCTCCAAACACGACAAGTTGTGTTTCTACCAAACAGCTACTTTGGTTTCATCTGACCATATGACATTCTCCCAATACTCTTCTGAAACATCCAAATGCTCTCTAGCAAACTTCAGACGGGCCCGGATATGTACTGGCTTAAGCAGGGGGACACGTCTGGCACTGCAGGATCTGAGTCCCTGGCGGCGAAGTGTGTTACTGATGGTATCCTTTGTTACATTAGTCCCAGCTTTCTGCAGGTCATTCACTAGGTCCCCCTGTGTGGTTCTGGGATTTTTGCTCACCGTTCTTGTGATCATTTTGACCCCATGGGGTGATATCTTGCGTGGAGCCCCTGATCGAGGGAGATTATCAGTGGTCTTGTATGTCTTCCATTTTCTAATTATTGCTCCCACAGTTGATTTCTTCACACCAAGCTGCTTGCCTATTGCAGATTCAGTCTTCTCAGCCTGGTGCAGGTCTACAATTTTGTTTCTGGTGTCCTTCCACAGCTCTTTGGTCTTCACCATAGTGGAGTTTGGAGTGTGACTGTGAGGTTGTGGACAGGTGTCTTTTATACTGATAATAATTTCAAACAGGTGCCATTACTACAGGTAATGAGTGGAGGACAGAGGAGCCTCTTAAAGAAGAAGTCACAGGTCTGCGAGAGCCAGAAATCTTGCTTGTTTTATTTTAGATATGTTTTCTCATTTTGTCTCTCATAGTTGAGGTCTACCTATGATGACAATTACAGGCCTCTCTCATCTTTTTAAGTGGGAGAACTTGCACAATTGGTGGCTGACTAAATACTTTTTTTTCCCCACTGTATATAGATAGATATACATTTTATATAGATGGGTGATAAATGTCTGATCCCTGTGGTCCAATATTTAAACCCTTCCCGCTGTAGCCATTTGTCTGTGTAAGGAAATTACCAGTTGAGCAATGCCCCAGTGCTGCTGAAGAACCCTGGGGGGAGGGGCACAACAAAACAGTGGCTAACTTGCCTGATCTGTCCTAGGCGACAGCCAGCAACTGGTCGACAATCCCTTCTTAATATAAGTGACAACACAGAACGCAGACAGGACGAACAACAAGAAAGGAAGGTCAGCTAGCCAAGGGGTCAGTAACAGTCGAGCAATGCAGTAAAGAATCAAAATCCAAGAGAATAGTCAAAGTCAAAGTCAGAGGTCAGGAATAAGAATACAGGTAACAAAACAGCAAAGAGTAATAGCCAGTACGCACGAGGCAATAGCATGAGAATGTAAGCAAACAATAAATAGGAAGGAAGAACCCGCCCCAGACTTGATAGGTAGACAGGCTGTCAATCACACAGGCAAGGCTAAGATTAACTATTTGCGGAGCAGAAGAAACAAGGTGCAGGAGACGGGTGTGGCTGAAATTTAATTACATAGTCTAGAACAGTGTTCAGATTGAGCAACAAGAACCTTAAGCAAGGAATCAAACTGAACACGCCTCCTTTGCCGCAGTGTGCAAGTGGAGGGTGGCGCAGAGACCTGAACAGGCAGCTTTTACATAGAAATACAACATGACTGAAAAGTGAACAAGCATGTGCATTTGAGGCCAAATTTAGTCATTTACACTGCATTGGTGGGCAATTGCAGAAAAGCTAAGGTGAAATTTTAAAAATTACCCACAATATGATCCTTTTTAGAAACTACACCCTACAAAGAATTTCCAAGGGGGTTTAATGATCATTTTGACCCAAGGGGTGGTTCCTAAAAAGTAATGCATTTAAGTTCCCAATATGTTGTGCCCAGCTTGAGTCAATTTATCTTGGGTACAACAGCTTTTAGAGTGTGTGTCCCAAGAATAAGCTGGAAATAGCTCATTTTTTTTTAGTTATACTACAGGTCTGTATATAGTATTGGTGTATATCCATGTGCCATATGTCAGGAATCTCAGTTTAGCTGCTGTTGCTTTAAGGTTACCGTGCCAATCTGTCTTCAGGCCTCTTCCATGCTGATCCAATTAGCAGCTTAGGAGGTATATTTAAACCCTGTTCCTGCTCATCCAGCTACCTGTTATCTGATTGTACTTCCATATCCTGATCATTTGTGCTCGACTGCTCTATATTGACCTTTGGCTTGTTACTGGAAATCTGCTTGTCTTCTGATTTTGGCTCTGAAAAATTTCAATGAAAAGCAATCCAAACAGCAGACATTTCCCAAAATGGTATAAAGAAAACTTGCAACTGGTGCTGCAAAAACATATCTACTTCACACAGCCCTGTACAAGAAAAGATGGTGCAAATGCAGTTTTTTCCAAATCCACCCCTTTCTGATTTTTTAGCAGCTTCCCAGTACATCACACGGAATATTAAATTGTACCACTATGAAGTACAATCTTTCCCACAAACAATAAACCCTCATACGGCGACATGAACAGAAAAATAAAAAAGTTATGGGTTTCAAAATACAAGAATAAAAAAAAAAAGAAAAGAAAAAAAAAAAGAAAAATGGCTGCGGCAGGATGGTGTTAAAGGTTTAAAATAAATATTCTAACTCATCATACATTTCCTTTATATTCTTTAGGCTATGCAGAAATAAATGTTATTTTTTAATTCCAAACATAATAAATGGCAATAGTTTTATTCAAATCATTAACTTTTATCGAATATCAAAATAGGCGCCAGATATGCTTTGAATTTAAATAATGGTGAATAATTCTCTCCCTCTGAACAAGCATTCGTCAGTATTTAAGTGAACTAATGAGTAGATTATTCTTGTAAGCAATCCAGTGGAGACTGGCATGACCATCGGAGGAAATAAAACGCAAGACGAGAGCACATATTTCCTGAAACTTGACATACAGCAAGCTCATGTCTAGCTCCCATGATAATGCAATTCTTCTGGTGATGAATATATAAATTAGAATAAGCATACTGAAGGAAAAACCATTTCTAAATGCATCTTTTGTACAGCCAGGCAGCGAAGGACAAATGCAATATATGGGATTTGACATTTTTCTCATGAGCCTCTAATTTAAAATTATAACATGTTTTGCCACTTTACAATAGATAATGGACTTCCCAAGGCTTTCCAAGTCATAACTGTATATTACAAATGTGTGTGCAGTAGTTTCAGGTAAAGAATTTTAACATAAAATAGTATAGAAGAAAATAGGTGTTTTAGTTCTTAAAACATAGATTGTTTATACATGTAAATTTTTTTTACAATCAAAGATTATTCATAGGATATGCCATCAAAAATCACTGGGGGTCATATAGCTCATTTGTAGTATCAGATATCAACCATTGTTTAGAGTGGCAATGTATCTGGCAAAAAGGGGGCTATAGGGGGTTTCAGCAAATGGACCTCCACCAATATTTCACAGCCTGGTCATTTACCACCAGTAGAAAATATAAAGCATTGTAAAGTTAACATGTCTAAATAAATCTACATGTATGTAGATGATTTATTTAACCCTTTAAGGAAAGGATAAATTGAATTTTTAATTTTTTTTTTAACTCCCTGCATTCCAAGGAACATAATTTTATTTTTCTGTCAACATAATTGTACAAGGCTTGCTTTTTATAAGATGAGCTGTACTTTTATTGATACCGATCAATATACTGCACTGTGCCATTGTTTTTTTTTCGTTTTGTTTTTACTCCATTAATTGTGTGGTACAAACTTTCTTGAGGTCAGTATTATTATGGCAATACCAAAATTATATAGGGTTTTTCATGTAATATTACTTTTTGTTTTTGTTTTTTTTTAAACTTCTTTTATCAAAAAAAAAAAAAAAAAAATTTTTTTGTACTATTCTGACATCCAACTTTTTTAGTTTTCTGTTGATGGAGCAGTCCATAGGCTTTTTTTGAAGAGCAACCTGAGTACATATAACTTTGGGGAGCATATGACTTTAACCCTTTCCCTGCCACCCACATATTTATACATCCTTCCAGGGTGGCACTTTTCTAGCCAAGGATGTACACACATGGACAAAATTGTTGGTACCCCTCATTTAATGAAAGAAAAACCCATAATGGTAATGGTCACAGAAATAACTTAAAAAAGCCAGACTGGAATTTGCCAAACTACATGTTGACAAGCCACAAAGCTTCTAGGAGAATGTCCTATGGACAGATGAGAAAAAAAAAAATCGAAATTTTTGGCAAGTCACATCAGCTCTATGTTCACAGCCGGAAAAATGAAGCATATCTTGAAAATAACACTGTCCCTACTGTGAAACATAGAGGAGGCTCTGTTATGTTCTGGGGCTGCTTTGCTGCATCTGGCACAGAGTGTCTTGAATCTGTGCAGGGTATAATGAAATCTCAAGATTATCAAGGGATTCTAGAGAGAAAAGTGCTGCCCAGTGTCAGAAAGCTTGGTCTCAGTCGCAGGTCATGGGTCTTGCAACAGGATAATGACCCAAAACACACAGCTAAAAACACCCAACAATGGCTAAGAGGAAAATATTGGACTATTCTGAAGTGGCCTTCTATGAGCCCTGACCTAAATCCTATTGAGCATCTTTGGAAGGAGCTGAAACATGTCGTCTGGAAAAGGCACCCTCCAAAACCCGAGACAACTGGAGCAGTTTGCTCATGAGGAGTGGGCCAAAATACCTGTTGAGAGGTGCTGAAGTCTCATTGACAGTTACAGAAATCGTTTGATTGCAGTGATTGCCTCAAAAGGTTGTGCAACAAAATATTAAGTTAAGGGTACCATCATTTCTGTCCAGGCCTGTTTCATGAGTTTTCTTTTTTTTAAAATTCTGTTGAAGCATGGTTGAAAAGCAATGTCTGACTTTCATTTGTTTATTTTCATTGAATTTTTATATATTATTACTTTTGTCAGATTCAAGTTATTTCTGTGACCATTGTGGGTTTTTCTTTCATTGAACGAGGGGTACCAACAATTTTGTTCACATGTGTATTTAATACGTCCTTACTACTAATGTCCATATCTCAGGATTGTTTAGGGCTATAAAGATGATCTTAGATTGATTTTAAAGAAGAGAATCTCTTAATCTATTAAGATGACATTATGATAACCCTTACAGATCTGGAGCGATTCGCGATTCTCACCTTTAAAATGAATCCAAGCTCCTCTTCATAGCCCCAATGGATCCTGAGATATGAGACTCTAAAATGTCCTCCCCCTCTCCTGCCTCAGAGAGCATGTAGGAGGAAGGAGGGGGAGAAGAGGAGCTGCAGACTGCACAGATGATGATAAATCATCATCATCTGTGCATCACCCATATATGACCCCAGGGGGGGGGTAGCATGGACTTCTGTCCATGTTATCCCCTTTCCTATCAATCAAAGAGCATACTATACTTTTGCTCTCTGATTGTCACATAGAGGGATAATGTAATACCTCTCTGAGCCTAATCACAGAGGTATTCTTCTGTAATACCTCTCTGAGCATAACATAACCAGGAAGTTTAATGGCGCTGTGACCCAGACGTTTACCATCATCCAGATCGCAGCACCAATAGAGTTGTACCAAACATTTACACAACACAAACACAAAGTCATCAGTAAAGTTTACATATGACCCTGTCCATACCTGATCTTTATAGAGTAAAATACGCCTCTCTAGCGATATCCGTTACACGCTAAAATAATAGCAATAACAATTATTACTAGAGATGAATGTATAAATTGCCAATTTTTATAGGGGGATAGAAAATGATATTCTTATGTAAGCTCCTATTTAATTTGCATGCACAAAATTGGTTGGCGCATTTCTTCGATTTTGGCATTTCTTTAACACCTGCACCTGTACATATATATATGTGTGATATGTATGAATTCCTCACATCTTGCAGTTTTTTGGAAAATACATTTCGTTTGTTTACATACGTCACACAAGATATACAAAACAAGTATAATACTAACAGGGACCAACTGGCACAGTGGGATACAAGGCATTACAATCTATGAGGGAAGAGTCATAGAGACAGAAGGTGGGGGTAGAGCCTGTACAGATGGTAGTGTGGTGACAGTAGTGTTATTGGAGGCTGTAGGCCTTCCTGAATAGGTGAGTCTTCAGGGCCTTCTTGAAGCTTGTTACTGTGGGGGTCAGTCTTATGTGTCTTTGTAATGAGTTACAGAATATTGGGGATGCATGGGAGAAGCTTGGAGATGATTGTGTGAAGAACGGATAAGAGCAGAGCGGAGTAGGAGGTCCTTGGAGGATCGGAGGTTATGTGTGGGCAGGTAGCGGGAGATTAGGTCAGAGATATATGGGGGGACAAGTTGTGGATGACTTTGTATGTCAGCGTTAGCAATTTGAACTCAATTCGCTGGGCAACGGGTAGTCAGTGAAGGGATTTGCAGAGGGGAGCGGCCGATGAGGAATGAGGGGAGAGGTGTATTAAGCGAGTTGCACAGTTTAAGGTGGACTGGAGGGGGTCGAGAGTGTTAGCTGGGAGGCCCTGGAGAAGGGTGTTACAGTAGTCTAGGTGGGAGATTATGAGGACGTGGACTAGCATCTTTGTAGTTTCATGGGTGAGGAAGAATCGGATTCGATGGATGTTCTTGAGTTGGAGGTGGCAGGAGGTGTTGAGGGTTGGAATATGCGGCTTGAAGGATAGGTCAGAGTCTAAGGTTATTCAAAGGTAGCGGACCCGTGGGACTGGGGTGAGTGTGGTTCCATTAACTTTGATAGATGGGTCAGGTAGGGGGGCCGTGCGAGGAGGGGTGAAGATTATTAACTCCGTTTTCTCCATGTTGAGTTTGAGAAAGCGGGAAGAGAGAAAGGAGGCTATATCTGCTAGACATTCTGTGACTCTGGACAACAAAGAGGAAATGTCTGGTCCAGAGAGATATATTTGGGTGTCATCAACATAGCAATGGTAATGGAAACCATGGGATTCTATGAGTTGGTCAAGGCTGAGGGTGTAGATGGAGAATAGGAGGGGTCCTAGGACAGATCCTTGGGGGACACCTACAGAAAGAGGTCATGGCGGGGAGGTGGTGTGTGGGTGGCAGACACTGAATGTGTGGTTGGTGAGGAATGAGGAGATCCAGGAAAGGGCCAGGCCTGAGATGCCAAGGGATGAGTGTTTCTAACAAGAGGGAATGGTTGACTGTGTCAAACGCAGAGGAGAGGTCGAGGAGGAGGAGGACAGAGTAGTGACGCTTGGCTTTGGCAGTTAGAAAGTCATTAGTGACCTTGGTTAGGGCAGTTTCGGTGGAGTGATGGGGTCTGAGGCCTGACTGTAGTCTGTCAAAGAGCACATTGGATGAGAGATAGGAGGATAGTTCAGAATGGACGTGTTGCTCCAGCAGCTTAGAGGCGTATAGGAGCAGAGAGATGGGGCTGTGAGGGTTAAAATATAATTTGTACTATACACTATATCCAGAGAGTGAAATAGTCTGCAGATAGCCTGCATAGCTTAGAGATAGGAAGCAGACACTATGTCTGCTACAGCACCGAAGGTTTTGCTGTTCTCAGAGGAAGATAAGGGAAAACACTCAGATAAGCGAGGAGAGAAAACATATGTTATGAGAGACTGAACAAGTCTGCTTAGCAGCGGAACCGGAAGGACCAAATATGTACATTAGTCACATGATTATTGTGTAACCAGCTGCCTTTAAAACCTGTATCAACTATGCAATAAATGAAAACCATTCTTACTAAATACCTGGGTGTGTCTGTACGTTTGTTTTCCCGAGCTTGTACCTGTTCTATATTTAATTAGGATTACGGTGACATCCATCCCAGGGGAACTTAACCCCTAACAGAAATTGGCTAACCAACGTGGGGTGACGAGATCGTCTGATGTGCAGCCGATAGAGTGCCAACCCACTCACCGATCGACTTGAGGACGGGACCAGAGGACCTCAGATAGATAAAAACAGTACTGTGAGGTAAGCTGTGTGTCTATTCTCTGTGTCGATGAGTGAGGTAAGCTGCTGCATGTTTATATGACATCTCGACGCCAATTAAATAGTACGGAAGAACCTAATAAGGGACATGTCACCTGTAAATGATGTAGAAATTGCTTTCTTTGCTGTCTGTCTTACCATCCTACTGATTTTTGTATCTTACCTGTGTTATAAGATATATAAGGCTGCAAGAAACGGGGAAAAGTTCTCTGTTTTAAACCCCTAGAGTTGCGGACAAGGTTCGGAACTGAGAAGCACTGAGTGATTGAAAAGTCCTTGTTTTGGAACACTAGCCTCCAGCCGTGCCTGGACGGTCAAGGTCAAATGGGACCTGAGTAGTAGCAAGAAGGACTTAGTAGAATTCGCGCAGAGTGCGTGCAATAATTCAGGAGTGTTTTGGTAAGGGGACACAGACAGAAAGTTGAGTCTGTGGAAGCCATTAGGCATTGCCCTGAGCACTACTCCAGAACTTGCACAAATAGTTCAAAGAAAACAGAAGAGTCTGTTTGGGAGTTCTCACTAAAGTAGTCATAAGTGACCCTCTATTGCCTCAAGGTTGCCCTAGAGGAGTGAGAGACTCACTGGCTGATTAGCTACCAGCCAAGATGAGGAAGGGACCCTCTAAGATATGGTACACCCCATTTGAACTAATAGAAATAGGGGAAGGGAGAGAAACAGCCGCACAGGTAAAAACAATCCTAAAAAGAGCAGGAATACACAAAGCTGGGTTGGTAGACAGTAAGTTTTGGGATCAGTGGAGATTAGACCATGCGGGATTGATTCAGAACAATAAGTTGCAAAGAGGTATGTATGCCCTGATAGAAGGAAGCAATAGAATAGAAAAAGGCAGTGCAGAGCTCCAAGAAGGAAGGTCAAAGGGGATGATAGTTCAGGAAATAATGAATCACCCCCACCTCACTCCGAGAATCAGGCTTGAAGGGAGACATCACCCTTCTCAGTATTATTGTTTAATATAACCCATC
Source organism: Leptodactylus fallax (assembly GCA_947044405.1). NCBI lineage: Eukaryota > Metazoa > Chordata > Amphibia > Anura > Leptodactylidae > Leptodactylus > Leptodactylus fallax. The sequence continues at coordinate 810,002 of CAMRHE010000186.1, read as the reverse complement.
TTATCTCCCAGTTCTGTATGAAATATTACTTACTTTAACAAAATACTCAGAGAATCTGATATAGTGCAAAGAGAAAAACTATACACCATCGGTATGATGTTTATTGGATTATGTAAATATATATATATATATATATATATATATATATATATATAGTCAACCTGTATTTGTAATATTCATTCTGTTTATATCAATGCCAGGATTCAACTTTTATGCTTTTTGTAAAATTAAATCCGCTTTCAGGAAATGTCCCCTAAAAAGAAGAAACTAGGATATTGTGATGTTCCACAGGGGTTCAACTTTTGGTTGGAATCCAGTGAAGAAAATTCTAAAGTCTGGCAGTTTGCCCTTATGGTAACCTGAAGTACAACTCAGGGGTTTTGAACACCTGTGGTAATGACAAAAGGTGGTGTTTGGGAAATATTTGAAAATTGTACAAAAATAGTAATATGTAATTTTGGTGTCAGTATTAACTGCTATCTGCTTGAATTGTATTCCTGTATTCTGTTGTAGCGCTGTGCAGATGTTCTGCAGGGAATAACCAAAACATTAATTGACTGCCAAGTAACTCCAAGGACGTTGTATCTGATGTGATGGGCATGCAGAAAATCACAAGCTGAACATGATGCTGTGTTACCCAATAATGTTACATGTCAATTATTACAAAGTGAAACTTGGCTTTGGGCCTCCGGGGTCCACAGCCTGGGTATGATGACTATTTATGCCCAAAGGGAAAATATTTTGATAAAAGTGTTAGCCTAAGGTTAAATGGAAAAGTAAGGTACAATGACAATATATATATATAATATTGTGTAATATATATGTGTAAAATATTCAAGAAAATACTCAAACATATGAAATTATGTCTTGTACTATGTTATGTGAATTTATTGTCTTGCCTGTTATCACCTGAAGTAAGGTATCTGCTAAAAGAGAGAAAGGTGAATCAGTGGAAGCTTATTATGGAAGACTTCTCACTAAAACGGTGGATGCTTTAGATCAAACTGATCCTGTAGAAACCCCATTTCAGGGTTGCAGGATACTCACTAGGTACTTAGTCTCTGACACATCAGATAACATTCTTGGTACAGATGTGATGGGAGCATTCGGTTGTAACATCATGTTGCATCCATCAGGGGAAGCATAGGTAAAGGTCACACATACCAATCATGAGATTTTATGCTTGTTATCCGCCAAATTAAGTACACCAAATTGTATTTTTGTCCTTACTGAAGAAGAAAATGTACTGTTATCCCAAGTGCCAACAGCATTATGGGCAACTGGGAAAACAGATTTGGGTAAATTGGATGTACCCCCTGTTATGGTGACCCTGAAACCTGGAGCTCAGCCACCTAGGATTAAACAATATCCTCTGACTCATGCCCAAGAAGATGCCATAGCAGTAACAATAGTAGAATTAGTGAAGGCAGAGGCATTGAAGGAATGTACTTCTGTAGCAAACACTCCTCTTTTCCCAGTGAAGAAAAAGGGCAAAAAGGGAGAACCAGACACGTACCGTATGGTTCACGATCTCAGGGAATTAAACAAAGTGACATTACTTGAAATACCTGTAGTGCCCAATCCACATACCCTGTTATCAGCTGTCCCTACTGGAACCACTTATTACAGCGCTGTAGATCTTTGCAATGTTTTTTTTTTCTCTTTTTTTTTTCCGTACCTTTGCACCCCGATTGCCAGTATTTGTTTGCATTCACATTTAGGGGAAAACAGTACACCTGGACAGTACTACCACAAGGGGCGCAAAACAGTCCTAACCAGTTTACAAGGTGTCTCACACTAATCATGAGTACTTGGTATCCACCACATGATGATGTTGTTTTGTTACAATATGTTGATGACCTTCTTCTTTGACAAATCAACCTGTGAAGCAGCGACCATCAGCCTGTTGTGTTTCCTCTGCCAGAACGGCTGCAAGGCCAGCAAGGATAAGTTGCAATTTTGAAAACAATAAAGTGTTGTTTCTGGGACACTGTCTTGGCCAGGGTACCAAGCACCTGTCAGATGAGAGGACCAAGGTGGTGAGAGACCTGCAGGTGCCAACCTCTCATGCTCAGCTACGTACCTTTTTGGGATTAGTATCCTACTGTAGGCCATGGATCAGATCTGCATCTCTGACCATGCAACCTCTGTATGACTGCCTTTCCTCAAAACCATTCAGCCTTACATCTGAGGTTATACGTTTTACCAGCTGAAGTTGCAGATAGTCAGTGCTCCGGTCTTAGGCCTACCTGACTATCAGAAACCTTTTCAGCTCTACGTGACTGAGATGATGGGACATGCAACTGCAGTTCTCACACAACAACACGGGGATAAGAAACGCCCGGTGGCCTATTACAGCTCACGGTTAGATACTGTAGCCAGGGGGACCCCCTCCTGTGTGCGGGTTGTCCTCTCAGTACAAGCGTTGCTTGATAAAAGCTCAGACATTGTCCTAGATCATTTATTGGTTGTGTATACACCTCATGACATCCATGCTATACTCACACAGGTAGACAGACGTCACCTTTCTTTGGCACGGCAGAGCAAAATGGAATTTGCTCTGCAGTCCTCCTCAAACATCTCTTTTCAACGCTGTTTAACTTTGAATCCTGCAACTCTTCTTCCTGTAGGAGTTCATGATTCAAAAGGGGGAGTGGAAGATGAGTTATTTTTAAACTCTCTCTCTGAAGAGGAACTGTTTGACAGCCAGCATGAGCATGATTGTGTGGCTCTTATGTCACAGGAAACAGTGGGATTTGATCATGTCACGGATGTGCCATTACAAAATCCTGATTATGAGATGTTTGTGGATGGCTCAAGGTATCTAACAGATGAAGGCAAATTTGTTACAGGGTATGCTGTAGTCACTGACATCATAGTCCAAGAAGCTCTTTCACCACACATGTCAGCCCAAGAAGCTGAGCTCAAAGCCCTTATGGAGGCTTGTAAGATAGCCAAAGGTAGAACAGCCAACATATACACTGACTCCAGGTATGCTTTTGGCATCGCACATGATTATGGTCCGATATGGAGGTCAAGGAACTTCCTAACGGCCCAGGGCAAGCCAATTAAGAATGGAGATGTGGTAAGTCGACTGATGGAGGCCCTACTGCTCCCAAAGCAGCTGACAATTGTGAAAGTCAGAGCTCACGCAAAAGGAAGGGACCCTGAAAGCCGTGGAAATGAGAGAGCTGACATAGCAGCCAAGGCTGCAGCACTACTGGCCAGAAGGGGTCCCAACCAGGTGAGCAAAATGGACATTGACCTAGCAGACCCTAAAGGGCTGTACTCAAAGGTTACCAGTGTGGAAACTGAAAGATGGAAGAAAGCAGGTGCTACAGAAGATGATGGTATGTGGAAAATGGGGGATCGATTATGTCTGCCCGTAGCAGTCTACCCCCAGATGGCTGGCTTGGCCCACGGTAAGGTGCATGCCTCTCGAAATGCCATGGAGTCATTAGTGGGTAAATTATGGTTTGCCCCATGTTTTGGAAGAGCTGCTAGCAATCACGTAAAAGCATGTCACATATGTGCTCTACACAATCCAGGACAGGTAGTTAAAACACCCACCAGGTGTACACCAAAATCCCTGTACCCATTTCAGAGAATACAGATAGATTACATACAGTTGCCTAAGTCTGGAACATACGAGTATGTATTGGTCTGTGTGGATTTGTTTTCAGGATGGCCTGAGGCCTACCCTGTGAGCAAAGCAACCGCACAAGCAACTGCCAAGAAACTGATGTCCGAGCTTGTGTGTAGGTTTGGAGTGCCCGAGGTGATTGAGTCTGACAGAGGTACACATTTCACAGGTGAGATAATGAAAGAAATAATGTCTGCACTAGGGATTGAGCAAGCTTTACATACACCCTATCATCCTCAAAGTTCTGGAAAAGTCGAAAGACTAAACGGTACCCTTAAGCTGAAGATTCAGAAAGCCATGGCAGAGACAGGAAAGCCTTGGCCTGAATGCCTTATATTCAGTAAGAACTACTCCTAACAGGAGGACAGGGTTGTCACCATTTGAAATATTGTTTGGAAGTGCACCCAAAACAGGATTGTACTTCCCTCAGACGTTACAGCTTAACTATGACAGTATTGCCAGCTATGTACAAAATTTGTGTCAAAGACTGAAAGAAACACATAAACAAGTGTTCTCTTCTATTCCAGACCCTTCTGATTTTTCAGGAACGCATAGCTTGCAGCCTGGTGATTGGGTAGTCGTGAAAAGACACTCCAGGAAATCTCTTGAACCCAGATATGATGGCCCCTTCCAGATATTGCTGACAACTGCCACCTCAGTAAAGTTGAAGGGAAAATCTACCTGGATACACGCTTCACATTGCAAGAAAGTTAAAGCGCTGAGAAGGAAATGGAATACAGTTAACCAATATGTGAGATAGGATGTTATTTTTAACCTCTTCAATGGAGAATCCATCAAAGATGGCACACAAACAGTGTGAAGGTATTCATTGAACTTGATTAAAAATAAAGTCCTAAAATGGGGGAATTGTGAGGGTTAAAATATAATTTGTACTATACACTATATCCAGAGAGTGAAATAGTCTGCAGATAGCCTGCATAGCTTAGAGATAGGAAGCAGACACTAAGTCTGCTACAGCACCGAAGGTTTTGCTGTTCTCAGAGGAAGATAAGGGAAAACACTCAGATAAGCGAGGAGAGAAAACATATGTTATGAGAGACTGAACAAGTCTGCTTAGCAGCGGAACCGGAAGGACCAAATATGTACATTAGTCACATGATTATTGTGTAACCAGCTGCCTTTAAAACCTGTATCAACTATGCAATAAATGAAAACCATTCTTACTAGATACCTGGGTGTGTCTGTACGTTTGTTTTCCCGAGCTCGTACCTGTTCTATATTTAATTAGGATTACGGGGACATCCATCCCGGGGGAACTTAACCCCTGACAGAAAGATAGTTGGCTGGAGAGGACGGGTCGAGGGAGGGTTTCTTAAGTATAGGTGTGATGGTAGCATGTTTGAAGGCGGAAGGGAAGGATCCATTGGTTAGGGATAGGTTGAAGAGATGGGTTAGGGCAAGAGTAATGACTTCAGAGAGTTTGGGGATGAGATGTGACTGGATGGGGTCAAGCGCGCAGCAGGTGAGGTGGGATTTAGAGATTAGGGTGGAGAGCTTTTCATCAGTGATGGTGAAAAAAGAAGAAGAGCACGGAGCAGTTGGATAGAGTGGTTATCGGGGGTGTAGGGTGAGACTGTCTCTGATGGTGTCAATTTTGCTTTTGAAATAAGAGGCAAAGTCATCAGCTGTGATAAGTGATGTCGGAGGGGGCGCAGGAGGACAGATAAGGAAGTTGAAGGTAGTGAATAGCTGTTTGGGGTTGTGGGATAGGGCAGATATTAGTGTGGAGACGTAGACCTGCTTTGCAGAGGTGAGTGCATTCTTGAATGTGAGAACTCCCTCTTTGTACCTAAGGAAGTCCTCCTGGTAGTGGCTTTTCTTCCAGAGGCGTTCTGCAACCCGTGAGGTACGTCTCAGTTTTTTAGTCAGGTCAGTGTGCCAGGGCTGCTTATTGATTGGCCGGGCTCTGGTGTTAGTGAAGGGGGCCACAGAGTCAAGGGCTGAAGTGATGGTGGTATTGTAGAAGTCAGCGGTGGTATCTGCGTTCTGGAATGAGGATATGTCAGCGAGTGGTAGGAGAGAGTCTGAGAGCGTGCGGATGTCAAGGCGTTTAAGGTTCCTGCGGGGACGTTTTGGTTTAGGGGTTGGGGGGTCTATTACAGAGGAGAGGGCAGAGAATGTCAGCAGGTTGAGGTCAGAGAGCGTGGACAGAGAGTTAGAGAGGTTTACTAGAGAGCAGAGGCGGGTGAATATGAGGTCGAGTGTGTACCCCTTTGTGTGGGTGGCAGAGAAGGACCATTGAGAGAGACCAAAGGAGGCAGTGAGGGACAGGAGACTGGAAGCGGGGGGGGGGGTTGTGTTTTGTGTTAATGGGGATGTTGAAATCACTCATGATGATGGTGGGGTTGTCAGTGGATAGAAAGTGCATTAGCCAGGTGGTAAAGTGGTCGATAAAGGCAGCAGTAGGTCCTGGCGGTCGATATATGACGGCCAGTTGGAGGTTGGAGGGTGAGTAAATGCGAATAGAGTGCACTTCAAAGGAGGGGAGGGTGAGAGCAGGTAGCGGTTGGATTGAGGCGAAGGAGCAATTGTCAGACAGGAGTATGCCTACGCCTCCACCAGGTTTATTGTTGGGGCGGGGAGTGTGCGAGAATTGCAGACCTCCATAGGAGAGGGCAGCAGGGGAGGTAGTGTCTGAGGGTCTTATCCATGTTTCTGTGATACTAAGAAATGATAATTTATGAGAAATGATGAGGTCATGGATGTAGTCAAGTTTGTTGCGTACGGAGCAAGCATTCCATAGTGAATCGGGGAGGGCGGGGGGAGGGGCAGGAGCAAGTAAGATAGGTGTAAGATTTAGGGGGTTCCGTGGACTGATGCCAGTTGTGCGGAAAAATCGGACACCAGGGAGGTGCTGGGGTGGTCCAGGATTAGGAGATATGTCTCCAGAAGTGAGGAGTAGCAGGGAGAGGGATAGCAGATGTAAGTAGGAGAGAGTGTGGGGAGGCTGTGTGTATCTAGGGAACAAAGCTTGTAGGTTTGTGAGTAGCTGTGCAGAGAAGGTCAGATGGTGGGGTAGAATAGATGGAGAGATAAAGATATTCTTAGTGACATGGCTGGTTTGGGGTAGAAAAGTGTTTTTTACAAGTATGGGAAGAACAACAGTGATTATAGTGAGAAGCATTTCTGTAGATAATAGCTAGGTTTTCTTTTAGTGAGTTGTTGTTACCTTCAGTTCCCTTGTGGTCCAGTTCTGGCCTAATTCTGGTCTGTACACTTTAGAGCTGCACTTTGAAGCTGCAAAATGACCAGTGGCCTTACATTTATACTAACTAGGAATACATTTGTTTCAGGTGCGTGTATCAGGTGTGAATAGGGGGGTGGAAACACCCAGAAAGAACCAGGGTTGCCGGGGGGGGCCGGGTGGGAACCCCCCGGGGGGATGGAGACAGTGGTTTCAAAGTTAATACAATTATAAAGTGGAAAATAGCATACCAGCAGATAGATATAATAAAATCATCAGCAAGCAGAGATATTGTGAATGGAGCAGGAAAGGTTCAGTATATGGGTCCAGATGTATGACACATACCAGCAGATAGATATAAAATCATCAGCAAGCAGAGATATTGTGAATGGAGCAGGAAAGGTTCAGTATATGGGTCCAGATGTATGACACATGCCATCAGATAGATATAGTAAAATCATCAGCAAGCAGAGGTATATTGTGAATGGAGCAGGAAAGGTTCAGTAAATGGGTCCAGATGTATGACACATACCAGCAGATAGATATAAAATCATCAGCATGCAGAGATATTGTGAATGGAGCAGGAAAGGTTCAGTATATGGGTCCAGATGTATGACACATACCTGTGGATTACAGATGGTATACAGGGTCAGATGACAATTACAGATGGAGGATAACAGTCTATTGCATTCTATTACATTCTGGCCTAATTCTGGTCTGTACACTTTAGAGCTACACTTTGAAGCTGCAAAATGACTAGGAGATTTGTACTTACCAGGCCTCTTAATTTCGGAAGGGGAGTACATTCCCAGCAGTAAACCTATCAATAATCTAAATCTGATCTAGAAATATGTTTTATATACAGTACTGTGCAAAGATTTTGTTCAGATGTGGATAAATGCAGAAAAGTAAGAATGCTTTCAATAACTGAAGTATCTAAAACTTTTGCGAAGTTCTATATTTTTAAAGAAGTTCAATGACATCCTCCACCATGAGGGATACCAGTAGCGGACCTGTATCCGAACCCACACCAAGGGACAAGGAACAGGAAGGCTTGTAGAAAGACACAGCTCTTCACCACAGATGGTACGTCAAAATCACACTTTAATCCAGACACAAATAAAAAACACACGACGCCGGGATTGGCGTTTCGGGGCAATACCGCTTTTTCAAGTGTATAACTAATAAAATAGAAAATACAAACACCACAAATCTCATTTAGGGAAATACACATTTAAAAATTATATACATAATATCCACATAAAAAATGTACACATGATGCCATTGTATGTATATAAGCTCATCCCAGTGTCAAAAAGAATGCAGTTAGAATATATATTATTACTAAAAAGAAAGGAGGGGAGAATAGCATCTCAAAAAATGTCTCACAGACTCTCCAAAGTGCAAGAATCAATAGAGATCATCTAATAACAACAGTGAGAGGACATAGATACATAACAACGCTTATTAACTTCTAGAGAATGCTAGCACAATATCGGTGTGATTTCTAGAGAACATTAGCACGGTATTGATACGACATAGGGTAAAAACATAGAATAGGGATTGCAAGAAAAGAACATAGGACTTACCTTTGTCAGTAGAGAGAGAGACATGTGGTTGGGTCTAATTTGCTGGGTAATAAACCCTCTGAGTAGCGTCTAAAAATCTGAACGGCACATGTGCAAAAAAAAAAAAAAAAAAAAAAACACATATACAAAGCTGCCCGTGGGGTTCAGGATGCGCGTCTAGCACGAAGGCGAAAAATGAAACTGCGCACAGGGGCACTAAAGTCAACACCAAACACAATGGAACTCAGTTATTTACGGGTTATTTCTTTGAGTGTGCGCAGTAGGAGTTAATCGTATTAAAGGGATACTATGGGACAACTAAAGATAATTAAGAGATATCTAGAAGCTTTGATGCTGTGGTTAGATAATGTGGAGTTTTTAAGTACTGAAAACTGGGATATTTCTAAGTATAAAGAGAGGATACATATAGTCATACCTTATCCAATTACAGTGTAATTATTATACAATGATAGTAGGAAGTAAACATATATATATTAAAAAAAAAAAAAAAAATAGTATACATCAATGGAATCGTCCAATAAAATAAAATAAAACATATTGATAGACCATAATTACAATATCTAGGTAAGGCAGGACATGACACATGACAATATGTAGAGATAGGAACATATAAATATAAATTGGACATAAAAGAAAACTGGTATACATATGCCAAATACTCAAAATATAAAAACGTAAAGATAGATCAAAGCCAATCAATGTAGAGATCAAAAGAACATGTATGTATGATATCATTATGCAAAAAACGTCTGCAACATAAAATCAACAATACACCAATGTACTGACCAATGGTGTATTTGGCCAGTACACTGGTGGTACAATATTATATATATCATGCAAATGAGATCGATATATACATGAAAATAAACAAACGATACTTTATTGGCTGAAGACACAAATGTATCAGTTGGTTATGTCTTCCAATGCCTCATTGAGACCATCTGGAACTAAGGTACCCAATTTGTAGATCCAATAGATCTCCTTTTTTTTTAAGTAGGTCAAATCTATTGGGTTGGCCACTGGGAATCTGTTCTAAAGGTGTTACTTCGAAATCACTAAAGTCACTATTGTGATACCTCAGGGCGTGACGAGAAACGCTATGTTTCACGTAGCCATTTGAAACATTTGATCGATGTTTATTGAGTCTTTCTTAACAACCTGTATTTTTAATCTATCTGACCACCAACTAACTCCAGCAGAGGAAAGTCTCCTGTCTAAGGGACTCTCCTTCTGCCCCTCTCAAAAGATCGATGAGTTACAATTATTTGTGGATCTAAATAGATTTGTGAGGAAGCTCACTTTAACAAGGCATTTTGCCATAACTAATAAAAACTAGATCTGAGACTGCTGCCACTATGGATTCACAGTCAGATGCCCAAATGTCCACCCTCCAAAACAAACCCATTAATACAAATCTTAAACCTAAATCTACTTTCAATTCAACTTACCTCAAAGGTCACCACATAGAAACCTTCTATGCCCTTGTTAGTTCAGATTTTAGGAAAATATCACAACATACACAGGGTTCACATAATCTCACGCTACATGAAAGAAGAGCCCTCCTTGCCCTAAAGGGTAATAATGAGATAGTAATCAAAAACGCGGACAAGGGGGGGGGGGGATTGTAATTATGAATAAAACAGCATATGTCACCGAGGCTCTCAACATACTCTCGGTTGACAATTACTACATTCCCCTTCATAAAGACCCCACAACCGAACATCTTCAGGAATTCACCACTTTAATTTTGGATGCCCATCGACAGGGAATCCTTACTACTAAAGAAAAAGATTATTTATTGGTGAAGAACCCCAGTCTGGCCCTCTTCTACCACTTACCAAAAATACACAAGGATCCCCTTAACCCTCCAGGAAGGCCCATCATATTGGGTCTGAACTCAATTAGTCGGAATTTATCACATTATGTTGATATTCATTTGCAAAAATATGTGGTCACCTTACCCTCTTATCTTAAGGATTCACCTAGCTTAATTGAAATATTACTGAAATTAGAATGGCAACCAAACTATCAATGGGCCACCTTAGATGTTAAAGCTCTATATAGCAACATACAACATGATCTGGGTATAGAGGCTATATCCTCTTATCTAACTGAAGATCCCAAAATGCCCGCCAATCAGAAGATTTTTATTCTGGAAAGCATACGTTATATTCTGACTCATAATTCATTTGAATTTCAAAATCAGATTTATCTGCAGACCAAGGGAACCGCAATGGGGACCAGATTTGCCCCTAGTTTTGCGAACTTATTTATGGGGGTTTTGGAAAAATCATTTATAGTTGGTTCCCACCAATGGACAAAATAAATAGTTCTATACAAAAGATATATTGATGACCTCCTTTTCATTTGGGATGGCACATCTGATTCGTTTTCCAACTTTACACAGTACCTTAATTCAAATACTTGGGGCCTTAATTTTACTGGAAAAATTAATCCCTCTGAACTTGAATATCTGGATCTCTTATTGATGAACATTGATAATACCACACAAACGAAAACATTTTTCAAGAAAGTTGACTGTAATAGTCTCCTGGATTTTAATAGCTTACATCAACGCAAATGGAAGGAGAATATCCCTTTCAGTCAATTTAAAAGGGTACGCAGGAACTGTACAAGAGATGAAGATTTTCTTCATCAAAGTAAAATCATATCAAAGAGATTTAATGAGAGAAATTATCAAAAACCTATAGTGAGAGCAGCACAAACAAAAGCTAACAACTTCACCCAATCAGAATGTCTCGTTGCCCGCTGTAAAAATACAACTAATATACACACTTTCAATCACAACTTTATAACAACATATAATGGATTGCATGGACATATTAGATCTATCTTTAGAAAAAATTGGAACATTTTGCTTAATGACCAATATCTCAAAACAGAATTACCCAAGGACCCTGGGATAATTTTTAGGAGGGCTAGATCTCTAAAGAACCTGATCGCCCCAAGTCGACTTAAAACTGTCACTAGGAAAATTTAACAAGTATGTTCAACCTCAGGCAGTTTTAGGTGTGGACACAACAAATGTAAGTGTTGTGATAACATCTCCCACAGAAAGACTGAAATAATAAGTCACTCTACAAATGAAAAGTTTTACCTTAAGTCTCGACTTGATTGTTCATCATCCTACATTATATACGTTATCCAATGTCCATGCCATCTACAATATGTAGGCTGGACCATCATGAGCCTACGAGAAAGACTCAATAAACATCGATCAAATGTTTCAAATGGCTACGTGAAACATAGCGTTTCTCATCACGCCCTGAGGTATCACAATAGTGACTTTAGTGGTTTCGAAGTAACACCTTTAGGACAGATTCCCAGTGGCCAACCCAATAGATTTGACCTACTTTAAGAAAAAGGAGATCTATTGGATCTACAAATTGGGTACCTTAGTTCCAGATGGTCTCAATGAGGCATTGGAAGACATAACCAACTGATACATTTGTGTCTTCAGCCAATAAAGTATCGTTTGTTTATTTTCCTGTATATATCGATCTAATTTGCATGATATATATAATATTGTACCACCAGTGTACTGGCCAAATACACCATTGGCCAGTACATTGGTGTATTGTTGATTTTATGTTGCAGACGTTTTTTGCATAATGATAGCATACATACATGTTCTTTTGATCTCTACATTGATTGGCTTTGATCTATCTTTACGTTTTTATATTTTGAGTATTTGGCATATGTATATCAGTTTTCTTTTATGTCCAATTTATATTTATATGTTCCTATATCTACATATTGTCATATGTCATGTCCTGCCTTACCTAGATATTGTAATTATGGTCTATCAATATGTTTTATTTTATTTTATTGGACGATTCCATTGATGTATACTATTTTTTTTTTTTTTTTAATATATATGTTTACTTCCTACTATCATTGTATAATAATTACAATGTAATTGGATAAGGTATGAATATATGTGTCCTCTCTTTATACTTAGAAATATCCCAGTTTTCAGTACTTAAAAACTACACATTATCTATCCACAGCATCAAAGCTTCCAGATATCTCTTAATTATCTTTAGTTGTCCCATAGTATCCCTTTAATACGATTAACTCCTACTGCGCACACTCAAAGAAATACCCCGTAAATAACTGAGTTCCATTGAGTATAACGTAAATTCTTGTGCGCTTCTTACTGCGCATGTCCAACGAAGCTATCCGGAGACAGCCGAGCTCCACTGTGTTTGGTGTTGACTTTAGTGCCCCTGTGCGCAGTTTCATTTTTCGTCTTCGTGCTAGACGCACATCCTGAACCCCACGGGCAGCTTTGTATATGTGTTTATTTTTATTTATTTTTTTTTTGCACATGTGCAGTGCAGATTTTTAGACGCTACTCAGAGGGTTATTACCCAGCAAATTAGACCCAACCACATGTCTCTCTGTCTACTGACACTGGTAAGTCCTATGTTCTTTTCTTGCAATCCCTATTCTATGTTTTTACCCTATGTCGTATCAATACCATGCTAATGTTCTCTAGAAATCACACTGATATTGTGCTAGCATTCTCTAGAAGTTAATAAGCGTTGTTATGTATCTATGTCCTCTTACTGTTGCTATTAGATGATCTCTATTGATTCTTGCACTTTGCAGAGTCTGTGAGACACTTTTTGAGATGCTATTCTCCCCTCCTTTCTTTTTAGTAATAATATATATTCTAACTGCATTCTTTATGACACTGGGATGAGCTTATATACATACAATGGCATCATGTGTACATTTTTTATGTGGATATTATGTATATAATTTTTAAATGTGTATTTCCCTAAATGAGATTTGTGGTGTTTGTATTTTCTGTTTTATTAGTTATACACTTGAAAAAAGGGGTATTGCCCCGAAACGCCAATCCCGGCGTCGTGTGTTTTTTATTTGTGTCTGGATTAAAGTGTGATTTTGACGTACCATCTGTGATGAAGCGCTGTGTCTTTCTACAAGCCTTCCTGTTCCTTGTCCCTTGGTGTGGGTTCGGATACAGGTCCGCTACTGGTATCCCTCTATCTCATCTCGGATGTCGCCTAGGTGACGTGCGGTTGTGACTCTAGCTGCTTCTACCCTCTCCGACTTGGTTGAGAAGGTACTGTACGGATAGAGGCTGTTGCCAACCATTGCACAGCCTAAGAAAGTGAGGAGGATTCCATCTATATACCTCCGGACTTTATTGGACTATACCTCAGTGTGATCAGCTCGGTGCCATCCCCATATTCTTTCTTTGCATCCTCCACCATGAGGAGGTGACAGACCCTGTAAACAGTGAATGCCACTTAAATTAAAATCTTCCTTAACATCTGCCATATCATCTTCTGCAACTAAAACTGTTTCCACAAAGACTTTGAGGGCATTTTTCTGCTTATTAGCTTTACTCTAGTTCTTATACAAGGAAAGACTTTCCTGTGCTCTGGACAATAGTAAGCATTCTATCTACAAAGCACTGGACACTTTATAGGTCAGTTAACCGCATGTATAGGTTGAAATTTACCATGTGAGAAGAGAGACTACAGCTGGCTAAAAATATACCTTTTGACAGAATGTTTAGTGCTCCACTTTTTTACTCGATTGATAGACAATAAAGCATCTTGGTCACATATCCCCATGTTCTTTGTCTGAATGCACCTTAACAATTTGATGTTCCAAAGAAGGCTTCAGTTGCAATGAGGATATGGGTAAATACTCGAACTCCAGAGATCTGTCCCTCAGCTTATGCTATGTTCACGTTTGCCTCTCTGTGCCTGTTGTTTAGGTCCATCAGAGGACAAATGAACCGCTAAAATAGCAAACACCAATGGTGCCGAAAGACCTCATTGACTATAATGGAATCTGCCCAGTATCCGTTCTTTTAAACTGAAACCGCTGAACAAAAAAGTTGTCCAGCAATTTTAGACACATACTGCGACGGAGTCACCAATGGAGACTCCAACACAAATGTGAATTTAGCCTTAGGTGCTACTGTTACATATCAATTTACCTTCTTATCTTTCTAGATTATCTGATGATCTTTACGTCATTTTTTTCCAGAGAATGTTGACATCCTTGCTATTGATATTTTTCATGTTTTTGCCTTGGTTCTCACCACTTAGGGTGGGTTCACACCTGCGCTTCAGTCCGTCCGTTGCCAATCCGAGTGAAAATCTCGAGGAACGGGATTGGCATCGGATAGCAACAGGTTAGCGACGCATTGGTTAAAAACCCATTCATTTGAATGGGTTTTTAAAGCAATGTGCGGGTGTGCGCTTACACCCTCTGTGCTGCGAAGCCGATTTTTTTTCCTCGGACACGAAGTCCTGCAGGTCTGACTTTGTTTCCGACGTAAAAAAAGTATTCGCAGTGCAGCGGGTGTAAGCGCACACCCGTGCATTGCTTTAAAAACCCATTCAAATGAATGGGTTTTTAACCAATGCGTCGCTAACCTGTCGCTATCCGATGCCAATCCCGTTCCCCGAGATTTTCACTCGGATTGGCAACGGACAAACTGAAGCGCAGGTGTGAACCCACCCTTAGCAATCGAGTATGCCTTTTTTAAGCTGACATTTTCTTTACACTGTTATTAGCACATTTTCAGCATTGGAATCGGGGCAAAAAAAAAGACTTGCTGATGCCTTCCATACTTTCCTACTGGCCTACCACTTGCCTTTATATATTGGAAAACTTAAAAATATGCAAAACTATCTTTGAAGATAAAGCACTTATTACATCGATTTTGTAGATAATACATGCCTGGAAAATGTTCATACCTATTTTCTTTTTTAAAGAATTTAGTTTAATATTAATCATATTCCTTATTTATACAATGCTAAAATTAGAGGAAGGAACAAAATGTAACATAGCAAATAATAGAAACAAATGAACAAACAATGAGACAAGACATGTTGCTGAAGCATATGATGGTGCAGAACTGTGGAGATTTGTGACTAGTAGTACAGTTTGGAATTTAATTTTACAAGAGGCAACAAAGAGCAAAGGTGATGCTATAAGCTCTAGATAGAAAGATTACCCTGGCTGCTGCATTCATGATGGATTGAAGCAAATCCAGTCTGTAAAGAAGAATGCCAATTTATACTGAGTTACAGTAGTTGAGGTGAGGAATGATGAGAGCCTGAATTGTGTTTAGCAGATTAAAGTCACAGGGTCAAATTTAAGACATCAGGCCTGATATCTGGTGAGGATGGGGATGTTACAAAGGCTGAGAAATCATGTTTAGATGAAGAAACTGATGTAAGAAACAAAGTATTTCACACAACAGCAAAAACAGCAATAGCCTACCTAACATGGATGCAGGGTAGGCAACTGCTATAGGGCAAGAGATCTTTGATCTCACGTTGATCTTTTTTGATGTCTTGCAATCTAATTATCATAACCCCCCCATCCCTATCCCCACTGTATTTACTGAGATTTATGATATAGTCTGTCCCATCCATATGTTCACTAACCCTATATTGCTAAGCTTTACCCGTTTTGTGGAATAAGTAAACTAACAAGTAACCCTGTCCACCCCATCTGTTAGTAGCTGCCTTCAGATGTATACTATTACTATTGTGTGTCACCCATGGCCCACACACTGTCTGATGCCTCCTGCCTTCAGCAGGCTGCTTGTAGATGAAATGATGCTGAAGCAGCTGAAGAAATTAAAGTAGAGCAGCCATAAAAAAACAGACTGAAGTACACTAATGTGCAAAAGTTTTAGGCTGGTGTAAAAAAAAAAGTTGTGTTTAAAAGTTTAGGGGTTTTCAGGGCTAAAAATATTGATTATCTATTCTAATAGGTCATCAATATCAGATTGGTAAGGGTCCACCATGAATCAGTTGTCCTTCGCAACTGATACATAAAGAATGGAATAGGAAGCAGACAGTGCTGTTCTTCATGTTCTCTGTGTAGTGGCCAGACCTGGATATTGCAGATGAGCTTCCATTTGATTGGTAGCTACACT
The DNA here is from genome assembly GCA_947044405.1 of Leptodactylus fallax. Classification (NCBI taxonomy): domain Eukaryota; kingdom Metazoa; phylum Chordata; class Amphibia; order Anura; family Leptodactylidae; genus Leptodactylus; species Leptodactylus fallax. The sequence goes on along the minus strand of CAMRHE010000186.1, from coordinate 793,602 downwards.
GCAGTGACTCGGCTCAGCCACTACACATAGCACAATGCGTAGTGGCTTCCTTCTCCATTTTCTGTGCATCAGATGCTTAAACCATTTGATTCATGGGAATGCTGGGTGTCAGACCATTATCAAACTGATATTGAATCAGGTCATCAATATTTTAACCCAGAAAATTCCTGTAATAGTGTATTTTTGTCAATTAGCAAAATTAAATGAATAAACAAAAGAGGAATCTAAATCAAATCAATATGCTAGGCTTGATTTCCACAAACAGACAAGGCAGAGATTGTTTCTATTATTTAGCAAGGAAAGAAAAGTAGAATTAATAGCTAGTAAGCAATGTAGGGAGCATGCCTACCACTGAACCTCTGAGATTCAGACAACCAGTGTTTTGCTTGGTTTCTGCATGGCTCTTTAGTATCAAGGTCAAGTATGCAGTAAAGCATCACTAAACAAGAAAAAGTCCAGCAGCAGGGACAGCAGCTACTCCCATTATAATGCTGATGATACATCAGCACACCACTGTCCTAAGATGATTCTGTGGACAGCCAGCAGGTGACCCACTGCTCACCAGTAACTGAGTGTAATGCTTGCATTTGCATGGGTTCATTTGCCGGGTGCTGACACTGGCCCTAGTTAAGAAAAGGAACAACCCAGAAGTGGTGAGTACAAAGTAAAACACATTATGGCAAGCTCACAGATGTTCTTTTAGCATGCCATAGAATAATATTTTTATGATCCTGAGTGATCTCTTTAAACTTACTGTGCAGATTCATAGCCCTGGGGCCGGAGGAGGATGCACCTCATATACAGTAAAGATCAAAAGTTTGGACACACCTTCTCATTCCAAGAGTTTTCTGTATTTTCATGACTATAAAAATTGTAGATTCACACTGAAGGCATCAAAACTATGAATTAACACATGTGGAATTATATACTTAACAAAAAAGTGTGAAACAACTGAAAATATGTCTTATATTCTAGGTTCTTCAAAGTAGCCACCTTTTGCTTTGATTACTGCTTTGCACACTCTTGGCATTCTCTTGATGAGCTTCAAGAGGTAGTCACCTGAAATGGTCTTCCAACAGTCTTGAAGGAGTTTCCAGAGATGCTTAGCACTTGATGGCCCTTTTGCTTTCACTCTGCGATCCAGCTCACCCCAAACCATCTCGATTGGGTTCAGGTCTGGTGACTGTGGAGGCCAGGTCATCTGGCGTAGCACCCCATCACTCTCCTTCTTGGTCAAATAGCCCTTACACAGTCTGGAGGTGTGTTTGGGGTCATTGTCCTGTTGAAAAATAAATGATGGTCCAACTAAACGCAAACCGGATGGAATAGCATGCCGCTGCAAGATGCTGTGGTAACCATGCTGGTTCAGTATTCCTTCAATTTTGAATAAATCCCTAAAAGTGTCACCAGCAAAGCACCCCCACTCCATCACACCTCCTCCTCCATGCTTCACGGTGGGAACCAGGCATGTAGAGTCCATTAGTTCACCTTTTCTGCGTCGCACAAAGACACGGTGGTTGGAACCAAAGATCTCAAATTTGGACTCATAAGACCAAAGCACAGATTTCCACAGGTCTAATGTCCATTCCTTGTGTTCTTTAGCCCAAACAAGTCTCTTCTGCTTGTTGCCTGTCCTTAGCAGTGGTTTCCTAGCAGCTATTTTACCATGAAGGCCTGCTGCACACAGTCTCCTCTTAACAGTTGTTGTAGAGATGTGTCTGCTGCTAGAACTCTGTGTGGCATTGATCTGGTCTCTAATCTGAGCTGCTGTTAACCTGCGATTTCTGAGGCTGGTGACTCGGATGAACTTATCCTCCGCAGCAGAGGTGACTCTTGGTCTTCCTTTCCTGGGGCGGTCCTCATGTGAGCCAGTTTCTTTGTAGCGCTTGATGGTTTTGACCACTGCACTTGGGGACACTTTCAAAGTTTTCCCAATTTTTCGGACTGACTGACCTTCATTTCTTAAAGTAATGATGGCCACTCATTTTTCTTTACTTAGCTGCTTTTTACTTGCCATAATACAAATTCTAATACTCCATTCAGTAGGACTATCAGCTGTGTATCCACCTGACTTCTGAACAACACAACTGATGGTCCCAACACCATTTATAAGGCAAGAAATCCCACTTATTAAACCTGACAGGGCACACCTGTGAAGTGAAAACCATTTCAGGTGACTACCTCTTGAAGCTCATCAAGAGAATGCCAAGAGTGTGCAAAGCAGTAATCAAAGCAAAAGGTGGCTACTTTGAAGAACCTAGAATATAAGACATATTTTCAGTTGTTTCACACTTTTTTGTTAAGTATATAATTCCACATGTGTTAATTCATAGTTTTGATGCCTTCAGTGTGAATCTACAATTTTTATAGTCATGAAAATACAGAAAACTCTTGGAATGAGAAGGTGTGTCCAAACTTTTGGTCTGTACTGTATGACCATGTTTTGCGCAAAAAATTGTGACTTTTTATGTCTTGTATGTGAGAAAACTGGCATATAAGGCATAATAAATCTGGTCCATTGATCTGGTATTGGATGCGTCAGGCCATATTTCTAAACCCTTTTGGAAAATATGGATTGCATAAGAGTTTTACAGTTTCACTGATAACATCAGACAATAAAACAAGTGGTTATATAAAATACAGATAGATAGATAGATAGATAGATAGATAGATAGATTGTATTATTTATATATATTTTCTGTATTTACACTTATTTATTGAAAGTACAGAATAGAATATAAAAGTTATCCCTCTAAATGTCAGTATCGGAAAAACAATTACACTTTTGGTATCTCTAGAGATTATGTTTAAAGTGGAGGTCTAACTGCTGGAGATACTATTATTAAGAAATGCTGGTGCAAATCTATATGAAAAGATAAAATGTCCCCACAGAAATCACTTTATGATAGATTTAATTAACAACATAAAGGGATTATACGTACTCCATGGAAAGAGTTTTCATTGAAAAGTTTCATCTATTCAATTTTCTCATAATTTACAAAGAAACTATTCAATGCAGCTTCTATCTGGTTATTTTTGTTGCAAATTATATAGCCTAATAAATACTAGTTGAGAACAGACAAGCATAATATCTCTTAAGGATATTGGAAAATCTGTTTTAGACTTTTGTTGAAATACAATGTGCCAGGTTTATCACTGTCAAGAAGTTTGGAGAACTTTCTTGTTACAAACTCAGCTCAATAAACAGGTAATATAAAGCATCATATAGGTATATATAGGTAGGTATAGGTGTATATATTAGCCTGTTAACTTAGATATAGTAATAACTGATAGTAGTGTCATCCACCAGTAACAACAGACTGATTGCCCCAAGAGGAACTGCAATTAACAGATAGATTAAAATAATGCTCATTTAAAATAAAATAAAATATTACTATGGGTATCATCTACTAAGAATAGAACTTTTAAGTAATAATATCTGATATATAATTTGTTTAATTCAAATAAATATAGGAATTAATAGGAATTATCCAAAATAAATTATTTAGAAAAATGTTATAAAAAATGAGGCATTTATATATCCATTATATGTCACAATAGAAAATTAAGACTATGTGTTAAAATTCTGAAAGAGTGACCTGTATCCATAACCATAACCATATTAGCTTTATAAACTCTACCATTTTCCACAAATTATGTAATTATGAGAATCTTAACAGAGATTGCCATGAATATTACTTTTAGCTGATACATATCTCTTTGTCCTCTTCCGTAAGAGGAGCTCGGCTGACAAGCATTATAGAAGCACAGAGAGATTTATAGGCCATAGAAGTAAAACATCCTATAATGAATTATAAAATGCTAAAGCAGCGAGAGATGTTGACAAGAATATGAGATTATTCTGCTTTTATAACAGCACATCACAGTTAGAACTACATGACTACTTCAATGTTATAATTCATGTAAAAGAGTTCAGGAACTTGTTACAGAGTTGAGTAATGTGGTGTATTACATATGGCATTTTTCCCTATGCAATAGCTTTAATGATTTTGTGGATTATTTTGTAAATCCACCTTTGGCTTTCAACACTGCCTGAATCCTTCTGGGCATGTTCTCAATTAGATTCAAACATGCCGAAATCTGATTCCAGGTCTCTTCTACACACTCCCAGCTTTTTCCCACGTTACAGCTTTTTCTTCAACTCTACCTACAAGTGTTCGATTGTGTTGAGGTCTGGGGATGTCAATCCAGCACCTCTAATTCATTTTCATTGAACCATTTCTTTGCTAATCTTGACGTAGGCATTGGGTCATTGTCCTGCTGGAACACTATGTCGTTGATTTCATACTCATAGTACTCGAGTATATGAAGTAACTCATCTTGTGGAATACTCACATATAGATCAGCACTGAGACCACATCAATCCTGGCTACGTATCCAATGCCTTTGGCTGCGAAACAACCCCATATCATCAGGCTTCCTCCACCACACTTGACAGTTCCTTTAATTTTTCAACACATTAGCCCCCTTTTCCCTTTTTTCTTCCAGACCCATTTGCCCCTATCAGAGCCCAGTCTTGACTTTCATCTCATCACTCCAAATCACCCATTTCCAATCTTCTACAGGCCACTTTTCATACTTTTTTGCAAACTTGAGCTGACACTTCTTATGAAGTCGAGGCTTCTTCACCTTTTATTGGGGAACCATTCCAGACTTGTGTAATAGACTTTGCATGGTGCATAGATGTCTGTGATCTCACTATTATGAAGCATACGAGCCACCTCCACTGCCGTGTTTGTCACGCTAGAACTGATAACCTTGTGATGAGCCAACTTGTTGACTCCGATATTTTGCCTGGATGTCCAATTCTTCGCTTTTGAATAGATAGATGGGCTTCATTTCATCTTCTTCCAACTGTCTTGGCACTCATATGATGCAGTTTTGCAATTTTCTTGGCCGACAGACAGCTACCGATGAGCTGGATGATGTTGTTTATCTGAGGTATTAGGGAATGTGAGAACAGGTAGTAATTTCTAGTATATAAGAAGAAAAAGATTTTTCTACCACCAGCAGCAAAACAGTAACAAGGCAATTACATGACAAGAATCTGCATAACTAATCATATGCTAAAAAGTCAAATTTATGTATGAGATAGCCAAGATGATTGTGTATAAATGATGGCAGTCTTGCATTTGAAGCTGTAGTGGATGATGAGATATGGAGCCTGAAAGTCAAAAGTTCAAAATATTGTTTCCCTTTTGATCGTCAGTGTGTGTGTGTATATATATATATATATATATATATATATATATATATATATGTCTGTGTTATCAGATACAGACCGAATGTCTTGACAACAATGTGTAAACAATGAGAGGAATAATCTCACATACCAGGCAAATGAAACAGCAAGTTTTAAGCAATGTAAAACTTTTGAACTTACATAAACTAGCAATATAAATAGAATCCTAGTAATGGGAATACTCCTTAAAGTACATGTAAACAAATAACAGAAATATACATTTTTTAGTATTACTAATAACAAACCATTACAAGAGGGTATACCCAACAATGTGAACCAGCCATACTCTGATATACATTTAGCTTTAGCGCTTACTCTGGAATGAATCCTACCACTATTTAAATAAGTCAATAAGCCTAAACTACAAATGTTGCACAGAAACTTGATAGTATTCATCTGAAATCAAATATGTTCTTTGCCGCAAGTTATGTGAAATCATTATATACCTCTATTACTAGTATGGATACACTAGAAGCAGTCCAGTTCTTCCTGATAATGGTGGACCTAGAGCAATATCTTGCTCTAGGTCCAACATCTTCAGGAAAAAGCTCCTTAGGTTTATTTGGAGGTTCTTCAATTTATACATAACTTTTTTTTTGTTCAGGAGATCCTTCTACCTGCAGCTCCAGGCACCCAGCATGCGGTTCTGCTATGTGAATCTTTTCCTGGGACTGTTGAACAGGGGTATGTCCCTCACCAGGCTCATGCTGATGATTAAAAGGGTCCAGTTTTAGGGCTGCTGTATTGATGACAGAAACTCTTAGCTCCAGGATTCATAAGCTATGCATACATATAAAAATCACACACACCATTTACATGCAATACTGTGGCCATTACACTACATACCTATTCAACCTGTATTATGTGGGTCTTGCAGCCCTGATGACAACCCCCTTCCCTCTGCTACCTTTTATGTCACAGGACGGCTTCTGCGCATGAAGATCTTGGGAGCTGTTCTTCTACTATGATAGCCCGAAATCTTGTGAAGGCTCCTAGGTCTATAACCTGTGGCAGGCCTCAATAGTTATGTAATAATTTTCCCATAGACGGCAATACAGTTGCATTGCCGTCTATTGGAAAAGCAATATAATGAACGCAGGATCAAGCACCGTAGAGGGGACTAAAAAAGTTTTTAAAAAATGTTTAAAAGTTTTTTAAAATACAAAGAAAATTATTAGAAAATTCAAATCACCCCCTTCCCTAGTTCTCAGATAAGAATAAACAAAACCAAACTTAAACAAATTAGGCATCCCCACATCTAAAAATGCCTGAACTATAGAAATCTAAAAATATTTATCTCATACAGCGACAAAAAAAATCACAATAACCACAATAATCACAATAATATGGTGCCAAAAATAATTTTTGTGTTTTTCAAAGTTTTGGATTTTTGTAAAAGTATTAAAACATGACAAAACTATATAAATGTGTTATTTCTGTGATCATGCTGACCCAAAGAATATAAGGAACATGTAATTTTTACTGCTCAGTGAATGCCAGAAAAAAATGACACCCATAAGAAAGTGGAGCAAATGCAGTTTTTCTCTATTTCCACCCGACTTTATTTGTTTTTTTATTGTTTCCCAGTACATTGTATGGAATATTAAATGGCTCTGTGAATGGAAATGAAAAATAAAAAAGCTATGGCTTTTTGAAGGTGGGAAGTAAAAAACAAAAATCAAAAAACAAAAAATGGCTGCAGCAGACAGGATTATTTCTAATATGTTTAAACAGTATCATGAATGTCAGAGTTCACAGCTATATTTTGGGGGAATTGATAGAGTTCTGATGAATGATAGGGGGTGATAAATGGCTCTGTAATCTGGCCCAAAAGGAAACTTGCTGGATCTTCATCATCAATACAGTAGTTCCACATAGCCTCAGTGAAAGTCTAGGGAGCCTGTCATCGTGTTAAATGTTGTGTAATCTGCAGGCTTCATGTTACAGAGCAGGAGGAGCTGAGAATGAGTAATTGAGTCCAGTGGGCGGTCCTAAAATTAATTGACAGCTATGTCTGTTGGCACAATCACTGTTAAGACCGCCCACTGGACTCAATTACACCTTCCAAGCACAGAAAGAACAGAGAAATAAATGAAAGATTATACTGAATCTTTTTCCACAAAACTATATAACAATCTGCTCAGATCCCCCTGCTCTATAACATGATGCCCGCAGATTAGACTGCATTACCCCCCCCCCCCCAAAGGAAGTGTTAATGCTATATTGTGGTACAACTGGCCCATGTTGGTGAGTGGATCCTCTTGTATTGGTTTGTTATTAGTAATTACAAATGTATATTACTGCTATTTGTTTACATAAACTTTAGGGGTTGTAACTCTATTTATAGATAGATATAGATATGTCACTTTTTGTTAATTTAATTTAATTTCATTCATTTCATATGAATTTTGGGTCCCAGTATACAAGAAGGACATAATCAAACTAGAGAGAGTGCAGAGAAGGGCGACCAAAATTATCAGGGGAATGAGTTGATTGTCGTACAACAATAGATTAACAAACTTGGGGTTATTCAGTTTAGAAAAAAGACGTCTACTGGGAAACCTAATAATAATGTACAAATACATGAAGGGACAGCACAAGAAACTTTCTAATGATCTTTTTACTCCTAGGCCGGTGACAGTGACAAGGAGACACCCTCTAAGTCTGGAGGAGAGAAAATTTCACCAGCAACATAGAATGGGATTCTTTACTTTAAGAATAGCGAGGCTTTGGAACTCTCTGCCCCAGGAAGTGGTGATAGAGAATTCATTGAACAAGTTCAAAGATGGCCTGGATGTCTTTCTCAAATAGAACAATATTATGGGTTATGGGTTCTATATTTTAAGGACAAGTTGATCCTGGGTTTTATATTGATTGCCAGATTGGAGTTGGAAGGGAATTTTTCCCCTGAAATGGGGTAATTGGCATAAGCCTTATGGGTTTTTTTTGCCTTTCTCTGGATCAACACTGTAGGGTTATAGGTTGAACTTGATGAACTGGTATCTTCATCAAACCTCATCTACTATGTAACTATGTGTTTATTAATTTTCTTTGTAATATTATACTGTATTGCACCAATGCAAACAGTGCTGTACAAAGGTTATCATCATAGAGATCAGTTCTCACCCAATGGGACTCACAGTCTAAAAGTACAGTGAAATGGTGCAGTATCTGCGATGACATTGATACAGTCATTGCACCTAAAAATGTGTTAATGATATGGCCAATTGCAGGCATTCAGCACAGTCACTTCTATGTTTGGAAATAAAGGACTATTGTTGAATGTGTTTTCACTTCTGTGCTTTTAAGTTTGTTGTTAATTGAATGTCAGTCAAGTTTAAAGAGCTATAATTAGAAATCAGCGATCAGACGTGGTCAGGAACTGTATAGGAACCACAGCATTACGGACACAAAAAATGCATGAGGTTCTCGACCACATCAATCGCATCAAAGACATTGCAAACACCATGACATGTGGCTGTGCCTTAAATTTCTTAAGTTACAATGGCTAATTGTAACAATATTCACACAAGCAGATACCCAAACATGATTTCACTGCCTTTCAAATATGAAAACTCCATCAAACCATATCTATAATCATCAGTCAGGCTGGAGGACATGACACAGGTTATGACTCAGGTATGCACATTTTGGACAAAATGTCAAATAATGCTTAATGTTAATAATACTTTTTTTCTGCAGGATACAGCCTGACCTTGTGATGTGGGAGCACAAAGTGCCTTTATTTGTTGTGTATACTTACAGAGGCGTTTAAAAGCCCATATAATTTAATAATATGGGTTTAACCAATGGGCTGTTAGCCAACAAGATGTACTAAATCACATGACTGACGCCTTATAGAAGCCTGGATGAAAGGTGTGCAAGTGGTTGTTTATCAGATTTTGCAGTTGTACAACTTTCATCATACACCAATGGGGCCTCTCTTCATTTAGCAGTGAACCCATATTTTAATCTTATTATCAATAACTATGACCTTTTTCAATGATATGCAGCATAGTCTAAATTTTACATAGGTGTCCTGTGCCACAGCATTCAGATGAATGGTAAAACTGACAAGCATGATAAAATGCACTCCATTGTATAGCAAGTCCCTTTGTGGGACAAAAAGTATTCTAAAAAAATATCAAAAAGTGTTAAGGAGATTAGAAATGACATGACCTCAGCTATACAGCTATAATGTCAGAGCTACTGTCTTTTGCAATTCAAAAGTTGCATGTACCCAAAAAGGTAACAGAAATGGATTGTCAAAATCATACTACTTCGTAAATAGTTGTATTATTTGGAGGCATATGGTCACCACACATTTTTTAAGATGGAGTCTTGTGTATCTCAGTTTCCCTGTGAGCCTTAAAACACTTCATGAAATATAACAACCATTTAGTAATGGAGAAAGGTTTTGGTCTTTCATAATTTACCCTATGTTTTGCTAATATTAACTGTTTCCTTTAGTTGAAATTTAAGTCAATTATACAATGGGAACGATTCTTTTTAAAAATTAAATCAAAGCCTAGTTGCTCATTTCTACATTTAAGTCAAGTGTTTTTTATGTATATATGAGGCACGCTGCCTTGAGACCCCTTTTTTGAACTGTTTATTTTAATTCCTGCCCAAGGGCTTGTTGAGAGCGTTAACTCACACGGTGTTCCAAAAAGGACATGGGAATAGTGTTCTGAATTTCCTGTAAGAATTACATTCATTGAAGCCTCTTTGGTTCTGACAAGTCACTAGTGAAAGAGATCTTAAACCAGACTAAGATATCATCAGTGTTCAGTGAAGAGCTGACACCAGTGAGGAGCTCACAGATTATAATGATTGAGGATTACATTTGGATCATCTCAACTGGTTTACTTCAGAGTTAAAGTGTTCAAAGCACACTTGCATACAGGACATGTTAAATAAATCATAAATCAAGTAGGATTAATAAAAGTAGGATTGAGTAGACAGATGGCATTGTGTATTTTCAATTTATGAACTAGGTATTTGTCTGGTGCAAGGAATGCTTACCTTGTTTCTCAGCGAGGACAAGCATTGGCAAAGTGTAGAACTGTTGCACCAATGGTTTAAAAATGTGTTGTGTAGTACATGATATAAGCAACACACAATAGTACAATCAACAGGTAAAAAAGGCAACAACTGAAGTAAAAAGCAACTGTCAAAAATATTAGGGAAGGACAGAAACTACTGTATAAAATATATGAAAAGATATAAAAATAAAACAGGATAATAACTAACATATTTCACGTAACATATTTAAAGTGGTTATCCGGTTTCAAGTATTAGGATTAATTTTAGATCTGCGACTGTCCCAGCTGTACTGAGACAGCACAGCTCCAGGTATTGTTTACATTCTGGGAGCCATGCTGCTCATTCGCTGTGCAAACTGTATCAGTGAGTATAGCTACTGAATTTGGATGGCGAGTGAGCAGCACAGCTGCCGGAATGTAAACAAGACACACAATGTTGCAGTAAAGCTGATCTGTCAGACACCGAAGAGCTAATATTAAAAACCAGATAGTCCCTTTAACCCCTTCCCACTGCAAGCATTTTTTGATTTTCGATTTTTGTTTTTGACTCCCCGCCTTCCAAACCCCATAACTTTGTTATTTTTCTGTCCACAAAGCCATATAAGGGCTTAATGTTTGCGGGACAAATTGTACTTTGTAATGGTATCATGGTATCAGACGAACTGTAGCATAGGAGAGGGATCAAAAAGGTGCTGAATGGTTGTAGAATAGAGTAATGGATCTGGGAATGGTTCACCCAACAAATACTATTGCCACAGGCCCCTGGCCCCACTTACTCCCCGGCCACGACTGCCTTCGGTTTCAATTCAGCCCTCCAGGGGGCCCTGTATATCGCATTTCACACCGCTGTCAGCGACGTCCTGATGCTGTTCAGCATCAGCGACGTGATATGGGAAGGCAGATATATATATAATAGATGATATCCTTAATTACTGTATATGCCGATTGGAATATATATATTGGAATATACTGGAATATTGAATGATTGATACCTTTACTGTCATCATTGTCACTATCTAAGGAATAATTCAGACACAAGACAAAAACCACAAACACAATATAGATATGTTTAAATGTTTTATTGAATAGGCAATATTGTAATGAAAATATTACTGTCCCCGAATAAAAAAAAAAAAAAAGTCACAGGCCTGGTGAAGACCACAGAACTCGCTGCGATCATTCAGACCAGTCCATCCTTGTCCTGAGATGAGAGCCACCGACACAATGATCCAGAGGAAGGTGAAACAAACCCACCAGAGAGTTATACCTCAGGGCGGCAATAAAATTCCTTCCTGGCAATGAGATATCTCCCTGGATCATATCTCACCTGCTGCCTACTTCTGTATGTACAGTACAGACCCAAAGTTTGGACACACCTTCTCATTCCAAGAGTTTTCTGTATTTTCATGACTATAAAAATTGTAGATTCACACTGAAGGCATCAAATCTATGAATTACCACATGTGGAATTATATACTTAACAAAAAAGTGTGAAACAACTGAAAATATATCTTATATTCTAGGTTCTTCAAAGTAGCCACCTTTTGCTTTGATTACTGCTTTGAACTCTCTTGGCATTCTCTTGACGAGCTTCAAGAGGTAGTCACCTGAAATGGTTTTCACTTCACAGGTGTGCCCTGTCAGGTTTAATAAGTGGGATTTCTTGCCTTATAAATGGGGTTGGGACCATCAGTTGAGTTGTTCAGAAGTCAGGTGGATACACAGCTGATAGTCCTACTGAATGGAGTGTTAGAATTTGTATTATGGCAAGAAAAAAAGCAGCTTAGTAAAGAAAAACGAGTGGCCATCATTACTTTAAGAAATGAAGGTCAGTCAGTCCGAAAAATTGGGAAAACTTTGAAAGTGTCCCCAAGTGCAGTGGCCAAAACCATCAAGCTCTACAAAGAAACTGGCTCACATGAGGACTGCCCCAGGAAAGAAAGACCAAGAGTCACCTCTGCTGCGGAGGATAAGTTCATCCGAGTCACCAGCCTCAGAAATCGCAGGTTAACAGCAGCTCAGATTAGAGATCAGGTCAATGCCACACAGAGTTCTAGCAGCAGACACATCTCTACAACAACTGTTAAGAGGAGACTGTGTGCAGCAGGCCTTCATGGTAAAATAGCTGCTAGGAAACCACTGGTAAGGACAGGCAACAAGCAGAAGAGACTTGTTTGGGCTAAAGAACACAAGGAATGGACATTAGACCTGTGGAAATCTGTGCTTTGGTCTAATGAGTCCAAATTTGAGATCTTTGGTTCCAACCACCGTGTCTTTGTGCGACGCAGAAAAGGTGAACGAATGGACTCTACATGCCTGGTTCCCAGCGTGAAGCATGGAGGAGGAGGTGTGATGGTGTGGGGGTGCTTTGCTGGTGACACTGTTGGGGATTTATTCAAAATTGAAGGAATACTGAATCAGCATGGTTACCACAGCATCTTGCAGCGGCATGCTATTCCATCCAGTTTGCGTTTAGTTGGACCATCATTTATTTTTCAACAAGACAATGACCCCAAACACACCTCCAGACTGTGTAAGGGCTATTTGACCAAGAAGGAGAGTGATGGGGTGCTACGCCAGATGACCTGGCCTCCACAGTCACCAGAACTGAACCCAATCGAGATGGTCTGGGGTGAACTGGACCGCAGAGTGAAGGCAAAAGGGCCAACAAGTGCTAAGCATCTCTGGGAACTCCTTCAAGACTGTTGGAAGACCATTTCAGGTGACTACCTCTTGAAGCTCATCAAGAGAATGCCAAGAGTGTGCAAAGCAGTAATCAAAGCAAAAGGTGGCTACTTTGAAGAACCTAGAATATAAGACATATTTTCAGCTGTTTCACACTTTTTTGTTAAGTATATAATTCCACATGTGTTAATTCATAGTTTTGATGCCTTCAGTGTGAATCTACAATTTTTATAGTCATGAAAATACAGAAAACTCTTGGAATGAGAAGGTGTGTCCAAACTTTTGGTCTGTACTTGTATGTATGTATGTATGTATACAGTCATGGCCAAAAGTTTTGAGAATGACACAAATATTCTATTTTCACATGATCTGCTGCCCTCTGGTTTTTATGTGTGTTTGTCAGATGTTTTTATCACATACAGAAATAGAATTGCATTCATATTATGAGTAACAGAAGCTTATATTGACAGTTAGAATGAGTTAATGCAGCAAGTCAATATTTGCAGTGTTGACCCTTCTTCTTCAGGACCTCTGCAATTCTCCCTGGCATGCTCTCAATCAACTTCTGGACCAAATCCTGACTCATAGCAGTCCATTCTTGCAGAATCAATGCTTTAATTTTGTCTGAATTTGTTGGTTTTTGTTTGTCCACCGTCTCTTGATGATTGACCACAAGTTCTCAATGGGATTAAGATCTGGGGAGTTTCCAGGCCATGGACCCAAAATCTCTATGTTTTGTTCCCTGAGCCATTTAGTTATCACCTTTGCTTTATGGCAAGGTGCTCCATCATGCTGGAAAAGGCATTGTTGAGCGCCAAACTGCTCTTGGACGGTTGGGAGAAGTTGCTCTTGGAGGACATTCTGGTACCATTCTTTATTCATGGCTGTGTTTTTAGGCAAGACTGTGAGAGAGCCGATTCCCTTGGCTGAGAAGCAACCCCACACATGAATGGTTTCAGGATGCTTTACAGTTGGCATGAGACAAGACTGGTGGTAGCGCTCACCTCTTCTTCTCCGAATAAGCTGTTTTCCAGATGTTCCAAACAATCGAAAAGGGGATTCATCAGAGAAAATGACTTTCCCCCAGTCCTCAGCAGTCCACTCCCTGTACCTTTTGCAGAATATCAGTCTGTCCCTGATGTTTTTTCTGGAGAGAAGTGGCTTCTTTGCTGCCCTCCTTGAGACCAGGCCTTGCTCCAAGAGTCTCCGCCTCACAGTGCGTGCAGATGCACTCACACCTGCCTGCTGCCATTCCTCAGCAAGCTCTGCACTGCTGGTAGCCCCATCCCGCAGCTGAAACACTTTTAAGAGACGGTCCTGCCGCTTGCTGGTCTTTCTTGGGCGCCCTGGAGCCTTTTTGGCACCAATGGAACCTCTCTCCTTGAAGTTCTTGATGATGCGATAGATTATTGACTGAGGTGCAATCTTTCTAGCTGCAATACTCTTCCCAGTTAGGCCATTTTTATGCAGTGCAATGATGACTGCACGTGTTTCTTTAGAGATAACCATGGTTAACAGAAGAGAAACAATGATGGCAAGCACCAGCCTCCTTTTAAAGTGTCCAGTGGTGTCATTCTTACTTAATCATGACAGATTGATCTCCAGCCCTGTCCTCATCAACACCCACACCTGTGTTAATGGAGCAATCACTGAAATGATGTTAGGTGGTCATTTTAAGGCAGGGCTGCAATGATGTTGAAATGTGTTTTGGGGGATAAAGTTCATTTTCTAGGCAAATATTGACTTTGCAAGTAATTGCTGTTAAGCTGATCACTCTTTATAACATTCTGGAGTATATGCAAATTGCCATTAGAAAAACTGAAGCAGTAGACTTTGTAAAAATTAATATTTGTATCATTCTCAAAACTTTTGGCCATGACTGTATATGTATGTATGCATGTATAATAAGCTCATGAGAGCTAAATCTGTAAGGAAAGAGATAAACACTCACAATAAATACTTTATTGAAATAAGGAGTCCCCCACACATTCCTCTTTGGTCATTTTATAAAAAATTGGATAAGCTGGTCTGACATAATCCAGCGAACTCTAAAATAACCGAAACTGGAGAAAATAAATAAAACTGGCCATACAAATGATATAGCTGATGTCTAAACAACAGACAAACTTTACAATACACATGCACACTTGGCTCAGCTTGGCAGTACATGTGTGGGTTACATGAGGTGATTGGCTTACACACAACTAAGATACACCACAATTGTTTAACCCTGCACCAAAAATGGTTTAAGATTCAGAGATCTGTGTGATCTCTGAATCTTAACAACTTTCTACCCTCCATCAGGGCCGGCGTCAGGGGGGGGGGGGGCAAACTGGGCAATTGACCAGGGCCCAGACCCCAAAGGGGCCCCCGGGATCCGGATCCCGGAGTCAGGACCCGGCCATATTGATAACAGAAAGGGTCCCAGCGTCATGTGCCGTAGGGCCCCTTTCCGAGGTGAGTAAAAATAACAAACATTTTTACTCACCTGTCCTTGCGTCTGACATCATCTTCTGGCGTTCCAGACATCACCGCTGAGGCCAGGCCTCAGCCTTAGCAATCACGTGAGACGTGCTCACGTAACCGCTGAGGCCCAATCACAGGCTTCAGCAGTGACATCCACAATGCGTGACGTCAGCCGCAGAGAAGAGGAAGTCGGTGGGGATAGCGGAGCAGCGCGAGGAGGCCCAGGAGATGTAAGGCAAGGTAAATATAACTGTTTGTTATTTTCCCTTACCTCCCCCAGGCCTTTGATAATTATACTCTGGGGTCTGAAGAGACCCCATAGTATAATATAATACTAGCACTAAGGGAGTCTGTAGGGCCCCTGTGGAGCATTATACTGGGGGCAGGGGTCCCTCTGGATAACATAATATACTGTGTAGGGCCCCTGTGGAGCATTATACTGGGGGCAGGGGTCCCTCTGGATAGCATAATATACTGTGTAGGGCCCCTGTGGAGAATTATACTGGGGGCAGGGGTCCCTCTGGATAGCATAATATACTGTGTAGGGCCCCTGTGGAGCATTATACTGGGGGGGTCCCTCTGTATAGCATATTATACTGTGTAGGGCCCCTGTGGAGCATTATACTGGGGGGGTCCCTCTGGATAGCATATTATACTGTGTAGGGCCCCTGTGGAGTGTTATACTGTGGAGACCTCTGGATAGCATATTATACTGTGTAGGGCCACTGTGGAGCATTATACTGGGGGGGCCCTCTGGATAGCATATTATACTGTGTGGGGCCCCTGTGGAGTGTTATACTGTGGAGACCTCTGGATAGCATATTATACTGTGTAGGGCCACTGTGGAGCATTATACTGGGGGGGCCCTCTGGATAGCATATTATACTGTGTGGGGCCCCTGTGGAGCATTATACTGGGGAGGGGGCCCTCTGGATAGCATATTATACTGTGTGGGGCCACTGTGGAGCATTATACTGGGGGGGCCCTCTGGATAGCATATTATACTGTGTGGGGCCCCTGTGGAGCATTATACTGGGGAGGGGGGCCCTCTGTATAGCATATTATACTGTGTGGGGCCACTGTGGAGCATTATACTGGGGGGGTCCCTCTGGATGGCATATTATACTGTATGGGGCCTCTGTGAAGCATTATAATGTGGGGGGGCCCTCTGGAGAGCATATTATACTGTTTTGGGCCACTGTGGAGAATTATACGGGGGGAACCTCTCTTGGCAGTATATTATATTGTATGGAGGCCATTCTGGAGCATGTTATACTGTGTGGGGTCACTGTGGAGCATTATTCTAGGGGGGGCATCTGCAGAGCATATTATATTGCGTGGCGCCACTGTGGGGCATTATTCAGGGGGAAACTAAGGAGCATTATACTAGGAGGCCCTCTGGGGAGTATATTATACTGCGTCGGTCCTTCTGTGGAGCATTATACTGGAGGACACTCTGGGGAGCATAATATATTGCGTGGGGCCATTGTGGAGCAAAATACTGGGGGGGCACTATGGAGCATTATACTAACGGGGGCCCCCTGGGAGCATATTATACTATGGGCCACTGTGGAGCTTTATACTGGGGGGAAGGGGCAGTGTGGGGAGCCTGTTATACTGTGTGTGGCTACTGTGGAGTTTATTATATTGTGTGGGGCTTCTTGGGAGCATATTATACTCTGTGGGGCCATTGTAGAGCATTATACTGGGGGGACTGTGTCGAGCATATTATACTGTGGGGACCACTGTGGAGCATTATACTGGGGGAACCCCTCTGGGCAGTATATTATACTGTGTGGAGGCCATTATGGAGCATGTTATACTGTGTTAGGTCACTGTGGAGATTTATACTGGGGGGGCACTGTGGGATGCATATTATACTGTATAGAGCATATTATATTGTGTGGGGCTGCTGGGGAGCATATTGTACTGTCTGGGGCCACTAAGAGGTAGTATACTGTGTGGAGCCTTATATACCATGTGGGGCCACTATAGGGGGCTCAGGGGAACATTTTATACTGTGTGGGTCCACTGTGGAGCATTATATACCATGTGGGGAAACTGTGGAGGGCTCAGGGGAGCATTTTATACCATGGAGCATTATATACCATGTGGAGCATTATGCTGTGGGGGGGGGGGAAGCTCAAAATTCCTGCTGGCAGCCCTGTGTGCTATGTCTGCATCACAGCTCCTTCAGTATAATCTTGCACATATGTATAGTGCTCCATGGCCATGTCATTCCCTATAAAGTACTGTGCATGAACTGGCCATGGAGTTATTGGGGCCTGCACAGTACTATAGGGACTGAATATACTGGTAACATACTCAGTAACACCAGATAGTCAGCACATATGTAAGACTTCAGTGAAGGAGCTGTGGTGTAGGCTATTAGCAGGAAGCTGTTGGGTGGGGCCCCAGAACAAGTTCCTCTGGTGGGCCTAAGGCCCTTCAGTCCGACACTGTATAACGGAGAACTATTATATATAAGGGTGGGTTACTATATATAATTGTGAAACTTAAATATGAGGGGGCTATTATAAGGGGGAACTATTATTTATAAGACGGGCTATTATTTATAAGGGGGGAACTATTATATATAAGGCATCCATTATAAGGGGAAGCAATTATTTATGAGGGAAACTATTTTTAAAGGGGGTATAATTGTTAAATGGGCTTATTTATAAAGGGGGCTATTAGTGATAATGGGGACTATTATTTATAAGGGTAACTATTATTTATGAAGGGGCTATTATTTATAAGGGAGCAGTATTATTTTTACGGGGTGACTGTTACTGATAAGGGGGAATATTACTGATACAGGGCACTATTTATCATTTATAAGGGAGCTATTACTGATAAAAGTGTAATATTATTTATAAGCAGGGATTATTATTTATAAGGATTTATAATAACTGATGATTGGGTGCAAAAATCTATTAGGTGGTAGAAAGGTGCTCATTTGAATTACGTGTGGTAAAATGGGGCTTGTTATTACTTTTTTGTTGGCAGAAAGGAGGCGTTATTATAGGGGTTGCCACTGCAAGAAGATGGTGATGTTTGCATATCAGCATTTGGGGCCCGCTTTTAATTTTGCCCAGGGCCCCACTT
The DNA here is from genome assembly GCA_947044405.1 of Leptodactylus fallax. Taxonomy (NCBI): domain Eukaryota; kingdom Metazoa; phylum Chordata; class Amphibia; order Anura; family Leptodactylidae; genus Leptodactylus; species Leptodactylus fallax. Next base: position 775,035 of record CAMRHE010000186.1, on the reverse strand, counting down.
TGTCTAATACCGGTCCTGCCCTACATTATGGGTAGATTGTTAGAGAGACATGCATGAGTTCTCTATGCTGAGCTATTGAAAAACAAGGAGCCCATTACTGTTCATGTAGGGGGGGCCTCACTGTCTATGTCCGCCCCTGCTTAGAGAGCTATACATTCAATACATAGATTCCTAGGAGCCCAGACAATGTCATGCAGTATGTTTTAAGCCAGTTTAAGCTGCAGTTCATATTGAACATGTTTAACTTGAAACAAGCCTTGGGACCAAACCACTCGAACCAGAAACTAAACGACTGTTGAGAGGATCTGTACTGATCTCTACTCATAACAAATAATAACACATTACAATTACTCCATCATGGAACCTGTAAAATGGGAGCCATGGTGCTAATGAAAACAAATCCTTAAATCCTTCTTCAGAGATATAATAATTTAGCCATAGTTATCTTATGATCCATTTACTTTTAGACCAGACTGTATAAATATTCCATATAATTAAACACCAATGTTAATAAAGCATAACAAAACACCTGAACCTAGGGTTTTTATCAAATAAAATGGTAAAATAACTAGGACAGTATGTGCATATTGTATAATCTAAAACAGTCATACTTTCCTTCTCTCACCTCTCCTGGCCTTGCGGCGAGCAGTGTGCATTCCCAGGCCTCTTCTAGCCTCTTCTGTCATGGAGTTGTAACTTCTTGCATCATGATGTCGGTGAACCCCATATGACTGCTAATCCCCAATCACAGGCTTGTCCCCCAGGGTCCATAATGTCACAGAAGAGGCAGGATGTGGCCCGGAGAGGACTGAAGATGCCGGGGAACATGCACCAGATGCCAGGGAGAGGTGAAGGAAGGTGATTATAACAGTTTATTATTTTCCTGCACCTCCTCTGGTTGTCCATTTATCATATTCTTGGATCTGAATAATATAATAACAGCGCTTTCAGTTGATGAAAGCTGACACAAAACTGTAAATATTTGCAAAATGGATCTTGCGAGGTTTACCCATCTCAATTGATGACCTATCCTAAGGATTAATATGTAATCTTGGTCAACCACTGTAACTGAAATGTTGCAGGCGCCCACAAGCTTTCAATGCTACCCTGTCACCAACATTAATAGAAACAATTCTTAACACCAAGATTCTGCTTGCTGGTAAGACTGGGGATACATGGCAATTTTGAACATGACTACTTTGGCACAACCAAAGATCACCAAATATATTCATAAAGATCACCACTAATATAGGAGAATGGAGATCCCACAAATGATGTCATTGCAGCTTCTATAAGCAAAAAAACAAGCAATGCTATATTTTTGCAACTAGAAGTCAAGGTTGGAGCATCCTCAGTGTCACAATGTGACTCCATTTACATTAGTTACAAAGTTGCATGGTGACAAGGCGATGTTTAGTCGTGCAACAGGAGTTGTGGCCAAAATCCCCATGCAGCCCAAGCCTAATTTGCACAACTTTCCTCCAAGTTTCGGTCAAAGCAGGAAAAAGGAGATTTAAATACCAAGAAAGGAAACATAAAGAGAACTTGTTCTATTTCTATATCTTTGCTTTAAAACAGACTGAAGTATATTGAAATGATGACTGTGCTTGCTTGTCTACATATGGTTAATATACCCTACAATTAAACCGAAGAGCTCTGTATAAGATGATAAAGAAGAAAAGATAGCAAAGCAGAGATTTGTGATTACACTGCTAGTGGGAGGTCAGCCATAGCTAATAAAAGCTATATCACATCACAGATTAATCCTGATGCAAAATAAATTAATAATCCAGCACTGAATCTTATATATTAAATACCACTGAACTAATCCAATATTAAAAAGCATCTTGTAGCGATCTGCATATACGCCTGCATTGCTTGTAGCTTGGAAGGATTTAAAGGGAACCTGTCATGTACATGCCGTCTGATATGACAGCAGCATGGTATAGGGCAGAATAGCTGAGCCAACTGATATACAGTTCTGTAGAATCAGTAGAACTTGTATATTGAAATGTTTGCCAATTGTTAGGAGGCCAGTAGCTATTCAATAACTCACAGCTTCCCCTGTATGACTGCGTATAGAAATAGCAGTCAGTCACTGACAGGATCTGGACTAGACTCCAAAACCAAAATGAGGATAGATTTAAAAGAATAATTGACAAGTTATAATTAATCTTTTTTCACAACAGTTATATTAATCTGCTCAGTTTATTCAGCTTTACACCCTCAATTCTCAGTCATTCCTACTATAAATGTAGCTGTATTATTTAGGACATTTGATGCTGTTAGCTTGGGTCATTATGCTGTATGGCCACATTCAAAGATGAACCCCATATAACACTCAGGTGTAAGCAGCTTTATTTCCAGCTATATTTCTCAGAACCCAGGACAGATATACTACTCATTCAATATTGTCGGAACAATAGTTTATTTAATTTCATCTTTGTCTATAGCATCGCTTCCATTGTTGATAAGGAAACACATCTCACCCTAAATATCATATGTGAAAATGAACCTGCATATATTTGGAATGGTAAAAAAAAAAAATCACTACTATATTACAAAGTAAATGTTATAGCATAATGCAATCTGGTAATCTACCTTCTTGAAGTTATATTACTATTGCTTGTGTTTATCAGGGGGCGCCTCAGCAAAATAGTTGGTCCCTTCTGGTGCTGATTAAAAGCCCTAAATATTACTTGGTGCTTGGTTGCTATCCCATCTCCTTTCCATGAACCCTGGGTAAATTCTAAAAATGATTGCTTATATCATAGTGATTGAGGAAAGGGTATTCCTGTACAGGTTCACTACCAGTACAAATAACAGATACAAGCAACCTGGGATGGGTTGGGCTTCATAGCAGCAACATGTGCTGCCTCTTTGGAATGTATACCTTGGTTAACATTAGAGATTTATTTAATTGTCAGCTCAGGTGGTTCAGTCCAAAGATTTGTTTCAGGTCAAGTAAGTTTGTCACAAATCAAAGTTTAAATTGGTGTTAGGGTCTTGCCAGACGTAGCAATACCCTCACACTACTGCAGGGGTCTGGAAGGAAGGACAGAGACAAGTGAGCCCTAATCTCACCCCAGCCACTGTCCCTTCCTATTGCCTCAGTTTACCCTAAACGGTAAAAGGACAACTTGAAGACAAGCCCTATACTGAGTAAGTGACACACAAAACAAGACAAACCACAGAGAAGAATGGTAAACAAGCCAGGGGTCACAACCAGAGAAGCAATAGTGGTACCAAATCGAAATCCAAGAGAGTAGTCACAATGCAAGCCAAAGGTCAGAGATAATAGCAAGGTCAAAATCAAAGGTACAAAGAAAGCAGGCAAAGACAGTGCAATAACCGGGTACTTGCTGTGAAAGTGACATCCCGTATATAGGAAGTCTGGGCCCAGCCCTAAACCTGATAGGCACACAGGCTGTCAATCACACAGGCAAGGTAAAGAGTAACTCTATGCGGTCCAGAGAGAAACAATGGTCAGAACACGGGTGTGGCTGGGAATCATTTACACAGCAAGGAAACTAGGACCGTGTTCAGACTAAGCATCCAGAATCCTAAGCAAAGAATCAAACTGAGGACACCTCCTACGCCGCAGCGTGCGAGCAGAGGGTGGTGCAGAGACCCGAATAGGCAGAGACATAACAAGTGACTTAAAGGGGTTGACCAGGAATTGGGCAAACTACAGAGGAGACCTGGGGAGGTGCAGCATAAAAATTGAGCTCTGCTTTCCACGTTGTGTCTTGTTGCTGGAAGTTCTGCACCCCACATGACTGCTAAGACCAATATGTCGTTGCTCGAAAGGGACAGATGACATCACTCACATACATCACTGGTTCCTTTCCGGCGACTGCTGAGGCCACGTGGGGCACAGGACTTACAGTGCGAGAGCACAAAACCGAACGGACAACAGCGGCGGATAACAGAGTGATGGGTAAAGGTGAGTGTGTTTTTTTGTGCTACACCTCCACTAGCCTTCTCTATGGCTTGTTCAATTCCTGACATTGTCTTTAAAGCGGGACCTTTCATTACCTCCAAGAACTCCAGTTCTTAGTATCTGGTAATAGGCGCTACTTCACTGATTCCAGCTCATTTGAAATATTTTTCTCTAGCTCCCACTGTTCTCAAGCAATCAATGCATTTATTTTTGGTACCTGATATGCTACTTAGGCTCTGACCTGTCAGGTGGTGTCAGGTAGGAGAAGGCAAGGGGGCTTGATTCAGAGCTCCAATCAGAGGTGAACAATTCCCACTGGAAAAATTCCCCTATTTTGGCTTTATAGAGAGAATCTAAAAAGAGGTCAATCCAATAATACTTCCAATAATACGCTTATCACTATGTAAGCAACAAAGCATGCAGTCTTCATTGCTTGCAAATTTGTGCAGGAACCCAGGGGCTTGCCATGGTTGGTCTTTTTGGCCAGGATGTGCATCATCTTGAAATTAATAAGGGTCAGCCTCCTCCCCACCTGTGGAATATCAAGGGCCCCCCTCTGTATACTCCTCCTTCTCCAGTCTATGAGTCCAAAGTCCTCCATCACCACGACCCAGACCCAGTTCCTCATTGAGTGTGTTTCCTGTTAGATATTCATTAAAAGGATGACTTACCTGATGGGACAGTTGTGCCTACTGACAGGCCTTCAGAAGGAGCCTCCAATAATACGTTGTCCCTGTGGTTTGCTGCATGCAGTAATCATTCACCAATTTCTGCTGCTCACAAAGATCTTCAAGCATGTGAAACTCCATGTGCACGTCATCTTACACCCATGAAACAAGGGAGTGTAGTAGAAGCAACAACATGTCCTAGTCAAGCTGACAGTGGGAAATGGTTCAGGAGGAAATATCTTCCTCAGCAGTTGCCAATTCGCTACTAGGGAATGGTATCAGTATCAGTGAAGATGAAGAAAACATGCTTGAAAATGCTGAACAGATTTGTGGTAAATTACATGTTAAAACAGTAGGAGGAGGAAGAGAATACAGAACCCTGAATCAATGTTGCGGCATCACTCTCAGATGTAATATCCTCCAGTGACTGAAATGAGGAAGACAAGTAATCAAAAATGTCATCTTCATTCTCAGGAAGTACAACAATCGTCTATTGCGGTGCTGCCAAGACCAGAAGTGGTGTTGCTGTTGCCACCCACATGCTTATTGTTAGCACTTACAGTGGTGTGCAATTTCAAAAATATTAGAAAAGAAATGAGATTTTGCACTCAAAGGGTGACCTGGCAAGTTAAAATAATATAGTAACACACTGCATCACAGTCACATTGGAGTGAGTCACACCAGTTTTTATACATGTTTTTTACAAAAAAATCTATTGCAAAAAAATGTTTACCTGGTTGTTCTAGTACTTTAAAAAAAAACAAAAAAACATAGGGAGGCTTAAATAGCAAATAGTATATACTCACCTGTTCATTCAGGTACATGTGACAGCATATATTTTATAAGTTCAGATCGAATTTGGTTCATTCCATACCAGTTCGTTCATCTCCAGTTAATATTCAAATTCAACAATTCTCTTGTTCAAGCAACTTGCCAATGTCATCAGGTGATTGGCAATGTCAGCCTCCTAGACAATCCGACTAACAATAAACCAACAACAAGTAGGCCATACAGTAAAATAGGACATCAACTTTTTGAGAATGAAAATATACACACAATCATTACTAGATGATAAGTAACAAATGACTGAAAGCTTACTCCATAACCTGTAATATATAAAATTATATTCATACAGAGAGAATGTGACACCTGTTAACTAAAAGATATCCATATCAAATGTTGAATTTTTAGCTTTAGGAATTAAGACCTCTGGCTATTTTTAGGTCAAGGACATTTTTCAGTCCAAATAAATCTGCCAAGTTTCTTCTTTATCTTCTATGGACTTTTAGTAGCTTGAAGATATTAATGTAAATGTGACAATTCTTTTAAGAACTTCTTACTAATTTACATTTTGATTCAAACTGTTCTACTCAGGTGTGATTTATGCTAAATACGGTGAATGATTTTATGCGCTTTCATCATTTTAATGTGTGAGGAATCCATCTCCTGACCCTCGTTTATTAACGGGTTGATTCTTTGCTAAGTTCCTTGATGCTAAAGGCAACTTCCCAACTTTTTGTTTGATTGTAATTCTTCAGAAATTGCTTACATTAACCTTTTTAATACGTTAATTAGTTTTGCTCTGTCTCCAGTTTCTCAGGGCAGCTAAGGTGTGTAACCTATCGGGAATTATTCCGTTGACAATGTTACACATTACGTTTGAATGCACTGAACCTATTTTACTAGATAATTTCAGACAAGCTGTTCTGCAAATATTAAACAGCAACATTATTAGCGCTGCATGAAATTAATTATAGACATACTATTTAACATATTCAATGCTAGCTGTTTTTCTAGAAATGTTGCACTGGTTATTTTTCAGTTTTACTTTAATAATATGATGGAGAGAACAATGACACTCTTAATAATTTCTACAGATGGAAATTTCCACTGTTTTCAAAGCTTCAGTATAGAACAATGTGTTATATAAAATAAGTGTGCCACATTAGACAGATTTTGCAAACACTGATAACATGCTGCGCTGTGATATCATGTCACAGAAGACATCAAATACCATTGAAACCTATGGATAAAGTTAATATGCCACAATATAGTTAATGCATTATTCGAAATGTTAAGCTTTGCTACATCTGTACCTCCATTACTATGATTTTACAACTTTAAGTTAGAAGCATTAAAGCATTTTGTCCACAAGGACACAACATAAGTACATTATGTACTTTACCTACATTGTTATATTCTACAAACTTGTCTTTGTTTTTTTAATACCCAGATGCCCTTCTCATGCTGTACCTATTTATGTGTTTTTTTTTTTTTTGTTTTTTTTTTTAAAGATCTCTGACAAAGCCTCATGCTCAGACCCCATATAGTGGCACAAAGACTCACAATAAGTTTGTATCACGTTCCAGTAGTGAATAGTACTACTATGAGAACATCTCCATAAAACTGCATTCGATGGAATGTCTGTTTTTTTCTCTCGTAGATTCTGTGTAAATCTATAAGAAAAGAAAAAGCCTACATATACCTTCATATAAATCTTACGTTGCCATGCTGTTATATTACTTTTGTGTAATCCTGTTTCTTCCAATATACTATAAAACTTGTAAAATCAATATATAAAAATTGACAAGAAAAAAGTGGGACTACAGTGCTGGCCAAAAGTATTGGCACCCCTGCAATTCTGTCAGATAATACTCAATGTCTTAAAGAAAATGATTGCAATCACAAATGCTTTGGTAATAATATCTTCATTTAATTTGTCCTCAATGGAAAACCACAAAAAGAATTGTCAAAAAGCCAAATTGGATATAATTCCACACCAAACATAAAAAAGGGTGTGGACAAAAGTATTGGCACCCTTTGAAAAATCATGTGATGCTTCTCTAATTTGTGTAATTAACAACACCTGTTACTTACCTGTGGCACATAACAGGTGGTGGCAATAACTAAATCACACTTGCAGCCAGTTGAAATGGATTAAAGTTGACTCAACCTCTATCCTGTGTCCCTGTGTGTACCACATTGAGCATGGAGAAAAGAAAGAAGACCAAAGAACTGTCTGAGGACTTGAGAAGCAAAATTGTGAGGAAGCATGAGCAATCTCAAGGCTACAAGTCCATCTCCAAAGACCTGAATGTTCCTGTGTCTACCGTGCGCAGTGTCATCAAGAAGTTTAAAGCCCATGGCACTGTGGCTAACCTCCCTAGATGTGGACGGAAAAGAAAAATTGACGAGAGATTTCAATGAAAGATTGTGCGGATGGTGGCTAAAGAACCTCGACTAACATCCAAACAAGTTCAAGCTGCCCTGCAGTCCGAGGGTACAACAGTGTCAACCCGTACTATCCGTCGGCGTCTGAATGAAAAGGGACCCTATGGTAGGATACCCAGGAAGACCCCACTTCTGACCCAGAGACATAAAAAAGCCAGGCTGGAGTTTGCCAAAACTTACCTGAGAAAGCCAAAAACTTTTTGGAAGAATGTTCTCTGGTCAGATGAGACAAAAGTAGAGCTTTTTGGGAAAAGGCATCAACATAGAGTTTACAGGAAAAAAAAAGAGGCCTTCAAAGAAAAGAACACGGTCCCTACAGTCAAACATGGCGGAGGTTCCCTGATGTTTTGGGGTTGCTTTGCTGCCTCTGGCACTAGACTGCTTGACCATGTGCATGGCATTATGAAGTCTGAAGACTACCAACAAATTTTGCAGCATAATGTAGGGCCTAGTGTGAGAAAGCTGGGTCTCCCTCAGAGGTCATGGGTCTTCCAGCAGGACAATGACCCAAAACGCACTTCAAAAAGCACTAGAAAATGGTTTGAGAGAAAGCACTGGAGACTTCTAAAGTGGTCAGCAATGAGTCCAGACCTGAATCCCATAGAACACCTGTGGAGAGATCTCAAAATGGCAGTTTGGAGAAGGCACCCTTCAAATCTCAAGGACCTAGAGAAATTTGCCAAAGAAGAATGGTCTAAAATTCCAGCAGAGCATTGTAAGAAACTCATTGATGGTTACCGGAAGCGGTTGTTCGCAGTTATTTTGTTTAAAGGTTGTGCTACCAAGTATTAGGCTGAGGGTGCCAATACTTTTGTCCGGCCCATTTTTGGAGTTTTGTGTAAAATGATCAATGATTTGACTTTTTTTTTCATTCTCTTTTGTGTTTTTTCATTGCAAGCAAAATAAATGAAGATATTATTACCAAAGCATTTGTGATTGCAATCATTTTCTGGAAGAAATTGAGTATTATCTGAGAGAATTGCAGGGGTGCCAATACTTTTGGCCAGCACTGTATACCAGTCTATGGTTGTAATAACATGAAACCATACAACACAGTGTACATGGGTCTAAGGCTTCATGCAGACAATGGTATTTAAAATACTGTCTGCTAACTGCAGATAAAATTGTCTGAATTTGTGGTCTGTAGAGATTCAGTAATTCATTCGCATCTGTGCCTCAATGTCCGCAATTGCAGCCGTAGTCATCCAAAATTGCAGATCTGCAAAAATACAAAGAAGGCAAGAAATTATGTCACTAGCTAGCCCAACCCTCTGAATAGGTCACATGATTGGCCAGTTGCCATTTTCCTAGTATTTTTACTTGCTGAAAGTTGTGATGGATTCAATTGCTGATCTTGTTCAGATTTCTGGCGTTTCTTGCCACAAAGATGCCTTTCTCTCGTGTGAATGCTCTCTTGGACTGGCTTGTCTCTCGGTAATTCCAACAGCAAGTACCTATGCTGAAAGAAGAACTGAAGATGAGGTGGAGGTATTGGGTTCACCTCATTATCTCGCAATGGCACAGTAAGTGTCATTTACACACCCTGTACACTGACTTGTGGCAGCACCCAGACAAGTTCCACAGCTACTGCCAATGTTTGGCCATCTGCTGTTGGACCTACGACCAGACTCACTTTCCAGTACACCAACATACGACGATGCATGATTACCTGTCATCACTCTCAGGTAAGAGTAATACTGTTCCCTTTTGCCCATTCTCATCCTCCTTGATTTTTCCCTTTAGCCACTTGTTGTGGTTCGTGTATGTGTAATTGTCCCCTTTGACAGGGTCCCCTGTAATCCTGCTAGTATATTTTTCTCCTTAATCTTAATCTTCTCTCCCTCTTAATATAAGCATAATTGTCCTCCTTGCCCCCCTCAACCTGCTACTATACTTGTCCCTTTTACCCTTATCATCCTGTTAGTATAACCGTAATTGTCCCCTTTCACCCTGTTTGAACAAAAAATATTTTTTTCCTCTTTTTTTATTCAGATTCCTGGCAACAGTAAATTCATTTGCATCTCTGCACTTTGCGTTCCTGCTGGGATGCTCCACCATTTTGCGGATCATCAGAGTGATCTGTGAAGTGGTCTGAGAATGGAGGTGATGAAGAAGAATTTGGACTTTCTACCCATGTGTTGCAGCCATTCCCTTGGCATGGTTTGGATGAATGGAGGTGTATATTTAACCACTGCCATACAAGAGTGAGGCGGTATGTTGAGTGTGCCTTTGGGATTCTGAGCAGGGAGTGGTGGGTGTTCCAGACCCCTCAAATGGATTCTCATATCATGACACTGGTTATCCAAGCCTGTGTCATTCTCCTCAACTTTGTCAAGATTCATGACACTATGTATGATGGTGACCTAGAGCAGTTTGTGCCGAAATCTGACATCCCTCTAGATAACACAATGCATGGATGGCTTGGAGCAGCTGAACTGTCTATCTCGGATCTCTAAGAGGACTACATTCTAACACCTATGGGAGCTGTTAATTGGCTGATGGATGCTATCCACGGTGGCAGATAATCTTGACTGTTGTTACTGGTTCTGGACTGTTGTTATTCCTGTTTCGTTAGTTGCTCCTGTCTTAGTTTAGTGTAGGGATTCGCAAGAGAATGAGGACCCTTGATATTGGTTGCAAGCTTAAGTATTTCTGCATGAATACATTTTGTTCTATAAATTGCATAACCCCACTTTTTTCACATTCACCCTGTTTTTAATTTTAGAAACGTTCAAAAACTGATTTTTTTTTTTTAAACATGCCCCTCCCTTACATGCAGAAATATGAACAAATACCTGGTTATGTCTTGGGATGCCCTTGCCAGTGAATTCTAAAAAGTTGTCAACAGAAAAAGGTAAGTATTTGTTGAACTTTAAGTAAAAGCTTTTCCATGTATCTACCAAATTCATTCCACAAAAATCATGCAATATTCTGCACAGCGACACCCAAACGAATGCAGTACACATCCTACATACATTTCACATACATTACCAAACACTGTCTGTCCAAACAATAGAGATGGTGAAAAAACAGCAGCAATGGTGCAGTTAACATATTAACTATTTATGTATAAAAAAATATAGAAAATGTACAAAAACATATGCAACACATAATAAAGACATTTTTTACAAATCTGTTGCTTCCTAGTGAAGCAACCTGGTGCACATGGTGCAACTCTCTCCTTCCGTTCTGCTACCTGTCCCTGGCTATAATGTGGGTAGCCTCCATAGTGGGACCAGATGTGGCGTAATGTTCCTGGGAGCATTGCTGGGATGGGTAGTAGTGTGGGGCTCTTGCAGGTGGGGGCCATAAGTATGGGCTGTTGGAGGTGGTGGCCCATCAAGCCTGGAATGGTGGAAGTCTATACTACTGTAGAGTTCCCTGGTTTCTGCGCCTGAGGAAAAGACTTCTAGGATCCATAGCTTCTCCACAATGTGTACCTGCTGATAGACTACTAGGGGCTCCTCCACACTGCAAATGTGGTCAAGAATAGGACCTACCTCATAAATTACAAGTCCTGTTCTCCTGGACAGACACACAGCCACAAAACTATGACTGTGTGTATTAGCCCATAGAAATTATTTAATCCATGAATTATCCGCAATTGCAGATATTATATTTATAGTTAAACCAGGAAATCTTTAATATGAAAAGTATTTAAAGGAGTTGTCTAGGTTCAACAAATAAATGTTGTTCTTTGTATAATGAATAGTTAAACAATTTTTGAATATACTTACTGCATCAGTTCTTTATGGTTTTCTAAATCTCTGTTTGCTATCATTCATTCTGCTTACTTTCAGTAGATAAAAATCAGGCCATCCTGTGATGGACAGTCCACAATCATGAGATTTACACACAGGTGCACGAGTCGTGTGCAGTGAATAGTCACAGCCCACTAATCAGACATGTGTCTGGTAACGAACTGTGCAGCCGTGTGTCTTGTTAGCTAGATGCTCATTTGACTAACAAGTGTTCCTTCTGACCTCTTACACACATGCATGCTTAGCTTGGCCTGGCATGCCTATGTTCTCAATGGCAAGAGAGGAATAGGCATCTGCCAAACACCTCTAGTATGATCTTTGAGAACAAAGGATTGGACATGTTGAAATTCAACTTCCCAATAATACATTCCCTTATTATATTGCAATTGGAAGAAGAGTTGGGAGGCTCTTCTTATACATTAGATGTTTGGCTGTACCACTAAAATTGGCAAGTTTGGCTTTCTAATGTGTGTGACCATCCTGAAGGTTATTATCATCTGGGACATTTATGACATATTCACAGGATATGCCATAAATGTGAGATATAACGTTTTCTACATCACATATGCGATACCACCTGTTTCAGTAATGCTACTCAGTGCGTTTCTAAGCAAATGTATATTATAAAACTGGTATGAAATATCAAAGTAATGCAACAGTCACACAATTGAAGTCATGGTCTAGCACACATCTAACCATACTGTTGTTGTGCAATCTCAGAAATATACTGCAGCTATTATCTGTCCAGATGAATGCAAACTATGGTAATGAAAAAAGTTTATGTTGTTTCTATTGTTATCCAAAGAAATATGAAACATAACTGCAACGCTTCCTTCTCTTGTAAACATTGTTTCATACGAGCTTGCCTTTAAAAATATTAATCTTGAATGTAATTTGACAATGTAATCGACTGTATGTGAAACAATAGATGCAGATGTAGCTCATTACCACTGTCCTTGGAGGACTTGCCACAGTTCATTGCTAGCATTAGTTAATGAATACAACAAAAGCAGCTGCTTTTGTTATCTGACCGAATAAAGCATGGCATTTGTAGAGACACTTCAAGACAAGCTCTACCTTTCTTCTTTTATTGTCTAAAAATGTAAAATTATGTATGTTAAATTAACTCCAAGCAAATTTTCATTGCTAGTAAAAATGTATCTAGCAGGGTCCAGGAACATTAAATATTTCTCTCTGGCCCCTATAAAACCTCAGCACCACAGGAAAAAACAAAATGACTATATGTTATTGGGTAGTAAATGAGTTGCAAGAATCAGACTGTCTTTCCTTGCATTACTTCCTGCTGTGCAGCTATTGGCTAAAGCTGTACTACAATGACTTCCTACATTATCCATACCATATGCTCTTAACACAATAATGTTAAACAAAAACTCTCTTCTCTATTTTAGCTGCTTTCTCTACCAAAAGAAAGAGAATTATTTGAAAGGGAACAGAGGTCTCTTGGTATTACCACTACGATGTTTAAAGTGTATGATGGGTGCATGCAGAGGAGGATGTCTGAGGTGAAGCTTCAGTTATACCACTTGACTCTTTAATGGTGCAGGGTAAGGTTCTATTCAGATCACGTTTTTTAAATACATTTAACTAATGCAAAAAAAAAAACAATGCAAAAAACGGATGTAGATGGATGCAAATGAATGGCCATAGACATCAATGTTAAAGAAAACTGAATCATTGCTGTCTGTTTTTTTGAAGGACACAAAAACGTAGTATACCATACTGTTGTATCCGTCCAAAAAAAACAGACAGCAACGGATCCGTTTTTTTTAACATTGATGTCTATGTTTGAGTCTGTTTTTTGTTTCAGTTAAATGGATGTAAAAAAAAACGTGATCTGAACAGAGCCTAATTCGGACGTTAATGCTCAGTTACATTTTTCATATTTTCCATCTCTTCCTTCCAAAATTGATAACTTTAATTTCTATTCACATAGCTATATGAGGACTTATTCTTTGAGCGACGAGTTGTACTTTCAGTTAGCATATTTTAGGGTACATACAGTTATAGAAAAAGTTTGGGCACCCCTATTAATCTTAATCATTTTAGTTCTAAATATTTGGGTGTTTGCAACAGCCATTTCAATTTGATATATCTAATAACTGATGGACACAGTAATATTTCAGGATTGAAATGAGGTTTATTGTACTAACAGAAAATGTGCAATATGCATTAAACCAAAATTTGACCGGTGCAAAATTTGGGTACCCTTATCATTTTTTGATTTGAATACTCCTAACTACTTTTTACTGACTTACTGAGCACAAATTGGTTTTGTAACCTCACTGAGCTTTGAACTTCATAGCCAGGTGTATCCAATCTGAGAAGGTATTTAAGGTGGCCAATTGCAAATTGTTCTCCTATTTGGCATCTGGGCTCCTCAACAACTCTCAAATGATCTGAAACAAAGATTGTTCAACATAGTTGTTCAGGGGAGGATACAAGTTGTCTCAGAGTTTAACCTGTCAGTTTCCACTGTGAGGAACATAGTAAGGAAATGGAAGACCACAGGGACGTTCTTGTTAGCCCAGGTGGCAGGCCAAGAAAAATATCAGAAAGGCAGAGGAGATGGTGGCGTCGGCATCCCGCCACCTCCAAGGCTGCAGCATCATCTTGCTGCAGATGGTGTCCTGTGCATCGGTCACAATACAGCACACTTTGCACAAGGAGAAGCTGTTGGGAGAGTGATGCGAGGCCGTTTCTGAGCACGCCACAAACAGGTCGCCTGGGTTGCAAGCACATTTGGACAAGCCAGCTTCATTTTGGAAGAAGGTCCTGTGGCTGATGAAACAAGTTGGTTGTTTGGTCATACAGGCGTTATGCATGGCGTCAAAAAAACACAGCATTCCAAGAAAAACACTTGCTACCCACTGTTTGGTGGAGGTTCCATCATGCTTTGGGGCTGTGTGGCCAATGCCGGCACCGGGATCTTGTTGTTGAGGGTCGCATGGATTCAACTCAGTATCAGCAGATTCTTGAGAATATGTACAAGAATCAGTGACGATTTGAGTTACGCCGGGGTGGATATTTCAGCAAGACAATGATCCAAAACACAGCTCCAAATCTACTCAGGCATTCATGCAGAGGAACAATTACAATGTTCTGGAATGGCCATCCCAGTCCCCAGACCTGAATATCATTGAACATCTGTGGGATAATTTGGCGGGCTGTCCATGCTCGGCGACCATCAAACTTATCTGAACTGGAATTGTTTTGTAAAGAGGAATGGTCAAAAATACCTTCATCCAGGAACTGATTAAAAGCTACAGGAAGTGACTAGAGGCTGTAATTTTTGCAAAGGAGGATCTACTAAATATTAATGTCACTTTTCTGTTGAGGTGCCCATACTTTTGCACCGATCAAATTTTGGTTTAATGCATATTGCACATTTTCTGTTAGTACAATAAACCTCATTTCAATCCTGAAATATTACTGTGTCCATCAGTTATTAGATATATCAAATTGAAATGGCTGTTGCAAACACCCAAATATTTAGAACTAAAATGATTAAGATTAATAGGGGTGCCCAAACTTTTTCATTGACTGTATAATGATTTGATTAGTTTTTATTAACATTTTTGGAGGGTCCATGTGAAAAAACCTACAATTCTATCATTATTTTGTTTTTATAGCGTTCACTCTGCATAAAAAATAACATGGCAACATTGTCCAGCGATACCATATTTATATTGGATTTATTATGTTTTACCGTTTTTACAAAAAAAAAAAAGTCATTTTTTCAAAAAATTTACCTTGGGTCAACTTATTCTGCGATCTATAACTTTTTTACTGATTTGTTCACTGAGCAATGTCAGGGCTATTTATTTGTGGGGGAAGTTGTCGTTTTTATTGGTACCAATTTTTGATATGTATGACTTTTTCATCACTTTTTATTGTTTTTTTTTTTTTTTTGGCAAGGTGACCAAAACACATTAATTTGCGCATTGCTGTATATATTTTTGTAATTGTGCTCACTGTATGGGATAAATAACGCTATTATTGGATACTGCGGACTTATACGCACATGGGGTTACCTAATATGTTTGTTTACTTTTTTACATTATGCATTTTCTAAAGAGTTTTTTAAACTTTTTATTATTTATATATTATTGCAGGGGATCCAAGGGGTGGGAGTGGGGGATCAATCCTGGCTCCTAACCACCTAGATGCTGTGATCAGTATTGGTCACAAAATCTGATGGGTTAAGCATCCGGAGTCAAAGTATTTTCCAACTTCGGTGGTTAGTGCCAGCTGTGTAATACAGTGAGACCTGGAAGACATGCCACAGGCACAGGAACTGAGCATTAACTATATGCTCAGCGCAATGTAATAATACAACGCAGAACAGGAAAAGGTTCATGTATATTGCTGTATTATTGTTTAAATTGTATACGGTAGGATTTGCTAGTAATGGTTGCTGCCATCTATATTTAAAGAGGCAATTCTTCTTGTAAAGTGATAGTATATTGTTAGAATATGCCAACACTTTGTGATCATTAGGGATGTGACCTCTGGAATTCTCAGTAATCCTGAGAATGAAGGATTCCATGTACAATGGAGTCCCAACCACCTGTTGTGGTTCCTTCACTTGTGGAAAGTCTTAGGGGTCAGACCCTCACTGATCATAAAGTGTTAACTAGTGATGAGCCAACTTATCATAATATGCTTCAGGTCTCAACCAGTTTGTTCCAAACCAGTGCATTACAAAACAAAAGTGCAAATCATGTTTGACACTCTAAGTGCTCCTAGGACTAACATTTTTCTAGCTCTTAAATGCAAATACAGGTTGTGTAGACTCATATGTCTTTTTTCCTGGATTTCTGTGTGTCATGAATTCATGTTTGGACACATGTCTTTCTGCCATGTATTCCTGTATGGACACAACGTACTTCTGCCTGTTGATGCCAGTATTCCTGTATGGATGCATATGTCCGGTTTCCTGTGTGTCATGAATTTTTGTTTGGACGCATATCCTTCTGTAGTCCTGTGTGGACACATATGTTCTTCTGACTGTATTCCCGTGTAGACACAAATGTCCTTCTGTCTGTATTTATGTAATGGTCTCCTTTTAGTACATACCTCTGCTACCTTTCCTAACCTTTGGGCTATGGTCTGTTGTTTTAGTACATATCTTTTCTACCTGTCATTGCCTCTGGGCCTTCTGCTGTGGACTTCTTATATAGTACATACCTCTACTATGTGTTCTGGCCTTTTGGTCTTCTACTATGAATTTCTGATTTAGTATGCTACCTGGCCTGACTTCCGGACCTTCTGCTATTGACACTTGTGTATAGTACATACCTCTGCTACCTGTCCTGATGTCCTGCCTTGAATTTCTGTGTAAGTCCCAGTTTCTACTATCTGTATTTCCCAGCATGTATCTTATATAGTACCTCTATTACTGGTCCAGAACTGTTTGTTTATACTCTGTAAATGTATGTTGTTCACTGACTCTGTTTTCACACTCTGCATTTGACTGTGTCTTTGGTGTTCTGCACCATATCCTGATCTGTCTGATCAACTGTCACCAACACCAGAACCACTCTAAAAGTTAGAGACCACCTTGCTGCCTCCCTGCAGCAAAGTCCAGATCCCCATACAGGGATTAAAGGGTGAATACCAGGGATGCCATTCAGACAACACCCTTAACAGTGTGCCTAAGCCTATCCAGTTTGGTGACACAAGGGGTTCACAATCTGCGTCTTATACACTAAGTATTTGAAAAGTTCAGGTCAAATCTAATTAATTAAAAATCTGTTTTCTTGTCTCTAGAGATTGCATATGTTAGCAGTTTTACAAAATGTGAATACCCATTTAACTCTGGCAATGCATGGGATTCAGAGCTCAGTAATATCAATGCAATCCTCTGTCTCCAGAATACTGACCTGTTTCACTGTATCAGCTGCATATGAATACAAATTCTTTGGTTCCCAAAGTACAGTATAGTGCTTATTATGAGTGTCCAGCAGGGGACAACAAAATGGCTATGGTAACCAACTCCCCCTTGTGTAGCCCCCCTTTAATATATACAAAAACAATATAACTAGATACTTGAAAATCGAAACAGCACTAGGTCCCTTTATTCCTCTCCCTAGAAGAGGTTCTACAGAAATGAATATACCTGGATTTCTATGGTATATGACTGACAAGACCAGGGAGACCATGAAATGCCACTGTCTTTACTTACCGGCTAAAAGAGCATGGACGAGAAGTTATTAGTATGAGAAACAGCTATAATATAAGGCAGTTAAGAGCTGGAGAAGGAATGAGGCACGAGAGTGACATTTTTAATTGTAGTAGGCTGGAATTGATGTGGTCTGGAGGGAGAAGTAGTAGGTGAGTGGGGGATTGATCTCATTGATTTCACTCAATCAATTGTAGTTTTAATTCCAGTTGAATGACATTAAAGTGTAAAACCACAAAATGTTCGATATCTGTATAGGGCTGCTAGCCATAAGACGAATCCAATAAACTTTTATATTTTACTTGTTGTCTTGATATTCCTGAAATGTGTACCCTGTGCACCAGTCATAAGGATACTTAGCAAGTTATTGTATTTACTATGTAACATACAGTACAGACCAAAAGTTTGGACACACCTTCTCATTCCTAGAGTTTTCTGTATTTTCATGACTATAAAAATTATAGATTCACACTGAAGGCATCAAAACTATGAATTAACACATGTGGAATTATATACTTTACAAAAAAGTGTGAAACATCTGAAAATATGTCTTATGTTCTAGGTTCTTCAAAGTAGCCACCTTTTGCTTTGATTACTGCTTTGCACACTCTTGGCATTTTCTTGATGAGCTTCAAGAGGTAGTCACCTGAAATGGTCTTCCAACAGTCTTGAAGGAGTTCCCAGAGATGCTTAGCACTTGTTGGCCCTTTTGCCTTCACTCTGCGGTCCAGCTCACCCCAAACCATCTCGATTGGGTTCAGGTCTGGTGACTGTGGAGGCCAAGTCATCTGGCGTAGCACCCCATCACTCTCCTTCTTGGTCAAATAGCCCTTACACAGTCTGGAGGTGTGTTTGGGGTCATTGTCCTGTTGAAAAATAAATGATGGTCCAACTAAACGCAAACCGAATGGAATAGCATGCCGCTGCAAGATGCTGTGGTAACCATGCTGGCTCAGTATTCCTTCAATTTTGAATAAATCCCCAACAGTGTCACCAGCAAAGCACCCCCACACCATCACACCTCCTCCTCCATGTTTCACGGTGGGAACCAGGCATGTAGAGTCCATTTGTTCACCTTTTCTGCGTCGCACAAAGACACAGTGGTTGGAACCAAAGATCTCAAATTTGGACTCATCAGACCAAAGCACAGATTTCCACAGGTCTAATGTCCATTCCTTGTGTTCTTTAGCCCAAACAAGTCTCTTCTGCTTGTTGCCTATCCTTAGCAGTGGTTTCCTAGCAGCTATTTTACCATGAAGGCCTGCTGCACACAGTCTCCTCTTAACAGTTGTTGTAGAGATGTGTCTGCTGCTAGAACTCTGTGTGGCATTGATCTGGTCTCTAATCTGAGCTGCTGTTAACCTGCGATTTCTGAGGCTGGTGACTGGGATGAACTTATCCTCCGCAGCAGAGGTGACTCTTGGTCTTCCTTTCCTGGGGCCGGTCCTCATGTGAGCCAGTTTCTTTGTAGCGCTTGATGGTTTTGGCCACTGCACTTGGGGACACTTTCAAAGTTTTCCCAATTTTTCAGAATGACTGACCTTCATTTCTTAAAGTAATGATGGCCACTCGTTTTTCTTTACTTAGCTGCTTTTTTCTTGCCATAATACAAATTCTAACACTCCATTCAATAGGACTATCAGCTGTGTATCCACCTGACTTCTGAACAACACAACTGATGGTCCCAACCCCATTTATAGGGCAAGAAATCCCACTTATTAAACCTGACAGGGCACACCTGTGAAGTGAAAACCATTTCAGGTGACTACCTCTTGAAGCTCATCAAGAGAATGCCAAGAGTATGCAAAGCAGTAATCAAAGCAAAAGGTGGCTACTTTGAAGAACCTAGAATATAAGACATATTTTCAGTTGTTTCACACTTTTTTTTGTTAAGTATATAATTCCACATGTGTTAATTCATAGTTTTGATGCCTTCAGTGTGAATCTACAATTTTTATAGTCATGAAAATACAGAAAACTCTTGAAATGAGAAGGTGTGTCCAAACTTTTGGTCTGTACTGTATATGTAAACTTTCCTCCTCTAGATAAGCAGATTAGATACCAGTAATAACATTATACTTCTATTTAGAAGTAGGTAAGAAGATCGTGC
Source organism: Leptodactylus fallax (assembly GCA_947044405.1). Classification (NCBI taxonomy): domain Eukaryota; kingdom Metazoa; phylum Chordata; class Amphibia; order Anura; family Leptodactylidae; genus Leptodactylus; species Leptodactylus fallax. Next base: position 755,120 of record CAMRHE010000186.1, on the reverse strand, counting down.
TATTGTGTTGTAAGTGCTATAGTTATTTTAAAAGCTAATTCATGGTGGCCAATGTTTGAAATAGTGTGTTAAAAGATACTGTACAACAGGTTCTTGGTTGCTCTTATCAGGGTGTAATTGCAAGAATTGTGAGTCTCCCCCACTCCATGCAACCTACAACGCTGTAACATTGTATGGCCTCTATAAAATTTAAGGAGCCCCTCTGCCATATATTCCTAATTTACCAATCTGCAATTAGACCCTGACTACGTTTTTCAGCACATCACACAGATGCTTGATCTGACTGAGATCTGGGGGATTTGAAAGCCAAGTCAAAACCTTGAAGTCTTTATCATGTTCCTGAAACAATGCCTACTGTGTGGCAGGACACATTATCTTGCTCAGGGAGGCTACAAGCCATTAGAGAAATCTATTGCCATAAAGGGGTCCAACAGTATTTAGGCAACCTTCTGTCTACATGATATAAAAGAAATCTGATTCATCAGTCCACTTTCTCCCATAGTTCCAGGTTCCAGTTGTATTGCTCATGTGCCCATTGTAGGAGCTCTGGCAGTGGTCAGTGTGTCAGTCTCTGACTGGTCTAGGTCTGCAAAACACGTAGCATTCTAACACCTTTATATCTTGGTCAGAAATTGCATTTTCAACATTTATTGCTACCGTAGTTCTTCTGTTGGATTGGATCAGATCGCCTAGTCTTTATTCATGCATGTCACTGTATCTTGGATGCTCATGACCTTTTTGCTGGTTCACGAATTGTACTTCCATGGCCCTAAGTAGTAAAGAGTAAAAAGAGCATATGTAATAGCATCACAAATAAAAATGTCAGCCATATTTCTCAGACTGAAAACTGACCAAGAATACTAAGCATAATAGTCAACTATTATGCTAGGAGTCCCTATTCCCTTAAAGGTCTACTATACTGTATTGAAAGCATGAATATAGCACAGAATAGCAGCCTCACTGTTAGGCAGGGACTCTAAGCCTCATAGATCACTATGATCCTTACAGTCCAGCTGTGTGAAGCTGGCCCTAATGTTATGGCTGATGATTGAAAGGTCAGGGCTGCACTGGGATGTTTCTGCAGTGTTACTGATTGATTGTAACTATTGAGCTACAGCTTTAATATAAATGAATACAAGTTACATTCCGTCATGTGGATTGCAATTAACATTTAAAACATAATTACATTTTTATTTATTGTTTAATAAATCAATAGAAAACAAACTTTGCAATATACTGCACTAAAGAAAATTGCACATTTCTTTAACTATTATCTTTAATTGTTATCTTAGTGATTCTGATACTATTCTATACTCAGGCTGTTTCAGTTTACAATTAAATCTATGGAAAGGAGAGAGAAAGGAGGAAAAGAAGAAGAGGCAGAGATGTGAGACTATCTCCAGAAGTCATTTATGCTAGGAGAAGGATGGATAGTTTCCTGATAACCCAGATGTTGTGAGAGGGAACTGTCTCTCTCTGTCCTCTTCCTCCCCTTCTCCTTTCCATAAATCTCTATTTTACCAGTTTGATCATTGGCAGAAGGAGACAAATAAGTTAAAGCGGTTGTCTGGGTGTGGTACCGACTCAGCCAAGGGGGATTAATCTTAGATATGGATTTCATTTGTGGCTGATTGATATCACACCCTTTAGTCCCCAGACTTAATGTCTGCTGTCACATACACAGACCTTCTCTGCATACAAATGTGAAAATCGTTAACTCAACATGGGAGATCCTGGAGTGATGTGTATTCTCGCTTTTCCAGGAGACGGAATGGCTCCAGCAGAATTTAAAAGGAAATATGGTATTATAATGATATTTTCCCAGGGGAGCATCCTACAGTCGCACCGATAAATTCCTCAGATGCACAAGACACACCAAGTCCAAACACAGTACTGTTGGGAGCAGGGAAAAGGTCCAGACACCCTACCCAAGAGGATCTGGGGGGGGCTCATTCCTGGTGTCTACATAATGGAAACATCGCTACGAACCCCGTCATACCCCTCGCCTCATACTACGGTTATCCGGCGAGGAGTTATGGTTGTATATATTTTTCTGGTCCTAGGATTTAGGGCTGGGCCTCTTCTCCTGGTGACATCTCACAGGGAGTAGCCTAGGACAGGTATATGTTCTCAGACCAGGGAGAGAGGCTGCCTTTAATTCTGGGAGAGATGTGAGGACACATGTCATGTTGTTGACTTAAGGAAGTTCCCTGGAGCTAGCAGTGGAAGCACTAGCAAACCAGACTGCAGATCCATTTGGTATTCTTTTTCTCTTTTAATCCCATTTTATTTTTCTGTACTGTATTCCTTGTTTTTACCTGTATTTACTTGACCATCCTCTGATGTGTATTCTGTATACGTTAGCGGCTAGTACTGACCCACTCGGATTAATAAATATATAAAATTTATAAAGCTCGTTTCATGTTATCCTATGAACCCTGGCTGGCTGCTGATTAGCTGCATGGTTGGCATTGTGGATGATCCCGCATTCCCAGAGTCCGTTGCCCCTTGTCCTAATATGTGCAGCGGCTATTTTATAAAAAAATGTGATTCGATGCATCGAAGCATGAGGAAATCCAGAATCGAGGCAAATCGGACATCTCCTGAAATTCGGATTGAATTCCACTTCTGCAGCTTCGATTTGCTCATCTCTAACCCTAATAGTCACCATGACTATCACAGTATAGTGTTCTTTTCAGACTGAACGTTCACCTTCTCCACTTAACAGGGTCATCATAATTTTGACAGTTCTGAAACGGTTAATGACAGATACATATAGATATGAAGACTTCTAGTAGAAGACTGACTAGTATGCACAGCCCGCTGCCTTGGATGACATTGTTTTTACTTTGTCAGTCTACCCAATGTAATTTTAAAATTGCTGATTAGTGGCAAGAAATTGTTTAGGTGACAAGTCATACACAGGACCCATAATTGCTGATTCCATCTGTTGTTTTCTTTGTCTCCAGCATGTCCTCATGTAGGAGATTAAAAGAGATAACTGGAATTATGTGACAGATGTTCAGTAACAAAATAAGTCTCCGAATTCCTGGCAACTTGAAAATACGTTATTTAAGAAAGGTGAGATGCCAAATGACAAGGTAAAGAACTTGTAAGGAAGTTCAGCTTATTTTGCCGAGGTTTATATTTAGATTTCTGCACTAAATCCAAAAGTACAACCGAACCCAGATGGAGGGTTAGGATCCAGATTGTTTATTGCATTTACTTCTTGGGATTTTGAAGGATTTAAAGAATCTAATCCTTGCACAAAATTATTCAGCGTAACAAATTTACTTTCTAACAATGATTTGCCTTCTTTCCTATGTACAAATGTGATGCAAGTTAGTCCACACATCCAAGCAAAAATAAATAAATGTGCTGATGCACATCTGCTATGACTGTAATATAAATCAAATAAAATAATGCAGCAGCATTCTGCAAGTGCCAAGATATACACAAACACTGAATATATGAATTATTTCAATTGTATTACCACTATATTTACTGTACATATTAATGTAGGGTTATAAGTGCAGATTTTTATTAATTGTATGACCTCATACAATTAACCTTACACTAAACAGACTCAGATCTCCTGGACCTACAATACACCTATGAATGATAGGTGAGAACAGGTAGGAGGAGTGCATGACCAACATGGAGGCTGTCACTACCCCCAAATGTACAATGTCCTTGAAGAAGACAACGCTGCAATGTCCAAAACAGCTGCTTTGAAAAGTATGGTTTTCTAAGTAAGGACAGTGCTGGCACTTTATGTAAATAATAAAGAGGCTGTAGTGCTCACAAAAGCCCCCTCAATCAGATGACCGGTGAGGGTGCCAAGAGTTGGACCCTCAGATGTTATGCACTTTTGATTGTTATTTTTTCTCTTTTCCAAGCATTTCTCTAACAAACTTTTATGTGCACACATACTTTTTAAAGGGAATGTATCACCAGATTATCCAAGTTTTAATTTTAAGCATTTTTTAAAGATTATTTTGCTTTTTTTAAAAAAAAAATTTCTACATCACTCTATTCCGGTTCCGTTATGAAAATGTACTGGGTGGAGTCTTCCAGAAAGAAGCCTCTTTGAATGTTAGGAGAGGTTCATCTACTGCCCCTACAAACAAAAAAAAGTCAATCCGAGACTACTTTCAGTGGACCCTTCTGGTATCTTGAGCGCCTTTTAGTGAATGACCTCCAGTCCTTTGTTAATTTTTTTTATTTTCCCAGGGTGGCTGGGGGTTCCCCACTTCCATACTACCGTTTCCCTTCCCCTTCCTTATTCCTCCCCCTTTCCTTGTTTCCCGTTTCTTTTTCTTTTCTCACTTATGAGTCTGAGGAGATTGATTCTCCCCCTATTTTTCCTAAACTGTGGTGTGTGGTATGTTCAGCTTCTATAGTGTTATGGAGGGTGTGAAAGATTCTCAGTGCGCCAACACCGCGTAGGCCCACACCTGAGTCTTCTTTCCTAAGAAAACCACACTCACCGCCAGTGAGTGCTGGGTTCACAAGATAAATACAAGACAAGCTTTCTAAATTTTATATATTTATTAACCCCTAAATGGGTCTGTATTAACATCTAACACATGCAGTTCAGAACAGATATGTAGATATATGCAAGCATTAACAGTTACTAGTTACAAGATACAGTGCAATAAAATAAAAGGGAATAAAGATGAAATAATTACTTTACCACACAGCTCCTTGATGTGGTTCTGTAGTCCAACATTCACACATGCTCTGATATGTGTGAATAACCAGTGGAGGCTTCTAGCATGTGGCATCAACACAACAATCCAGCCTGCATGCTCCTCACAGTATTCCAATAGTCTCTCACAGTGGAAGTCTGTCTGTAATCTCTTGTAGTCCCAGCACAATCTCCTCCCACTGACCTCTTACCTCATTTTATATACCCTTTATGCCACCTCCCAGAATGAGGTCACCGGCGACGGCAAGTCTGATTTATTAATGCACTCAAGTCCAGATTCTTTGTATTGAGCTGAGACCAAGTGAAATGATACAATGTTATCAGCCATATCTGATCAACAGCCCAGGCTGAACAATGCATGTTTCTTTGATCACACAGGTCTATGTAGGAATACAATAGAGCCATTCTGGGATGGATACAAAGCCCTATTGTCACAATGTTGCCACTACTGCCCATATACCTAGGATTATAGCTGTGTACATTATGAGTAAATAGAATTAAGAAAGAGATACGCTACCCAGAGATCAAAATACAGCTTTGAGTTATAGCCATATTTAAGCGGAATCATCACGCCTCCCCCTTTAGATGGGGCTTGTAGGAAGTAGGGGCCTACGCCCCTCTTCTGAAAGCACCTCTGCCTCCAGCTTCTCAGGCTCTGGCCCCAAGGCTCCCTCACCTCCCCCGGGGTCCCAGCAGACTCGGGCCTTGTCAGACTCCGAGGGTGGTTGAGCGCCACGCGCCTTCAATATGTCCAGACTAGGGTCAGCTTGGACAGCATCTCTGAACTCTTGGCTGGAGTGAGACAAAAGAGAGGTGCATGTTACATAGCTGCTGGACCCTTCTGGCTCTCTAGTCTGACTAGGGACACTTCTAAGGCTCAGGCCCTGAGCCACGTACACTTGGCTACCTCCTGCCTGTTCTGGGTCCGCTTTCTGAGTGCTGGCATCCTGTGGAGCCACACTCATAACCCCAGGTCTTTGGGATACCAGTTCAGAGACCCTATCCCGGCGGTCTCTCGGGGTCTCTCTCACACTAGCCGCTAGTTGGGAGGGTTCTAGGGGATTCTGCACCTCCCCCTTTGCTTTCAAATCTAGTGGCACCTCTGGTTCTGGCACAGGTATGTTTGGATCCTGTTCTCCCTCCCAGACGCCTTTCCCCTTTGGGCCTACACCCTGTTCCTCCTGTACTTGGGTGGGTGATGGTGATACCTTGGGCAAATGACTGAGATCAGGCTTCCCCAAACCATCCCCCCACAATACATTGACAGGTAATACATTTGACATACCCTCTTCTTGGATCACACCTCCAGTACCCCATGCCATGTGCACTTGGGCCATGGGCACTCCTGGAATAGAACTGGACAGAAGAGACGTGTATGTCTCATACTGGCCGGACTCCTCCGGTTTCAAGGGAGTGAGGCTAGTCATGGCGGTCTCAGCACCAACTCCAGGTGGTGTAGGCAACGGTTCAAGGGTCGGAACGCCCTCCACCCTTGTATCACTCTGGCTGCGGGCTAACACCGCACTACCAGCAGTCTGTCCCTCACCTGGATTGGCCATGAGATCCCCATAGCCTACCTGACTACCTGGCACATGGTCAGCAGTTGGGTGCTTATCGGATGCACTGGGTGAAATAATAGAAGTCGCTTCCAGTGACTCAGAAGAGCTACCCTGTACACTTTGACAACAAGCATTGCCAATTACATTGACAGTACATTCATCAGCAATTGTTAATTCACACCGGGCCTCAATGAGATCTGTGGTAGACAGATTAACAAGCTGGGAGGGAGACGCCCCCGCAGATGTGGGTGTGTCTACAGACAAGGTCTCATTGGCTCCTAGCACGGGGGTGAACAAAGCATCAATAGCATTTTTGCTGAGCTGGGTTGCAGGAAGCTCATTTGCATCTTCCCTGTTCTCAGCTGAAGGCAACTCATTAGCATTTACATTGACTGCCATGGGAAGTATCTCAGAGGGGAGGTTACGGGCCCTCTCTGCAGATATGACAGACACATTATCAACATTAGTCATAGACAGTTTACCACAGTAAATTGGGGTGCTCCCCCACCCCATATTGGGACATCATAGGGCCTAAATCAGTTCCCAACAGTACATTAGCAGGCAAATCAGTCATTAGTCCCACAGTCCGCATTCCTTTTCCTGAACCCCAGTCCAGATACACAGATGGGCCACCTGCTGTGGCTTGGGAAGCAGGGAAGTTCTCAGGGCGGTTGGGGCACTCCTCCTTGAAATGTCCTGTCTGGTTACAGGCATGGCCCCGCTGCACCTCCCCTTGGGGTTTGGGGAAGGTCACTAGGGTGCCCAGAGTTCTTGGGACAGGGGAGGGACCACCCGGGGCATAGTTTGTCTCACCCGACCTGACGACAGACGGCTGTGGTGAACTCCGGCCTGGCTTCTCCTTCCAACTTGAGGGTCTCTGCAGGGTTGTTGGAGTTTGCGCATGGGCGGTTTGTGCCCGCTGGGAGAGCTCCATTCTTTTGAGCTCAAGCTGATACTGCCGCTCTCGTTCTGCAGCTTCACGATCGGCCTGCCGTTTTCGTTCTGCAGCTTCACGATCGGCCTGCCGTTCTGCTGCCTCACGATCAGCCTGTCGTTCTGCGGCCTCCTGAAAGCGGCACATCACCTGCAGGTATGTGTTAGGGTCACTGGTGCCTATTTGCTGCAGGGCCATTTGCCAGTATGAAGCCATTCCCCCCACAAGGCTGGGGCTACTGGACCCTCCTGGTGAAGTAATCCTTGGGACCGGGCTGCTTGCCGCACTTCCTGACCTAGCCCCAAAATCAGGACTCTGCTCGATTCTCTGCATGGCTGTGGTTGCCTCCATTTCAGCCATACGCTCAGGATCTCCAAAAGCCTGGTTCAGCAATTCTGGAGCTCTGCTTCTGAGCCCACTAGCCATCCACTGGTATTTGCCAAATAAAAGATAGTATAGAATACAAAGAGTAAGGGAGGGGAACAGCACTGTATCAAACTTTCACTGTATCTTAATGCTTGCTTTAATACCGAGCTTGTCTCATAGGATTACTACAATCCCCAGCATCTGAGTGATATAGGTCACCAACACACGCTTTTTATCCTAAGATCCCACTACGCTGCCACCAATGAGAAAGATCCTCAGTGCGCCAACACCGCGTTGGCCCACACCTGAGTCTTCTTTCCTAAGAAAACCACACTCACCGCCAGTGAGTGCTGGGTTCACAAGATAAATACAAGACAAGCTTTCTAAATTTTATATATTTATTAACCCCTAAATGGGTCGGTATTAACATCTAACACATGCAGTTCAGAACAGATATGTAGATATATGCAAGCATTAACAGTTACTAGTTACAAGATACAGTGCAATAAAATAAAAGGGAATAAAGATGAAATAATTACTTTACCGCACAGCTCCTTGATGTGGTTCTGTAGTCCAACATTCACACATGCTCTGATATGTGTGAATAACCAGTGGAGGCTTCTAGCATGTGGCATCAACACAACAATCCAGCCTGCATGCTCCTCACAGTATTCCAATAGTCTCTCACAGTGGAAGTCTGTCTGTAATCTCTTGTAGTCCCAGCACAATCTCCTCCCACTGACCTCTTACCTCATCTTACATACCCTTTATGCCACCTCCCAGAATGAGGTCACCGGCGACGGCAAGTCTGATTGATTAATGCACTCAAGTCCAGATTCTTTGTATTGAGCTGAGACCAAGTGAAATGATACAATGTTATCAGCCATATCTGATCAACAGCCAAGGCTGAACAATGCATGTTTCTTTGATCACACAGGTCTATGTAGGAATACAATAGAGCCATTCTGGGATGGATACAAAGCCCTATTGTCACAATGTTGCCACTACTGGCCATACACCTAGGATTATAGCTGCGTACATTATGAGTAAATAGAATTAAGAAAGAGATATGCTACCCAGAGATCAAAATACAGCTTTGAGTTATAGCCATATTTAAGCGGAATCATCACAGAGGGGCACTACTTTGCCCACGTCCTGACCCATCCCATTGGCACACAGCCCCCTCTGGTTTTATCCTTGACAGGATACTATTGTTTAGCCTATACTGTACATCCCAGCTATTCATTAAATTGCTTTATGCTTTACATATCTTACATGGTGTGATGTGCCACTTCGTTTGTTGCGGTTGTTATTGCTGTTATTTCTGTCCAATTACATTGGAAAACATTAATAAAAAACATTTAAATATAAATACACTAAATCCATTTTTCACTCTGGCCCCATAATGAATAATAGACTGACACTTGAAATTCTATAGGGGTTGCCTTTTCAGCAGTTACCTCAATTACAAGACAGACTAATCAGTCAAGATTATAATAACACATCTATAGATAATATCACTGGGCCATCATTGCATCGACTACTGACAACAGATGACATCACAACTTATCTCTGCACGGATCATGTCTTGAAAACTCTCTAGAAGGTCTCAATGAGCCAGATTCAGCCTATTGCTGCCTAAGGCCAGAAGACTGCTGTAATGCATATCAATAAATGATGTTAACAGAGCACAGAAGAGTCTCAGGCTAGATAGCAGCTGCCATAATCATGCTAGAATATAAAAGAACCTTCAATCAGAAAATAAGAAACAGTTTAGGAAAAAATGATATATTTCACTGATATATACAGTATACTGTATTTGTGGTTTGAATAAATAAACAAAAATTGGTGATACATTTCCTTTAATTATATGGCCATCTGGAATGGTATTTATTGCTCTTTTCAACTTCCAGATGCAAAATGCTTCTTTATTCATCAGGGTAAAAAAATCTGTCCTCAGCTGCTGTTGAAAACAATAGAAGTTTTTTATTTGAATTTAGGCACAGAAAACTCTCCAAAATCCACATAAAAAAACTTACTTTGAACTTCTTTGTGATTATTGCATATTATCTACATTTCTTTTTCTTTTTTTTCTGTACCTTCCTTATTTTAGAAATAGCTTACATTATTCTTAAAACCTTTCTTCAATGAGACTTTTTTTCTCAACTTGTATTCTTAATGTTTGCTGCTACGTGGTAAAGCTTTCTACCTTAGGTTGTGAAATTGTGAAAACAGGAAAGGAAAACATTTGCATCACATCTACCATAAACATTTCATTCACAAATATAATAAATTACCAAGTCTTTTTCTCATTATACTGTGTGGAGGGGCCACTATATGACATTATACTGTGTGGAGGGGCCACTATATGACATTATACTAGGTGGAGGGGCCGCTATGGGACATTATAGTGTGTTTAAAAGGGGTGTTATACTGTGTGGGGGCCAGGAAAGGGGGCATTATGTCGTGGGGGGGCCCCCACGTCAAAGTTTGCTATGGGGCCCAGTCTTTGCAAGTTACACCCCTGTGTTTCTCCATGTATTCCAAGACAGACTCAATTTTGAGTTCAGGGCTAAACAGGTGTGACATTTCTATCCTCTTCATTGGACGTTTCCCAAGCTTGAGAAAAGTGCCATAAAGAGTACTATAACATTGCAACTGATGAGTCAATAAAGAAAAATAACATTTTTCTATGAATTTTTGGATTGCTGCAATGTTTTCCTTTCATTTGTTGACACCCATTCTTTATTTATTCTTATATATAAGAAATCCTTGCTTAAAAAAATCCTTGACAAGCAAATACTATAGAGTAGAAATACTATTATACATATGAAGGACTTTTCTTCATGCAGGGGTTTCTTTTGTGTTCCTTAATGAAATATACACGTTTATTTCCTTGAATTTCTTTTTCATTATTTTCTGGGTTTTCTAGTCCTTAAAGGTTATCAACAAGGCCAATTTCTATTAAAATTATAGAAATGACTATTTACCAACAGCTTTGATAGACAGAGTGGAAACGATCTCCATCAAGTGACCTTTTGTGACCTTTCAGTGGGAAATATTTTTCTTGCTGAAACAGCACTGCAAATGAATACATTTCTATATCATATTACACTATGGTAAAGACAATAACAAGGGGGGAAGTGCAATTAGATCTTATAGTAATGTTTTACTTCAGAAATCAATATGTTTTTAGCCTTGATTTCATCCACACCAGCCATATATTATAATTGTACAAGTTATAGATTTAACCTGTTTAAGTTCCTTGGCAGGTTAAACTGCTGTGTCTTAGCAGACTCAGATCACCACTGCCAGTGACTAATGTCACCACAGGGGGATTTTTTTGCTCCAACTGAGGCTGCTATGGATTCCCCATTTTCAGTTCAAAACGGCAAAATAAGAAAAAAAATTATAAAGTGTCCCTCAAAGGTCTTTTATGATCTCATGTGGAACATACTACGTAAAAACAAACACTATACATAAAAACATTGAAAAAATAAAAAAACAAACAAACCATGCCAAAGCATTGCCATAGGCTTCTCGCTCATCCAAGACTATACATGCTTTATAACAATCTACTAAAAGAGGAACCCATCCTAATACATCATTTTGAAACACATTTAAAATAAAATTTAACCCCTAGGCTGTACTATTACGGCGCAGCAGCATAGGTTTTATAGCAGTGTGCTCTAATAGTACTGTGCAGCGTTTACCGTGGCATGCATGACAGCAGACGTTACTTTTACCATATCTGGGGAGAATAGAGTGTGTGTCCCCCCCCCCGTTCTAGCGATCGTTGGTATTGGCTAATAGCAGCTTGTGGGCACATATTTAATGATCTGTGCCCGCAGGTAAGGCGGTATCAGACAGTGATTGGTTCTATACATAGCACTAATCACTGTCAAAGATTAGGAGGAATACAGTGGTACCATCCCCCCGATTGCTGTAATTGGTTGGTCGGAATAGATCGCTAATTAATGATTAACAATCACTGCCCTGTGCATATCACTCCCTCTGGAGTAGTGCCTTCCTCCATACCCTCTTCCCTACATCAATCACTGACCCTGAACTTTTTATTTTATTTCAGTTGTCTCCCCCTCACTGCTGGATGCTGATTTGGGAATAACCCCCTAATCAGCACCAGCCCCTTTTGGGGAGATTTTCAGGCAAACCCACACAATTTGATGACTTTCATGATTTCACTTTTTGATGGATATTCATGAGGTTCCACCCTCTGGCTCATTTTGGTGCTATGATTGTACTATGGGGTGGGGGGAAAAATAACAAATAGTTATACTCACATTGCCTCACCTTCCCTGGGCATCCTTTCAGTATCCATTGCTCCCCCTTTTCAGGCCTCTTCCAGCCTCCAGATCTTGTCACTTGCCCCAGGGTCACGTAGGTGCACTAATGTCATGACACCGGTATGCCTTGGGGTCACCACTCAGGCCTGTGATGGGCCATAAAGGTGACCCCAGGGCACGTGACATCAGCCAGTGCCTGGAAGTGGCCTGAAGAGGACATCAGAGGAGTGGTGAATGCCCAAAAGAGGCGAGGCATGGTGCATATACTGTAAGTGTTTGTCATTTTTACTCATTTTCTCCGGGCCTCCACTTATTATACTCTGGGGTCTGAGCCAACACCAGAATATAATAGTGTTTCTTGGGTGACAGACCCCAAAAGTTTCGGGTTCGGGCAGAACCTAAAACGTTGGGAAAATTTTGGGTCGAGTCTGTCACTGCCCCTTCATTAGTATTCTCTGATACTGACGTACATACATCACATGACGCCGGACCCCTTTCCATTAGCAATGTGGCTGGTCCAATATTCAGTTGCAGCATGGACCCCTCTAACCCTCTGAATTGAACACTCACTTTGTTTTCTGGATTTCAGTACAGTGCTGTGTGCCTCTGTATGCGATGCAAGGCAATAGCACTGCTCTTTGGCTGGATATGCCCTGCAGTGAAGCAGACACCCATGCCACACTGGGCCTAGTCACAGTCACTCCTAGAGCAATCACTAGTATTATGGCCCTAGTTCTGGGGGGAAGGATTAGAAACAGGACCTGGTAGAAACAGGACTGGAATTGCTGAGAAAGGCTGTGTCATGTGGTGCGACAGTCGAGACATGGATGCTGCATTTTGCCAAATTGATAAGGTACACAAAAGATAAGAAAATTATTATTATTATCATTATTATCAATAAATAATATTTTTAAGGTTGACAGCCATTAAGTTGACTCAGTATATACTAGCCTGTAGAGCAGGGGTCAGCAACCACCGCCATGTGTGCGAAGAGTGGTACGCGAGCTATATTTGTCTGACACGGTAGATTGTGCTGGGAGGAAGCAAGTATACTGCAGCAAGGGTTAACTCTACTGACAACGGCCAGACAGGGAAAGAAGAAGCGGACAATGAGTTATCTGAAGGGAACGTCCTCAGGTCCTCATACTAGCACTGCATCAGATCAGGGAAGGAGCAAACGAATTAATAAAATCTGACCTGACGCAGCATGGTTCTCTTCAAATAACTCATTGGTCCGCTCTGCTCGCTCGTCCCCTGTGTAGCCGGACTCAGTGGAGTTAACCCTTGCTGGAGTTTACTTGCTTCCTCCCAGTGCAATATGGATACAGTTTCCAGCAAGTACTGTAAGTGATTTATTTATTGGTATATTTTTAATAGCATCCAGTGAACATAGGAAGGCAGCACTAGGCCAGCTTCACAGGGCTGTAATACTTACATACTGATGCTCTATATTATAGCTGTAAGCCCTATTATGTCACTTCCATTTAGGGAACCTTTCAATTGTTGCACGGCACACCAAGCACCTCATCTTTGATTTTAATTTTTTAATTCGGCACACTGTACAAAAAAAAGTTGCCTAGCGCTGCTGTAGAGCTTTGTAGGATAACACCTTTAAAGGGTTAAATGAAAACATACTCAAGACTGCATAATTCATTAAATTGCTTCCAACGTCCATATTCAGCCAACATCAAAGAGATATATTTTCATTATTCTTTATCAGAGGTTCCAATGAACATTTCAGTTACATTTCTTTCCACAATCCTAGATGAGCTGCTTTAATTCACTTTTATATAAAGATGACTAATTACTATATACACTCCCCAACATTGAAATTTCAAAACCATGAAGGACAAGCTGTAAGTTTATACAAATCGAGGATGTGGCAGGTGTTGCAAATTTTGCTACATTTGCAGATTTGAAAATCATCAAGCATCTAGCACCAATCTGTGACATGTGGGAGGGGTATAAAAGCCAAATTAAAAACAAAATTTTTTAGCCACATAAACCCTGAAAAATTGGTGTGCTATGATGCAATGCTTCCTCTTCATAGATGTGTTACTTATTGGCAAATTGACAGGGTCAGAATCCTTGAACTGAGAGTTTGGTCTATCTCTCCAGCAGATCACTACACACCTAGGCTGAGATGTCAGCACTGTTGAACATTCTATGTCTCAGTGGTTGGAAAAACAATGACCATGGGTTGGCTGCAGCTGGTTCAGCAGTCGGATTGCAGAACTGGGATGAAGAGCCCCAACCTGGTTCTAAATCTGGCCCTACCAGTTTCTGAAGTTTCAGGGAGTGTAGGTGACAGGGTAGAACTTACCTCTCTCTCTACTCCCTGCACTCCCCCACTCCTTCCTGCTCTGGGCACACATGAAACATCATGGTAATGCTCCTAGAGCAAATAAAGGGTGGGTCTGGGGAGCAGAGAGGTAAATACTGAACTACTACCTCTTTGTGGGGGAAGTGGTGGGTACACTGATGAGGGCCATTATATTGTATGGGGACAGTTATGGAGGCCATTATACTGTATGGGGCAGTAGTGTGGGCCTTTATACTGTATGGGGCAGTCATAGGGCCATTACATTGGATGGGGGAGTGATGGGGTCATTATACTATATGAGGGAAGTAATGGGGGTCTTTATACTATATGGGGCAGTGATGGGAGCCATTATATTGTATGGGACAACAATGAGAGGCTTTATACTATCAGCCATCAATGTTACAAAAAGTATGGATGGATAACACATTTAATATACTGGGACAAAATTTTTTTAATGGGGACATCCAAAAAATTTACATACCAAAGTGTATTCAGCGTGGCATAACATTCCTCAGACAACCATTAATGACCTCACTGATGGCATGTTAAGTTGCATATATGCATTTATTTCTATACATGGAACTTATATAGTTTTTAGATGGCGAGAGTTTGGCTCAAGAGCTGTCCTCTCCACCTACCATAGAATGCAGGCAAATAAATAAAAAATTTAAAATGGCTAGAGATGACGAATCTCTCGCCATTTTGTTTTGGGTTCGGGTGGTTCATGACCAAGATTTGTTTTGGGTCAAATAAGTTTGGTACAAACCACACCTTAATTTGGCATAAACATAGTGTAGAACAATGTCAGGGCTCCTAAGAACCCATCTATCCAATTTCTAACTCTTGAAGGCAAACACAGCCAAAGTTATGTCAAAGTGACATGTACGTTGATAGAAAAACAAATGGTAAACAGAGATAAAAAGATGTTTAGACACACACGGCAGTTATATTGCAAAAAGCAATGGTTTTGTAGAAAAAGTAGCCCAGGCATAATGTTATTTGGGAGACAAATTTATGGCCGTGAGCCACTTAAATGATGGGAGCAGATGTGAAATCAAAATTGTTTTGTTTTTTTTTTTTTTTTTTTTATAACAAAACTGTGGTACCAACAGTGTGGTATAGTGGAATGTGATGGGCCAGGTCGCAGAACATGTCTGCTTAACTGGTGGCAGGCATTAGGCAGCTGTGGCAACATGTGTGGCAGTGCAACAGGGCATAATATGATGGACCAGGCTGGTGGACATCTGTGCCTGAGTAGTGGCAATGGTGGTAGCTGTTTAGAAGTAATAGCCAGCATCAGCAGCTGTGGAAACATGTCTGGCACTACCACCACCAGTGCCACCCCCTCCCACCCTGCGAGGTTCCCCTAGGGCCTGGGCAATTGCCGGAATCATTACTATCACCATTGCCACCACCCTCTTCATCTGATGTCACCTTGTCACCCTGATCCGGTTATCAGGTCCTATCCATAAAATAATCATAATCGGCAATGTAATCATCTTCTTCCCCGCTTTTTTCTAATACATCATCACGGCCATGCACACCCTCAGAATTTCCACCTCCAGATATCCCCCAATCTCTCCTACCAAAACGACTACCAGTAGTCCCTCTGCCAATACTACCTCCACCACCAATAGTCATCATGTATTCCTCCTCTGCTTGCACGCAATGCTGACTGTTCTCATCCAGCTCATCGAAACAAGGAGGAAGACTGCTCTGACTAGTGATCTGTTTCAGTGAAGAATGTGAAGGTGACACAGTTCACAGTCCAGAAATGCCCTGTGGTAAATCATATGTTATAATAATAATAATACATTTTATTTATATAGCGCCAACATATTCCGCAGCACTGTACAATTTGTAGGGTTCAAGTACAGAAAAAAAAAGATACATTACAAAGAAATAGTCAATTCACACAATGGGGCTGAGGGCCCTGCTCGCAAGAGCCTACAATCTATGAGGTAGAGGGGGTGACACAAGAGGTAGCAGGGGCGGCACCGGAGGTAGCATTGCTTATACAATGGTCAGACAATTTTGTAATAGAGGTTACTGTCATTACACATACAGTATATAAAGCTGTATGAGCCGTCACCAGTCGTGTCCTTTAACGTGCAGATGGTGCCTGAACATATAAAGTTAGTTTGAATGGCATATGTGTTATGTAGGAGGAGGAAAAACACACAGAAGCCTGACTCAAGATCACATCACTCTCGGAAGCAATATACTCCTGTATAAATAATCAAAAACTTCATCTTTATTCTCAGGAAGTACAACAATCCTGTGGCTACTGCCATTGCAACCAGAATCAGAAGCAATGTTGCTCTTGCCACCCACATTCTTATTGTTAGTAGTAGTACTTGCACAAGTGTTTCCTCCTCCCCCTCCTTTTGTCTGTCTGCTGCCCTGTTTTTTCCATGAAATTACAAAATGATTTAAAAAAAAAAAAAAAAAAAAGCGCAAGCTAGACTGTATAATGGGTGAACGCACAAAAAAGAACACTGAAATAACGGAGATTCTTTTTTTAACATTAACAGAGGATGCACTACTGTATTTATGTAGACATATACATATATATATATACTGTATTTACATATATATCTATCTATATGCGTACTTGCGCATACAGAGAAACGCTTAAAAGATTTTGTTCAGATTAACAATGCTTCTTCACACTTTGTATGGGTCACTCACCAGAGTGGAAAAGCTATAGACCCAAATGCATAATAAGGCCGAGGGGGAAAGGGTGGACACTCACTAATAATTTGGACAAGAATTAGGTGAAAAAGCTCCATACAGACCAATAAAGATGTATGTCCCCGACGTGCGTTTCCCCCACACAAAGCTGTTCTGACGAAACACGTGTTGGGCCACGACCATCTTTATTGGTCTGTATGGAGCCTTTTCACCTAATTCTGGTCTAAATTCTAAATTATTGGTCTGTGTCTTTCCTCCCTCTTGGCCTTATTATGTATTTGGGTCTATAGCACATTCTAGTATGCGTATTACATCCTATTTATTCATGAGGTTATGTTGGAAGTCTGACCATTAGTTTTATTTATGTGATTCATATGCATCCTCCTAAAACCACTTTTGATGGTTCTCTTTTGTGTGGTTATGTCTGATACTTTATTATCCACTGAAATTTTTCTATCTTTATATGTCATTTCATTAATAAAGATGTATTACTGTGAGTTGTTAGGTGTTCTGCTTTAGATTTTATTGCCAGTTTTTCTGTTGTTTTTGGTTATTAACCTTTTTGCTAGCACGTCACGGACATGTATGAATCATTGCACACTTGTATGGTCTGTATTTCCAGCTGAAACATGTGGCGGCGGCTATTTTCTCGTAACGTGGCCATTTTGGTTTGTCTGGTTAAAAACCCGAACAATTTGGAATCGATTCGCCCATCTCTAAAGTTGACAGAAAAGGAAATGTCTTATTCAGAACTGCTCACCTAAAATGGGGTGTTCAAACATATTCCCCTTGATCATCAGTGAACTGATGTATGCAGTGGTGAACCTAGCCTCTTTGCTGCCTGAGGCAGACTATAGAAAGACGCCCCCCCCCCCAAAAAAAAAAAAACAAAAACTGAGTTTCCATGCTACTAGTTTAACACACTGTTATCGTCGCACAATATACACAATACACAAAGTTATAAAACAGTTTTTAAGAATTCTTCTTCCTGTATTACTTCAGTATCAGATCAACAACACGGCATTAACAATGAAAGTAACGTCACACATCTTCTGCTTGGTGGATGGACGAGCCCACGTGGCCGCCATTCTCTATAATAAGAGCCCCGCAGATAGCTGAGTACTGGACTTCGGGTATCTTTGGCACTCCCATTGAAGTGAATGAGAGCCACGCGGGTTCGTCCATCCACCAAGTGACACACCTATATATATGGCTGCGGTCAGGCTGAATTCCCACCTAGTGGGGGAAAAACCCAATTCTCAGGCTCAGTGGGGGTCTCAGCAGACAGACCCCCATCACTCAGGTATTTATCCTCTATCATTTAGGTGAATACAGTGCAGTAACATTCTGTGACTTACAGGTGACGTCTCTGACTAATCGGTCACATTTCCCTTCTCTTCCCTCTGGACCGCCATGACCACTTCTTCCAGCTGTGACTTGTCTCTGTAAAGGTTGCAGCACAGACATATTTGGCTCCTCACTTTTCCAGGCATCCAACCCACATTGTCCTCACCTATACAAAGCCCCCATCCTGCTGCTACCCCCAATTATAAAATATATGATATAACCCCCCATAATGAATAATACCCCCAAGTGCATCTTTATATTAATAATGTCCGTGTGTACCCTGTATAAATAGTGCCCCTTATTAATAATACCCCAGGTGTTAACTAATTAAAAGGTTTTCCAGGTCATTAATAAACTAATCAGTGGGGTTCAAAAACCCAGGACCCCCACTGATCAGCTGTTTGAATGGTACCTGTGTAAGCGCCGTGACCGCTTCTCTGTTTACATATTGTATTTCATCTCATAGCGGCCATGTCATGTAACTACAGCCTCGTCCTGTACATGTCTACAGTATGTGACAAGGCTACAATTACATCACCTCCTATAAACAGACAGCGTATAATATAAACAGGTGCCATAGCCCATGTTTATAGCGCCCCATTTACACACACTATAATGTTCCACAGCAGCCCCTGCACACAGTATTACACAGTATTATGGCCCGCAGCGGCCCCTGCACACTGTATTATGCCTCTCAGCGGCCCCTGCACGCGGTATTATGCTCCATAGTGGCCCCTGCTCACGGTATTATGCCCTGCATTGACCACTGCACACGGTATTATGTTCCACAGCAACTCCTGCACACAGTTTTATGCCCCATATTGGCCCCTGCACTGGTATTATGCTCCATAGTGGCCCCTGCACTTGTATTATGCTCTATAGTGGCCCCTGCACACGGTATTATGCTCCATAGTGGCCCCTGCACTGGTATTATGCTCCAGAGTGGCCCCTGCACAGGGTATTATGCTCCATAGTGGCCCCTGCACTGGTATTATCCTCCATAGTGGCCCTTGCACTGGTATTATGCTCCATAGTGGCCCCTGCACTTGTATTATGCTCTATAGTGGCCCCTGCACTCGGTATTATGCTCTATAGTGGCCCCTGCACTCGGTATTATGCTCTATAGTGGCCCCTGCACTTGTATTATGCTCTACAGTGGTCCCTGCACAGGGTATTATGCTCTACAGTGGTCCCTGCACAGGGTATTATGCCCCATAGTGGACCACCCATGAACTATTATTATACTCTGGGGTCTTTTCAGACCCCAGAGTATAATGATTGGAGACCCAGGGGAGAATACAAACATAAAAACCAGAGTTACTTACCTATCCTGGACACCGGTGCACTCCTTGCAGCTTTCGGCCCTGTTTAATTGCGCGCACACGTCACGTGATCAGGCCGGCGACGCGACCTGATGACCTCACCACAGGCCTCAAGCCTGCTCGGAGTTACATCGGATCGCAGGAGGTGAGTAACACTGTTTTTTATGTTCCCTCACCAACCCTAGGCCTCCGATTATTATACTCCGGGGTCTGAATAGACCCCGGAGTATAATAATAGTAGTATTTGCGGCCCGCGGCCTAACTTACCCATCCCCGCGGTCGCTCACAGCGGCATCCGCTTCCCTTTCTGCGGCCCATAGCAGAAGGGGAAGTGGGGGCGGCCACGAGCAGACGCGGATAGGTAAATAAATAGGCCCTGACCTGCCGGGGATACTCCAACAGGTTACGGCCTATTTATATAGATAAAAAAAAAGTTATACTCACCTGCGATGCCTTGATGCAGCCGTCGCCTCCTCCTCTTGTCCGCGACGTCTGTGTCTCAGCGTAGGCGGCGTGATGACGTCATTGTATCGCCGCCTGCGCTGAGATGCGACGTCTTGTAAACCAGCCCAGGACAGGCCGCGCTCAGCTCTGTTTTTTTTTTTTTTTTTTTTTTTTAAATGCCGCTCCCCAGACAGTGCCGCCCGGGGCGGCCGCCTCACCTCGCCTCATTAGCGGTGCGCCCCTGGATGTATGACAGGCAAGGGAAACATCCAAATCTGTGCGAACCTGATGTTTAAAGAGGTTGTCCAGGCAATTTTTTTTTTTACTTTAAATATGCCGAGGTGAAAAAATTTAAAAAAATCATACTTGTCCCAGGTGCTCTGGTGTCCTCGTGCTCAGGTTCTTCTGCTCCGGCGTCTTCGCAAAGTGAAACTGCTCACTGGATGTAACATCTCGGATCCCTTCCGCTGAAGCTCCTGCTGTCCTCAGCAGGCCTCAGGAAGAGACCCGTGATGTCACATGTAGTGACATCGCCTGCCCTTCGCCACACATCATCACTGGACCAAGAAGACCGGACCGCACTGGGAGGCACTGGAGAACCCGGGAAAGGTGAATTTGATTTTTTTTTTTCACCTCCCACCTTTAAACAATAAATTCAATGTCCATTTTTGCCTGGACAACCCCTTTAAGCTTTTTAGACAGATTAATTTATTTATTAAGATGTTGGTCTCTATTTTGTGGAGCTTAAATATATGAAAAAACAGAGAAGGGAAACCCCTTATTCATCCTTAGGTGAAGTTACACAGAACAATGATACCTTACAGGTAATTAACCTTTCTGATAGAGTCTTGACCAAGGCCCAACAAAAGGTCTTGGAACTGGGTCTAAACTTTGTACCTTCTTCTAGGTTTAACTCCTTCACAGCAATAAAAGACTTACATGTTTTCGCACGGAAATTAGTATTTAAAAAGATGTTTCACCAGGAAATATCAACTATTTCATTTCCCACTACTACTGAACAAGAAGCTATACAAGTCCTCCAGGATCTCTTGGATGAGCAGACTACTAATTCATCAGGCAAGTTCCCATTGTCTATTATTCCTTCGACCAAAAAATTTCCACCTTTAACTATGGTTAACAACATTGATGTATTCATTCATTTGGCACGTATAGAGATTTTGAAAATCCCTGCTACCATCAGAGATGACAATTGTACTCCACAACATAAAAGAGCTATCAGGGAACTATCACAAATGGCAGATGTGGTGATTAAACAATCGGACAAGGGTGGTAATGCGGTGCTCTGGCCGAAGTCCATGCATTGTGCCAATTAAAAAATATTTCCTGCTATAAAAAGCTTACATTCAATCCCCTGCAGAAATTCTCTTCTGAATTACTTCTTCTTTTACAGGCAGCTGTGGATAAATGCATCATTAAAAAAAAACAACTTATTTGAATTTCCTTCTTGCACAACGTTTTATATGTTAACCAACATTCCCAAGAATGCCACATGCCCTCCAGGGCGTCCGATTGTTTCAGGTGTGGGAAGTTATGTGATCCCATCTGTAAGTTTACTGACCACCATCTAAAACCTTTGGTAGAAATTCTTCCTTCTTTTATTGAAGATACAACTGACATCCTCTCCAAGATTGATGGAGTACATATCAAACAGGACATGTTTTTGGTAACCTGTGACGTGGAATCTCTTTATACATCAGACACGAAGATGGTCTCCAAGCCGTCCAAGCATTTAATATGATGTAGGACATGGATAAGGAACTAGGTGAGTTCATTATCTCATTGTTACAATATGCGTTAACACACAACTTTTTCCTTTTCGATGGCTCCACCTTCCTGCAGCTCCAGGGCACCGCTATTGGGGTCTTGTGCGCCCTCATATGCTAATTTGGTCCTGGGGCTGTGGGAGAGGTGTATTTTCTTAACAGAGCTTTTCATGGAACATGTTCAATATTGGTGGCGTTACATCGATGATGTGTTGATGATCTGGCAAAGCTCGTTCTCTGATTTAGAATTATTTATGAGCCATCTAAATCAAAACAACAAAAATATTAAACTTACATGGAAAAGTAGTCATACTGAAATTGATTACCTTGATGTACAGATGAAAATGGGAGATGTTGGATTTATTCATACTGACCTGTTCTGTAAAGAGACCTCCACCAATTCTCTTTTGCACAGCAAATCTGCACATCCAAAACAGCTAATCCAAAACATTCCAGTCGTCCAGTTTTTGCGAGTACGACAAATTTGTTCCACCAATGATGCCTTTGAAAAGTCGGCCTGTGACTGTGATGAACAATAGATTCACCAGTGGTATAAATGTGCATGCCTTTCCAACCGCGTTGATCTCTTTAAGGGTAAAAAGCGAACCATGACACCTTTCAAGGATTCTTCGAACCAGGTACGTTACATTACAACGTACAATTCTCAATGGTTCAGGGTGCGAGAAATTCTGAGGAAGTACTGGGGAGTATTGATTTGTGACCCTGTGCTCAAGAAATACTTGAATCCATTTCCTTCTATTACTTATAGGAGGTATCGGAATTTGAGAGACATGTTAGTACATAGTCACTTTGTGGGTGACTCAGGTCAACAATTTATAGGTGGACCGAAAGCAGGTTGCAAACCAAGCAGGCATTGTGTTGCATGTAGCAATGTCGATACTACTACAACCTTCTTAAATTCTGATCATAGTCAGGACTTTGAAATCCGACATAATTTGAATTGTCAATCATCAGGAGTTATCTACTTCGCTACATGTCCATGTGATTTAATTTATGTAGGTCTGACCACACGAGAGTTCCATCGCAGAGAACGAGAACATGTCCTGGGAATTTCAAATGCAATAACTGTCGAGGACATCTCTACTCTTAAAACAATTCCAAAACACTTTCGGATTCATCACAACGCTAAACCATCAACTTTCCGAATACGAGCCATTGACCAAGTTCCTATTGGACCTAGGGCTGGTAATTGGAAGAAAAAATTAGCCCAGATGGAAAGTCGGTGGATTTTCAACCTTAACATCGTTTATCCAAAAGGGTTAAATGACAATGTAAGCTTTGCTCCCTTCCTTTAATTTGCTTATTTCTTTTTTGTTTTGATGATTTATTTCACTCCGTATTTTGCTATGTAGCTTTTCATATACTAGATTTTGTCACTATTTTAATTATTTTAGTTATTTTGACACATTTCCCTGTTTCCTTTGTTATGAGGCACAGGAGTTCCCCTTACGTCCAACAACAGCACAATATGGGGTATTTCTGCCCCTGTGTGCTGATAGGACAGGCGTAACTTTTAATTAACATAATTAATTCCCCTATAAGAGGTAAAGAAGACCTCCCCCCCCCCCCCGTGTTTTTTCTGTCCTGTGTGGTGGGACAGGTGGAGGGAGGTTTCTTTACCTCCCCAGGTTTTAAGCTACTTACATTTAGGTGGCTTATTTTTTCTTACTTTCTTCTTCTTCTATCTTCTCATCTTCTCTCTGTGGGAAGATTTCAGAGGTCTCTTTCTCTGAGGGGACTAGAATATTGTTTGTGTATCGCGCTAGTGCACGTTCCTTATCTTGTTTTTCCCCTCTCCAGTCTTTCTCCGCCAGCTGGAAGCAATGTCTTCGGGCGGAACCTTTCTACCACCATCTCTGTTTCCGGCCTGCGTCTATTCTCCGCTACTCCCCGCGTCACTTCCGGTTTCGGGTTCACAGGGAGAGCGGGAAAAATGCCGGTTTTAAAATCCAAAAGTGGATTTTTCGGTATTTGTGAGTTTTTAGGGGCTTGCGCCCCTTTGGGGGGTGGTACCCTCTTTTTATAAAATAAATTCCTTCTGGATCCTTGTACCCCTTCCTTGACCCCCCCCCCCCCAGGTTCTTCTCCTATTTATTTGGGAGAATAGATGCATTCTATGACTTGTCTATCCCTAGAGAAGTCTCCACAGTTAGTATCTCTACCATTTTTTGTGGCTTGCATTGAGATTTTCCTGAATTTCTAATTTCTATCAAGCTGCACGGTAATTTTTTCACTCTAAGCAAAAAAAAAAAAATTTATTTAAAAAAAAAAAAAAATTTCAACCTTCATTTTTTCAGTTTTTGTTCCTTAGATGTCTTCCTCTCCCTCTAACAGTGATGACGTACCCAGAAGAAAAAGCTCTGCCAAGCGTAGACATCTTGCTTGCAGGGATTGTGATACTCCTCTTCCAGATGGGTACGAGTATATACGCTGCCACCAGTGTCGAGGTCCTCCTACTGATGAGCCTTTCTTGCGGGATGTCATTACCTGGGTAAAGGATTATGTTGAAGACTCTATGAGGGAGATCAAGGATTCTGTCTCCCAGGTTTCCAAGAGGCCACGCAGGGAGCAGCAATCTCACTCTGCTGGTCCCTCTGAAGAGGATTTTAAGATCTTGGACAAGACACAGACTTCTGATGAAGATCCTGAGGCGTTTGGTAGGCCTCTTTTTCCTTTGGAAAAAATACAGAAATTGCTTAAGTCCATCCGGTCAGGCGATCATGATGTCGACCCTGGGGAAGCCTCATGCTCCACCTATAGAGGGCCAAGGGCTTTCCAAGTGGATGCTGCTCTTAACAAAGCATGATGGCAGAATGAAAATGTCCAGAAAAACCCTTTTTTCTATCCAGGAGATTTAGGACCCTCTTTCCAATTACGGAGGTTCAGCAGGACCACTGGGGCCCCCCGCCCAAGGATACATATGGCCGTGGCTAAGTTATCCCGCCGTACGGTTGTAGCGGCAGAAGATGGTTCTAATTTACAAGACCCCATGGATAGACGCACGGAGAGTACTCTCAGGAAAGTTTACTCTGTTGCCTCTGCCCAGGTTTCTGTTGGGATTGCTTCCAGCGAGGTAGCAAATAAATTGAGAGCAGACCTCTCCAAACTAGAGAGCGATATTGACTCTGGTGTCTCCAGGGACAGTCTTTTGTCTTTCCTGAATTCAATTTCCTTATCGGCATATTACCTATTCGAAGCCTCCGTTCATCAGGTGAAGATAGCAACCAGATCTATGGCTCTTTCTATGGCTGCCAGAAGGCCACTATGGCTTAAACCCTGGAGAGCAGACAATGCCTTCAAATATAATATCTGCTCCCTGCCCTTTGAGCCGGGTAAGCTTTTCGGTAAAACTCTTGATGACATTATGGAGGGTCTAGCTGATAAAAAGGGGAAGTGCCTTCCTCAGTCTTTTAGAGGCAGATCTAGGCCTTCAGGTCGGGGTAGAGGTTTTCATCGTCAACCTCAATCCAGGACTCAGTATCAGAGGCGTTCTGGTTATCAGGCCAGGGGATCTGGTCGCAGAATCCCTAAAAGGGAGCAAGGTAAAAAAAAACTGATTTTTGATGCCACTAGTTTTCCTCCCTCGGTGGCTTTATTACCGGTCGGAGGTCGCCTCTCTCATTTTCTCCCCGCTTGGCAAGAACACATTCAGGATCCTTGGGTCCTTCAGGTGATACAATGGGGTTACGCCAACCTGTACATGGGTAAGTTTGAGGAGAATTATATTTACAGTTCGCATTCTTGGTCAAGTAGTATTATAAATTATAAGTGATATATAGATGATCTCTTATTTGTTTGGGAGGGCTCTCAAAAATCATTTGAAGACTTTACATCTTTTCTGAATAGCAACTATTGGGGCTTACTTTTGTCTGGGATGACTAATAAGAAAGAAATTGAGTACCTAGATCTTTCTCTAACGGGGGAAGAGAATCGGGTCTATACAAAAACTTTCTTTAAAAAGGTAGACTGCAATAGTCTTCTTGACTACCGCAGTCAAGTCAAAATGGAAGCAGAACGCACCCTTTGGACAATTCAAGAGGATATGTAGAAATTGCACTAAAAACACTGATTTTCAGGGACAGAGCAAAATTCTAACACAGAGGTTTAGAGAGAAAAAAATCTATAGACAGGAAATAATTGAGATGGCAAAGAAAAAAGCTGACAGTCTCATCCAAGTGTATTGTTTGATCCCTAAACAAAAAAAAAAAAAAAAACAGAACACGTATAGATACAACTCTTTAACAACATACAATGGATCACATATATTTTTTAACTTTTTTTTTTTTTTTAATACTGTATTTAATAGACCCCCTAGATCATTGCAAAATACTACTTCTATTGCAGCTGGTATAGAGCAGCCTGTAATCAAAGAAATGCAGAGATAAGCCTAGGAGCCTTCAATAGGCTCCTGGCTGTCATAGCAATGGATTGCCAGCTTCGGATCTCGTTCCAGGGACCGGACTTGCGCCGCCAGGAAAATGGCACCTCAGTTAGCACCAGGTCTTTGCAGTATAATACAGCAGAGACCCCGCAGCTATGGCAGCTGCTCATCTCCTGATATTTAGACACCTGACATCCACTGTAACATTACATTGGATGTTGAGAAGGGGTTTTACAGATTTATTACTTGATAAACTATCCTTAGGACAGGTCATTAAATGAACACCACAAAGTTTGGATAAGGACTGTGACCTCTTCGCAGAAAACCAAGCACAGCACAGTACATTTGTACTTGCTTTTATATCGCAGCACAGCCTATTCACTGGAATGGGACTGGGCTGTGATCAGAAAAGCAAAAGTAGTACTAAGGGAGTGCAGCTGCTGCCGCTACAAGCTTCTGATCTGCAAGGGTCCATGGTGTCAGACCCCTACTGATCCTCAATTGAGGCTAGGATAGGTCATTAATTAATAAATCCCAGAAAGCCCATTTACCTGCCTTGCTTTATTTTCAATATTGGTTATTATTACATTTGGCTTATACTGCA
Organism: Leptodactylus fallax; assembly: GCA_947044405.1. Lineage (NCBI taxonomy): Eukaryota > Metazoa > Chordata > Amphibia > Anura > Leptodactylidae > Leptodactylus > Leptodactylus fallax. Next base: position 728,326 of record CAMRHE010000186.1, on the reverse strand, counting down.
TAGTTTAGTGTTTTACTGTTTATACTGATATTTGCCATTAATATATTGTAATGAATTAGTCAAAGACAAATTTTGTACTGATTAATAACCTAATTATTATTGTTCTTTGTGTTTTGCAAAGGGTAAGTTTGATTTTGCCACATATTTCACCTTTTTGCAGCATTTTCTAGTATATGGTTTGTATGTGTTCATGGATTCACAGTCCAGGAAATCATCTTGTGTATAAGCAAGGACTAAAAAGAATGTGTATCTTACCAACCTGGTGGTAGTCTAAAATATAGGTTTCACAGTTGTAGTCCAGTACTAGTTTAGGGATATCAGCAGGAAACCCTTACTGTGCCATTGACAAATACAACTTTTAGGATTTCATTATTTCTTTATTCCATTCTCTCTTTACAAAAGTCTTATAGAAGGAGAATTTATTATTCCAAGCGTTCACATCAGGTGCCTCTGAAAATTATGGTTTTGTCAGCATAAAGGAGAAATTTCACTGTTGCTAGTTTTAGTCTAGAAGAGTTAGAGCGATTATCTGATTGAATTCTCTGAGATCTCCCTATTTGCATTGATTCTCCCTCGGCCGGCAAATTAAATTGCCGTGGAAACCATTTTGAGGCAACTTGAAATAATTAATCAGTCTTTATTTTATCTAGCAGTCCCATTATTCTGAATCCACAGCTCCTTCTTCTGGGTTTAGACAGAATCCTGACGTAAATTATGTTTCTAATTAATTTTTTCATCTTCTCTCAGTGGAGCCAAGTGACCATGCTGCAGTGTTTTCATTTGTCCACTGCCCTTTCCAAAGAAAAAATCTCTTTTATAAGGTTTATCCAAGAACAAATAATGTAACTGTACACCAAAATATTCCATTTATTCACAAACATTGCATATGGACCAAATAAAAATCAGCATGAAATACTAAAAATAATGGCATCTTTCTGCAGATTCAATTATTAATATTCTTGCATGAGGCTTTTTCTGACTTGCAGAACACTTAAGGAGACATAAGGGATTACCAGAATGAAATGAGAAAACAGATTTAAGAGTAGTAAGGTTTTACTTTGCTTCAATTTCTATAAATACTGTCTATCTCAGGTGCTTGAGCTTTATAAAACCTCTAGAAGAGAGAAATTTAGGTACTTTTAGGTTGAAACCCCATGTTGCAAAAACACAGCTTTTTTGAGCCAAAGCCAGGAATGGATTAAGAGGAAGGTAGAAGTATAAGAACTTTCGATATATTTCCTATTCCTTTTGTAGCCATTCTTGGCTTTGGATCATAAAAACGCAGCAAAATCTGCAACAAAAAAACCTGTGTTTCTGCAACGTGGGGCCTCAGCCTTAGGCTGGGGCTCCACATTGCAAAAACGTGTTTTACATTAGTCGAGCACTCCACAAACCTGGCCTTTATGGAGTGGCAAGAAGAAAACCATTGTTGAAAGAAAGACATAAGAAGTGTCGTTTGCAGTTTGCCACAAACCATAAAGGGGATACAGCAAACATGTGGAAGAAGGTGCTCTGGTCAGATGAGACCAAAGTTGAACTTTTTGGCCTAAATACAAAGTGCTATGTGTGGCGGAAAAGTAACACTGCTCATCCCCCTGAACACACCATCCCCACTGTGACACATGGTGGTGGCAGCATCATGCTGTGGGGATGCTTTTTTACAGCAGGGACAGGGAAGCTGGTCAGAGTTGATGGGAACATGGATTGAATTAAATACAGGGCAATCCAGGAAGAAAACCTGTTGGAGGCTGCAAAAGACTTGAGACTGGGAAGGAGGTTCACCTTCTAGCAAGACAATGTTCCTAAACATACAGCCAGAGTGGAAAGGTTTAGATCAAAGAATATTCATGTGCTACAATCGCCCAGTCAAAGTCCAGACCTAAATCCCATTGAGCATCTGTGGCAAGACATGAAAATTGCTGTTCACAGACGCTCTCCATCCAATCTGGCTGAGCTTGAGCTATTTTGCAAAGAAGAATGGGCAAAAATCTCCGCCTCTACATGTGCAAAGCAGGTCAAGACATACCTCAAAAGACTTGCAGCTGTAATTGCAGCGAAAAGTGGCTCTACAAAATATTGATATAGGGGGGCTGAATACTTTTGCAAGTCACACTTTTCAGATTTTCATTTGATTTAATTTTCCTTCCACTTCACAATTATCTGCTACTTTGTGTTGGTCTATCACTTAAAAGCTCAATAAAATACATTTAAGTTTGTGGTTGTAAGGTGACAAAATGTGGAAAAAAAAGTTCAAGGGGTATGACTACTTTTGCAAGCCATTGTACATTGCTGAGGTAAAAAAAAATTCCATGATGACCTTCTGAAGGGTTTCTCAAAAGATGTGTTCCAGTTAGAGCAAGTTACCCTCTATCTAGAGCAGGGTTAGGCAACCTTTTTTGTTCGGCGTGCCGATTTTAATTAAAAAATCAAAGATGAGGTACTCGGAGTGCCGGTCAATAATTGTAAGTCTGACGACCTCTAAACTTAAGTCATATACCACAAACCATAATACAGAAGTGCTGCCACAAGATGATTTAGGACACATGCGTTTACTGCTATTTCCTGGGACGCTCCTGTACTTTCCGATTAGAAGCAATGAAAGTACATGTACAGCTCCCAATTAGGGGTAAATGTGTCCAGGAGCACCGTATGACAGCAGTCTTATGGTGAAAACACACTATGTACAGTGCCTTGCGAAAGTCTTCGGCCAACAAGTGGGACACAATCGTGAAGTGGAACGAAATTTATTGGATATTTTAAACTTTTGTAAAAAATAAAAAACTGAAAAGTGGGGCATGCCAAATTATTTGGCCCCATTAAGTAAATATTTTGTAGCACCACCTTTTGCTGCGATTACAGCTGCAAGTCGCTTGGGGTATGTCTCTATCAGTTTTGCACATCGAGAGATTGAAATTCTTGCCCATTCTTCCTTGGAAAACAGCTGGAGCTCAGTGAGGTTGGATGGAGAGTGTCTGTGAACAGCAGTTTTCAGCTCTTTCCACAGATTCTCAATTGGATTCAGGTCTGGACTTTGACTTGGCCAGTCTAACACCTGGATACGTTTATTTGTGAAGCATTCCATTGTAGATTTTGCTTTATGTTTGGGATCATTGTCTTGTTGGAAGATAAATCTCCGTCCCAGTCTCAGGTTTTTTGCAGACTCCAACAGGTTTTCTTCCAGAATGGTCCTGTATTTGGCTCCATCCATCTTCCCATCAATTTTAACCATCTTCCCTGTCCCTGCTAAAGAAAAGCAGGCCCAAACCATGATGCTGCCACCACCATGTTTGACAGTGGGGATGGTGTGTTCAGGGTGATGAGCTGTGTTGCTTTTACGCCAAACATATCGTTTTGCATTGTGGCCAAAAAGTTCGATTTTGGTTTCATCTGACCAGAGCACCTTCTTCCACATGTTTGGTGTGTCTCCCAGGTGGCTTGTGGCAAACTTTAAACAAGACTTTTTATGGATATCTTTGAGAAATGGCTTTCCTCTTGCCACTCTTCCATAAAGGCCAGATTTGTGCAGTGTACGACTGATTGTTGTCCTATGGACAGACTCTCCCACCTCAGCTGTAGATCTCTGCAGTTCATCCAGAGTGATCATGGGCCTCTTGGCTGCATCTCTGATCAGTCTTCTCCTTGTTTGAGATGAAAGTTTAGAGGGACGGCCGGGTCTTGGTAGATTTGCAGTGGTCTGATACTCCTTCCATTTCAATATGATCGCTTGCACAGTGCTCCTTGGGATGTTTAAAGTTTGGGAAATCTTTTTGTATCCAAATCCGGCTTTAAACTTCTCCAAAACAGTATCACGGACCTGCCTGGTGTGTTCCTTGGTCTTCATGATGCTCTCTGTGCTTTAAACAGAACCCTGAGACTATCACAGAACAGGTGCATTTATACCGAGACTTGATTACACACAGGTGGATTATATATATCATCATCAGTCATTTAGGACAACACTGGATCATTCAGAGATCCTCACTGAACTTCTGGAGTGAGTTTGCTGCACTGAAAGTAAAGGGGCCGAATAATATTGCACGCCTCATTTTTCAGTTTTTTATTTTTTACAAAAGTTTAAAATAACCAATAAATTTCGTTCCACTTCACAATTGTGTCCCACTTGTTGTTGATTCTTCACCAAAAAATTAAAATTTTATATCTTTATGTTTGAAGCCTGAAATGTGGCAAAAGGTTGAAAAGTTCAAGGGGGCCGAATACTTTCGCAAGGCACTGTATCTGGATGCAGCTATATTCTTAGGCCACTGGAACTTTTAGCTTGATGTAAATCTGCGTTCACATGGTGCGGCCCCTGCACACTGTATTATGCCTCATAGCAGCCCCTGCACACCCTTTTATGTCCCATAGCGGCCCCTGCACACCATATTATGTCCCATAGCGGCCCGTGCACACGGCATTATGTCCCATAGCGGCCCCTGCACACCATATTATGTCACATAGCAACCCCTGCAAACCCTATTATGTCCAATGCGGCCCCTGCACACCGTATTATGTCCCATAGCGGCCCCTGCACACAGTATTATGTCCCAAAGTGGCCCCTGCACACGGTATTATGTCCCATAGCAACCCCTGGACACGGTATTATGTCTCATAGTGGCCCCTGCACACCGTATTATGTCTCATAGCGACCCCTGCACACGGTATAACATTCTAACTTTTATAATTTTTGCCACTCACTAGCTATAATTATACTGTGGGGTCTCTTCAGACCCCCGAGTATAATAAGTGGAGGGCCAAGATAGGTGACAAACATAAAAAAACAACGTACTTACCTTTTCCTGCTCCGCAGCCGCTGTGTTCTCTTCGGGCGCTTGTACCTGTAGTTAGTGACCGCTGATTGGTTCTCAGGGGTCACGTAGCGTCAATATGTGTAACGACGTTGGACGTGACCCCAGAGGTCCTGTCAGCGGTCTCTTACGTGAGACAGAAGCACCCGAAGAGCGGACAGCGGCTGCGGAGCAGGAAAAGGTAAGTACATTGTTTTTTTTATGTTTCATCACTTCTCCTGAGCGTCCGCTTAGTATACTCTGGGGTCTGAAGAGACCCCCGAGTATAATAACAGCAGTTTCGTTTAGCCGTGTTTGGTCCGATCGAAACGGCTGGGTGAGGACTCGGGTCGCCGTGCCAGGGAAATAAGCCTCGCGTGCCATTCTTGGCATGCGTGCCGGGGGTTGCTGACCCCTGATCTAGAGGATAGAGGGTAACTTGCTAATTGGTGGGTGTCCCACTGTAGGGACCCCCACCTATCTTGAGAAGCAGTGTTTTGCACCCCAGTTCTGACTGCATCCCCTGTTCATACAGCACGTGCTGTATTTTCACAAATGTTCACCCACAAATTTGGTCGGAGCCTGAGTGATTTTACGAAAGTGTCATGGTGTTCTCATGGGTGGCAACCCCCAAAAATCTCAGGTTTGACTGAACCCAAAATGTTTGGAAAATTTGCAATAAACCAGTTCATAATTAAAGCTGACTAGTTTAACTTTAGAACATCTATTAGTTGGCTTACTTCACACAAGAATGTTGGTGCAAATCTAGCATAGTAAGCCCCAACAAGCCATGCCCTTTCGCCGCTAAGCACCACATCTTTGTTGGACCAGATGTCTAAAATACATAATAAATGTGATGCACATACTCAGACAGAATTTTGACACATTTATCTTGGTAAATGACCCCTAGTACTGTATGTGAACGAATGAAATATGAAAAGTTAAATAGAAAGTACAAGAAGATATATTTCACAGCTGATAAAGTTGGTATTTATACTACTTACTAACATATGTCATATGACACAACACTTTTACAAAAATTCATTCATTATCCATTTTTTATCTTTTATTATGAAATTCTGCCTGTAATCAAAATGTTTCTTGATTCCTTATCCTTCAACTGCAACAGCTGGCATGATAATGTTAGTCAATATTTGCATTAAAACTTCATCCATTTTGTATTGAATTACTTTTGTATTGGAGAGAAAACATGATCAGATGAGTCACTTCAAGGGGAAGACATCTGCTCCTTGAATAATTTAAATGGCAATGTTGTTTGTTTGTGATGACATTCAGAGGGACTATAGGGATGTCACTAAACAAACTGATGTCATAGCAGTGTAACTGTCCTTATATGCTCGCAGAATATGAGATAATACATACTAGTTTACTTCAACACTTTTCAATGATGCTAGACTTTAACCTGTCGGTCTTGACTATCAGTCAGATTACATATTATTTGAGGAAAATTGGTCTACATCTTTTATAGTAAAAAAAAAAAAAAAATACCCACCGATGCTACCACACTTTAGATAAAAGAGCCATTGTACACAACATGCTGTTTATTAGCTTTTACTAGCAGTGTAACAAGATATATTAACAACTATATTGTAACAGAACCCCACTCCATCACGACAGTTGTCTCCATGTGTCATGGAGTACCCCTTCGGCCATCCACTAGTCATAGCACAGTGTTCCTTTAACCCTGGAAGACCAGATCAAAATTGGTTCTAAAAAAGTGAGAAATATTTTTTTTTTTTGTGTCTCAACATTCTCGACCCAGGAAGACCAGACCATTAGTTTTTTGTTCTTGTTTTTTTTGCATCTCAACATTCTGTCTCTTATAACTTTTCTAATTTTAGATCCTCGTAGAAGTGTGATTCCTTGTGTGATAGGATTTGTACTTCCTTTTGGTACCTTTCAAAGATACAATTAAGATAAAACAGTATTTATTGCCAAGAGCATGATACAATTAAAAATCACAAATCATAATGAATATGTTCATATACTTCAATATACATCTTTGTACATTACTACATTAATTCCGCTCCTGCTACATTCCATACCAACCAAATTATTCATAGTAACTCATAAAACTAACACTCCGCTCTAATGTACAATAGAGATTATTTTATATAATTTATATTTTAAAAGAAATGCAGAGTGATTTTTTTTTCTTACTTTTAATTTATTCATATTTTTTATTTTTTTCAGCATTTACCAGTCACAATATTCCAGTTTGTTATAGTTATATACCACGTATATGTATATCACTTGATGTTTACCTATTTAAAACTTTACTAAATTTAAAAATATTTTATTGCTGTGTTTTCTTTCTTTACTTTTTTAACTTATTTGTATTACCAATGTTTCCATAATGGGAATGTTATTCATTTGTTTTTATGTAATGAGTACATTAGCTCTGTGCCCTAGTACCTGTCATAGCAGCAAACAAACTGTAAGGGAATTGCCAGTTGAGCAATTCCTCAGTGCTGCTGCCGAACCCTGGGGGGAGGGGCACAAGACAGTGAGCCCTAAAGCTGAACCCCCCCACTGGCCCTACCTCTTGCCTGACTGTCCTAGATGACAGCCGACAACTTGAAAACGATCCCTTCACTAAATAAGTGACATACAGAACAGGACAAGACAAAACAACACAGAAGCAGAGTCAGCAAGGGGTCAGTAACAGTCGAGCAATGCAGTACCAAAACGAAATCCAAGAGAGTAGTCACAGGGGGAGCCAAAGGTCAGAAGTCAGAAATACAACAATTGCATAAAAAGGAGCTAGCAGGGACAAAGTCACAGGACAGAATCAATAGCCAGTGACCATGTATGGACTGATGACCTGTTTATAGCACGTCAGGACCTACCCCAGACTTGATTGGTAGACAGGCTGTCAATCTCACAGGCAAGACTAAGATTAACTATTGAGGAGCCAAAAGAAACAAGGTGCAGAAGACAGGTGTAGCTGAAATTCAATTACATAGTCTAGGACAGTGTTCAGACTGAGCAACACGAATCTTATGCAAGGAATCAAACTGAACACGCCTCCTGCGCCACAGCATGCGAGCGGAGGGTGGCGCAGAGACCAGAACAGGCAGAGACGTTACACAACCCTTATTATTCTTCAAAAGACTCTTGCTCTTCTTGTTCTGCATGTTTGAATTAGTGGGACAATGCCTGTATATTACATCCACTGCCACAGACACTTGTACTGCTCTCAGTGCCCACAAATTCAGATCATTATAATATTTTTACATGTAGCAGATTGGTTGCACAATTTGCTTAAACCAAAAATGAATTCCATGAACAAATCTGTTATATTTGAAAGCTCCCCAAAATACCCCAATAGGATGTCACAGATCTGCTACTGCGTGCATATAATATTGCAGAGAAGGTCTTTTTGCATTTTTTAGCACTATTCTCCCGTGTAGTCTCTTTCTGTAGTTTACTTTTCTCCCTGAGTTAGTGGGTTCTGAATAATTTCCATTTTCTCCATAGTAAATAGAGGAGGATATGATTTTTGGGGCGTTATATGTCAGATCTGACAGAGTTCCAAAGGGGACTAATGGTTAGTGTGCATCTGGATTTTGTAAGCTAAGTTGATTGATGGGTCTACTGATTCCAAGATCATATATCAGTATGAAAATACTGGCAAAATATTGGCAGACAGAAGCAGCTGTGGTCAAAAGCCAAAGCTCGAAGTATAGTACAGAATTGTAGAAAAAAATCAAAAAAACACAGGTCCTTAAATACTGCAGAATTGAGTGAATGTTTAAGGGCACCTGTAAGAGTGAAAACTATCAGGTGTGCACTGCACAAAAATGATATCCATAGCAGTGCTGCAATTGCCAAACCAAAGTCAAGCTTTGACATTTAACCACAGATGCCACAGATGTTTTGCCTATCTTTGCCAACTGAGATGTAATCACAAAAACATGAGTAATCATAGTAATCAAACTAAAATTTAAATCATAATTTCAGATTTTGGTTAGTTTCCATCTAAAAAAAAAAAAAAAAAAAAGAATATGTTTGGATGTGAGCATTACCAATAGTAATGCATCTGAGATTATATATTGATACTCTTGCAGTGAACATCATAAACATTATAGGATACATCAATTGGACTTTCTGTTTTCATTTGTTTTACCAATACTTTTGGATAACATGACTGAATTATTGATTGTGCACATATCTACAATAATATGAAAAAAAAACACTTCAATAAAATTTACAGTAGCTTTGTTCACTTTCCACAGGATAATGCTGGATAAGTTAAAATTCATTAAACATATCAACTGTAATTTTTTTCTTACAATTTTAATTGAATTTGGTGTACAGCAATCTATGATAATATAATCCAACCTTAATTAAATACTTATTGTTTTACTAAGGATTTCCATTCTAATTAAATGGAATATGTCATGCCATTGTTACAGAAATTGATATTAACCATGCTAACATTATGAAATGTATAATATAAATGTAATGTCATTTTTCCAGTTAATTATAATTTAATTGTGCTGTGTATTAGCAGTTGAGGTTTCTTGCCATGTCATGAGGTTTGAGACAGGATACCTTTTTGACCCCCAAATGCAAATTATCATATATATGTCAACACTGGTAGTCTTCATATGATTATATATTCTGACAAATTCAGTAATGGTCTTTTATTTGAAGCATCATAGACTGGGACACTGGCCTGTTACCTGATCATAATAAAGTATGCAATGTGTGACTGAAATATAAGAGGTGAATGCTGTGTGTAACTTTGGCTTTATGTTTGATATTTTTGTCTTAATTATCCCCAAGTCCAAAGGCAGAAGCCCATTTTTTTCCAGCAGATTTATATTTTTTCTGGCTGGTGCACAGGGCAACAGGCCCAAAATTTCTAAAATTTGTGAATCTAAAAATTAAATCAGTTTTGTCAGTGTTTTTTTAATTCTTTAAAAATTTAAGTGATTTTAAATATACAACAAAAGTATTTTTGGAGGGATGCCTTTAGTGGCTAACCAGTAAACTTGTATTTGCAACTATCAGACCACAGAAGTTGATTCATCAGGTAACTTTACAAATGATTGACTTAAAAAAGAGTACAATATTTGGAATATATTATATTAAGACATTTTGTACATATTTTTACCTAATAGATGATTTTTTTATTTCTTGCAGGGGCCCCTCCCTTTTTTTGCAGCTCCGATTGCTACTGATTGATACATCACAAAGGTTAAACAACCAAGACAAACATTTTGTTTTAAAACAGTTACTACCACAGGGTGGTATCAATCACAGCCAATATTTAAGGGTGTCCTAAACTGGTTCCACATTAACCTAATATTGGTGGCTACATTAGGAACATAATATATTATAAATAATCCAAATTTTTGACATGCTATGCAAAACAAATATACCAAAGCAAGCACAAAGATAAAGAAATATCATATAGAGCAAATATGTGGTTAATGGCTACATGAAATGTGAAAAGATATATACACAAGAATAAAAAGCAAATATATGCTATGCATAATGCAGTATTAAACAAATAAGCATTCCAATCCATTATACAACAAATGTAAAATTTTCTGGGGAATAGACTTGAACAGTATTTAAAGGGGGTTTCCAGTTTCAGCAAATAAATGGTATTGTTTCTATGTTGAAAAGTTATTTATAATATTCCAATATACTTCCTGTATCAATTCTTTATGGTTCTCTAGATCTCTGCTTGCTGTGTTTCTTTGTTTACTTCCAGAGGATAAAAATGAGTCCTTGTGATGTACGGTACATGGTCATGTGACAACACACAAGTGCACAGTTCATTATAATCACAGAACAGAAATCAGAGCTCTGGCTTGTAACAAGCTGTATAACTCTGTGCCCATTGCATGACCATGGTCTGTCTATCACATGACCATGGATTCATTTTTATCCACTGGAAGTAAACAATAAATGACAGCAAGCAGAGATCTAGAGAACCATAAAGAATCCATACAGGACATTTACTGAAATATTGTGTAACTTTTCATCACAGAAACAATACCATTTATGTGCATAAACTGGACAACCCCTGTAAGTAAGGCTTAAAGGCATTAAACATTAGCTGTCCCCTAATAAACTCAGCATGTATTTAACCAGTAAATTCTGGCTTCCAAAGAATAAAAGCAAAAATAAACTACTAACTAATCTATTAGGTTATCTATGTGGATGAACCATGTACTAATTCACTGGTTTACCAATCACTTACATAATTCATTTATAATTGCTCAAAGCACCATAGTTTAATTGACTGGAAATAAAGATATGTTATATACAGTAAAAAAAAAATAAAAGTAATATAAGGCGTTAATTGGGAATAATACAAGTACTGCATACTTCTGAATAACTATGAAGACTATATTGTAAGACATAAGGTCAAAAATGTAGCATCACTAAGTAAAAGCATAATTAAGATTGAAATGTTTACAGACAGCGCACTGTCATGTTAAAGCATGCGTACAATGTGATCAGCAAAGGCAAGTGCAAATCTAATGGACTAGATTTCTATTTTATCCAGCTAAGCAAAATTATTCACTGAACATCAAGGCTGTAAATTGTTTCAATGCAAAAATCAGTGCTTGCTGGGTTTAGCGTTATGCCAAAGAGCAATACTTGTAAAGTCTTAATGACAGGTTGAAGTATACAAATAATTCTATATGACTGCTGTTTTAAACCTGCTATTATATGTATGAACTTTAGGTGAGAGCTGCAACTTATATTTTGGAAAATCACTGCTGCAGATGTAAAGGTCATCGTCCTGTAAAAAAGAGAACCAAAGGGACAGTGCCCCTTAATAACTGGCTTAAAGGGGTGGTCCAGACAAAAATGGACAACCCTTTTAAAGTTTAAATAAGCTGGGGGGAAGTAAAAAAAAAAATGCATACTCACCTGTCCCTGTTGCTCAGGTGTCTTTCTGTGCCTCCCGGTTCATCTGCGACGTCTTCTGGCGTTGTGCTGAAGCTGCTGATTGGCCTGAGGGGTCTCAATGTCACTACCTGTGATATCACGGGTCCTCTTCCTGAGGCCTGCCAAGGCTACTGATTAGTCTCAGTGGTCAGCACAACGCCAGAAGAGACACGGGAGAGCAGACGAACTGGGAGGCTCAGGACGACACCGGAGCAATGGGGACAGGTTAGTATGCATTTTTTTTTATTTTTTTCATTGCCCCAGCAGATTTAAACTTTAAAAGTTTTGCCTGGACAACCCCTTTAAGTAACTTTCAAAACAACTTTTGCTGAGGGATCTTTTGCCTGTATAATTTTCACTGAATATTCTCCCACAAGTGCCCTCCCTGCAGCTTTAACCAGTTCTGGACCCCCCTCCTCCATAGACTATACATGTTCGAGTGGTCCACCTCTAACCCTGCAAGGATGTATATATATGTCCTTGCATGATTAGCCTGCCACACAAAATCATGCAGCTTTAGGAAAGGGATGCTGGCTGTTACTACAGCCAGACATCCCATAGAAAAGGTAGGGACAGTTTATTACTATTCCTGCCTTCCTAGTTTCCAAATATATCTCTGGTATTCAGCTTTGGAGTCCATTTTCATGTGAATGGCCATTTTATTCATATGCAAATGAGGGAGAAATGCTTAGGAGTTGTGCCTTAGCTTACATGGTCTCAGCTTTAGATTCTCAAGTAAAGCACTTTGACCTAGAGACAACCAATGTACAAAAGTAGAATATCTCTGGCACTCCCATTGAAGTGAATGGAAGGGAGTGTCTCCATTCACCAGAGAATCTGGACGCTTTTCCTACAGCTGCATTCCCAGGATGGGTAAAACACCCCATTCTGAGGAACATGATTTGTCTTCTATCCTATGTATACAGTGCCTTGCGAAAGTATTCAGCCCCCTTGAACTTTTCAACCTTTTGCCACATTTCAGGCTTCAAACATAAGGATATAAAATTAGAATTTTTTGGTGAAGAATCAACAAGTGGGACACAATCGTGAAGTGGAACGAAATTTATTGGTTATTTTAAACTTTTGTAAAAAATAAAAAACTGAAAAATGAGGCGTGCAATATTATTCGGCCCCTTTACTTTCAGTGCAGCAAACTCACTCCAGAAGTTCAGTGAGGATCTCTGAATGATCCAATGTTGTCCTAAATGACTGATGATGATAAATATAATCCACCTGTGTGTAATCAAGTCTCCGTATAAATGCACCTGCTCTGTGATAGTCTCAGGGTTTTTTTTTTTTTTTTTATAAATTCTTTATTTTAGATATTATATAGAAATAACAAACAAACAATGATGGCGTGAGCCAAACAAGCGCTTGACCTCAAGGAACGAGGCATACATCAGCTTCAATACATAGTAACATGGTAACATGAAATAGATGTGTTAGCACATCAACTGTTGCTAATCAAGGCAGTTATCAGGAGGACGAAAGGAACAAAGAGGGGGGGGGGGAGAAGGAGGGAGAGAAAGAGAGACAGGGAGAGAACAAATGTGGGAACATCAAGTTAACACACAAATGACGGACATGCGAGGACCCCGACCTCACCATGTCGGCAGCGTAAACCCTACATCAAGGTCTACCCGTCAGGTCTCTATAGGCCTGGGATCCCTGAAAGAGAATCCACGGCGTCCAGGCCGCCATGAAGGATTCCCTCTTATCGCGAAGGGATACCGTGAGATCCTCCATGTACTGGATGTCCTCCACTTTACGAATCCAGTGCAGGAGAGAAGGGGAATTAGACGATTTCCATAGCGCTGGGATACACGCCTTAGCGGCATTGACCATATGTCGTAGGGAGGATTTGCGATAGGTACACAGGGGGTAATCCGAGAGGTGTAGCGGAGAGAAGGCTAGCATGTAAGGAATGGAAGTTTGGAATATCCGACCTAGCACCCTGTGTGCTCCCTCCCAAAAGTCTCTCAATATCGAGCATAGTCTCAGGGTTTTATATCTTTATGTTTGAAGCTTGAAATGTGGCAAAAGGTTGAAAAGTTCAAGGGGGCCGAATACTTTCACAAGGCACTGTAGATGATAAATATGTTAGGCGTCATAACCCCTTTAAATTGTGGCAATATGAAATACAATTTGTCCCACAAAAAGCAAGCCCTCATATAACAGCGTATATGTGAAAATATAAAAGACTAGCAGGGGTATATTTTATTTTTTGTTTGTGTAGTGACCCCATAAGAATTGGCCAGTTTTGCACTTGACATCCAGTATGGCAGTCCAGTATAGGTATAGTCTATTTATGGCTGTGTTGCTATGGAAACCTGGTAAATGAAATGTGAACTTATATTGGCTGATGCATGTCATATGACTGAATACTTACGAACCTGCGAACTGCTATTGACTCATACAGGTCATAAATAGCTTGGTTGCGATGGAAACCTGGTGTAAAGCTGTGTGTATGTCAAGACTGAATAACCTGCGATTTTCCATTGGTCCATAAGTGTCATGTGATCATGTGTATCTCAGTTTGGATATCAGTGAAAGACCTGCGATCGGTTGTTATGGAAAACCTGGAGTAAAGCTGTGTGTATGTGACCTTGTGTAACAGTGTCATCCACCGCGCCCTGCCCTTTTAAAGCTGACCCACAGCTGTGTAGAAAAATGGCTGGGTTGTTATGGAAACATGGAGTGCAGCTGTGTGCATGTGGCTGACAATGCCTTGTCAGATTGGAGACGGGCTTGGGTCTGCTGGGTTGTTTCAGCAGCTCGCTGTTGTCTGTGACATACCTTGTCAGATTAGAGACAGGCTTGGGTCTGCTGAGAGTTTTCATTAGCTCGAGCAGCAGCCATGCTTTTTGCTGCAGGGGGCATGAGTATTTTAAAAACTTTTCAATTTATAAGAATGCTGAAATCCAGTTTGGCAGTCCAGTCAGTGGCGTAAATACCGGGGTAGATGTGGTAAAGGCTGCCACAGGGCTCGGGACATTAGGGGTCCCGGCGGACCCCTGATGTTTTTTTTTTTTATTTGTTTTTTTTAATAGGCCATTACCTGCTGGTGTAACACCAGCAGGTAACGGGCCCTATTTACTTACCGATCCCCGCTACTTCTCACGGCTATCTGCGCTGCACCTTCTGCAGAGGCGGCTGTGAGTAGGAGCGGGGATCAGTAAGTAAAGCCTGCGGGCCGTGAACCCCACAAACACTGCTATCATTATACTCTTGGGTCTTTTCAGCAGGCTTCGGGCCTCCTTGGTGACGTCCCAGACGTTGGTGGGCCAGTCAGTGACATCTGGTCCAACAATGAAGAGGTAGCGGGGAGAGCGCATAATACTATATGAAGGGGCCACTATGATACTGTGTGCAGGGGCTACTATGGGGCAGAATACTGTGTGCAAGGGCCACTATGGGGCTTAATAGTGTGTGCAGGGGCCACTATGGGGCATAATAGTGTGTGCAGGAATGCAGTTTGTGTGTGGGGGGCGGGGGGGCGGTTGCCGGGGGCGGTCCCATGTCAAATGTTCGCCTTGGGGCCCAGCCATTGCTAGTTATGCCACTGAGTCCAGTATAGGTACAGTCTATTTATGGCTGTGTTGTTATGGAAACCTGGTAAATTAAATGTGAACTTATATAGGCTGATACACGTGAATATTTAAGGACCTACAAAATGCTATTGACTAATACAGGTCATAAATAGCTTGGTTGCTATGGAAACCTGTGTGCCTGAGGAGAATAAGTGCCTGCGAGCTTCTACTGGCTGATAAGGGACATGTGACCATATGTATGGCAGTTGGAATAAGAGTGAAAGACTTGCAGGCTTGTATAGACTAATGTTGGTCATTTTTTGGGAATACTGTATCTCAGGAACGGTACGTCTAAGAGAGTTGAGACCAAGTCTAAAATATTCCCGGACACCTGATGTACATGTGTGCCAAATTTGGTGAGGATCGGTCCAGTCGTATTGGTCGCGCATAAAGAACAGACAGACAGAGACAGACAGAAACTCATTTTTATATAGTGGGTGCCCCCCCTGTGGGGCCCCTTTTCTTTTTATAAGAGATAAGAGATATGGCTTTTGGAAGGCAGGGAGAAAAAACACAAAATGAAAAATCAGAAGTTTGCTATAGCAAGAAGGGCATTTTGGTGGCTTGAAAAGTATGACAACATGTTGACACTAGCAGCTGAAACCCTGATCTCATTGAATAAAACATGTGAGGACTGCAAACATCTATTCAGCCCTGATATCACATCTCAAATGACACTTTAACATCCCTATAGATACACAAGTACATAATATGTGGCCAACTGCTATATCTAGTCACCCCTGCAGCTGAACTTTATGAGGTCACTCTAGACCCTCTAAGTGGTGTGAAGATCTTTTGTTTGGTTACCACTCTTGCATTTTCTTTGTAACATAAAAGATCAAAGTCATTTCATCTTGGCAGAAAGTCTGTTGTATTCATTTACCCTGAACTGTGAAATAAATAATCCATTGAAATGAACTGATTTGCAGTCTGGGTGACCTTATACCTTGAGGACAATAACAATTGTAATACTTCTGAATAATTACAATGCAATTTCTTAACACAATGAAGCAATTTTAGAAATAGTAAACTATGAACTATAACAGAAGCAGATAACATCACAGTGCACTTAGATCCTTATATAAAATATGTTTGTGAAACCTTTCTGCTTAAATCTCAGCCAGTTGTTTGTGCTGCTCTTAAACAGTAAGACTGCAGCCCATGGTCACTCATTTTCCAAGCCACTATACTTGCCACTGTCCATCTAGTCATCTCCCTCACACTACAGAGAGAGACAGAGACTGTACCTGAATTAGTGCCAATACTGTTGTCATCACAAGACAATATTGACTAGTGAGTTCCACCAGGTACTCATGTCATTTGGAATGATCTATTTTGGTAACATATAATTAGGTAATTTTAGCATCATCTCCCTATTTGCCTCCAATATAGCCCAGATTTTTCTGCTGTGAATTTTCATCTTCTCTATATTCTAAGTATATTGGACTTTTATTCAAGATGACCACCATAACAGATCATTTTCACTACAAAATCAGGTGTTGATCTCAAAGAGGTTTCTCTGTACTGTGTATGTATTTTTTGGCAGTGATGAAAGGAAGGATTGCAGTAATTCAAGTCTCCTTCCATTCTGCCATACAGTCAATGGTGTGACTCCAGTGAAGGCAGACAATGCAACTGCTATGAGGCCAATGGGCTAAGGGGGCCCAGTGATCTACTTATTCATCTCTACTCATTACCGATCAGTAAGCCTGTGTTTGATAAGGGAAGGGGCAGATTGATGGAGCAGTCTACTAGTCACTAGTCTGCTGTACTGTGCAGACTGAAACCTTTTCTACCAACCAGGACTTTCCTAAACAGGAGAGAGATGCTGTTTGGTCTGTCAGTGCACAGTCCACAAGATGGGATCTGAGAAGAAATAAGGGTAGGACTATCCTGCATTGTGCATAATGTCTGCTGCGGCTTCTTTTACTTCTGGTTATATAGTGAGTAAATGTTTTATAGAGTATGTAACATTACACAACTGGGGCAGTCATTGGTGCAGAAGTATTTGATCAAATAACGGTATACAATATGATCTGGTGTATGGGGAAGGGAGTTATGAGCTGTTACTATAGACCTGATTACAGGATGGAGGGCAATATGTATTCATTTGCTGTGTGCGTGTGTGTGTCAATGTGTTTAGAAGTGTACATGAAAATAAATTCATTTTCAAGCAAGTCACTGTGTGACAGTAAGTTTGTGTGTGTAACTGTGTCTGGCAATATGTCAGAAGGGTATATGTGCATTAGTAACTCTATGGAAGCCTGTATATAAGTGCAAATGAGTGTTAGTAAATGTATCGCTAAGACTGTATATCAGTACATTTTATTTTTATTCTATTTAGTGTCCATGTATATGTAAATAAATGTGCAATTATTTTTGTTTGCATGTACAGTGTATATGCCAGTGGCGTAACTAGGAATGGCTGGGCCCCAAGGCGAACATTTGACATGGCCCCCCCCCCCCAAAACCGCTGCCCCCAATCACCCCCCCCCCGGACCGCCCCCTCCAACCCCCACCCAAAAAAAAAAAACGCATTCCTGCGCACACTATTATGTGCCATAGTGGCTCCTGCACACAGTATTATGCCCCATAGTGGCCCCTGCACACAGTATCATGTCCCATAGTGGCCCCTACACACAGTATCATGTCCCATAGTGACCCCTGCACACCGTATCATGTCCCATAGTGGCCCCTGCACACAGTATCATGCCCCATACTGGCCCCTGCACACAGTATCATGCCCCATACTGGCCCCTGCACACAGTATCATGCCCCATACTGGCCCCTGCACACAGTATCATGCCCCATACTGGCCCCTGCACACAGTATCATGTCCCATACTGGCCCCTGCACACAGTATCATGCCCATACTGGCCCCTGCACACAGTATCATGCCCCATAGTGGCCCCTGCACACAGTATCATGCCCCATACTGACCCCTGCACACACTATCATGCCCCATAGTGGCCCCTGCACACAGTATCATGCCCCATACTGGCCCCTGCACACAGTATCATATCCCATAGTGGCCCCTGCACACACTATTATTCCCCATAGTGGCCTCTGCACTGAGTATTTTGCCCCATAGTGGCCCCTGCACACACTATTATATGTCCCATTGTGAACCACCCATGAACAATTATTATACTCTGGGGTGTTTTCAGACCCCAGAGTATAATGATCAGAGACCCAGGGGAGGATAGAAACATAAAAAAACAACGTTGCTTACCTGTTCCTCGCTCCGGTGCATGCTCGGGCGCTACTTCGGCCTTCTTCAATGTTGGACCAGGCCGGCGTCACGTGATGCGGGCCGGCGTCGCGACGCAAAATGACGTTCGCTGACGTCTGTGACGTCACCAAACAGGCCCAAAGCCTGGAGAAGCGCAGGAGAGGTAAGTACATTGTTTTTTATGTTCCCTCACCAACTCTGGGCCTCCGATTATTATACTCCGGGGTCTGAAAAGACCTCGGAGTATAATGATAGCAGAGGTTGTGGTGTTCGGCCCGCGGCCTCACATACCGATCCCCGCTCCTGCTCACAGCCGCCTCCGCAGAATGGGAAGCGCAGGAGACCGTGAGCGGGACCCCGGGGATCGGTAAGTATATAGGGCCCGTTACCTGCTGGGGTTACTCCAGCAGGTAACGGCCTATGTTTAAAAAAAAAAAAAAAAAGCATCGGGGGCCCGCAGGGCCCCATAATGTCCCAGCCCTGTGGCAGCTGCTACCGCTGCCACCACGATAGTTAAGCCCCTGGTATATGCATGTATTTGTGTGCGTCTTACATGTATAAATGCATATGCTCTGTCTGTAGTGTTTATTTTTGTATCTTTGTACAACTGTGTCTGTTTGTTTATGTATATTTGTGCATCACTGCAGGTATGTGTCGCTACTTCAAACTTTAAAGTTTGCCTGATACACACAGAATACTTTCCATTTGTATTTGTCTTCACTGACTGCAGTTTCTAAATATATATATATACAGTATACAGTCATCAAAACTATGAATTAACACATGTGGAATTATATACTTAACAAAAAAGTGTGAAACAACTGAAAATATGTCTTATATTCTAGGTTCTTCAAAGTAGCCACCTTTTGCTTTGATTACTGCTTTGCACACTCTTGGCATTCTCTTGATGAGCTTCAAGAGGTAGTCACCTGAAATGGTCTTCCAAAAGTCTTGAAGGAGTTCCCAGAGATGCTTAGCACTTGTTGGCCCTTTTGCCTTCACTCTGCGGTCCAGCTCACCCCAAACCATCTCGATTGGGTTCAGGTTTGGTGACTGTGGAGGCCAGGTCATCTGGCGTAGCACCCCATCACTCTCCTTCTTGGTCAAATAGCCCTTACACAGTCTGGAGGTGTGTTTGGGGTCATTGTCCTGTTGAAAAATAAATCATGGTCCAACTAAACGCAAACAAGATGGAATAGCATACCGCTGCAAGATGCTGTGGTAACCATGCTGATTTAGTATTCCTTCAATTTTGAATAAATCCCCAACAGTGTCACTAGCAAAGCACCCCCACACCATCACACCTCCTCCTCCATGCTTCACGGTGGGAACCAGGCATGTAGAGTCCATTCGTTCACCTTTTCTGCGTTGCACAAAGACACGGTGGTTGGAACCAAAGATCTCAAATTTGGACTCATCAGACCAAAGAACAAATTTCCACAGGTCTGATGTCCATTCCTTGTGTTCTTTAGCCCAAACAAGTCTCTTCTGCTTGTTGCCTGTCCTTAGCAGTGGTTACCTAGCAGCTATTTTAACATGAAGGCCTGCTGCACACAGTCTCCTCTTAACAGTTGTTGTAGAGATGTGTCTGCTGCTAGAACTCTGTGTGGCATTGATCTGGTCTCTAATCTGAGCTGCTGTTAACCTGCGATTTCTGAGGCTGGTGACTCGGATGAACTTATCCTCCGCAGCAGAGGTGACTCTTGGTCTTCCTTTCCTGGGGCCGGTCCTCATGTGAGCCAGTTTCTTTGTAGCGCTTGATGGTTTTGGCCACTGCACTTGGGGACACTTTCAAAGTTTTCCCAATTTTTCGAACTGACTGACCTTCATTTCTTAAAGTAATGATGGCCACTCGTTTTTCTTTACTTAGCTGCTTTTTTCTTGCCATAATACAAATTCTAACAGTCCATTCAGTAGGACTATCAGCTGTGTATCCACCTGACTTTTGAACAACACAACTGATGGTCCCAACCCCATTTATAAGGCAAGAAATCCCACTTATTAAACCTGACAGGGCACACCTATGAAGTGAAAACCATTTCAGGTGACTACCTCTTGAAGCTCATCAAGAGAATGCCAAGAGTGTGCAAAGCAGTAATCAAAGCAAAAGGTGGCTACTTTGAAGAACCTAGAATATAAGACATATTTTCAGTTGTTTCACACTTTTTTGTTAAGTATATAATTCCACATGTGTTAATTCATAGTTTTGATGCCTTCAGTGTGAATCTACAATTTTTATAGTCATGAAAATACAGAAAACTCTTGGAATGAGAAGGTGTGTCCAAACTTAATACAGTATATATATATATATATATATATATATATATAGATCACATGAAAAAGTTTGGGCACCCCTATTAATCTTAATCATTTTTAGTTCTAAATATTTGGGTGTTTGCAACAGCCATTTCAATTTGATATATCTAATAACTGATGGACACAGTAATATTTCAGGATTGAAATGAGGTTTATTGTACTAACAGAAAATGTGCAATATGCATTAAACCAAAATTTGACCGGTGCAAAAATTTGGGTACCCTTATCATTTTATTGATTTGAATACTCCTAACTACTTTTTACTGACTTACTGAAGCACAAAATTGGTTTTGTAACCTCACTGAGCTTTGCACTTCATAGCCAAGTGTATCCAATCATGAGAAAAGGTATTTAAGGTGGCCAATTGCAAGTTGTTCTCCTATTTGAATCTCCTCTGAAGAGTGGCATCATGGGCTCCTCAAAACAACTCTCAAATGATCTGAAAACAAAGATTGTTCAACATAGTTGTTCAGGGGAAGGATACAAAAAGTTGTCTCAGAGATTTAACCTGTCAGTTTCAACTGTGAGGAACATAGTAAGGAAATGGAAGACCACAGGGACAGTTCTTGTTAAGCCCAGAAGTGGCAGGCCAAGAAAAATATCAGAAAGGCAGAGAAGAAGAATGGTGAGAACAGTCAAGGACAATCCACAGAACACCTCCAAAGAGCTGCAGCATCATCTTGCTGCAGATGGTGTCACTGTGCATCGGTCAACAATACAGCACACTTTGCACAAGAAAAATATCAGAAAGGCAGAGAAGAAGAATGGTGAGAACAGTCAAGGACAATCCACAGAACACCTCCAAAGAGCTGCAGCATCATCTTGCTGCAGATGGTGTCACTGTGCATCGGTCAACAATACAGCACACTTTGCACAAGGAGAAGCTGTATGGGAGAGTGATGCGAAAGAAGCCGTTTCTGAAAGCACGCCACAAACAGAGTCGCCTGAGGTATGCAAAAGCACATTTGGACAAGCCAGCTTCATTTTGGAAGAAGGTCCTGTGGACTGATGAAACAAAGATTGAGTTGTTTGGTCATACAAAAAGGCGTTATGCATGGAGTCAAAAAAACACAGCATTCCAAGAAAAACACTTGCTACCCACTGTAAAATTTGGTGGAGGTTCTATCATGCTTTGGGGCTGTGTGGCCAATGCCGGCACCGGGAATCTTGTTAAAGTTGAGGGTCGCATGGATTCAACTCAGTATCAGCAGATTCTTGAGAATAATGTACAAGAATCAGTGACGAATTTGAAGTTACGCCAGGGATGGATATTTCAGCAAGACAATGATCCAAAACACAGCTCCAAATCTACTCAGGCATTCATGCAGAGGAACAATTACAATGTTCTGGAATGGCCATCCCAGTCCCCAGACCTGAATATCATTGAACATCTGTGGGATAATTTGAAGCTGGCTGTCCATGCTCGGCGACCATCAAACTTAACTGAACTGGAATTGTTTTGTAAAGAGGAATGGTCAAAAATACCTTCATCCAGGATCCAGGAACTGATTAAAAGCTGCAGGAAGCGACTAGAGGCTGTTATTTTTGCAAAAAGGAGGATGTACTAAATATTAATGTCACTTTTCTGTTGAGGTGCCCATACTTTTGAATCGGTCAAATTTTGGTTTAATGCATATTGCACATTTTCTGTTAGTACAATAAACCTCATTTCAATCCTGAAATATTACTGTGTCCATCAGTTATTATAAATATCAAATTGAAATAGCTGTTGCAAACACCCAAATATGTAGAACTAAAAATGATTAAGATTAATAGGGGTGCCCAAACTTTTTCATATGACTGTATATACAGTATTATATACATACCCACACCCACATATATATGTATATATATATATATATATATATATATATATATCTCACAACATTGGGGTGGCATTTGAAATTCTGCTAGGTCCCATGATCACTAGCTACACCCCTGCATACAGTGAAATGCATGAAGCCTGTAAATAAAGAAAGCTAATATACATCATAAAGTTTAATTTTGGTCCTAAATTCATTCCATTCCTTGAAAACAATGAGTAATTTACAGCAGATTAAAGTTGAATTTATACAATTAGTTATTGGTTATTTTATCACAGAAGACAGCAAAAAAAACAATAAAAATACATTTAAAAATGTTTTTGAAACAACTTTTCATTGGTTTTTGTTGTCTTCTGTGATAAAATATTCTGCAGCAGTTTAACCAGTTGCAGAAGTTCAGATTAACTCTACTACATCTGTATATGTGTAGAACATAATCAGATGCAATCACAACTGCTGCAGTAGTATATTGTAAAGTAGATCTAAAGAGCTACAGCCACAAGGCAGAATTGTTAATCTTATGATCTAATTTGCTACTCTATGGCTGGGATATCTGTCATCAATGCTGGTTTTAGACTAGCCTTATAGACTAAGTGAAAATCAATAAAAAAAAATCTAATGCAGAGTCAGATGTGGGAAGAACCTGAAGTACTTAGAGAAAACCTACACAGTACAGTGAGAACATTTATCCTGCATGTAGGTGTTGTCCTTTGTTGGATTTGCACCCAGGACTATACTGCTGCACAGTAACAATGCTAAACCCTGTTATATTGATGTTGTTTTTAGTATCCTAGTATTAGCTTTTATAGCGCTGCTGAGCAATTACTAATTACTCCATTAATATATAAAACCTCAAGTGCTTTTTGAAGTTGTTCATCTCTAGATCTTCAGATGTACGTAATATCTTTTGAGTGTTTACTGGATTAGAGCTTTAATAATTGATATCCAATTTAAGCTAATTTAATGCTTGCTGCAGTCGTATGTACATTTTTACTAATAATTTTCAAGGCTGATGGAAAGAATGCAATGTCTAGCTATTTATTCTACAATTTAAATAGAACATTTAATTCCTAGCTTAGTTCAATCTTGGTGCTTCTGATATTTACTCAATCGGAAGCCAGAAAAATATTATTTTGAGTCAATTTTTATTAGGAGTAAACTTAATATTTGATTTTAAAGTGAATAAGCTATAAAGCAGATGTACAGTACAAGTAATGGTCTTAAATTATATAGGTTGTTTTTAGCCCTGATCTATTAGGGCACCATTTTGATTATTGACCAACCTTAGCTGTCTAATACAGAGGCACACAAACTGTTGCCCAAGATGCCATTCTGTGTAGCCCCTGGAGACACAAAGAATTTCTGTGTATGGCTGCTATCAAGTAGTTCCTATGTTAGAGAGAAGTAGTGCATTGCTCAGGAGAAGAAGGCTTCCATTCTCCTGACAGGTAGGAGCCCGGGATGTGGAATCTATACCTAACCGACAATTATGACATATACTTCTGACATACTTTTAATGACTCAATAGTAATCTTCTTTTAAGATTTATTTTGGCCCTCGGATATGGTTTATTAGAATAATGTGGCCCTAGGGTCAGAAATGACTATGCATACCTAGTCTAACAGAAGTCTGATATTGTCTGAATACTAAGCTAGCTGCATATTATTCATTTTATCACTGGGCAGAAAAGACAGATATCTGAATACTGCAGCCTGATGAAAGCGACAGTAACAAATAGGTAGATGGTGAAAGAGGAAAAAATATGCTAGATGCATAAAAAAAAATTAAAAAATATTATTATAGCATAATGTTCTGAGACCAACACACAATTGGCTGTTAACACAGGGAAGAACCACAAAACAGCAAAGCCTACTGAAATACAGGAATGTTTTGTTTAATAGATAACCCTATGTCACTTTTATAAGCCATAGTAAATGAATCTGATCTCTTGTGACACTTTCATTCTTAAAATTCTTTATAATCTAGATATCATGCAATATAGTTTTTGCTTAATATAATAACAGAAAGCAGAAAAATAATAAAATGACTAACCTACACCAATGTGTATGAGATATATTATGCTATCTAAAGTCATTGGGTTTCTTTTATGAGTTTTCTAGAGTTACAGTCATCCCTTGATATCATAGACTGTAATTGTTTCATATCATAAATGATGGAGATTCTCTATAAACTGCCCTTGGGTCTATAAGTTATTTAAACATTTTTAAATTAATAAAGTCAAAGAGTCAAACAAATGATTAATTTCTTTGTCTTCAGTTGAGAAACAGAAACATTGTTTCTAGGAAATAACATCAATCACTAAGAATCTTATGTCACAACATAATAAAGAAAATTGTCAATGTCCAGTTGCAGTGAAAGAAATAAGTACAATGAAAAATAACTAAAATTATGAACTCATAATAAATAAGAGAATATCAGATTTGTATAAATTATTTCAGTAGTCCCAAACTATTTAATAAAATATTTAATTCAGTTGACACTGCCCTTATTGCTAACTTTCTCTTTATCAAAGCTCTCTATGATATAACAGGGGATTTTCCCATAGATTGCAATACAATTGTACAAGTTGAATCACAGGTTGAAAAGTTTATAAAAATATATATAAGAAATGGAAGTCACTAGAGATGAGCAAATTATTAAAAAATTCAATTCGGCAACTACCAAATTTCGCGATATGATTCTATTCGATCCGAATTAAATCGTAGCGAATCGCATAACAAATACAGATATTTATTGGCTGCAGAGAGCCGGGGTGGGCAGCAAAATTGCAGAACCCCTTGGATGCCGTGGTCATGTTTGACCACGGCATCCAAGGTGTTAAAACCCCTGATCGGTTAAGGAAACAAACATATTTGCTGTCCCTGCATCTGAAAATGCCCAAACTATAAGAATATAAAAATATTCTATTCGCCCTGCATGGTGTTGGAATTGGGTCTGCACAATCAAGGTGGAACGAAAACTGCTTTGCTGTATTTCTGGATTGTGGCTGCTGCTGCTCAAAACATTAACCCAGTGGGCCATGAAAGCCATAGATTGTCCTTATCTAGAATTGATGCTCCACATGTCAACGGTGGCGTGTACCTTTCCTCAGACTGAGGAATGAAAGGAAAGGGCCACATTCCCTGACACATGGTGATATAAAGCAGGGACAGCTTTTCTAGATAGATGATGGCAGCTAGGTATTCTACATCAAGGTTGAACGCATGCAATCAGTTGGTGAAACTCAGTGAAATCCACTAAGTGGTACGGCTGCGACTGCACTACCAGCAGCTTTGCCAGGTGTGAGTTAAGTTGCAAAACCGCCGGATGACTGGGCACCTATTGCTATCTACTGGTCACATATTCCCTTGGATGTTAATAACGACCATGTGCAAGGGCTACGTGAAGTAGATGTGGCTTGCCAACCAGGAAGATAACAAATTATTTTTTCCAAATAAGAGAGTGATTCTTTTTCATGTGGGTACGTAGAGATGTTGTTCCTACATTTATTCCTGCATGGCCACAGCTAAGTTTCTGCTTGCCGATCTTGCACATTGCCATGGACTTATTGTTTGGCAATGTTCAAAAAAATTCCTACATGGGAGATGACCACGTGTAGCAGCTGCTGCCAGCAGCAGCAGAAACCACCAGAGCCACCACCATCCCCAGCCTAAGAGGCTCCCCTAGGTCTGCCTCGGGCAGGCTTTTTGGATGTTGAGCCTTTACAATGGTTGGAATAACTATCATCACCCTCTTCATCTGATGTCACCTTGTCACCCTGACCCAGTTGTCAAGTCCTATCCGCAAGAGAATCATCATCGGCAATGTCACCATCATCTCCGCCAAGTTTTTGTAACACATCATCATGGTCATGCACACCCTCAGAATTTCCACCTCCAGATATCCCCCTAGCTCCCCTACCAGAACCACTACCAGTAGTACACCTCCAGCCACTACTACCTCCAACAGTCATCATGTCTTCCTCCTATGCTTGCACAAAATGCTGACTATTCTCATCCAACTAATGCTGACTATTCTCATCCAACTCATCAAAAAGAGGAAGACTGCTCTGACTAGGAGAATTAGATTGCTCAGCAGGTGCCACATCACTACTATCTGTGTCAGTGAAGAATGTGAAGGAGACACGGTTGACGGTCCAGAAAGGCATTGCAGTAAATTACGTGTTATGTAGGAGGAAGAACACACAGAAGCCTGACTCAAAATCATATCACTCTCGGATGTAATATAATCCTATGACTGAAAAGAGCCAGTTAAATAATCAAAAACTACATCAACATTCTCAGGAAGCACAAAAATCCTGCGGCTTCTGGCAGTGCCACCAAAACCAGAAGTACACAAGTGTTTCCTCCTTCCCCCTGCTTTTGTCTGTAACCTGCCCTGTTTTTTTTTTACGTTATTCTACAGTGATTATTTTTTCATAACAACAAGAAACTGTTTGAATATAAGGAAGTTATTTTTTTTAAGATTTGAGCAGGGCTGTATATTGGGTGAACAGCAAAGAAACGCTTGTATATAAATTAACGGAGTTATTTGTTTTTAAGACTTTACTGTTAAAGCAGCAGTATATATTTAGTGCAAATAATGTTAACTCTAACCCAAAAAAGTCTTTAACAAAACATTTTTCACCAATAGGATTGTCTTCAGTACAAACGTATGTTTAAAGAATTTGTATAGAGATGAAATTGCTCTATTGCCAGCCAGTACTGTCAGACAATATAGATTATTGCCTGGCAATGAAAGGGTGAACTGTCTGCAGCAGAACACATTCCAGGCAAGCAGCAGACTCATTCACTAAAACTGTCCTATCTATGTCTGTCTATTCAGTTCTATTTTAGCACTACTACAAGTGCATCTCAATAAATTAGAATATCACCAAAAAGTTTTTTTTTTTTTAGTAATTCAATTGACAAAGTGAAACACATATATTATATTGAGTCATTACAGAGTGAACTTTTTTAAGTGTTTGTTTATGTTTATGTTAATGTTAATGATTATGGCTTACAGCCAAGGAAAACCCAAAAGTCATTATCTCAGAAAATTAGAATATTATATAAGACCAACTGTAAAAAAAATATTTAACAGAGAAATGTTGGCCAAATGAAAAGTATGTACAGTAAATGCACTCAATACTTGGTCAGGGCTCCTTTTGCATGAATGACTGCATCAATGCAGCGTGGCATGGAGGCGATCAGTCTGTGGCACTGCAGAGGTGTTATGGAAGCCCAGGTTGCTTTGATAGCAGCCTTCAGCTTGTCTGCATTTTTGGGTCTGGTGTCTCTCATCTTCCTCTTGACAATACCCCATAGATTTTCTATGGGGTTAAGGTCAGGCGAGTTTGCTGGCCAATCAAGCACAGTGATACTGTGGTTATTAAACCAGGTATTGGTACTTTTGGCAGTGTGGACAGGTGCAAAGTCCTGTTGGAAAATGAAAATTCCATCTCCAAAAAGCTTGTCGGCAGAGGGAAGCATGAAGTGCTCTAGAATTTCCTGGTAGACGGCTGCGTTGACTTTGGTCTTGATAAAACAAGGTGGACCTAGACCAGCAGATGCCATGGCTCCCCAAATCATCACTGATTGTGGAAAATTCACACTAGACCTCAAGCAGCTTGGATTGTGGCCTCTCCACTCTTCCTCCAGACTCTGGGACCTTGATTTCCAAATTAAATGCAAAATTTACTTTCATCTGAAAACAACACCTTTGACCACTGAGCAACAGTCCAGTTCTTTCCCTCCTTGGCCGAGGTAAGATGCTTCTGGCGTCTATTGGTTATGAGTGGCTTGACACATGGAATGCGACACTTGTAGCCCATGTCCTGGATACATCTGTGTGTGGTGGCTGTTGAAGCACTGACACCAGCAGCAGTCCACTCCTTGTGAATCTCCCCCAAATTTTTGAATGGCCTTTTCTTAACAATCCTATCAACAATCCACTCAACTTTCCATTAATGTGCTTTGATACAGCACTCTATGAACAGCCAGCTTCTTTAGCAATGACCTTTTGTGGCTTACCCTCCTTGTGGAGTGTGTCAATGACTGCCTTCTGCACATCAGTCAAGTCAGCAGTCTTCCCCATGATTGTGTTGCCTACTGAACCAGACTAAGGGACCTTTTTAAACGCTTAAGAAGCCTTTGCAGCTGTTTTGGGTTAATTATTCTAATTTTCTGATGACTTTTGGGTTTTCCTTGGTTGTAAGCAATAATCATCAACATAAACAAATAAACACTTGAAAAAGTTCACTCTGCTTGTAATGACTCAATATAATATATGTGTTTCACGTTCTCAATTGAATTACTAAAAAAAAAATAACTTTTTGATAATATTCTAATTTATTGAGATGCACTTGTAATCTGCCTGTGTATAATTATTGCTTGATTCTCTAAATACTCCTATAACTATTGTCCAATTTTCTGACTTGTGCTGCCTATAGCATAGCTAATAGCTATAAGATGCAGTGAGATAGAACACAGATGAGTTTGCATGTTCACCATTTACAGCTACTAAAGGCT
This sequence comes from Leptodactylus fallax, assembly GCA_947044405.1. NCBI lineage: Eukaryota > Metazoa > Chordata > Amphibia > Anura > Leptodactylidae > Leptodactylus > Leptodactylus fallax. Next base: position 699,112 of record CAMRHE010000186.1, on the reverse strand, counting down.
GATCACGAGTATACAACCTTATATAGTCCATATGACATCAGCACTGTAAGGTCCATCTACCACTGTCTATTGTCTGTCAGAGAGCTGTCAGATGTTGCTATCACGTGATGTGTGAGTCACTGAATACAGTGGGGAAAAAAAGTATTTAGTCAGCCAACAATTATGCAAGTTCTCCCACTTAAAAAGATGAGGCCGGCCTGTAATTGTCATCATAGGTAGACCTCAACTATGAGAGACAAAATAATAAAACAAATCCAGAAAATCACGTTGTCTGATTTTTAAAGAATTTATTTGCAAATTATGGTGGAAAATAAGTATTTGGTCAATAACACAAGTTCATCTCAATACTTTGTTATGTATCCTTTGTTGGCAATGACAGAGGTCAAACGTTTTCTGTAAATCTTCACAAGGTTGGCACACACTGTTGCTGGTATGTCGGCACATTCCTCCATGTAGATCTCCTCTAGAGCAGTGATGTTTTGGGGCTGTTGCTGGGCAACACGGACTTTCAACTCCCTCCAAAGGTTTTCTATGGGGTTGAGATCTGGAGACTGGCTAGGCCACGCCAGGACCTTGAAATGCTTCTTTCGAAGCCACTCCTTCATTGTCCTGGTGGTGTGCTTGGGATCATTGTCATGCTGAAAGACCCAGCCACGTTTCATCTTCAATGCCCTTGCTGATGGAAGGAGGTTTTCACTCAAAATCTCATGATACATGGCCCCATTCATTCTTTCATGTACACGGATCAATCGTCCTGGTCCCTTTGCAGAGAAACAGCCCCAAAGCATGATTTTGCCATCCCCATGCTTCACAGTAGGTATGATGTTCTTTGGATGCAACTCAGCATTCATTCTCCTTCAAACACAGCGAGTTGTGTTTCTACCAAACAGTTCTACTTTGGTTTCATCTGACCATATGACATTCTCCCAATACTCTTCTGGAACATCCAAATGCTCTCTAGCAAACTTCAGAGAAGCCGGTATGTACTGGCTTAAGCAGGGGGATACGTCTGGCACTGCAGGATCTGAGTCCCTGGCGGCGTAGTGTGTTACTGATGGTAGACTTTGTTACGTTAGTCCCAGCTTTCTGCAGGTCCTTCACTAGGTCCCCCCGTGTGGTTCTGGGATTTTCGCTCACCGTTCTTGTGATCATTTTGATCCCACAGGGTGAGATCTTGCATGGAGCCTCTGATCGAGGGAGATTATCAGCGGTCTTGTATGTCTTCCATTTTCTAATTATTGCTCCCACAGTTGATTACTTCACACCAAGCAGCTTGCCTATTGCAGATTCAGTCTTCCCAACCAGGTGCAGGTCTACAATTTTGTTTCTGGTGTCCTTCCACAGCTCTTTGGTCTTCACCATAGTGGAGTTTGGAGTGTGACTGTTTGAGGTTGTGGACAGGTGTCTTTTATACTGATAACAATTACAGGTAATGAGTGGAGGACAGAGGAGCCTCTTAAAGAAGAAATTATAGGTCTGTGAGAGCCAGAAATCTTGCTTGTTTGTAGGTGACCAAATACTTATTTTCCACCATAATTTGCAAATAAATTCTTAAAAAATCAGACAATGTGATTTTCTAGATATGTTTTCGCATTTTGTCTCTCATACAGTGCCTTGCAAAAGTATTCGTCCCCCTTGAACTTTTCAACCTTTTGCCACATTTCAGGCTTCAAACATAAGGATATAAAATTTTAATTTTTTGGTGAAGAATCAACAACAAGTGGGACACAATTGTGAAGTGGAATGAAATTTATTGGTTATTTTAAACTTTTGAAAAAAATAAAAAACTGAAAAGTGGGGCATGCAATATTATTTGGCCCCTTTACTTTCAGTGCAGCAAGCTCACTCCAGAAGTTCAATGAGGATCTCTGAATGATCCAATGCTGTCCTAAATGATTGATGATGATAAATATAATCCACCTGTGTGTAATGAAGTCTCCGTATAAATGCACCTGCTCTGTGATAGTCTCAGGGTTCTGTTTAAAGCGCAGAGAGCATCATGAAGACCAAGGAACACACCAGGCAGGTCCGTGATACTGTTGTGGAGAAGTTTAAAGCCGGATTTGGATACAAAAAGATTTCCCAAACTTTAAACATCCCAAGGAGCACTGTGCAAGCGATCATATTGAAATGGAAGAAGTATCAGACCGCTGCAAATCTACCAAGACCTGGCCGTCCTTCTAAACTTTCATCTCAAACAAGGAGAAGATTGATCAGAGATGCAGCCAAGAGACCCATGATCACTCTGGATGAACTGCAGAGATCTACAGCTGAGGTGGGAGAGTCTGTCCATAGGACAACAATCAGTCGTAAACTGCACAAATCTGGCCTTTATGGAAGAGTGGCAAGAAGAAAGCCATTTCTCAAAGATATCCATAAAAAGTCTCGTTTAAAGTTTGCCACAAGCCACTGTGACAATTTGGGGGGATTAGTCTCAATAGAGGCAGACTCCTGGACCCAACATTGGTGTTCGTGGTACTGGGCGCCGGAGAAACAGCGTGCAGTTGGTGCCAATTTGAAACAAACTGGCTTTTATTCAGCTTAGGAAAAGGTGGAACATGACAAAACAAATAACCTAGGCCACGCACAGGCCCTAACTGACTCCTTGACCCTTATCTATCCTCTGGGGCAACAAGCAGCCTGACTTATGCTCTATAAGTCTTCTCTGGACCCCAGCCCTCTGGGAACAGACCGCCCTGTCTGCCTTTGGCTGGGTCCACGATTTCCTGCTTCCTGCAGGTATCTCCAGCCTTCTGGAGTTACGCCCCCACCCAAAGGTGTGGCTGAGGGCCTTTTCAGGCTCGGCCCTGGGTCGCTCAATAGCGCCCTCTGGGTTCACATACTCACACACCCTCCCCCTCAGCTCACTACCAATGGGGTGAGCTACAATGGGACAAGACATAGTATGTCGACGTCCCTCTTCAGTCCTGTACACTTGTCCAGTGTCTCTCCAGAAGTCCCAATCTGGCGGTCTCTTCTTCCAAATTCCGCTCAGTCGAGTTTTCCGTTTTTTCATTCTAATGCCTTCTGTAGCGCACAAATCTCTGATTCCAGTTCCAGAACTTTCTTCATCTCCACATTTTTCTGCACAGCTTCTATCTCAGTTTTTACTATTGCAACTTGCAGATCTTCCTTAATCTTTCGCACTGCATCTTCTATAGCCGCAGATGTAGATGCCATCACTTTATCCACCTTGTCTTCTATCTGGAAGTCCAATTCTCTCTTGGCCTTTTCCAGCTTGTCATAAGAATTAGCTTTGTTCTCATACAATATCTGCACAGATTCCAGGTTTTTCTCAACTTCATCCTTGGAGCTAACCAAATCCTCCATTTCAGTGCGCAGTTGCTTGTTGAGCCTCTTTAACTCGGCCTTCAATTCAAGGGCCTCTTCTAGGGAGCGAGCCAAGGCAAGAGCTTTGGTCTCTTTTCCACGAGCCTCTGCTTCAACACGGTCACGTTCTTCTGCATATCTAGCAGAAAGAGCCTTCTCTTCACCAAGCAGCTGATCAAACTTTTTCTGCTTCTTTTCCAAATTTGACACAATCCGACGTTGATGAACAAGATCTACACCTATATCTTCTAGTTCCTGCTGAAGTCTAATTTTCGTCTTCTCAAGTTTGTCATAAGCAGCAGCCTTTTCTTCAAACCGTTGATTTGAAGCTTCTAGCTCCTTTTGCAACTTTTGAGTCCAAGGACCCAATACTATCCTCCATTTTTTTCTTCATATCAGTCGCCTGAGCCTGTAGTGTTGAAATCTGCTTTGTCAAATTTCTTTTTGCTTCCTCCTCTTCCTCTAGTTGCTCAAGGAAACCACTTTTCTCATCTTCCATTTGTTTTAGTTTTGTACTAAGGTCAAGCTTCTGACGAGTTTCTTCTTGCAAAAGTTCCTGAGTGTCCTGAAGCTGAGATTCTAGTGTAGAAAAATCTTTGGAAAGTGTGATAAACTTGCTGTCTGCTTGAGAAAGAAGCCCTGTGACATTATTCAATTCCACCTTGTCTAGCTGTTCTGCTCGAAACCTGTCCCCTTCTGTGACTTTTAGTTGCATCACTTGAAGTTGAGTCTCTACTTTTTTGTGACCCTCCTGTAAGGTTTGCACTTTCTGAGCATGGACAGATGACATCTCCATCAATTCTTTGTCTTTATTTTGCACCAAAACAGACAATTTCTCTTTATCTTCACAAGATCCTGACAGCGCCCTCTCCAGGCTACATATTCTAGCTTTGAGTTCCATTTCTCTTTGTTCCAGAACTCCAGCTCTGCTCCGCCATACGTTGACTTCACTATTTAGGCGAACCTGCTTTAGTTCATGCAAGTTTTGCTCTGACTGCAATGTCTGCACCACAGATTCTAAATCACTCTCTCGGTCAGACGCATGCTTCCTCAGCTCTGCAATTTCATTTTCTTTGTCAGTTAATGCAGCCGAAAGTTTTTCACACTTCCTGACTTGGTCATCCAGACATTCTGACTGACACTGCAAAAATTCACTTCTCTCACGTTTAGCAGTTTCAAGGTCATCTCTTAATTTTTCAATGACACTCTCTTTGGCAATGGAGTCTTGGACATGCTGCTCCTTTAAATCCTGCAATTGCTTCTCAAGCACTTGCTTTTGCTCTACACTCTGTATAACTTTATTAGATAGAGCACATTTCATTTCAGCAAACTCCTTCTTAGTGACACAGTCCATTCCAGGCAAAACCAGCACCACATTTTCACAATGACTAGGATATAAACTCTTTATAGTCTCAAGCTCTTTCTTTAACTTAAGGTTCTCTTTTTCTGATACCTCAAGTTGCCATTTCCAATCAGATATTTCATCTTCATAAATGAACCTGATGGTTTTAATCTCATCTTGAAGCTGCTGCACCATAATATTTTCATCTTTGGCGCATTGATGCACTCCAGTATGAGGCATACAGTCAGCAGGGACATATTCATTCATAGAACAGAGGTGCTTCAGAAAAACTAAGTCACTCTCATGCAACCCATTATCTTTACATGCACTCCACATGCTCTGTTCCGGGTTTTGTGTCTCTCTGCATTCAGACTGCTGCACTAATAAACCTGTTCATAACTTCTCTGCTTTTTTATAAGCTGAAATTCTCTTTTTCTTACTAACAAGATTACACAATATTCCACAGCAACCTTGGGTTCAACCGGCAGCAACTTTTTTTTTTGCTATCTTCTGCAGTCACATGTATTCAAACAGTTAACTTATGAGGCACTACAACAACCAGCATTTTCTTCTGTCTTCCACAGAAAACACCAACATGGCACCATAGCCTTTCACATAGACTGTTCAATATCCAGCTTATACACACATTGCTTACTTTCTTGCCATCAGCAAGCACTTTACAGACTTCTGAGCCACAGTATACAAAAAGTCCATTCCCTGGATTCCTCTTCCAGAGTTTTACTTTCACCAGTTTTTTGCACACAATTTGCTATGTTGCAATTCCACTCACCCCTTCCTGGGTTTCTACATTGAAATCACAGATTTCTTCCAGCTGTAGGCCACAATGCACACTTAGCAGTACTGCAGTCACCAACTACTTGTCTTCCAGGACTTGCGTGGATCTCTTTATGCCCGCATCCGTAGCACCATATGTGACAATTTGGGGGGATTAGTCTCAATGGCGGCAGACTCCTGGACCCAACATTGGTGTTCGTGGTACTGGGCGCCGGAGAAACAGCGTGCAGATGGTGCCAATTCGAAACAAAATGGCTTTTATTCAGCTTAGGAAAAGGTGGAACATAACAAAACAAATGACCTAGCACTAGAAGTCCCAGAAATTTCGAGCTCCCCCTTCAAGTCCTGAAAGAGGGTCAAATGACCCTTAGTCCAAACTGACAACTCTGATGGCTCCAATTAGCATTTCCTTTCATTTGTAAATGTGGCCATTGTCTGAGGAATCTGCAGGGGGGAATTGTGTTGATCCACCTCAGGTCTTGTAAGAGAGTGTAAAGAAAAGAATGTAAGCTGCTCCTGAGTGTCTGCCCACCCCCCAGCTGCATTGTTGTGCTGGGAATATTTGCTAACACCTTAGCAAATTTGCATGCAGCCTTTTGTGCTGTGGGGGATGTGACTGCTTCTCAAAGTAGTCTGCGACTTGAAATCAAAGTACATCTGTAATGTCCTCCCATATCTTGGCAAGGACCCCAGTCGTCCCAGCGGGGAGAGACTGTCCGAAACTGTAGTGATGAGGCTGATGGAATCATTCATGGACAAGGGCAGAGCTGTAACCACGAACAATTTCTTTACATCATTGTCACTTGCACAATGACTGCTTAGCCGGAAAACCACTATCCTCGGCACAGTCAACAAGAGTCGCCGGGAAATTCCTCAATCCGCTAGACAGATGGACCGCACTGAATTCACCACTCAGGTGTTTTCAACCACTGATGCCACACTGACAGTGTATGCACCCAAACGAAAGAAGGCCGTCTACATTCTCAGCAGCATGCACAGCGTGGTTGAGACTAAGGATACCAACAAAAGGAAGCCAAACACGGTCACACAATACAACCACACAAAGTGCGGTGTGGATGTAATGGACCAAATGGTGCGGGAGTACAGCCTGCATGCAGGAACACGGAGATGGCCATTCGCCGTGTTCTACAACATGATTGACATGGCAGCACTGAATGCTCATGTTCTTTATCAGGCATGCACTGGGGTGCAGGAGAGACGGGTGGACTTCCTGGTTGAGCTTGCAAAAGAGTTAGGTGGCTCTCATGTGACTGAAAAGAAGGCACGCAAGGAGAAACTCCTTCGGCAACAACCTTCCACACCCAGCCCTGGCAAAAGGGCGAAGTGTCAGGTCAACCATCGATGCACGAACAATTGTGCAACTGAGAGATGTGTTTACTGCTACAAATACACGTGTGGCAAATGTACCAGGGACATACCCAGGCAGTGCCAGGTATGTTCCGACAGTGCAGACAGACTGCTGAGTGAGTGCTGAAATGCTAGTCACACAAGAAGGACATGCCACTCACACACACACACGCAGCCCCCCACAGCAGCCTAATGTAAATATGTGTGGAATTGTTTTATTCCTTGTATTTTTTTTATTATTTTCATAACAAAAATAAAAAGCATAGAAACAAATAACAGTTGTTCTTTTGTATATTTACATTTTTGTATATTTAGATTCAAGTCAATGGGTGCAGAAAAAAAAAATCGCAAAAAAATCGCAGTTACTGAGTAAGTCACACAAGAAGGACATGCCACTCACACACACACACACACTCACACACACACACTCACACACACACACCCCCCGCAGCCCCCCACAGCAGCCTATTGTAAATATGTGTGGAATTGTTTTATTCCTTGTATTTTTTTTATTATTTTCATAACAAAAATAAAAAGCATGGAAACAAATAACAGTTGTTCTTTTGTATATTTACATTTTTGTATATTTAGATTCAAGTCAATGGGTGCAGGAAAAAAAAAAAAACGCAGTTACTGAGTGAGTCACACAAGAAGGACATGCCACTCACACACACACACACACACCACACACACACACACACACACACACACGCAGCCCCCCCACAGCAGCCTATTGTAAATATGTGTGGAATTGTTTTATTCCTTGTATTTTTTTTATTATTTTCATAACAAAAATAAAAAGCATAGAAACAAATAACAGTTGTTCTTTTGTATATTTACATTTTTGTATATTTAGATTCAAGTCAATGGGTGCAGAAAAAAAAAAAACACAAAAAAATCGCAGTTACTGAGTGAGTCACACAAGAAGGACATGTCACTCACACACACACACACACACACACACACACACACACACACACACACACACACACACACACACACACACACACACACACACACACACCCCCCCCACAGCAGCCTATTGTAAATATGTGTGGAATTGTTTTATTCCTTGTATTTTTTTTATTATTTTCATAACAAAAATAAAAAGCATGGAAACAAATAACAGTTGTTCTTTTGTATATTTACATTTTTGTATATTTAGATTCAAGTCAATGGGTGCAGAAAAAAAAAAATAAAAAAAAATCGCAGTTACTGAGTGAGTCACACAAGAAGGACATGCCACTCACACACACACACACACTCACACACACACACACACACACACACACGCGCCCCCCCACAGCAGCCTATTGTAAATCCTGTGGTGTGACAGTAATGGCCTTAATTACAGAACAAAAGCGGTGATTATAGGTTGTTTGCTTAAATCCTTCAGGTCATTCGACCCCTCTCTGGGTTCCAAAGGTAGAAATGTTAAATGACCCCTCTCTGGGACTTCTAGTGCTAGGCCACGCATAGGCCCTAACCTTCCTCTAGTGTTAGCTTTCTGTTACTCTTTTCTTATGTTAACGGGTCGGTTTTGACCCGTGTCTTAAATCACCCCTAGGATACCCTAAAAACAGTTATTTATGATCCAATTTGTTTCTTACCTCTTAGTTACCTTGTTAGGGTTTCTCATCCATGGAAGGATTGATTTTAATATTTTTGTTGTGGCCCCCTGGGCCTTTCATTTGAGAGCGTACCCTTCATTTTCAATATAAAAATATTGTCAAATGAACCTCAAGAGAATAATATAAACTTAAAAAAGTTTGTTATATTACCTGACTATTACTGAAGGGTTTTAGAACACATTTCTTAAATGTAAAAAAAAATATACATATATATATATTTTATATTATTAACTCTAGTAACATCTATGGTGTTACGGGTCAATTTTGACCCATATCTAACTACTTTATGAAAAAGGCAAAAAACAGATTTTTTTTTTTTATAGAACTTTAATACAAATAGAAGATGAAAATTATATTAACATTAATAGCAATAATAATAAAAAGTAGCTTTTCTAGGTCAAACAAACAAACAACAATCAATCAAGCAAATCAAATCAACAGAAATCAAGTACTAGTTTTTAGATGCATTAGTATTTAGATGCATGTGTGGCAAAAAGTGACACTTTTTGTGTGTTCTTTGCAGAGGTATTTTTTGCAGGCGAAGCACAATGTGTTTGTCTTTCTGTCCTTATTGCTAGGGCAGACCTGATACCTCTTTCTTTTAGAATCAGGTGGTCTCACTGGGGTTGTGGCTGTTGTGGTTGATGTTGAGGAAGGGCTGGTTGAGGAGGATGCTGGTGATGATGCTCTTTGTGTTGCTGTGGGTGTGGGCGAAGCACTTGTTGAGCTCTGGAGTTGTCGGACCAAGGCTGCAGCGGCTGGGTCTCGGGGCACCCGTTCCCTTTGGTCAATGTGCGCCTTGACAAGGGATCTTCCTAGTTCCTCAAGAAACATCCTCCGCTTGTTTTTTTTCTTTGAATTCCATCCTTGGTGAATGTGGGTCCACAACACAAATGCATTGTATGCTGACACATCAAGGATGTTGGAAAATACAACCATTGGCCATCTCCTAGTCATTCGCTGGCAAGTGTAGGTGGCAGTCAGCTTGTCCACTCCTCCTGTTTTTGTTATAGTCCAGGATGATTCTGGGCTTTTTGTCACTTCCTGATGACACAGCTGCATCTTTGTGAAGTGTGGACAACAGTACCACATTCCGACGTTTTTTGGGGCAGTATGAAACAGCAGTGGTGGTGTCTGTAAAAACAAACTTTGAGGAAAGTGGAGCCCTGTCCTTCATCTGCAACAATTCAGCGGGCAGCTCAGGTTTGTTTTTTTTCACTGTGCCCACCATGGTGATTTTCCTACTGAGAAGTTCTTGTCCAAGGTCATAGCTGGTAAAAAAAATTGTCACAAGTAATGTTGTGACCCTGCAGTCCAGTAGTCATATCGAGGACTACACGTTTTCCTTGTTTTTTTTCAGGGATGCCGCTTGCAGACTTGCCTGTGTAAATCTGTAGATTCCATGCATAGCTAGTTTTTGCATCACAGGCTGCCCAGATTTTTATGCCGTATTTGCCTGGCTTACTTGGCATGTATTGCCGGAAGGGGCATTTTCCGCGGAAAGGGAGAAAACGTTCGTCTACTGTCACCTCTGGCCCTGGGTTGAACATCAGTGGAAGGAGCTGCACCCATTTCTCCCAAACATCCCTGATGGGAGCAAGTTTATCAGATTTTGTTCTGGTGTCTCTGTTGTCAAATCTGAGGACTCTTGATATCATTTGAAACTTTTGAAGTGACATTGTTGCCCGGAAAATATTCCTGCCTGTCGATACGTCCCAGAGACTATCAGTGGCCTCATTGCAGGATTTGTACACTCCAGCAAGGAGAAGAACACCAATGTAGGCATCCAGGTCATCATCATGAAGGTCATTCCACATGTTGCCGTGGATTTTTTTTCTTTCAAGGTTTGTCATAGCAATAATAATGACTTTTTTTTATTGACCATGGCATAAACAGATCAAAACATGTCTTGATGTCACTTACTCTTGTCACAGCAAACCTTGTGATCCCAGGGGTCATTTTTATGACATTTGCAGCATCTGCCCTGCCATGTACATCTGGAGGTACTGAGCTCCAAATGATCTTGCCACTTTTGGATTTGAATCTTTCAGCGGGAGCAGCTTCAGCACCGGTGACCTCCTCATCAGACTGATTAGAACTGTCTGTGTCTTCCGGTTGATACTCCACATCATCTTCCTCCTCAGAAACCTGTTCATCTGTATCAGTTTGCTGCTGTGTGTCCTCTGATTCATTATCATCCAAGATATAATCCAGAATTTGGCTTGCATCTAATCTTCTCCTCATTGTTGCATGGTGTAAACTGAAGATGTATACTCTGCAAAGTACCAACTGTAAGCTGATTTGGCCATACATGCCTGGACATGTCCCTAATTCAAGTTGTTGGAGGTAGAGCTGGCTGTGGGCTGTTGGTTTATATTGTGTTTATGAGTTCAGTTTTGGGACTTATTATTGTTTTTTTACTCTTATATTAGACCTGGGTCGAAATTGACCCCAACAACACAAATGTTATAATTTTAATAAGAGCATTTTACAATTTAGTAAAATAGTTTTATTTTATTGTATTTTGTTTAAAAATAAGTTCCTGAAAAAGTCAAAAAGTCTTGATGCAATAAACAAATGTATGTAGAATTTGTATGCATTTAAAACCTAAAACGGGTCGGTCACGACCCTAACACTAGAGGAAGGCTAACTGACTCCTTGACCCCTATCTATCCTCTGGGGCAACAAGCAGCCTGACTTATGCTCTATAAGTCTTCTCTGGACCCCAGCCCTCTGGGAACAGACCGCCCTGTCTGCCTTTAGCTGGGTCCACGATTTCCTGCTTCCTGCAGGTATCTCCAGCCTTCTGGAGTTACGCCCCCACCCAAAGGTGTGGCTGAGGGCCTTTTCAGGCCCGGCCCTGGGTCGCTCAATAGCGCCCTCTGGGTTCACATACTCACACCACCTGGGAGACACACCAAACATGTGGAAGAAGGTGCTCTGGTCAGATGAAACCAAAATCTAACTTTTTGGCCACAATGCAAAACGATATGTTTGGCGTAAAAGCAACACAGCTCATCACCCTGAACCAAATACAAACCAAATGGAGCCAAATACAGGACCATTCTGGAAGAAAACCTGTTGGAGTCTGCAAAAGACCTGAGACTGAGATGGAGATTTATCTTCCAACAAGACAATGATCCCAAAAATAAAGCAAAATCTACAATGGAATGGTTCACAAATAAACGTATCCAGGTGTTAGAATGGCCAAGTCAAAGTCCAGACCTGAATCCAATTGAGAATCTGTGGAAAGAGCTGAAAACTGCTGTTCGCAAACGCTCTCCATCCAACCTCACTGAGCTCGAGCTGTTTTCCAAGGAAGAACGGGCAAGAATTTCAGTCTCTCAATGTGCAAAACTGATAGAGAAATACCCCAAATGACTTGCAGCTGTAATCTCAGCAAAAGGTGGTGCTACAAAGTATTAACTTAAGGGGGCCGAATAATATTGCACGCCCCACTTTTCAGTTTTTTATTTTTTACAAAAGTTTAAAATATCCAATAAATTTCGTTCCACTTCACGATTGTGTCCCACTTGTTGTTGATTCTTCACCAAAAAATTTAAATTTTATATCCTTATGTTTGAAGCCTGAAATGTGGCAAAAGGTTGAAAAGTTCAAGGGGGCCAAATACTTTCGCAAGGCACTGCAGTTGAGGTCTACCTATGATGACAATTACAGGCCTCTCTCATCTTTTTAAGTGGGAAAACTTGCACAATTGGTGGCTGACTAAATACTATTTTCCCCCACTGTACATTATATTGTCTGCTCTGTATTTCCTGGTCAAACACGTGGTGGTGGCCATTTTTGTATATCCAAAGCGAATCGCCGTTTGCTTGGTTTTGTTAAAAAAAACCAAAAAAAACTATTTTGAGTATTCAGGACAAACCCAGCTCATTACCAACAAATTTGCCCATCTCTAATCCCCAACAGCGCCACGCAAGTGCTGTGAGGGGGAATGGGCATTGGAGAGACAATACTTGAAAAGATTCTGAGGGTGATAAGAGGCACAAAAGTGGCTGGGAGAAAGTAGAGGAGAGAGAACTAGAAAGTTTTAGGTATAAAAAGGACAATGCAGAGAAGTGACATTACGTAGCAAAAGGGGAGAGACATAGTATCGCAGCATTGTGTAAAATGAGTAGGAGGTAAAAAAAAAAGTTTCGATCTCCAGAGTGAGATGGCAGAAAGAACAGTACGGGGAGGAGAACAAGCAATGACATTAATTGGACTTGGGATTCAGTGGGTAGTAGAACATCTGTGTGAGAGTACAGATGTTACAAATTACAGTTACAAATAAAAGCTGCTATCTATATCGAACAGCTCCATGACCTCCTATCAGTGACTCAACATATCAATATGAATTGCTCAGGAGCACTGCGTAACAGCCACTTCTCCTAGTTATATTAAGGAATTTTGAAAACTTTCTTCTTCCTCCTCTCCCCATCTTTCTTTTAGTAGCCACGTTTGCTGTCGGTTCACTAGTGTTTGGATACCAACAGGAGCAGCATCATTGCGTGATGCTACCTCCTACTGGACACAATAATTATTTTCCCCTAAAACAGAGGAAAGATCATTATTGCAGGACTTTGTGTAAAATGGTATGCTCAACTAACCCATGACTCTATGCAGTCATGGGGTGGATGGCTATACTATGCTAGTGCGGTGACCAGATGGAAGGTAACGCTGCAGTTGGGATTGCGGGGTGCAAACAGCGCAGACTTGTCACGGTCTCTGGGCACGAGGGCGCAGCGCTGGTGCTGTCCCACGTTACCACCACTGGTACCGGTGATGAAGGGGCTGCACAAATGTTGGTGGTGATTGTTCCCCCCGGGGCGCTTCCCCTATACTGTGCCGACTGGTGGTGTTTGGGGCGCCCTGATGTTGTCGGTGCAGAGTCAGACACAGAAACGGTTGTAAAGTTGAACTTTTACTTCCATGGGTGTGGAGGCACAAATGCTTAAACAGTTTCTTCAATACAAAACAACGGGGTACGCCTGGTGACACAGCAAAGTCCTGGGGTGCAGGGTAGACTTGATGAAAGGTGTTCCTAGCCCTTATACTTCAGTGTTACAGCCCTAAGGTGCGTCTGGGCTCCTATTTGGCTCATAGGAGGATGCCCACCATGATACTAGCACATAATATTCCCCACTCACGTTATGTGGTCCTGATAGCTCAGAGTTTCGGGGTGCAATAGTCAGGGTGGCAGGATATTCCACAGGTCTGGCCTTGGCCCCTGGATCCTGTGATACTTGCTATGGAGCACGTGTTCCAGAATGTTCTCTCCACAGTCTCAGGCTGACAAGATAATGATGCTTGACTTCCTTCAGGGCGATGGCTAGGCAGACAGGGGACAGGATCTTCTGAATAGCTGGAGTATGTCAGCTCTCCAACCTTCCTGGGCCTGGCTAGGACTTGAGATACCTGCACTAAGCTCACAGTTTTCTTCACAGGACACCACACTTATCTCCTCACCTCCTCCTCCTAACACTCCACACTTCTAACTCCTCACACGCAGGACCTTCCTGCAGGGGTGTCACCATGGGGACCCAGTGATCAGCTGACTCCTCCCCTTTCTCAGGCGATGTCCTCCCATTGGACATTTGGTTACTATTCAATCCTATGGGAGGTGTAATGCATGTGTGAGGCTCACTAGGTGGCGCTGTGTTGTGTGAGACACAGGACCCCCTGCTATGTCACACAGGCTATGAAGCAACAGGAAATAATACAATGCACAGATGTAAGAGACAGCCAATGTTGTCCTAAGCTTTATTTGTCTGTATAAACTGTTAATGTTGAATGTATTTCTGTGATTCTGTTCCTTTAAGACAGCAGCCATTGTAATTGTGACATGATGCTGGGTGACTCCCCCCTTTTATGTCAGCTTGCCTGTTCTGCAGACAGAATGTGAGCAGAGAAGCAGGAAGTGACGAGACAGAGCAGCAGCCATCTTAGCAAGTGTTGTATTGACTGGTGTGGAGATTTTTCTGTACAGCTAAGCTGTATCTTGGTCCAGAGACAAACAGATTGTAAAGAGACAACAGGACTAGTGAGTCCACATGAAAGGACTGTGCTCAGTGGCTGATCAGTGAGCTGACATTGTGACTGTGTATATGGATACCACAGATAGAGACTCGCGTGCTGTTGATGTACTGGACAGCACCTGCTAAACCCCGGCTTACATCCCAGCTCAGTGTATGGATTCGGCAGGACTGTCAGTGTGCTGAGTGGAATCTGCTGTTGGATTACATTGCATTCATTGGGTTTCCCTGTTAAAGAGGACTTCATTTCTCCCAAGATCCTGATAACCGTGAGGAGGGCGTTTCGCTATAAAAGAGGACGACTTTGGGCCTCACCGCGCGCTTCTACAGCTGTAGCGGTCCACCTGGACCACTGGGGAAGGGGGTGCACCCAAATGTGATGTCAGGGTCAGTTAGGGATAGTTTTGGTATATTGTTCATTCAGTGTCCATACTGCAGAATTGGACAGGTAGTAGAAACCATTGCAGAATTTGCCTTGAAATTGTTCATGCTATATTGTATATTTTGCTTGTCTTTATCCCTGTCATTTTACCTTCAAATAGCCTTTATTAACTTATAGTAAATATATATTTTTTTCTTGAACTACCGCGTGTGCGTTCATTTCTGGTTGCGGAGACCAAACCACCTGCCTTGCTCTCGGTTCACACAGGTCCCCTCGGCCCACCCCCCGCCGCCGGCCGGCCCGGGGGCGCCACGCTGGTCACAATACTATGCTCGTGCATACTGCACATCTGGTGCAGGTCCATATCTGCTTTCCCTTGTCCTCTGCAGCAATCTTCAGAGTTTTATCACTGCTGTTAATGGCCCTGGGTAAGATGAGCCTAGAAGTTAGGATGAGGTTCCATTCTCAGCGGTAGACTGAAGAATGTGTAGGCACCTTGGGAGAGGAGCTGGAAATATTGCTGTCTTTGTAGCTGGTACTCAGTGAGCACTGCTAAAAAAACATGCTACAGTAATGGATTGTCAGGATTCTCTATCCGGCTACTGCACCTTTAACATTACCTAGACAACCTGGGAAGCTTTTGCAGTTCCAGAGGCTTCCTGGCTTGGTCCAGTTAGCAGCAGAGGAGGCCTATAAAAGGCCACGCCCTCCTGACTCATGTGTGGACTATTAGCTCTGTTTGCTCTCTGCTAGTTTGCTACTTACTTTGTATTGATACTCCTATACTGACGCCTGGCTATGTTTTTGGATTCCTCTCTGGTGATTTGGTTTTGGCGCTCCCGATTGGATTCGACTTTTGGCTTGTTTACTGGGCCTGACTTTGTCTCACGATTTGGTTCCTTGTTGCCATCTTCAGATGCTGTTTTGACGACCATTCTGTGTTCTCTGTCCCTGTGAGTAAGTTTGTGGATTTGGTGTTTGGTTTCTGGTGCAGAGCATCTATTTGTAGTATACTTTTCTGTTTTGGTGACAATTCCGGTCTCCAGATTCAGCCAAAGTTCATCTCTTCTTGCGAGGAGCTCTGGTCAAGGCGTCTGGGGCCCGTCTTGGCTCGCAGAGGTGTGTTGCGTTTAGATAACATATTCTACTGCTCCAGTTGTCAGCCCATTTCTGCTGCTGCTCTCCTAAAGCCTGTTCTTAACCAACCTTGTTATTGTGGCCTTGCATCTGAATCCTAACATGGATAAGTAACTGAGGCAATTTATAATAGTGTGTTGGAAAGGGAGGGTTCCTCATGCCCAAAAGGGGACAAAAGTCGTAAGTATTGATTATGTAGCTTATGAGTTTATCTCTTTGCTGTACTTTATACCTTTTTTTAATTTTTTCAACAGGTCTTCTGGAGCCTTTTAGAAGACAGAGAGCAACCCATGATCATCATCTGCTGTATATGGAGAACTGCAGCAGGAGCCCGCTCCAACCCTCTTTCCAAATTTCTTTCATGAAGTGGAAAAGGGGATTCCCGAAGACAAGCCAGAGCTGTCATCATTGCCATAGGAGGAATTGCCAGCCTCCTCAGTAAAAGTTGTGGCAATAGACCAGTTACCACCAGAAATCCCAGCTGCTGGTCTCCCAAGAATCCACCCAACAGAGGCAGACCATTCCCCCTTTCCATGCACCTTTAAAACAACAAAAAAAATCAAGTAACAAATACTGTATGCCCTATCTCCCAATTTGTGATTACCTGCAAACAAGTTAC
Organism: Leptodactylus fallax; assembly: GCA_947044405.1. Lineage (NCBI taxonomy): Eukaryota > Metazoa > Chordata > Amphibia > Anura > Leptodactylidae > Leptodactylus > Leptodactylus fallax. The sequence goes on along the minus strand of CAMRHE010000186.1, from coordinate 682,473 downwards.
ACTGCTGTATTACAGAGCACGTTCTTTGCTTAGTTAGCATGGAATTAATGGGTTATATGAGGAAAGATTTAATAGGTTTGTGTCATGAAAGATAGTGATGGCATACTGTTAAGATATCAATTCAATTATATTCCATCTAATCTTACTGTGATGCACATTATTTTGACTAGTCAGGTCATATGACATTTTGTTAAGCATTAATCTGCAATAGAGCTTTTTGTACAAAAAAAACAAAAATAAAAAAAACAAAACACACACTGAATGCTTCAACCTAAAACCCCAATTCCAAATAAGTTGAGATGCTGTGTTAAATATACAGTAAAGAAGAATGCAATGATTTTGAAATTTCATATAAGCATATTGTATTCACAGTAGAACATAGAACACATATCAGAAGCTGAAAGCTAGGCATTTTTCAACTTGATTTGACACATGTCAAAAAGTTGGGACAGGGCCATTTCTACTATTGTGCAGCATCCCCTCCATTTGCTGAAGTTTAGGGAGCTGAATGTTGCAAATTCTTGTCTGAGGTAGGATTCTACCTGCTCAACTGTCCCTGGGTCTTCTTTTTTGCTTCATAATGCACCACATGTTTGTATTGGTGATAGGTCTGGACTGCAGGCAGGCCAGGTCAGCACCTGGAAACTTCTGTGAAGCCATTCTGTTGTGATGGATGCAGTCTGTGGTTTAGCATTGTCTGGCTGAAATATGCAAGGCCTTCCTGAAAAGAGATGTTGTCTAGATGGGAGCATATGTTGTTCTAAAATTTCTATATACTGCTCAGCACTGAGAGTGCCTTTCAAGATATATAAACTGTCCACCCAAAAGGCACTAATACAATCCCATACTATCAAAATGTAGACTCTTTAACTGTGAACTAAAAAAAGCTGGATAGCCTCTCTTCTCTTGAGTCCGCAGGACACGGCGTTAGTGATATCCATACAAAAATTAAATTCTGATTCATTTAACCACAGAACAGTTTTCCATTTTGCCTCAGTTCCGTTTTATATAAAAATCCCAGAGAAGACGGCTGCGTTTCTGGATTATGTCGATATATGACTTATTCTTTGCATGATACAGTTTTACCCTTTAGTTGTGGATAGCACGGCAAACAAGGTCCGCTGACAATGATGAAGTATTCCTGAGCCCATGCAGTAATTTGCAATACCAATTTATGCCTGTTTTTTTTATTTACGAGCATCTAATAATACTTCTGTATATAGATCTTTCCAAATATTCAGTCTTTTCAATCTTACGTAAAGGAACATTTTTCTGAAATTGTTCCACAATTTTTATAAATTGTTTTTCACAGATTGTTGAACTTCTGGCTATCTTTGTTTCTGAGAGACTCTGCCTCTCTAATATGTTCTTTTTTATACACTGTCAGTGACTGTCAGTTAAAAAATTGACCATCCAGCTGTTTTCATTAGTACCAATTACTTTTTTTACATTTTACACAGCGTCCCAATGGTTTTTGGGGTTGTAGCATAACTGTGACACACTTTTTGTAAAAAAAAAAAACAAAATACAAAAAAAAACACACAAACAGTCATCACTGACTGTTTAAGGCTGAGGCCTCATGTGAGCTAAACACCGCAGAAAAAATGCAGCGAATCCCATCCACACATTGCGGAAAAATACGTGCAGCAGACATGCTGCAATTTCCAAAACCGTTGCGTTTTTGGAAATCGCAGCATGTCAATTATACCTACAGAAATGCTGGCGGTTTCCCTATAGGTATAATGGAAGCAGAAAGTCCTGTGTTTCTGTGAAACGCAATGAGGGAAAAACCGCGATGCATTGCTGCTGCGGTAAAACTTTTTGTTGCGGCCTGTTTTGTGGGTCCTTAGCCTTAATCTAGTTTTACTGTGACACACCATCTTACTAAAATATTTTCAATGGACAAGCTAACTTTTTAGTTCCAAATCTCTTTGTAAAGCATTATTTTTTTAAATTGCGTTTTTTTTAATACACCCAAACTGCTGTCAATCGCTGCTTAAAGCGTACCTCTAGTTATAAACAACTCTTTAAAAATGAATAGTGCAGGTGAATATAAGAAACTTTGGTATATATGTTAGTGAGGAGATGTTTCCTCTTCTACTTATTAAGCTGTTCTCCTGCTCCATGTCTTCAGTTTCAGTTCTTCTTTACATTTTATTCGTCTCCATATTTAGCATCATACACAGAGCTTTATATAGAAGGGAGGGCTTGAGTAGGATTCTCCTGATTGCAGCTTAATTGATTTATTGTCTCATTCTGTGCACTTCTTGCCTCTTATCTACTCCTAGACTTCTATCAACTATATTATTTTGACTGGTCAAGTCACCCATTGAGTGACAAATCTCATTTTGTAAGTATTGTTTTGCAATAGAGTTTTTTGTAAAACAAAATACACAGAACAGTGTCAGAACTGCGAACTGTCTTCCACATCCAAAAAACTATGACTGTTCTAACCCAACTCATCAAGAAGAGGAAGCAGAAAATCTCTCTCAGCAGGTGCCACATCACTGTCAGTGAAATTGAAGAATGCTTGGTTGACAGTGCAGAAAGCTTTGAGGTAAAATGTGTTACAGCAGTAGAGGAAGCAAAGGAACATACAGAACCCTGACAGAACCATATGGAATGTGGCTGCATAACTTCAGTCAGCTGTAATATCCTGTTGTGACTGAGATGAATGCAGTAATGGAAGAAACCTTCCAGGAAGGCTCTGGTGAAAATCCCTTTAAATTATTGTTACCCAATTACCCCTTCATAGTACAAGGCTGATATTCCTTTATTTGGGTATAAATAAATCAAGATTTTTTTTAGCAGTAAAATTGACTGAGATGAGCAAGTCAAGTAATTAAAATATTAATCCACATTCTCAGGAACAACAACCCTGTGACTAGGGGAGGTGCTGTGAAGACCAGAGGTAGGGTGGCTATTGCCACCTATATTCTTTTTGTGGATAGATGTCAGTGGTGGATGGCATGACAGTAGTACAAGGGTTTCCTCCTCCTTTACCCTCTCCCCTGCCCTGTCTTTTTAATGTCATTTTACTGCACTGCAGTACTGGCAGGGGGTGGGGTACTGGTAGTCATGCTGGTAGGGACACATGGGGGAAACCATGAGGTGGGAATTATGAGGTGTGCAAAAATTCCATGTCCATAATGAATCAGAAAAAATTGCCAGGGAAGACAATAACACTGCCAATGATGATTCTGTTGCAGATGAGACCTGGCAACTGGGTCAAAATGATAACATGGCCTCAAAGTAAAAGGATGCTGACAATGGTGATATTAATGGTGGCAACAATTTGAGTCAATGTGCAGCCCGAACTAAGGCTGGCTCAGGTGGTGGTGGTGGCACTGGCCGACATGTTTGCAGGGCTGCAGGTGTTGGGATAATGACAGATCCACTGCACTGTGCAAGATCTGCACAATGTTCTTCCACATAGCCAGGCCACATCCACACCTAGCACGAGGTCATTGTTATTGTTACGATCACCGTCTATGCCTCATCCTCCATTCCAATGTTAGGCATCCATCCTGTGTCCAGGAAACAGCAATATGCGCCCAGTCATCGGGCTGCTCCTTGGATATGTCAGTGTGGAAAAATCCACACCTCTGGCAACATATGAAGCAGCAATAATGGGCAGGGACAATACATGGCTTTCATTGACCACTAGATCAATGTTTTGAGCCACAGTCCATAAATGTAACAAGGTCAGGTGCTAGTATTGACACCCCCACATCTACAGTGGGGAAAAAAAGTATTTAGTCAGCCACCAATTGTGCAAGTTCTCCCACTTAAAACGATGAGAGAGGCCTGTAATTGGCATCATAGGTAGACCTCAACTATGAGAGACAAAATGAGAAAACATATCTAGAAAATCACATTGTCTGATTTTTTAAGAATTTATTTGCAAATTATGGTGGAAAATAAGTATTTGGTCACCTACAAACAAGCAAGATTTCTGGCTCTCACAGACCTGTAACTTCTTCTTTAAGAGGCTCCTCTGTCCTCCACTCATTACCTGTAGTAATGGCACCTGTTTGACATTGTTATCAGTATAAAAGACACCTGTCCACAACCTCAAACAGTCACACTCCAAACTCCACTATGGTGAAGACCAAAGAGCTGTGGAAGGACACCAGAAACAAAATTGTAGACCTGTACCAGGCTGGGAAGACTGAATCTGCAATAGGCAAGCAGCTTGGTGTGAAGAAATCAACTGTGGGAGCAATAATTAGAAAATGGAAGACATACAAGACCACTGATAATCTCCCTCGATCAGGGGCTCCACGCAAAATCTCACTCCGTGGGGTCAAAATGATCAAAAGAACGGTAAGCAAATATTCAAGAACCACACGGTGGGACCCAGTGAATGACCTACAGAAAGCTGGGACTAACGTAACAAAAGTCTACCATCAGTAACACACTACGCCGCCAGGGACTCAGATCCTACAGTGCCAGACGTGTCCCCCTGCTTAAGCCAGTACATATCCGGGCCCGTCTGAAGTTTGCTAGAGAGCATTTGGATGTTCCAGAAGAGTATTGGGAGAATGTCATATGGTCAGATGAAACCAAAGTAGAACTGTTTGGTAGAAACACAACTCGTCGTGTTTGGAGGAGAGTGAATGCTGAGTTGCATCCAAAGAACACCATACCTACTGTGAAGCATGGGGGTGGCAACATCATGCTTTGGGGCTGAGGAGATCTGCATGAAGGAATGGGTCAACATACCAGCAACAGTGTGTGCCAACCTTGTGAAGACTTACAGAAAACTTTTGACCTCTGTCATTGCCAACAAAGGATATATAACAAAGTATTGAGATGAACTTTTGTTATTGACCAAATACTTATTTTCCACCATAATTTACAAATAAATTCTTTAAAAATCAGACAATGTGATTTTCTGGATTTGTTTTCTCATTTTGTCTCTCATAGTTGAGGTCTACCTATGATGACAATTACAGGCTTCTCTCATCTTTTTAAGTGGGAGAACTTGCACAATTGTTGGCTGACTAAATACTTTTTTCCCCACTGTACGTGTGTATGCCTGTGGACATAGCCATGGCAACCATTATTAAATTGTCTATTGTATAGATTATTGTTGGCTGCATTCAAACAAGTGGAAGCAATGTACAATAGAAATTTTGATGATACCTCTCATAATTTTACAACTGCACAGCTAAGCAGCTTTCCTAAAATGCCCTATAGCAGCAATATGCTATGAAATATACATGGAAGAAGTGGATGTTTGGTAATATTACTGTCGTCATTTGGATTTTGTTTAATATTTTATACATATACAGTGTAGTATATTGTTTATTATTTTCAACTGCATCTTGAAATAAATGTTTATAAGTCATGTGTCCTTTTTATTACCCATAACAGGAAATATATTCCTCTCCAAAAATAAAGTTCCCTAATTAAAATTGTTTTCTTTGAATGCGGAAGTTAGTAGCAAATATACACTGTAGAGAAGCAATAAATATGTAAATACTTTGATGTTTTGCCTTTTTATTGTGAAGTTTACTGTTAATCCTTTAAGTTGCAAACAGAATCCTGCTGTGTTTAGTATTCAATGCAGCAGAGGCTTTGTAAAGAGTTTATTGGTTTTATTTGTATGTGTATAATAAGTGTAGATGATGGATAAACTATCAGAGAACAAAGTAGTTCTGGGGATTTTAGCAGTTTATAAAAATTGTGTTAAAGTGTACCTCCAATTATAAATAATATATGAATAGTACAGGTCAATATATGAAATTTTGTATTTATAATTAAATATGTTTCCTTCTCCACTTATCAGAGTTACTATATGTATAGAAGACCATTGAGGTGGAGAGGGAGCAAGAGGCTGCTGGAAGAGACAGAAAAATAAATGCAGCTGTTAAACTCTGTTACACTTTCAGAGCTCTTTTCACACTGCTGTATCTTCAAGATAAGATTCTACCCAAAAACCAGGCAATAAATCAATTAACAGCCTCCTTCTCCCTCTCCCCTCTGTATAGACTTCTGTGTGAGGCTGAGAGATGTATTCTATACAACAGTCTGAGTGAAGATAAAGGGAAGCACAGCCTAATAAGTGGATAAGGAAACATATTTTTAATAAGATATATTACAAAGTTTCTTATATTGACATGTACTATTCCTTAGTGAAAACTGGTTACAGTCATATGAAAAAGTTTGGGCACCCCTATTAATCTTAATCATTTTTAGTTCTAAATATTTGGATGTTTGCAACAGCCATTTCAATTTGATATATCTAATAACTGATGGACACAGTAATATTTCAGGATTGAAATGAGGTTTATTGTAATAACATAAAATGTGCAATATGCAGTAAACCAAAATTTGACCGGTGCAAAAATTTGGGTACCCTTATAATTTTATTGATTTGAATACTCCTAACTACTTTTTACTGACTTACTGAAGCACAAAATTGGTTTTGGAACCTCACTGAGCTTTGAACTTCATAGCCAGGTGTATCCAATCATGAGAAAAGGTATTTAAGGTGGCCAATTGCAAGTTGTTCTCCTATTTGAATCTCCTCTGAAGAGTGGCATCATGGGCTCCTCAAAACAACTCTCAAATGATCTGAAAACAAAGATTGTTCAACATAGTTGTTCAAGGGAAGGATACAAAAAGTTGTCTCAGAGATTTAACCTGTCAGTTTCCACTGTGAGGAACATAGTAAGGAAATGGAAGACCACAGGGACAGTTCTTGTTAAGCCCAGAAGTGGCAGGCCAAGAAAAATATCAGAAAGGCAGAGAAGAAGAATGCTGAGAACAGTCAAGGACAATCCACAGACCACCTCCAAAGAGCTGCAGCATCATCTTGCTGCAGATGGTGTCACTGTGCATCGGTCAACAATACAGCACACTTTTCACAAGGAGAAGCTGTATGGGAGAGTGATGTGAAAGAAGCCGTTTCTGAAAGCACGCCACAAACAGAGTCGCCTGAGGTATGCAAAAGCACATTTGGACAAGCCAGCTTCATTTTGGAAGAAGGTCCTGTGGACTGATGAAACAAAGATTGAGTTGTTTGGTCATACAAAAAGGCGTTATGCATGGCGTCAAAAAAACACAGCACTCCAAGAAAAACACTTGCTACCCACTGTAAAATTTGGTGGAGGTTCCATCATGCTTTGGGGCTGTGTGGCCAATGCCGACATCGGGAATCTTGTTAAAGTTGAGGGTCGCATGGATTCAACTCAGTATCAGCAGATTCTTGAGAATAATGTACAAGAATCAGTGACGAATTTGAAGTTACGCCGGGGATGGATATTTCAGCAAGACAATGATCCAAAACACAGCTCCAAATCTACTCAGGCATTCATGCAGAGGAACAATTACAATGTTCTGGAATGGCCATCCCAGTCCCCAGACCTGAATATCACTGAACATCTGTGGGATAATTTGAAGCGGGCTGTTCATTCTCGGCGACCATCAAACTTAACTGAACTGGAATTGTTTTGTAAAGAGGAATGGTCAAAAATACCTTCATCCAGGATCCAGGAACTGATTAAAAGCTACAGGAAGTGACTAGAGGCTGTTATTTTTGCAAAAGGAGGATCTACTAAATATTAATGTCACTTTTCTGTTGAGGTGCCCATACTTTTGCACCGGTCAAATTTTGGTTTAATGCATATTGCACATTTTCTGTTAGTACAATAAACCTCATTTCAATCCTGAAATATTACTGTGTCCATCAGTTATTAGATATATCAAATTGAAATGGCTGTTGCAAACACCCAAATATTTAGAACTAAAAATGATTAAGATTAATAGAGGTGCCCAAACTTTTTCATATGACTGTATATAACTAGAGGTAGGCTTTAACTATTGAGGCGAATATTCTTAGCCATTGGATTCTGATAGCACCCAGTTACTATTGACACACCTAGAATATTTATGACAACTTTCAGGTGACAAAAATTTTCTCAGAACAGTTGTCACATCTTTTACCCCTTTCCTTTCACTACAGCTACTGGTACAAAAGAGCTACAAAAATAAGAGGCATGTAGGATATCAGTTTTGAGGAAAGATTATGGGAAGTAGTTTTATTTAGTCTTGAAAAGAGTCTTGTTTGTTGCATTGTGACAAGTCAATGAGTTTGGCAAGAGACTTCAAAACCCAGAAAGTAGTAAGATATAAAATTTTTGGTTATTTTACGCTGTAGCTTTTTTTTTTTTTTTTTTTAAATCACAATTGGACAACCTTTCAAAGCCTCTCTCCAATTATAAAACATTAAATGAATAGTACATGTATATATAAGAAACTTTTTAATATATATTATTCCTGTTTCCATATTCACCTCACAAACAAAACACTATGGAGAGGGGAGACAGAGAAGAAAGTTGTTAATTGATTTATTGCCTCATTCTGTGCAGAGGTAGACTATTACCTTGATATACAATTATTTTGAAGCATGGCAGTGTTAAAAAAGCTACCTAACTCACAGAAAAGCAGAGTTTTGCAGCTGCAATTAATTGTGTGTGTTTTCCAGTAGCCTCCTCCTCCCCTCCCCTTTCTATAGACTAAAACTGTATGTAAATTGATAAAGAAACATATTTCTTAAATAAGATATATTACAAAGTTTCTGATCTTCACCTATATTATTAATTTATGAAAAGTTGTTTTTTAACTAGAGGTACGCATTAACAACTGCATGACTGTATGGGGGTGGGGGGTGGGGGAAAATGAAACATGGAAATGTGGATATTGCCACTTTTTCCAAGGTAGTAAGTATCTCTGTGTATCTCTCTCTCTCTCCACAAATACTAGTCTATCCCTGGTCTTAGGCCTAAGCACATGTATATTATTACTTCCAGTTGTATGGAGTCATAACATAATGCCCATAAACTTCTTTGGAGCCCAATTCAATCTCTGTACACCCTAGAAGCATATATCTGTATTAATATGATGTGTGCAGCACCATATGACAGCACATGTGTACATTGTAACAGTTCAATTTTTGCAACCATTTTCCTTGTTCATTTTTAAGGAATGAGAGCAAAACTCCAGACGAGTAATTATTTTGTCCTCTAATGATACAAAAAACAAACTGAAAGCAATACAGCATATAACATGCCACATCAATAGTATGATGCAAAGCAAAGCCCTCGAATGTGACTCATAAAGGTTTGATTACTGAAGTGAGAAGCAAATGAACTCCATGTTAAATACTCCTCACCACCCATAAATGTCATTAATTAGAATTACCTTCTAATTAACAGAAGCATGAAGTGAGAATGAAAAATGAACCTTCCAGAGCTGTTTTAATAAAAGAAATCAATAATTTGCAGAGAACACTTCGTTTTAGAGGACAATGTGAACAGACACAAATGCAAACACATGAAAATCATTACCAGCTATAAAAATAAAAAGAAATCCATAGTTTTTGTACAAGGAACTATAAACCATATGATAACTACATCCTTCCTTGGTAAATTGATTATTCATTTGTCTGTTTGTTGTGTAAAGAAGAATCAATCATTGTAAACTGGTATATAGAGTTCAGCAAGAGTTAACATGTTATATTTTCACATACTCCACATAGCAGATACTGAAAGGCTATATTTACACTCCGAGTGTACTATCGTGATATACGTTACGAAAATTTTTAGCTGCATACCCTGACATGCCCATAGACATTGATGGACAAACATATGTGAATACTTTATATACTTTTGGGATACATTTGACTACGTTATGTCAGTATCCCAGAATTCCAGCTATACTACAATGCATGGTCAACTGCACTCAGTGCATCTGTATACATATATAATGTGGTATGCAGTTATTTTAGTGGTAGTCTATGGCAGACAAATGCAAAGAAGGAATAATTCTTTCTTTCTAATTTAAAGTGGTATGCCATATACAGTATGTGCAATAGATACCTGCTCAGCTATTTTTGGAACTCTCGTAGATGTGAATGGTGAAACCCATGCATGCATGGCTACCTCTCTATTCTGAGTGACCATGAGACGAAGGTAGGGGACCCCTGTTCTCAAGATAGATTTCATAAATGTGAATTTAGATAGATTTCAGATGTGAATACCCCATAAGCTGAATGCTGCCTGCCAACAATGTAAAATTGCCCACAATAAATGAGAAATTAGAGCGGTAGCTGACAATTGGTAATTATGTTTTATGAGATATTGCACTGTTTCTATTTTGTTACAGAAGCCATTTTAACAACAGGGAGTCCAGTCACATGGATTGCCACCTTCAAAGAACTGTACTCAAATTATTAGAAAAGTTTTTTAATAACAATTGCAGAACTAGAGGCCATTGACAATGCAGTCATATGATTATATCACTGGAAAGGCTATGTTTACCTGTGGCCATACTGCTTAAAGAGAATGTGTCACCAGGAAATGACCTATTGTTTAAATCATGTTTTTATATTAAACATATTTTTAATACTATTTGGTGATCTTGTTTTTAATATTCCAATTTAATAGCTATATTAAAAAAGAAATCCTAAAAATCTTGCAATTTCAACTTTTGACATTAAGCCTAAAACACTCTGTGACTTCATGTTGACTATAGAAGGGTCATGGACCATGGACACAATGGACTGGAGAAGACCCTATTCACTTGTATGAGAGAGTTTACTAGGCATGTAAGACCTGGGCAGAGGCCATTATGTAGATAGAATAGCAGATAAGGTATGGGATTCCCCATTGTGACAGCTGTATTTTGTGTCTTATCTACATATTTAACATAAAACTTGATTAAAAAATAAGTTATTTTCTGGCAACATATTGTTTCATGTTTTTTTGCAGAACTTACTGTGGGAAACATTTGTTAAAGAGGACCTTTCAACACCTCCATCACCTCCATCTCTTCACAACCTTTAATAAGTGCCACCCCATACATTCTAGAGCAGTTGGAATTTTTTTCTGTAGCCCCCACTATTCCAAAAAAAAAAAAAAAAAAAAAATCGGTGCTTTAAGCTCCCAATCGGTTTCAGCACCCAATATGTTGTCTGCTCAGGAACAGTGGAGGGTAGAGAAAAAAATCAAACTGCCAGGAGGCAGAGTTGGAGCTCGTGTAAACAGTGAAAGGTCCTCTTTAAGACTTTAGATCAGTAAAGACCTTCAGTTGTCTTTATCTGCTTTTTAATTTTATTTTTACACTACTAATGTATTTATAAAGCAAATTTGCAATAGATCTTGATTAAAAATTTCCTTTTGTTTTATGCCTACCCTTTTGTCATCCCCCTTATTTGATAAAGTACATCTGATTGGTTAGCAGGAAATAGGGGGCAGACATAAAGGCAAATGACTGCAGGATCTGACTACTACTGTTTAGTTTGTTGTCTGTAACCAAGGAAACATATAATCAAGCTATTTGTAAAGATGGTTAATTTATCAAATTAGATACATTGTGGCAGTAAAAATAAAAATAGTTTCAAAGGTAAATGGGTTTCATATTACAATGAAATAAATCATCTTAATTATTTAGCATAATACCAGATGACACTTTAATCATGTATCTTAGTGTACATAGTTGAATTATGCAAACCGTCCTTTATTTCCATACACATGCTCTCCCTTTAACTACAGAGCTGTCCATGACCTACCAATCCTGCCTGCTAGATGCATCTCTCAGGATCTATTCTTTTTAATGTTTGCAAATTTTGTTTTGCTGGAGGTCAGAATTTAATGGACTGTAGATGTGAACCATTAATTGTTATGATTATGTCTGTTAAATGTAGATACAGATAGGGGAAACATTTCCTTTAGCACTTAAAGCTACAGAGTAAAGTTGCATGCAATTCATATGCAACTCACTATACAATATCATGAAAATCACATGCTTCTGAGGTTCTTTTCATATCTGAGTCACAGCCTTTATTGTAGAGTCCAGCAGATTAAAATTGAAGAATAACATTGGCCTGATTTTTTATTTCTGTTACAAGTAGAAACCATGACACAGATGTGAACAGAGCATAAGCCACTCAATTTTAGCAGCACTAATAAGCAGCATAGCCATTTTATCATTCACATCACATTGGGGATGGTTTATTATTACTGACACATATCCCCTGGTTGAATCAATGTGTCAGCAAAAAAAACCAGACTTGGCTTTTGTTAGCCAACATTTCTCAGAGTAGAAATGTGTTAAAAACCTTTAATAATTGTTTTTGACTTTTAAGCATTGCCCACTCTTAACAACATATTTGCATGTGTTGTAAAAAGTTGTACAGGGTCCTCATAAACATGGCACTTGGCCATATATTTAATTTAATTTATGTTTGCCATATAAATGACATAAATAAAATAATAAATCTATTCTAATATATATATATATATATATATATATATATATATATATATATACTTAAAAAAGTGTGAAACAACTGAAAATATGTCTTATATTCTAGGTTCTTCAAAGTAGCCACCTTTTGCTTTGATTACTGCTTTGCACACTCTTGGCATTCTCTTGATGAGCTTCAAGAGGTAGTCACCTGAAATGGTCTTCCAACAGTCTTGAAGGAGTTCCCAGAGATGCTTAGCACTTGTTGGCCCTTTTGTCTTCACTCTGCAGTCCAGCTCACCCCAAACCATCTCGATTGGGTTCAGATCTGGTGACTGTGGAGGCCAGGTCATCTGGCGTAGCACCCCATAACTCTCCCTCTTGGTCAAATAGCCCTTACACAGTCTGGAGGTGTGTTTGGGGTCATTGTCCTGTTGAAAAATAAATGATGGTCCAACTAAACGCACACCGGATGGAATAGCATGCCGCTGCAAGATGCTGTGGTAACCATGCTGGTTCAATATTCCTTCAATTTTGAATAAATCCCCAACAGTGTCACCAGCAAAGCACCCCCACACCATCACACCTCCTCCTCCATGCTTCACGGTGGAACCAAGGCACGTAGAGTCCATTCGTTCACCTTTTCTGCGTCACAGAAAGACACGGTGGTTGGAACCAAAGATCTCAAATTTGGACACATCAGACCAAAGCACAGATTTCCACAGGTCTAATGTCCATTCCTTGTGTTCTTTAGCCCAAACAAGTCTCTTCTGCTTGTTGCCTGTCCTTAGCAGTGGTTTCCTAGCAGCTATTTTACCATGAAGGCCTGCTGCACACAGTCTCCTCTTAACAGTTGTTGTAGAGATGTGTCTGCTGCTAGAACTCTGTGTGCCATTGACCTGGTCTCTAATCTGAGCTGCTGTTAACCTGCGATTTCTGAGGCTGGTGACTGGGATGAACTTATCCTCCGCAGCAGAGGTGACTTTTGGCCTTCCTTTCCTGGGGCCGGTCCTCATGTGAGCCAGTTTCTTTGTAGCGCTTGATGGTTTTGGCCACTGCACTTGGGTACACTTTCAAAGTTTTCCCAATTTTTCGGACTGACTGACCTTCATTTCTTAAAGTAATGGTGGCCACTCGTTTTTCTTTACTTAGCTGCTTTTTTCTTGCCATAATACAAATTCTAACAGTCCATTCAGTAGGACTATCAGCTGTGTAGCCACCTGACTTCTGAACAACACAACTGATGGTCCCAACCCCATTTATATGGCAAGAAATCCCACTTATTAAACCTGACAGGGCACACCTGTGAAGTGAAAACCATTTCAGGTGACTACCTCTTGAAGCTCATCAAGAGAATGCCAAGAGTGTGCAAAGCAGTAATCAAAGCAAAAGGTGGCTACTTTGAAGAACCTAGAATATAAGACATATTTTCAGTTGTTTCACACTTTTTTGTTAAGTGTATAATTCCACATGTGTTAATTTATAGTTTCGATGCCTTCAGCGTGAATCTACAATTTTTATAGTCATGAAAATACAGAAAACTCTTGGAATGAGAAGGTGTGTCCAAACATTTGGTCTGTACTGTATATATATATATACAGCAGAAGAGACTTGTTTGGGCTAAAGAACACAAGGAATGGACATTAGACCTGTGGAAATCTGTGCTTTGGTTTGATGAGTCCAAATTTGAGATCTTTGGTTCTAACCACCGTGTCTTTGTGCGATGCAGAAAAGGTGAACGAATGGACTCTACATGCCTGGTTCCCACCGTGAAGCATGGAGGAGGAGGTGTGATGGTGTGGGGGTGCTTTGCTGGTGACACTGTTGGGGATTTATTCAAAATTGAAGGAATACTGAACCAGCATGGTTACCACAACATCTTGCAGCGGCATGCTATTCCATCCGGTTTGCGTTTAGTTGGACCATCATTTATTTTTCAACAGGACAATGACCCCAAACACACCTCCAGACTGTATAAGGGCTATTTGACCAAGAAGGAGAGTGATGGGTTGCTACGCCAGATGACCTGGCCTCCACAGTCACCAGACCTGAACCCAATCGAGATGGTTTGGGGTGAGCTGGACCGCAGAGTGAAGGCAAAAGGGCCAACAAGTGCTAAGCATCTCTGGGAACTCCTTCAAGACTGTTGGAAGACCATTTCAGGTGACTACCTCTTGAAGCTCATCAAGAGAATGCCAAGAGTGTGCAAAGCAGTAATCAAAGCAAAAGGTGGCTACTTTGAAGAACCTAGAATATAAGACATATTTTCAGTTGTTTCACACTTTTTTGTTAAGTATGTAATTCCACATGTGTTAATTCATAGTTTTGATGCCTTCAGTGTGAATCTACAATTTTTATAGTCATAAAAATACAGAAAACTCTTGGAATGAGAAGGTGAGTCCAAACTTTTGGTCTGTACTGTATATATATATGCATTAATTGTTTTAATGGTAGTGTGCTTTTGCTTATGTTACTACTGCTACTAGAGGCAGGACATCACAACTATAGACATACATGTTGAAGTCTACGGAGAGCTATACAGGTGTACAATGATATTTCCTTACTTTTACCTTTTACTCTTCTGTATGTTCCTGTAGTTACACCCACTGTACCTACTTGTTTCGTATGAAAAGGAAGGTACTGCAATGTTAATAAAACCCACATTTTAGTCCACATAAGCTGGGGGAGGTATGACTGAATACACCTTCTCTTACTGCTCCCATATGTTTCAATGCAGGCAGTTTTTCATCAGAAAATAGTTATACCTGCAGATATATGTATATACAGTATGTATTTAAAACATCCTCTCATCCTGATGCAGCAACTGTTTATTTTATATTTGCGCCACTTGTACATATATTTGTAACTATGTTTTCCTTTAATGGACAGTTTCACTGGGGATGGGGGAGTTAAAGGGGTTGTCCAGAATAAATCAACAATTTGTGACTAAGTCCCCCATGCCCCCCCTCCAAACTTTCTAATATATCTTTTTTTTCTATATTATATAGTTTATACATTTTTTACCTTTCCGCTGATGTAACGGGTCTTCGATCTAATCCATATCCTGACCTGTTACGTCAGTGTAAAGGCCTCACCCCCCCCAACCCCATTGTACTTACCATTTCCTCTGGATCCAGGCCCGATGCGTCATCCAGAGAAGGCCGCCTCCTCTTCTTTCTGTGTGCCGGCACCCCACAGACACGCAATAGTGCATGGGAAGCTGGCACACAATACTTACCCATCTTCTCTTGCTTCCGGTCCGGAGCTGAGCCGTCACTTACGGAAGTGACGTCGGGCCCGGCTCCAGGCAGCGTGAGAGGCCTGCAGTGCAGAGCCAGCATCTCCTCCACTCCAGGCAAACGTCAAGAAGAGGAGCATACAGGAAGACAGGTAAGTATGATGGGGTTGGGGTTGGTTTGAGTTAGTTATTTGGGAAGGGCTAGTAGTGGGCGGGCTAGTTAGGGAGACAGGGAGGGGGTGTGAGGGAGTGAGAGAGGGAGGGGGAGGGAGTGAGAGGGGGGATCTGAGTGAAAAGAAATGCATCATGGTAGTTGTAGGATAAACCATGTAAACAAATGGAGAAGATGCCAGGAGCTCCCAGAGAAACCCAGAAATCACTCAAAACACTGCTAAAGGTATTTGGGTGCGCTTATTAACCCATTAATAGCACTAACTGACCTTTTTAAAAAAAATAATAATAATTTTTGCCCGGAAAACCCCTTTAAGAGTCAATAGTTTAGTCCAAGCAGTGAGTATTGGGTAGTGGGAGGGGGCGGAAGGTCTTCACACAGGGTGCATGTGAGTAGAGCTAATGCAAGATCCTTATACTCCTTTGCTGCAGACCTGGGACAGGGAGAAGTAAGCTGTACATAATTGCTGGGAGAAGTTTGTTTGGGTCAAGAAGACATTTAGTGCTGTGTTACCACAGAAAAAACAAGACAACTCTGGAAAAACAAAATAGAGAGAGAGAGACATTGGTGAAAGACTGGGATATCTGGGATATCTAAGCACAGGCTGCTAGAAATACCATCACCAGGCTCACCCCAGTGGAACTACTGAGAAAAAACTGTACCTCCATTTTGTCTGGAAGCTATTGGTTGCCATTTGTGCATTAAAGTTGAGAGACTACCTTGCAGGTCCCCCCCAGCTCTGCACCAGCCCAGGAGGTGAACTGGAGGAGTTGATTGAGATTAGCCACTGTGATAACTCCTATTCCTACTACTACTACCTCCAGCCTTCCGATTCCTTCCAACAGGTTGCTGTACTAAATTTTTTCAAATATTTATTTATTTATTTTGCTTACTTGTATAGCCACATACTGTACAATGTTGCATCATATGACTAAGTCATATAGGAGGCACCACCACCATTCTAAAGGGAAGGAACAGATGTGTTGGGTGATGATCCTGAAGTTAACATTTCTTAGAGAAAAAGAAATACTAAAGGCTTTGTTTCTTGCAAGGCTGGTAAATATTCATATATGGAAAAATTGAATTCCGTCTATGTTGTTTGATTGGATTAGTCTGTAAAGGATTTTTTTAGTTATTGTTTGCTCTCCAGCTATATGGGTTTGTGGGTGTTGAAGGTGTTGATTAAAGCTAAAGCCCCATGCTACGAAAAAGCAGCGTTTTTACAGCTGCGGAAACGCTGCAGAAGAAAACGCTGCATTTTACAGTACCTGCAAAGTGAATGAGATTCTGGCTAACCTCATCCACACATTACAGAAAAAAATCCGCTGCGGAAAACACGCGCTTTTTAAAAAACACCCGCCTTTTGAAAACTGCAGCATGTAAATTATACCAGCGGAAATGCTGGCGTTTTCCCTATAGGTTTAATAAGGGAAGAAAATCTGCAGAGAAAAACTGCAGCATTTTTCATTGCATTTTTGCGTTCTTTTAGCTGCGTTTCGCTATGTGGGGTCTTAACTGTATTTTTTGATAACAGGATTGTAGGTTGACAAATTTATAATACAATTACATTTAAAAAAATAATCGAAGGAACATCTATACAGAGGGAAACTCATCATTATCATTATTAATTTATTTTTATTTTTTTAATGTCGTGAAAATGCACTTTAACAGAAATAAATCAAGCTGCTATATATGAATTAAAACATACCAAGGTAGAGTACATAAGAACTGGTTATATTTCCTGCTTTTTGTTTGTGTAGCTTCTCATTAATAAACCTGTCTTCTGCTGTCGATCTACCCGTTCCACCATTATATTCCCTTTGGCATAAACAAACATTAAATTAAATTTCATCACACAGAAAGTCTTACAGTAACAGTATGCTATGGTAAGAACCTGTGCTATACATCCATGTCACTGTGTATGCCTTCATACAGTGATCTTCATAAAGCAATATGTGTAAATATATAATACTATGTGTATAATAATTAATATGATGATTTTAGAATGGCAAGAACCAAAGGTAAAGTATCAAAATGTATAACACAAATTGATCTGTGACTGGAGGCTATGGGCAACAAGGGAAGTTTTACGGATAGACGGTTTTAATAAATTACACCTATTAATAAGTGAGAAATTTTGGAAGGTTTAAAAAAAATTGCAGATTACTGAAAAAAAAAGCCATACTATGCACAATTAATAGTGACATACATAACTTAAACTATATGGCTGTATATAGTCTCCATAAACATACAAAATACTGTAACACTTGTCTACTGCTCTGGTGGTTGGCATAACTGGCATGGGTTCTGCTGGTGCAACACTGAAAATTATGCAGATGGGGATGGTGGGAATGCTCCTTCTGTTCATTATTTCAGCTAACATAAGCAGGGTAAATGGGATTTGATTGGAATAGTGTCAAGGTTTTGATCAGTGGGGGTCCAGAGACCCTCACAGATCACTAAAAGGAAGAGGCAGAAGCACTCTTCATTTTTAATCTCCTCTGCTTATATTAGCTTCTCTTGGGAGATGAGCAAACAGTGTACAGACTCATAGCCTGGAAACCCACATACAGTATCAGCTCTTTGAAGGGTCTGCAGCACTTGTATGAGCTCTCTGACCCCTTCACTGTTTACATCACATGCTCTCTGATTCATCACCACTGTGCAATGTAATTACAGCATCTCCCATTCAGTTCTATGGAATAAGGATAGGTTATCAATGGAAAGGAGCTGGAATGACTCTTTAAATTTGCCAAGTAGCAAAAGAGAGAGAGATTGTTTATTGGGGTGAAGAAAATGAAGTCTATACTAATAGTTCCATGTAAGCTTAAAGGGGTTGTCCAGGCAAAAAATAATTTTTTAAATCGGCAAGGTGAAAAATAATCAAACAAAAAAAAAATCATACTCACCTTTCCCTGGTGCCTCCCAGCGCAGTCCGGTTCTTCTGGTCCATTGTTGTCTTCTAGTGGAAGTCCCCGCCACACATCACTGCTGAGACCAATCAGCAGCCTCAGCGAGGGGCACATGATGTCACTACCTGTGATGTCCCAGGGTCTCTTTCTGAGACCGCAATCAAAAGCTTCAGTGGAAGAATTATGGGACGTCACAGTTGGCGAGCAGTTTCACTTTGAGAAGACACCAGAGTAGGAGGACCGGACTGCCCTAGGAGGACCGGACTGCCCTGGGAGGACACTGGAGCACCAGGGATAGATGAGTATGATTTTTTTCCCCTTCCCCTGGCCTATTTTAAAAATATTTTTTTTGCTTGGACAATCTCTTTAAGTTTTCTAAAAAAAAAAAAAGTTAAACATAGATTAATATAACACATTTCCCCAATAACTATATCCTCTGACTATAGAGGCCATCCTTTCTTTTAATGTACTACCTTCATGTGCTTACCCCAAGAACTCCCACTGACTACATGCTGATGGCCTATCTCAAGGATAGAAAATAAATGTTTATTTCTGATAATATCCAGTCGGATGATCACTCTGGGCCTGTGATCTTGCATATAACATATTTCCTATTTGCCCTGCAGATCTAGAATTTACAAAAAGGGGTTATAATACATATTGAGCATTCATTAGCATAGTGCAGGTAGAGAAACCTATAGAAACCCTAATATAAAAAAGGCCTATCTGGTGAAATTTCCCTTTAAACCATGTTTTCACCGTAGCGCATTGTGTTATAGTTTATCGATGGATATATTTTACTCCTATAATAGCATTATAGGGGTAAAATAGGGGTTTATAAAATACATTATAGGGGTTGATAAAATACATTAGTAATCTTTTAGTGGTCATAAGTTGAGCTGTCCATGCATCTTCACTGGTTGTCAGATGAAAGCTTACTTGGCCAGACACCTCAGGCTTATCTTTCCTGAGAACAATTGGGCATATGGAAATTCAGTTTACTGTCATTCTCTTTTCTACTGCAACCAGTTGACAGTCTTAAGAGCAGTAACCTAATTTTGCAGCTACAGTATATACAGTGGGGAAAAAAAGTATTTAGTCAGCCACCAATTGTGCAAGTTCTTCCACTTAAAAAGATGAGAGAGGCCTGTAATTGACATCATAGGTAGACCTCAACTATGAGACACAAAATGAGAAAACAAATCCAGAAAATCACATTGTCTGATTTTTTAGGAATTTATTTGCAAATTATGGTGGAAAATAAGTATTTGGTCACCTACAAACAAGCAAGATTTCTGGCTCTCACAGACCTGAAACTTCTTCTTTAAGAGGCTCCTCTGTCCTCCACTCATTACCTGTAGTAATGGCACCTGTTTGAAATTGTTATCAGTATAAAAGACACCTGTCCAGATAGGGGGTGTGGCCAGCCAGCAAAACAACAAGACCTGCTTTTACAGAGCTGTGGCCTATCTCACCTGAATCCACAGCGGATCTAACGCATCCTTGAAGCCACAAACTCCAGAGGCCTCAGGGGTCTTCCCCCAGACCCCAGTGTACATATTTAAAGGCTCTGGTTTGGTGACCGGGCAGAATCCTGGAGGTTCTGCTGTGAGGCCTGCAGCGCTGCCTGCTCCATTTTGGAATCGCGGCCTACCCGTTATCCCTGTGCCACGGACTGCAGCTACCCGCGGAGAACACCTTCACATACCAGCAGAGCTGTGGACGCATGAGGTGGTGACCCCACGGACCTTTGGGCACTAGATCTGCCTGCAACACTACTGACAGGAGCCTTCTTGTGTGCCTGAGCTGCCGCTCTGCCATCTTGGAGGCCCGCAGAACCACTACCTCACGCCCTGGGAGACCCTGCCGCTCCTGACAGCGTTATCAGCCTGCGGGATCGGTCATCTGGTATAGCGGCGGCTCAGGGGCGGCGCCGGCAACGACGCCGAGAGGAGGATTGAGGGCTTGCTCAGAGTGGAGGACGCCATCTTGCGGCCTACGCGGTGGGTTCCTGAGACGCCGGAGCTCTTCCATCAAGCAGAGGTGGATGTCTCCCCACCCCTCCCTGCCAACTTACCGAGGAGGCCCCGCTGTATCTCGGCCCGGTGAGCAGTCCGCGCAACTTTAGGTCCGCGGAGCGAACACGAATCGGGGAACCGCTGCCTCTGCTGCTGGTCAGCGGAGACAGGCCTCGAGTTGATCTCCATCCTTGCTCCGCCCTGACTGTGTGTGGGCCGGGAGTGGGCCTCTATCCCTGCTCTGGATCAACGACAGTCTTCTGTCTGACTCTCAACAACGACAAACAGCGGCTCTTCCATGAGTAAACATTCCACATATTCTCCCGTTTTGGCGAGTTGGCGGGTAAATACTAGCGTTGCTGGACTTTGCTGTTCTGACCGCATGTAAGTGGCTCCTCATCATGATTAAATAAATCAGCAAGAAGTTCGCCTACAGCGGCCCACCACTTTCCTGTATACTACCTTGGGCTCCTGTAACGCCCTGAGTGGATACCACTGTCTCCTGGGAGCGACAGATTTATCTCTGGTATACGTATCCTGTTACAGCTGTGTTCAGTCTCTACATTGTCATTTTCTATCTGCTCACCTAAATGTCCAGAGACATTGCGGAGATGACCAGAAAGAAGGCTTCTTCCTCTGGGGCGCCCAGGAAACTCACTGAATTCTTCGCACACCAAGCCTCAGACCGTCAGCCCTCACCTGACATGGACTCTCATGCACGACTTCTCTCCCCACTCAAATCAACGGTTATGCCACAGGATCTGATGGGCACGAATAATGCAATCATGTCCTCTCTTGCTGCCCCACAATCTGTCCAGGAGGGCAACAAAAGAGGCCCAAGTGTCTCCAATGCCTCATCCCCAACCAAGGAAGGTCCTGCACGTAAAAAGAATAGCCGGGCCCAGACCCCTACACCAGGATGATACCTCTCTGATTGGTCACACTGACATCTCTGATTTTCCGGCGTCCTCTGACCCAGTTACTTGTGACACATTGAAAGGCATGCTGGTGATATTGCAATCGGGCATTAACAAAAGTGTAGCCTCGTTGGTTGGGAAACTACAACATAATATTGACGCACTTGGAGAGAGAACTGATCACCTTGAGCGGAAGATGGCGGAATTCTCCACTGCTCACAACGAATTGGTGGATGCTCACAATACACTGGAGGCAGAAGTGCGCTGGCTAAAGATCAAAGCAACAGACTCTGAGGACTGCTCCAGACGCAACAATATTAAGATCCGGGGAATCCCAGAGGACATTGTATCCATTGATCTCCCGGCCTATGTCAAACGAATGTTTAAAAAGATCCTTCCAAATCTCTCAGAGCTTGATCTTACACTGGACAGGGCTCACCGTATACCTAAGGCAAGTTTAGCCCCTGTGGATGCCCCTAGAGACACCCTTGTTAGGGTCCACTTCTACCATATCAAAGTCTCTATCCTTGCTGAGGCTCGTAAATGCAACACTCTACCCGCACTGTTTTCAGCAATTGCTCTGTACCCGGATTTATCCGCTGCCACTATGCAAGCGAGACGCAACTTAACACCTGTTACGAAGATACTTCGAGAGAACGAAGTGCGATACCGATGGGGCTTCCCCACCAAGCTTCTGGTCTTTCGCAACGGAGTCACTCATTCTATACCCTCCGTAGAAGACGGAATGTCTCTCCTCCGTAGATGGCGTATGACCTCTGATAACTCTGAACCTCGGCCTGGTGGACCCGCTCGCCCTCCACGGGTACCCAAGGACTGGCATATGGTTGGAGAACCCTGAAAGATCTACGAGACTCTCACTCTCCCTCACCCAGGGAGATCAGGTGCCTTTACAGGATGTTAACTATATAGCCTTTTTCTTGGCGAACTACTTATCACTTTTTTCTATAAGTTTTTTACATTTGTAATTGATTGATGAAGGAATCTTACTTCTCACCCCCCACAGCTTATTCGGTGCATTTTGGCACTATGATGTTTGTTTTTTGTTCTTTATTCTTGTATAGTTTACTGTGTTTAGTAGAATTTGGTTATTTTTTCATACACAGCTCATATATGTGCGCATCACCTAACTATATCTTTAGTGCAGATCTGGACCGCTTGCCATGCTGGCACACACCCCATCTGTGTAGTCTAACATCCCTCTATTGGCCATTACCATGGTTGTTTGAATTTCCTCTATAAATGTTAAGGGGCTTAATAGCCCTTACAAAAGAAGCTCGGTATGGAGGGAGGCACGCCGTTTGAGATGTGACGTGCTCATGCTTCAAGAGACTCATTTTCATGTTGAGAAAAGCCCTCTATTTACGAACTCCTCCTTTCCTCATATTTTTAAGGCCTCCTGTGCGGCCAAACGCAAGGGAGTCCTTATAGCTGTCCGTGACTCAGTTGCCTTTAGCATGGAGTCTGTATTAACGGATCCCCAGGGCCGGTATCTCGGTCTTAATTGTACTATTAATAGTATGAGATACACTTTGGTGACAGTGTACCTCCCCAATCGGTTTCAGGCCTCGTACTGGAGATCTCTCTTGCCCAAAATTCGGGCATTTGCCACTGGTATCTTAATTGTAGGGGGAGATTACAATTGCCTTATAGATAACTCTCTAGACTCGTCCAATCCTCAAAGGAAATCTCCTGTACTCACCCCTTCCTTATTAGATCAGGGGTTATATGATGTGTGGAGATGCCAGCATGGTAGCGAGAGAGACTACAGTTTTTTCTCTTCTCCTTCCTCCTCATACTCTAGGATAGATTTCTTCTTGGCGGATAAATTGGGCCTGTTACAGACTGTATCCTCTCATATTGGTCTGATAACGTGGTCGGATCATGCCCCGGTGTCTCTGGTCCTCCGCGAGCAGTTTGCCACAGCCCTGCCTTCCCAATGGCGTCTAAACGAATATATCCTTGATCATCCCTCTCATGGTGCTCAGCTCCTCAATGCGCTACAAGAATTTTTTGAACTCAATGCGCCTACGGCCTCAGACCCCTATATCCTGTGGAACGCCCATAAGGCATTTATGCGCGGGGTGATTATCCAAGCTTGTTCTAGGGCCAAGAAGCAACGCTCTAAGGATATTGATGCTTTGCTTCAAAAGATAGCTGGGCTGTCGGCAGCGAATAAGCTTTGCCCTACCCCATCTCTTTCAAACGAGATTAGACAATACCAATTACAATTGCAAGGTCTGATGGCTCATCAACAGGACCTTGCCTTTAAGAGATTTCAGTGCCAGGCCTATATCCTTAACAACAAAGCTAGTGCTTTCCTGGCAAAGAAAATCAAACAAGCCCAACCCAGATCACGTATTGAGTATCTTTTTAATGCTCAGGGGAACAAAATTACAGATCCCCGTCTTATAGCTGAACAGTTCAGGGCCTACTATAAATCTCTATATAATTTAAAAGAGGATACCGAGGTACATCAACCCTCACTGACGGACATCGATAAATTTCTAGAATCTGTTTCTCTTCCCCGCCTCTCGGAGGAACAGCGCCAGTTACTGGCTGCTCCTATATCTCTATCGGAGATCTATAAGGCTGATGCATCCTTGAAGCCATTAAAATTCCCGGGTCCTGATGGTTTTTCTGGTATCTATTATAAAAAATACAGGGATATTTTGTCGCCCCATTTATTGGGAGTGTTTATGAGAGCTGCGGAGGATCAGAGATTCCCAGAGGAGATGTTAGCCGCTACTGTGGTTACCCTCCCCAAACCAGGCAAGCCCCCTACTAGTCCAGCAAATTTTAGGCCTATTTCTTTACTGAATGTGGATGTTAAGTTGTATGCGAAGGTGCTGGCGGAGCGTCTGGTACGTATCCTGCCCCGGCTAATCGGGCCAGACCAGGTGGGATTTGTTATGGGTAGACAGGCCCCGGATGGCACCCGCAGGTTTATTAACTTAATTCAGAGCGCAGAACGTAATGGAGGACCATCCCTTTTATTAGCTCTCGATGCAGAAAAGGCCTTTGACAGGGTCCACTGGGGCTACCTAGATCGAATACTGGATAAGTTTGGCATGGGATCTTTCTTTAAAAAGGCCATCCTGGCTCTCTACTCCTGCCCGTCCGCTCGGATTCTATCCTCGGGGTTTTTGTCCGATCCCTTTCAGATCAGCAATGGGACCCGCCAAGGCTGCCCTCTCTCTCCTATCATATTTGCATTAGTGATGGAGCCGTTGGCTGAGGCCATTAGACTTAACGTTAATATCACAGGTATTTCAGTTGGGCAACATCAGCACAAAATTGGTCTATACGCTGATGATGTGATCCTCTCCTTGGCCAACCCTATGTCATCCTTGCGAGCTACTACAGATACCTTGGAGACCTTTAGTAAAGTCTCTTATTATAAGATTAACCTGGCCAAGTCCCAGTTGTTCCCAATTGGTATTTCCCCGTCTCTAAAAAGGGAGCTGAGTGCCCATTTCCCGTTCAGGTGGGGGGGAGATAGCATTATGTATCTGGGAATCTCCTTGACGACCCCAAGCTCTAATCTCTTCTCCTTAAACTATGTACCATTGCTGTCCAAGGTGTCCTCCCTCCTGGCCGGTTACTCTAAACCCATGTTGTCCTGGGCTAGTAGGATTGCCATAGTGAAGATGATGGTGCTCCCCATCATACTTTATTTGTTCCGCACTGTGGTTATCCCCCTCCCCAACTCCTACCTGACAAAACTACAAAAGCTAATTTCGGATTTCATTTGGGAGGGGAAGAGATCAAGGATACGCATGCGGGTTATGACTAGACCCTGGGCTAGAGGGGGAGCAGGTGTCCCAGATGTTAAGAGATACTATGCTGCAACTGTTTTGGAGCAGTTGAGGGTCTGGTGGGGGGAGTCACCGGATACCGTTGGTTGGAGGTTGAGGAGTCCTCTATGAGCCTCCCATTGATTTCCCTCTTGCGTCCCAAATCATTCTGCCCTTCCAACACTCTAATTCCCCTACTAAGTATAAAGGCATCTGTCTGGGCATGGCACTTTCTGACCTCATTCACCCCTGTGGCAGAATTAATTCCTTTGACGGACCTGCCATTACGTTACCTGGCCTCATTCCTGCCCGGTCTGAGCTTGAAGCGCTGGTCAGACGCTGGCCTCCAGAGAGTCGAGCAGTTATTCGGGGGGGCCCAATTGAAATCGTTCATTGCATTGATGGAGGAATTTCAAATCCCACAGCGGGATTTCTATAAATATCTGCAGATAAGATATCTCCTTCATCCCCACAATGTCTCAGACCCCGTGTTTCCTAGACTGGCCCTCCAGATGTGGCAGACATCGGCCCCTATTAAAGGTGGTTCCTCAGCTTTCTATAAACTCCTCTCCACCCCCTCAGAGCAGGTTAAACTTCTCTGTCTGATACGCTGGGAGATTGAGCTTGCTAGAAGCATCTCTCTCCAGGAGTGGTATGAAGCGTTCGGGTTTGTTAAGCGCGTATCGAGGGGCGCAGCCCACTGGGAGACGGCGTGCAAGATATCTCTTCGATGGTACAGGACCCCCACTCAGCTAGCACACATAGACCCTTTGTGCTCAGATTTGTGTTGGAGAGGTTGTGGTGCAAGAGGTACACTTATACATATGTGGTGGGACTGTCCCCCTGTGCTCGCTTTCTGGAGTGCTGTCTTCCAGTTGATGTCCGGTCTGGCAGGCATGAATGTCCCGTTATCTCCAGGCCTGGCGCTCTGCTTCCTGGATACTGAGTCTTTTCCAGGCGATATGGCAGTAGTTCTGGGCCAGATTATATTAGCGGCCAGAGCTATGATAGCACGCCAGTGGAAGAATGCACCCTGTTTGACGCTGTCGGAACTAATACAGCACGTCAACTTGGCCTATACACTAGAGAAGATGTTGGCATGTAGAACCCATAGGTATACTGCCTTTCGCCTGAAGCGGGCCCTTTGGTCTGATTATGTTGGCTGTGGGGGAGTCCCTCTTTGCAGAAGGCCGGACCCCTCTTTCCATACATGATATTCTATTGCTCCACGGCTCTAGTAGAGTGGTGATGTGTATATTATAAACCCTTTTTCTAGATAACTTACTGAGCGGTATGATGTTGATTTCTGTTTCCCTTTTTCCCTTGCTCCCTCCAAATTGGTTTATCACTACAACAATATGTATATGGATACTGTTGATGCCTTATTATCCCTATGTTTTATTTCTTTCCCTGTTATGTATTACAAAAAATTTTCTCTCAATAAAAATCTAAATTAAAAAAAAAAAAAAAAAAAAAAAAAGACACCTGTCCACAACCTCAAACAGTCACACTCCACTATGGTGAAGACCAAAGAGCTGTGGAAGGACACCAGAAACAAAATTGTAGACCTGTACCAGGCTGGGAAGACTGAATCTGCAATAGGCAAGCAGCTTGGTGTGAAGAAATCAACTGTGGGAGCAATAATTAGAAAATGGAAGACATACAAGACCACTGATAATCTCCCTTGATCAGGGGCTCCACGCAAGATCTTACCCTGTGGGGTCAAAATGATCACAAGAACGTTGAGCAAAAATCCCAGAACCACACGGGGGACCTAGTGAATTACCTGCAGACAGCTGGGACTAACATAATAAAGGCTACCGTCAGTAACACACTATGCCACCAGGGAATCACATCCTGCAGTGCCAGACATGTCTCCCTGCTTAAGCCAGTACATATCCGGGCCCATCTGAAGTTTGCAAGAGAGCATTTGGATGTTCCAGAAGAATATTGGGAGAATGTCATATAGTCAGATGAAACCAAGGTAGAACTGTTTGGTAGAAACACAATTCATCGTGTTCATAGGAGAGTGAATGCTGAGTTGCATCCAAAGAACACCATACCTACTGTGAAGCATGGGGGGTGGCAACATCATGCTTTGGGGCTGTTTCTCTGCAAAGGGACCAGGACGACTGATCTGTGTACATGAAAGAATGAATGGGGCCATGTATCGTGAGATTTTGAGTGCAAACCTCCTTCCATCAGCAAGAGCATTGAAGATGAAATGTGGCTCGGTCTTTCAGCATGACAATAATCCCAAGCACACCGGCAGGGAAACGAAGGAGTGGCTTCGTAAGAAGCATTTCAAGGTCCTGGAGTGGCCTAGCCAGTCTCCAGATAACAACCCCATAGAAAAGCTTTGGAGGGAGTTGAAAGTCCATGTTGCCCAGTGACAGCCCCAAAACATCACTGCTCTAGAGGAGATCTGCATGGAGGAAATGGCCAACATACCAGCAACAGTGTGTGCCAACCTTGTGAAGACTTACAGAAAACGTTTGACCTCTGTCATTGCCAACAAAGGATATAGAACAAAGTATTGAGATGAACTTTTGTTATTGACCAAATACTTATTTTCCACCATAATTTGCAAATAAATTCTTTAAAAATCAGAAAATGTGATTTTCTGGATTTGTTTTCTCATTTTGTCTCTCATAGTTGAGGTCTACCTATGATGTCAATTACAGGCCTCTCTCATCTTTTTAAGTGGGAGAA
This sequence comes from Leptodactylus fallax, assembly GCA_947044405.1. Taxonomy (NCBI): domain Eukaryota; kingdom Metazoa; phylum Chordata; class Amphibia; order Anura; family Leptodactylidae; genus Leptodactylus; species Leptodactylus fallax. Next base: position 654,434 of record CAMRHE010000186.1, on the reverse strand, counting down.
CTTGCACAATTGGTGGCTGACTAAATACTTTTTTCCCCACTGTAAACTATAATTTAAAACACATGTTCTTGAATTGAATAGACTCTAGACCATAGTACAAGATAAGTGATTTCTTTACCATAACCTATTTTCTAGAGTATGTAAAATATACCTATAAATCAACTTTAAAGCGGTGTTAAGAGTTCAATACACACATTAAAGGGCTTTCCCTGGACTTAAGGGGAACCTGTCCCAATAAGACTGTAGTCCAATCTACTGGTAGCATGTTATAGAGCATGAGGAGCTGAGCAAATGCATACATAGGTTTATTGGAGACAATTCAATGTAGCTTGTTATTCATTCCTTCACATCTCTGCTCATTCAAGGCTTAGGAGTCCAGCAGTCGGTCCTAGCCAATGATTGACAGCCTTCCTTTTGTAAGTATGCATACAGCTAGGGGGTGTTTACATGTAGGAATTTGACACTAATGTGGAGGTGGATTCTGCCCCCAAATCGGCATCAGCTTCCACCCAGATTCTGCCTCCCATTGTTTCCAATGGGAGGCAAAGATCACAGTAGGATGCTGAAAAAATAAGTGTCTTGCCCAATCTTGCCATGTTGTGGCTTGTGAAAGATCCTCAGTGCGCCAACACCGCTTTGGCCCACACCTGAGACTTCTTTCCTAAAAAACCACACTCACCGCCAGTGAGTGCTGGGTTCACAAGATAAATACAAGACAAGCTTTCTAAATTTTGTATATTTATTAACCCCTAAATGGGTCGGTATTAACATCTAACACATACAGTTCAGAACAGATATGTAGATATATACAAGCATTAACAGTTACTAGTTACAAGATACACTACAATAAATAAAAAGGGAATAAAATTGAAATAATTACTTTACCACACATATCCTGGATGTGGCTCTATAATCCAACCCTCACACATGGCATGTGGGGATAACCAATGGAGGCAGCAACATCAACACAACATTCCAGCCTGCATGCTCATCACAGTCTCCCAGTAGTAGTCTGTCTCACTGACCTCTTACCTCATCTTTTATACCCTTGATTACACCACCCAGAATGAGGTCACCGGCGACGGCAAGTCTGATTGATTAACGCACTCAAGTCAAGATTCTTTGTAAGGAGCTGAGACCAAGTGGAATGACACAATGCCTTCTATATGTTATCAACCATGTCTGATCAACAGCCCAGGCTGAACAATGCATATGTATTTGATCACTCAGGGCTATGTAGGAATTCAATGGAGCCATTCTGGGATGGATACAAAGCCCCATTGTTACATTGTTGCCAATACTGACAACACACACCCAGGATTAGGGCTGCGCACATTATGAGTAAATGGAACTAATGGGGAGATACGCTACCCAGAGATCAAAATACATCTTTGAGTTATAGCCATATTTAAGTGGAATCATCACATGGCTGATTTAGCTGCGGAGTCTCAAGACTCCCCCGCTGATTAAGCCCATTCTTCTGGGCCTAATCAGCAACGTAAAGCTGCAACAGAATGCCAGTCAGCATTCCATTGTGAGGATGCAGCACCCGGAAAATGAAGAGTAACGGACCCATACTTGGTAGGGCCACCCACTGAAATAAAGCATAACTAAACTTTCGGAGACAACTTCTGATTTTCTGGCAGTATTTGTGTCATTATTAAATTTTGTAATATAATTTATTAACAAATTTTGTCTCCTTTCTGTGAAATCCTGCATCCCTTTATTCTTTCCCTTGTTTCTGTATTGAGAGCTGTTATTATTATTTATTTATTATGCTTACTTATATAGCGCCATCTTATTCCGCAGCGCTTTACAGACATTGTCAGTCACTGTCCCATATAGGGCTCTATATAGCTGTTCCTGCCTCTCACTGAGGAAAGCACGTTTTTTTCCCGAATAGCACACTGACCCATTCATTTCTATGGGCCCGTACACGACCGTGAATGACACGGTCATGTGTGCTGGCCAACAGTCCAGACTGCAAACTATGGAACAGGTTCCTGTCTGATTTTGCAGCCCTTCCGTGGCTCCTATTCATTTAATGAAAGGGGCTGCGGAAGCATGGCCGGTGCACGAGTGGCACACAGGTGACATCTGCGAGTCCCCCGTGCCTTTAATTCACGGCCAGCAGTAAGCACACGGTCGTCTGCAACCGGCCTTACTGTGTATGGAGTACAGGCTTGGAGTATGGGGCTGTGTAAAATGTAGAGAAAATGAGGGTAGGGAAGGGTCACTTTATATAGTTATTTCTCGGATATTATAAAACATACAAACTTGCTTTTGGTGTCATATAAAAGAGGAGATTCTAATGTGGCAGGGCTATCTATATTATTTCCAGAGATATCACGGTTGAAAACACATTCAGGATTAGGATAATTATATGAAGCTGTATAATATAAATGATGTAAATATTATTTTTCCGACCGTATTTTCAACCAGTGAGATCTCTGGAAATAATATAGAGCGCACTGCAACTTTAGGGTCATATGAAAGAATATGTTGCCTGCAGATTGGACAGCATTTTCATTATGATACAATGGGCAAGAACTCAACCCACTGAAAAGGCAAATATTAGTGCATATTCACACATAAAACTGGTGCAGTAATTTATGAAACTGTGGCATTTATCTCAATAGGATTTGCAGAAGTCCATCTGCAAGCTGCAGAAAAAACCTCATTGAGATACATGGAACAGACTTTTAGTTTCAGACATTTCACTGTAAATTTGCCACATGTGAACATATCCTTAAGGTGTATATCCATAAGTCTTTTTCTACATTTATTTGTTATGAGTTTTTTTGCCGCAAATCTTTGTATTCATAGCTAACTGGCAAGATTTTTGTAGATACAGCACAAAATTGCAAGCTTTTCCTAATCATAGCATAATCTTAACCTAACATTGTCGTATTCACAGTAGATTCTTCCAAAGGCTACAGATATACATGATATATTAGGATATGCAGCTTACAAGCAGGAGCAATTCTAGCCTTACTAAATTCTTGTTGAGAAAAAAATGAAATAGAGATGGACAAGTTTGTGTGAGCAACCTATGAACATATAATTTTTAGTGCACAAGGAACTCTGTTTACATCATGTTAGTGATGTAAGTTAAGTACATATGCTTGGAAGAGCTTCTTGGTACATGCTAAGTGTATCCATATAGCTCTGTGAACTTGACAGAGACCAAAAGGTATAGCGCAAAAGATAGACAAATAGACTATGCTATTACATAGAACAGTATAAAGTTGAGAAAATGTAAACCACACACTATGATTTTTCAACACAGGGGTTCTATGGATGCCTCAACTGACAGTAAGCCCATGCAGTGGAACATGTGGCAACCTTTCCTCAGGGTTATAAATCAGAAGTTTTTCTCTGCACATACTGTACAGCAAACAAAGAGGAACAGTGTGATGTGAACAGGGCAATACTGTTGGAGTGAATGGAAGAGTATATCTGCCAAAATACTGCAATTGCATTCAAAGAAAAGCATTGCCTGACCTATAATGGGCACTCCTATTTGCAATTTGAAAGCAGCAAGATTATTAGAGTTGCTGCCCCCTACATTTTCATATGATAATCAGGTGGGGAAATTATTAACCCATAAATGCCAGTTTTCGGGTGTACACGGGTGTTAATGTGGCACATGTTTGGTGTACAGCACTTTCCTGGGCCAAAGATGCACCACATTATTTGTTCTGTGCCTGACTCCCCACTTTTGTGAAAGTGGCTGGAGTGGACAGAAAGTAATGTGGACTGGGGCAGGAATGCCTTGGCAAATATATTATAACTGGCGTAGAAAACGCCAGTCTTGAAGATTCCCTTCCAGTGCATCTACATGTTAAAATTGATACCTAGTGTATGTTACATTGCCAGCATAGGTCAATGCAATTAATTGTTCTCTGTTATCAGACGAGAGAAGCTGACTGTAATGTTTTTCAAATGGGATTGCGGATAGAAAGTTTAGAAGAACATCTACCCCCATTATCACAAGTTTATTGTACAGCTCACAAAATCAGATTTACATGCATAGTTGTGAATATTAGCAGCTCCTTTTATGATCTTTAGTTTTATTATCTTCTTTATTAGACTATAACACATGTAGCACTATGAGCTAGATGGCTGCCTTGTGTGATGTTGTGAAGTAATTCTGCTCCTTTTCAGTAACAGCTAAAAAACTTTTTGTAACTCTTCATTACAAATTACCACTTTAGGTAAAATGAAGAATTTGTAAAATATACCGTATGTGTAGGCACTAATAGTAAAAAAAAAAGAGAGCTGTGAGGTTGGGAGCAATAAACTTCATAAACATTAATTTATAAATAACCATAGATGATACCATTTAATAACCTCTAATAAGCCCTGATAATAAGAATCATTATATCTCTGGTACCACCATACTATAAACATGTACATCACAAGCATAAACCAAAAACTTTATATAATAATATATCTAATAGTTTTTTTTTCTAAAAGTATTCAATTTGGAAAAACCTGTTAGATATATTTTAGCTTGTGGCTTTTTGCTTGTGATGTATGCTTATAAAATTCTAGATGTACTGTACATCATAATTAAAACCTATGGAGAGGGAAAGAGGATAATTACAATTCCTGGTAATTGGGTTTTCCAGGATACCACTTATGCTAAGACCCAACATAGCAAAAAATGCAGTTAAAAAACAAATTGTGTTTTTTTTCCCCCTGTATTTTTCAATGAGTTTTTGCTGCATTTTTCTTTGCTTTTTCCCTTCCTATTAAATCTACAGGGAAAAGGCTTGCGACTCCATGGCTAATTTTAACATGCTGCAGCTTTTTTTTTTTATGCAATATGTGGATGAGATTAACTAAAATCTCATTCACTTTGCTGGTACTGTAAAATCCCTTTTTTTTCCCGCTGCATTTCCAAAGCAGCCAAAAACGCCTCATTTCTGCAACGTGGGGCCTTAGCCTTACAATAAGTTTTCCTTCCTCCACAGATAGGAAGAAACATAAAATACAGGAACAAAAGACTTCCCTCCTCCCTCCCATCCTTCAGTTATAGACATAATGCATTATGTGATTATGTCAAAAGACAATGGGGAAAATTTATTAAAACTGACACACTGTGCACTGTTATTGAATGAATATTGTGAGCAATTGCAGCAGATAGCCAGAATGAATAATAATTTAATAATAATTTATCAAGATATGGAGGGGAAAAAAACAGTGCTTTTGTTGACAAAAAACTCAGTTACCAATAAGAGTAATGATCATACCTCCATACCTGAAGGGCTAACAAAGAAATATCACATCAGAGTAAGACTTTGTGGCCAAACCATAATTCCTGGTTTAAAGTGTACCTAAGTTTTCATGCAATGCTGAAATATGTGCAGGGTCTTTCTGGGAAGTCTGTTCTGTGGCTGCATAACTCTTCATACATGGTGTCCGATCAGTTTTTCTGTTGCTAATAGCCCCATTATAACTGCAGCACATTTTACTTTTTTTCCCTGAGGAAAATGTTTAATAAGGAGCAGTCTGCTCTCCTTCCCCATTCATTACTACTACTGGTTTCTTTACAAGTAATTCTGCCAGAAGTAACTGTAAAATAGCAAACAAATCGCTGATAAAAGCCCAAGTGAAAATAATATAGGAGATCCAGGGACAATGAACTTCAAATCCAATCCAATGAATAGGGGATAACTTGTTAAAGTGAAAACTCTCTTTTAAAGTATAACTCAAACAATTTTTTTTTTTATTCGCTGCCTGTTAGAAAGGTACATGATGTGAATTATAGCGAAGGTAATATTCTTAACTGTGGCTGTATTTGTGTTTGGTTGTCAGCTGTGTCATGTGACCAGAAACAGAGCTGGTGCCAGGTTAGTGAAGGCACCTGGGCGACAGAGCCTTAGTGGGCCCCTTTGCAGCAGTGTTTTCATCGAATGCCGCGACAGCAAAAAACCCCAAACGTTGAGTGGCTTTTGCTGTAGTAGACATGCTGGGATGGCTGTAGTCCTTCCTTAAAGTGAAAGTGTCACCAGGAAATTATCTATTGTTTGAATCACATTTTTAAAGACCTTTTGGTGATTCTTTACATTTTTCATGCTATTATCTATATTTTAAAAAAATCCTAAAAATCTTGCAATACCAACTCTTGCTACTAAGCCTAAAATAGTATGTGACTTCCTTTTTCCTTGAAATGGACCATGGGTTATAGCCACAGTGGTCTGTAGCAGACCCTATTGACTTCTATGGGAGAGTTTACAATCCGTTTACAGGGAGCGGTTTCCGCGGACCCCATAGATTATAATTGGGTCCACCGGGTTTCCACCAGAAAATGCAGAGAGAAACTTCGGCTTGCAGGACTTTTCTCTCCGCATTTTTAAAGTGGAATGGGGGACGGAATCCCCGTGTTCAGATGTGAACTTACCCTTACTTGTCAGAAATGCAGTTTTTTTTAAAGATTTTTTTTTAAATACAGACTATAGATAACATGGCAATTTTAAAACTTCGCCATAAATTATTTAAAATTTGTTTAACATAAAACTTAATTAAAAAAATAGGTCATTTTCTGTCAACACATTCCCTTTAACTTTCAATCTTTGCAATGCAAAGACTGAAAACCGTGGGTAGGAGCTGCAACTATAATTGACATGCCACACACATGAAATAGCCTTATTATGTCCCCACAAAGTATAATGCTCCCCCCACTTATGCCGCCTGTGTGTTTTACGGTATAAGGGCACATGCACAAGTAGTGGCAGCTGCATGATGCTGCCAAAACCCCGAATACAGCTGCCAATGACTGCAAAATTATACCATAATCATGCATTTTAGTCTAATTATTGATAGCTACATACATCTACCACTATGTGTGTGTGCACCGTGAACAATTGTTATGTTCACCTGGCCCTGCATGAACCTTATGGCTACCTGCTGCTGTGTGTCTCTTCATCCTAATGGGGGATGAAGCCTGCCAGCTGCTGTCTAGAGATATTTTTTTTATTGTAGAATGTCATCAACTCACCATGGTCCACCATGTACCTGTAGCAGTAAGACTTGGTCAGGGATATACTACACTGGGCATCCACAGCTATCAGCCTGCCATCCCATGCAGTCTTAATTACCCATTGTAAAACTCATTTGTGGGGTTGGGGGAAGTCTGTTAGACAATTTTTATTGCATAGTGCAAGACTTTAGTTGTCCTGATTAATTAAAATGGTCTGCCCCATCACAGGAGCATGGGGTCCCAATACTTACCTGGTTTTGATGGGCTCTGATGCTCTCCTTACCAGAAATCAGACTCTTCAACGTACACACTGGGGTGAATTTACTAACCTATCTATGCCAGTAGCCTGGAGTAAATGGTTGTAAATGTGGAGCATTGTTGGCACACAGACATTTTTGTGTCCCATATTGTAGTTTCTGTACCCCACTCACCACTTTTTACGAAAGTAAGCGAAGCAGGGGGAAAAAAAAACTGAAAACTAGCATGAGTTATACCAAAAATCTATGCCAGTCCCTGATTTTAAATCTGGTGTACAGGAGTTCTATTGCCCTCACAACTGCAGAACTAGTATGAGTGACCAACAATATATCTCTCAGACAGCAAACAGAATAATCTTGCTAATTTTTAACTATATAATTCATACACACGTCTGAAGACTGTCAGTGAATGGAATCCATTTATAACTGCAGTTCATACAATAACCACATAATCCTTCAATGTATCTGAAACGATGATAAATATTACTATCAGGTAGCAATGAATCAAACACAGAATCCAGGAGTTGATTAATCAATTATTGTTAATGATTCAATGATTATTGTCAATGATTCTTGCAACATGTATCTTGCAAAATGCTGCTACTTATGTAGGATATGAATTGTTTTAACAATTCTGCATTATATGTACTACTGTAGAAGTGGACTTTATCTTTGAGAATAATTGGACTTTATCATTGGAATATCCACTGGAACAATTGTTGATAAATAGTACAATTCATATAATATTCACATAATCCTTCAATGTAAATCAGATTATAGTAAATATTAGTATCTATCAACAATTGTTCCAGAGGATATTCCAATGAGAGATTGGAAGAGAGAATGGAAGCATTTGAAACAAGTAGCTTTATTAGGTATGTCAGCTCTGGCACACCACCACTACTCACTTACCTGTTATGACTGTAGACCGCTGCGTATCCCTGCTCACACTCATAACAGGACGCAGTCAATGCTATTGGCCTACCTGGAACTTATGTATTGTATTTATGACTGGTCAGGCTGTATGACTGTCCTTTGTAGATTTTTCAGGGGCTCAGTGGATAGCACTGATGCCTTGCAATGCTGGAGTCCCAGCCAAGGACAACATCTGCAAGGAGTTTGTATGTCCTCCCTGTATTTGCAAGGGTTTCCTCCCACACTCAAAAGGCATACTGATAGGGAATTTAGAATGTGAGCCCTATATGGGAAAGTGTTGACAATATCTGTAAAGTGCTGCAGAATCTTTTGGTGCTATATAATAAGCAAAAAACACAACCAACGCCTTAAATGCTACAAAGACTACTGAAAGATCTAGCCCGATGAAGGTCAGTTGACCGAAACGTCGTACTTTTTGATCTACAGCTCCACATTAATAATAATAATAGTCCTTTAATAGTCCCAATTCAGTGTGTTACAGCAGCAAAGATAAGATAAGATAAGCAGATACAAATACAACATGTACAGGAATGTTCCAAGGTGAGAGGCATTACAATAATAGCAGACAGACAGATAGGACGTAGCAGAGGGGGGGGGGGGGGATTTAACAGGCAGAGAAATATTTCAGTTCTCTGTATGTAATGATCTCCGCTTAGGTCGGTGTTGGTTGTACAGCCTAACCGCGGTGGGAAGGAAAGACTTCCGATAGCGCTCCTTCTCACACCTAGGGTGGAGCAGTCGGTCACTGACAGTACTGCCCAGCGCAATCACAGTCTCATGCATGGGATGGGACTTCTTCTTCCGCATGGAGCTCACCACGGACAGTATCCTTCTGTCACCCACCACCTGCACTGGGTCCAGTGGGCTCCCCAGGACAGAGCTGGCCCTTCTAATCAGCTTGTCAAGTTTATTTCTGTCCCTGGTTGATATACTGCTCCCCCAGCAGGCCACTCCAAAGAAGATGGCTGATGCCACTACTGAGTTGAAGAAAGTCCTAAGAAGTGTCCCCTGGACTCCAAAGGCTCTCAGCTTCCTAAGCAGGTAGAGCCTGCTGTGGCCCTTCCTGTACAGGGCCTCCATATGATCTGCCCAGTCCAGCTTATTATTAAGGAGCAAACCCAGGTACTTATAGGTGTTCACAATCTCGATGCCCGTCCCCAGGATGTCCACTGGTTTTGGAGGGCATCTGCCTTTACGGAAGTCCACCACCATCTCCTTGGTCTTCCCCGCGTTAATCTTCAGGTGGTTCTGGTGGCACCAGTCCACAAAAAACCGGTTACTTTATACTATATTGTATGGCATTGTGAAAGTCGTGTGTGAAGCATCTCTTCTGTAACGAAAATATGTAAGAAAAGAACACTTTATTTTCAATACAAAAAAATTATCGGTGTGCAAACTAAATGAATAAATAAATATTGTTCATAGAGTTACATGTAATCCATATGATTGTAATAGACATTCACACTCACGATAGTATTTTGGCTTTGATGTCTGTTATCCCCTAATGAATTTACATTGTAAGCAAAACATACATGTCGGGATTTGGACTAATCTGTGACTACCTATGGGATTTTTTGGATTTAGACCAATTTGTGCCTATCCATGGATTTTTTTTTTAACTTACTTTGAATATTACTGTCAGGCAGGGTTTTTTTAGGGCCATTTAGTCACAGGGTCAGGTTCCAGTTGAGATCACGTTCATCTAGGGTCGTGGTTCCGAGGTTCCGAATTGAAGGTACAGTATGTAGAGGTTTAGGGTGTACCAGGTTGAACATCCTATACCCTTATCTACCCCAGTCATGTGACTACTCCTGTCCTTATTATCTCTCCCTGGACTACTGGAAGTCACTGCTCAGGGGACCATTGTTTATTGTTACAATCATCAATAGGGACATAGTAAGACGTTTCCTTTATTTTCTGGGCCTGCGTGCCAGCGGTTTATTGTTATCGACTACCTTCTGTGGTAGTTTAATTGCATATATGCTATTTGGCATGGTTATTATAAATTTTGTTATATTTAGAGGCACATGATTTTATTCCTTTCTATTAAAATTTAAGTTTTAATATTGGTTCACCCATTGGATTTGTAGTGACCATTTCTGCGGTAGTTTTTTCCAGTCAAAGCCAGAAGGAGGTATATTTTTTGTTCCTGCTGGATCAACTTCTGGCTTTGGCTTAAATAACGCTGTGTGAAAAAAGTTGCTAAAACATTTTAAGACTTAGAAATGCCAGCATGTAGCTATTGAAAAACTAATTGCTAGGGAATTTTGTGACTGGAGTGAATTTCTTTTAAAAGAAATTTTCAAGCTACAGTGTAATTCTATGTAGTGAGTGCTAAAAAGTTTAGGTGACGTTTAGTCTTACAGGACAGGAATCTTACAGCAAGCTGCATGATCAGCCAGCTAAGAGAGAAATGCTTATTAGAAAACAGTAGGCTTTTACACCATTAGCTTCATTTTGTTAGTGCCTCCTGCTTTGCAGACAATAAAACCAGCGTCTGATCTGTAGCAGCACTGTGAAGAGAAAATTCCATAGGGCCACAGCCCCTTCATTTTGGGAACAGTAGGAAATCCCTTTAATCAGGTCATATAAGTGGCTGTCTTCCAAGTACTGAGCATGCTGGCTAGTGATAAATCTGTGTGCTCCTATCTGCTACTTGCATTTCATCAGATGCAGAAAGGCCTGCAATCCATATGTGTTGCATACACATATTACCCATGAAACCTAGTACAAATATGTAAAAAGAAAAAAAAAATGCTGTGGACCTAAAAATTAAGCATTGACAAAACAACGGGATACTTTGCTTTTCTTGCATACTGTAGCACAGAACATTCTGTACCAAAAATCAGTAACTAGTCGTATTCTTATGACCCTAAAGCAGTCCATAATACAATGCACGTAGCCTGCAGCATGTTTGGCATCACATAAACGGACTACATAATGTGGACACGTAAGCATTCCACGTGCCAAGAACTGTGCTTGAACCCTCCATTTGTGTATTAAGCTGCTTTCACACAGGCACATTTTTAGGCATTTTTTACCATTAAAAAATGCTGTTAAAAACACTTTGGCCAGATGTTACAGATTATTCAATAAAAAATTATAAATAACCTTTTTCTATTAGATTTTTTTTTAGCTTTTGTCTCACATTTCATGGCATTTTTTGCCTCTGGTGTTTTTTTTCATAATGCAGCATGCTAAGGATATGGCTTTTGTTTCAGGCATTTTCATGCTCTCATGGTAGGAAAAAAAAACAGGAAAAATGCTGCGTGAATACAAGAAAGTGCCCATAAAAAAAGTAAAGTGACACATACTTTTTGATGATGTTTTGTGAATTAAAAAATATGCCTTCACAACACTGTGGGGCAGATTTATTAAAATTGGTGTATTGTATGCCGGAGTCCATCCGCCGCGAATCCGACTGAAAATCTCAGAAAACTGTATAGGGACTGTATAGGGAAAGGTTTGCGATGCATTACTTAAAAACCCATTCATTTGAATGGGTTTTTAAACCAATGCGCGGGTGTGCGCTTACACCCTCTGCGCCGCAAAGCCAGTTTTTTTTTCACTGGAAACAAAGTCAGACATGCAGGACTTTGTTCAAATGAATGGGTTTTTAAGCAATGCGTTGCAAACCTTTCCCTATCCAGTCCCTATCCAGTTTTCCAAGATTTTCAGTCAGATTCGCGGAGGACGGACTCCGGCGCAAGTGTGAACCCACCCTAATGTGGGTCAAAATATCATGCCTCTATGACAGAAAACTGGTACAGAGTAAATGATGAATTTCCCCCATGTGTGATAGTAGCCTCAGTCATGTCTATTAAAAGATTGCCATCAAATCAGGTCATCCACCACCAGGATGCTAGGGCTACAAGGGGGTGTCACTGAATAACGAAATCCTGCAGAAAACAATGGTGGTATGTAGCCACTTCAGATTTCAAATCGACAGTAAAGTTCCTTCATGATTTTGCCAGAAAACAGCTGTTTCATCCACAAGCCACATCAGTACTGCTCTGTGTGAACCTACCCTAAGTTAAGGTCATGGAATTTCGGTGCATATTCTCATGAATATGCATGTGAATTGGTTTCCATAGCCCTGGATAAATCACTTAGAGGATTTCTTGCATTACTTTCTGCTGCAAAGGTAAGTGGTACGTCACAAAATGGGAGGATTAAAGTATATTCCCACAAAAAATACACATCACAAATATGTAATTTTTTATGTATAACCGTGAGAGAAATCCAAAGATTAGCCTTGGATTTCATTGTGGTTTGCAGATTTGACTAGCACAGGACCACATACTGTCTGCCACGTGTAATAGCATTAACCTGTGTGTGGCCACTTGCCACAATTTCAGTGCTGTTTTTGAGCAAGATATTATAGGATGCTTCTTTTCTTGCAGCTCAGACTTCCATAGAAAACAATGGTTCACATTTACTAAGACCAATGTGACTTGAAAGTAGCCAAAAATGCGCCTCAAATGTACATGAGAAAGAGTGACGGAAGTGGAACTGCGAGTCAGTGACCAAGAGGACAGGCAAATCATATGGGAGGGATAGCTTCTCTTCCATGTTTGCAGAGGAGCAGGTGCATCGTATCCTGCCTAAACTGCACCCTCCTGGAGCCCCTCCAAGGAAAGTTTTTCCTAATTCTCTCAACTACCGAGACAGGGATGCGTTTCTGCATCTATCCCGTGAGAAAATCCCCTCGTGGCTAGATAACACTGAAGTCCTGTTGTCCCCAGATTTTTCCATTGAATTAGAAGCACAGAGCACAGTTTGTCCAAGTGAAAAGATGTCTACGGGAGGCTGACCTGAAATACACCGTGCTCTACCCCTCTAGGATCCGTGCTATAGACCACGGGCAATCTAAATTCTTAGACTCCCCTGAGGAAGTTTTGGCATGGTTGGATACACACCGCCCAACTTCTGCACACTCTCGATCCAGAAATTATCCGTATTACTTTACCCAGGCTCATTGTGCAGGTGAAAGATACAGTGCCTTGCGAAAGTATTCGGCCCCCTTGAACTTTTCAACCTTTTGCCACATTTCAGGCTTCAAACATAAGGATATAAAATTTTAATTTTTTGGTGAAGAATCAACAAGTGGGACACAATTGTGAAATGGAACGAAATTAATTGGATATTTTAAACTTTTGTAAAAAATAAAAAACTGAAAAGTGGGGCGAGGCAAATTATTCGGCCCCCTTAAGTTAATACTTTGTAGCACCACCTTTTGCTGCGATTACAGCTGCAAGTCTCTTGGGGTATGTCTCTATCAGTTTTGAACATCGAGAGACTGAAATTCTTGCCCATTCTTCCTTGGAAAACAGCTTGAGCTCAGTGAGGTTGGATGGAGAGCATTTGTGAACAGCAGTTTTCAGCTCTTTCTACAGATTCGCGATCGGATTCAGGTCTGGACTTTGACTTGGCCATTCTAACACCTGGATACGTTTATTTGTGAACCATTCCATTGTAGATTTTGCTTTATGTTTGGGATCATTGTCTTATTGGAAGATAAATCTCCGTCTCAGTCTCAGGTCTTTTGCAGACTCCAACAGGTTTTCTTCCAGAATGGTCCTGTATTTGGCTCCATCCATCTTCCCATCAATTTTAACCATCTTCCCTCTCCCTGCTGAAGAAAAGCAGGCCCAAACCATGATGCTGCCACCACCACCATGTTTGACAGTGGGGATGGTGTGTTCAGGGTGATGAGCTGTGTTGCTTTTACGCCAAACATATCATTTTGCATTGTGGCCAAAAAGTTCGATTTTGGTTTCATCTGACCAGAGCACCTTCTTCCACGTTTGTTGTGTCTCCCAGGTGGCTTGTGGCAAACTTTAAATGAGACTTTTTATGGGTATCTTTGAGAAATGGCTTTCTTCTTGCCACTCTTCCAAAAAGGCCAGATTTGTGCAGTGTACGACTGATTGTTGTCCTATGGACAGACTCTCCCACCTCAGCTGTAGATCTCTGCAGTTCATCCAGAGTGATCATGGGCCTCTTGGCTGCATCTCTGATCAGTCTTCTCCTTGTTTGAGATGAAAGTTTAGAGGGACGGCCGGGTCTTGGTAGATTTGCAGTGGTCTGATACTCCTTCCATTTCAATATGATCGCTTGCACAGTGCTCCTTGGGATGTTTAAAGTTTGTGAAATCTTTTTGTATCCAAATCCGGCTTTAAACTTCTCCACAACAGTATCACGGACCTGCCTGGTGTGTTCCTTGGTCTTCATGATGCTCTCTGCGCTTTAAACAGAACCCTGAGACTATCACAGAGCAGGTGCATTTATATGGAGACTTGATTACACACAGGTGGATTATATTTATCATCATCAGTCATTTAGGACAACATTGGATCATTCAGAAATCCTCACTGAACTTCTGGAGTGAGTTTGCTGCACTGAAAGTAAAGGGGCTGAATAATATTGCACGCCCAACTTTTCAGTTTTTTATTTTTTACAAAAGTTTAAAATAACCAATAAATTTCGTTCCATTTCACAATTGTGTCCCACTTGTTGTTGATTCTTCACAAAAAAAATTAAAATTTTATATCTTTATGTTTGAAGCCTGAAATGTGGCAAAAGGTTGAAAAGTTCAAGGGGGCCGAATACTTTCGCAAGGCACTGTCTCAACTTATTTATCAGGAAACTCAAGTGAAAGAAATTTTACATCCTACAGAGGCAAAGACAGGCACAGGAATTAGGTATTGCTGCTGAGGATGTTAATATTCATCATGACTTAATGTCATTACTGCAAGAGGAAGAGCGCATTGAGGGGGAAGGGCCCTTCACAGACATGATACCGCCCTCTACCAAAATGCCCCCCGCTAGCTGTTTTCCTGGCAGTGGTCACTGACAAGTTGAGACATCTCAGATGCAGTTTTATAGATAACTTGTCACATGAAGAATCTGCAGCACTCACAACCCTGATGCATAATGAGAACCTTGTTATAAAACCCGCAAATAAGGGGGGTAACATGGTGGTTATCAACAGGGATCAATATGTGAGAATATGTAGAGACATTTTAATGGATAGTAGTGGATATCAGCAATTACCAGGTAATCCAACGAGAGAATTTAGCCACCAATTGAGGGAAATCCTGGTGGCAGCCAAAACTGACAGGGTGATCACTGATAGTGAATATCAGTTTCTCCTCCCACAATAACCACAGATTGATACCTTCTATAGTGTACCAAAGGTGCACAAAGGTACCCAGCCCCTAAAGGCACGACCGATTGTGTCAGGTATTGGGAGTCTTACACAGAATGCCAGCCAGTACTGCGACCAGATCCTGCGCCCACTCGTGGCCGAGTTACCATCTTATGTCAGAGACACGACAGACGTTCTGCTCAAGCTGACGGGAGTCGTATTCGCGCCTGGCACGTATCTGGCAAGCCTTGATGTCGAGGCCTTCTACAGCTCCATCCCCCACACTACGGGATGTGAAGCTTTGGGGGAATTCCTTGGCACGAGGGGTATTCAATTTGCCAGGCACAATAGGTTCACGATATCCCTCCTGCGGTTCGTACTGGAGCATAACTACTTCATCTTTGATCAGAAAGTCTTCCACCAGGTCAGGGGAGTGTCCATGCGCCAACTTATGCCAACCTCTACCTGGGCTGGTGGGAGAAGTCTGTCATGTTCTCTGAACATCTCGAGACGGGAATGGGTGTTGCAGTGATCTGGTTGCGATATATCGAAGATATATTGATACTGTGGCAAGATACTCCAGAGAGATTTGGTCATTTGGTTGATGTTTTCAATGATAATGACCTAGGACTGTACTTCACCCATGAAATACACAAATCACAAATATCATTCTTAGATTTGTTTATCACTAAACAGTCGGATGGTCCTTTACACACTAATATCTATCATAAGAAAACATCAACCAATAGTCTTTTGAGATGGACCAGCTGGCATCCTACATCATTACGCAAAGCCATTCCTAAGGGCCAATACTTGCAGGTTCGTCGGAATTGCTCACAACCTGGTGACTTTAAGATGGCTGCAGACGATCTGAGGCAGCGTTTTAAAGTGAGAAGGTATCCAGATAGTACCCTGAGACAAGCTTACCACATTGCTAGAGTGCAAGATAGACATTCACTTCTTGTACCTAGAATACGTAAGACGTCTATGACAACCCACATTATAGGCACCTATGACTGTGCGTACCATCAGATTAGGGATATCCTCCAAATGTATTGGGGGATCCTTCAGACGGATCCAGATGTGGGACATTTAGTTGGGGACTCGCCTATCATCACCTATAGGAGGGTCCCCAATATAAGGGACCAGCTGGTCCACAGCCACCTGTCACCTATGACAAGCAATACCACCTGGCTAAGATCTTCTCACCTTACTGGCACTTTCCGTTGTGGCAGGTGCCATGCGTGTAATCTGATTAATACAAAGACATATACTAATGCCCGCACTGGCACTTCTTACTCATTGCATGCAAAAGCAAACTGCCGCACTAAAGGGGTTGTGTATCTTATTACATGCGCCTGCGGTGCACAATATGTGGGAAAGATGATCAGGGAATTGCGTACACGCATACTTGAACACATGGCCGATGTTAATTGGGGTGATAATACCCTGATAGCTAACCAAATTAATCACCAACATCAAGGAGATATCTCTAACATGAAATTTCAGGTGCTTGAGGTGGTTACACCACCAGTTCAGGGGGGTAATTTTGATAGGAAAATTCTACAAAGGGCGTGTAGATGGATCTATTTATTACAAACTGTTAGATCCTTTGGCCTAAATGAACAAATTTCATTTCATTCATTTCTTTAGGCACTCTGTAGTGATCTGGACATGCAGGGATGGACATACAAGTAATTTATTAATTATATGCCTATCACTCACTATGGCATGCCCTTTTTATCCCTGCTTCATCAGTTGGCATGTCCTTTTGTTCCATTTTTTCCTCTTCTTTTGCGATATGGTGCAGTGTAGTATATTCGTGGCCTTTTATTATTTTCTAGTAGTAGGCACATGTATTTACCTTACTAGCACTACATTCCTATTATACATTTTGTTAGCATTGGGGAGTAGTACCAATCATTTATGGAACGGTGAGCTTCAGGTTCATACTATTTCAACATTGGTTGAGTAGTATACCATCATCCATTAGTATTTAGGTCATTAGCTACATATATATATATATATATATATATATATATATATATATATATATTCCATCTTTTATGTATTGCTTTTATGTATCGCATAGATGGGCCGTGTACTTTATAGACATGTACAGGGAAGAGTAGTATATACTGTACACATCAATATAGATAATATAGGTTAGTTATGACCTCCCATGTTTTACTTCCACTCTCCTTCAATGTATATTTTAAAGAGGCTTTTAATAAAAGCTAAGTTTTAGATGTTTTCCTCCCATTTTACATGTGATGTTATGGTCTGTTAGGCGATTATGCTGACCTATCACCTATTGTTTCAGACATTGTTGTCATTGGCATATGCCTCCACACCATTATTAATGTGGAGTTTTGAACGATTGTTGAGCCCTCTCCCGCGAACTCATTGAGCTGGTCTATAGCTTTTAACTTGGACAATGTTACCTGGAATATGAGGGGTATTAATGATAAAGTGAAGCGCTCTTTGGTACTTAGCTACCGTAGGACACATCAGTTTGATGTCCTTGCCCTTGGGTATTGAATCAAGTCCGTCAAGAGATCTCTACCCCTTGAAAAACGGATTTACAAGATAAATAAGTCACATTTCATAACATATGGGATAGATGGTTGGGGTCTCCACATACTCTACATTCCAGAAGCGCAGATTATAATGAGACCCCTCACTAGTGGGAAGTTTCACAACTCATGTGCCAGCTGGATAGGTTAATAAGTGGATCTGGCAGGGACCCGCAAGGGAGATGGGGCACGAGTGCACTTAATGGTATTGCTGTTACTACTCTATTCTTTAGTTATGTTTTTTTCTTTTTTATGCACTTGCTTGTCGGGCTGAAGAGACGGTTTCACAACACAGGATCTCTACAGGCTTTATACTCTACTTAAGCACTGCAACCTGATTCCACAGATTTTATGTGTGAACATATGGGCATGTTCAGACAGTGGGGGGAATTTATGAATGTGTTGATCTTAAAGGGGTTGTCCAAAACCCATTGGATACTGGTGACCTATTCACAGAATAGGTCATTAGTATCTGATTGGTGTCAGACCAATATACGGACCCCACGTGGATCAGCTGATCTGGGCTGCCTCCAAGCCCTACAGCTGTATAGATGCTATGTTGTCAGAAGCGAAACTGCTCCTATTCAAGTGAGTGGAGGTGGAGCTGCTTTGCTTATATTCACTTGTATAAGAGCAGAGTGGCTTTTGCCTATATACCATTTATAGCTTATGGTGCCTGGAAGCAGCTGCAAAGAAAATTTGGCCTCCTAATAATTCTGGTGCACCACAATAGGTCCTATGCGCCAAAAAGGAAATCTATGCCAGTCAAGGACTGGCGTATATTTGAGGTATAACTCTCTGAGGTGTCCCACCTCAGCCCACATCGGTCCCCGCCCTGCTCTGCCCACTTTTCTCTAAAGTGACCAGTAGGTTGGGCAATGGACAAAGTGGAACATTTTGGGGCCACTTTTGTGCCAGAAAACTGATATGGTAAGTTGAATAAATTCACCCCAGTGTCTTTTTCTGTTTCTGAACCTTGGATTTCTAACATAGTTTACAAAATGTCACTTCTGGACAGAGAACTCTACCGCTGTATGACCAGCAATAAAATCAACATTGAAAACAAGAGGATATGAGTGCAGTCAAAATCTGAACACGCCCTTACGTATAAATAAGTGTATTACAGTCAAATAACTATTGTAAGGCGGGAATCGCTTATCTGTCTGGAAAAGGGGGAAATACAGAAGAAGTGGTGAGGAAATGACACTGCCTACTTGTATTGTGGGAAAAACATGGCATGAGAAGACGCACAGTGCCCCCTACACACGGTACTGCACAGTCCTAGTCAGGTTCTATCCCCGCTCTCAGGGGTGTATTAACCATTTCCTGACCAGCTACATCAGACGAGCATGACACCAGCAGCACTGCCGGTACAAATGGAATAAGGAGACGAGGAGGAGATTACAGGAGTCGAAAACCGCGCATGTCCCGTCTGCACTCCGCCGGTTGCGGTTACCGCGCGTTTACGCTTCCGGCAATGAATGAGTTGACAGACGAATCATTTGCATTGGTGAGAAGTAATTGGATGACGAGGCCACAGAGGCCACGCCCACAACCACGGCTCATTTTCCGCAGTCTCCGTACAGTCCCCGCCCTTCCCTTTCGATTCACAACGCTATTGGTGGGCACGGCGGGTCAATCACTTCACGCTTTCCTTTTTCCAGTTCATCTGACAGCACGTGCCTAAGGCCCACAGGGAAGTGTTCGATTTAGCCCCGCCTCCCAGTGACGTCAGCGACAGCGAAAAAGGCGTGCGCTAGGAGTCTATTGTCTGCCACTGGTTGTAGTGTTGGCGTGACTCCGCCTCTCACGTACCTGTCGCTTGTTCATTGGTGGGGAGTTTAGGCTCTGTAAGATTGGGCACGGTCTTTCGTTAGCTCCTCCTTCCTCTCAGCGCTGACTAGGAAATGTCATTTGAGCTGAGAGCCGAGGAGCGCTGACCGGCTCCAGTCCCGCCGGCTTCCTGTCTGGATTAATCCCGGGAGTGTGATGTGGACGGCGTATTCGGCCGGTCCGACGGTGTATAGAATTCTAGCGGCACGGTGCAGCGGAGGAGAGCACGGAGACTGGTGTCATCGAACGGACGAGCCCCCGTGCCCGCGCATTTTAAACCTCCCTCCTCACTCCCGAACAGTCACCGACCGTCCACAGCCCCCCTCCCGCCCCCAACACACACCCCCCACCCCGGGAGGAGGAGGAGGAGCGGCCAGCGGGGGGGGAATCCAACATGGCGGAGCATGCAGCCCTGGATAATAAGCACAAAGCGGCAACCGTCAACTCCGGGGCCTCCTCCCCCGCCCTGAGCTCCGGGCGCTCGGGATTGGGCTCCTCGGCTAACAGCAGCAGCGTGGCCGCGCACTCCCCTGGAGGAGGGTTATCGGGGGGCTTGTCGCAGCCCGCTGGCTGGCAGTCCCTGCTCTCCTTCACCATCCTGTTCCTGGCCTGGCTGGCCGGCTTCAGCTCCAGGCTCTTCGCAGTTATCCGCTTTGAGAGCATCATCCACGAGTTCGACCCCTGGTGAGTGCGCCCTCCTCCCATTGTGTGCGGCTGGGACACCACTCACTTCCCCATTGTGTGGCATGTGCTGACTGAGGAAGGTGACACCTGCCAGGGCCCTGACACTTCCTAATGGTCAAAGTCCAGGACCCTGACAGCGCTGCTGGGGCACATTTCAGGTGGCACCGTGACATTGTTCCCCTAATGCCAGGACTGTGCCAGGCATGCATAGAGTGGTATGACTGGCAGGTGTATGGACTACCCATCCTGACATGTATCAGGAGATTTGGCTGCCTTTGGCACATCTGCAGTGACACTGCCAGCAGACTAACCCAGGGAAATTGCCATATGTGTGTGAGAGTCTCCTGCCTTTCATTTCACACTGAAACTTAGTGTGGTTGAAAATGAATCTGTCTGGGACTTGTCTCTGTATGTTGAACCTGTTGTGGGTGTGGGGTTAGGGGGTCATTAGGAATTGGCATAAACTGCTTGGAATGTCTGGGTCATTATGCCCTGGCATGTATTGCCCAGATGTAATTGGTGACTCCACTGGTCTCAGTGATATTACTGACGTGCTACTGGGTGACTGGAGATGGCATATACTGCTTTTCAAGTGTACTGGTTCACTTTCTGGGTGATCAGAAAATGATTTGGTCCCTAGCCCATACACTGGCATGTATTGTGTGTCTAGTAGATGGCATGCATGGTATAGACTGTTCTGTCAGTGAGCTTACTGTCATACTGCTGGGTGACTAGGCACTGGTATATAACTAGGCACTGATATTCTCCTCAAGTGTACTGGGTGATCAGGAGCTGCCATGTACAGATTCTAGATAGGGGTCATGGATGACCAGCCACTGGCATATACTTCTTCCCAAGTATAACTGTCCCCAGGTGCTGTCATGTACTGTTTCACTAATGCCCTGGCGGTCTTGGCACTGACACATACTGGGGCTGGCATGCTATGCCTTTCATGGGTCTTGACAAGATCCTGTAATGTCTTCAGTATAGAAGTGGGTTATATCATGTCTTGTGTGTGCATCTGTCTAGTAAGGAGGGGACACGTTGATCTTCATGGTGTTACATTACGTGGCATGAAAGGGATGGTAAATGGTTGCCCTCAAGCTCTTTGTTGTAGCAAGTGATGTGCTTTCTGTGCTTCCTGTCTACCATCCTCCCTTCTCCTCTTCTGAGTTGATGCATATGACTCCTACGTTATAATGTTGTTTGCGGCACATTCCTTATCTGCAGGAGACAAGTTTTAGGGAGGGTGGAGATGAGCCCAATCTACCACCCTGCCATATGCCCTTCTCTCTTGTGCACTGTCACATAGCTGTCTGGCAGGAGTGAGCGCAGTGCTGTGACATCCAGAGCCGCCTCCTCAGTTAGGCGCCTGTTCAAACTGTAGTGATTATGAAATTGTTGTGGCTTGGGTTACAGCCCTGCCTTTTCATTACGTTGCGTTTCCCAGGAATATCCTTTTCTTTAGACTGTCTAATCTGGCCATGAGCATACAGAATGCATGAAGTGTAATTCCTCTAATCCACTATTAAGGGGTCCTGACTGGTTGGTCTGGGTTATTGGGCATCCACAGACAAGATAAATAACCTTTATCTGCATGGCTAGAGAACTATAGTAGGTCAGCCCAAAATAAATTCTGAAATCTCCTACTAGCGCTGTATTAATCTGTGTAATCCGAGGGGTCTCAGAATTGTTCAGTGTCTTGCTTGTATGATACTAGATTAGTTTGTGACTCTGTGATGGATTATCAAATGTTAGATTAAAAAATGTTTAGTATAGTGATATAGACGTGTTTACAACTTGGTTTTGCTTTAGCAATGCATAATCCATACCCAAGCTTCATAATCTGGCCAATGGGGAATAGATTACGCAACAGTTTAGCGGCACATTTTATTTTTCTATTATGTGTTATTCTGTAGGTTGTTTACCCTTACACAGGAGTCTTGTGTACTCTTCTACGTTCAGTAATCCAGGCTATTTTGATAATCTGTTGCCCATCAGGCCCATTTTAAGCAAGTAATACAGTAATGTATGTTGTCTGTAGTTTCCTCACACAGTATTATGAAGCTAAAGCCTATGGCCGAATTCATTGTTGTTTTTATGTAACTTTTTTGGCATAAGGAAGCTTATGAGCCTTTGGAATCTGGGGGGCACTTCTTAGAACTTTCTTCAACTCGGTAGTGGCATCAGCCATCTTCTTTGGAGTGGCCTGCTGGGGGAGCAGTATATCAACCAGGGACAGAAATAAACTTGACAAGCTGATTAGAAGGGCCAGCTCTGTCCTGGGGAGCCCACTGGACCCAGTGCAGGTGGTGGGTGACAGAAGGATACTGTCCGTGGTGAGCTCCATGCAGAAGAAGAAGTCCCATCCCATGCATGAGACTGTGATCGCGCTGAGCAGTACTGTCAGTGACCGACTGCTCCACCCTAGGTGTGAGAAGGAGCGCTATCGGAAGTCTTTCCTCCCCACCGCGGTTAGGCTGTACAACCAACACCGACCTAAGCGGAGATCATTACACACAGAGAACTGAAATATCTCTCTGCCTGTTAAATCCCCCCCCCCCCCTGCTACGCCCTATCTGTCTGTCTGCTATCAATGTAATGCCTCTCACCTTGGAATATTCCTGTACATGTTGTATTTGTATTTGTATCTGCTTATCTTTGCTGCTGTAACACACTGAATTTCCCCATTGTGGGACTATTAAAGGACTATTATTATTATTATTATTATTATAAAATAGTAAACTTTGTGGCACAACTTTTTGCACCAACTTTTAAACTTTCCAAAAGTGGGCGGGGCAGGAGCATCTCCTGTCAGTCCTCATCAGTGGCACCACAAAAGAAAGGAGCTGGCTTAGGTTTTTTTTTTTCCCCCCAGGTGCAAGGGCACCAGGTGTATGTGCTTAACTCATGAGGTACAGCCTTATCATGAATTAAGAGTGCCCTCTGTTGGTGAATGGATGTAAAGACTGGTGTACACTACTGCGGTATTGATGAATCCCTCCTATGTCTACTCTCTTGCAGATCTGAAGTTTTAAAACAGTACTTACATCTGGGACATATCTGTGGATATGCTATAAATGTGTGATAGCTATGGCTGTCTTTGGGCTCTGTAAGTGGCGATGTGGGAGCAATTTGCAGCTCTTTTGATCTTGAGTACTGGGTTTAGGTGCTGGTCTCTGATGGACATGAAATGTCCCAGATGGAGTATTTATGGCGTAATAGGGTTAAAGAGTATTTCCAGAATACATTGATGGCTCAGAGGGTTGTTTTTGGAGAATGGAAGGGGGACATTTGATTAAGACTGGTGATACTTATGCCAGTCTTAATTCATTCTCAGACAGAAACAGACACAAGACTCAGTAGAATTACTAAGAGCCTCCAGCCTTTGTAATTCTTACATATGTGGGGGAGCCTGATGTCAAATTTTAGCCAGTTTTCTGGCGTTATAGTAAATCTGGCGGACCGAGGGGTCCCTGGCCAACCTAGATTTCTGCCTCGCCCACTGCCTAAAGGATCTGGGCTGTGCATAGTGCGTCAGAAATGCACAAAGTTGAGGCACAGTTTTGGCCAATTTTCTAGATGCAGAGTCCTTAGTATATTTCTACATACAATCTCTTTTACAAAGTAAGTTGTTTATTCACCCTCCCCCCCCCCCCCCATTTTGTTCTGTCGATTGCTGCACGTAAAAAAGGAAGATCACAGTAAGTTTCTTTTTTGCATGGGGCAGTCTTAGTATTAACTGAGGGTTCTGAGTAACATGTGGATGAGAGAGAGCCCCTTTAACTTTACATCTTCAGGTTTTAGGTGGATTTCCCTTTATATGGTGCTGTGTAGTGTTTTTTTTTTTTTTTTTCTTAGATTCTGTACCGAGTGCCCCCTAGACTGTCACAGACAGAACCAAACACTCTGAGCAATTATCCGAGTCAATGTTTGCCTGCCTGACATTGATTTAGAGAATGCATGGCCTTGACACATGCTTTGGGTTTAAGGAAGTGAATGCGGCCGAAATAGTTGTCTATTGTATAAGCAACCAAGCATTGAGTCGTGTACTATAGAAAGGTAGTCATTAAGGCTTTAGGCATGGTGCTTATAAGCAAGTAGCTAGATGATAAAGGGTTATTTTCAAAAAGTGCGCTGCACAGATTGTATCTTATTGACTGCAGAGAGCGGCATAGATATTTTCCTTTTTTTATACTTGTCTGTCTGTATATGGTTGCTGTATCTGTTCATATAACATATGAGGAAATAATGAGCCTATGAATATTGTATGTAGAAGTGTTCTGATATGTTTGCTGGAAAACTTGTTGATATCAGATTCCAATCTAATTATGTTTAATCTTCGTATAGTATTTTTCAGCTTCTATTTAGTGCTGAAGGATAGGTCATCAGTATGGAAACTCCTTTGTTTGGGGCTGAAAAACCCCTTTAGTCAAAGGCCCCACATTGCTGCAGAAAAAACACGTTTTGCAGTACCTGCAGAGTGAATGAGATCTTGGTTAATCTCATCCACACATTGCAGAAAACAAAAGCTGTGTTTTCAGAAACCATGTGTTACTTTGGAAAATGCAGCTTGTTTATTTTAGCTGCCGAATCGGGAGTGTTTTACCTATAGAAACACAGCTGCTTGTCTTGGAAATTGAGGGATGTATGCTTCAGAAATTAAAGAGGACCTTTCATCACCTTCAACAAGTCCAGTTCTTTGCATCATTTAATAGTCGCTGCTCCACTGATTCCAGCACAGTTGGATTTTTTTTTTCTCTAGCTCCCACTGTTCCTGAGCAATCAATGCTGTTAGTTTTGATGCCTGATATGCTATTTAGATTCCACTGTCAGGTAGGTGGTGTCAGGCAGGAGCAGGCAAGGGGTGTGATTCTGACCTCTGACACTGGCTGCCTCTGGAGCTCTGAATCACTCCCCCCTGCCTGACTCTGCCCACCTGATATTACAGAGCTTAAATAGCATATCAGGCACCAAAACCTACTGTGCTTGTTGTTCAGGAACAGTTGAGGCTAGAGAGAAAATTCCAAACGTGCTGGAATCAGTGGAGCCTATTCACAGATGCTAAGAACTAGAATTGGTGGAGGTGGTGAAAGGTCCTTTTTAAGGTAATATAAATGTAAAATAGAACAAGGATTACATATTAATTTTAAAGTAGTTGTCCTAATGTCACAGCACATCTCTAAATCAAGCAACTTTCAGCGATCAGCTGATAACTCTATGGACAGACCTATGAATGGGTGACCATGCTGTACAGTCTACAATGGATCCTTGTCCATATGCTCCAGTAATGAGTACAGCGGTTGTCCTGTTTGGATTACCTCTTAAGTGCAAGAAGTATGGGAAGGTGGCAGGGGATGGCCGCTAGCTTCTCAATATTACTGAACTTCTAAGCCCTAATATGTAATCTGTTATTCACTAAGTGACCCTATCCTTTTACATTGAATGGTACAGTGGGGGACTATGACAGTTCTCATACCATAGTAAAGGGTTTCTACAATTTTCAAATACCAGAAGATTTTATTAAGAGCTGGGTGTCCAAACATCCTACACTGATCAGCTATAACATTAAAGTTTTTTTTGTTTTCTTTCCAGGACTTGCATATTGATGACCTATCATTATCACTCATCAATATCTGATTGGGGGGTGTCTCATGCTTAGGACCTGAACAGATTAGGTATTTGAACAGACTGCAGCTTTTGGATGAGTGCTGTGACTTCTTTACTGAGTACCAAGCACAACCCTATACATTGCTTAGAGATTGAGCTGCAAACTGGCCACATGACAAATGAATGTGACTTCACCGTTCTGTGATGCAGAAGTGGTGTTCACCTGAGTGCTGCTGCCTGTTTGAGCAGATCATCTGTGGGGGTCCTGCTTGGTTAGGGTCTGGCAACCAATCAGATATTGATGACCTAAGTCGTGAGAAAAACCTTTCAAATTGCATAGTCAGTATCATGTATTATCTTATGACAATGCCACCTTACAAGGGCTGGGATATATTGGGCAGCAAGTGAACACTCAGCTAACAAAGATGCTTGTTGAAAGCAGAAAAAAATGGTCACGTATAAGGGTGAGTGGCATATCTGGAATGGCAGGTCTTGAGGGGGTATTCTCAGCATGCAGTATATAAAACTAAGTGGTCCAGGGAAGGTCAGCCTGTCAAGGCTCATTAATGGATGGGAGAAGCAAAAACTAGCCTGTCTGGTCTGATCCCACAGAAGAGCTAGTCTAGCACAGATTGAGGCTAAGGCCACACGTAGCAGACCACAGCAAAAAAGCGATGTGGGTAAAACCGCAGCGGCAACAGATAGTGGTTTTTCCTGTAGCGCTTTTCACAGAAAGTCCAGTAGTTTCCTCTGTAGACTTTCTGCTTCAATTATACGTATAGGGAAACCGCTGGCGTTTCCGAAGGTATAATTGACATGCTACAATTTCCAAAACTGGGACTGTTTTGGAAATTGCAGCGTGTCCGCTGCATGTATTTTTCCGCAATGTGTGAATCCCATCCACACTTCAATGACTGTAAAACGCAGCTTTTTTTTTTTTTCCCCCCAGTGCAGGTGTACATGGCATATTCACAGGATATGTCATTAAAAGGGTTTCTCATCCTAAAAATACTGATGATCTATCCTAAGGATAGATTAATATGTTTGGGGTTCTAACACCCAGCACCCCTGTACCCAAATGGTACAAAGAGAATAGTGCTACTCTGTTCTTGTAGTGGCCAAACTAGGTTACTGAAGATCAGTTCCCATTCACTTGAATGATTACTAAGCTTCATTGACTTTGTACAACTACACAGAGAACAGAGCTGTCTGCTTCTTGCTCCATTCTCTCTTTATGTGCTGCTGAGTACAGCTGATTGATGGAGGTGCCAGGTGTTGGAACCCCATTGATCTGAAATTTGATATATCCTTTATTGTCATCTAGGTGGGGAACTGGGACTGGTATCCGTCTTCAAAATGGAGGTCCCTTGACCTGCCTAGTGGTGATGTCACATTGTAATGGAGAGGAGATGTGGATGTCTCTTTATTTCTTTCTGCCAAGCGTGCTTACCCATTAATGCTTGCTATGAGAAATGTCAGAACACCAGGTGTCAGTAGCCATAGACCAGACAGAATGCCCATGCTGTCCTATAGACCAGTCAGTTCCTACTGGTTTGATCAATCCAGTCTTTTTAGATCATGTACATGGCAAGCTATGTATTCATCTCTTACCTGGGGAAAGCAAGGCGGTGTGGACAATGTTCTGCCAAACTGCAAAAATTGTTCAGGAATGGTTTGAAGAACATGACAAACAGGTGAAGATGACTTGACTGCCAAATTCCTCAGGTTCTTAATCCCATCGACAATCAGAATCTTCCACAAATACTAATCTCCACTAAAAAAAATAAATAAATATCTCTATGTACATGTTGTCATATTACCTTTGTTGCTTCAAAGTCCCTGGTGAAAACCAGCAACACAGACCCCACCAAGGAACACCTGGTTATTTCTATTTATGTGAATGCCACAATGCAGACGCATGTACGGTAATAACACCGCTCATGCTGATCCTACCACTCTCAACAAGCATCCATGCGAGTTTAGAGGACCTGTCATCTCAGGCTCAGTATATGGTAATAAAATATTTCACTGTGCATTAAGGGTGTTCTTATTGTAAACTAGTGAAGGGGTAACTTTCAGATCAGTGATGGGGGGACGGCTTTTGAGACCCTCACCAATCAGAGGAATGTGGCCATTTTTCACCTTCATTTTGAATGAAGCAGTGGTTAGAACAATATGAGCACCGGAGATAGCCTTGTGCTGTACTTTGACTATCCCTGAAACTCCCACTGATCTGAGTGGAGCACTGCATGTACTGATCCAACCACCACTCTGGTCAGCACAGGAGACAAGACTGTCCCATTGTCTTGATTGGTGGGGGTCGCTGTGATTTTCCCCCGATGTGCAAATGATCCCATATCCTATTGTCTAACATTGGTCTAATGTTAGTTCTTGTGGGGTCCTTTCCTATTTAGATATCTTCAAATGAACATATATAACACTGACACTGGCAATTCTGCTTCAGTTATTTTAAGGACACACAAGATTATATAAAATGAACTGTTTTACCTGCTGTAACCCTAACAACTATTTGTCTGGAGATTGTGCCGCTATAAAGCTCCTTGTAACAAAAAGGAAAAAAAAATTACATAAATGACTCAGTTGATGTGGTAAATGCAAAGTTCTGTATTTCTCACCTTAAATAAAGTTCTTGCTGGTAAAACTTTGACCTGCATGTTTAACCCTTAAGTCTAGTTTTTCCGCAACTAAGTCTGCACACACATTTATCACAGATTTTCGTACTAACTTCAACCTTCATTAAAATGGCACATTTTGCAGTACTTAATGTTTTATTGTTGTTAATGTTTTTGGGGGATCTGCATGAAAAAAACCTGTTTGAAACAACAATGTAGACTGATTTTGAGGATAGTACATGTCAGTTTTGATAGGTGCCACTCTACTGATTCCAATGCAGTTGGAATTTTTTTCTGTAGCCCCTATAATTCTCTGTCAGGAGGGTGGTCCTTGGCTATCTGCCCCAGCTGAGGACCACCCACCTGACAGCAGAGAGCCTAATTGCCATATTGGGTGCTGAATCTTAGGAATGGTCGCTAGAGAAAAAAATTCCAACTGTGCTGGAGTGGAGGTGGTGGAAGGTTCTCTTTTAGACTAAGACCCCATGTAGCAAGTCTGAGCCAAAAGTGCTGCAGAAAAGACTGCGACGGAAACGCATCACGTTGTTTTCCGCAGAGCTTTTCATAGAAAGTCCACAGTGTTTTCCTCTGTGTTGCCGTAGGTATAATTGAAATGCTGCGATTTACAAAAATGCGATTGTGTTTGAAACTGCAACATTTCCAGTGTGGATATTTTTCTTCAATGCTTGGATGGGATTAGCCAGAATCCCATCCACTTTGCAGGGACTGTAAAAAGCCACGGCCAAATCACGTGTGGCCCCGGGCCTAAAGGAGGGGTCTTTAAATTTTTTTTTCTTTTTTCCAACAAGTAGCTTAAAATAGGTTATAAATTAGACCAGTAGCAAGCACCCCACCTAACTGATCTCAGACCTGAGTGTCAAGAGAACCCAGGAAGAAGAAACCAGTGGAGGTTCTGATTAGGGCTGGGCAATTATTTACCAAAAGTCAACCCAGATAACCGATGTGATTTTGGGCATGTCGGTTATTTCGGTTTGCTTATTACAATATTTGAGGTTCTACCTGCACTGAACACTTCCAAACAAGGACTGCTAAGCGTTGCTCAAAGTAATAAATCGCTACACCCTAATATTACTATTTTTAATTTTCTGGTGTACGAGGCATAAAAAAAATATCAATTTTTTTTTTTTTTTTTTTTTGAGACTTTCATTTGTGCACCACCTTTGCCACTTCTATGAAAAGGGGCATGGCCATCGGCCCCACTAGATTTATCATCAGTTACGCCAGAAATGTTCGAGGCTGGCCCACTTCTCCCCTCCAAGTGCATGGTCCAGTGGAGGGTTCGTCTCCTTATTAATGAAGCATGAGGAATGCCAGTAGTCTTAAATCTGGGCCAATACCTGCAAATTTTCTACATTTAGTGACCCTTTAGTATTTACAGTAAATTTAGTTAAGCAAGAAAATTTGCCTGTGTCTAAATGCATGAGTTTTGTAAACAGTTTATCAAAATGTTAAAAAAGGATATATAAAAAAAAAAAAAAAAAAAAAAAAAGTGAGCTGCAAAGTAAAAGTTTAGAAAGCATGCATAAGGTTTTCAGTGCCATGAAAAATTAGTAATCCCGCTTTAGGCTAAGGCCCCACGTGGAATCCTGCAGCAAAAAAGCGTTTTGGGAAAAACCACGGCAGCAACGCATTGCGGTTCTTCCCGCAGTGCTTTTGACAAAGTTCAGAGTTTTCCCTCTGCGGACTTTCTGCTTTAATTATACCTATAGGGAAACCACTGGTGTTTCTGTAGGTATAATTGACATACTGTAATTTCCAAAACCGTTGCCTGTCTGCAGCACGTATCTTAACACAAAGTGGGGATTGGATTCGCTAGAATCCCATCCACTTTGCTGTGACTGTAAAACGCCGTGGTTTTGTCCCACATCGTTTGTCACGTGGGGCCCCAACCTTATAGCGGTCCTGTCACCATCCCTGACATGTATGACTTGTACTGGTCATGAATTAACAATTCGCGAGCATATTTTCTTATACTTCCTGCATTGTGCCAATCCAATTATTCCTCCTAGAAAATTTATGAAAAAAACTGACAGCTGGACATTGCCATTCCTTATACAGTTTGACACTGTGTTTGACACACCCTAAACTGATAACAGTTGTCAAATTTCTAGTCAGAATGAGAGTATGGTGACACGGAGGAATTTGGAGAAGATTTTAAGTCTAAAATGCCATTGAAAAAAATGTTCCTAATCTGACAACCAAGGTTTGCAATGGTGGAAATGTTCTTTCAGGGCACGTGGGGTGGGGGAATTTTCAGACTGGACCTTGCTGCACTTTGTGACAAAATCACAGCCCCGCTCTGAGACATGCAAACCCCACCAGAAACCCGAGCCTCAGCCTAACAAAGGCACAATGTAGGTGTAAGAAAAGATAATCCAGAATGGTTATTTCATGTTTACTAACAGACATGTCTGGGGAGATGACAGGTCCTCTTTAAACTCCCACGGATACTTCTTACCATCCAACATACTAGAGTGGCAGGATCAGCATGAGCGGTGTTATTACCGTACATGCGTCTGCATTGTGGCATTCACATAAATAGAAATAACCAGGTGTTCCTTGGTGGGGTCTGTGTTGCTGATTTTCACCAGGGACTTTGAAGCAGCAGTAACAAAGGTAATATGACAACGTGTACATTAAGGTTTTTTTTTTTTTTTTTTTGTGGATGCAATTGTATAACTAAGATTAATAGAGTATTTGTGGAAGATTCTGATTTTTGATAGGATTAAGATCTGAGGAATTTGGCAGTCAAGTCACTTTCTCCTGTTTGTCATGTTCTTCTACCCATTCCTGAACATTTTTTGCAGAATGGCAGAACATTGCCCAGAGCGTCACACTGCCTCCACCGCCTTGCTTTCCCCAGGTGGATTGATCAAACCAGGCCACCACCTATCCCTCCATGGTCTAGTTCTGATGCTGATGTGGCAGTGGGAACTGACTGGCCTATGGGACTGTTGGCCATTTATACAGGAGTCAGGCTGTGGGGAGATGGAAGAGGAGTGGTGGTTTTGGCCTACTGACTCCACAGCCCTGGCAGCATTACCAGATGGTCTGTAGCAGTCACTGCTGCAGGAGAATCCACAGATCATCAGGGACTATGGGCTCAAGCAATAGAGGCTTTCTTAGGCAAGTAATATTTCTTACTTATTTCTTTTTTTTTTTTTTTTTTTCCTATGGCATTTTTCTCTCGTCTCAGAAAACTCCTTTAACATTTGAATACTTTTCTAGGTGTTATATGTTAAGGAGCGACTATCAGACTTAGGCTAGTCATTGAATTCCTATGAAAGTAAATATACAACAAGCTATACATGTAATTCATTATATAATATCGTTTAAAATAATCATTGTATTTTGATGACAGAGTTGGTAAGATTTATTATTTTTTTTTTTTTTTCTAAAATTGACTTTGGCACCTGAAGACTGCTGAAAAACTAAAACCAGCAGGTACTAATGGAGCAGCAGCAATGGGGAATTGTTTTGTTTCCTAATAACCTAATTTATAGAATTACAATAAAAGAAAAAAAAAATACACAGTCCATAAATGTAGGTGATTCTTTAAAACTTTTATCAACAACGTGAATTGTGTAAAATCTATCCCTTGTGTGCTGCTTACATGGCAGGGTGACCATTCAGTGTTAAGAAATTCTTCTAAGGTTTCTTGCAAAAGAAGCCACATGATATTAGCTAATAGCTGTGTATGTTTCACCAGCACCTGAGAGCTGAGGTTTTGTATTAAAAATGATACAAATCTGCCCGTGACTTGATATTGGGTTTCAGAAAGCGCACAGTTGGAGGGCTGCCTTAGTACATGCAAACAAATTGCCTGACAGAGCGGAAGATTTTGTATTCCGTGAAAGCGTGCTATGGTTCTGCCGCAGTTTTCATATTTACCCTTTTGAGCTGTGATTATATTTTTCTTCCCAATAGTATCCTGTGATGTGACCAAATATTAAGTATGATGTGCGTCACTTCACTACTGACACTTCTCTCATAAAGGAAAGGCGACTTCCAAAGGTGCTCTCATAATGGTTAATACCACCTTGTTTCCTCTCACCCTTTGTAGAAGATTGTACTTGTGACCGTGCAACCTAATGAATCTGTTTAGCAGTAGAAGAATTAGTGGTGGTCCAGCAGGATGGTGTTAACACCATTGAAATTTATTACACTGTTTCAGCACCATAGCAGCAACAATGTTCTGCCGAGAGGTCTGGTCCTAATGCAATTTTGGTTTGGGCACAGAGCACTCCCCTACCTTCTCTGTGTTTGGCACAGGGTTGTAGGGATTCATTTGCACAGGACTTGCTGTCTGGCTTGGACTAGTTTTACACAACAGACTCCTATGCATGATATAGCCACACACAGTCAGTTTTTTTTTCTTGAACGGGACTCATGTGAAACCGACCTTCATGCAATAGTTAATGTGAATCGGCCATTTTGCTGATAATGACAGAAGGGAGTTGGTTTGACCACACGGTCAGACCCCTTCAAGCATGTCCATAGTCATATACAAGCATTTAGAAGTATAATCCGTTTCAAAGGCAGAGGGCTGTACCCGTCCTTTCGTTTTTAACCCTTCCAGAGACTGCTACTTCTATCTTTACTGATCCAGAAGTGTTGCCCCATTCATTGCAATTACTTGTCATTCATACAGATTTGACTCCTGAGCCCAGTGATTGACTACAAAGTTCATGTAACACCACACACAGTGCAGCCACTTCCTGTCTGGATCCAGCAGCACCAGGCTGGATGATCATTGCATAATTTTACAAATAACTCAGTAAACCCATTTAATAGCATGTTTTATGTGATCCCTTATAATGTTGTAATGCCTACTTATTGATAGCTTAGCTATAAATGGTGTCACATGGCTTGAATACTCCCATCCTTATTACAGCTGGCCAAACTGGCTGCTACTGAACTCAACATAGTGTAATTTGTGTCTTCTCACTTCATGCGGGACTGGATATGTCCTCTACATGGGTCTGGGATACACAGTATCTGAAGTGTTTCAGGACTGCTGTGAGGTCTGAAGTAAAAACCATCTTCAATACTTAGGCAGGTAATGTATTCATATTAGTCTGCAGAGTTCCAGAATGAGGGCAGCGTCCAGTGCATCAATACATATGCACAGAGACTTGCTAGCTTACTTATTTGGTGCTAAAGTACCATAGAATTCAGTAATGGCTGCTGCGTTTTTGAAGTACTTTACCAGTTATTACACTTGTAGTGAGTGGAGTTTTATGAAATCCTATTCACTCAATGCTGTGCATAAGAAAGTGTTACTGGCATGGCGTGCTCTTGGCAAACTGCAGGATGTCCTATTTGTGCCTGTTCTGTGGCAGCCTTTTGCCTCTGAATAGGAGAAAATGAAGCCAGGCTGTAAGTAAAACATCTTATTTTTTTTTTATTTTGCTTGGAATCCTCCATGTGATGAATGTTAGTTTATCATCGCGGAGTGTTTACCTGTCACAAACATGAAGGGTTTCCCTGCACAGTGACGCTCGAGTGCGGCAGTTCCAGGCACATCTGGTTGCAGATATACATATGTTATGTGAAAGAAATATTACTGTAGGAAATATTTTATTTAATCCATCAAAATATATTTGTGAAACAAAAAAAAAAACCACATAACTGCACATGCCTCAATCTGACTCCTTCATAAATGGCTGACAACCGTGGTCAGGCAGAAGCAGAAAAGATCCTCTAATTCGTTAAAGTAAAATATGTAACAAATTATACATCTAATTATTAATATAATATTCATAGTTAAGATATAATTAATAATTGGTGGATTTATCTTGTCTCTGGAGTTGGTAACTCTTTTCTCACTCCACCCAAAGTTGGTTCAGACTCTAGACCCCAATAGTAAATGAACTTATTATAAAACTGTAGTAATGTTAATTCCCCCTCCCCAAATCTCTATCCTGTGTAAGACTGCTGGCTACAGCATGCAGTGCTTGGGAGTCTGTAGACCAAGCACTGTCTCCAACAATGTTTCTATAGCCTGAGGCTAGGTTCACACTTGCACTGGGATCTCCGTCATTTGAGTCCGCTAGGGGTACACAAGCGGAGAGCTGGACCGCTAAAACAGTGATCATCCGTGGAACCCATAGACTATAATGGAGTCTGTCAGGTTTCTGCTGCTTTTATACTGAAACCGGTGGAGAGAAATCCACCATGCAGGACTCTTCTCTCCACTGTTTTTTGGTGGTTTCTGCGGTGGAGACTCTGACACAGATGTGAACCTAGTCTGACTCTGACTCTTGCTCCAACTCTTTCATAAATGACACAGCAAAGTTCCTCTAATTCTAATTCATAAAGCGAATTACTGAATTCCTATAACTGTACAAGTAATGAATCATACAACATCAAGAATTGTAAAATCTAGATGAAAATGATTAATCACTTGATTTTGAACCTTTTCTCCCCCCAACTGCCTTGTATATAGTAGGCACCCATTCCAAAGCCCTGCCCCTGGTCATCTGTTCACTAGTTGTCCAGATCAGCTGGAGATTATACATGTATGTGCTCTGCAGGATTTTTATTATACCCTTAGTTTCTGGAACACACACAATCTGGCAAGATTATCTCCTTTTGTATTTCTAGGTTTAGCGTTTCTTATATAAACAGATATATTTCTGGTATAAACAGCAATATTTTGATTACTTGCAGATTTTATAAATGAGGCCCATTTGGATCTTATTTATAACTTATTGTACAAGTATAAAAAAAATGGTTGTGTTGTCATAGTAACAAATAAGATTCCAGTAGACTACAGAAGTTCTTATAAATCTGCTTCTTAAGTTGTCTAATCTTTTGTACACTATTGTTTTCTATAAAACCCCTTTTACCAAGTGCATTTAATTCTCTAAATTCACAATCATTTGGGCAGATTTATCAAATATGGCAAAGGTCTAGTAGTCTTGTAGCAGCATTTTTTTTTTTTTTTTTTTTAAAGCAGATTTCTCTTCCTGGGTGGCAGCAGTGTAAGACTTAGATACTCAAGAAAGTGGTGTAGAACAGCCATGAAAAACATCCATTTTTCACAGCTGTCTTGCACTCGAGAGGCAGCCGTTTTCACGGAACATTTTTTTTGTCTGTAACCATGGACGTCGCGTTAATCGTGCCTAAAATACTGGGTTATGATATTGCTTAGAGAGACTCCTCAGAGTTTGGGTCATGCTCTCCCATTAATAGTTATTAAACCCACTCCTCCCACCAATCAGCAAAATCCTAATGACATTCAGTGCAGCAGTGCTGAAAAGTGAGCTGTTTAAGAACTGTTTTAGAATGTAGTTTTGTGTAAAAAGGAAATCAAAGCAGCAGAAAACTTTTTTTTCTCAAAACTGCTACCAAATATAATTTTCTAGTCATACTCCCTCTAAACACATGCTGCAGGCCCTTCTCCTTCCCTAATCTGATCACAGTACATGTATGATTGCTTGATCCATTTTTTTGCATTTGTTTTCCTCTTTCTACTCGTCCTTTGTCCTGTGTCTGTTGGATGCTTTCCTGCATCTATGAAGTCTTTGTATGTGTTTCCTCCCTGCGAAGTGCACTAAGACGTTCGCTGTGGCGCGCACAATTCTATGATGGCTGATTCAGTGAGGGTATTCAATGAGGCATCCTGTCGTAGAGTGCGCTTTTTCAGCGTGGCAGTTTCTGCTCAACAATGCTTATTGTAACTGAAAGCGGAGTTAAAAGGGATTCATATTCAATTCTGTCAATTGCTCTTAAGAGCGCTGCCAATTTCGTGCCCTGGGAAAACAGAGCTTCAGCCCATAGATGTTTTCTGTGCGTGGCGTCAGGAGAGTGTTTGCTTTTCTTTGTAGCCTCCCAGTGTAGTAATGTCTGTAATGACACTGGAATCGCTTTCCTGCCATCCGTCTTGAATAAATGGCTTAACCAATGTTTTCCTCAGTCTGTAGTATTTGTTTTGCTAGCGCGGCTGAACAATGGGCATCTGCATCTTATAGATTTATTGTTCATTTACTCTTTAATTTTTTCTTTCTAGTTTAGATGCAGCATAAGAGACTTGTTAGGTCTCTAAGGAAAAATTCCTGCTCCTATTTTTCACTTATTCCCACCTGCCGGTGCCAAATGGCCCTTCTGATGGCAAGTGAGTTTTGGGCAGCAGTGTTAATAAACGGGGTGATGTGCTCCGTCAAATGCCCAGCAAAGCTGGCAAGTGCAAATTAGGCCAGGCAGTGAATGGTTATTAAGCTTTTTAATGATCTCTTAAAAGCCATTATTGCCTTGTATGGTAAGTATGACATAACAGATTTTCTTTAATTAAGAATGCAGTCTATCTCCTAATGATCTATGTCAGGTGAAAGAGGCATCCAGCTGATCTGCTGCGGATAACGCCGCTTGTGAGAAACGCGGCAGTACAGAACTAATTAATATTGGGAAGGAAATCATAAACCAGGAATTGTGGCGGTAACATTCTGCTGCTTAGTGTCAGTGTTGCTTTGATTAATCTACAATAATATCACATTAACAGCAATATGATTATCGCCATAAGCTATATAGAGAGTATATCCTGCCTGTGTGTTCAGAGGGGCTTACCAAAAAGAAAGGTAAGGAAATTGCCTGTGGCTTCAATCCTGTGTGTAAAGGGGTTGTCTAGGGATTCTCTCACCCAGTCTGATCAGATGGAACTGCATCCTAGGTGGTACGGTTCTTGAGGCATCCATCTGAAGTTTAGTGAGTATTGTGCACTAGTTCTATTAGAAGAGTACCCTTGCATGATGGAGCTTGGAGGCATACCAAACAGCTGTGCTGTCCATTGTACTGTTATCATTCCATGGCCAGTGTCATATTGGGTAGAAGACTATGCCGAGAACATTTTTAGACAAAATATTGACAGTGGTTATTGATAATTCCACTTGAATATTGTAGGGTAAATGGTTTTCCTACAAACACAGCTTATTCCATATGTACTGCTATTTGAGTGAATCGATGGTTGTGCAGACATCAGACATGCTGCTCCATGCAGAGAGATGAATGAAGAGGCAGATATGTGGTACCCTGGTTCTGGTGTGCATGTACAGGTCCACCTGAAAACTGCACAGATGGCACAAATATATCAGTTTCATGATTTCTGCATCATGTCCGTAGACTGGGAACATTTTAGTTTACATTTACAGGCTGATGATTTATACAGCAGAAGCTCCATGCACACGTGTGAAGCACTGTTTCATAGGAGCAGCAGCACACTGAATACCCACGTCTCCATAGTACAGTCTTTATAATGTTGTACCAGACTGGATGCCCAAATTTCTCTGTTCCTCTGGCATCTTGTCCGTCTTTAAAAGGAATGTTTATCGAATGTAAGCATATAACACGAAGCTCCTCTTAATAAATGATGTGCAATAATGTTTTCACTGCTTCTTGGCATAGCGTTGTCTTCTGTCTGCAGTGATCTGGCCGATCAGCCCAATAAGCAGATCACTGACATGGAGTGTGGGAATCTACAGCATAACTGAGCCATATTCACCTGTGGCTGGCATCTTATCTAATGCTGGGAGCTAGCTACAGGCTACATAATGCAGGCAGAGAGATCATGATCTGTAAATACTGAAAAGATACAGCAGTGTCCTCCGGCCATTTGCAGATAATGTTATATGCTTTAAAATTGATGAAGTCAGAGACAAATATAACAATTCTAAGGCTTCATTTACATTTGGCAGTAGTCATACAGCTGAGAGCCTCACAGCTATTGCATCTTACAATAGGAAAACCTTGTAGCACTTCATTTTAGCATGTTTTTTTATACAAATTTGTAAAGCTCATACAATGTTGAGATTGAGAAAGTGAGGAACTTTGGAATTCCTCATCAATTAGAAAATGAAGTCATTTAAATATTTTTTTTTTTTTTTTTTTTTTTGTTTTCCTGCAATCGCTCAAAGTAATATTAGTTTCCTTCAAGATATATATTTTTATCAGATCTTTACCTATGCCATGTTTTAACATGGCTTTTTTTTTTTTTTTTTTAACAATATACTTTGCTTTCTTCAGTTTAGTGCTGCCTGCTTATCCTTGACCTCATTACATTATGGAGGTGGATGGGTAGGATGGGCACACGTTTTGATGAAATGCAGCCAGGTTTGCTTCTATAGACAGACACTAATTTATGCCACCACAGCAATTTAACCTTAATACTGTGTGGATCCACAATTGCAGACAGTTACGAACCCGCAAAATACGGTCGTGTGAATAAATGAGGGCCCCCCCACACAGTATAATCTGCTCCACAGTGGCCCCCCACAGTACAATTTGCTCCACAGTGATCCCCACACAGTACAATCTGATGCAAAATGGCCCCCATACAATATAATCTGTTTCACAGATGGGTGCCAACAGAGAGGGTTCCGAGTGCCACCTCTGGCACATGTGCCATAGGTTTGCCACCACAGATATAGATCAACTGCCTACATACATGTCTATACTGTATATCCCTTCTTCTGAGAGAGATGGAGATAGCTATACCTTTTTTTTTTTTTTTTAATATATATATATATATATATATATATATATATATAAAAACTCCGATCTTGGTATGGTATGGCTTTCAGTATGTCAGTCTGCATGTCCGTAGATTGTATTTCATTGTTTTGCAGGTTTGCCTAATGGTTTGATATTTATATACAGATAAATAAATTTCTATCATATTTTATTAATAAAGCATTTGCTGGTCAGACCCTGGATGAGGTTGAAGCATCATTTTGATTTGGAGTTCATTGATCCAGGATGTATGGTTTCTGTCTGCTAATAAGAGTGTACTGCTGGTTTCATGTAAAAGCTTTTGCATCTTCTCTATTGCTATCAGTCTTATTGAATAGCAAAGTTGATCACAATACATTTATGACAACAGACAGACGAATGACAAAAATCCCTTGTATGTTTGTCCATACATCTTTCAAGGTTGCTGGTGGACACCTGCTTAGTCACTCTCCACTTTGGCAGTTCTGTGCATAGTGATCCTTTCTTCACTTCAGCACAGCCTATAGAAATGGCTTTCTTCCTGGTGCAGGGAAGCGCCAGAGCTGCTGCGATGGTATGGCACTATAGCTGAGGAGACTCCTCCTATAGGGGAAGTAAGCGGTAACAAAACATTATGAAAAGTGATTCATCTGAGAACCCCTTTGAGGTGCTTAGAGTGAGTCTGTCACCAGAACCCAACATATGAACCCACTCCCTTTAAAGGCAGTGTAGATCATTTCATGACTTGATCCGTAAGAGTGCAGTACGGAAGTATCATGTTTGTGTACAAAAATGGCTGCCCAGGCAAGAAAACGTGAAGATTAGACAATAAGTGGAATCAATTTCTTGTGGAGATAGCAGTCCATTTTACAGTCCCTTGAAATTCAGTTTCAAGCCATTCTGAAATAGAAGAACTTGTATGTAATGTAGCAGTCTTAATATGGGTTTTGTGGAGGACCTATTGCTTCACTTAGCTTGGCATACACTACATCTTATGAATATTGTATGTGTTCAGTTCGCTGGACAGGGTGAGCTAGTGATGGTTTTTATTGTATGCAGAAAACATTTAATCCTACGTGGGGTTTTTTTTTTCCTCACTCTAGTTTTGCCAATACTTTTGACTTCACACGGTAAAGGCCAGTTTGAGCACTACAAATAGGGGATGCTTGATAAAGCTATTCGCATTCAGCCTGCATATAACCATTCTTACACACCTAAGCCCTGTGTTTACTTCTCAAAGCCAACAACATATGCACAGGGCAACCAAATATGCAAAATCATAGAATATTTTATTACCTCTCAGTGAAATACAAAATGCATATAATAAAAAATGGACAATCCAAAAAGGTATACAAATGGTTGCATATATTTAACGTGTCTATATCCAGAATTTATTGGGATATCCACAATCTCCACCCAAAAAATCTGCCATACATATTAATTGCAACAATCTATCTATTACGTTTGTTGATGCTGTTGATATGTATGGTGTTTTTTTTTTTTTTTGGGTCTGGATTAACATCTTTTCGATATGTAGACCTGTTAATACGCATCTATTTGTACCCCTTTTTGTATTGTCCTCTTGTCTGTTAAAATATACTGTGTGTTCGCATATATAATTTTTTAAAATAAAGATGAATTACTATTTTTTTTATATTTGTCCAGTGTATATGTTGGTGTTAGCAATTATAGAATATCATATAGCAGAAGATTTTATTTTTTGTTTTTTTGTGCTGTATTTTTGAATGATTTTTTTTATTTTTTTCCAAACCCATTATCTAGCTCTATGGCAAAGAAAAATAAGTATCTTGTAAAATGGATTTAATTATCTAAAATAGAAAGAACCTCAGCCACTGAAATATGGAAGAGTCTCCCTACGGCGACTATAACTTCTCTGCCCTTAGTGGAGCACAGCTATTGGTATCGTGAGATCTTGAAGAGCAATCAAATGTGAATCCCTGGAGCACATCGCCTTCACTTTTCAGGAGCGAAGAAATAATGGGAAAGATATAAGCTATATTCCCGGGTGTGATGGAAGTTGTCAAATGCACAGCTTTAGAAATGACATTGTTCAGTTTTACAGAGCCTATTGGTATCACATAGTTAAGTTATCACGCGGGATGTGTAAAACCACAGTAAACATTTTGACAGCCTCCCCAGTGATGGTGTGTTTGGATAAAACTGTAGCACACAGTATGAAATTGTCAGTCAAAATTGACATCCTACAAAGCACAAAAATAAGAGCCTATAGTGAAAAGTGCCACATAGGAGACTGTGAGACAGAAACTGCTGGAATCCAATTTAAAATGGTCTCGCATGGAGGGGAGTGTCTACAGTCACACTTTTAGGACATGAAAAGCTGTGAAAAAAAAGTTTTCTTGCGTGGTGGAGGGGAGTAGGAGAAAACAATATGCTATCAAAACCCCACCATGTACTGTTTAAAGGGTACCTCCAAATATCAAACAATGTATCATAAATATAGGTGAATATAAGAAACTTTGTAATGCGTCTCCTGATCTTCACTCTATCTGTATGCAGCTTGCACACAGAACTCTATGGAGAAGGGAGGGGGCAGGAGGCTGTTAATTGATTTATGTCCCCATTTTGTGCCGTGAAAGACTTATCGTGAAACCTGGCAGTGGTAAAAGAGCATCCTGAGTTAGTGTAGAAGTCTGTTATTTCTGTGTTTTTCCAGCAGCAATATCTGATCATTTATATGACTTGTATGCTGCATTTTACACCAGTTTTACTATCTGCTCATGCCATCTTTGCCAGTTTTCTAGCACATTCTCTGAAGTTGCAGAAACATGGAGGGTGACTTTATAGCAGTCACAATGATACTGTGAATCCCATCTCTGTCTGTCTGTCTTCCATCCTTCTCCTCCCCTCTCCATAGACCTGTATGTGCAGTAGTTTTAACATGCTCTTTCAGGGTGGATTTTAGCAGGGAATGATCAGTAAGGGAGGCAGGGGACGTAGTAGCTGGTAAGTGGAGAAGGTGTTTTCCCTCTTATACAGTATATTACAAGTTGTCTTGTCTTTGTCTGTACTATTGATTTATACAGAGGTTAAAACAACTGTGCCCATTTATTGATGAAGAATGGCATATCTTCTAACCTTCCTGACCATCATCCTTCCTCCAACCAGAGGAAGAGCACTGTTTTTAGACTGGCGGGTAGCAGTCACTCCTGGAATCATTGCTTGTTGACTCGTATTGTTGTTCTGGTGACACACGTACTGTGTACATGCATCAGTAGGTCCCATCTCATAACTTGAGAATTCAGAACATGACTGCAATTTCTCTCAATTGAAAAACATTCCAGCACAGAAAATCTCCCCATGCTGCTTCAGTTGTTTACGTGTTATTCCATACCCTGTGATGTGTAAGGAGCCCTAACCCTGGGATATAACACAGAAAACTCCTCCTGGCAACAACCTCTACCGCGTTAAGATGTTTGATTCTGGCACTTTAGTTGCTGTGTCTGCCTGTGCCCGTTCCTGCCGAGCCCTTTGCTCACTGAAATGAAAAGTCATGACTGATCTTCAGAAATTGGCTGCAGTATCACCCGACAATGTGAACTTGCCAGCAATTCCCACTCGCACCCATTTACTTACTTGACAGAGCTATCTGTATCAATTTGAATGGATGCTGTAAGAGTTTAGTGTTTTGGTCCAGAAGCATTATGGAGAGATTCATATAGATGTAGGGAGATGGAGATCTAATATATATATTCTATGTATATATTCTAAAGTGACAGTGAATATCACTGCGTTTTACAATACCGGCAAAATGAATGAGATTTTGGTTAATCTCATCCACACATTGCAGAAAAGCTACTGCATGTTGGCTGTGGAATCCTGGATAGCGCATCAGTATCAGATCAGTGGGGATTAGATACAGGACACCCTCACATGTAGCAGCTCACTACAGGGTTTAGGTGAGCACTGCTTCATAGGCCTGTTGCGTCACGTTCATTTGTCACAAGGCCTGTTTGCAGGTCATTCCCATTCAAATGAAATGAGCCGAGCTGCAACACAAAGCACGGCCCAGAGGCCATGTACAGTGTTTTGCTTAGTATTCAGTGAAGAGGCTGCAGTCTCTTTAAATGGCTCTTCTGTGGAGGTGCCCAGTTTTGGACCCCCACTGTTCACATTCATGACCTATCCCAA
The DNA here is from genome assembly GCA_947044405.1 of Leptodactylus fallax. NCBI lineage: Eukaryota > Metazoa > Chordata > Amphibia > Anura > Leptodactylidae > Leptodactylus > Leptodactylus fallax. Next base: position 611,091 of record CAMRHE010000186.1, on the reverse strand, counting down.
GGATAATTAAATATTAATGATGCGTCACTCGGTGGTTCCAAGAAATGGTGCTCAGAGAGGATAATCCCATCCATTTAGTAACAAATAAACTCTGGCACGCAAATATAGATGCTCAAATGCTCCAATTTTATTACATCTGTACAGTCATGAGACATTTCGTACTACTGCTTGAACACTCCTTTTGTCCTGTATCTATGCTACTCCATCCTCACTTATCCGATGACTGAAGGTCAAAGGTTTTGACCAAAACGTCTTATGACTGTATGGATGTAATAAAATTGGAGCATTTGAGCATTTATATTTGCTGTGGCAGCAACGCATTGCAGTTTTTCCTGTAGCACTTTTCACAAAGTCCACAGTGGTTTTCCATTGACATAATTGACATGCTGTGATTTCTAGAACCTCAGTGTGTCCGCTGCATGTAGTTTTCCACAATGTGTGAATGGAATTCACTAGAATCCCATCCACTTTGCATGGACTGTAAAATGCCGTGTGGTTTTTTTTTTTGTTTTTTGTTTTTTTTGTTTTGTGTTTTTTTCCCTCCATGACGTTTACGGCATTTTTTTTTTCCTTGCAGATTTTTGCTGCATTTTTTTGAGCCAAAGCCAGGAGTGGATTAGGCAGAAGGTAGATGTATAAATACTTGCTATATATTTCCCATCCCTTTTATAGCCACACCTAGCTTTGGGTCAAAAGTAAAAAGGCAGCAAAATCTGCAACAAAAAAGCTCTGTCTGCAATGTGGGGCCTCAGTCTTAACCTGGGAAGTGTTGAAAAGGAGCTTGTGAACGTAATGTAAAACTTGTAAGAATGTACCTGTGTCATACTTTTTCTGTGTGGTATACATTTATTAGATAGGACACAAATTGGATTACTTTACAGTCAGGCGTCAGTGATAATTGAGCCCAATGTTAACGTTTTTGGACCTCTGAGTTTCTACCTGCTCACAGAAACTTCCAGCAGTCTGCCTAGGAAGCTGAGTGGTTGTCCAGAGTGATTGTCTCTGGGGATTTTGGTAGAAGTGAGAAATTTGTGGTTTTCGGTTTTTGAGCAGATCGCGGGACTTCAGCTTATCTGCCTCACTAGCGATTGCAACATAATTGCTTCACAAATAGAGCAGAAAAAATTAATTACCTGTGACTGGAAGAACTGATGAGCGGTCTTATCTCCAGAAGACATTCAATACACACCGTAAACTCCCAGAAGGCTTTCACTTTACTCCTGGATAAGTTAAGTTGTTTGCACATTCTATTTCTGCTTGATTTCAGATTTGGTGTTACTTTAGATGTTACTATGTGCTACTTACTCAAGATAAACTAGAATCTGGAGCATGTATTGCCTGGTCTTTATCTGAAAAATCCAGATGTATATTCTGGCTACATGTAGTCACCAACCTTAATTTGTAGTGCAAGTTAATACATTGCCACAATCCTACATTTTCCATAGCTGACTGGAAATCTAGGTCAGGAGTGGGAAATTTTAGCCTTCATCTAGATATAGATTTTTTTTTTTTTTCCTTTCTTTAAATTTTATATAAAAGATTATTTTTTTTCTCTTGGTTACTAATAGAATCGCACCTAAAACTTATTACTGAATTCCCATTATGTAACCAGTCTGACAGATTCTTTAGACTCATAGGGTCCTTACATATACACTTTTTGTCCCTGCAGATGCTTAAAGGGGTTTAACCCATTAACATAACCAGATTTAAATTTTTAGACAAAGTTAGGATGGGATCACATCTGTGCCAGCTGATCATCCGGTGCAGAGCCGTTAGAATTTGATGGACGAAGGTCCTGCAAGCCCAACTTTTTTGTCCAATTTCAGTTAAGTTCCCTCATTCATGGTCGTATTCATTGGCAACCAATGAAGGCAAGACTGTCACCAAGATGTTTAGAGAGAGTGTTTAAAGCTCTGCAAAACTATTCATTCATATTTGCATAGATGCACATCAGTCCACTAAGCCCTGTAACTAGTTTAATAGCTATAAAGAAACTAAAGAACTCCAGCCAAACCAAATACTTTATAGATAAGTCTTCTGGCGGTAGTTTCCGCCTGGCATGTGTGTGAGTACGCAGTCTGTGCTGAGCGGTTATCGCTATACTACAGCTCCTACTGTCTAGGAAAGAAACTGCCAAGACGCAGGTGATCCATGCGCTGGTCCTCCTCTGCCGCTGCTAGGTTTGATAGAGACTTTGACTGATGATGAAATCTTTTAATTTGCCTGGAGTCCTCCTTTAATGGTAAAGAATCCATCACTTGTACTTAAAACCCTGACAACAAAACCATTGTCAGATCTTAATGAAAAAACCATTGTCAGATCTTAATGAAAAAACCATTGGACTTCTTTACTAAAGCGTGAAGAGAGCAGATGCTGAAGGTCACATTATCAGCTCATGCAAATACTTGTTCTTACAGGAAGTTCATTATTATCTTCAGTACTTTGGGTAATAGATTTGAGCTTTTGTCTTTGTTCTTTGTACAACCTGCATGTGAAATAATTGCTGCTTTGCTAAAGAATGGGTTTATGCTTTTTTAATACTGTTCTATGGATTATTATGGATCCCAAACTAAATATTTAGTAGCCTTTTAAGTCAGACAATTCCATTTATGAAATGGTTGGGTTATGCTAAATATGAAAATGCCAAGAATGGTAAAGTCCAAGACCTGTCCTTGTCAGTGTAGTGACACACCCTATTGATAAACCTAATGGCGATGCTCACTTAGCAATTTTATTTCTAGGTTTTTAGTGATGGGACGACAAACATGGATTTCTACAAAATGGTTCCCCATCATTTTATATTGTACAATAAGAGTTCACTGTAACAGTGTAGACGGGTCCTCTTTAATAATTGGCTAGCCTTACCCATACACCCTGCTTTCATAGAAAATACCTGTTTTACGGACTATAAAAAAAATTGTACATTTTAGTGTATTTCCATGTCTTTCATGTGTGGTGTTGTGTTTTTTTTGTTTTGTTTTTTTTGTAATGTGTCCTCTAACAGAAGAAAAAGCCCTATCTACATAACTTTTTCTGTCATTTATAATTTTTTTTATTGGGGTGAATGCAGATGGACACGTGACAGTGGGGGCTCACTCTTTATCTGTAAATTAATCTCCATTGCTCTCATCCTGTGACAGATGAGAGCAACAGACCTTAAATAACTGTAGTGTGAATATATCCATTAGGCTGAGGCCCCATGTTGCGTAAACGCAGTGGTTTTTTTTTGTTTTTTTTTGAGCCAAAAAGAGGAGTGGATTAAGCAGACGGTAGAAGTATAAGAACTTCCTATATATTTCTAGTCCTTTTGTAGCCATTGTTGGCTTTGGCTCAAAAAAAGCAACAAAATCTGCAACGTGGGGCCTTAGCTTTAAATTGTTTTCTGGGACTAAGAAAAGGAAATGCTTGTTATATGAATGAACACACATAACTGAGTACAGTTTTATGTGTGTTTGAACTATTTTTACCATTCCTCAAATTTTCAGGCTCATGCAATATTTCCTGGTTTACGCTTCCTGGTTGTGCATGCCCAGTACATCCACCGATGTGCAATACTGTCTTGCTTTTTGCTCTATACGCATAATTAGAATAAATATATGCATATGCAGGCACAGGTGTATTTGTACACATACTTAAATTTGTGTGTATGTATGTATAGATAGATATATATATATATATATATATATATATATATATATATATATATGGATTTGTGTGTAAAATATGCACTGTATAATATATACGGACACACGGACAAAATTGTTGGTACTCCTCGTTTAATGAGAGAAAAACCCACAATGGTCACAGAAGTAACTTGAATCTGACAAATAATAATAATATATAAAAATTCCATGAAAACGAACATCAGACATTACTTTTCAACCATGCTTCTAAAGAATTTTTTAAAAAAGAAAACTCATGAAACAGGCCTGGACAGAAATGATGGTTCCCTTAACTTAATATTTTGTTGCACAACCTTTTGAGGCAATCCCTGCAATCAAACGATTTCAGTAACGGTCAATGAGACTTCTGCACCATTTCAGCAGGTATTTTGGCCCACTCCTCATGAGCAAACTGCTCCAGTTGTCTCGGGTTTGAAGGGTGCCTTTTCCAGATGGCATGTTTCAGCTCCTTCCAAAGATGCTCAATAGGATTTAGGTCAGGGCTCATAGAAGGCCACTTCAGAATAGTCCAATGGTTTCCTCTTAGCCATTCTTGGGTGTTTTTAGCGGTGTGTTTTGGGTCATTATCCTGTTTCAAGACCTGCGACTGAGACCAAGCTTTCTGACACTGGGCCGCACATTTCTCTAGAATCCCTCGATAGTCTTGAGATTTCATTGTACCCTGCACAGATTCAAGACACTCTGTGCCAGATGCAGTAAAGCAGCCCCAGAACATAACAGAGCCTCCTCCATGTTTCACAGTAGGGACAGTTTTCTTTTCAAGATATGCTTCATTTTTCTGTCTGTGAACATAGAGCTGATGTGCCTTGCCAAAAATTTCGATGTTTGTCTCATCTGTCCATAGGACATTCTCCCAGAAGCTTTGTGACTTGTCATAGAATTTTTATATATTACTTTTGTCAGATTCAAGTTATTTCTGTGACCATTGTGGGTTTTTCTTTCATTAAATGAGGAGTACCAACAACTTTGTCCACATATGTATATATCTATTATATATAGGCAAAAAATCAGTGTGAAAACCATCCTGAACAGGACCCTGCATGATGCTGCTGATCTAGCATTCACATCTATTGCACAAGGCCAAAGAGAGGCTTGAATGGTTTGTCTACCTGTCCTTGCTGTTGCCTCTAATCACTGCTGTGATCTACATGTGCAGATCTTCAGGAGATTAACCCTTTAGTTCTCCTCAGTCTTCTCTTTCAAATGGCTGCCTCCTTTCCGTGCAGTACAGTTTGCACTCACCTGATGCCATGAGTGCAGGACAGTAGAGTTATAGTAATTCTTAAGCTCGCAGCCTTATAAATCAGTATGATGCTGTAAGCTCAGCTCGGGAGCTGTGGACAGGCTGGGGCACTTCAGCTGACACGGAGACTGTATGTCTCAGCCCAAATATGGCTGTGTGAAAGGACCTAAAGACTTTTTCTGGATAGTGCAGAAAATGCTACAGACTGACAGTGAAGGTCACTTGTATATTGTTGCTGTTTTATTTCCAGGTATAATTCCTGCTTAAAAGAGATGGTTAACAATGAAACTTTATTAGTAGTCATTAAAAAGAAAACATAATAGAGCTTTGGTCAATGTATGAACTGTAGACTCCAACACAGATGGATATGGCACAGTATATGGAATTGTAATTGTGATCCCCACTGACTATACTCTCCCTTCCCTAAACCCTATCTGCTAAACCTCTACTCTTGTTCCCTATGTGTTCCTACCAGTCTTTTTATTCATTAGCATCATCAGGGGTGTACATAATGCTGCTGTGGCTTTGTTTTAGTATTACACTTTGGCTGGATGGCAGCTCAGTGGGAAGGCAGCCATGAGTCCCACACTGTCACCTTCTGCATATCTAGAAAGCATTGTATTTTCCATGTGGCAGGCTATCTGCAGGCCACATGTTATAGAGCAGAAGGAGCTAAGCAGACTATTGCATAGTTTTATGGGAAAAGCTTAGGGGCAGTTCACATCTGCATTCGGGTTTCTGTTTAGGGAGTCCGCTTGGGGACCCCCCCGAATGGAAACCTATACGCATAAAAAGCGGTTTACCTGGGAAACCACACGGACCCCTATATTTCCTGAACGGAAACACGAATGCAGATGTGAACCGGGCCTAAGCTTGTCATTTATCCATTTGAAATCTCTGCTTTAACTATTCTAAGTAGTCAAAGGGGCGGTCCCATTAGTGATTGACAGCCTTCCCTCCGATTGTACATTCAGATAGCTGTCATCACTGATAGGACTGCCCACTGGACCCAGTTACTCCTTATATGCTTAGAAAGAAAAGAGAAATAAATGACTGGTAATACATCAATCTTTATAATTTCCTGCATGCCACCTGCAGCTTGGACTACTTTTTCCATGTGACAGGTTCCCTTTTAAGTTAAACTGGCTCCTGGACTCACCTTGTTGACTACATCATTTTTTTTTTTTTTTGGCATTCTCGTCATTGCTCCCCTTGTTTGCTGGAGCATACTCATGAGAGAGCAGAACTATAATGGGGAAATCAATTCTCATGTCATCACATATGCAGACCCCAGCTGTGTTATAAGCAGAAATCCAATACCGGCTGATGTAAAGAGCGGACTATGTTACTGATGGTCTTGCTGCTCATTTGTGGGGAACCGACCTTACACGTTCATCCTGTAATAAAGGAAGAGATCGACCCCTGTGTTGTCCGCAAGGTGGTTATCTGTGAACTGCAGAAAATTCTACAGCTCACCAGGTTGGTTACTTGAGGTCCACAGGCCTCCATGCTTCCTGCATCTGTGAAATAGGCATTCTTTGGCATAATCTAGGCACATATGCTTTGGAAGTACCTTTGGTGAATAGCAACGCAGAGCTAGCTAGGCTTTTCTATAGAGGGATAGCTTAACAAATGTATACTACATGATACATGTTTGGAATATGGAAGCATATACAGCTAATACAGCTGTATTTGTCTATTGGAGGTACAAGTTGAAGAATACTCAGTTCAAATAAGAAAAATGAAAGGGTTAAATACTGATGCCCCATCATTTAGAATTAGAGATAAGAGGCCCATATCTTGTCCCCCCGCTGAGCAACTATTGGAAAGTGCTCATACGAGTGCTGCGGCCTATTATCCTTTACACTGATCCATCTACCTTCATGCTACGTCTAATATCCTGCTTCTCCACATGCAGATAGATTGACCCCCTTTAAACAACTCTTTGGTAAGGTAGTGAGAGTTGGACTCTTCTGATCTGATATTGATGGCTTGTCTTAATTATCAATATAGTGATCTGAGGAAAGCCCTTTAAGTGTGAACAGACACAATTTGGTTTACTGGTATCATTCAGTGCTAGGTTTACTCTTTCTTTTAAATGACTATAGAGTAATTGAATATGGTCGCTGGTAAGGGAAACTTTTATATACATTGTGTGTAAAATTTTATATATATAATATATATCTAACTCATATTTTGTGTGTTATGCTGCTACTTTTCTATAGTAGACTAATGATCTTATGTAAGGCTTTCCCCCCTAATGCAATGTACATTGCTGTTAAAACTAAACGAAAAGGCTTAATATGTAGAAAAAGTAAAATAGAGCGGCTGTGCCCTCGCAGGTCACCTGCAGCAAGCGCCAGATTTTACAAATTGACAGTATTTGTCTAGCTGTATAAAAAGCTGAATGTTCTGCTGTGTAAATAGAGAATTTGCCACAAATGACTCTGTACAACATCGGCTATAACTTATTGCACTAAAGTCTTGCGTTGTATTTCCCTGCAACCTTCTCCATCTTTTCCTTGCATCAACCTATACACTTGTACACTAGCATAATCCTGCAAGTTTTCAGGTTTGTAAAATATCAATAAGAGAGTTATTGCTGAATGTGTGCAGTCCTTTACTCACATTTTTATATAAGGCCACGTTCACATCTGAGCCTGACTCTCCAACGGCAGCTGTCTACCGTTTCAGTTTAAAAAAAAAAAAAAAAAAGGGACCCATTATAGTCAATAGGATCCATCGGACTCTGTGTGAATTTGCTGCCATTGATTTGTACATGAGAAATTGGCATAGAAGTCGCATTGCTGTTTGATCGTTAGTCAGCAAAAATGTATATGCAAAAAAGGAATGGGTGCACCATTAAAACAAAGTGTGCATTGCTCCGTAGACATGAATGGGTCAGTGTTCTCAGTCAAAAATAAAAAAGGGCAGAACACTGAAGATAAAAACTGATGTGTGCATGAGGCCTGAGTAAGTCACTGCATAAGATGACATTGATTTTGTCATCTTCAAGCAAATGTCAAGCATGTCTTTATTTGACAAAGGGGTTATTTAGTCTTTGCGGTGTTAACTCGTCTGTGCTCTTTACAGGTTCAACTACAGATCGACACATCACCTGGCATCCCACGGGTTTTATGAATTTTTAAATTGGTTTGATGAGCGAGCATGGTATCCACTGGGAAGAATAGTGGGTGGGACGGTAAGTGGCATGACTTGTTCTTTTTGCTTTATTTTATTGTATTTTCTGCATTGATTGACTTGTGTAATCTTATATATCATGCTGCTGCCTTTTATGTTTGTGTAGGTTGACTTTAAAGCTACTTTTGATTGACATTGACAGTGTAGTCATCTAATGTAGACATCTGCATAACTTCTCTTCATTGCGGTTTTTTTTTTTTTTTTGTATTTTTGGACTGGCTTACAATTTATCACATCACATGGAGTAATGAGAAATCAACGTTCAGATGATGGCACATAAAATAAGGAAACTTTAAACACTTAAATGGTCACTAAATTTTCAGACAACTTAGTCTCATTTAATAGAGCATGTAATTCTGGACAAAAATATAATGCACTTTAGTTAAAAATGTGGCTGCATTCTGCCTCCAAAAACCTCTGTACAGTTCCTGCCACTAGGTGTTTTCCTACTAGGTAATTTGTAGTTCCCTCTTTTGTTACCAAGGAAGCCAGTCCATAGATATATTCCATTCCGTCCAGCTTCTCATGTGCATGTAGAGGGCGGTCTTTTTCTCTCTTCACACAGTGAATGCAGAAGTGAGGGGTTGATTCTCCTCACAGCCTGCACAGACATATCTGCAGCATCTCACATTTTACAATGTAAGAAGAGCCTTCAATGTACTTTAATCTCATTCCAATTGCTTGTGTGGTTACAGATGGGATATTATTCAAACCGCAAGCAGCTTTACTGACTGCTCATAGATTTTCTGTCTGTCTTTCCCCTGCACATACAGTGGCTTGCAAAAGTATTCATATTCCATGAACTTTTTCGCATTTTGTCACCTTACAACCACAAACTTAAATGTATTTTATTGAGATTTTAAGTATGACCAACACAAAGTAGCACATAATTGTGAAGTGGAACGAAAATGATTCATGGTTTTCAAAATTTTGATCAAATAAAAATCTGAAAAATCTGACCTGTAAAAGTATCCAGCCCCCTGTATTCTGATATCCCTAAATAAAATTCAGTGCAATCAATTGCCTTCCATTAGTTAAGAGTCCAGCTGTGTGTAATTTAGTCCCAGTATAAATACACCTGTTCTGTGAAGGCCTTAGTGGTTTGTTAGAGAGCACTGGTGAACAAACAGCATCATGAAGACCAAGGAACTCACCAGACCAGTCAGAGATAAAGTCGTGGAGAAGTTTAAAGAAGGGTTAGGTTATAAAAACGTATCCCAAGCTTTGAGCATCCCAAGGAGCACTGTTCAATCCATCATCCAAAAATGGAAAGCGTATTCTACAACTGCAAACCTACCAAAGCTCAGGTGGGAGAATCTGTCCACAGGACAACTAAGTCGTTCACTCCTCAACTCTGGCCTTTATTGAAGAGTAGCAGGAAGGAAACCATTGTTGAAAGAAAGACATAAGTGCAGTTTGCCACAAGCCATATAGGGTACACAGCAAACATGTGGAAGAAGGTGATCTGGTCAGATGAGACCAAAGTTGAACTTTTTGGCCTAAATGCAAAGCGCTATGTGTGGCAGAAAAGTAGCCTTGCTTATCACCCCGAACACACCATCCCTACTGTGAAAAATGGAGATGGCTGCATCATGCTGTGGGGAGGCTTTTCTTCAGCAGGGACAGGGAAGCTGGTCAGAGTTGATGGGAAGGTTGAGCTAAATACAGGACAATGCTGGAAGAAAACCTGTTGGAGACTGCAAAAGACTTGAGACTGGGAAGGAGCTTCACCTTCTAGCAAGACAATGACCCTAAACATACAGCCAGAGCTACAGTGGAATGGTTTAGATCAGGAGTCGGCAACTCCCCGGAACGTGTGCCAAGAGTGGCATGCGAGGCTTATTTACCTGGCACGCCTAGCCAGAGTCCTCACCCAGCAGTTTCGATCGGACCAAACATGGCCGAAACGAAACTGCTATTATTATACTGTAGGGTCTCTTCAGACCCCAGAGTATAATAAGCGGAGCCCCTGGGGAGGTGATCAAACAAAAAAAAAAAAAAAAATTGTTACTCACCTTCCCAGCGCTCCGTGGGAGCTCTGTGCTCTGCAGGCGCTTCTGCCTGACGTTAGAGACCGCTGACAGGACCTCAGGGGTCACATCTTGTGTCATTACCCAAGTGACGCGATGTGATTCCCTGAGACCCAATCAGCGGTCGCTGACTTTAGGCAAAAGCACCCGGAGAGAACAGAGCTGCCGCGGAGTGCAGGGAAGGTGAGTAACATTGTTTTTGTCACCTCTCTTCGCCCTTCACTTATTATGCTCCCGGGGTCTGAAGAGACCCCACAGTATAATAGCTAGTGAGTGGTGAAAATTGGAATATCCTAAAAGTTAGATTATACCATGTGCAGGGGCCACTATGGGACATAATACTGTGTGCAGGGGCCATTATGGGAAATTCTGTATAACTGTGTGTTTACTGTATTAAGGAGGTGTTTTTACACAGAAAACTCAGGCATTTGTTTTTTTTTTGTGCAAAAATGCACCATGTGAACACAGTTTTACATTGAAGTAAAAGTTCCAGTGGCCTAAGAATATAGCCTGCACTAATTGCGAACAGCACATGTGCTTTCATTGTTTCTAATCGGAAAGTACACGCAGTAAACGCATGTGTCCTAAAGCATCTGATGGCAGCACTTCTGTGTTATGTTTGTGGTATATGACTTTAGGGGTCGTCAGACTTACAATTATTGATCAGCAATCCGAGTACCTCATCTGTTTTTTGTTTTGTTTTTTTTTTGTTTTTTTTTAATCTGCACGCCAAACAAAAAAGGTTGCCTACCCCTGGTTTAGTTCAAAGAATATTCATATGTTAGAATGACCCAGTCAAAGTCCAGACCTTAAATCCCATTGAGCATCTGTGGCAAGACATGAAAATTGCTGTTCAGACGCTCTCCATCCAATCTGGCTGAGCTTGAGCTATTTTGCAAAGAACAATGGGCAAAAATCTGTCTCTAGATGTGCAAAGCAGGTAAAGACATACCGCAAAAGACTTGCAGTTGTAATTGTAACGAAAGGTGGCTCTACAAAGTATTGGTATAGGGGGGCTGAATACTTTTGCATGTCAGTCTTTTCAGATTTTTATTTGATTAAAATTTTGAAAACCATGTATCATTTTCATTCCACTTCACAATTATGTGGTACTTTGTGTTGGTCTATCACTTAAAATCTAGGAGTTTTAGCCACGTCATGACTCCTGGATCATGTGATCCAAACCAGTATTCTGCCCCTGAGTTTCTCGTGTCCTCCCTCCTTTTTCCATCTCACAGGTATTTTACCTGTGCTATGGGATTTGGCTGACCATAGTGAAGCCAGCCTTCAAAGCACAGGTAATTTAACAGTGAGATTGTGGGTAGAAAGGTTGGAATGCTGCTTTTTGATCACATGACCCAGGTGTCGTAATGTGGCCAGAACCCCCGAGTCCATAATCTGTTATTCCTGGGCTAGGTCCTGGGAGTCATAAGCCAATTAAAACTCCCTAGCCAATCCCTATACGCTTAACAAACTAAATTGTAGGAAAAAAAAGTTTTATATCCTACATATATCTTAAATCAATAACTTGTTAAAAAATGAACAGGTCAGCGCTAAAAAAAAATAGGAAAAAATAAAGGATTTTATTAGCTCAAGACATCTTGGGCTAAATAGTCTTTTATTTTCTCTATTTTTGGAGGGCTGACCTGTTCATTTTTTAGCATATTTGTGGTCAGTTGGCTATTGACCTGAGGTCTTGAACCTCTGTTTTAGTCACTGGTGCTGCGCTTTTTTTTTTTTTTTTTTTTTAATCAATAACTGATTTATTTTTTTTCATTCTCCACTAGATAGATGTATTTAGAGTACAATACTAAAAAAAAGACCTGAACAAAGATCAAATATCAAATTCAGCGGCACCTAAAGATGCTTTTTTTTTTTTTTTTAACCGACTTAAAATTGGTTTTTGTTACCTAGTGCAAAAAAGCACCTAAGTGGGCCACTAACTGTGGTTTTGATGAACCATTAGAGGTCCATGTCTGAAAGGTGCCTGCCTAGTGAAATGTAGCATTTTCTGTAGCATTTTTTCCGCATTGTGAGGAGGAGATTAAATTAAAATTGTAAAAGTAGTGTGTTTTATTTATTCCCCCTGTTTTCACAGCTTGTGGCTCCAGCCTAAGTCTGTATTGAATCAACCTTTGGCATCTAGTGGCCATCAAAAACTAATATATATGTCAATTTTTTTGATTTTTGCATCCATTCCATGTCCAGTTTTTCCATTTTTATGACTATCGTTTCACATCCGCTTTTCATGGACTGATTAAAAAAAAAATTTGACCCAACCCCTGATCTGTTTTTAATGGACGTCACTAGAATGCAGATCTGATTTGTCTTCACGGGGTGCAGTGTGACTGTCAAAACGGCAATGTGCTATTTTTTTTGTCATTTGGACAGCCCTGCAAGAGACTGTCATTGTTCTGAAAATGCCCATGTGCAGGCCTTTTTTCAATGGCTTATGTGTAGAGCCTGAGTCTAGCCACAGGAGCATACATGAAATGAGTGGACCAGGTTGATTCCAATAAAATCTGGGTCTTAACTGGTGATGTCTATGACCAGCTGGGAGGAGGGGGGGGGTTTCCTGGTGAAGATGGACTAAAACATTTAGTCCAAGCAAAAAGTAAATTCCTGAGACTAAAACAGTTATGATATATTCTTGGGATAGGTGATCAATATCAGATAATTGTGAGTCCACCACCCAAAACGACTGCTGATCAGCTATTTGGAGGCCATGGAACTCAAGAGCAGCAGATGCTTCCCTGTGCCGTTGTGTTCATCAGTCACAGTGAAGCGACCCAGTGCTGACACAATAAATGTGGTCAGACCCCCAGCGATCAGATATTGATGATCTATCCATCATTGATAAACTCTCCGAAAATCCCTTTAAGAATACTGATTGTGTGTACTCTATGTAAAAATGTAACTGACTTTATTATGTCCTTTTAAAAAGTCTTTCCTACCATGGGTTCTGAGTGACCCCCATGTTGGTGATTTTACTTTCTCAATAACGTGAACTGAATCATTTGTACAAGATCACCGCCTTTCTCTAGCACAGAATTAGCCTGGATTTTTACCATTTCTTTCTGATGAATGGATTAATAAAAAATGTAGGAGTTATATTCGTTCTTAATTCCTAATTCATGCAGCGTTTCTGTTTAATTGGGATCTTTAAAACAAACACCATTTACTTTGTAAGAAGCAGAATCTTTAGCTTTTTAACCTAGGTGATTTGTAGAAATGAAAATGAGAACATTGTGTGATTAATAAAATGGCGCATGTGACATTCCGACAGCGTAAATTATGAATGCCATACAACTTTACGTCTCTGCAATACTCTTAATTGGCTTGGGTGTACTTTTTACTCCCTGGCTTGTACACTCTGCATTTATCTTTATCGCAGTGAACATTTTATGTAAAGTTGTTTCATACGCAATGTTCTGTCACTAGTAAATGTGACAATAGCCCATTTATTTTATGATTGGGATCAGGTGCCCATAAAATGTTAAAGGGGTTGTTCCATTACATCCATGCTGTCGCATCACTAGGGGTGCAACTTAATGACCTCCAGAGATCAGGAGAACACAAATTCCTGTGAATGTAGCATTGCCGCACATGCAGAACTGGCGCTCCATTCACTTCTGTGGGGCTGCTGGAGACTGCATTCCCAGGGAGGATTCGGGGAAATTTCCATTCCCTGTACCCATGATAGCTGAGGGTCCCAGCAGTCTAACACTATAGATTGGGAGGATAAGTGTCTGTAAGTGGCACAACCTCTTAAAGCATCATATGCATACCCCCACTCTTGTCTATGGACTGTCTGATATTGCATGCTCACACAGGAACTGAATACATTAGTGGATTGCTCTGAAATAATTTCCTTAATGTATAAAACCTTGGGCAAATAAAATTCCCTCTTAACATTTATATAATACATTTTATAAATGTGTGAATAGACTCGTTCTGCATAGTGACATTTTGTAGCTCATAATAGAAGTTGGATTCATTGTTTCCTCTGTGGGATAATGTGACTTTGTTCCCCGTACCAAGGTGAAGTTGTAAAGTGCAGGCTGCCTGTGACCATGTGTCATACCCACAATATACCACTCAAAGTAATGCACTAAAGATGGACAGCAGGAAACCTTTACATAGCTGGAATAATCCTATAGCCAATGCCCTAGGATTGTGCACCTGCTTATATGCTGAGATTTGTGTGTGTATGGCCAGAGTCTAATAACATGGTAATGGCACCCTTCTGCTATCTGGGGCTAGCTCTGTATGTAATATCTACCATACAACTATATCTTTATCAGTGATTGCCTACTTTAATTCTCACACATTGGTTAAACTCTATAGGGGTACGTCGGCCACTATGTACAGCTCCGTTGCCCTGTTTCACCTCCGCTTGCAAATAGAGCAGTCCAAAGAAATTATAAAATCATGTAACAGAATATTTAATGTTAAACACAATCTGCTGATATTGCCAAGTGACCTGGCCTCTGGCCACACTTCCCCCTACAGAAGCTTCTGCCAAGGAAATGTAGCATCTCCTGAATGTAACACACAGAGGTCAGGTCCGTCACAACTTCTCTTTGCTCTGGCTCGCAGAAGATGGTTAAGATTAGTGTGTCAAACGAAAAAATGGAATAAAATACATAATCTGTGTAATGCACATTTATCAGTTTCATTATTTTTTTTTTTTACTTGGCACCAGAATATCTAGCAAAGATATAGTTTGTCTATGTAGCATTAGGAATATGTGTACAGTTTATTGACGCTGTGTTTTTTTGCTGTTGCAGGTGTACCCAGGGTTGATGGTGACAGCCGGCCTTATCCATTGGATTTTAAATATGCTGAACATTACCGTCCATATAAGAGATGTGTGTGTATTCCTAGCACCTGTTTTCAGCGGCCTTACATCAATTTCCACCTTTTTGCTCACTCGAGAACTGTGGAACCAGGGAGCAGGACTTCTAGCTGCCTGCTTCATTGCTATAGTGCCAGGCTACATATCACGATCAGTAGCTGGATCTTTTGACAATGAAGGCATTGCTATTTTTGCACTGCAGTTTACATATTATTTGTGGGTAAGTAATTGGATTTTCCTCTTCCCTGTAGCCTTTCTCCACGCTCTGGCAGAGAAACAATAACTACCTTTATGAACTGCATAAATTGTCTGAACATTCATCTGCATTTTACTCACACGCCACTGGCTTTTCAACATACCCCATCACAATTTTAAGGAATGAATAGAAGTTCTGCCCGTTTTTCCAACACATAGCCGTCAGCTGAAATCCATTTCCAATCTCTGCCTGGTCTGCCCATGGCATGTGGATATTAAGCCTCACAGTTGTGGCATTCATGGCTTCATACACTATAGCTTATAAGCTTGCTTTCCAGAATGCAGCTTGTTCAAGCAGAGTTTCATTTATGACATAGACATCACTGTTTATTAGGCTCCGGGTGACACGTCCTGGATCATTAATGAAGGTGCCAGCAGTTTATTGTCGGTTGTAACTACCAATCTCATGTAAATGTTTATTGAGTCGCTTAAGCATGGCTTTAATATTTTTATTGGGACTATTAACTGCTTGGTTGTGTAGCCAACATTATTAGGGGGGTTGTCAAGCAGGATAGAATTCTATAGAAAAGGGACAGTATGTGGTAAAAAGTAATAAGCATCAATCTGCAGTCCTCTGCCCCTTCAGTTCCAACTCTTGTAAGGTTTCTTGCTGGTCTCTGCTCCATGGTTTTCCAGGAAATGCCTGTTTAGCCCATCACCGACCGCATCACCGTTTGACCTCAGCTAGTGATTGGATGAGCGGACATTTCCAGACACAGGACCGAAGAAATAAGCTCTCCAGCAAAAACACTTTATTACATCAAACACTGCATAGGTATAGGTTTTCCATATATGGTGTATATAGTTTGTGTCAAACAATATTCAGTGCTGCACTGTTTCGGGTGAGGTTCACCACACACTTACTCCTCAATATAAGCGCCAGCACTACTGGTACAGACACTTCTGTAGTTCCTCCCCCATGTAACATGGTATTTTATTTCCTGTGTTGAAGGTAGGGCTGGGCTATTTGCCATAAAAAATAAATTCGTGGTTTTTTTTTTTTGTTTTTGTTTTTTTAAGCATTTTGGAGATTATCCATGTTAAAGAAAAAAAAAAAACATAAAAAAAAAAAATGGAGCTGGTACACTGAGAGTTGGATATATTTGTAGGCTTACTTGTAGGAAAACCCAGATTAGGGGGGATGGCTTATATCAGACTCCAGGCTGGAGCTAACGATTTAACAATTCTAAGGAAAATCTGAATTGTGATTTTTTTTTTTTTTTTTTTTTTTTTTTTTTTTATTTAATTTGCCGAGCCCCTGTTGGAGACATAATGAAAAAAAAAGTCTTGTGTGGATAGTGGCCATTGAGCGGAGTAGAGTCTGGAGTTATTCTGTGGCGCTTTTTTAAGGTTATCTGCTTAGCCATTTAGGGTGATTTCTTGGAAGGATTAATGCACTTCTGCACGCCCAATAAACTTTCAGTGTAAAAAGATAACACATGGTGTGAATATATCGTATCTTTGATCATGAAAGGAAATGAACAAAAACCTAATGTAGTGATAATGAGCTAGATATTTTCAAGCAATTCTTTTTGTCTGTCCTTGTAATCCTCTACCGCCTGTAAATCCATCCAAATGAAATACTAAATAGGAGTTTGTCAGCTCTCCGCACTCGCAAGGACTCCCACTGGTTGCACGATAGCCCAAGGACATATCCAAGTAGTGAGAAGCAGAATCCAGCACTCCACCAGGATCAGATAAAATATTGAAACTTTATTCTGTTGTTCAGCCAATTAGATGACCTTCACAAATACATCTCTGTATTTGAAGATGGTCTTATCTGCTGTATAACTGATCCTGGTGGAGTGCTGGAACTGCCATAGTTGTTCACACAGGCATAACGGCCAACCCTCCTACAATTCCAGTCACCTAAGGGCTTGTTTTTGGTGGGATTAATAAAAATAAGTACAATTTAGTGTCCTAATTGAGTCCCACAACCTAGCATGTCCAGTAATGTAGATCATTTATATTACCACTAAAGCTATACAACTGGTTCCTGTAATATTACCTCTGTCACCTATTTTGAAGATTGGTGGTTGGTATTTGTGCATAAAACCCCCTTTTACTGGTTCTGTTAGGACCGTTATAGGTTGAAAACTAGAAATTTGTTCCAAAGCCCCCAAATGGCATCCTAAAATAAAACAAAATGAGTAAAGAAAAATAAGCAATGACCAATAAAGGTAAAGCAAGTCCATACATACAAAGTCAAAAGTAGCTGCCGTAAATCACTGAAGACAGGAGCTTGTTCATGGTTCTGTACTACTGTACAAGAAAAACAAAATGGCGTCGGCTTTGTCTGGTGTACAAAGGAGCAGCTTGTCTTGGTACAACTCAAAGTTTGTTCTGAGGGGTATTGGAATAGAAGCACTGTGAGGCGCCATTCACACCTCTGGAGTTAGTCGATTATTAACAATTATGGGTCAGCTCACAGACACCAATCCATGTGCCATCCATTCCATTTTTACTGACCCATAAACTGCACAAGGTTGTGTGCTCGAAGCCTTATATATGCACAGTGTGTATGTATGTACTAGTAACTTGTTTCATTGAATTATTTATTGCACATAGTTTTAGAAAGGAACTGTATACCTACTCCTACTCGTTTTCTACTTTAATGCATTTTTATTCATGTGAGAGATTATCACAGACCTCAAAGCAAAGCTCAGTTGATTTCTTCTACCCTGTCGGTGGATAGTATATGATGGAGGGAGGAAGGGAGAGGAGAAGGGAAAAAAAAAATTAAAAATCTAGATAGAGATATCTATCTATTTATCTATCTATCTATCTATCTATCGGATTTGGAATAAAAAGCAGAGTAAATTCTGGCTGGACTCTTGGAAAACAGTAAGAGTCCTACTTAACCTGCGTACAAGACTGTGTAAACACAGTTTTCTGGAAAGCGTCAATCTGTGTGTGGGCAGGGTGAGCTGGACTCTGTCTCTCCTAGGAGTCCTGTCATAATTTACTCTACTTCATATCCATAAATCCTGCTCCAAATCATATAAACCTGTATATCCCAGAACTCTGCTTATCTCCCTCTATCATGTCCTGCTCTCAAGTACGGCAGCAGAAATTGCCTGACAGGTTTGCTTTAAGGTTTTCACTTACAATGCAGGAGGCTTTTTGTTGTGATTGCTACCTGGATAGCACTGCCTGCAGTCAACAGGATTAAAAGCAGGTTATCTTGCAAAATTACCAGGTTTTGTCTTTGGATGTCTCAAAACATCTCTACTGGGCCTCCACAATCTTCTCTCCACAGGCATTGTGTCAGTCATGAGAATATTATCACTGGCACTTTTTTTCTTCCCCCTTGAACAAAAGGTGTTTTGGAAGGTGCACATTATCTTCTTACTTGAAAGATCTACGTTGTCTCAAAAAACTTTTAAGCCATAATAGATAAAATTGACACATCAACAAGTAAGCTGAAATTGCAGAGGATTGGTTTATTAAAAGCATCAGAAATTCACATCAGTTGTGCAAATGCTAACCAAGAAGAGAAGCAGCCTACACAATAAGCGAGCATTATTGTAAGTGTGGTTGGGAGGAACAATTCAGCCCTTCCAGCACTTTCTGATGCTGTTTATTCTACTTATTACGCTCATTATTACTGATGAATTTCTTTAGTCCGTTCAAGACTTACAAAATTAGCAAGTTTTAATTCCTTGTAAATTTTCAATAATTGTATAGATACATTTATACTTGGAAAGCAGTAAAATTGAGAAATTTTAAAGTGGAGACTACCCTTGCCAAACATTAGAAAATAACCCATTGTTTAAAGAGGAATATAAAAAAGTGGTTTATTTTATTTTTAAGTTAATGAAACTTAATAGGCTTTATGCTCCCAAAAATAGTGCTGTAGAAAAATCCAGCTCATTACCAAAAAACAAGCTTTTAAGATATGCTAAATCCTGTCGTTTTTAGGGTAGGGCTACATGGTGACATGTTGCACAGAACTAGTGACTAAAATAGCCGTGAGATTTACTGTTGTGACCTCTTTTTTTTTTTTTTTTTTTTTTTTGGAAAAATTTAAGTTGCACATTTGTTGTCACTTGTGACTTGCATTGAAGTCTGATTAAAAAAAAAAAAAAACTGTTGACCAAAATCCAACAGGTTCGGATTTTCTGCAACTGTCAAGTCGCAGTTGCATGTCAGTGCGGCATCATAGAGATGCATTGAAATTTTTGTTGAACGACTTGTGTAGCCCTAGCCTAAGAGGTTGAGAGAAAATTAGAAAGCCGCTGCTGATGACTTTGTGTGTGGGTTTTGTTTGTTTTGGTTTTTTTCCCCCCCTTTGGAAGGGGTGGGGGCGCAACGACACATAACTGACAAAGGGACATTCTCTTTTCATTGTCGGTCTGTGATGCTGGATACCAGCCAAGCGTGCTCAGTTTGTACCCGTCATTCTGCCAGTTCCAATCACTGTTGCTCCAGTCCTTGGACAGATCAGAGCAATGGACGTTAAAATGCTAGTGTGAAGCAAGCCTTATTGTAATGAGAGCAGACTGCATTGCAAGACATATCAACCGTGTGAGATAGTCACGTGATGGGTAGGGGGTTGTGTTTCCACTGGAGATCTTTGGTAAATGTGCAGAAAGTATCATATTTCGGTGGACAAAATGAAGCCATAATAACAGTGACCTAGAATAACATGAGTTACATTAGCTCTACAATGATATACTGGTTCCAGGATGATAAAAAGCTGTTTGAAAGTGGACTTCCCCTTTAATCTTGGTTGTGATCATGAAGGGTTGTATACAGTATGTTGTGTTGGTTCACCTCCCCCTGCTACAGTGAATAATACATTGGTGGTTTACCTACAAGGTTGTCAGTCAAAGTGAAGTACATGAAGGTGAAGTTCTGATAATGAAAGAGCTTGAGGCAGAAAAGATAGATTGTAGAAATTTCATTTTCATACCTCCATTGTAGAACTGCCATATCATGCTGTGGTTTCAATATAGAAAACTCTCCTACCGGCTATAGAAGCAGATTTGCTGGAAATTAGTATTTCCACTTTTTATTTATTTTTAATCTGTGAACTTTTTATGCAAAATTTATATATATGAAAGGTTCAAAGAAAGTTTATATATTTGTAGAGTTGTGACTCATATAAGAAAATGGAGCATTTATTTTTGTAATCCCTTGTCTACACAATTGATCAGGATTATTCAGGATTCTCCAGGACTAAGAAAATAATGCTAAAGTGGATTTCTGCTTCTCATTAATCTCCTTTATCATTCATGCCATATAACACACACACACACATTTTACTTGCAATTTTTATGTTGTACAATAAGCGCATAGACACTGAATCAATGCAAAGAATAATTGTGTAAGCTTGCTGTAAGACCCCATGCATACAACCGTAACTGTGGATAAAAGTGCGGACCCATACATTTCTATGGGTCCATACACGTCCACGCCATAGGGGTCCACACATAATGAAGCGTGGCCTAGATTTGTCTGCTTTTGCGGCACAGACAAGTGTAGTGGGTCTGTACAAGTCATTTTGCGGATCCGTGATTGCAGATGACTTACTGATATGTTTTTTTTGCGGATTGCTGATCAGTATTTGCGAACAACATAACCACTATGATTTTTTTTTTTTTTTGTACAGAAGTATTAAAAAAAAATTATTCATATCTAATTTTCGTTGCAATCCTACCAACGAACATATTCCTTATGCTATATGGTAAATGGCACACAATTTTAAACTTTTTTTTTTTTTTTCTCTTTTTCTTTCTACTTTTTGCATTCCTCCCAGGAACAGTTAATGTTTTATTAGTTGATATGTTTTATGTACACCAAAATGGTGTAAAAGTACAATTTAGCTTGTGTGTTTGCACAAGTATTAAATTGATTGGTGGCAGACAAAAATGAGTGTCTGTGGCCCTAAAGGCCAAAATAGACCAGATGCTGAAGTGGATAATAAAATTGGAGCCCTAAAGATGTAATGTAGGGACCCCCATGCACTTGTATGGGGGACTTTTATGGCTCTTTAATACAGCCATGTGCCTGAGCCTGTACACACACACACACACATCGACCAAAACTGATTTCTAGAACATTTATAAAGAAGTTTCCCACTACTGCTTTTTGTGCCGTTTAGTTTTGGCTATCATATATGCTGCGATCAGACATGTGAGCCGCCGCCAAGCTGTCACCTAAATAATATGGAAGGCAAAAAGGAATGAGCAATAGATTCCAGAAACTAATCACATATGGTGCAAACCTACACACATTTCATGCATTGTGTAAAACCTGGCATTGAAGATAATTATATCACATTGTTAGAAGAAAACCTTGGAGAGCAGATCTGTCACTTTCTAGTAGTAGCTTAGTCTAAATCATATGGAAAGTGACAGACTTAAAGAAGCACTCTGCAAATTTATTATTCATTTTGAACATATAATGCTAACTCACCAGCAATATTCTAGCTGCATAACTAGTTTCATACCAACTCTGTTGCATCCATAGACTTAAAGCCCTTTGTTTTGGGCACCTGTCATGTGATCGCCATGCTGACTACCAGACTACTTGTTCTCTGTTGTAGACAGGATGTCTCTCGTGTGTGAGGATTCGGTCCTTACCTGTCCCTCCTGGTAGCTCCACCTCCTTGTTCCTCTGTATGTGCTTCCAGAACTGCTGATAACATTTCTAAGAGTCCAGGAGTGAAGTGATTTAGGCGGTGAGCCCATATAATCATTAGCTGTAGTGTTATAATGCTCCTTTTACTTACTGTCTTTAGGATCTGTGAGCATCCTATGAGATTCAGCTTCATTCTACTCTCCCCTGCCTCCTGCTTGTAAGAGTTGACATGGAGTAAAGCCTATTACTAACAGGAGGCAGGGGAATCTCCATCGCACAGGGCACACACAGACTTGCTGCTGCTTAGGTTGGATTTTGTGCTGCCATACAAGGGCTGCAGGGTATGTAACGCTGATCGTGGGCATCTTGGAGCATTATTTAAACTCTTACCCCCATGATGCTTTCCTTATATTGTCATTGTTTGGCTTGGTTTGCTATTACTAGTTTAGTTTATCTTGTCCAGTACAATGTTCAGACCTTAGACCCATTAGCAGAGGTTTTCTGCTCAGTTACATTTATAAGTCAGCATGCAAGTTCACTGAGCCTTGAACATTTCATCTAAGCTTGATATCATATACCGGGATTTTACCACGTTCAGGATTTGATGAGAATTTATAAACGTGATCAAATCTGCTAAAATTCCACTTCCAGCGCAACTGAGTAGTTTTATACACCATTTACATTCTCCAAAAATCTATGTGAGCTGGTATTAGCTCATACGACAGCAGATAGTACATACAACTTACAGGCACTGCACAGGAAAAAAACATGGCTTAGACCCATTGAATTACAATAGGGATAATACTCGTGGTGCTGCCGCCACATCCACAGCTAAAATAATTGTGCCTGCCACAAATCCTTTTTAAAATACAAGTCAGGTTTGTCAAATGCTGAGCATGTGAACAATACCCAAAGAGGTGCAAGGTCAGGGTGGCTGTTATTACTTGGGTCAGTGTCTGCTTTTATTTGAGATGTCATTTTCTATACAATGAATATCCGTCTTTTGTACAAGATGTCATTAAATCTTGCTTTATTTTTTTTCCATTTCATTTTTTAGGTGAAATCTGTGAAAACTGGCTCAGTGTTCTGGACAATATGCTGCTGTTTGTCTTATTTCTACATGGTAAGTACACCTCTGGCGAGGGTTGATGTGCATCTGACGAATACAATAGACGTGTACTTCTGGATTTAATTTATGGCTACTTTACTATAATTTGAATATGTTCGTATTATCCAGACCTGCAGGCTCTGGACTTCATTCCCCATCCAAGCAACACAGCTCATCCTTGCGTGAATTCTTAAAAGATGTATTCTGCTAGTAGCGGAGTCACTGGCAACTCTTCCCTCTAGTGCACCTGCAGAGATTGGCATGGGTTTCTAGTATTTGGCAGGTGCAAAGCTGTGCCCTAAAACATGCTTAGTACAGCCAGTGTGAAATCCCGTTTTGCAATCGGTTCCATCAGTACTGGTGTTCACAAAGTGCAATATAGAACCACACTTCCCAAACTCTAGGGTTATTTGTACATGATGACCAATAGGGTTAACCTTTCTCCTATCAAAATCTTAGGTTGTTGGCTACTGTTCCTAAACTGTCTTCCTTTTGTTATATTGTGGCATTTAAGATCGTTGGCGTTACCCTGTCCCTAATCGCGTAAATGCTATATGTATACTGTGTATCCTATTGATATGTAATCTTTCTATTTTTTGTGTGTAGTAATTGCAGTAAGCCAGTGATCTCCCTCTAGATTATCCTTCCAAGCTTGGCCATTAAATGTTTATTAAGTTAATCTTACTAACTTTTTGGGAACTTGATAAATGCAACCTGTAATTATGAAGCATTAGAGAGTTAGTTTTATGTATTCTACCCCATTAGACATGTATTTTTAGCTGTCTTGCCGCTGTAGTATTGCTTAGGCTAGATTCACATCTGTGTCAGAGGTTTTGTTAGGAGCTTCCTGTGCAGATTTCCTTAAAAATCCTGGCTAAAGTACTGCATGGACCTTTTTGTGCCAAAATGATGGGGGTACACAGTAGACCCCAATATAATCAATGGGATCTGTCTGGCTCAGTTTGTGGAGAGATCAGTCTTAAGCATTCATTCCTTTTTACATTGAATACTGCAGATGTGAATTCAGCCTTAAGTTACAGTAGCAACATGTTGTACAGTACACAACTGAGACTTTCTTAATTTATTCATTAAAGGCTTTATGGGTTTTTTTGTTTTTTTTTTGTTTCCTCTTCTCTTTTAGGTGTCTGCTTGGGGTGGCTACGTGTTTATCATAAATCTTATTCCACTTCATGTGTTTGTGTTGCTGTTGATGCAGCGATACAGCAAGAGAGTCTACATAGGTAAGATGCTACATATTCTCACTATAGAATGCAAATTCATATACAGTCCAGATCAATATGACTGCATGGTGGGGTAACCCTTGTCCTTAGACATGTATTACTGCTCTCCAAATTGTACCTACTATCTCTGCTGTTGTACATAGATACTGAGGCTTTTATGTACATCAAAAAAAGCTCCAACGCCTTTTCTATTACTGAAGTATTTTCCTTAGAAGCAGTTTATTGCATCTAGAGGAGAATATGTTGCTGCGCTGAAGCATCATACTGTGGCAAACAGTGCTCCATAGTCCGTAATACAGAACCACATGGCTGCTTTGCTATGTGTATGTGCCTGTAGTATAATTTTAAGATCAGTCTAACACTGAGCATCAAATTGTGTAATGACGTTTTTTGTTTTCAGTGAATGGGGTAAATGAGTCAGTGTTGTCTGAATAAGCCTTAACCAGATGTTTAAATCATGTTTGTCCATTACTGTGGACACTGTTAGGCTCGCCGCTCTGTTTCCAAGCGCTATGCAATTACCTATTAGTCATCCATTTCTAGGTATTATTTTGAGTCTATATTTTTTTTATTTATTTTTTCTCTTCTCGCCAATGTAAGAAATTTTAAAGGACTTTAACATAAATCAGATTGCACAGGTTGTTAAACTGGATTTTACCCAAAATAACATATTCTCCACAGGTAGCCTTAATGGGTCTTGAAGGAAAGAAATGAACAAGGCCTACCAGAAGTGATTTCAAGCATAAATAAACTTTGACAGCTTTAGATTTACTGGCAGTATTTGTGTTCATAGAATCTCCTCTTTCATATGACACGAAAAGCAAGTTTGTACATTTTATAATGTTCGAGATATAACGATTTGAAGTGACCCTCCTCCATCCTCATTTTCTCTACATTTTACTTAGTCTGTACTCCATACACAGTAATATTCAATGAGAGGCAGGAACAACTCTCAATACAGAATCAAGGGGAAGGAATAAAGAGAGGCAGGATTTCACAAAAAGGAGCCAACATTTGTTAATAAAGTGTATTACAAAATTTATTAATGACACACATACTGCCAGAAATCAAAAAGTTGTCTGAAACTCTATATACTGCCTGTGTATATAGAGTTAGTAATGAGCACGTGTGACCTCTGGTCATGTATGTGCGTTATTGCTCCGTTCACACAGGGGACTCTTTTAATTGCTTAGTGTTCCAGCCGTCGGACCCTCAGCAGACCCTTCCGGTGGATAAGGAAAAGGTTTTGTTAATTGGCAGGGGAAAAACTTGAAATATGTTTTTGTTAGAGCTGCATGACACTTAGCAACAGTACTGCCAGTGAGACTGATTTATAATCCCAAAGATGCTAACAAAGCATTTACAGAGAAATTTAAGAAAACATGGCAAAAAGTGGGCAGACTGCTATTACAGTTCCATGCTTTTATATTCTATTGTTGTATTTTGCAGGCAGACTAGCTCTTACAATTTAGTAATACAGTATCATTAGTGGTTTCAGCTTTGCTCACATTACAATAGATTCAATATCTCCGAATGCTGTATCTTTGTAAGATGTGAAGCGGCACATTGTACATTGTGGTATTGTTCTCTGTGTATGTTTAAAACATAGTGATAAGACTTCACGTGTACTGAATAACTTGTCTTGGAAACTGGTTGGGTTAAATTTAGGATTCTCGGTTATACAATGGTGCTTATAAGCGCCAGAAAAATGAGGAATCTTAGAGACGCAACTGCAAAGTTATCTAGGATTGTCAGCCCTTCACATTTTCTTTTTAACCATATTAAAAATTATAGAGGTCAGCATCAATGGGGGCTTACAAGTGGAGAATTGGAAGAATTCTAGATCAGGGATATTCAAAAGGTAGACCGCAGTCAGTTGTGTGGGCTCCTGAACATTTCATTATAATTGCAGTCAGGACAAACATGATACCCAGATACCTAGTTCTGTGCAGGCAACGGCAGGGATTATTGCTGATCCCTGCTGCCGCTTTTGTAAGGTATCAGGGGTTTGGCGATGTGTTGCTCCTGACTGCTGTTAGTGTCCGTTCTTTGTAGGGGGCTCACAGGAGCATTATACTGTGTGGATGGGAGCTGGGGGGGGGGACACTAAGGAGCATACTGTTAGGGGGCACAATGTTAACTATAACATGTGGAGGCCACTAATGGGGCATTATATTATGTGTGGGGCACTAATATCCCACTAGCTTTCCACACTCTGTATAATGATCCTTAATGCCCTGACAAAGTATAATGCCACGTTAGTGCCCCCACAACAGTATAATGCCACGTTAGTGCAACCACAACAGTATAATGCCACATTAGTGCTCACGCACGGTCTAATGCTATGTCAATGCTCATGCCAGCAGTCTGATATCTCGATAATGTACCCCCACCATGGCATAATACCACATTAGTGCCCCCCACACAGAGTATTGCTCTATAGTGCCTCATAAATACTGGACATGTCATCTACTCTTCATCTCGGACCTTCACCTGATGGCAGACCCCAATCTGTAGTTCAGTACCCTGATGTGTATTGGATGATCTTGAAAATCCTTGGAATGCTTTGAAATATGTCCACAACACATGGATAGTACTTTGAGCATCCCATCCATGTGTATTGCATGGTAAATTGTCACCGCTAACCAGAGGAGTTACCACAAGTGTGTTGCTCAATTCAGATATGCCAGCCATGTGTGTGCAGGTTGTCAGTATTACAATCACAACTGTGTACAAGTAGTTCATGGTAAATGCTATAGACTTGTATATGATCGAGAGCTCAGTGGATGGAGGAACATTCTACCCAACACAGGTGATTTGACCGCTATTTGGGAATGTTGGAGGTCACCTTTTTTGGCACCAGGGGTTTCTTTTTTGATACACTATTCTTTCAGCTTTTTTGCCAATGTTTTACAATCAATCTTTATCATACCCATGGCTGCCCATACACTTTTTTTATTGTTGTCTGAACTTGCAAATTTCGTCAGGAATGGGTGACCATCCAATGTGTAGAAGTCTTCAGACTTTCTTTCGCCAGCAGATTTTTATGGGCATGTTGGATTTTGACACATCTAATTTTTTCTTCACAAGAAGATAAGATGTCTGTAAAAGGCTTACTCCCTTCTCCATATTGAAGCTTGGCTGAACATACACCGTTGGATAGGACAGGCTCTGATTTGTAATTTTTTTTTTTTTTTTTTTCCTCCCCTAAAAGTCGTGTCTCGATTTCCGAGAAATTCATTTATTTCACAATGTGCAAATGAGCAGTCTAGAGCACTGAGGGTGGCGCCGTTTCTCCAAACTTGTAAACTCCACACTGCTGTAATATATCTCCCCCCCCCCCCCCCCCTTGTGTTATCAGGCTGGGGATGTATATAGAAATGTTACATGGCTCTGTATTCGTATATGCATATTAGAGTTGTTTGGAGCAACAGACCTGCCCTCAGTGCTCCAGATTTGTGACTCGAGAGTCACAAATTTTCATGAGAAAAAGGCATTATGTTTAGGTGAGTGTGGTGGCAGACTCCCTTTTAAGGAGAAATATGACTGGATCCATCAGAGAAAAGTATGATGGGAAGCTTCATCCTGCCCCAGTATATTCCAGGTTCCTGGTATGAGCGTGGTCTTTTCCGTACTAAAGAAACACACTTTTCCAAAGCAACCACCTTCTCTAGCAGTAGCAGTACCATATGGTATTGTGATACGCTGTAATATCTGTGATGTGTAAAGCGCTGCTAATCACAGTATAATAAGAGACGTTTCTGATGGAACATTCTCTGCATTGACCTCATCTTGTTGCAATTTCCTTGCTGAGCAGAAACTATTATATCCAAGTGCTAGCCTTTGATAAGGCCTTTATAAACTACAAAGAAAGCAAAATTAGTGTAACCAATTACTTTTTGTAATTAAGAGCCAGGGTTGTCGCTTTTCTTTTACCATTGCTTGAATTCTGTTGCATATTTTCTTCAATAAGATGTAATCGCTGAAATCCTATTACATGTAGAAAACAAAAATGGACATTTTTTCATATTTTAATTACTTCAAGCAAATAAGGTTGATTTTAATCCCTTTCCATTTCTTGGCAGAGGTGCGATGGCTGAGAAGCGTTTAAAGGCAATATATTAAATGTTAGCAAAAGTTGACTTTTTGCAGAGTGACATTAACCCTTGAGGCTAGGACAACACAGTGCAAGAATGCTGCAGAACTGTGTTGGAAAGTTTTGTAGCATGTTCTTTTGCAAGCCAACATGGCCAAAAAAAAAAGAGAAAAAAAATTGCTGTGGCTTGCCTGCAGGCTTTTCTGCATTGCAAAGGTTGAAGTCCACAGGTAAGTCTTTGTGTTGTGGGCTTCAGTTTCAGCATATGGATGAGAATTGGTTGTCATATCCAGAGTGCTGCAGGGGACATTGTACTTGGCGGCCGTGGTTGATCGCTACTCCGTAGGAGCTCTATTCTCGTAACTGTCGGAGCCCACCTCACCAGACACTTATTGATCTATTCACAGGATGCTGATAATTTGTCATTTGCCCATTCAAATTCAATAGTTGTCAGCTAAATATTTGCTCAGCCGACAGATGTTCTTACCTCTCGCACATGCATGCGCTGCTGTGTATGCATGTGTTCTCAATAGCAATAGGGTGATACGGTACTACCACAAAAAAAAAAAAAAAAATGAACATGTTGACATCTGATAGACTCTGCACTTTTGTGTATGGGCACTTCTAGAGTGATCTTGCCCCTAGTGACTGCCACCTCTAAACTGACGTGAAGAAATGACTTGACTTCTTTCTAGTCTTGTCCTTTGGCAGCACAGAAAATTGCATACATTTACCTTACATGGAAAGAGTACCTTGGGGGGAAAGCGTATGGGTAACCAGTTAAAATAAATTCCAAATACGAGTGACAGACTGTCGTATTCAGTGTGATGACTAGAAGCCACTTCATGGAGTTGGATTATGTTCATACTGCAGTTTTTAAATCCTCGAGACGTAAAATCTGCTACAAATCTACAGCATGAATAAAACCTGTACAGGTTGTTTTTTTTTTTTATCACTTACGTCTGATCTTTTGTAAGAAAAAAAAATGGAAGAGGCAAGTCCTAGCCACTGATACCTTAGAAGCAAGGTGTCTCTCGAGTATTCAGGAACACTGAGCGGTGACATGATCCGCTTCCTTTGTAACCATACTGAATGGCTGAGAGCTCCTTCTAAGCATAAATAAGGAGATGGGGTTTCAGACAGATGGCTTCATCGAAAGGGGACCTACCCTGATGACAGATTCATCTTAAAGGCTAGGTTCACACCATGTTCAGGTATTGCACTCCTTTCCATAAAAAAAATGTGTGTGTGTGTATATATATATATATATATATATATATATATATATATATAATATAATATTTTGCACGTTATGTTTGGGTTTTTTGGCAAGCAGTTGTTTTGACATGTAGTCAACAAGGCATTTCAATACAGTTGTGAAGAATATATTAAATATATCAGATGCCAAATAGACATCCCCTTACCCCCCCCCCCCCCACACACACACACACACACACACACACACACCATCCTCCCTCTACTGGAAGCTGTAAATCACTTTCTATGATGGTGACCAGAGTGTTTTCAGGGTTCTGTACGGTGCACAGTGAACCCAAAAAATAACATGGAGCTACTCTCCCCTGGTGTCCAAAGGAGCAGCTGATCATGGCACAGGTAAAGTACAGAACATGTAGTACTGTACTGTAGAGAGGCGCTAATAGTCAGCCAGTCAGTGCATGCACTTCACTAATATAGGGGTTTTATCAGTGACTTGACCATGCTGATATGTTGTAACCTCCAGTTGTACATGGAATCTGGTTTCCAAGTTAGGGGTGGGTTCACACCGTGTGTGGGTTTTTTTTTTTTTTTTTTTTCTCCCATCGTACACAGTGTCAGACATGTAGGACTTTGTCCGACGAAAAAAACTGGTTTTGCGGCGCAGAGAGCGTAAGCGCACACCCGCACATTGCTTTAAAAACTCATTCAAGTGAATGGGTTTTTAAGCAAACCATCTTAAACCTTTCCCTATCCTGTCCCAATCCTTTTTTTCTGACATTTAGGTCGGATTCACGGCGGACGGAGTGCCGGCGAAAGTGTGAACCCACCCTTACAATAGTCCAAAATAGGCCACTATATGTTGAGAATATTGTGTCCTAAGGCCACTGGTATATATGTATTGTAGCTCCCTTTTAGGTCAGTGGTTCCTTTTGACCGAACTGCCCCCTTCCCACAAAAAAGCCAGTATTAGAGAGTCATCTGGAACATGTTATATTTATACCACCCTTTACACTATGCTTTGTATGTATGTAAAAATGGTTGTCACAATGTGCAGGAGCTCTGCGGAGAATATACACTTGCTCCAGGTGAAGGATTGCATTGCATTATAAGTTTGTACATAGTGTGAAAGCTTTGACTGCGATAAGATCTGTGTTCCCACATAGCACAGTGATTCATTATATTGTGGTGTTTATCCACTTGCAGCCATGCCAGACATTTCCACAGACAAATGTATATTGCGGCTGTTTCCACAGGATGGCACTCTAACAATTATTATATATAACGGCTTTAGGTGGAATTATGTAACACAATTTAAGATGCCGTCTTCCTCGCTTGGATTGTGCGACATGCCTTGACTTTGTTCTGTGCTACAAACCTCTTCAGTGCTATGAATTACTGCAGTAAAGGGGCTAAACCAAAGGATTTATTCCAACACTTCAAAAAGGATATTCTTCTCAATGACATTAAAGAAAGGAAGCTAAAGTGTTTCTGCTAGACACACGAAATAGAATACTGCCATGTTTTCTTGTGCTTTACCGAGCGACAAGTAGGATCCAGTATCAGGATCCAGGTTACTTTCCTTCTTGTAATTCGTCTAATTTAATGGATTTATCATGATGGTACATAGCTGGTATTATAGGGTGCCCCATGAATAAATATTAATGTACTCTGTTAGATCACACTCGGGATGATGACCATTTTTCAAATGAAATCATTTGAAGGGGTTATGTGGGGAAATGTATATGGCGGTCTCCTGTTGTCCCTAGGTATGAAGAGCTGCAGCGGGTGATGAGGTCTTATTCTTCTGCCTCCCCTACTGACTCTTCCACTTGTCACATGACAGACTCCGCTCTATTCCTCCTGCTTGTACATAGAGTATTGTCAGTCACATGACAGAAGAATGAGACTTCGCTAAAATAATAATGGAGGCAGCAGGGGACCAGCATATTTTTAGAAGTAGTCTTATTTCCCCACATTGTTCCCTATATAATAAAAAATAAAATAAAAATACTCCCTTTATAAGCTAGATCAGTTTCTGTATGTTGGATCTGAGGAAGGGGTACACCCCAAGCGGTGAATCAAACCCCGAAATGCGTTATCCATATTCAATAAATACCCATATTTTGTCCAGCTCTGTGGTAGCTCTGAATTCTATATTCCTAAAGAGGAGCGCGCATCCTGTCTGCTTTATTCGGGAGTCACTCACTCCTGGAGACTATTAGTTCTACTACTCACGACTCTGGAAATTCCAGTTGGCCATACGCCAGTGGACACTGCCCTCCAGATTCCTGCATCAATACAATCCTTGTTAGCAGTTGTGGCATATCACAACGAAACAAGGTGAGCAGCCATTTTGTAAACTCCCTAACATCTGGTCGCTCTCCATTATATATTCATACCGGTTCCGCACAAGGAGCCCGTCTTTCCTGTTTTTTTGTCGTTTTTTTTTCCTCTTTCATAGTACTTATTTAGCACTGGATATGTAGGTGGTCATTCTTAAAATGAATGAAAAGAATGCCAGGGGGCACCATAACTAGTGTTTAAAGGGAGTCTGTCATCAGGAAATATGTTACCAAGCTAGCCTTGGTGTATTGTAGGGGACATTATGCTGGGTACCATTATACCTTTTTAGTTGGCAAAGTAGATGCACGGTTGCCTTGAAAAAGCCATTTTTAGGAATATGAAAATGATTGCAGCAGGTTATTTGCCGGCATGTTTGCCACAGCCATCCTGTTGCAGTCATCCATGTTTTCTTTCGAATATGAAGATGTATCTCGTGTCAGTCTCCAAGGGCTTGGCCTTCAGGTTGGAATCTCTGCCCCTCTACACCTGATTGACAGCCTCTTCCTATCCTACAGCTATAACGCAGCCAGTTGAATTCTTGCACGTGCACCTGTCCTTTCCTGGTTGGAGCCCTTGAAGGCTCTGACATGCCCCTATTGCTCCTGACTTTTTCAAGGAAATCCAGAGTCTGGGAGACTATATTGTTATGGTAGTGCTCACCATAATGTCCCTTACTGTGTGTAGCTGGTTTGATTGAGTTTCCTGGGGACCAACTCCTTCTTGGAGATTTGTAAGATCTAATTGTTAAAGCCTACATGCTCTAGTACACATTAGTATACATGCATTACATATTCAGGAATGCCCAGATTATTACAGTTTTCAGGCTCATGGGAGGCTGTAGATCATTCTTCAAATCCCCAGCAGATTGCCTGTTGGTGAGATCTGAGGCTTATTTTTATTTCCTAACAAACAAGTCTTGCTTGTAAGAAGTGTATGAAATCTCACCCTTCTATTGCAGAGGGGTTTTATCAGTGTCTGATAGTGGCCATACACCTTAAACCCCTGTCTGCAGAATATTCATTTGACCAACTTCTAAACCTACCACCCCATATCCACGTGCACGCTTGGCTGGGTACAGGTGTTCTCAATAGGAAGTGAGCTGGCAGAGCTGTAGACAGCAGAGCTTTTGTAGAGATGCATTTTGCTGTCGAAAATTTCTAACACGTGTTTTTCACATAAAAGAAATTCAGCAGGAATCAATAAGTTTCTGCTAGTCATCCAGGAATGATTATTGTGGTTCATTTAGCACCTGGCCAACACTACAATTCCCATAAGGCGAGGGTTCCCCTGTGCACAACAATGCTGTTTTGCCTAGTCCTATATTGAATGCTATTCCATGAGCTGTTACTCTTCATTGATTTGGATATCCTTGTTTTACAGTGTCTGACTCGCTCTTCCATGGCTGCTATTCGTGTTATTTTTATTTCCAGGTTATTTTCTGATTTCACTGTAGTATTACTCTGTTTTTTCTGTTATGCTTCACTGCCATTTGCAGTCATGGGCTATGGAGGTTTTCTTCAGATTATTCCTGATAATAACGGGGTTAATTGTATTTCTCTCCACACAGCCATGATAAATAGGACTTATCTGTGAATTGCTCATTAATGTTTTCTTTTGTTCTGCTTTCTCCTCTGAAGCATACAGTACTTTTTACATCGTGGGGTTAATATTATCCATGCAAATTCCCTTTGTTGGATTCCAACCCATCCGTACTAGTGAGCACATGGCTGCTGCAGGTAAGTGATCCCTTCTATCTTTTCTTTCTCTCTCTCCCACCCCCCCCCCCCTTGCCACCACTACACATTCTTGTCTATCGCTATTTTTTTGCGATATATATATATATATATATATATATATATATATATATATATATATATATATATATATATATATATATAAAATATTATGACCGTGTCTGTAACTGCATTATACATTAATTACCAGAGAACCCCATGAAATATTATCTAAAGGTACTAATTTAGTGCCATGTATTTCCCAGTGATTGTTGATAATGAGTTATCTTTTGTCCATTTTAGGTGTTTTTGCTCTGCTGCAGGCATATGCTTTCCTCCAGTACCTTAGAGACAAGCTGACAAAGCAGGAGTTCCAGACCCTCTTCTTTCTGGGGGTCTCTCTCGCTGCTGGAATCGTGTTCCTAACCGTTATCTACTTAACCTACACAGGTAAGCTGCTCAGTATTCTGCATGAGTCACACACGACGTCTGATATCTAGAGATGCTATGGAAACCCTCAGCACTTGTGAGATGCTTGTTCTTTCTGGTTTTCCACTTAGTAATTTCTGTATATTAATAGATGTAGTGTACAGAGAAGTGTGATTTCTGGGAATGTAATAAAGATAAGATGTGTCTGTGTTCACCACAGCTATGTTCACAACAGGATTAACACCATAGCTGTAAAAAAAAAAAAAAAAAAAAAAAGCCAAATAAAATGGTGATCAAAACACTGGATATTCCCCAAAATGGTATGAATTAAAATGACCTCTTGTTCCACAAAAAGAGAGACCTAACACAGCACCATTGCATTTTTGAAAAATAAGAAAATCAAGATTCAAAATGAAAATTGTCCCTAGGGTTTTTTGCAAAATCGCACAGCCCTATCTACGGCTGTACTGTACCTATAAGCACTACAATTCAAGTTGTAGAATTCATGGGGGTTAAGGTTTTTGTTTTTTAAATTAAAATCGCCAGCTGAAATAGGCTTGCAGGATTTTTTTCGTCCGGCGATTTACGACCCAATACAGATGTAAATCCAACCTAACGGTTAATCATTTTATTAAATTTACATGTTGCGTATTTCTGTTCAGGATACTTTATCTTGTGTTATAGGGTACATTGCTCCTTGGAGTGGACGATTTTATTCCCTTTGGGATACAGGGTAAGGAACATCTCAGTTCTTTCTATATTTATTCTGTTTGCTTAAAGTGGATTTCCATCCGAGAAATGTCACATACAAAGAGGTGTTAAGTTAAATAAGACTCTGTTCAGTGATGCATGTTGGGAACGCATTCCCATTCTCCATGAGATCCTTGCGTTTTTGTCATTATAAAGGTGGGTTCACACTATCGTTATTTAATGTCCATTGCTCTTATCACAGAATGAGAGCAACGGACATTAAGACAGATGTAGATGGAGCCCCTTCTGTCTGTATTGGACCCTATGTTTAAAAAAAAAAAAAAAAAAACCCTACAAAAGTACACAAACCTGATGGAAGAAAGTTACTTATGATGTTTACATTATAGTCAATGGAAATGTACACAGAGTGGATCAGTCTGTGTCCATTACTCCCAGTACCGTTAATGTTCGTTGCAGTCGTCCTTTGAAAGATGACAGCAACGGGACTGACGGTAGTGTGAACATACCCGAACAAGTTTTTGACTTGATGAGTACATTTACTCTCTGCATATAGATGGCACTGTCGGGCTCTGTATGGAGCCTCTGTAGCATATTGTCATATTTGATGGTAAAAAAAGAGTGCTGCAGGCTTTTCAGTTTTTTTGGTCAAAATGGTGAACACATTTCAGCAGAGTCCATCAGGCATCAGTGGTAAATGTTGTCTGATGGATTTGGCAGATCGTGTTTTCCATTAGGATTGGCTGGCAGAAGAGCCAGATGGTAGAAATCTGCTCAGATAATGACGAGGTGGACAGAGCCTTGATCCATTGTACATTGTAGTGGCTATAGGGTAGTGATAATGTAAAGCTTTAAGGTTTCATTTTTCAGTACATATACAAGTAGTCTGAGCTGTTTCATGATTCACATGCTGGCCTGGGATATTTTACATTGCCAGTAGCTGGCTGGAATTATTACATTCTCCGCATGGAAAAGCCCGGCCAGCTCAACAGCCGGGGAGGATCAGGCATCTGGACAGCATACTGACCTGTAAAATTGCAAGGCACATCCCTTGTTAGATGCAATTGGTATCCAAGCATTTGGCAGGTGTTATCTAAAATGTTTTGGAATGAAATGGTAATCAGCGGCGTCTTTATACCGCAGATCCCTGTGAAATTACCGGCAGCTTAGCGGTCTAAGAATGGCCAAACAGTTTAGTCTGTATTTAGGAGGTCATTATTAACATCAGGTTCAGTGACTTCAGCGCTTGGTTCTTGGCAACAATTTTCTCACTGAGAAATCTGGATAATAAATTGACAGTGAAACTGCTGGATCCTCTCATGTAATGCTGATCTGCCCTCGCTGTTTCTACCTGCATTTCCTTGTGTAATGGGGAAAAACTTACATTTTTTGACTCCTGTATACAGTAAAGTGTGCAGTTCACAAGCACTTCTGAGCAGAACATAGCACACTGCTGTCGTATATGGTACATTTTTGTGGAGTAACTATCGATGTGCTTGTGATTTTTTATTTTTATTTTTATTTTTTATTTTTTTAATTTTTGGAATTTTTTTTTAATAGGTACGCAAAAATTCACATCCCCATTATTGCCTCGGTGTCAGAACATCAGCCAACAACTTGGGTTTCCTTCTTCTTTGATCTTCATATATTAGTCTGCACCTTTCCTGCGGGGCTTTGGTTCTGTATAAAGAATATCAATGATGAAAGAGTATTCGGTAAGTAACGCCTAGACATTTTTGGCTTGTAAGTAGCTGCTAATGGACAGACTAAGGGCACATACACAAAAACCTATTTTTCAACTCTTGACTCCTCTGTTTTACACAGTCTGGCTCCTTCATAAATGACTCATGTATAATAATGCTCAATGCAAACATCCGTAGTTTAGGTCCGTGCGCGCTCTGTTCTTACAGAGCCATAATAATGGTTATGTTAATGACTCATTCTGTTCTATGGCTCCACACACACAGCCATATTTTGTGGGGCCGTAGGACCAATCTACAATATATGGAGCAGGGTCCTATTCCTGTCTGTATTTGCATCTTGGTGTGTCTATTCTATTAATGGGGTCTGTAGAAGACGTGGATATTTTCCTCTGATCTGCATATGACTGGTCATGTGCATGGGGGGCCTTAATACTAACTTTTACTAAAGTAAAATGGTAACATTTAGTATTAATACTTACAATGGTAAAATTTAATTTTAATTTTGAAGCTGGAGTTGAAATAAGTTCATTTATGCCAACTCCAGTAGTCCAGTGTACAGAGCCTCAAATGGCACTGCATGGAAGTTGTATAGCTCCATAGTACAGAAAGGCACTTCATTCCCCCCCCCCTCCCAATGCACTGTCCTTAAAGGTTTCATCAGATTGTCTGTGTGCACATATTCTCCCCTTTAAGCAATATTTACTTACATATAGTGTTCCATGGAATAATATAATCCAATAGAAGAACCACATTATGCTACTGTGTAACATTACCATAATAGAGAGTGAAGCCAGGTCATCTTTAATCCTCAGTATCTCTATAGATGGCAATTATAAGTTGCGTTCATCTTGAGAATACCTGTCACATCATTGAGACAAGTCATAAGATGTAGTCGGTGTGCCGAGATCTTCAATGAAGATTCTATGGCAGTCTGGCAATCGCCGTGCCCCTTCAGCTTCTGTCCACATTACTTGTAAAGTTCTTTATCTCCAAGTGAATCTGACGGCAAACCCATTGAATCAATGAGAATGTGATGCCCCGTCGGCTTCACTCATGAAGATCTTTAAGTGAAGCCGAACAGGCTGATCGTGGGGGTCCATGCACCAAGACACACTGAGACATTAGAAGGTGTGTAGAGGCGCACATACCCTATAAAATGTCTTCAGAGGACAATGTCCAGTACTTCAGGCTTTCTATTTATTAGCATTTTGGCAGGCAGTGCACTTATTATTGTGTAAGTATATTCTCAGCAGTCGGTTTTCTATTATTTGCTATGACACAGAGCATAATCTTCAATTCAGACTTTATTCCTGACCAGCTGTTGGGGGTGTTTACTGCTTTTTTCCTTGCCATTTATTATAATACCCTGCTTGTTCTACCTAATGTCGTCTCTTCCGCCAGTACCAGTTATGGAGCTACTCCTCTGCTGGCAGGACATCCTACTAAATTGTTGCATTGTGCTTGTGATGGATTTATATAGTTAATTTACTCTCACAACGCAGTTATGTGGCTATATAATTCATAGGCTCTTATAAACTACAAGGGAGTTGTGTGTACGCAGCGTGTCGTGATATTTATCATGGTATTAGGGGAGCGGTTTAATGCACATTTTTTTTTCCTTTTTCCTCCACAGTTGCTCTATATGCAATCAGTGCAGTATATTTTGCCGGCGTGATGGTCCGTTTGATGTTAACCTTGACTCCTGTGGTCTGCATGCTTTCTGCCATTGCTTTCTCAAATGTCTTTGAACATTATTTGGGTGATGACATGAAAAGAGAAAATCCGCCAGTAGAAGACAGTAGTGATGAGGATGATAAAAGGAATTCAGGGAACCTTTATGACAAGGTAATCTGTATACTTTTGTCTTAGTTTATGAACTTGAGAAGTGTCCTCTGTGTAGCTGTCAGAAGTTGGATTTACCCTGTTTTGTCCCTTTTTAAAGGGAACATCTATGTTGTTTTAAGACTTAAAATCGCAGTGATAGATTTGATATAGAGATCTATGTAAATACTGTGTGTGTGTGTGTGTGTATATATGTATGTATGTGTGTGTGTGTGTATATATATATATATATATATATATATATATATATATATATATATATACACATACATACATACATACATACATACAGTGCTGGCCAAAAGTATTGGCACCCCTTCAATTCTGTCAGATAATACTCAATTTCTTCCAGAAAATGATTGCAACCACAAATGCTTTGGTAATAATATCTTCATTTATTTTGCTTGCAATGAAAAAACACAAAAGAGAATGGAAAAAAAAGTCAAATCGTTGATCATTTTACACAAAACTCCAAAAATGGGCCGGACAAAAGTATTGGCACCCTCAGCCTAATACTTGGTAGCACAACCTTTAGACAAAATAACTGCGAACAACCGCTTCCGGTAACCATCAATGAGTTTCTTACAATGCTCTGCTGGAATTTTAGACCATTCTTCTTTGGCAACTTTCTGCAGGTCCCTGAGATTTGAAGGGTGCCTTCTCCAAACTGCCATTTTGAGATCTCTCCACAGGTGTTCTATGGGATTCAGGTCTGGACTCATTGCTGGCCACTTTAGAAGTCTCCAGTGCTTTCTCTCAAACCATTTTCTAGTGCTTTTTGAAGTGTGTTTTGGGTCATTGTCCTGCTGGAAGACCCATGACCTCTGAGGGAGACCCAGCTTTCTCACACTGGGCCCTACATTATGCTGCAAAATTTGTTGGTAGTCTTCAGACTTCATAATGCCATGCACACGGTCAAGCAGTCCAGTGCCAGAGGCAGCAAAGCAACCCCAAAACATCAGGGAACCTCCGCCATGTTTGACTGTAGGGACCGTGTTCTTTTCTTTGAAGGCCTCTTTTTTTTTCCTGTAAACTCTATGTTGATGCCTTTTCCCAAAAAGCTCTACTTTTGTCTCATCTGACCAGAGAACATTCTTCCAAAAAGTTTTTGGCTTTCTCAGGTAAGTTTTGGCAAACTCCAGCCTGGCTTTTTTATGTCTCTGGGTCAGAAGTGGGGTCTTCCTGGGTATCCTACCATAGAGTCCCTTTTCATTCAGACGCCGACGGATAGTACGGGTTGACACTGTTGTACCCTTGGACTGCAGGGCAGCTAGAACTTATTTGGATGTTATTCGAGGTTCTTTAGCCACCATCCGCACAATCTTTCGTTGAAATCTCTCGTCAATTTTTCTTTTCCGTCCACATCTAGGGAGGTTAGCCACAGTGCCATGGGCTTTAAACTTCTTGATGACACTGCGCACGGTAGACACAGGAACATTCAGATCTTTGGAGATGGACTTGTAGCCTTGAGATTGCTCATGCTTCCTCACAATTTTGCTTCTCAGGTCCTCAGACAGTTCTTTGGTCTTCTTTCTTTTCTCCAAGCTCAATGTGGTACACACAAGGACACAGAACAGAGGTTGAGTCAACTTTAATCCATTTCAACTGGCTGCAAGTGTGATTTAGTTATTGCCACCACCTGTTATGTGCCACAGGTAAGTAACAGGTGCTGTTAATTACACAAATTAGAGAAGCATCACATGATTTTTCAAAGGGTGCCAATACTTTTGTCCACCCCTTTTTTATGTTCGGTGTGGAATTATATCCAATTTGGCTTTTTGACAATTCTTTTTGTGGTTTTCCATTGAAGACAAATTAAATGAAGATATTCTTACCAAAGCATTTGTGATTGCAATCATTCTCTGGAAGAAATTGAGTATTATCTGACAGAATTGCAGGGGTGCCAATACTTTTGGCCAGTATATATATATATATATATATATATATATATATATATGTGTGTGTGTGTGTGTAGATAGATAGATAGATAGATATCTAATTTTTTTTTTCTTATTTCTGTTTATAGATTTGTTCTGTTTTCTATATATGTTTATGGGGCAGTCATCTTGCCTAAACAGCATCCTAGAGATATGCTTTACAGCAGCCACTGTATCCATAGACATAGTAATCTGAGGATGACTTGTGTTTTTTATTCAAGGGTTTTCTATATGTGCTCTCTGCAATGAACAGATTGATTTAGCGAGTGAACCCCACAGTGGTGATTGACATGTTGCAGGTTTATTACTTGAAGCAGCTGAAACACATAGGACATACCCGTACTACAAGTCTTGTTTTATCGTTCACAATTCTACTGGTGCATTGGGATAACCCCTGATTTTGGTTAGGTTAAGAATTGGGCTGACGGATTTCAAGATGCCCAGTACTTTTGTTGTGAAGAGAGAGAAGCCACTGCCAATGATGGCAGCTTGTTGCTCTCTCTATCCCAAGCATTCAGATGACAGCTATCCAATGTGTAGGCCAGCTTTAGGACCTTCAGGCGAGCTGACCTCGGGTGGACTTTACATTTGTCATTTCTGGGTAGGGTTTTATAGTTACAATTATAAGGTAATGCAGGCATTTAGTCTAAATATAGGAAAAACAACCTCTGGTTTAGACTTCTCACAGCTTTATGATCCAGACAAATATCTTCCTAAAGAGGTATGGAAAGATTGGATACGTCCCAGAACAATTAAATGATACCGTATCTGAGTAACAGTGCTTGGAAACTCTCTCATAAAGAACATTAGCCGCTTTAACCCGCTCTTTAAAATATTTAAAAGATGTAATTTTTCTCCAGACTTATCTCCTTTGCATTGATTCACTGTTTCTTGTGCCGATAAGCATGGCTAGCTGTAATTGATGTGGAGTTTCGCGCAGTGTTTAATCTCTGTGTTGTGTAACCACCTCTATAAGAAGTTAGGTAATGAAGTGCAGACAATGGCAATTCACGTTTTTTTCCTACTTTTAATTACTCAACTAAATGAAAGCCCTTGTCTGGGCGCTGGATGCGAGGGATAGCGGTTTGATTATACAATTATCATTCTGAATGTCAGATTATTTTCCATGCTGGTTGCCACTCGGCGGGGTGAATGTTGGATTGCCTGCTGCTGTGTAAGTGTTACATTATGAACACTAGTCTGCCAAGAGGCCACCTGGGAATAACTGGCTGCTCCTGCACTGGTAGGAGAGAGCAACATCACATCAGATGAGTTCACCGTAACCCATTTGCTGCCAAGGCAACTGTAGACCTAGATGACTTGCGCCTCAGATTTGTTTTTTACTGTTTATACATAATATAGTGTATTACTACAAGCAGTAAGTTGGTCTGTCCTACCCTTAGTAGCATAACATATGTTCTAAAAATATAAAAAATGCATATATATATTCCTACAGACAGATGTAGCAGAGCTAACCTAAACTTCTGCAACTGCTGCAGCATATCATCTGATCACAGAAGACAACAAAACCAATAAAAAAAAAGTTTTTCTAATTTTTCATTGGTTTATGTTGTCTTCTGTGATAGATATCACGCTGCAGCACTTTACCCAATCGTAGAAGTTGTCGTTAACTTTGGTACATCTGTATATACATCTATATTACATGCACAAATATATAATAGGTGTGTGTGTGTGTGTGTGTGTGTGTGTGTGTGTGTGTGTGTGTGTGTATATATATATATATATATATATATATATACATACACACACACACACACACACACACACACACACACACGCTAAAATATACAATTCTGCAATTGGTTAAACCATTAAAGTCATTGGAAAAACGTTTTTCAATAACTTTTTTGTTTTTTTGAGGTATTCTATGATAAGATATCACACTGCAGAAGTTTGGGTTAACTCGCTACATCTGTGTGTGACCTATTCTTTGGCACAAATATATAGCTATAGATATAATATGTATAAAGAGACAGAGACCTCCTTCAGTTTAGCCATATGGTTATTGGCTATGCGGTTTTTACAGGTGAAGCATGTTGTACTTTACAAACTGTAGTGTCAGTAATACATTACAGAACCACAGCTTCTCCTGGTACGTCGCATGTGGTTTGGCCACAGAACGCAGTACAGTCTCTATTTCTTCTTCAGGACTGGAAAAACAGCTCTGGAGGTGCTGGTGACTTCTAAATACATTTTGACAGTTTTTCAGACACTTAGTGGTATTATGCTTCTGTTATGCTGCCCTTGGCCTCATGCACACAGTCCAGATTTGATCAATATATATATATTTTTTTGTCAGAATTAGAGGCAGATATATAAAAAGATAAAATGGAAAAAACATGGTGTAATGTTAAAGAATGATTGCAGAATTAAATATGCAAATGAACTTAAAATACCATAGTTCACTGGCCACTAAGCCTAATAATAGTCTGACACTTCCTGTTCTGTAGGAGATCTCTTTGCAGCTGTGTCATTATTTGCCCAGGCAGGATCAA
Organism: Leptodactylus fallax; assembly: GCA_947044405.1. NCBI lineage: Eukaryota > Metazoa > Chordata > Amphibia > Anura > Leptodactylidae > Leptodactylus > Leptodactylus fallax. Next base: position 568,362 of record CAMRHE010000186.1, on the reverse strand, counting down.
TGACTGGAATGATCTGTGTAGGTAACATAGGGACTACCATTCACTGTAGGTGATTGTCACAGCTTACCTACTCACCTTCACTGCACAGGTCACACAGCATTTATAGAATTTACTGTGAATTGGTGATAAATGTTCATGGGCCAATCCATTAATTAAGCAGATATCTGGTAATATGAGGTGTCAGGACGTCAGTTTTTAATTGAACACTGACTCTTCTAAGGGAGATATTCAGTGGTAAAACAGATTTTAAGTAATGTCCCTTAGGAAACATTGGCACTAAAAACAATTTTCTTATTTTTGGTGGAGAGTCATTTGCATTGCTTGAAGTCGTCCTAGTTTCTTGCTAGTTCTAAGTTTGTATTCTTGAGAAGGACAGACCAGGAAGATTCTTACAATTAACCAAGAAATTCATCACACTGCCTGGCACTTTCTACTTCTTTCTCGTGTTATACCTAAAGTAAATCATTACTTGGGCGATCCAGAACCTAATTCCATAAAGAGAAAAAAATCTTGGTGCAAGCACCTCCGAACTGCAGTCTACATTCTCCTTGTAATGGTGAATACATTTATTCTGCTCTATGGCAAAATATTTCATTTATGCAAAATACATCCATATTTTTATTCTGTAACCAGAAACGACATTATTAGAGGCAATAAGCATTTAGACAATGTGAAAACGGTAATTTGTCAGGACTTTCAGAGTGAATTAGAGCTAAGAATTAGCCCAGTCAATCAGATGTAAACCGTTTTGACCTAAAAAGACATTGACGTGTTTTACTAGTAATTACTAGCTCTTCAGTACCCACTTTCATCATGGCAGCCTGACAGTTGGCATAGTTACTGTGAGGTCCTCTGCAGCTAATTTTATCTGTGTCCGTTCAGGCTGGAAAAGTGAGAAAACACGTGTCTGAGCAGGAGAAGACCGAAGAGGGCCTGGGACCGAATATAAAGAGCGTGGTCACCATGTTGATGCTTATGCTGCTGATGATGTTTGCTGTGCATTGCACCTGGGTAACTAGCAATGCCTACTCAAGTCCCAGTGTGGTGCTGGCGTCATACAATCACGATGGGTAAGAACCGGAAGCCTGATGTGTTTTGATGAGTGAGGGGGGTTTATGCTGGAGTCACATGTGCGCTTTGTTGCCCTGTAAAGACTACTTTTTTGTATACTTTTTTTATCTACTTCTGTTTCTTAACTCTAAAACTGTCACAAAAACTGCGTGTGATTCCAGCTTCATAGATCCTTGAGACACCCTTACCTTGAACTTGTTGCATAACTAGAAGTGGTTCCTCCTATCTCCATAGGCCCATTATATCGCTTGCTCTAAATAATCCTGGGGCATCTGTATGAAAGTTGGAATACATTACTGTATTTTAAGGCTATGTTCACACGGAGTTTTTTGCAGGCAGATTTTAACACTGAATCCACCTGCAAAAACGCCTCTCATTCATTTCAATGGGAGTCAGTAGCAGTTTTTTTTCCAATAGTTTTTTTTTTTTTTCTGCAAGCGGGGAAAAAAAAGTGACATGAACTATCTTCAGGTGGATTCCGCCTTGAAAAACCCATTGAAATCAGTGAGAGGCGTAAAAACCGCTAGCTTTTTTTAAAGTGGCGCTTCCAGGTCCATACAGTGTGCTGGAGCACAAAAAAGCAACAAACTACAATAAACACATCTTGTGTAAAAAAAAAAAAAAAAAAAAAAAAAAGCGTCAAAAAACCATTTCCTAATTCCTGAAGCAGATTTTTTTGCAGCTTTCAATTGTGTGAACATAGCCTAAGATGTATTTGCGCTATATGCCAGCAGTTCTGGATGTATAGTTGGCCACCAGGTACATAATGGTTCATTTGCGTGTCTGTCCATTGACCCTGAAGGATTTTTTTTCCTTTTTATGTGGATATAGGCTAGAAGTGACCATGTAAATACCTTCTATATATTTTTTTAAACTCGTTATTTAAATTTTATAAGCAAATAAACAAATGTAGCAAAACGGTGATGTCTCAAAGATGGGACTCATGGCTTCTAGAAGTACACAAAAAAGGAAACTAACAAATCTAGACAAAACCAAGATGCCACCGATGGCCTGAAGTACAGCCGAGGCAAGAGAAGGATAGATACGAGAAGGGGGGACAAGCGAGAGAGAAAAAGAGGGGGAAGTTAGACAAGGAAAAAATGGAGGGCGAAGCAGACCATGGGGGCCACATGCTAGCATTTACAAAAGACCTCCATGTTTTTTCAGTTGAGCAGTCAGGTCTTCCAAGTCTTGAGTTTCCTCAACTTTCTGAAATCACAGTCTTAAGGAGGTTCCCAATGCCTCCACAGTGCTGGGATGTACACCCTTGCCACATTGATGAGGTGGGAGACAATAGAAAGGCGGTAGGTCTCAATTGGAATGTCACACAGATGAAGCATTGTCAAAGGGGTGTGAGTAATGCATGAAGGATGAAGTTATCCTCCAGACCCCTCTCTAGAATTGGTCCAAAACCAGGCAGTTCCAAATATTTTCTATTTTAAGAAGGCTATTCTGTATCTGAAATTGAGCCAACACCAGTGGTAGGTCCAAAACGTGATGTAATTTTTTTTTCCATTATGGATTTCTTTGTCCTACCCCTGGTTGTGACTCAGAAATTTTTAATGCTATGTTCTCATTTTCTGCATGCATGACTTTTTTGTCCACTGCTTTTAGTTTAAAAACACACTTGATGCAACCATATTATAGTCACTGGGGTCCGTTGGTCTCTGTATGTAACCGCTGTTTTAATTTTCCGCCGGTCCATTGTTCTGGTCCTAGGGAAATATTATTGAAGGTGGGAAGGGGTTTTCTTAATTTTAATATGCATGTGACTGTTTTTTTGTGTTTTGGGGGTTATATTTATTTTATTTTTATTTATTTTTTACGGGATCAGGCAACTGATGTTACCAATGCTTTGTTTGACATCATCAGTCTCATTTCAGAACAAGAAACATTTTGGATGACTTTAGAGAAGCATACTACTGGCTAAGGCAAAACACTGATGAACATGCCCGTGTGATGTCTTGGTGGGATTACGGTTACCAGATAGCGGGAATGGCTAATCGGACAACGCTTGTAGACAATAACACGTGGAATAATAGTCATATAGCATTGGTAAGTATACAGAAAAACCTCTTGGCTTGGACAACTGTCCCATACAGTAACCATGTTTTCAGTACATACAGAGTCCCACAGGGAGGCAGAAGATGACCATGATGCTGGGAGTCCTGTCTCTAGCTCAGGTTTTTTGTACAGGGAATATAGCCAGTATTCAGTTCATGTTTCACAAAAATACGCCCTTGTGAAGAAAGGCCTTAGGAGACTTTTTCGAACCAAGCATCAGGCTCATGGGTTTACGTTCTCTTTTTAATATATAGAATTTTTTTATATCCATTCATAAACTTACCTGGAACTTGTTGCATACCTAGAAGTGGGTTCTCCTGCTTCTGTAGACCCATAGTTTCCATAACTTTCACTAAGTAAGCCTGGTCTGCTGTATGTATCAGCACTCCGTAAGCCACTGTCCATAAGATTTGTAAGGCATCCTGGCTATCTATAGTATCATGTGAAAGTAATAATTCACTTTCCATTTGCATTGCTGTGACCTCGCTGAGGAGACTGTCCTCAATGGGCAGGCTTACAAAAAGAGCATAGCTTACTTCTATGGGAGTAACGGAAACAGCTACGCAGGACCTTTCACGGGCTGTTCATTTTAGATATACATTCAGGTCCCAGAAGTGGAACCCCAATCTATCTGATATTCTGTGGCTGGAGGCAGAAAGAGGGAAATGACACATCTAAATGGTACAACTATTCCCATCAGTTACCCCCAGTGTGTGTGTGTGTGTGTTTTTTTGTGTCAGCCCTGTAGACTTGGGGTGGTGGACACTCATGCACACTAGTGCTTATAGAAATAACCCAGTTAATGGAAACTGGCTTCCAGTTGCAAACGTTTCTGCAAGAAATCTGCTTCATAAGAAGTGTGAGAACTGAGGCTGCCTTCTTAGCATCACCTCAGAGTTTAGGCAGCACCTTTAAATTGTGTGACCTTTTTCTTAGAAGATGCTCTAATGTTAAATGGAGGCTCTCCAGAACCCAGCATATCATCCCAGCCCTGCAGATTGATTCAGGTGACCCTAACCTAAGAGTTTTCCCTTTATGAATTGGTGCTTCCATTGCTAAGGTATGGCTGTTTTTATCAATATGCAAACAATTCTTTGGAGCAACAAGGTTTTTGCCACTTAGTTTATTTGCATATTGACAAAACCACTCTGCACCAATTCACAGGGGGGAAGTACTGTTTGATTTAGGTGACCCTAACCTCTATCCACTGCACTAGGTTCATATGCTGGGTTCTGGTGACAGGCTCCCTTTAAGAAGGTGGATCCTGTTGCAGGGCTCCCAGGAAGCGACTAGAAAGTCTGTGTTGGAAACTCCTCCTACCTCGACCATTGCGGTCTCACAATCTCAATACACAGATGTGCATTGACTGATAAATGGTCAGTAAGTGGGACCTCTGTCTAGGGTCAGGATGTTCAGATAAGGTGATATTTACATGTGACATATTTCATCCTAATTTCTACAAACCTCATTTAGAGAAATGGGAGAGTTGCAGAAATTTCTACAACAAACCTGCCTTGTGAATTCACCCAAGGTAGCCCTTTCAGTTGCTAGCAATGCTTTGAGTTGATTCATCATTACACTATTAGAAGACGATTTCTGTATAACCGTGCACAAAATATTATATAACCTGTTTATATGGCTCAGCGTGAAATATATAATAAATGGAAAGATGTAAAATATTCCTGGCTGTGAAGAGGATACATGTTCAGCAGCTGTAAATGGGTATATTATTATTTTTTCTTCTTCTGTACTTTCTCAGATTTTGACTTTTATATCTCAATTGTCTTCCAGGTTGGGAAGGCCATGTCTTCAAACGAATCAGCTGCTTATGAAATCATGCGTAGCCTTGATGTAGATTATGTTCTGATCATCTTTGGGGGTGTGATTGGGTACTCTGGCGATGACATCAATAAGTTTCTCTGGATGGTTAGAATAGCAGAAGGCGAGCATCCCAAGGATATCAGGGTAAGAACATGTGCAACTTTGTGTCGGACATAAGCATTTGGATCCAAAGGCTACTAAAGCGTCGCTGTGCCCAAAACCTACCCTATGGAAATACACTGTGCAAAAAAATGCAATTTTTTTTTGTTCCTTGTAAAGCACTCTATAAACTCTTTAATAGGGTCTTCCTATATTACATGTGTAGTATAACCAAGTAGTAAACCTTCACATGCAAATGTTAGAACAGTAGTAGCACTTTTCTTAAACTGTGGCCTACATGTGTAGTGCTCCTAGGGCCTTCTTTATCATTGAAGGCGATTTTGTTGTGGTGGTAAAAACTGTTTGTTTCCCTAAAGAAGGTGTCATGTAAGGACCAATTGTTTTTATATATTTTTTTTTTTTCTTCCTTCATATAGGAAAGTGATTATTTTACACCCCAAGGTGAATTTCGAGTTGACAAGGCCGGCTCTCCAACACTGCTCAACTGCCTCATGTATAAAATGTCCTACTATCGGTTTGGTGAAATGCAGGTAAATCTGCACCACTTGCCCATTTACACAAGGCAATGATCTCCCAATTTTTGATACAAATGTAACTGATCATTGCGCCTTGCAAACGATCAAATGATAAATCATTGTTTGTCGGCGTCTCCCTGTGCAAACAGGAACTGGTGACATTGTAAAATGAAAGAGGGGTGGGCTGAATGTTCGTACAAATGTGACTTTTTGTTGCGCTACCAATTGATTTTAACTAATAAATGTCTGCTGTGGTCTACAAGACGGCACACAATTCTGAATTTCAGCTGTAGCTGGACAGTTAAAATCTATTAGCGGCACTATAAAAAAAAATCGTAGCCCTGACCTGAGGGTGGTCTCTTACACAGAAGCTTTAGCTACACACCAGCCAAAGCCACCAGTGTTTTCACTGAGCGGAGCGAAATGATGGAATACCACCTGCAGCTTGTCACTAGCCATGTGATAACCAGCAAAACTGCAGAGCCGGTGACCTTTAATGTTTCACTTTAACACATTGGCGGCCCAGCATTCAGCCAGAGGCGCTGTGTGTGGTATCACCCATAAAGGACCCTACTCTTGGGTATAAGACTTCTGAGGTAACTAGATTTTCATATGCATTGTGTGTGGTTTTGTCTCTTGTTAAATGGTTGGGTATGTTTTAATAAATGTGACGGTGAAGATGGTAGTATTCAAACTTAACGCTTCTGAATATAGTGTTTTCTGGAACCACTCCCCGCATATCTAGTGTGGACTGTGGGGGAGCGCTTACAGACATGGAAAATCAATTGTGCCTGAATATATGCTTTGTCAGTTATTGGATCGTTGTGGATGGGAAACCACATCTCTAGCGGTAGCACGTAGTGATAAATCTCCGCTAAGGACTTCTATGATAAACTATACAGATTCCTAGTGCTATGTTACAGTCCTATGGATAAGCTTCGCCCCTTATGTCAGATACAGTGGCCAGTAGTTGTGTAGACTTTTCTACATATAACATTTGACTACAATGTCTTCGTGTTGCTCCTGTTTGATGGTTTGTTTGTTTTTTTTTTTTGTTTTTTTTTTCCTCCTCGGTTTGCAGTTAGACTTCCGAACCCCTCCAGGCTTTGATCGTACCCGTAATGCAGAAATTGGGAATAAAGATATCAAGTTCAAGCACTTGGAAGAGGCTTTCACTTCAGAACATTGGCTTGTCAGAATATACAAAGTCAAACAGCTAGAAAACAGAGAGGCCCTTGACCATAAACCGAGGATCACCAACATTTTCCCTAAACAGAAGTATTTATCTAAGAAGGTGAGTTCTTATGTCTCCAGGGTTGGTGGCTACACATCTAACCATGCCACTGTTCTCACGAGCAGCTTTTGTCACTGTTGGTCTGGACTGTGCACAGTGTGGGGATGTAACTCAAATTGTAACAGTAGTAAATTTGTACTCATTGATGTGGACTGTGATTTACATCCAGACATTGCTACAAATTTACCGCATCTTTGGCTGTCCTTGCGCAGACTCTTGAAACATACAGCTGTTATGACCAAGCATAGATTTATGATGTGCATCAATCAATGTATTATCGGTCAATCCACAGAAGGCCCAGCCTAGTTTGTCTGGCGCAAATATGTTTACCAAAATTTGTTCCTTTTGATTAAAGAAAAAAAAAAAACTGGTGCAAATGGTGCCTGTTATACATATAAGATTTAACAAGGTGAGTGCAAATGCAGCATGCAGTGTCCCGCGTGATTCAGGCCTGTAACATCTTATAAGATGTATGAGGTAAAGTATTCCATCTCCTAATATTTGTTTTCCATCAGTTGACTATGCGGCCAGTTAATGGTTACACATTAGCAGTGTAATTCATGTTCTTGGTTGTCTATGATGGAAACTGGTAATGGACATTTAATTGGGCGTAGTTCATTAGATGTACTCATCAGGATTAAATAAGTGAACTCATTTATCAAGTTCTTTCCTATTTAAACAACATTTATCAGAACTGCTGTAGAGTGACAGGTCAACAATCTGAACTGAACAGCAGTTTCAATCTCGAATTAATCCATACCAAAGTAAGGTTAAGTAAGGCTAGGTTCACACCACCTGTGTTCATTCTGTTAATGTGTGCAGTTTTTTCCTTTTGTCCGCTTTAACTTTATAGTTCTCCGAGACATGGAGATTGATGACGTGTTAGGTCATCAATATCAGATCAATGAGGTTTCATATCTGGGACCCCATTATCAGCCACAGCTTCAGGAAGTTCACAGCTCTATACACTGGCCAACACAAAAAGTTGTTACAGCACTCTATCACCAAGAGCATTACTGCTAATACCTATTATATATAGAAATACATGAAAATGAGGTTCTTGGTTATTTTGATCAAATTTTATATGTCCTGTAACAAGGCAACCCTACACTGCACTGATTTAACCTCTCTGGGTCTTGGCCTCCTGTAGATTGAGTATTTTTAAGCCATATTATGCTTGTCATAAACCACATATAGTGTAGCACAACCATATCATGCTCTAGTTAAAATCAGCCATGAGTAGCATGCAATCCCAAAAGCACACTGACCATTCCTGTTTACTGCATCTCCGTTCCTATTGAAGGGAATGGGAAGTGAGCTGCAGCAACCTGACATGGCCACTACACAGTGTACTTCCAGTGAGCATACCTCTGTACACTCTTCAACGTCTGCTCTGTGAGGGTGGCAGTAGCCAAATTCCCTATGGGTCTGATATTGATGCCCTGTCCTAAGGAAAGGTCTTCAATATCCAAATTCCTAAATAAAAAGAATATGCAGCAGGGCACAAGGGTACATGATGCATGTACTGTTAAAGAGCAATTTTTTTTTTTTTTTTTTGTCCAGAAGTCAGAGAACACTATAGGTATCCTGTTTTAAGGGTACCTTTTCCCCTTAACACTGAAAAGAACCAGTGTCTTTCAACAGGGTGCAAAACATTTGAGGTGAACTTAGTCTTGTTGGGTAGTTACATTAATAGAAGCTGTAAATGAATCAGTACAAAATAGTCTAGAGCTGCATTCACAATTTTGCTGGCTTCAGAGCCAAACTCTGCCAGCTTTTCTTATTGTATAATAAGTTTTCCTTGGCATTGACTTATTTACTGAAATTTTACACTAAAGACTGTATGATAATCGTATGCTGGAAACACCAACAGCTGAATTCCTACAATGCCACGGGAATGTAACATGTCTGATAATGGACTTGTGGACTGTTTCCTTTACCAACAGAAATATGAATGCAGTTCTGGACTATATTACAGGTGAAGTACAAAATCAGTAGTATGATGGGCAAAAATTGTTGCGTGTGAACAGTGGAGTACATGCCTTGCAACTTGAGCCAAATTATATGTCCCAGTTTAAAATGCTTACACCCTTTTTGAGCCTTAGAGAGTTATAAATGCTATGAGGGTGTTTAGAACTTTCCCACAAATCACTTAGGAAACTATAGAATAAGCAGTATACATTCAAGCTATCATGTTGACTTCTATTTTTCCCACCTGTTTTTAGACATCAAAGAGGAAGCGTGGTTATATAAAAAACAAGCTGGCTCTGAAGAAAGGCAAGAAACCTAGCAAGAAGACCGTTTAAACCATCTGATCTCACAGGAAGTTGTTGTCCTTGAGCGATAACCAGTCTTTGCCTTTAGATGAGCTCATGTTCTTCAGTGGCATGAGAGTACAGAACCATCTTTGGTCCAGAATATTGTACAAAATTTTCAGGCAATGTCTGATTACAGAATATATATTTATTGGCTTATTAAGAACAGCTGTTTTAGATTTGTAACGTGAAGCCAGACAGAGCTGCTGTCCTCTAGTAACAGCAGATATTTTTTTTTTTTTTTTGGTTTTTTTTTTTTGATTGTGGGATTTTTTTGTTGTTTTTTGGGTGGGAATAAAATTTTGAAATTGTTGACAATTTGGACTGTTTGCACCAAAGAGCCCTCTATTTTGGTTGCTATACATATGCATACTTGTCAAATTTTTTTTTTAATCACAATAAAGGTAAAAAAAAAAAACAAAACAAAAAAAACAACCTTGAGCTGTATTTTCTTAAACTGCAATGCCCATTCACATGTAGATGCAGGTTTAGTGGCAGACAACAATGGTTCCTCTTGTTCTCTTCTACTTGCAAACTTTTTTTTATAGTGGTTTTTTTTTTTTTTTTTTTTTTTTTTTGCTTTAAACGCTAAGATTTGTTTGTTTTTCTGTAATTGCTGCTGTATTTTTGTCAGGACAACTTTGAACATATTTCAAGCAATCATAAATTTATCCAAGACAATGATTGGTTAAGTCAGTTTCAACTAAGTCATTGGCCAGCTGGTAGCCACATTTGGATTGAATTATTTTTAACATCAATCAAATTGGATGACATTGCCTCAATCTAAACTCTATATTTCAACTGTATAGGTTATTTGCCCCCTCCAATGGCATAATGCCAGTAACAGTAATACTCAACTCAGACTAAAGAGGTCATGGAGACTTAAACCCAGGCCATAAACCCAGATGTTGAATGTCTTTATTTTTTTTTATTGCACACTTCTATAAAATGCAAACAGCCAAAAAAGTTTGAATGTTTACATGTGTAAAACATATATAAAAAGTTGACAAGTATACAGACATGTTACTGACTTTACACAGAGGGTATCTGAGCTAGACCAGAATTTATAAATCACATTTAATTTAATTTTTCTCTCTTGGTAATCAAAGTGCAGTATAGTTAACCGGTTATGTTTAATAATGGCTATCATTTTTTTTTCCTTTAATATAAAGGTGACAGTTCTGTCAGTGTCATGCACTAAAATGTATATTGGGTTGAACATTTGGGTGGATCTTCTAGTTTTTTGGCATTATGCAGACTTGAACTTTTCTTAGTTTGACAGATGTCAGCATTTTTTTTATGATTTTCTTTGTTAAATTTGACTTTGACACAATGGTTACTGGATTACCCTGTGTTTAGGATGTATCTTTTTATAATAAAATTGAGAGGTCAGAACTGGTGGTATCTCACATAAAAGAATATCAACTTTTTTCAGTTTGTTTTTCAAGCTTGTGATATTTTTACATACCATGAAGCTGCATCCGCTGTTAAGCATTGAATGCGGTTCTAAGGCCACTAGAAAATGCTGGCAATCTGTATATTGGATTAAAAACTTTGGAAATTGACAATAGAAAAAATAAAGATTTAATTAAGGTTTTATGTAAAGTGTCCTGTTTTTGTTTCTAAGCAAAATATTAAAATGGCCAATTTCTAAACGTGTATACTGTCATACATGGCAGCCAGTCTTGAGGAAGATTAGACTTAATAGCTATTTGGTATAGATTTTTGGTACAGCTTAAAGGAACTTATTTTGAAAATGTTTATGAAGAATTGATGTGTGGACAGAAATGCAGTAAACATTTTAATTTGAAATAAATGAGAGAAAGAACTCTGGTGTTTTTTTATTTTATTTTTTTTTATTAAAATCACTTATATGATAAATCCATATGCAAACTATTGAAGAAACATAATGGGGAAAACTTAATAAGACAGGTGCATTGTGCTTAATATTATGAGCACTGGTAGCAGATGCACAAGAATTATGAGGCTTTAATAGTCAAGGATCATGTAAAAATACATCTTCCCTTATCCATGAACATCACAGAGTTAGTGGAGGTGGTGAAAGGTCTTCTTTAGAGTCTATCACCTCTCCAACATATTCAGCTGTCGGCACCATTTAAAAGATCATATTACAGTGATAACAGTATGTGGTTTTGTTTTTTTGGAGAAAAACACCTGTGAAGTCTTATTAAAATGAGGCATTTGGTGCACTGGAGGTGTCTTCAGCTCCCTGGAACACTGCTTTTGCCACATGGACCCCTTACCTGTGCAGTGGGAGGTGATCCTCTCACTGTTATGTCACTCATTCTTGAGCACAGTAAAAGCCTGAGTTTTTTTTTTTTTTTTTTTCTTTTCTTTCCAAATCTGCCAAAGTGACATACATAACAAAGGTATGTTGTTTCACTCTAATGTGCTCTTAGTATAATGTTGTACCATGTTAGCCATAGAAAGTAGTGTAAGAGTGAAGAAATCAGGCGATACCTTTTAGAGGCTGAGTATATTTGGTGAGCTTTCGAGAGTACTAGCTCTCTTCTTCAGACATGGTGTTAAACAAGAAACTGAAAATTCACAGACTATACACAAAACACATGGACCTTCAAAGGATTTTAAAGTCTTTAAAAATAACAAAATGCAATATAAGTAGAGAAGTTATTTACAACAGGTCAAGAAATAAACAATCTGGAAACTTGCGCTCTACAACACAGTGTAGTGAAAGATGAATGTGCTTGGGGGTAGGTGGTAGACTCCATGTAACTTTAAATATGCAAGCTATGCTTCTGACTGTCTCTCTAGGAACATTCAGTGGCTTTGCTATCTCCTGTACCTTTCTTGTAAAAGGCAATGATCTCAACTTTTTGGACCACTCACTTGACTTAAAAATATGGCTTCTAGGCAACTAAGCATCGCATCATGTCAACAAACCCCTAGCCAGTCCCGGTAGTTGATGCATTTTATCTGTCACACCTGATGCAACAAGTGAAGCCCTTGTTTAGATGTATGACGTGTGCTTGAGACCACACTTGATTTATTAGTGGGTGCTTTTATGAGGGATTCTATTTGGGGTTGAATGATTCTGAACCTGCAGTAGTCATTTAAAGTGGGATTTTGTTTTGAATTTTAATATGAACCAGATAGGTAAGTACTGCACTAATCTAATGCTTTTATGTGAGGGCACTGATGAGAGCCATTTCATTGCATGGAGGCCATTATACTGTATGGGAGCAGCGATGGGGCTAATATTCTGGGGGGCATTAAATTTTCTAGGATTTTAGGGGGAATATTAAAGGGGTCATCCACTTTTTTTTTTTTTTTTTTTTTTTTTTTATATTATTGATAGTCCTTTTAGGATAATTTGTTGCCCCCCCCCCCCCCTCCCTAAAAAAAAAAAAAAAAAAATGCTGTCTCCTCCCCCTTCCCATCCTGTAATAGAAGAGAATGGATTTCTCAATAGACTACAATACATTTGTACAGCAGTATATTGTACTGGTGATCAGACCCCTAATTTTCAAGTGCACTAGACGGTCTAAAAAAAAATTTAAATCGCCCACTTTTTCCCAGATCACAAAAACACTCCCGTGTTCAAAAATGGTCAAATTATAGGCCTATAACATTTTTTTTTTTTTTTTTATCCCATACAGTGAACACCATAGCAGCAACAAATGTTGCTAATGGATTTTTTTATTCCATTATGAATTTTTTTTTTTCAGCTTCCCAGTATGTTTTGTCCCACAAAAAAAGTTGATCTACAGCTTTTGTGTATGGAAAAATAAAATTTATTGCTTAATGGAAGGTGGGAGAATAGTAAATGACAATGCAAAAATGGCTGCAGTGAGAAGAGGTTAAATTGTTCTTGCGCTATGCAAACTGTTGCAAGTTTTGCTAGTAAACCTAAATTGCGATGTAGATTCAATAATTTTGAGTGCAAATGCTAGGCCACATGGTAAAAACTTTATCATTTTAGCCAACATTTATCTTGTGTATGGGAATCTTTTAGTTTTTCCTCTTGGCACCAGATCAGAAAAAGAGATGGTAAATTTTCAATCTGCTCTGCAGTCATTTTCATATGGTGTTGATAGATCATGTTTGCTCTAAGATTCCCTGCCTATTTATTGCTATTTGGCTTTTGAAAGTGACAGCTTCCCAGGCTGACATGTCCTTGATAAATAGTATGAAAAGCTGGCTCAACTCTCCCTGATGCTTAAGTCGATGGGAGACCTGAAGTCTTAGCTGGCACCTGGGAATTAAGGATGTGATTCTTCATTATTGAACTTTGATAAAAACATACAGCGGGTCCTTATTTCTACCCAGCTGTGAATAAAGGTTTGATGTGCCTGAATGGTATAAGCAGAGCGATTACTGCTTTCTGTCACTAGTGTTGCTATTTGGATGTTTTTATGCAAGTTCAATAAACAAGAATCATTTCCTTAATTGTCGATTGCCAGACTCTACATTTATATGTTGGCATGTCCTGCAGCTGCAAACACTCACTAACAACCATTCTCCCCTTTTGCTTTGGAAAAAATTAAACATACAGTTCAGTACCACATTTCCTATGATTCTGATAGCAGCCCAGTCCATGTTAATTGTGCTATAAAATCTATAAAATGGCCTTTAAGCAAGGGGGGGGGGTAATCTTAGGGTCACTTGAATCAAACCGTGTTTTCCCATCACCCACGGCAGCACCCATTGAGAGGATCCGCCCCCAGGGACAGGAAACCTACAGTACAAAAAGGTGGAGCCTCTCCTAACCCTCAGTTTCCTGTCCCTGGAGGGAGACCTATGTGCCAGCTTTGGGGGTTTCAGCGTCAGTATCAGACCCTACCCTTTGGGAACTCCATGGCCCCAAGAATCTTTACCAAAATAGTGGCAGAAATGGGGGAAACACGTAAGAGAGAAAGACGTTCTGTTTATTCCATATCTAGACGACTTTCTCATTGTGGCAAGATCAAGGATAGAATGTTTAGAAAGTGTCCGAGTAGTACTGAACATTCTGGAGGAATTAGGTTAGATGGTGAATCTAGAGAAGTCAAGTTTAGTTTCCTCCCAACAGAAAAAGTTTCCAGGGATCATTCTAGATTCCATGACTCAGAGATGTTTTCTCCCTCCAGAGAAAATAGAAGGGGTTCTGTTCCTACTAAAAACCCTGCTCTCCCAAGGTCATTATAAGAAAAGCTATGAATGTCCTGGGGACTCTCACAGCCTGTATTCCAGCAGTACCTTGGGCTCAGAGCCACTCCCGAGATCTGAAATGGGAAAGCTTGGCATCAGGAGGAGAAAATTCTAGACAAATTTATATGAGTGTCTCGACCAACAAGAGAAACCCTTGGTTGGTGGTTAGTTAGGGGTCATCTAGAAATTGGAGTTCCATGGAAAATCTCAGACCCCCTAATTTATTACCATGGATGCCAGCTTTGGGGGTGGGGTGCCCACATGGGGGATCAGGTGTTCCAGGGCTGATGGTCAAGGAGTCTCTCAGGCCACCTCAAATCAAAGGAAACTAATGGCAGTTCTGGAGACCTTGAAAGCCGTAGGTTGGGTTATTCCGAAGCACCATGTCAGGCTCATGTCTGACAATATGACAGTTTCATATATAAACAGGCAAGGGGGAGTATGAGGTCCCTTCCCCTTATGAAAATAATAACCCGGATTCTACAAACGTCAGAGCCTATGGTTCTCTCCTTGTACTCTCAGCATATCAGGGGGGGGTCAGACAATTTGAGTGCAGATTTCTTGAGCCATCAGAGCGGGTGGGAATTGAACCCTTCCATCTTTTTAGAGATCACCAGAGTTTGGTGGGTCCCGGAAATACAGCTCTGTGCCAGTTGGTCAAACAAGAAAGTGGAGTGAGTGTTTTTTTGTTTTTTTTTTCTCCCCTAAACCCAGAGGAATCCCTTTTGGGGTGGACACTGTGTCCCACAAGTGGGATTTCAATCTAGCTTACGCTTCCCTCCCTTCTTTCTCATTCCAGCAGTTCTGAGGAAGATCAGGAAGGATCGATCGAGGGTCATTCTAATTGCCCCCTTTTGGCCCAGGACAGCCTGGTTTACATGGCTAAGGATCCTGTCCATTTTGGACCCTTGGATTCTCCCAGTCAGCCAGGACCTTCTATGTCAGGGCCCCATTCTCCACCCAGAGTCCAGCCACTTACATTTGACGGCCTGGAATTTAACAGAGATTACTAGCCTCAGAATCTCATTACTACTCTTCTAAAGAGCAGAAAAGTGGTCACTACTAGAATATACGCCAGGTTCCATTTTTTAATTTTTAAGGGGTTCTCCGGGGGAGCTTAGGGATATATCTAGAAATCAGATTCTAGAGTTTCCTCAAAAGGGGCTAGAAAAGGGACTTTCTACCAGCACTTTAAGAGTCCAGGTTTCGGCCCTTAGTACTTTAGATGTTAAATTGACTGAAGATCCTTGGGTGATTAGGTTCATCAAGGCGACCTCTAGAAGTAGACCTGTTGTTATGCCCAGAGTTCCTCCCTGGGACTTGAACCTAGTTCTGTCTGCCTTTACTAAACCTCCCTTTGAACCATTGGATTCTATCCCTATTGAAAAATTTAGCCCTGAAAGTGATTCTTTTAGTGGCTTGCCAAGTGGCATAGGAGAATTACAGGCTCTATCAGTTAATCCACCCTTTACTGTCATTACAGATGACAGGGTAATAATTAAACCTGACCCAGCTTTTTTTTTTTTTTTTGGCCTAAAGTAGCCTCAAAATTTTATAGATCTCAAGAGATAGTTTTCCCCTCCCTCTGTGCTAACCCGAGTAATGCTAAAGAGCAGGAATACCACTGTTTGAATGTAAGACATTGCCTAATCAAGTATTTGTCCTCTACTTCCTCCTGGAGGAAATCTACTTCCTTTTCAGGTGGCCTCTAAATGTAGTCTGACTAGCATTCTCCCTGTCCTACAGTTTTTTGGGTTTTTAGGCTCAAGGCACATTCAACTAGGGCGATTGCCACCTCTTGGGCCGAGAGATCTGATGCTTCCATACAATCTATACAACCTGGTCTTCACCTTCTACCTTTTTTCACCATTATAGGCTGGACATTAGGGCTTCTGCTTATCTTTCTTTTGGAAGGAAAGTTTTAAAATCGGTGGTCCCTCCTTAGTTTTCCTATTTTATTCTCTCTGGGTGCTGTTGTGGGTGATGGGAAAAATGGTAATTACTTACCGGTAATGTTACAAGTTAACCAGAGTCTATCTCTCTCGCTTCTATAAAACAACTGAGAGGTACGAGAGGCTCCACCTTTTTGTACCGTAGGTTTCCTGTCCCTGGGGGTGGATCCTATCTCTCAAGATACTGTCGTGGGTTCTGGAAAATCCAATTACCAGTAAGTAATTACTATTTTTCCCCTTCTGAATTGGTGCTTTTGTTGCTGAAATAATGCAACAAAAATGGCATAAAAAATTCACCTGCAAAAAACTCTGTGTGAACTTACCCTAACTCTGTAATTCAGAAGCACCAGATAGAACATTATGAAGTAGTACTGATGTGAATAAAGCACTTACTGCCATGTGTATCAAGCCGTGTTTCTGTGCCTATGCTTTTCTAGTTTCAATAGTTTTTATTCAAGTTTTTTTCAAAGAATAAAGGTGAAATACAGTATTGACATATATCACGATGTACATTGGTATGCAGTACAGTATAGTATGCAAAGTAACATATTACTTTCTTTTCCAAAATACATCTGTAAGTCATACATCAATAAAACAGATATGCAACATATTAACATAGTAAACCTTAACTATAACAGTAACTTTCAGGCACAGTCAGCGGGCTATCTTGAGTCATTCCTAGAACATGTTCCTCAGTTTCAACCTTCCCTTGGTTGTAAGGCTTCTATTAGTGTGTAGACACCAAAACTCCGTTTTGTCATTTCTGAATTCCCCCCTTCTTCTGCCTCCTCTACCTCTAGGTTGGCCAGCTTGACAAATTTGACTGGTTTGACCCCCCCCTCGCCTATTTATTGCAGTCATTGCATCAGTGCACCCCCCTCCCGGAGTTCCTGCGACCCCCCCAGTTCCCTTTCAGAATGAATCTAGAGTAAATCCACGCTTCCCAGATTTTCTCAAAGCTGTGGAAAGAGTTATTTCCCATGGCGATTATTCTTTCATAAGTGTATGTGCTATTTATGGCTGTTAACAAATCCGACATGAGCGGAGGAGCTACTGTCCTCCATCTTTGCACCAACATCAATTTGGCTATAGTCAGAATTTTGCAGATAAGTTTTTTGTATGCCTTTAGTGCGTTGGGAATTCCGGTTATCAGGATAGCCATGCTAGCGGTGTATGGGAGTCGGAAATCGAATAGCTCCGAGAGCATCCCGAAGACACCGTCCCAGTATCCTTGAATTATGGGGCAATTCCCCAAAATATGGATAAGGGATCCTCTACCCCCACATCCCCTCCAACAGTTCCCTGATTCAGAGGGATAGGCTAACTGTAGCATAATCGGGGTCCTATACCATCGTAATACTATTTTCATGGCCGTCTCAATGTGCGTGCTACACTTTAAGGATAGATGGAGCAGCCTAATTGCTTGCTGCCATTCCTCAATGGTTATAACTATCCCCAAATCTCTCTCCCAATACCCGAATGGGGTAGATCTAGTGAAGGTCGATATTCCGTCCATTTTGTCATACAGAAAACGCAATCCTCTCACCTTGGTAGAAAGCCAAGTGAAAAGGGCACCACTGTGAGGCAAAAGCGTCACGGGATGCTTAGACACGAAGTGCCATATTTGAAAATATTTAAGGAAGTCGCCTATAGGGAGCCCGTATTTCTGTCTAAGGTCTGCAAACAATATAGGTTGTTTAGTGTCAGAATATAATTGAGAAATCTGTGTGATCCCCCTCGACTCCCAATCCGAAATTCTTAAGTCGTCGATTACCCATGACATTAGTGATAAAGGCATCTCAGAAATATGAAAGTGTTTCATAGGGTTAGCTTTCCTGTGCATTATCTTCCATGCCGCCAATGAGGCAACCATGACCGGGGAGAAGGATCTAGGAGCTAAAATGTTCCAAAAGGGTAACCACACCGCATCTTCCAGTTTTAGAGGAGCGATAAATGCCTGTTCTATGTGCAACCATGGAACTAAGGTGTCCATTGATTTCCACCTAGCGCACTGAGTGACCAGTGAGGCTATATAGTAGTTTCTTATCAACGGAACTCCCAGCCCTCCTGCCTCCTTTTGTTTGAATAGGCAGCTTTTGTTGATTCTGGGTCTCTTCCCATTCCATACAAATTTTGATATCACCCTTTGTGTTGTTTCAAAAAAGGAAACGGGAATGGGTATCGGGAGCGTGCGAAACAAATATAAAAGCCTAGGTAGTAGTAACATTTTAAAGGCCACTACTCGGCCTATCCAGGAGGTATCTGTTTTTGACATTCGCTCCGTCTCTTCTTGTAGTAGTTTTAACATTGGTATATACTTACTTCTATAAAGGGTCTCTGGGGACGTTGTCATCTGTGTCCCCAGGTATTGGACATTGTCCTCCCTCCAGTCAAAGTCATAATTCGACTTCATTTGATGAAGCAAAGAAGGAGGGACATTCAAAGGTAGCGCCTGTGATTTGGCCATATTCAATTTGTAAAACGATAGTTGCCCAAACCTAGTAATAATATCCATTAGGCGGGGGACAGAAGTTAGTGGCTTAGACAGGGTGAGAATAATATCATCAGTGTAGAGCGATATAAGATGAGTTTTATTCCCTATATCAATGCCCCCTATGTTGGTATCTAGTCTAAGCATTTGGGACAATGGTTCCA
Organism: Leptodactylus fallax; assembly: GCA_947044405.1. NCBI lineage: Eukaryota > Metazoa > Chordata > Amphibia > Anura > Leptodactylidae > Leptodactylus > Leptodactylus fallax. Next base: position 549,386 of record CAMRHE010000186.1, on the reverse strand, counting down.
TGGAAAGAACAAATATCAGGGGCGACAGGGGGCATCCCTGTCTGGTCCCATTTGTTATCAGAAAAGGGTCCGATACTACTCCATTAGTGAACACTCTCGCAGAAGGCGCAGAGTATAACGCCTCTATCGCCCTCAAAATAGCTCCAGAGAACCCCATATTTTTGAGCACCGAGAAGGCATACGACCAGCAAATGCGATCAAACGCCTTCTCAGCGTCCAACGCAAGGATCACCGCCTCCACTTTCCTACCGTCAATGTAATGCATGAGGTTCAAAATGTGTCTGGTATTATCATAAGATTGCCTCCCCTTGACAAATCCCACCTGATCATTATTTATCAAGCTCGGGAGACAGGCTGCTAATCTGCTTGCTAGTAATTTGGCATAGATTTTCAGGTCGGAATTTAACAAAGAGATAGGTCGGAAGTTTTGGGGCTCAGTGGTCGGTTTTTCCCGACTTTGGTAGTGTAACCACCAAAGCCTCTTGGTTCTCTTTTGGGAGGGTACCGGAATCCATCGCGGCCGCCAAAAAGGACAGCAGCGGGTCTTTCAGGATTGGGAAAAATCGTTTGTAGTATTCATTGGTAAGGCCATCAGGGCCCGGAGACTTGTGAGATGGCAGCGATTTGATAGCTGACAACAACTCCTCTGAAGTAATGGGTGTGTTCAAAGAGTCCAGTTGTGACTCGGTGAGCTTGGGTAATTGGGCAGCTACAAGAAAGCGTTCTATGTCATCGCTCGCTGGGGGAGCGACCGCTGTGTCTTCCACGATATTGTAGAGGCCTTCGTAAAATGACCTAAAGGCATCAGCTATGTCCCTAGGGTCATATATTTTATAAGTGCCATCTTTACTATGAAGGAATTGAATTCTAGATTTCGCATGTTTTTGTTTGAGTTTGGAGGCTAGGAGTTTGCTTGCTTTATTGGACTGAGAATAATATGTAGCTTTGGTCCTTTTTAGATTTTTCTCATATTTATGCAATAAACAAACTGTCAGTTGGTGGCGTAATGTCATCAATTTTGCTGCATTGGATGGAGAGGGAGACTTTTTATTGCTATTGTCGATGGATTTAATTTGGTGGAGCAATCTATCTATCTCTGCCAGTCTATTTTTCTTTTCTATATGCCCCAGGCGAATGAACGTTCCTCTAATAAAGGCCTTATGAGAGTTCCACAGGACATCAGGGCCAGGGGCAGAGGGGGCATTAATCATAAAGAATTCCTTCAGATCAGTCTCTAAAGTTGCTTTTAATTTCGGTTGTGACATTAAGAATTCATTGCACCGCCGTACAAACGCTCTTGGGCATTCATATTTTTCCGCTAGGGTTAAGGTTATTGCTGCATGATCTGACCAGGTGATTACTGAGATATCAGATTGCAAAACCATAGGGAGGCTGGATTGCTCAAGTAAAAATAGATCTATCCGTGAATAACTACTATGTGCAGAAGAAAAGTAAGTATAATCTCTCTCAGTATTGTGGAGGATACGCCAGGCGTCAAATAATTCATGGCGCCATAACGCTTGAGAGAGAGAAGGGCGGCATGTCGACACACCAGAAGTTGTGTCTACCATCAGGTCCGGAGCCACATTAAAGTCTCCCATCAATACTACACATCCCTGCTTCCTTTTTGCTACCGCTTTCGCCAGTCTACCTAAGAATGCCACTTGTTTCCTGTTGGGGGCGTAGGCTGATACCAGCGTATAGGTAATATTATTGAGACTGCAATTTAGTATTATAAATCGCCCCCCGGGTCTGCGTATTGTGACAGTAGTTGGAACGCTACCGAGTCCCTAACTCCAATCAATACCCCTCTACGTTTTGAGGAATAGTGAGCATGAAATACATTTGGGTACGCTGGGTGTTGAAGGCGAAAGGCGTCCACCTTCAAAAGGTGGGTCTCCTGCACTGCCAGAATGTCACAGCCTTAATCCCGTACCTCGCGCCATAAATTGGCCCTTTTTTGAGGAGAGTTCAACCCTCTGACATTCATGGACATAATTTTAAGCACCATAGTACACAGTCAGAAATGCATTAAGAGTCTTACCACACTTGCCCATACCAAAGGATGTCCCTGTTTTCAGGAGGCGAGAATGTCTCCACCAATTGTATTCATTTCGCCCAGTGTGCCAGAACCAGAACCAGAAAGGAAATAAACCATATAAACTACGGAACCGATGGGCGACCCATCTTAGCTGCAACAAAAGAAAAAAATGAAGAAGAAAGACAAACAAAGTACAGCGGACCAGCAGCTGTCGTGATCTTGGGGGACAAGTTCAACATCCGTGAACATATGGAATCCAAGATAGGTGAGTCTCTAGCTTTGTAGTCCTCTTTGTGGACGTCTTTGGGTTTTCGCTTGGCGCCACCCATCCGATATTGGATCGGGTGGGTTGTGGAGTGGAGGATCAACTATCGGAATATTCCATGCGCTTAACAATTTTTTTCCCTTCCTCCAGTGTCTTGATAACATGTACTGAATTATTACGGGAGATGATCACCCGGACCGGGAATCCCCATTTGTATAGAATGTGATGCTGGCGTAATGCTGCGGTAAGAGGGATAAATTGTCGCCGGATTTGTAATGTCGTGGCTGAGAGATCTGAATAAATAGAAATCTTGTGATATGGGTCAGGTAGTCGGTCCATCTTCCTTGAGGTCATCAAAACCAGCTCTTTAGTACGGTAAAAATGGATTTTTGCCAGAACATCCCTGGGTACTGTTTCGTCTAAATGTGAGGGTCTCGGAACTCTGTGAGCCCTATCAATAGTTAAGTCCATTTCCGTGAGATTCGGTAGTAGCGATATTATCATATCTTGGAGGAAAACAGTTAAGTCTTTTGGAGGTACTGATTGTGGGATCCCTCTAAATTTTAAGTTATTTCTTCTGGAACGGTCTTCTATCTTAGCTTTAAGAAAGGTCACATCCCGTTCCATGTCGTAGTGCGCATCTATAAGCACATTATGTGATGCAGCAAATTCCGCCATTTTAGCTTCAACATGTACCGTACGACTTTTTAACTCTTGAAGATCTTTATCTAGCGGTTTCACCATTAGGGACATGTCTGTATTTAATGACTTACAAAAGGCCATAAGCATATTTTTCATAGAAGCTTCAGTTAACAAACTTTCCGTCGCCGGGATATCGGCAAAGAAATCAATAGCTGGGGGTGTATGTGGTATAGTGTCGCTCACCTCTTCTCCTTGCAGACCAGCGCTCTGTAATTTGGGCTTTTGCCTCACTGGACTCGCGGTGGGCGATTGCTGCGTTCCCAGGCTTGCTGCAGTTGTAGGCCCTGCGGCGCCATTTTGGGTAGGCCCGGGATCTGCTCCCGTCCCGGCCCACCGGGAGGGAGATCCATGTGATCCGGAGTCCGCCCGCTCCATCAGCTGATGCAAAGACGGGGCCGACAGCGCTCTCCTCTGCGCGGACAGCGAAAGAGAAAGCGCATCCTCCGGAGGGTCTCCAGAAGGAGTCGAGGCTCCGGAGGTCACTTCAATGCGCGGGCCGTCGCCATCTTGCTCCTCTCCTCCTCCGTGAGAGAAGAAGAAGTCCAGGATCTTCTGCGGCTTCACCACCGATTTGCGCTTCCTAGGCATCTTCCCAGGTAAGTTCCCGTTCCTAGGGTAGTTTTAGAGTGTCACTCCACGGGCTGGTCGCTGTGTAAATGTCGCTAGCTGAGACTCAGGCTGGGAGCTCAGAAACTATGCGACCATGTCGTATCGCGGCTAGGCTCCGCCCCCTGTGCCTATGCTTTTCTGATAAATACTTGCCTTCATAGACTTCTGAGGGCACACATAATTTGAGGCTTAAGTCTGTCTTGGGAGGCCAAGATGGATTCAGTAGATATTTTAGATTGAGTTACAGAAGGAGGAAAAGAACTTGATAAGTGGTAACAGAGGCTTTTTTTTTTTTTTACCAATTAGCTATATAAATGTTTCTTATATTTTCTTGTACTATTGATTTATACAAAGTTTGTTAAAAAGTTAGTTTTTGCTGGTCTATGTTGTATGAGTTGAGCGGTATATGATTAGTTCATTTTTACATTTTTGAATTGTGTACTTTTCTGTTCAATCTTTATTTCTGCATATTTCTTAATGCATATAATTATATATTATCAATGACTGAATTATACAACCTATCATTCCCAGTATCCTAAAATATTCCAATTATTTATCATTCACTTGGGTTAACTGTTTTATGACTGGATGGCTTTTATACAGCTGTATTCTTAAAGACATCTTGGCCTTAGAAGGTCTTAAAGGGAGTTGGTCACCACAACCCAGCATATCAACCCAGCCCCGCAGGTAGATTGGTTAGGGTCTCTTGGATCAAATGTGTTTTCCCCCTTGTAAATCAATGACTTTTTGGCAAGATACTGAGGTTTTTGTTAATATGCAAATGAACTCAATGAATAGCAACACCGCCATTGCTCCAAGGAGCTAGTTTGCATATTGACAAAGATGGTGATATCTCTGCAGTGGAAGCACCGATTCACAAGGGGTAAAAACCATTTTATTCAGAATACTCTATCTGTGGGATATCTAGCAACTTCAGGGTCCTGGTTGTGAATCTGTCCAAGGGCAACATCTGCATGGAGTTTGTGTGGGTTTCCTTGGGAACACTGTCCAGTTGTATGACCCAGTTTTTTCCAAGCCAAATATGACACTGCATTACAACCAAAATGTCAATTCTGGTCTCATCTGTCCAAAGGACATTGTTCCAGAAATCTTGCAGTTTTTCAGATGCAAGTTTGCAAGCTTAATCTTGCTGCTATGCTATTTTGAGAAATAAATGACTTTTCTCCTAGCAGCCCTTCTAGATAGGCCAAATATGTTCAGTCCTTTTCTTATCGTACTGACATGGACATAAACATTTATCATACCAAATGAGGCCTGTACAGTCTTAGTTGTAGTTCTTGGTTTTTTTGCAATTTCTCTGAACATTGCACAGTTGAGTGTTTCTCAGAGTGTGGAAACTGCCTTTATAACCCATCCCAGATTGATTCTCTACAATCATTGCTGATGTCTCTATTCCTTAGCATTGTGTTAACACACGCTTGAATGCCCAACACCAGCAAACTGATAAAACTTCTGCTTTTATAGAGGTGGCCACACTTGCTGTTGATGAGTTAATCAACGGCATTTGATTAGCAGCACTTACTGCTACTACTACTTACCCTCTTAATTACTATGGAAGCAGTAAGGGTGGGCTTAATGTTTCACATACTGCATCTGCATTTTGGCTTAGTTTTTGTTAATTAATAACACAATGTAATTTGTCTTGTTGTTTTCCATCTGAGATTATATTTACCTTATTTTAAGACCTTCTGAAGACCAATTTATTTATTTTTTTTTTTAATTATGTCCTGATAGGTAAAATCATAAAATTCAAAGCGTGTGCACCTTGTTTTTCTCATATACAAATACATACATACATACATACAAGTAACATGGGACTTTTTATTGACCCGGTCTGAAATAAATGTATGTGTAAGTTACCCATGTGCAAAAACTTTGGAGGAATCATTGAACTGTAAAAAAAAGGCAAGCAAAATCTGCTCTTTATTAACCCTTTCCCACCTCAGCCATTTTTGCATTTTCGTTTTCATTCCCCACCTTCTAAAAGCCAGCCCCCATAGTACAGGTAATTACCCGAAAGATCAGGGAAGGGGTGAGGGGGAGTGTCAGGGGCTGGTTCCAATTTGTGACCCAAGGTTGGAGCCAGGCAGGAATCCAGTGTCGCTGGATCAGTTTTACAGTATTACAGTTGCATCTCCGCTTTGTAAAACAGAGGAGACTATTATGGTGCCCACTGAGCTTCTGAGGAGATTTAAAGACCCATGACTGTATTATTACGGTTGATATCGAGAATGGTTTAACAAGGGGAAACCCTCAGCTGATCTTCACATACAGAGCACCCTCATCTGGTTTAATGTGACTGCACCACTACTAAAATAGCTGCTGTTATAGACAGATATCAAAACAGGCTAAAATGAGCATAACAAATTGATGAGATCCTTGTTCATCACCTAAGGATGAGGAATTGTATCTGACAGCAGTCTCTATGCAGGTCTGAGTTTTCTGCTACTGAGATCATAAACTTTAAGTCATGGAGGGAGAAAGACAGGAATGGCAGCCATTAACCATTGGCATAAAGAATCAATTGAGATACTAGCTTGGTGAGCAAAGGAATGGGGTCTGCAATGCATCAAAATTGATGTAAAGTAAGCCAACCAATAGGTCATGTAACATTAGACAAAATTATCTAGGACACCAGATTTATCATTCAGCATGAGCCTCTTTGATAAATTTGGTGCATCTTTAAACTGTCAAATCTAAGGTTAGCCATACACATTCGATCAAAATCGTCTGCCATGCGACAGTTCGATATTGGGATTATTTGTATAGATGATATCACTATCAACATAAACAACTAAACTAGCTGATCAGGGGGCCAATTTAGAAAAAAATCTGCTCTGAGTCTACTCAAATTGGCAAATATATTATTATACTCGATTATTTTTGGCCAACCAATAGCTGAAATTGTTCAACATGCTAGATATTTTTTGTCTGACAACAGTCTACTGATAGCTCCCGAAAAGTATTTTGCAATTTTTTTTTTTTTTTTTTAAACAATTGTTGGCTGAAACACCCAAAATCAACAATTTCAACTGACTGAAGTCTAATGTGTGTGGTCACCTTAAGTTTAATTTAAAAGGGCATTTCGACCAAAAGCATTTATCACCTATTCACTGAGGGGGTCCAAAAGCTGGGCTGACTGCCAGAGTGGCTGCTGCTCTGTTATAACCTATAGCCGCAATCTTGCAGGGAATCAGGGACACAACTTTGGTGAATGATGAGAGTTCTCAGCAGATTAAAACCCAGTGATGTTACATGAATTTCTTATGCAGAGTTATATGATAAATGCTTATCCTATTAACTTTGTGTCTACCATTTAAATACAAGATACATTAAAAGTCACTAATGTTATTCCACTTAAAGGGAAAATTCAACAAAAATGTAAACTTTGACGTATTCTAAAACAGTGTCCTTGGATTACAGCATGGGATTTGTAAGTTTTTTTTTCCCTTGCTGATGTCCAAATCCCGCTAGCACCACTTTGTCAGCAACAAAAATTTATACATTCTAAAACCAAGCAAGGAGCCAAAAGGATTGCAACAGATTTCCAGTGGCTGAAATCTCTGAGTGGCACTGAATAGGTTTGAGGAATTTATGGAGTGCCACATCCCCTCCATTAGGATATTAATGATATTCTGAGCTCTGACAGGTTGATGTCCTTTTCTGACACATACAGTTGAGAATTATATGGACAGTGACAGATTTGATCAAAGTGTAGATATTCCACCTTAGTTTATGAGATTTAACAACAATAACAAAAAAAAACTGTTTAAGAATTGCAGCCATTTTCACATAGTTAAATAAGCTGTTCCTGTTTTCTATCAATGACATGGTAGAATTTTTTTTTTTTTCAACTTGTCAAAATTTCATTAGCCTAAATTCCTGTTTGCACCTTATAAATGGCCTTAATTTGACATATTGTAGTGTTCATAAAAAATAGCAGTGAGTTTGACAAGCAAATAAAGCACAAAATTATTCTAACAATTTATTTCCATAAATGCAAATGCACTGGAAAAATTGCACATTCAACTCCAACTGAAAACAATCAGCAATTTTTTTTTAGTTTGTGTTAATCCTTTATAGAAAGTAAAGAAAAAGGAACATTAAACTGTTAAAAAATAGCAGTTTCAGAATTTTTCTGAAAAAAAATCTAAAATGTAATATATAAACTGAAAAGTATTTGAGATTTCACTTTGCTTTGAACTAATATTTAGCAGCATAACCATTGTTTCTTAGAACTGCTTGACCTCTATGTTGCATGGAGTTGACCAACTTCTGGCACCTCTGAAGAGGTATTGCAGTCCAGGAAGATTGGACTACCTTCCACAGTTCTACATTCTTGGATTTTGCATTTTTTATGTCACTCCTCAAGTTCTCTATGGGGTTGAGGTCAGGACTTTGGGCTGGCCTCTCCATTACCTCAATCTTGTTTGCTTACTGGTGTGTTTTGGGTCATTATAGTATTGAAACATCCATTTCAAGGGCATTTCTTCTTCAGCATAGGGCAACATGATCTTCTCATGTATTTTGATATATTCAAATTGATCCCTTGTAGGTGAACATGCCAGATTTATCAAAAGGCAATGGACACTTTGATAAATCTGGTGCTGTTTAAGTCTGTCTAGTCTAAGTTTGTACTGTCCAGCTTTTAGACAGTATTAGTAAATCTGCCCCAATGTCTGGAATGACTCATATTCCCAGTATTTCAGAAGGAAATGCAATATAAGCAACAGGTGCAACATTTGCCATCCTCCTACCTTAAATAAGGGCCGACACTGACACCTGTTATTCCAAAGAGTGAATGATATAGGCTAGGTTTACACTAGCATCGGGTTTCCATCCTTTGGGTCCGCATGGGGACCCGAAAGATGGAAACCCTGTCCACTTTAAAAAGCGGTGACCCGCAGAAACCCGCGGGCCCCATAGACTATAATGGTGTCCACCGGGTTTCCGCAAGATTTCTGACAATTTTATATTGAAATCAGTGGAGAGAAAAATCCTGCTTGCAGGAGTTTTCTCTCTGGCGATTTAAGTGGAATCATGGACGGAGACGAGCAAAAGCTAGTGTGAACCTAGCGTCATTTACTTAGAATAAGTGGCAGTATGTCCATATTGTTGGCATTGGTTTTGTCCTACTACACTTAGCAAATAATTTCCTTGTATGTAAAAATGTCACTTCTGCTGAAAACACTGATTTATCAGGTTAATGATGTTTTACATTACTGTACATGCTGGAAAAAACTCACTCATGGGCTTCAATGTTAACTGTATACTGCATGGTATACTCATTTTTCCTGGATATCTGGCTAAACTGAATTGCATAAGCTACTATGCTAGACCAAACCTTTTTCCTCTCTGAAATATCCCAATACATATCTGTCCCACAATGGTCTACGGGTCACTTTTTCTACCATCCACAATAAGCAATAATTCTCCTTAATGTCTGTCATCTTCTATTAAAACCCTGTTGTCCTAATCACTAACCTGTGAATACTCAATGCAAAAATTTCATACAGCTGTCCAGGGCATTCTTACAAGCTATATTAAGTTCAGTCAGCAATTAGCCTGCTTGTTGATGGTTTCCAGGCAATAAGATATTTAATAGACAAAACAAAACAAAAATGAAAGACAAACAACAAAAAAAACGTTTTTTTTTTTGTTTTTTTTTATTAAATGTGCAGCTTTGTCATGTCTGATTTACCAATTATTAGCTAATAAAATTTTTGATATACTGTAGTACACAAATCATCATCACATCCTGTGACCCATCATATAATAAACAGATATGTTTACTGATAAAAGTAGAAGATATTATACATTAATCATTTAAAGTATATTCTATGGCAAGTCTTAAAAGAAATAAAAAGTCTGATCACAAAAAAATTACCTTTGAGAAATTGTAAAAAATTAAAGCTTGGGTGCAATGCAGTTACGTTTTCTACACACTACTGCTAAGGATGGAGCGTGTACGACCTCAGAGATGAATATTTGGGCGTTCCACTATTCCAGGGCCTACAGAGTAGTAGTAGCATGTAGCCATGTCAGCACAGACTTACTGTATACTAGGGTGAGCAAGTTATACACAGTAAACCACATAACAACTAGGACTTCTTAAAATATGAAACATTTTGGTGGATAATATCATTTGACTCCAATCACACCAAGTGATGATCGGTGTCTGTACATGACCCAAAAGATACAGGGTAAATTACCCAAAGGAAAAAGGTTACTCAGTTTGGCCCAGACCTCCCCCTCGTGCTCATAGTATTTAAAAAAAAAAAAAAAAAAAGGCACAGTCAGTTCTAAAATTCTGAATCTTCTCATGTAAAGTATTGTACCATTGTCAATCTTCCAGTGACAGCAAAAACAGCTATGTATTATGGGAATTACACCAAATGCCACATATCTCAGAATTCCCCAGCATTACATACGCACATATAAACTAGGTCTCATTTCATTTTTTGGATTATGCATAAGCAGACCATACTATCATGCAGCAGTGCTGCCCACAGTATTGCAGAGTCTATGGGGAACACTGTACAATGCTTACATAATGTATAGAAAAAAATGCTAAAAAGTGACCCTTCAATATTACAAAACAGCCCTGAAATGCTTAGTAACCATATCTGATGCCCTCCTTTTGGAGTATTTTACAGCAGGTGCATCGATTCCCAGGCCCGTCTCCCTTAACCTCAGAGGGTTGCCAGCTTCTCAAATGACTTGATGCCCAATAAATCACTCTCTGCACTGTTGGATGGACCAGCACAGATGGTGCCAGTTCTGGATCCATCCTTTGGATTCTTGTGCAGGTCCTGTGACCAGCAAGGGGGAGTCTTTCAGACTATCACAGCACTTTGGTTACTCTAAGAAATTGTTGGCCATCTTAGATGAAAGAAAAGGGGTCTGAGAATCACCACACCTTCCACAGGTACTGTTAATATTTTAGGTTGTTTTGATATCAAAGTGAAAATATACCTTTACAAAGTTATGAATAAATGCAAAATAAAAGTGCTTCATGCCATTATATAGGAGAGGCAGCAGTTATAGCCTTGAGGGCCTCGTGTATGGACACAGTAATGTTCTCCATTATTATTATTTTTTATAATATGGTTGATATTTTTTTTTAGGTATTACCTTGCTGAAAGATCTGCTTACAAGTCTCATTTCTCTTGCAGATGCAGCAAGTTTTCTTTCAGGATTTTCTATATGTTAATGTATTTTTTCAACTCCTACCTTTAGAACCCTTCCAGAGTCAGCTGCGGAGAAGTATTCAGTCACATGATGCAGCAGAGTATCATAATGCATCAGCAAAGTGTATCACTGACAAGGGAAATCGTAACACACAGTTGTCATTTATTGTTGTATTTATTAGTACATTCCAGGAGGAATAATAGAGGAATAGCACAATGTAGAGTCCTAAAAAATGTGCTCCAGGTTTGATACTTGATGGGAAATACAAGTATTCCACTAAAACAGAAATATCAGTAGAGCTGAAAGGTCTTCTTCAAACCCCTTGATTGTCTATGGGTCCTGTGTTTGGCCAATTATGTGACATCTACAAACAAATACTCCCACAAGGTCCAACTGCCTAAAACCCTCGCCACTCACAGTGACAAATGGGTGTATGATTTTGAAGGCAATACCCTTGCTTTACCCACAAAACCGACAGCAACACGGTTTGCCCTTTCCTTTAGCTCTTACAATCATGGTTGATATGTATTATAGTAACAACTTGCCAACATTTCAGGGTGGATGTTCAGGAGATTGGCATTAGGGCATTTGGGGATGTGGCATGCCCCTATTTGTGATGTGGACATCTAAATGTGCTGATATCACATAATAAATGGCAGCCTGGCAGATGCGGGAACATTCCGCTGAGCCCAGGAGATTTGCTCAACCCTGTACCCATTTTAGGGAGCCACCTGGACATTCTGTGAGAGTTGGTAAGTTTACTCTGCTTCATAACTATAATGAACACTTTGCAAAGATAAGTTTTCACTTTGACTTTAAGGTATATTCCACATATGATACATTTGTTGTAAAATTTCTTTAACTGAAAATCCATCCCATGCATTTACATGGGGTTGTTTCTGCAGCATATGCACATATTTCTGCAAGCCCCATTCAGATGTGCAATAGTTTTGCAGTACATTTGCTCCATGTAAATATATACCCAAGAGTCTGTAAACTAGGGTTAAAACATGACAATGTCCAGGGAGTGGATACTTTATATAGGCACTGTAATACCTCCTGCTCTTAACAGTCTATAGAGAAGAGCATAGTAAATCCTGTTCCCTGTCAATAAGACAGATTTACAAAGTAATGAGAACCTAAGTCTGAAACATGTGCTGGAGCAGATGAAACCTCCATTATTCATGTTCAGTGAGACTAGTTCAGCCGTCAGAAGACGCACATTGTGTATCTGTTATGTAAACGTGGTGCAGATAAATAATGCAGATACCTAATGCCAGAACAGATTACACTTGTACGTTTCCCATTACTTCTCCATATGCTACTACTGGAAGTCAACCAATGAAAACATCTGGCTCAGTGAGGAACAGACCACTCTGGGATACGGCATACAAGCTTTCTCTTCAGCTGTCTAACCTAGAGTCAGCTGAACAGGTACACACCGATAGCACCACTGCAACAATCCGACACAGAAATGTGACCAGAATGAAAACGGCGGATTCCATAATACACAGCTTCTATCTTCACCAGTATCTGGTGCCCAGCACATTAGTGAACTGGCATAAATCCCATCAGGGCTAAGGAGGGGGGTGTAAAGTCCAGAAGCTACTGTCTGATGATCATGATGTCAACTTCTGTCAAGTTGTTAAAGGGAGAGACTACCCTACAGTGATCCTCCGACATGTCATACATATGTCAGAATATCTCATTGGTGATGTATGTGAGCACCGGCCACAACTCATTCTAGGAGCTGTAATGTTCTAAAGAGCTTCTAAACTTAGAGCACTGCTTACACACTTCAGTAGCTTAAAACCTCTGAGGTTCTGTTCAGATTGTGCCTGGTACATAGGTCAAGAGTATTACCTGACCTATGCTACTGTATAGCCATTGTACACTCTTTTGGCGGATTAATTCAGGCCTACAGCTGAAATACTTTCGATGTGTACGACAGGTGGTTTCTTGGCTCATTCACTGGAAGAGTTTACCTGAATTTTGTGTAATTCATGTGTCAGAAATATTCACTAGTGAATATATTGAATAGCACCATAAATGTCTGGGTGCTTTACAGCTTTAAAAACATGAAGAACAAATGCTCTGACTCCACCAGCTTCTGATCTGTCTGAATATCAGTTTCTGGTGGAGTTCTCCATAATACTGTCCATTTTTATTCATTCCGAATGATTATGAAATGCCAAGATCAGAATCTATTTTACAGTTGCTTTGTGGAACCCTCCAGCTCAGTTCAATATTGGGGGCAGCCAGAACAAAAGAGGTTGTCCCATAAGGACGATGACTCTAACCAGATTTGCAATTCTTCTCTGGTTTCTCTCTTAATAAGGCATTTTTCTTAACACATCTGGCAACAATTTTACATCCCATTCACTGTAAACTGTAAAGCCGCTACTCTTAGCACAATCCACCATTCTGCAGTTATAATAGTCATAGCAAATGGACTTCTTGACAAATTTCCTCTGCCTGTTGACATAGCCCACGGGTCACACCAACAATCAGATTCTATCTAATAAGAGATTCATGTAGCCATATAATCAAAAGAGGTGCTCTGTATTTTTATTAAAGGTTTTTTTTGTCAATCCATAGGATAGGGGATAAGTGTCAGATCACTAGGGGTCTGCCCACTGAAACCCAAAGCAATCAGGAGAATGGGGTCCGAAATTCTACCTGCATCCTCCGTGTGAATGAAGCACCAGTGTGCTTACCCGTCTGGTGCTCCAATTACTTCTATGGATCACAAATCTCAGAAAGCCCCATAGAAGTGAATGGAGTGCCAGTCGGGCAAGCGCATTGGCACTTTATTCACATAGAGGATGCAGGGGGACTTTTGGGCATCGTGCTACTGACTGCTAGGGAGCACAGCAGTCAGGCCCCCAGCGATCTGACAAAACCCCTTTAATCTTTATACACATACACACATTATATAACATTATCTTGTTTAAGGCTAAGTACAAATGTCAAATTCCATCTTCCCTCTCACAAGCACTTTCAATACAGTGGATATAAAGCTAGTAATGAAAATTTTACTGAAATCATTTTCTGAAGCGTGAATGATACTCATCTTCTGTGAATGTATGTCAGACATTTGTATGAAAGTTACTCTTAGACTACAAGCACAGGCCTCGTGAATATAATGACTGTGTGCATTTTGGCCTATAACACAATTTATGTTTATGGCCATGTTCTCACATGGTAGTATACCTGAACCCCTTGAAGTCCACTAATGTTCTATTCTGCAGCTGTGTAATACAGACCCCATACTGATCACATGCTGCCACCATCCCTAGCAAATAACTAGAATCTTTGTGGGAATAACATGGGTCAGGAGGGGTACTTTGTGTCACTGAAGATGATACCATATCAGCCTAGGGAGATAGATATGTCATGTTTACTTAACCTAATAATTCTGGGAAACGGTATAGAAATCATGTTGGAAAAAGAAAAACTGTTGGTAGGTAACCTGAGAATCCAAAAGTGTTCAATTTCCCTGCAGCACCTCTACAGGAAAAAAGAATCATTGCACAATTTTCATGACACTCAATGAGCTATGTACTGTGTGTAACTAATAGAGATGCCAGGCCCATCAGTGCAAGAACCACTAATAACTCACAATTGCCTAATAGGGTATACAAGCATTGTTTTTCTAAGCCAATTTTAACCCTTTAAAAGGTCTCTGAAAAGAACAACCAGCTTTTCCCAAATACTCCAATTTTGAGGGTGGTTGTACAAGTAGGGTTTTTTAAATTTTCTTTTTTTACTTAACTGCATTTTCTTGTTTCAACAGGATTTTATGAAACATCCTACAAACATTGCATTTTAGCATTTTTTTTTGGCACTTTAAAGACATTTTCTGCTGACTTGACATTTTCTGAACATCACATCATGATGTTGGTGGTGTTTTTTAGTTGTTTTCCTATAGAATAATCTATAAGTCAAAACTGCATGGCAAAAATGTTTAACCAAAAGAGCAGCAATACAAAAAATACGTATTAAAAAAAAAAACACATGAATTTAATGGTGTTTCTTACGAGCACCTCAAAACCTGTAAAAACCTGCGTGTGCGAGAAGCCTTACAAAGTGAAACATGGATTTGTAGTTTGAGTTTATATTTTTTTTTATATTGATCTGCCTACACTTGTACCTCAAGATCTCTCCTGTTTAGAAAATGCAGCGGATAAATGAAGCAGACAGGACAATAGAGAAAAAGCACGGTAACTGGCTTCTCTTTATATATAAGGCTGCAACTACAGGGGCTTTGATCGGATCTAGAGCTCGGGCTATTTTGCTATTCTATCCATTCTTCAGTATTGTAGAAAGCAAGTTCAGCGGATGTCACTTGTTAACATATCGCCTGCGGGACTCAGAGTTAACCTGTCACCACATGGGCTTATTCTTAACTGCCTTTCTCCATAGCATCAGTCCACCTCCTCTCTGCATCAAAAACAGAGGCGCTCTACTGTTACAAGAAACTGGTCTTGCACCTTGAAATGCATGTCAAGGCCATGTAGTGTGATATTAACAAGGGAACAATGACAGCATTGTAGAGTTTTACCAGGAAGATACATTCCATACAGCAGATTTCACAACAGACAGATGCCATTTTCATAAACACATTGGGGGAAGGGGGAGCTCTTAAATTCTATTTCTGCTGCTGGCAATAAAACTTCAGCAGCTCATACAGAAGGAAATATGGAAGCTCTAGTCAGATAAGCAACAACCTACCTCTCTCCATGATCATGTCATACAAGAGAAGAGGAGACAACCAAAGGGTCGGATGGAAGAATGGATAGGACAACAATCTCTGGCCTGTCCAGGTTCAGAAAGATAGAGTTTGATGGCTGCCCCCTTCTGCTTTATGGCACTATACTTTTTCCATAGAAAGAGTTGTAGGAACAACTCAACATGTCACGAGCCGACAAGGCTTCCTCACTGTAAGGACTGTGAATCTGTGGAAAAGCCTACCCCAGGAGCTGGTCACAGCAGTCACAGCTGCAGCTTCAAAAAGGATTAGATGCCTTTTTAGAGAAAAATAGCATTGATGGTTTTGAAAATGTATAGAATGTCATGGCGTTTCCCATCCCCTGGTTGAACTTGATGGACATATGTGTTTTTTCAACCTTACTAACTATGTAACTATGTAACATTTCCATATTTCTTTCTTCATAAAACCATTCCATTCCCATATATGTTAAATGTGGTGTGAAAGAGGCCTAATAGTACAGCTGGCCTGTGCCCATACAATACTTCCATTCAAGCATTTTCCTACGTGAGCAAAGCAAGTTCTATCATGGAAATACGGCAGTAAATAATATACTTCTCAAATTACTGTTATAATAACAATAAAAAAGAAATGCTACTGAAACTGGGAATTTATCGTAGTCTTTTAGTGCCTCTAATGGGTTTCTGTGACAAAATATTTCCACTGTGTTCTACCCTTGAAGATCAATGTTACTACAATTTTCTAAAATTGCTATAGTAATATTTCCATTTGCTCATATATGTAATGCTGATAATTTTATAGAGTGTTTGTTACAGTAGAGTGTTTCTACTGATATATTATATGTGGGATAATGCCCCCCCTTAATACTGTAAATTATACAGTATATCAAAAGCCACTGAAGTTCTGTGTGTTCTGCAGATGAGGAGTGTATGACTGAGCTAGTCATAATAATCACTGTAACATCCAAGCAGTGGTAGCCACTATGACTACCATACCCCTAACAGTGCCAGCCACAAATGCTTGTAGTCAACATTCAACCTTATATGTGATTTGGTGTCTACATGAATAGCAACTCCTTAACATTTCCTTTTTACTATATCGGTACTATTTGCTTCAGGAACAATCTGTATGGTAGCCAGGAGAACTTTAGATCTTCTTTTCTTTTGTATGCATTTGGTGGCTACTGTACACATGGCAGGAAATATGTAGGTAATGGGTGTTTTTTTATGGCGCCATGCAACGCACGGATGAAATACAGGCTTGTGCATTAGACCTTAGCCTGATTTATGAATGGTGTAAAGCGCCAACATTTTAGCATTTCTATTATGGCTTCAATGCCCAAACATCTGGTGGTTTTACCAATCCAAACTAGACCAAGCTTTAGTTGTGTAGTAATCCAAGGCCCGGTCATCAAAACTGCGGGAAGTTTTGGTGTTGGGGTTGTAATATGAATGCGAAAATGTGCCCATCTGAAACAGGCCAAGCGGCTCAAGCATACATGTACTACAGAGCCATAAAGGCATACACAGAAAACAGGCAGTAAAACTCCCACCAGAGTCTCTACCTCACAGTAACAACTGACTAGCAAATTGAATGGTTTATATATTGGAATTGAAATGTATTTATTTCTGAATCAATTATCCCACATCTTCCAGACCAGACACTTTGTATGCAATATACATATAAATAGCTACTCAAGGAGCCCCACCACCATGAGCATCCATTGCTCACAAATGTTAATCATAATTTTTTTTGTTTTAGATTTAAACCTTCTCACCAAATTTTACTTTTATTTTATTTGTCCCCCCACATTTCGAGGCATCTGTGCCTCACCCATAGTACTGCTTAGCCTGAATTTCATGTATTAACGATTCGACTTACACATGGGTAGGGAAGTGAAGGGTCAAATGTTGGCCATACACATGTTTGGCCGACAGCTCTCTCTCCCAATCTCCCCATAAACATGCACACTCGGTTCAGATGAGTAGTGCGTGTACATTGAATGAGGGCAGGGGGTGAGCTACTGTCAGACAACTATGGCTGTGGCTTATCTCCTTGAAAACAAAAGGATTGGGCAGATGACATTCAAACTGCCTGACCTTATCTCCCTGATACCTGCCATTGGGGAAGAGTTGGAAGGATCCCACATGCACAATTGATGGTCTGCCTGTTCTGTTGAAAATGGCAGGTTCAGCAAATTATGGTGTAATGTGTATGGCCAGCTTTACGCTATATAAAAGGCAGCTTCTTATACTATTCAATGTTTGTGTAAATCTGAGCACTATAATGGCTGCCACCCAGAAACCTGTACCTGTGATGGGAATCAAGATAATTCACAGAATATATAACAGCATAACTGAAAGGCATCTAAACATCTATAGACATTACCTGATTTAAAGGGGAGTTTTCTCAACATGTGTGTTTGATTTCTGATAAAATCTGTAATATTTTATGTAGGTAGAAGTTGTCTTTTTACCTGAAGAGTGCAAAATCATTTGGCAAATAAAACATCAAAAGGGCTTATAAAACCTGGATACTTAGTGTTTATACATATATTTATATGTGAGCATTGATACAGAGAGTTCTTTAGTATATATATTTATATATGTACACACTTGGTGAAATAGAATGGCTTTTGAATACACAGATAAGCTAGCAGCTGCAGAGATATATTCACTGGTTTCTTCAGCCATGTGTGCTCATGTCTCATCCATACAAAGCACTGGAGGGCTGCTCAGGAGACTTGAAGTCTTGTAGTCAGTGAGCTTTCCAGAGAGGGTTCACATATACCCAGCCTTCACCCTATAATAGAATCAAATACATTATAATACACAGTTCAATTATGAACAGATTTTTCCATAGGTGTAATGGGGGTATACAGAAGCTTAATAGAAGGTGAATGATACTCTATATAACTTCCTATGTACTTTGTGTTCTTAAAGGGGTTTTGCAGCTGCCAAGTGCAGCCCTGGTCTCTGTATAGTGATGGCACCAGGATACTGCAGCTCTGTGTCTATTACTTGAATAGGAGCAGAGCTGCATTTGACCCATCCCATGCAGTGGCTTTCGGCACTGGAGCAGCTGATCAGCGCAGTGCCCAGATAATCAGATACTGATAACCCACCCTGTGGATAGGTCATCGGTATAAAAACCTCCCCAGGCCAGAAGACCCCTTTAATCTGCAGTACTTCGCTTCTCAGAATAATATCAGTGGATAGTAATATATAACATACAGGTGCATCTCAATAAATTAGAATATCTTTGAAATGTTTATTTCTTTCAGTAATGAAATTAAAAAAGTGACATCCTATATTTTCTAGATTCTTTACACACAGAGTGTTCTATTTCAAGTGTTTTATTTCTGTAAATGTTGATTATGGATTACAGGTAATGAAAACCCAAATCTAAGAATATTAGAATATTGTAAAAAAGTTCAGTATTGTAAATTCAGTGTGTCACCTGCCAAGGTTTCCTAAGCCTTTAAATGGTCCCTCAGTGGGGGGGGGCGTGGCTAGCGCGAGTACGGAGCGGCAGCATGTGAGCTGAGCTCCGACGAGGACTCCTATAATCCTGCCGATATCCTGCTTGTGTCCGGGCTCTGGTGACCGCTGAACACCCCATCTTCTCCTGCGCTTCTCCTGAGCGGGTCTTCGG
Source organism: Leptodactylus fallax (assembly GCA_947044405.1). Taxonomy (NCBI): domain Eukaryota; kingdom Metazoa; phylum Chordata; class Amphibia; order Anura; family Leptodactylidae; genus Leptodactylus; species Leptodactylus fallax. The sequence goes on along the minus strand of CAMRHE010000186.1, from coordinate 530,171 downwards.
TCCGGTGGCTGTCCTGAACATCGCGGCGGCTGTGCCGGGCGGTGGAGATCCGTGCGGGCGGTGAGCTGCGGCGGCCATCTTGCCCGCATGGTGGGCCTGCGGTGACCGGCTGTGTAGCTTGCCTGGGCTCTGCGGTGGAGCGCTGGGTGACAGGGGACTGGGGCTGCCGGCCTGGGTGCCCTGGGCCTCTACTTTGGGGTACCTACCCACAGAAACAGAAACTGGCCCTCTGATAACACCTCCTGGCAGCTGATGTGCCATATCTTGGTCCTCTGCTACTATCTACAGGTTGTATTGTGGACATTGCTAGATATAGTCCCTCTGATAACACCTACTGGCCAGCATGGTAGATGTCACTATGGACTGACCCTCTGATAACACCTATTGGCTGCTTTGTCTGGCAAGTGAGTACTGTATCCTGATCCTCTGTTACTATCTATTGGCCGCATCGTGGACACTGCTGGGGGCTGTCCCTCTGATAACACCTGTTGGCTGCATGGTGGATGCCACTATAGCCTGACCCTCTGATAACACCTATTGGCTGCTTTGTCTGGCGAGTGAGTACTGTATCCTGACCCTCTGTGGCTGTCTATTGGCTACATCGTGGACGCTGCTGGGAGCTGCTCCTCTGATAACACCTACTGGCCGTGTGGTGGATGCTGTTGCAGACTGACTCTCGGATGGCACCTATTCGCTGTTTTGTCTGGCAAGTCAATACTGTATCCTGATCCTCTGTTACTATCTATTGGCCGCATTGTGGACACTGCTGGGGGCCGTCCCTCTGATAACACCTGTTGGCTGCATGGTGGATGCCGCTATAGCCTGACCCTCTGATAACACCTATTGGCTGATTTATCTGGCTATTGAGTACTGCATCCTAATCCTCTGATACTACCTACTGGCTGCTTGGTGGTCACTGTTGTTGTCTTGCCATGAGTCGCCAGTCTAAAGGATCGGCTTCTGAGCGTCTCCGGGGATTTGCCAGGGAGCAGCCGCAGCGCAGCCCGCCGGCACTGGATCCACCGTCGGCGGCATCTCCTGCTGAGGACGCGGAGCCCACGTTGCGACAGATCACGACTCAGTTGCTTGAGGCGATCCAGTCCAGCACCTCGTCCCTCACAGGTAAAATTGAGGAAATCAAGATTGATGTGGGCCTTTTGCGTCAAGATTTTCAGACCTTACGGGGTCGGGTGAAGGAGGTGGAGGATCACATCTCTCTCTTAGAGGATAATTCAGCCCCAGTACCGGCGAGGCTTGCTGCACTGGAGAGATCGGCTGAGTTGTGGACGCAGAGAGCGGATGATCTTGAGAACAGACTCCGTCGCAACAACCTGCGCATTCTTGGCTTGCCGGAACGGTCAGAAGGGGCTAATCCGTGTGAGTTTATGGAGAGGTGGTTGAAAGAAACCCTACCGGAGGCCAAGTTTTCTCCTGCCTTTGCCGTGGAAAGGGCCCATCGAGTTCCTGCCAGACTGCCCCCTCAGGGTGCCCCTCCGAGGCCGCTGTTGGCCCGTCTTCTCAGCAGTGGGGATCGAGATGCAGCGCTGCGGGCAGCACGTCAACTTGGAGAGATTAAATTCAACAGTTCATCCATCTCCATTTTTCCCGACTTTTCTGCGGCACTACAGAAGACTCGTGCCACTTTCGTCAATGTCAAGCGTCGACTGCGGGAAAGTTCCATTCATTACTCCATGGCTTATCCGACACGGCTCCGTGTGATCCATGAGGAGAGGGTTATTTTCTTCACATCCCCGCAGGAGGCGGAAGACTGGCTGAACCTACTGCCTCGACCTCCCAGACGGTAACAGGGTATATGATGACTGGTGGGGGGGCCCCCTGTGGCCCAGCCCCCGCTAATGACTGTTATTATTGCTTGCGGTTGCCTATGGACTTTTCATATGATGGGTGTTTGGCTGCCCCATGGGCACCGGCCAAGAATTTTTCTGTTTAGGGTCCCTTTGGAGATTCACATTATAGTTATAGTTTATTGCTTGTGCTTTTTAGTTTGAAGATAGTGCCCTATTACCATACCATCTTGGGTGCACTACTTCCCCCATTTACCAAGTGCCACGTATTGTGTAGGAGCAATCTTAGACTCCTCACTAATAGTTGGAATGCCCCTTATGGGTTTCCAGTTTTGGTTGAATTATTGCTGCAAGTCCTTTTTTCGGTTTAACGGTCCGGTGGGGAGGTTAATGGTGGGGGTCGGGGGGAACCCCTCATTCTTAATGTATAATGTGATTGTATGGTGTTATGGTGACCCTTAAAGTATGCTCTTGGAATATACGGGGTATGGGCGGTGTGAAGAAACGCTCTACTATTTTTTCCCACCTTAGACAATACAACCCTTATTTGGTGTGCTTGCAGGAGACACATCTAGCACCTGATACGACCAGATACTTACAAAAACCCTGGGTCCAGTGGGCCCTGCACTCCACTCATACTTCTTTCTCTAGAGGGGTGTCCCTCCTGGTTCACCGCAGGCTCCGCTGGGAGCTGGGCCTCACTGTTAGGGACCCTGATGGGCGTTATGTGTTTGTGCAGGCCTGGATAGAGTCTAAACTTTATGTCATCCTAGGACTTTATTTGCCACCTGCATGTGACTTTTCAGTTTTACATGAAGCAGCCCACTTTGCGGCTAAATTTCCTGCCGCTACAGTGGTTTGCATGGGAGATCTTAATAAATTAATGGATGCTTCCCTAGATAGATTAAATGTAGGTGCCCCTGCCCCTTCTGGTGCTCACCCTACTCCCCTGGCCCAGCTTGTACAGGAAGTGGGTTGGCATGATCTCTGGCGTCTTAAATATCCACAGGCCCTGGTGTTCTCCTGTCATTCTGCCACTCATCACTCTCTGTCCCGTATTGATCATGCACTAGGCAATATTAAGGCATGTTCCCTTTTGCTTAACATCTCATATTTGCCCAGGGCAACGTCTGACCATTCTCCGTTGCTGCTGGAATTTGGGGATACTGACCTCTCTAGACCTTCTCATAACTGGCGTATTCACCCCTTTTGGCTCAAGCTGATAGCAGTGCATGACCGTATTCCGGATCAGTTGCAAGCCTTCTTAGATATTAATTCCCCTACCACCATGTGGCTGTGTCAGTACCACAGAAGTTCTTTAAGCAATTGGATTCCATACTTATTCCCTTTATATGGGGCAGTTCGAGGTCTAAATTACGTTTCTCCACATTGCAGCGGCCTAAAGCTATGGGCGGGATGGCTCTTCCTGATATATTTTTATATTATCTTGCTGGTCAACTTCGATATCTTAGGTCCTGGTTGTTGGCGGATCCTCTGCCTGGCCCTGAGGCACATTTAGCATATCATCTACATATACCCAACTTATGGCCGGTTTTGGAACACCCACACCTGTATAGAGGTAGCTTGCTCCCAATCCATACATTGGCAATACAGGTCTGGCAGCGAGCTAGGCGGGTGGCGGCTTATACTGGAGTCCCTACTGAAACTCCGATATGGGATAACCCAGGTTTGACCGAATTATATGCCCTTCCGGATGCACGGAGTTGGAAACAATTTGGAGTTACGTCCCTGGCTGATATTTATGATCAGGGCGTATTCCGCTCTTTCGACTCTTTGAGTACCCAATTTGGTATCCCTCGAACCCAATTTTTCAGGTTTCTCCAAATTAGACACGCCATGTCCACACAGTTTCCTCCACCGGCTGTCAGCATTTCCACATATCCCCTTATAGGGGTGCTCAGGTCTCAAGGTCCCCAGGGCCTTATCTCAGCATTCTATGCCCATCTTATACAGGTCAGGATGTCTCGTCTGGAAGCTCCGGCTCTAACGAAATGGCGCACTCTTATCCCTGCTCTCACAGAAGAGACATTTTCTGACCTTTTGGAGTCGGCACAGTTTGTTTCCCCAGCCGCTAATAATAAGCTTATACAAGTAAACATTTTGAATCAAAGTTACTTGACCCCTGCACGTCTGCATAAAATGGGACGGCTACAACATCCTGGATGTTTACGGTGCACTGCTAGATATTGTGATTTTTGGCATATGATATGGGAGTGTCCTATAATTAAAGCATTTTGGACTGAGGTCGTGAACTTATTATCAGACATACTGGGGACCCCAATTCCATGTGTCTGTTTGGTATCCTGGATGAGGAAATATGGCCCCATCATACTCGCATCTTTCTGCGAGAATCCCTTTTCCTAGCCAGGAAGGCTATTGCCTTGCGCTGGATGGATCCTCGCCCCTCCTCCCTATCCATGTGGAGGAAATTGGTAAATTCCATTATCCCATATAATAAAATAGTATATAAAGGCAGAGGTTGCCCTGAAAAATTTCGGAAGGTTTGGGGCTCTTGGTGTGACTCACCTCTGACTCTATACACAGCCCCATCATTTCGTAATGCCCTGCACACACTCACTGCTTAGACGCAGGAAGGAGTGTCCAGTTTGAGTTGTATAGTATTTTCCTTATTATCTACTAAGTCTCTCTGGAGTTCCGCCATAGGAAGTATTTATTAGGATATCTTGTTTGTATATGTGTGGGGTTTTTGTATATGCCTTTGCTCCCTACAGGTTGCTTTGGACTCTGTGTTTCTTTTGGCTCCCTTGCCTGGATTCTCTCCTGGACGATTTGTATCTGATATTTACATCTACCATGGACTATGCAGCACTGTTTTGGTTCTTTTTGTCTAGTTTCTGATATGTCTTTGTACAACTTTTAGAATATGTCCTTTGTTATTCCTTTTTAAGCTTGTACTATTGATGTGTAATTTGTTGTACGATTGTTCAATAAACCGAGTTTAAAAAAAAAAAAAAAAAAAAAATGGTCCCTCAGTCTGGTTCAGTAGGACACACAGTCATGGAAGACGCTGATTATGGATTGTATTACTGAATTACTGAAATGAATGAACGTTTCAAAGATATTCTAATTTATTGAGATGCACCTGTATATTATATGTATATTATATGTACATTATAACAGAATTCCATTGAGCAGAACAATGAACTGGCGACAGGATCAAGGCCATAGGACAAGTAGTTTAAAAGCCTGAAGTACATCAGTACCCCCCCCAGGAATGGTCACCCTGGGGCACCTGAACTCAGAGAGGGTGTGATCCCACTGAGTGATGCCACTTTTGTATGCACTTCTACTTTCATTCTATTTGAGCACACAAGCTTATATGCTCAGCTCTCCGGCCCCATAATAGGGTATTTTTATAGATCCGTCCTGAAGATCTGTCATCATGGAGCAGTTCTATTTATTTGTTTTAATTGTTTTTACTGCATGTTTTGTCACGTTCGTTCACAAGATATAGGGATGCAACTCCAGCCCTTTCTCTATTTCTGTGGAGAGGGGTGCAACAATGGTTGTATTAACCACAAGGCACTGTGGGTGTGCTCCCTAAGGGAGCTGTTTGCTGCTGGTTATCAAAAAGTCACCACTCATGCCAAACACTGGTATTTTTGGCCAACCATCAGCCAAAAATATCCAGCATGGTTGATCTGTTTTCCGCAGACCAAAGTCTGCTGTTAGCCAGCCACAAACAATCATTCATGGCATCTACCTGTCAGACACCAGGCCATGTGGGCTGACAAAAATCTAATGTGTATGGACAGCTTCAGAAATATAAGTACAGGGAGGTGCTTGGAACTGTAAGGAGATGTTGGTGGCTTCTGGGACATGTAGTTTTCAAGTGTGTTGAAGATGGTCAGGTGCTAAGCAACAGGACTGTTCTGCATTCTCAGTGATGATTACCAGACCAAGGGAGTAATGGGCTCAAGAAGATATGTTCAGTAGTTCAAAACATGTTGGTCTGTCTATTTAAAGGGGTTGGACCAGAATCTAAGAGATAAATTAGATCTTATTTTTTACCTGCAGTTTACAGATCAAACAACAGTTATCTGAACATGTAATAAAGGATTTATAGTGCTAGCATATAAAAGCAGTTACAAAGCAAAAATCAAATAATAAAACATAGCAATTCATGGTAAAGCCACTTGCAGTTGTAATACATAGTTCCTGGCTGCATGGCACAAACTGCTACCTGCACAGACAACCTAAACCTGGAGCTAATACATTTGTAGCACACCCTTACACTGTTTAGTCATTGAGAAACTTGTTATCACTTTTGGAGTATTACATGATTTTAAGAAAATATTGATTTTTTTTTTTTTTTTATTTGCCTGTAAAAGAAAGTTCTTATACTGTACACCCAATAGGCATTTTCCTTTTATATAGAGATCACTTTTCAGTTTTGCTGTGTAGACTGAAACACTATCTGCAGAGTAATCTCATTATCATTAGAGAGCAATGATTTAATGACTGAAGACTGCTATACAGTATGGATTGCGGTCTAGATGGAAGTTTCCTATATGCAGCTCTCCTGCCACTCCAAGGTATCTGGAAGAGGGGTTGCACTCCATCTCTTCCTGGACTCTGTAATTCTGTGCACACTTTATTGGGATCTGTCTGGTATCTATTATGGTATCCATCAATTTGCCGAATGAAAAGGTCCTAAATATAGGACATTTTAAAAGCAGAAAAAAAGTAATCAATAAACAATGAAAACATAGATTACTCTTCTATAGATCATCTATTTCATGAAAGTAAAATTAAGGATTTGCACACTCCCTTTCAGATAAGTAAACATTGGAATAATTCACCACGTCCCATGAGAAGTTAGATTTAGATATTGTTCATCTGTTATCCCAGGAAAACCCTTCATTGCCTTATTTACATTGTAGAAGTTTACTGTTACTTTGACTGAATATCTTACAGCTCATCATGATGTAATACGTTTTCTTTGACTTTGCACTTTACCTTTAGAAACTTTTTTCCTCAGGTATTCAATCAATACTGGTGAAGGAATGAAAGACTGTCCATGCTGGATTCATGAATAAATCATGAACTGGTATTCTGAGTAATATTTAATTTATTTCTCTCTCACCATACCCCACAAATGAAAGGAATCTTGCTGCAATGACTTGACAGTGAAAGGATATTACCATTTACAGTTTACCTAGAGCATTCATTGATTTTCTTTTTGCAAATCCTGCCTATGGGAGCACAGCAAATTAATACATATACGAATGGTATAAACACATACATTCATGAACTGCACCTAAAATCTGGGCACATTCCATGATAAATAATAATTGGAGGTACTAATAACTATGCTGAGGCACCAAGTCACTGACGTTAGGTGGAAAACAAATTTAAATATCAAAGTTGTGATGTATTACAATGTTACTGACTGCTCCCAGAAAGAAGAGAATACCAATGTGTATCGGTATAGAGGATTTTCAACTACAAAGAGAAAAATGAAGGCAGTCTACTATATACAAGGCAAAATTAGAGCGTTAGCAGAGTCTAGATTTAAAGGACCTCTAAACCCAGAAAAAGCACTAAAACATGAAAGATAAAAAAAAAAAAATCAAAGCCTTTCCTTCTTTCATATTCTCCCTTCTCCTATTTTGTCTCATCTTGGAATCAAATCTGAGAAAAATATAGTGAAATTGTTCTCTGTCTCCTAGGAGTTCAGCCATGTCCCCCCATCTCCATCCTATGTCTGAAAGGCAACTGGCTGGAACAGCAATTTAATTTATTTTACTTATATTGCACCAACATATTCCACAGCACTTTATAAAATATTAGAAATCCCTATGAGTATGTCTTTGTAGTGTGCAAGGAAACCTACACAAACATGGGGAGAACATACAAACTCCATATATTGTCCATAGCTGGATTTCAATCTAGGACTCCAGTGCTTCAAAGCCAGCAGTGCTAACCACTGAGCAAACTCTATTCTGTGCCCTGTCTGCAGCAGACATAAGCCCCACCCTCTTTGTTAAGCCACACCCCCTCTAATCAGGCACGAGCCAAAGATGGAACTGATGAACAGATCAACCCCTGTATTCTCTGTCAGTCTGCAACACTTTCTGCAAGATCATGACAAAAACAGTCTTGTAGAAAACCTGCAAACAGTGAGGGCAGCCATATTTATTGCATAATTCCATAATTCATTTTTAGATTTTATGTTTCTTTGAATGAGTAAACCAACGATACAATCTGCCATATTAATAATTGGAATGTGTCCATTAAGCCATCAATTTCGAGGTGAGCCATTTCTCTACTACAATCTAGTCATCAGGGGCACTGCATAGAGTAATAGAAGAGTTTCACACCTGATCCTGTATCATTTTATTTCTGTAATAATATACTTATGCCACATGAATAGCTACAGTAAAGCATAATAAAGTGATGAAACAAGGAGTGGCTTACATTCACCCCAAGGCATATTATCTAGACTTCTGGTAAAGTTAGAGTTACGTTACCTCTGGTCTATCCATCATACACAAAAAGGAATAACCAGATCCATGTAAATCTGTAACTCTTCAACCTGTAAGATAATTTGCCTGTTACGAGGCTATAGGTCATGAGAATGCCACAATCCTGCCATTTACATAATATATAGTTCACTAAAGTAAATTTTATCACACAAAAAATACTCTATGTCAATATATTATGGAAAGTTACCCTAGGAATCACTAGTGTTTGGTATTACTGATTATTTATTTGGGCTTATTCTTAAAGAGGTATTGCAATGGATAGGTTAGCTAGGAGGGACAGGGGGCACTTTGCTCTGGCAGTATGTCAAGGGGAAGTATTTGTGCTACCACTCCAAATAACTGGAAATGGAAATTTAGCCACTGCTTTACCCAGACTGGTGGTGAGGACAGTGGTCAGACCCTGGCAATTTAGACAATTGTCAGTTGAATCCGCCAATGTCAGTGCGACTGGTAGACCATTTAATGTACATGGTAACCTACCAACACCTCCTTAAAAGCATATGTTAGGGAAGATCAGGATTGATGTCTTGGATTTCAACTGGAACTCTGTTCTGTAGAACCTCTGGCAGTGGCTTTTTCCACCTACCCTTTCAGGAGACACTCAGCTGAGCAGTGTATGTGGCAAAATAGCTGTTGGAAGAAAAAAATCATTCAGCTAACAGCTATTATATGGCCAGGATAAGAATGCAGCTAAGACCCTTCCGGCTCATGGCTGGCCAATAGATGCAACGATTTGAAGTCAATACCTCAGCATTACCCATATATGTGGAAGATACTTTGTTCTTACCCTAACATTTACCACTTATGGAAAAAATGGAAAAGCAAATGGAAAGGAAAGACAGAAGGGGGGTCTGGGAGGGGCTTAAGTCAATTTCGGGTCATAAACAGTCTGTCTGCCAGATTGAGGAAGATGTTAATTGGCTTAATGAACTAAACCTATTCTTCCACAGATTTGATCACACACCAGCTCCTCCTACCCCAGCATGTCCTTCAGTTCCCCTCACCACAATGACTTCACCCCATGCGGCTACTCCCCAACAGACCAGTAAATCCAGAAATCCGTCTATATCTGACCACAGTCTGACCTTCACAAGGGCCCAGGTGAGGAAGGAGATGAAAAAGATCAAGGCGAAGAAAGCCGCAGGGCCAGATAACATCAGTGCAAGGCTAATTAAGACTTGTGGGGTCCAGCTGTGTGGTATAATTACATACATGATTAATATGAGCCTGAGGCAAGAAATAGTCCCTGAATTATGGAAATCTTCTTGTGTGGTACCAGTTCCAAAGAAACCTCACCCTATGGACCACAACGACTACAGACCTGTAGCACTGACATCCCACTTGATGAAGATCTTAGAGAGATTGGTTCTCACACATCTCCGCCCTCTAGTGAGCCCCGCTATGGACCCTCTCCAGTTTGCTTATCGGCCGGGCTTTGGGGTAGATGATGCCATCATCCACCTTCTGCACAGGGCTCTGTCTCACCTGGAGAAACCAGGGAACACGGTGAGAATAATGTTCTTTGATTTCTCCAGTGCTTTTAACACCATACAGCCCGGGTTACTGAGAGACAAGCTGTGCCTTGAGTGGACCACCACCTCTCCAACTGGATCCTAGACTACAAATCGACCTCAATACGTGAGAGCCCGAGACTGTGTGTCAGATACTGTGATATGTAATACGGGGGGCACCTCAGGGTACAGTTCTTGCCCCTTTCCTCTTCACACTGTACACTGCAGATTTTAGTTGCAACTCATCTAGCTGCTACCTACAGAAGTATTCTGACGACTCTGCAATAGTAGGTCTCATCACAGACGATGATGATAGGGAGTACAGGGAACTGAACCGGGATTTTGTGGACTGGTGCCAGCGGAACCACCTGAAGATTAACGCGGGGAAGACCAAGGAGATGGTGGTGGACTTCCGTAAATGCAGATGCCCTCCTAAACCAGTGGACATCCTGGGGATGGGCATTGAGATTGTGAACACCTATAAGTACCTGGGTTTGCTCCTTAATAAGCTGGACTGGGCAGATCACATGGAGGTCCTGTATAGGAAGGGCCACAGCAGGCTCTACCTGCTTAGGAGGCTGAGAGCCTTTGGAATCTGGGGGGCACTTCTTAGGACTTTCTTCAACTCGGTAGTGGCATCAGCCATCTTTTTCGGAGTGGCCTTCTGGGGCAGCAATATATCAACCAGGGACAGAAAGAAACTTGACAAGCTGATTAGAAGGGCCAGCTCTGTCCTGGGGAGCCCACTGGACCCAGTGCAGGCGGTGGGTGACAGAAGGATACTGTCCGTGGTGAGCTCCATGCGGGAGAATAACACCCATCCCATGCATGAGACTGTGATAGCGCTGGGCAGTACTGTCAGTGACCGACTGCTCCACCCTAAGTGTTAGAAGGAGCGCTATCGGAAGTCTTTCCTCCCCACCGCAGTTCGGCTGTACAACCAACACCGGCCTAAGCGGAGATCATTACACACAGAGAACTGAAATATCTCTCTGCTTCTTAAATCCCCCCCCCCCCTCCTCTGCTACTTCTTATCTGTCTGTCTACAATCAATGTAATGCTTCTTACCTTGGAACATTGCTGTTCATGTTGTATTTGTATTTGTATCTGCTTATCTTTGCTGCTGTAACACACTGAATTTCCCCTTTGTGGGACTATTACAGGACTATTATTATTACTACTATTATTATTATTATTAACCAATAGTTTCTGTAGGTGATAACTGTTACCAGGGGGGAATAACCCATAGCTGAGACGATCCTAGGAGAGTGTAACTTATTATTTCTCACCGAAATGGTAATGTAACGCAATATTCCTCAATGTTGCCATGGATATCAGCTGACTGGTGTCAGAAAGTGAACTTGTCACTACAGACTGCCTCCCTTTCGTTGATTTTGTAAAATGTATGTCGACTCTTTGAAAAAGGTGGTAAGAGGTGTGTGAAAAAAATGTATATGCACACTAAAAGTATATGTGAATAATATGCACAAAATGTTCCACAATTCTAAATGCATACTGACAAGCAGCTAGCCAAGATCTTTAGATTATCCTGTAAAAGGAACCGTATCTATAAATCTCTCTTCACCCCCACTCCAAAAGGTAAAAATATTATCAAATGGCGTCATGCAAGTAATAGGTTTTCCTAATGTGGTAGGTATAATGAAAATAAGAAAAAATCAGTATTCAATCTTGTTTTTCTTTCTCAAGAGAAATCATAAGAGTAATAATGAGGTCACAAGGGCAAGATCGAATTACTATCCATGATTATGCCTCGGCCATAATAGATTATTACCTTATTTTTTTTCAGCAGCACAAAAATAGATAAAATATCAAATTCTTTCCCGTATAAACATGACAAATATAAAAATATTATATAGTATATCTAAAACATAAAGAGATTAAATGTTCCAGGTGTAGTCATTTTTTGGATTGTTTAAAAAAAAAAAAATCACATTTTATCACATAGCTGTAATACACATAATATGACTACATCACCCAGATTCCCTGCAGTTATACCAACCCGAATTTAGCTCGCCATAGGGTTCTAATATGGAAAGAATACTTCAGACTGTGGAATTTGATTATGAAAATACGGTAGAAACCCAATGAGGCTTTTGTGAGTCACACCAGTAAATTAAATCCAAGTGAAGGACACGTGTTATGTACTATAGGTGTACATACTGATGGCCGGGTATTATAAACACTATCTTTCTGTGGCATAAAAATCAGAATTGTGTATAAACATTTTACAAGTATTTTTAGACAGTATCACTAAATCTGCTTCAAAATGTACTGCTGTATGTACACTTTACGGTCAGCTCTCCAGACATTTAATAAAAATCTGTATCCCCAATTCTGCAACACCTTTTCTAGGATCTATACATTGTGTCATACCCTGTTATTCCGCCTAAAAATATCTGAATAAATAGACAACAAGGTGTTACCATCTGGGGATGTGTACCTACAGACTCTGACACTGTCGGCACTGATTGGATAGTCTCAGGCACACCCCTTTCTTAAGAGGAATGGTAACACCCAGCTGTCAATTTATTAATATATTTCCAGGTGTAATAACAGAGGACTCAACAAAGAGCTCCATGAAAAGATGCTCCAGAATCGCAGTTTTATGAGGAAGATGAGTATTTACTAAAGCACATATGTCATAAATGCTGACAAGACCTCTTAAAGGCAGCTTTCTTTTCATGTTTGTATCTTGAATTTTGTGTCCTGGTCGCCTGAAAGCTTTTAACATAATGGCCCATGCCCTTTGATTAAACTGCTGTAAAGCCGAGGCCAACAACCTCTGCAATGTCTGAACTGTCTGTACAGAGATGCTCAGTCAAACATAATTTTGATTCCACTTCTAACTGCAGATATTCTTCAAGACTGACTGCACAGCTCAGATACTTCCGGAGGCTCGAAGGCACTAGGCTGTGATCCATTGCATCATCTTACAATTCAACAGCAGTCTATTATCTGTCTGTGCAGTAAACTATTCAGTTGCTTGTTGCTTATATAAACAGCAGGGTAACGTGTTTCATGATGCTTTACACAGCAGCGCTATTATATCGGCGTGCGAGGAAGCCCCCATCCCACTGCCTTATTATTTTCAGAATAACATGCCTATGCTATTATTAATGCCTATGCTATTATTAATGCTTGATTTGTACAATATATTTCATCTAATACTCTTCTAGGTGGACATATACTTCAATGCATTAGTTTATCCACTATAACAATATTGCTATATACTAGAAAATGAGATTTAGGTGACCATGGTAAACCAAAAGGGAGCCTAGACTGTATAGATGAGTCAAACTTGCCTCTTTGATAAAGTACTTTGGCTTCCAGGTAGTGTTTGTAGATGCTCTCTGCCTTGCTTCTGCCCTCTGCCTTTCTTCCAGTTGGTGTTTGTGCTCTGATGCTGCTTCGATGTTATCTGCCTTTAGGGCATTGGTGACATTTTCCCAAATACGCCTGAGAGAAAAAAAAAAATTATGTAAAATCATCACTGACTTCGATCTGGATAGAAGTGCTCTATCCAAATGTATGTCTCATGTGGATGTGAAGTACCACTCTAGAGGTATTTTCCCATAGACTGCAAGGGAAGGGGGGAGTAAGCTGCTATACAGAGGTACCATACGGTAGTACAGTCAAAGCTTAACTTGACAATTACATTTCTGTGCCACGGTGATGTTTTAAAGGGGTGTTCCAACTTCATTTTTAGCAGCCTGAAGAGGCATAAAATAACAATCCCTTTATACCAACATCCTGGTGCTTCTGGGCATCCATTGAGGTTCCCATGTTCCTGACCTTGGCCCACACGTGAGTGATACAGCCAATCGGTGGTTGAGCAGTGATGTCCTTTTCAAACAGAGCATTGGCTCACGTGTGGGCAGATTTTCAACAAACACCAGGAGCCTGAACAGAGACTCTCCACAGGAGCTCCGGCCGAACATAGAGGAAAGTATATAGTGATTGTTATCCGGCTGAGTAGGTACAATTGTACCTATTCCTATGGAGCCTGTAATGTTGTAAAATTATGCAGCCTGACGAGGTTTAAGTGTCAAGTTAAACTTTGCTACAGTACCATAATGACCAACATATTTGTCATTGTACAGGCTTCCCCGTGAGCACAAGCCCTAATTCTGTTGAAAAAATAATACTTGTTTCAAAAATATAAAATCTGCTATATGGTAGAAGAGTTTATGACTATCAGTTGGTTGGTCTGCTTGGCTGCTACTGATAAAAAGCAGGGTCTCTCAACCTTTTCAAGAGAAAATGAGATGCAATGAGAGGTGCCCCCTCATGAAAAAAAGGTCTGAGTACCCCAATGGACACTGGTTATGTGACGGACGCTGGTCAGGTAACAGACCCTGCTCCCAGGCATGCATAGCCTGGCAAACAAATGCTTTTGCTTGTGGAGGCACCCACTAAAAGTTTTCTGGGTCTTTTGGCTTACCACCATCTTTTCACTCATTAGATCATAGATCAGAAGCCTACGCTTAGCAGCCAGTGTACCTTAGAAGTTGAAGATGGTAGGTGATTTCCAGAGCAGTGATTCTCAACCACAGCATGTATCCCCTGAGACTGCTTGATGTACCCCCTGGGGTACACATACAACATGTTGAGAACCACTGAAGGCATTGGGAAATAGGAATCATATAGATGATTTGTGATCGTGTTTTTTTTTTTTTACCAGTAAAGATTCACACATTCATCTTGAGCCAAGAGTAAATATAGTCTGCTATTTATAGAAATTCTCCTTTGAGATTTTGAAAAAGTAAGGATATCTCCCCAGTGTGTATCCAACTGTTGTCATAGAGTAAGTGTTGGAAAACAAGAGACGTCTTACCACTCACACATTTCAGTAAGACACCTTTATGGGCAAGATTCCATGTAAAATTATCTAGAGGTAATAGCATAGTTTATAGCAACCCGCTGTTGACTTGCATAATATATATGATACCGCTTCTCCTCTGTTGAAATGCAGAGCACTGCTGTGCATGTAAAATACATGATAGTTTCTTATAATGTTTACCATTCAATAACTGAAGCATTCATTAACACCTTGTGTTACAAAAACTCCTCCCGCCTCTTCTTCACTGCTCCAAGAAAGGAAGATTATAAAGTGTATCTTTGATGTTCCCCCTTATTTACACTAAGTTTTTATTTCATTAAATCTCACTATGGCAATATGGCTGCTGTTAGCTGCCTGCTTATGCTGCTCTGTTGATGAAGGCATATTTCATTCAATAATGCTGTAAGAAAATACAAAATGAATGCAACTTCTGGACTGGTCATTACATATGAATGGTGAAGACTATGTATAGATGACATTGCTGGGGATCTGCTTTAATATTGATGTGATCATGAAAACTTTGATTGGTACATAGATCACTCTGTGCTATTTGTAGATATGGACCGGTTTGAAAAAAAAGGAAAAGAAGGATACCTTCTTATGGACAGATACGTTATGTGTACAACCTCTTACATCAATTAATAGGTGCTGCTCCGCTGATTCTGAGACAATTGGAACTTTTTCTCTTGCCCCCACCGTTCCTGAGCATTCAGTTCTGTTAGTTTTGGAACCTGATATGCTATTTGGTCTTTGTACTGACAGGAGGACGGTGTCAGTCAGGAGCAGGCAAGGGATGTGATTCTGAGCTCTGACACTGCCTGACTCTGATTGGAGCTCTGAATCATGCCCCCCTGCTTAACACTGCCCTTCTGACATTACAGAGCTTAAATAGCACATCAGGTATCACAACTACCTGCGCATGTTACTCGGGATTGGTGGGGACTAGAGAAAAAAATTCCAAATTTGCTCTTATTAGTGGAGCAGCGCCTAGTAACATGTGCTAAGAATTTGAATTGGTGGAGGTGGTGAAAGGTCCTCTTTAAAACATCTCTATAACACGTACAGACTGTTGAAATTAACTCTACCAGGACCAGGAGGGTGTTCATTCTGTATCAGTTATTCTATTGTCGTTTAAGTCTGCAGCTCTCATCCTGACGTATGTCAGGACGTCATGTGCGGTTAGCCTTATAGTGACTAAAGCTGTATTTTTTTTTGATAGATTGCATGTAGTGAGGTGCACTGCTTCTTACTGAAGAGACACAGAAGTCTATGGATACTTACTTTTCTAGTAATGCTCCATGGGAAGAAAAAAATACAAAAGAACTCATACCAAACAAAACCAGAGACATCATTCTGTAGACAGCTGTTTCAGGGTTTTTTCCACGCATCAGTACAGAGAAGGGTTACTGAATGTTTTGATGAAATGGGCACTGCATCTAAAGTATCTCACCAAACTATCCAGTAGCCCCACTGTATACTCATGACACAACTGCCTACAGATGGGTATATCTGATGTGGCTGGCAGAGCTGCTTTAACTATAGGGCCAGCGGTGCAATTGCACCAGGCTCTATGGAAACAGGGGTCCCCTTGGGACAGTGGGACAACCCTACATTTAGAGTGTTGTTCCAGACAGTGGGTCTGAGCTACCATGACTCACACTCATTTGCGTCCTATGGGCGCAGATGAGTTGATTACAATGGTGAAGCAGGGAGCCATCCGCTCCCTGCTTTACCATTAGGCCCCTGTCTCTGCTCCAGGTGTCTTGAGAGAAACAGATGTGATGTAGTGAGTTCACTTACTAAATGGCTGTGCTCCCTGAAGACTCCGGGATGGGGAGTGGTGTAAGGGGTTTATCAGTTTTTTTTTTTTTTTTTTGTTTTTTTTAATTGTTTGATCCATTGTACTGAGGGCAACTGCAGGGGGACAATGTATACTGTGGGCGCAACTGGAGGGGGACAAGAAATTGGGAACAGCTGGAGGGAGGAATATTTATTGAGGGGAAAAAACTGAAGTCAACTGAAGGGGGACAAGAAACTGTGGAGGCAACTGGAGGGGGGAAAATATATATTGTGGGGGCAACTGGAGAGGGACAAGAAATTGTGGAGAGACTGGAGGGGGGGACATTATAATATAACATGTCTGGGGGCCACTTAAGGGGACAGGGTAATGTCTGAGGAGCCATGAACTGTACAGGTTAATGTCTGAGGGGCCACTGGGTGGGGACAGGTAATGTGTGATGGGCCATTATATTATATGGGCCACTGCAGGGGCATTTGACTGAGGGGCATTTTATTGAATGCAGCCACTAAGGAGGCTTTATACCATTTGGAGGCCACTGAGGGGGCATTATAATTTGGGCCTGTTAGGTATGTCTAAATAGAGGTGATGGGGTGGCCCACTTCTGAAACCTTTGCAGTGGGTCCACCAATGAGTTAAAACGGCCATGGTGGCTGGTATGACTTAATTTGCATCATAGAAAAATCCAAATTTACCGTAAAGACATAAAAACTAAATGCCTTTTCTCACAGTTGACAATTATTTCCTATTTATTGGTTATGTCTGAAGACTGAGGAACCCACTGCTGGGACTTTCATCGATCGCTAGAACAAGTCTCCCGATTCTTGTTCCTGTTCACTCCATGGCCAGTGGAAGGATTTTAAATAAAGTGGCGGTCAAGCATGCACCCTGCCTATCGACTCAAAATTTAGATATAGCCGAGTACAAGGCTTGACTGTTTCCATTGGGTCCATAGACACTGGAAAGTGACTGAATTTTAATTTAATTTGAATTTTTTTATAAAAATTCCAATGTCACGTTCTGTAATAAAAAACAAAAATGCTAGAACTATAGAATACAACTTTATTAGACTTTCTGCACAATTCACATATAATGTGGTAGATGTACATACCTTGATTCAGTAGGTCCTTGTTTCTCTAGGGGTCGAATCTTTTTCCTAATAACTGAAAGCTTAGTAGTATCAATTACTTTGGTCTCTCCACTGTTGTACGTGAATTCCAGAGTTCCATTCCACTCCCCTTGAGCCTTACAAACTATTATGTTGGTGGGATTGTGCTTAACCTCTGCTGTGACTCTAGATAAAAAAATAAATAAATAAATAAATAATGAGCGTTTGGTAAATCACTGTGTTATAGTAAGGTTAAATAAGTCCATCTAATACAACCTATAATCCTGCAGTGTTGATTTTGATGAAGATAAAGCAAACTATATTAAAATTAAAATTAGAGCACAAAATCTATACTAGTTCATAGTATGACCAGATCTATTTTTTTACCTTTAGATGCTGACCGGTTACTGGGATTTGTATTTTGAAAAGCACCACTGCTAGCACTTGTCTTATTCATCCCATAATTCCTTATAACTCCATCCCTTTAACTAATCAATGATGTTTCAATATTTCAGTATGCTAACACTGCACACTACTAGGTACACTGGTGTAGACTCACTGGCTCAAATTTAGTATAGTTAGACAGTGCAAATTTAAATAAGCAGTCTGAAAATAGACCAGTTTTATCACAGTGACCAATGCTGGATGATAAATCTGGTGTGTCTTAAGACTGTCTAGTTTACATTTATACCACGTTTTAATTGGTTTACTTTGATCCAGAATTTTTTTTTACACAATTTTGGAGCATTTTTGGCGCATCAAGGCACATTTAAGCCACAGACTCTTTTTCTGTCAATCCACATCTACTTGTCTAACAAGTTGAAAATTTTTAGCCCAAACTAGATGTGTGCCAACGATGTTCCTCAATGCACTAAAGATATGCCACATTTACCAGTGTTTATTCATAAACACAATAATAAATCTGGGCCACTGTGTATCTGGTAACATGGCAGTGTTGAAGAGTGGAGGCAACAACCAGATCCCTTCCATAATCACATCTGTTTTCAGTACCCTCTGTGGAGTGTTTGTATCCCAAACTGTCCAGGCCTCACTGATCACTTGCAGGAACATCATGACAAGCGATTGTATGAGGAGCAAGACAAGCACTAGCACCAGCACCAGGACTTTTCAATGGGACTTTTGAGTATGCCTCTCAATAAATTTACTCCAACTTTAGTTTAATTTTGGTGTATGAAGGCCAATTTTTTATTAAATTGCCCTGATATATCTCAACTGAGAACAAACATATTTTTTTGGGTGAATCCAAGCATATATTGAGCTCCGTGTCCAGTCTTACATTTCTGCCCTTGGTGAATTGCTCAGTCATCTGTGAGTGTCATTACTGTGCTTCCTATTGTGTTGCATTAGTTTAGAGAAGGCTTTTTTTCAGGCCTTTTCCAATGTATAGGTGAAATTTGTTGTGTAAGAACCTTAGCCAACATCATTCACAATAGCATTTCAAAACTTAGCAGCATGCCGTCCGAGAATTTTCACAGCATCATTAAAAAGCATGGATTTTGAGGTATACGTACATATTTCAGCTGGCTGGTCAACTATCTTATATGTTTGGGGGTTTCGAGGAAAGGAAGGGTTTGTTCTATTTCAAAACCAATACTTTTTGTTCTCAAGGGAGACAGACCTCCACCTGATGTGTCTGGAATCATCTTTCTACACTCTCCCGACTGAGAACACATGCTTAGCAGAATGGCACATGCATGTGTATGGAGGTGTTGGAAGAAACAAGTATCTGATGAACTATGGAAGGTGCATGGGCCCAGGAACGTGGAGAGGGATTCTGCTTCTGCTTCAAATTCCTCTCCAAATACCGATCCTGTGGAACCTATGACTTTCTGCCATGTGTTTGCATGATGGTTAGCCTAATGTGCAATGGAGCCTTTGCCTCAAAATCAGCTCCAAATTCCTCCATGTGAACCTAGCCTAAAGAAAGGGGTTTTCCCACAAATATAACAACATTTTAATTTGTAGAGAAATAACTGTTTTGATTTTAGCTATATATATATATATATATATATATATATATATATGCAAATATAAATTATTACAAAATTGGCAGTGTATTAAAGATTTTCTCTTACATCTTAGAGATGTCAATGTTTTGTCTCGAAAGGTTGCCAATGGATAACCATGAATGCAGGAACTTTTTATGGTCTGGGACTTTTCAGAAACTCAGCCATGATTTACTTATTGTGGCTGGGTTATTTTGTTCTATACTGTCCCCACCTGATAATCTGGCCACAATAAGGATTATTTATGACCTATGGTCAGGATAGGTCATTAATAAGACATGAATGGGGTCCAACACCTGGGACACCTGCTGATCAGCTGTTTGATGGGATTGTGGTGATAGTGAAGGGATCACAGTGATTGCACAATTTATATTTTGCACACCATCTATGTTATAGTGACCATGCAATGTAATTACTTCTTGTGACATCTATAGGAAAAGGCTGTAATTACATTGCATGGCTGCTATAAAATAGACAGCACACAATGTAAATAGTGAAGGGGTCACTTCGCCTGCACTCTTCAAACAGTTGCTCAGCAGGGACTCAGGGTGTTGGACCCCCATTGATCTCTTATTGATGGCCTATTCTGAGCATAGACCATCAATAACTGGTAACTAGTTATCTACTGAAGAGTCCCCAATCCAACTTCATGAAAGCGGGAAAAGTCTGATACCCCAACCGCTGTCTCCCTTGTAAAGACAATAAATCATCGGCAGCAGAGATCAGAACTCATCTCGGTCTCTCTGCTGTCTCTAACATCATGTCCTTTCTTTGCTTGAAAATGAATCTTTCCAAAAACAGAACTTCTTGTGTTCTTTTCATCTACTAACCAACCTATCCCTGATATATCCATTTCTGCACCTGCACCTCAAAAACATCTCCAGATTCCATCCTTTTTCCCACTGTGGAAAAATCATTGTCACTTTGATTCACTCTCATCTTGACTATTGCAATTCTCTAGTAATCCATCTCCCACTTACTACACTCTCCCCTCTACAATTTGTCCTGAATGCAGCTGACAGGTGATCTTTCTCTCAAGCCACTACACAGATGCATCTTCTTGTCCCAGTCACTGCACTGGTTGGCCATCCACCAGAGAATACAAATTAAACTTTACTATAGTGATGAACTTCACTACATCTTCTACCTCATCTCTGTCTACCTCCCTAACCATCCTCTTCATTCTATCAATGACCATAGAGTTGTATCCTCTGTTATCCAGACATCCCATCTCCAAGACTTTTCTCAAGCAGCATTGGTGCTCTGCAATGCTCTACCCCAGTCAATCATACACAACTACGGCAGCTACAAATGTGTCCTAAAAACACATATTTTAAGGCAGGCTTATCCAAAGACCTGATCACACTGTTCTACATTTCCTCACACTAAACTAACGGTTCTTATCTGAAGCTATCTTTTCTATGCTATTGTTCAGAATATGACCTCTCCATCTAGAAGTTACCCTGCACTCCATGCACTTAATATCTGTATATTCACAGATACCAGGTGTTGACAGACTCATGCAACTTCTGTTATATGACCTTATTTATTATAAGATCAGTATAGTGATCTCCACTGGCAGCAGAGATAAGTGCTGATGAGTGGACATATATTATTTTTACAAGGGAGACAGTGGTCTGGGGATCAGGCTTTCCCCTACCACTGTCATGGTGCTTTGGGGCCCCACGCATCTCCAGCTGGCCATGGTTCCGCTACCCTTCCGTGCAAACTTCATAGTTATGCCCCTGGTTCTTATATGTTTTTCAGCAACATTTGAAGACATAGTGATCATAGTGCTCCTGCTGCATGGGAGTGTCTGACACTTAAATTGAACAGAAAGGGCATAACTTGAGGGGGTACAAAGAGTGTAGTCGCACCCGGGCCCTGGAACCATAGAGGGCCCCATAAGGTGTCTATTCCAATGTTAGGAGACCAATACAATAAATGATACATTATAAACACGTGGACAAAATTGTTGGTACCCCTCTTTTAGTGAAAGAAAAAACAACAATGGTCACAGAAATAATCTGAATCTGACAAAAGTAATTTGCCAAACTACATGTTGACATGCCACAAAGCTTCTGGGAGAATGTCCTATGGACAGATGAGACAAAAATCTAAATTTTTGGCAAGGCACATCAGCTATGTTCACAGACGGAAAAAAGAAGCATATCTTGAAAAGAACACTGTCCCTACTGTGAAACATGGAGGAGGCTCTGTTATGTTCTGGGGCTGCTTTGCTGCATCTGGCACAGGGTGTCTTGAATCTGTGCAGGGTACAATGAAATCTCAAGACTATCAAGGAATTCTAGAGAGAAATGTGCTGCCCAGTGTCAGAAATCTTGGTCTCAGTCACAGGTCATGGGTCTTGCAACAAGTTAATGACCCAAAATACACAGCTAAAAACATCCAAGAATAGCTAAGAGGAAAACATTGGACTATTCTGAAGTGGCCTTCTATGAGACCTGACCTAAATCCTATTGAGCATCTTTGGAAGGAGCTGAAACATGCCGCCTGGAAAAGGCACCCTTCAAACCCGAGACAACTGGAGCAGTTTGCTCATGAGGAGTGACCAAAATACCTGTTGAGAGGTGAAGAAGTCTCATTGACAGTTACAGGAATCGTTTGATTGCAGTGATTGCCTCAAGAGGTTGTGCAACAAAATATTAAGTTAAGGGAACCATCATTTCTGTCCAGGCCTGTTTCATGAGTTTTCTTTTTTTAAAAATTCTGTTGAAGCATGGTTGAAAAGCAATGTCTGACTTTCATTTGTTCATTTTCATAGAATTTTTATATATTATTACTTTTGTCAGATTCAAGTTATTTCTGTGACCATTGTGGGTTTTTCTTTCATTAAACGAGGGGTACCAATAATTTTGTACACTTGTGTAATTGGGGGACCTGGTACAGATTTTGCATCGGGACACTCGGTCTTCATGTTATACCTTTGCTGTCAGCATGATTTTAGCACTTGAGCTAAGCAAATTACCTGACAGGGCATTGCATGCCTTCTGTGCTTATGAAAGTGAAACGATCCTGTTATCCACCAAAAAATAAATAAAAATCACTTTTATTCAATATTCAAGTTACCCTCTTGAGGGCAAGGGAGGTGGTGGAGAGCTAGCCAAAGAAGACAAGCTCTGCACACTCCCTTTGCAGTAACTGATGTCCGCTTGGCCCTCTGACATCATCACAATGGCCCTTATGTACCCCCTTTTGAAACCACATCTTCAGATCTCAGTACATCACTACACATGCGCTGGGTGTGTTCAATAATGTAGCCATACTAAGCACTCCCACGCCATGAACAGGCAGAAGACATGGAGCATGTGCACCTGCGAGGAAGAAAATGATACTGTTATTCTACTGGAGTGATGAGCATGGTTGTATTGCAGAACACCCTCAGCGCATATGATTGTGATTAGCTGAGGCCTGATTCAAATGGTAGTACATTGAGGCCATTGTGAAGATGTTAGAAGAGTGAAAGGGGCATAAATTACTGCAAAGGGGACATGCAGAGCTTGTCTTCTTCGGCTACTTCTCCACCCCCATGAGATCAAGAAGCTAATCTGAATATTTAATAAAAGTTATTTTCTGTAGGATGGCAGGATCATTCAAATTTTATAAGGACACCATTGCAGAAGACATGACATGCCCTTCAAGGTATTGTGCTAGGGTGGGGTACTAAAATCGTGCTGACAGGTTGCCTTTAGCAGCTCCTGGTCTGGGTGGTATTACTGGGGCCTGAAATTAAATGTCATATGAGAATCTCTTTCAAACCTGCAATTTTTAATAATAATTTCCAATGTGTTTAAAAGATGCATCAGAAAATTCCTTCTCATACCTGTGCACTTTTCCTCCGTAGAAAGGCTTGGTGTGGAATGTAATTGTGGCGGCATACCCTGTCTTGGCACAGGAAATATTGACTTTACCTCCCAATTCCACCCAGGGAACAGTGAGTATAGATCGAGCATAGGCACTGGGAAGAGTAAATACATATTCCTCTCCATAC
This sequence comes from Leptodactylus fallax, assembly GCA_947044405.1. NCBI lineage: Eukaryota > Metazoa > Chordata > Amphibia > Anura > Leptodactylidae > Leptodactylus > Leptodactylus fallax. Next base: position 506,519 of record CAMRHE010000186.1, on the reverse strand, counting down.
TCCATCAGCTTGAGTACTCCTGAGTGATTTAAGAAAAGCACACAAAGGAACATACAGTTAGATGTACAATATACTTAGAAAAATGTATTGTTGCTATAATGGCATTTAATTAATCAATGACCCCATTTTTTTTGTAGTACAAGTGTTATGTTGTGTTCTCAGAGGACGAGCCTTTGGTAATAGTGTTAGATTACGACAGACTTTACCAGAGCCTTTCCTAATCAAATGAACGTATTATGTTGTATAACAATTTAGTACAGAAAGTATAACTGTACAGACAAGTTACATTTATTAAGCAGGAAATGACACCAATTGGAAAATTGTCACATAATTATTATTATTAGACAGGTATTCATTTACCACTGTTAGATCGTGGGTTAGGTTTAAGAGGTTAACCTGTGACTGGCTTACCCCTTTATTATCCAGACACACTGTTTTGCTCACGATTTTTTAAGCATTAATACGTACGTGCTACCTGCTACATCAGATTGTTAGAGCAACCAAAACGAAGCTAAAAATTTATTGGTCATGCAGAGTTTTAAGAAATGGTATTAAAAAAATTACTTGACTGGTAAATCCCCTACTGTCCCAATGGTCTCTGGCTGCCCAGCACTGATAACGCTACATAGTCACATACACCATTCACATGACCTCTGCAACCAATCACTGGGGACCACTTTGTGATCTGAGGCTGGGTCCCACGTTGCGAAAACGCTGCATTTTACATTACCTGCAAAGTGGATGGGATTCTGGCTAATCCCATCAACACATTACAGAAAAAAATCTGCAGCGGAAATGCTGCAATTTCAAATCGGAGCATGTCAATTATACCTACGGAAAGCTGGCATTTTCCATAGAGGTAAACTCGCTACGTGGGGCTTTAGCCTTACACAAGTTTTCTACAATCCTAGACAACGCCTTTGAAATATGGGTGTAAAAAAGTTATGGTATGGAATGAATAAATTAAATGAGTACTTTGTAGCTGAACAGACCTTACATGACTGCCAGTATAGCCAGAGAGGCAGGAGGATGGGATTTAATGTGTAAGTAATATTTATCTTTTATTTTACACCAATTCATGTCCTGACAGAGCTTTCTTAAACCCCTGGACAACCCTTTAGGAATGTTGATGTAAAAACTTAATGCCAGGGAAGGTATTAAGTAAAGAGTATGTTGCCTCGTAAGCAATCATCACCATGAAATATTAAAAATATTAAAATATCTCCAATATAAAAATAAATTGAAACAAAGGTTTGATTCCCCACCATTCTCATATATTGGCTAGGGGAGAGTGTGTCTAGAAAGAGCCAGAGCTGTGGAGTCGGAGACATGGAGTCAAAGTCAGAGTTAATTTTGGGTGGAGTCAGAAAAAAGGTATTAACTCTGACTCTGGCTTCAAAACTGGTGCATGAGTTGGAGTTGGGCTGTGGAAAAATAAATCGGAGGTTTAGCCTTGCACCTCACAGATATGGATAGAGAAGAGCACTGAATTGTGTAACTATTCCGTTCCCCTGTGGGGGTGCTGCGGAGAAGTTGAACATTCTCTGGATTCTACCAAAGATTACAGTTCATTGCTGGAGTGCCTTTAAAAGGGAACTGTCTAAAGATATAGGATATTTACAGAATCTTAGAAAAGACTCAATCTTAAAGATTAATATGTGGTACTCAAAGATGTGCTGAGAACATGTGTACATAAAATAAGACCTACACATACTTAAAAGCCACGCTTCTTAGAAATGCACATTCAGACATGTTGGTTGCACATTTCTCTATGCTGTGAAAGTGATCAGTAGCGATTAGACTAATGGAGTTCATCCCGTCTCCGCAAAGTTTTCACAGCACACTGAACAAGGTTCTCGGCTGTGACAGTAAATGTATTATTTTTCTGACAGTACATGCATAATAGTTAAAGCCTAAGGGAACAAATACATTTGATACTTTGTGCCTTAAATAAATTTGACATTAAAGAAAAATTGTTTTTCATTTACGGTTCAATGTTCTAATATATTTTAGAAACCAAACAAGTTTTCACCCCAGAAAATCAAGTTGGTAATTTAAAGTCCATAGGCAAAAGAGGCCATGCCTTCTTCCAAGTTTGTGAAAGACTAGGTAATACTTTGATTTACAGGCATCTGGCATACACTGCTCCAAGGCTCTGTTCACATTGCCATTATTTGCTCTCAATCAAGGGACACAGAATTTTTGACAACAAGATCAGCAGTCTGCAGTAATATTCTTGAAGTGAAAACTACTGGAACATTGACGGAAACCCGATGGACCCCATAATAAGCCAATGGGATCTGTGCAAATTTGTTTGAAAACAGATCTGTCATAGCTGTCATGGCTCTATTAAGAATACAGAATACCAGCTAGAGGATTGGGGAACAATAGTATATTCCATTTTACAAACATCTAGTCTTCCCTGCGTAAAACAGACTTTTAATATCTAAAAGTAAATTATATTAAAAATACTTTTAAAGAGTTTCAAGAAATAAATGTTTGTGTTTATATAATAAAAAGTTCTACAATTTCCCAATATAATTTCTGTATCAATTCTGTTAAAACACAGAGCTCTGATTACTGTGACTGTACCGAGCCAGGCACCTGTGTGTCCATCACATGACCATGAACTGTCCATCACATGACCATGGACTGATTTTTATCCACTAGAAGTAAACAATAAATGACAGCAAACGGAGATCTAGAAAACCGCAGGGAATGGAGACAGAAAATATAATGGAAAATTGTAACATAAAATTTGTAAAAACTTTTCATTATACTAGGTGCTATAAGTACTTATAGGGATTTTACTGCATATGCAGCTCCAGCACCTTTTATAGTGGAATGGAAAAGGGGAACAGATGTATCTCTATGACAGATCCATGGTCATTTGAGTATAGTATTTTTAACATACAGTAGACATTATTATACGCATGCACATAAGAGTTAAGACAGCCAAACCCGTCTATGTGCCATCTTTTCCCTGACAGTGGATGTTGTAGGAAAAAAAAATAAGACATGTTGGATTTCATTGCTCAGTCTTGCAGTTTTTAGATTGATAAACCGCTGCCAAGAGTATTTGGCAGTATTATTTTTTATTATTATTGTTTATTTATATAGCACCATTAATTCCATAGCGATTTACATTTGTGGATTTACATACGGTACACAAGATGTACAAAACAGATAATGCTAACAGAGACCAACTGGCACAGTGGGATAGAGGGCCCTGCCCGCAAGGGCTTACAATCAATGAGGGAAGAGGGATAGAGACAGAAGGTAAGGGTAGAGCCTGTACAGATGGTGGTGTGGTGACAGTAGTGTTATTGGAGGTTGTAGGCCTTCCTGAATAGGTGAGTCTTCAGGGCCTTCTTGAATAATAATAATAATATAATAATAGTCCTTTAATAGTCCCACAGTGGGGAAATTCAGTGTGTTACAGCAGCAAAGATAAGATAAGCAGATACAAATACAAATACAACATGTACAGGAATGTTCCAAGGGATGTTGTATTTGTGATTGTGTTGAAGCTTGTGATTGTGGGGATCAGTCTTGTGTGTCTTGGTAATGAGTTCTAGAGTATGGGGGATGCACAGGAGAAGTCTTGGAGACGTTTGTGTGAAGAGCAGGTAAGAGGAGAGCGGAGTAGGAGGTCTTTGGAGGATCGGAGGTTACGTGCGGGCAGGTAGCAGGAGATTAGGTCGGAGATATATGGAGGGGACAGGTTGTGGATGGCTTTGTATGTCAGCGTTAGTAATTTGAACTCTATTCGCTGGGCAACGGGTAGCCAGTGAAGGGATTGGCAGAGGGGGGCGGCCGATGAAGAATGGGGGGAGAGGTGTATTAGGCGAGCAGCACAGTTTAAGGTGGATGGTAGGGGGGCGAGGGTGTTAGCTGGGAGGCCATGGAGAAGGGTGTTACAGTAGTATAGGCGGGAGATTATGAGGGCATGGACTAGTTTCAGGGTTGAGGAAGGAGCGGATTCGGTGGATGATCTTGAGTTGGAGGCGGCAGGAGGTGTTGAGGGTTTGAATATGCGGCTTGAAGGATAGGTCAGAGTCTAAGGTTATTCCAAGGCAGCGGGCCTGTGGTCAGAATGGTTCCATTAATTTTGATAGTTGTGTCAGGTAGGAGGGTCGTGCGTTGAGGGGTGATTATGAACTCTGTTTTCTCCATGTTGAGTTTGAGAAGTTTACTCTCAGCAGTAGTTTACTCTCCTCTCTCCTTTGAAAATAATACATGTATGCTCAGCCGAGGCCAGCAAGCATGTGTACAAAGGGAAGTGGAGGAAAGAATAGCAGTTGGTCATATATTGAAGGTGCATGGATACCTTTAGCTTTCAGACATTCAGGCCTACATGTTCATTGATAATTTTTTTTTTTTTTTTAATACCAGAAATGGTGCAAATAACAACTTATATCCAAAATTAGAGCCACAAGAATTCTTGACAGCAGATTATATAGTTGGGTTCCAAATACATATATTGGGTGAAATGGGCTGTCTCATGAAAACAACCTATTAGGGCATACAGACACCATAGAGGAGGGTCGCCCATATGAAACTGCCCTCTCTGAGCCACAACAGAGACCCGGTATTACGCGATGGATATCCAAACAACCTTTTTCCGACCAAACAGTTCAAGACTAAATTATTAATTTTCTTCCCTAAAAGCTCATTTTCTGTGAAGTCAAAATCCCATATTTTTTTTATTTTTTTTATCAAAGGTTAGTGGAGAGGAAGCATTGCAGCATGAGATAATGGAGTGGGAGAATTCTGTAGCCAAGTAACATTACACAGCTTGGGAGTCTTATAACATTACCCAGTTTTTCTTAGACACTGTATACTTACTTCTCTGGCTTCACTTTGTGATTTAACACTTCATGACATAGCTGAAGTGACCTGAATTTGTCAGGACTTGCCTAATACTCTGAAAGTGCCCTCTTGTGCGCTTACTCGTGAAATTCAATAAGTACTACGGAAAGGTCCACTTGTAAGACTCCAATACATTTACATGTAGCCGGTGAATAAGCTTGTTGAATAAACTGTGATCCAGGTACTTAGCTTTATTGCGCAGTCAGTTCCATTAGAAGCATAAAATAAACATTATTTTAAGGGCCGGATCCAGTGTTGTTATTCTGTATAGAGGGAATTCTGGCTTCTCAAAGGGACCTGCCAGCACCATAATGATTAGAATCTATTTCTGCTTTCTGTAGCACTTTACTATATAAAAAGCTAACACAAGGCCCCTACAGAGCTCGGTTTTCCTAGAAAACTGCAACTTGCTTACTGATATTACTTCCTACCCAACAGGCAGCTGCCGCAGACATCTGCCCAGTCACATGAAACAAAGTAGACTGTGAGCACATGTTACACTGAAGGCAACCATATTATAGTTTTAATAGTCAGAATAAAGGGGTTTACATAAAGGAGAACTGAACATTACAGCAAAAATCAGAATAAGTCCCTCTACTGGAGCTGTCATATTGAATCCTACTTTTTTTTTCCGATAGGGCCCAGCTCTTTACTATCCCTCTTTCACATAACTTGCAGGACAGGATTCAGCATTAATTTTTTACTATTGTGGAAGTGTACCAAGTAGGTAAAGGAGAATTGTCATCTCAGGCATTTATGGCATATCCACAAGATATCCAATAAGTGTCTGGTATATGTGGATCTCACCTTGGTGACCCATGTTGATTTAGAAAAAGCAAGTTTCCTGAATCCTGTCTTATGGCCACTGTAACTGGAAATGTGGATGTGCGTCTCACTCTATACATTTTTGTGGGATTTCCAAAAACAGCCAAGCACAAAGTTTCATCTTCTGAACTCCCAGTGAGGTGAATGGAGAGAACCACACATGCTCAGCCACTCATCCAACCATAGTGGTAGCTAGGTGATGGTCACGAGATCTCTGTTCTCAAGGTAAGTGTAGGTTCCACAGATGTGGATAAGCTATAAATGTCCAAGATGGCAATACCCCTTTAAACTAAGGCTCCACTTTGAGTAAACCTAGTATATTTTGTGCAGAAACAAGAGCTGTGTCGTACAGTCCCAGCCAAGTGAATATTTTATTTAACCTCATCCCCACACTGAAAAAAAGAAAAAAAAAAAGCATTTTCAAAAAAATATGCATTTTTTAAAAACACAGCATGTTAATTTTACATGTGAAAACATATTCCATATAGTTATATGGGTGGGGGAGGCAAAAACGCAAAACAGAGCAGAGAAGCAGTGAAAAACACAAGCTTTTTTAGGTCGGGGCCCCACTTACCTGCAAAGTGGATGGGATTTTGGCTAATCCCATCCACATATTGCAGAAAAATATCCGCAGCGGACATGCTTTGATTTCAAAAACCATTGTGTTTTTGTAAATCACAGCATGTCAATTATACCTCCGGAAACACTTCGGTTGCGGCTCGCTACATGGGGCCTTAGCCTAAGGCCCCTTGCAGACGATCATGGTGTGGGTCAGTGTGCTATCCGTGTATTTCACGGATAGCACACTGACCCATTCTTTCTATGGGCCCGTACAAAGGACCATGATTTTCACGGTCCCGTGTGCGGGCCAACAGTCCAGGCAGAATCAGATAGGACAGGTCCTATTCCTGTCCTATTTTGCAGCCTGTGCTTCCATGGATATCCCAGTCTTCCTCGTGTGCAGCCCGTGCTTTTAATTCACGGCAGACCGGTTGCAGGATGGTCTTCTGCAACCGGCCTTACTGCATTTTTCTTCCTGCAGCATTTTTTTACCTGCAATTCCCTATGCAGGGCATAAAGGCATTTTCACCTGTGGCAGATTTGTTCCAAAAAGAATTCTAAGGCTGACCCATTCATTTGAGTAAAGTCTGCAGAAAACCATGTACCTACAACAGAAAACCATGTGCCTACAGCAGAAAACCCATGTGCCTGCCGCAGAAACCGCCCATATGTGAATGTATCCTTAGAAACGGACAAAAAAATTTTAAGCCAAGAAAAAAAAAAGCCATCTCTTCTCTTGTAAATTAACACACAACTGAATTTTAGAAACAAATAAAAAAACGTTCCAGGATCTGACTACTGATGTCTAAGGCTAAGTTCACATCTGCGTTGGAGTCCCCATAGGAGTCTCTGCTGCAGATTGCACCTAAAATCAGCAGAGAGAAAAAAAGGAGGACTTTTTAAAAAAGGAGGACGGATGCCCGGTGGACCCCATTATGGGCTCTATGGGTACCTGCTTTTTAAGCGGACAGGCTGGGAGAGCAGAACACTAGCGTGAACATAGCGTACAATGCCAGTTTCTTATTTTCACAAAGTAGCAGTAGAAGATTTTACATAGACAAAGATAGAACAAAGAGCTTACATTGTTCGGCAGGAACTACGGTACAGTTTATGCAGTTTTTGTGATAAGAACAGCAGAATGAACTGGGCACGTACACAATTCTGACGGCTTCAATAAGTTTTGCTCTTATAGATAAACACAACAGCGACAACAAAGAGATCATGATTGTTCAGAAGGCACATCCAATTTATCATTAGGAGGACTGACAACACTGTATGTTATAAGGGAGAAGAATAAAACCATGTTCTCCAGCAAGCACAATGGGAGACGTCAGCTTCTTGGAGTTAAGAAAAACCCATCAACGTTCACTGGGCAGCAGGATGACAGCCCTGTAAGTACTTCAAGAAGCCTACAGGCAAGAAGCTCAGCAGCCGCAGTATGGCAAGCAATGTAAAGAGTAGAGAGATGGGGAGTCACAGAGAGAGGCAAAGTGATCATAAAACAAACTCATTTCCTCATTTAAGCGTGGCTGCTTTTCTACACTCCCGTGTATAGTTTCACAGCAGCTGCTTAAAGATTATGTTCTGTATAAATTATTTAGCAAACAATAGAGGTGGGGGACTCTTCAGACTGAGACTCAGATGCATAGATGTCAGCCATGGCAGAAAATGTATGCATTCAGGTGCAGGGATTGCAATCAATAATTAATCCAATTAGTACTATTGCGTGTATCCCAGCGCCAATGTGACACGTGTGTCCTTGAAAAGAACCAGTGCAAACAAACTTCAGGAGACGGATCTGGTGCTGGAGAGGCAAGCAGATGGACTCAATGAACAGATCACAGCAGTCTGCTGACTAAATATACACTGAGGGATTGTAGTATGATGTAACATAAGAATGACTATCTAGATGAGAAGCTACCTGTGGCTGTGAAAGGCCAAAATACACCACCCCATCTCAATATGTGGGCCTTTAACAGATGTAGCATTAAGGCACCTCAGTGTACTGCAGAATTAGCCGCATTGGCTTATTAGGGCAGTAGCAGCAGTTTATTGGTGCCTGGTGTGCTCTGGATTGCTGCTCTAAGCACTGAGTTTAATCTGAGTAAATGCACAGAAGGAAGTTTATAGACAGCTGGGCTTGATATATCGCTATGGATGGCGTGCTCTTGTAAGCAGAATATTAATAAGATTTACATATCATAAGAAGGCACTTTTGGGTTAAAAAAACATTAGACACTCTTGAGCATAATAATAAAAAGATACAAAAAAATCAGCTAAAGTGTTCCAGGAAAGACCCATATGGTAGGTGTAACTTAAGTGCAACTTCAAAACTCATATAAAGTGAATTCTGTTGTATATTGCCTTATACCTATAGAAGGTGACTTATAAACTGAAACTTTAGAGGCATGTATGCTACTTTGCTAAACAATCCGAAAACCACAGTGTCCCTTTTTCTACATTCGTACCCAAACCCCATATTTGGAATCTTCATTTTCTTGTAAAAAGCTGGCTTCACTAATAGTCCGGGGCCCCACGTGGCGGAAAAGCTGTGGAAAAAAAAATGCAGCTTTTTTCCTCGCAGCACTTTTTTGCTGCGGCCCACTATGTGGAGCCTTAGGCTTAAAAGGCTTTTTTTTCTTTCACAAAATTCTTAAACAATATCACATAAACTAACAGTATGGGCAAATATAAAAAATTGTAATTTTTTCACTTATCAAGCTCTTTTCCTGCTCTCCCTTCCCTCCTAAACTAAAATCTCTGCTTAAAGGAAATGTCCATTTTCAGCAATAAATGTAATTTCTTGTATAATGAAAAGTTATACAATCTTCCAATATACTTTCTGTATCAATTCCTCGTGGTCTTCTAGATCTCTGCTTAGTGTTATCCATTGTTTACTTCCAGTGGATAAAAATCAGTCTGTGATCATGTGATGGACACTCAGGTGCACAGCTTGTTCACATGCAGGAATTTGATGCTGGAAACCGACGCAGATTTTGACGCTGAATTTTAAGCTGAATTTGGAGAAGAGGGCCACTGTATTTTGCCTTTTATGCCTTTATTGTGCAGGGATTTTGACAAATTTTGCATCAAATTCCACATACAGTTCTGCACCAACAGAAAAGGTTTATTTTCCGCCTCCCAATCATTCTTTCACACTTATTTTTTTCTACTAGCTGAATAAATCAGCTAGCAGAAAATATCAGCTACTGAGTCCCATTGAAATGAATGGGAGGCAGATTTCAGGCAGAATTTGAGGCCGATTTTGAGGTGGATTTTGCCTCAAATTCAGTGTGAACACCCCCTTAATGTGATAGTTTATGTTGGTGTATTGGAATGGCCTAAGAGATTTTTACCAATTTTAAGATGTGGGACTCCAGATTGGGTGTTGCCACATCAAGGGGAATCTAATCATATTACCGTATATACTGGCGTATAAGACGACTTTTTAACCCCTTAAAATAATGGCTACAGTGGGGGGTCGTCTTATACGCCGGATATACGGGGGCCGCACTGTGTGAGGTGTTTTTTTCCCCGTCAGCGCGTAGAGAGCCGCTTCCTGGGACCGCCGCGCATGCGCGGCAATCCGCCTCTCACAGTCATTAGAAGAGGCTTAGTACGCGCTGACGGGGCGGCGCGCTGTATGCTAATGCAGCCGCCCCGTCACAGCGGTCGGCGTCACAGAGCTGGGGGTCACAGGCGGCACTTACAGAAGCATGTCGGATCTTCATTAATATCACAGCATGGATGCGAGGGGAAAGCTGGCGGTGCAGTAACGCCAGATTCCCCTCGCATCCATGCTGTGATATTATTGAAGAGCTTACATGCTGGTGTAAGTGTGCATATTGCTACAATAAGTGCCGACCCCGCCCCCCTTCTCCTCCCGGTGACTCCCCGCCCCTGCACTAATCCTATTGGTTATACCTCACACAGTGCGGCTCCCTGCTCTTAGCATACTGAATATGTAAAAATATGTAAAATATGTAAAATATGTAAAATATGTAAAGAATATGTAAAAATACATATACACATACATAAAAGTTGAAAAATCACTTTACTAAGCTATATGGAGGGTTAACAACAGATTACTATCGTTTAGTAAGCTGTTTTTAACCCTCCATATAGCAATTTGGCCATGTCAGTATCCCTTTAAGTAATTACAGTTTAAGAAAGATGGCTGGGCAAGCAGGGAGAGCTGACCAATCCAAGCAGGATTTATACAACAAGCAGCCAATCACTGGTATAGCACTGTACATACCATAGCTTGCAGCGATTGGCTGCTTGTTGTACAAATCCTGCTTGGATTGGTCAGCTCTCCCTGCTTGCCCAGCCATCTTTCTTAAACTGTAATTACTGTAATAACACTGGGTACCGCATACAGTAATATTACAGTGGCAGTATTATCTGTACCTGTTCACACAGTAGCAACAGTACGGTACACACAGTACAGTATAAAAATGTCCAACAGTCAAAACCCCATCATGGCTCCACAAGCAAGAAGAAAGAAATATGAAGCCAGTTTCAAACTTAAAGTTATAAATTTTGCCAGGGAGCATAATAACTGTGCTGCTGCAAGACAGTATGGAGTTACAGAAAAGATGGTTCGGGACTGGAAAGCAAATGAAAAAGCTTTAAAGAGTATGCCAAGAGGTAAGTGTGCATTAAGAAGAGGCACCGCACACTGGCCAGAACTTGAAAAAATTGTAGCCGATATGGTGGATAAGCATCGCCAAAGCGGTTATGTAGTGACACGCAATCAAATACGCCTGTTTGCACTTCAGTGGGCCAAATCTAACCCAGATCACAGCAACAGATTTAAGGCCACTGCATCCTGGTGTACTAGATTCATGGCAAGACATAATATGGTACTGAGGCAAAAGACAAAAATTGCCCAAAAGTTGCCTGCTGATCTTGATGCCAAAGTGAATAATTTTCATCGCTACATAATAAAACAGCGCACTAAACACGGCTATCCGTTAAGTAGCATTGGAAACATGGATGAAACTCCAATGAATTTTGACATGGTTGGAAATAAAACCGTTCATCAGAAAGGTGAAAAAACTGTTTTAATTAAAACAACAGGGCATGAGAAGTCCAGTTTCACAGTCGTATTAGCATGCACAGCTGATGGCGCCAAACTGAGACCAATGATCATTTTCAAAAGAAAAACAATGCCAAAGCTCAAGTTCCCTCCTGGTTGTTTTGTGCATGTGAATGAAAAAGGCTGGATGGATGAAGAAGGGGTAAAGCTATGGCTTAAGATTGTGTGGAGCAGGCGACCAGGTGGACTTCTTAAAAAATCTAGTCTACTGGTGTGGGATATGTTCAGGGCTCATTTAACTCCAAGCACCAAGCAGAGGCTTGCAAGATTAAACACCCATGCCGCAGTTATTCCTGGAGGATTAACATCGCTGGTACAGCCGCTGGATGTGTGCCTAAACAAGCCATTTAAAGATCGCATTCGAGAACAATGGAATGAGTGGATGGTTAGCGGCGAAAAGTCATTCACAAAAGGAGGAAACATGCGTGCTCCACAGCTGGATGTTTTGTGCCAGTTTGTCATAAAAGCCTGGAATGATATTGATGAAGAAACCGTCATCAAGTCTTTCAAGAAGTGTGGCATATCAAATTCATTAGATGGCATGGAGGACGACTACTTGTGGCAAGATGAAGAGGAAGTAGAAGAAGCTGGAGCTGAGAGCGTACCATCTGATACGGAATTTGATCCATACGATGATTGCCTTACAAATGTATCACAAGATGTCATTGATGTACTTATGATATCAGATGACGAACAGGAAGATTTTGAAGGCTTTTAAAGGGAAACTGTCATGCCAGCAAGACCTGTTACAATATCGCAGCTTACAGTTATGATCACCAGGCACTTGCTCTCTTGTTTGTTTTGCAAAGTTTTAGCTTTACCGTACATGTTTGAAACAACCTTATGTTTATAAGTGACAGTTTTGCTGCTATATACAGTACCTGCATGTCATATGCATTTGAATTAAAATTAACATGTTGAAATCAAAGCAGACTTTTTTTCATTTGGGAGAGGGGTAGTCTTATACAGTGAGTATATACCAAATTCTATATTTTTAGGGCAGAAGTTGGGGGTCGTCTTATACGCCCAGTCGTCTTATACGCCGGCATATACGGTACCTTAGTATCCACAAGATTTTTTTTTCCTGGGCTTACAGACCCCTAGACGGATCATGATAATATGGGCATGTGTATGGGGCATAAAAAAATAATGGGTCAGTGTGCTAGCCATTTAAAACACAGCTAGCATACTGACAAAGCACACATTTGTGTGCATGGAGCCTAAATACAGTTTACAAATAAAGCTATTTAAAAATTAATAATAAATACGATGATGTAACAATTTTTTTCCTCTTTTTTGACCCCTCATTTCTCAGTTAAATTTCTCCTTTCATTTTGAATCTGCTTTGATGATTTGACACAATTGAGTTTTTTTTTTCTTTTTTGGTCCTATAAAAAAATTGACCTTTGGATGGTTACAAACAGCACGAATCCAATAGATAAAAAATGGATTTTCTGAAAAGATCGCCGCCTTTACATTTATTTTTTTTTTTATTTTTTAACAGCAAATGTTTAGTGTCTAAATAGCTTCAAGCTGTTACTTTTAGCCTTTGTATAAAAACAGAATCATATACCTGTAACCATAAAACCCTGTAGCGTTAATTTACCAAAGGTAGAAAATCTGCACAATTTCTCATTTCAGAAGCTGTTCTCCCTAATTGTTGTGTTTAGTCACTTACCTAAATTGCCTTTTGTGCATTTTCAGAAAAACTACTTTTTCCCCACAAAGTTCAAAGTGGTAATAAATCTAAATTAGAACAACACACAGAAGAACGCTCTTTAATGATAAAACAATCCGGGTCCAGAAGGGATTTTATGTACCAGTCTACATGACAGTACACAAATATTTTAAAGGGCTCTACCTTAGGGCTTTGTCTTCTTTACTATATATTGTGAAAATAATGGAAACACAGTAAAGTAAAATATCCTGTTTGATACTTTGACTTTTCCTTTTCAATAAGTTTAAATCAATAATTAGTATCGTGCTGTATGGTGCCATGGAAGAGAATAGTCGTGTATATAAATAACTGTATATGTACACCTATCATTTTTAATCTGTGAAGGACAAAATTTCTGTTATCTAGCTAGAGGCACATTATACAAGATCACACCATTGATAAAAGCCAATGAGGACAGCTCCCTGCATATGTCATAGTGCAACACGGTCCTGCAAACGTCAATAAGTCACTTTCAATTAATCTTTTTTTATTAACTCTTACATTTTCTTATGTCCATGGATTTGCTGTAAAGAAAATCTATTCTGTTTACAGCTCAGGCACAATCCCTGCCCCATAGTTTTGGGAGAAAATAGAACACATGAAAAGAACATGAAAATATTATAAATATATCCAAAGACATTTCAAGATTTCTCAATCCAACCCATCCACACCACCCACTGACATTATTACTAACCCCACCACACCAGGGCCTATCTCTGTTGATGTACAGCCATCTTCCAATTTTAATCCAACACACCATAGAGGACCGGCAATAGAAACGTTTTTTTCACTCGTTAATAACAATTTCCGCCAACTTGCAATTAGTCACACCCCCACTTCTAACAACTTGTCTCCCTCTGAACAGAGAGCCTTGAGACAATTAAAAACCTATCCTAACATTACGATACGTCCAGCAGACAAAGGGGGGGGGGGTATAGTTATCCAAAACATTTCTGACTACATCAAGGAGGCCCTGGGACTCCTTGATGATACCGAATTTTATGAACCGCTCACTCACAACCCCCTACCCCTATATATTTCTCAATACAAAAACCTTATTTTACAAGCAACAACTGATAATTTACTTACAAAAAAAGAGAAAAAGTTCCTACATATTATAGAACTTCCGCTCCCTTTCTTCTACCACTTACCTAAGGTCCATAAATCTCTCATATGTCCCCCTGGCCGACCCATCATATCTGGAATCAGTTCCCTCACTAGTAATTTGTCCCACTTTATAGACCTTCATTTGCAGAAATATGTACTTCATCTACCATCATACTTGAAGGACTCAACACAACTTATTAGAAAATTACAACTCCTTAATACAATCCACGTTCCCCATACAAAATGGTCCCTACTTACGACAGATGTCTCAGCACTTTACACAAACATCCCCCACGATAAAGGACTCACAGCTATTGACTATTTTCTAACCCAGAATCAAATGATGCCAATCTCACAAAAGGAGTTCATCTTATCAGGCATACAATTTATTTTGGAACATAATGCTTTCTCCTTCAAAGACAAAATATACCGTCAGACTAAAGGATGTGCCATGGGCACGAGATTTGCGCCCTCTTACGCAAATCTCTATATGGCTTTCTTTGAGGAACAATACATTTACAACTCCAATATCATACTATATAAACCAGGCATGTCAAACTCAGGGTACCCCGAGGGCCACATGAGTAACAAGAGGTTGTTGCGAGGGCCGCACACAGCAGCTAATGTCACACACGTATTTTAACAGCAGTCATGAAAACAAGATATGAAGTAGTAATATGTAACAGCAACATATATTTGCAGTGCGCAACAGCAACTAATATATTTAACAAAAATACAGCAATTAAAAACTAAACATTTATTTGCTATCATTTTTTTCAATCATTTTTAGTGTTTTGTCCTGAGGCTTGACACCTCTTTGTGCTTTGTGCTAATAGGCCTATTCATTATATTATATTATTATATTATTATTTATATTATTATTATGAATTTTCAATATGTATTTATTTACTTTATATTTATTTAATGGGCGTCTGTAGGATTTGTTCTTTTTGGTGTTCACCCCTGGTATTTGCCTCCAAGGGTGCACATGTATTTTAATTGCTTTTAATTTTTCCTTGTTTGCTGTGTTATTTAATAAAGAAATTTTGTGTGTGCTTTATATTGGATGCTGTTTCTCCTTTGTGTTCGATTGCATTTTTCATCCAATCAGCACCACTGTTTTTTGCATCACAATTATTTATAATCTGAGTGCTCACCCCTCTCTTTAGTTTTTAATGGTTACATACAGGAGGGCCACTCACTTGCTTGGACTTTGCCTGTGCGGCAGTGGGTCCCTTCTTCCTCAGCACGGTCACAGTATCCCAGTCACTCTCAGCCACGACTCTTCCTCCGGTCACAACAAAACTGACTTAGGTGATCAGCAGCCACGCGAGCCGCAATGTACAAAACTCACGATCAGCACTTCCGGGTCGTCATTCATTGATCATGTAAGCAGGTCATATGCAGGGATATGGGCCAATGAATGAAGAGCCGGAAGTGCTGATCGTGAGTTTTGTACATCTGCGGCCCGCACAAAAGTCTCAATCTTTGTCTCTAAACTTTAGAGCAGTGGTTCTCAACCTTTCTAATGCCGTGACCCCGCAATACAGTTCCTCATGTTGCGGTGACCCTGGACCATAACACACACCTAGGTTTTAGAGGAGAAAAATAGGGAAAAATATTTTAAGACAAAAAAATGTGGTAAAATGTCTAATATATGGAAGTTGTAGTTTTGCAACAGCTGCAAGGTCACATTGACAGGTGTCCCTGCAGCTGTACGGGGAGGAATAGGGCGTCTTTTTTTGCAGGGCCAGATGTACTTTTTAGTTATACCATTTTGGGGAATGTCTATTGCTTTGATCACTTTTTATTCAAATCAGAGGCGAAACAGCAAAAAATATGGCGGTTCGGCACTTTTGATTTTTTTTTCCCGCTCTGATGTTCACCCTACAAGAAAAATATTTTTATAAGGTTGTAGACCGGGCATTTTCAGACACAGGGATAGCTAATGTGTATGTGTTTCACAGTAATTTTGTACTTTTATATGTATTCTAGGGAAAGTGGGTGAGTTAGAACTTTTTTTTTTTATTTTATTTTTTTTACTATTTTATTAGCCCCCCTCCCTTCATGGGGCTTGAACCTGCAATCGTTTGATTGCAAGTCCCATAGACTGCAATACAAGTGTATTGCAGTCTATGGGAGATTCTGTATCCCAGTGACAGGCCTGGGAGCCTTCATTAGGCTCCAGGCTGTCACCGGAACAGGTCGACTCCCGCGATCTCTCCGCGCGGGGAGTCGACCTGCAACTTAACAGGTAATGGGCCAGCTGAATAGCGCGACTTCTCAGCGGCTAAAGCCATCGGAAATATGTATTTTCCGATGGCTTTAGGCGACCCCTGTGTTTTGGTCATTCGACCCCCGCCGGGGTCGCGACCCACAGGTTGAGAACCGCTGCTTTAGAGACAAAGTTTGAGACTTTTGTGCGGGCCGCAGATATGCCTGTAAAGGGCCGCATGCGGCCCGCGGGATGCATGTTTGACATGCCTGATATAAACAATATATAGATGATCTGTTCTTCATCTGGAACGGAGACGAGAACTCCGCCAATGATTTCATTACATCATTGGGACTGAATCACTTAGGCTTATCTTTTACACATCATTTCTCTATTCAAAAAATTGAATTCTTAGATCTATTAATATCCATAACACCAACTGGTACCTTTTCAACGTCTACATATTTTAAAACAGTAGATGTAAATAGTTACTTGGAATACACCAGTGCACACTACAAACCTTGGCTCAACAATATAACATTTAGCCAGTTTAAAAGAATTAGAAAAAACTGTGACAATACCCACACTTTTATCAAACAGGCACATATCCTGATGAAACGTTTTACAGAAAAGAAATATCCTCATTCTGTTATCAACAACGCTCTTAGTAGGGCATCAGAGCTTAGTCAAGCATCCTGCCTTATAGACTATACTGGGCCTACCAATTCTACAACACCGTCTTTTGAGATGAGAAATAATTTTATAACTACTTATTCTGAACATAAAAAGATTAGAACAATATTAAACAAACACTGGAATACTCTCTTGAGCGACCAACATCTCAATAAGATCCTTCCGGTGAAACCATTATTAACATTCAGAAGGTCTATTACATTACGCAATATTCTAGCTCCAAGTAGACTCCGCTCTAAACCAACACCCTATATTAAAAAAAATCCAACAACTTTGGGAGTGTTCAAGTGTTACCTCCGCAGGTGTCTATGCTGTCTAAATATCAAACATGGAGCCACCTACTTTAAATCCAACATAACTAACGAAATTTTTTCTATAAAATCACATCTCAACTGCTGCTCTGATTATGTAATATACCTCGAGTGCCCATGTAACCTCCAATATGTAGGCTGTACTATTCAACCTTTCCATTGTAGAATTAACGTCCACCGCACCAATGTATCCTAAGGTTTTCAGAAACACAACTTATCTTTACACTGTGCATTGAAACACAAGTGTAATTTTCGCTGTTTAACCCTAACGCCTATAGAACAAATCCCCACTTCTATCCCTAACCGTTTCCAGAGGTTCCGCCAAATTGAGGCCTACTGGATCTACAAATTAATCACATTGAGCCCTAACGGACTTAATGATGTAGTTGAATCTGCTTTCTAATAATCCTCCACCTTACAATCCATTTCCCATTTCACTTTATTTTCCAGTACCATTACCCAACTAAATTATCCACCATTTCTTTATCCCTCCATAGACAGCAATTGGTCCCAACTTCTCATTCATTCATTTGTGTCACTCAAATGGTAAGGTTGACTATATAGGGCTTGATTCTTACCCTATCGTCATACCACACAGAGACATCTTTAGGAGAAGTCACAGGTCATGTACCATTATCATCCACAGAACATTACAAAGTGATGTTCCAAGCTTTACTCCAGCCTTCTGTAGCAATGACACACTTTTGCCAGATCAAAAAGGTCATTCTGTTTGGCCAAAGCTGAGAAAAAAAAAACATAATGCACATTTAAAATGTAAAGCAGAGACACCGTTTGGCACTACTTCAATCCCTCTAGTGGAACCAACATGCACACACATCCACAGACGGATTATTTTCTATGGCAGACCTCTTGCGCAGTACCACATGGAGGTGCTCTGTGAAATAAGTCCATATAAACAGTCCCCAGAGTGGGATAATGAAATCATGGGACTCAATACTACATGCCTGGGCTACAGAGTCAGCTCCTCCCCATGTACTCAACCATATAAAACCTTAATGAAAATTCACCATCACATTGTCCTCAAATAGAATATGTTGGGGGGGGGGGGGGGGAGGGGCAACATTACATATACAAGATAAATTACAATCATTGATATAAACTGTTATATTGTTGAGAGTGATCCACTGTTAGCGGAAGCGTCAAAAGGAATTCAATTGTGACTTTTAGACGTGAAATCACAGAATTGGTCCCAAGCAAAGAAAATAAAATATAACTTTTAATAAATAACCACTAAAATATCCAACCCAGTTATAAATAATTGACCTATCTAAATATGCAAATATACACACAAGGTTGAAGAGAGCATATTCAACCTAATAAACAAAGTTGATCTCAGACAGTGGAAAGAGGTCTAAATGCTGAATTGACTCTAGATAAATATAAATGTCGACCAAGTATGTCAATAAAGCTACATAACCTCATATCCTCTCCACACTTAAACTGTTGATATCAACTAAAATATACAAGCCCTCTAATGTCAAATAATGCTCCTATGAGACATTCCTGTCCCCAGACAGCGTCTCAAACTACCTCTACGCGTTTTCCCCTTTCTATAAAGGTTCATCAGGAGTTAATAATGTGAACTGAGACTAAGATATGTCCCAAGAAAATATAGACCACAGCAACCAACTCCCTGTTGAGATGGGAAAGTCACCATCCTAAACCTCTAAGAAGGGGTATACCAAAGGGTCAATTCCTCCGTGTTCGGAGAAATTGTTCTTCCTTACAGGAATTTGATCAACAAAGTCAACTTTTGGTTGATAGATTTATGGAGAGAGGATATCCCAAACATCTACTAGAAAAGTCATGTAAAATAGCCAGAGATACTCCGAGAGAATCTTTGTTCGTACCCAAACCACGTATGACGACATCCAATACCATCAGGATGATTGGCACATATGATAATAAATCAGAGGAAGTTTTTAAAATATTACGGATGTATTGGGACATCTTAAAACAAGATCCTGATGTCTCTGAAGTAATTACTTCCAAACCCTCGATTACGTATCGGAGAGGGAGAAACCTTGCAGATAGGATTACACATAGTCATCTAAATTCTATTCAAAAAGGTTCTACTTGGTTGGGTACGAAGCGGCCCTCAGGCACCTACAAATGTGGAGCATGTCGAGCCTGCGTCTATATAGACAAAGGCTCTACCATTACAGCACATGCCACGGATCATCAGTATGCAATTAGGGAGTTCATCAACTGTCTCACAGAAGGAGTAGTGTATGTAATATCGTGTTCCTGCCCTCTAAATTATGTGGGTAAGACAAAGAGGCAATTTCGTAGACGAATTTTAGATCATATAGGTGATATTACTCGTAGAGCAGATACCCAAATTGCAAACCACGTTTGGGAATATCATCATGGGGATGTTTTTTCCATAAAATTTCAAGGGATGGAAAGGGTACATAAATCCCCTCGTGGTGGAGATTGGAATCGGGTTATCCTCTGTAAAGAAGCCCAGTGGATTTTTAGATTTAAATCCATCAAGCCTCTTGATCTTAATGAGGCTATTTCTTTTACTTCCTTTATATAATTTTTTATATTAGGGCTGTACACAATTCTAGAAGAATAGCAAGGGGAAAGAAAAGAAAAAAGAGAAATAAGTTTTTTGTTTTTTTTTATTATTATTGTATTTTGTATCTTTATCCGCGGATTCAACATCTATAATTGAGTTTTTCACTTTGACCATATTTTAAGTGGTCTGTAGTGAAATTGGTATTATTGGCTCCGCTGTTATCTGTAGAATATATGTACCTGAGTTTCATCTATATGAGTATTATTTTTACATCTGTTTTTTCTATATGGTGGTATTCTTTGGTTTCTTTTCTATCTCTGATCCTTGATATGTATTATTATTATTTACCTACTCCTCAGTATCTGTTGTTAACTGGCCAGTGATAGGCTGCTCTATGTGGAGAGCCCTGATTGGCAGTGACATCATTGGGGGCGTGGTTTTGGCTCGCACATGTCTATATCACATTCAAACGTATGAGCTTCAGCGTCGACCGCTTAACAGTACTGGAGCTTACCATCTGAGCTCCAGGAATCGTGGTTTTAACCGCGTCTTCATTCATCTTTGTATCTGTGTATCTGTATATTTTCTTAGGACATATCTTAGTCTCAGTTCACATTATTAACTCCTGATGAACCTTTATAGAAAGGGGAAAACGCGTAGAGGTAGTTTGAGACGCTGTCTGGGGACAGGAATGTCTCATAGGAGCATTATTTGACATTAGAGGGCTTGTATATTTTAGTTGATATCAACAGTTTAAGTGTGGAGAGGTTATGTAGCTTTATTGACATACTTGGTCGACATTTATATTTATCTAGAGTCAATTCAGCATTTAGACCTCTTTCCACTGTCTGAGATCAACTTTGTTTATTAGGTTGAATATGCTCTCTTCAACCTTGTGTGTATATTTGCATATTTAGATAGGTCGATTATTTATAACTGGGTTGGATATTTTAGTGGTTATTTATTAAAAGTTATATTTTATTTTCTTTGCTTGGGACCAATTCTGTGATTTCAGGTTTTATATTAGTGGTTCTGATTCACAGTCTGTGAATTTTTTTTTTTTTTTTTTGTGACTTTTAGACACAGTAAAAATCTATGGGATGCACTGGTAACAGGACTATTTATTTCTTCTAGCCCCAAAAGGTAAATGGTTGAATAAAAATGTGCCACGTTGTATGGTAAACCTAAACTTATGAGGCCATGTGGTTTGAGCTAACAATTTTATTACATGCAAAACTTCATATATATATATATATATATATATATATATACACACACACACAGTACAGACCAAAAGTTTGGACACACCTTCTCATTCCAAGAGTTTTCTGTATTTTCATGACTATAAAAATTATAGATTCACACTGAAGGCATCAAAACTATGAATTAACACATGTGGAATTATATACAGTCATATGAAAAAGGTTTGGGCACCCCTATTAATCTTAATCATTTTTAGTTCTAAATATTTGGGTGTTTGCAACAGCCATTTCAATTTGATATATCTAATAACTGATGGACACAGTAATATTTCAGGATTGAAATGAGGTTTATTGTACTAACAGAAAATGTGCAATATGCATTAAACCAAAATTTGACCGGTGCAAAAGTATGGGCACCTCAACAGAAAAGTGACATTAATATTTAGTAGATCCTCCTTTTGCAAAAATAACAGCCTCTAGTCGCTTCCTGTAGCTTTTAATCAGTTCCTGGATCCTGGATGAAGGTATTTTTGACCATTCCTCTTTACAAAACAATTCCAGTTCAGTTAAGTTTGATGGTCGCCGAGCATGGACAGCCCGCTTCAAATTATCCCACAGATGTTCAATGATATTCAGGTCTGGGGACTGGGATGGCCATTCCAGAACATTGTAATTGTTCCTCTGCATGAATGCCTGAGTAGATTTGGAGCTGTGTTTTGGATCATTGTCTTGCTGAAATATCCATCCCCGGCGTAACTTCAAATTCGTCACTGATTCTTCTACATTATTCTCAAGAATCTGCTGATACTGAGTTGAATCCATGCGACCCTCAACTTTAACAAGATTCCCGGTGCCGGCATTGGCCACACAGCCCCAAAGCATGATGGAACCTCCACCAAATTTTACAGTGGGTAGCAAGTGTTTTTCTTGGAATGCTGTGTTTTTTTGACGCCGTGCTTAACGCCTTTTTGTATGACCAAACAACTCAATCTTTGTTTCATCAGTCCACAGGACCTTCTTCCAAAATGAAGCTGGCTTGTCCAAATGTGTTTTTGCATACCTCAAGCGACTCTGTTTGTGGCGTGCTTTCAGAAACGGCTTCTTTCGCATCACTCTCCCATACAGCTTCTCCTTGTGCAAAGTGTGCTGTATTGTTGACCGATGCACAGTGACACCATCTGCAGCAAGATGATGCTGCAGCTCTTTGGAGGTGGTCTGTGGATTGTCCTTGACTGTTCTCACCATTCTTCTTCTCTGCCTTTCTGATATTTTTCTTGGCCTGCCACTTCTGGGCTTAACAAGAACTGTCCCTGTGGTCTTCCATTTCCTTACTATGTTCCTCACAGTGGAAACTGACAGGTTAAATCTCTGAGACAACTTTTTGTATCCTTTCCCTGAACAACTATGTTGAACAATCTTTGTTTTCAGATCATTTGAGAGTTGTTTTGAGGAGCCCATGATGCCACTCTTCAGAGGAGATTCAAATAGGAGAACAACTTGCAATTGGCCACCTTAAATACCTTTTCTCATGATTGGATACACCTGGCTATGAAGTTCAAAGCTCAATTTTGTGCTTCAATAAGTCAGTAAAAAGTAGTTAGGAGTATTCAAATCAATAAAATGATAAGGGTACCCAAATTTTTGCACCGGTCAAATTTTGGTTTAATGCATATTGCACATTTTCTGTTAGTACAATAAACCTCATTTCAATCCTGAAATATTACTGTGTCCATCAGTTATTAGATATAGCAAATTGAAATGGCTGTTGCAAACACCCAAATATTTAGAACTAAAAATGATTAAGATTAATAGGGGTGCCCAAACTTTTTCATATGACTGTACTTCACAAAAAAGTGTGAAACAACTGAAAATATGTCTGTAAAGGGAAGTGCTTACCACAAACATTAATATATATATATATATATATATATATATATATATATATGTATTTATCTAGTTGTATCAATCATTCCATTCAGAACTTCTGAGAGAGCTATATACTTCAGATATCTCATAAGTGTCTGCAGGCTACAAAACCTGCTTTCAAAGAGCTGTAATCTAACTGACATCAAGCATTGCCAGGAAGGCTTTTGTTTAAAAGGGTGGAGATGGAATGTGCTAATGAGACCTTCATGGTGATGATAATCAGCTTCCCTTGTTCAAAGAGAGTTACCCAGAGATAAGCCACTGAACAAGGGACATTAGAAGTCAGATGGGGGAGATAGGTCATTACCCCTGGGCCAAGGATCGATTTTAAGTGTTAGAGCGCCATCCCAGGACTCATAAGAAGTATTGCATCTAAACTTATGATATTACAATACCAAGAGCCTGATTGGAGTGACAACATCTAGGTGGGCGGAGTTGTGGGCCATAACTATGATGGGCCAAAAGCCCTCTCTCTCTCTTCACCAGCCCCCTTGTGATATGGACTGACCAGCCTCACCTAGACAAGCTCCATATACCACCAGAGCATAATAAGGCTTAAGTATAACTTTCTCTCTCTATCTCTCTATCCATCCATCCACCCATCATCCATCTACTATCTATCTATCTATCTATCTATCTATCTATCTATCCATCTATCTATCTATCTATCTATCTATCTATCTATCTATCCATCTATCTATCAGTCACCCTCTATTAATCTGTATTACTCAATATCTGCAGGTTTTATATTCACCTGGGTAATTGGGTTCTGTACTTATTGTATTGCATTGTGTTAATACTGTTTTGTATTATTCTATAACCTAGTTCCATCATATTACATGTACATTAATAATAAACGTATTTTATTATTAATATTGTGAGGTAAATTATCGTACATGCAAACCAGTCAAGGAAACAGATAAGTAGATATACCTAAGGAGAAAGGAGGGAAACTGGGATTGGTGAAGCAAGTCAGGAGTGATGAATATTAATTATTAGTAATACCCAGCCCTCTAACAATGTCTTATATTCTAGGTTCTTCAAAGTAGCCACCTTTTGCTGTGATTACTGCTTTGCACACTCTTGGCATTCTCTTGATGAGCTTCAAGAGGTAGTCACCTGAAATGGTCTTCTTGAAGGAGTTCCCAGAGATGCTTAGCACTTGTTGGCCCTTTTGCCTTCACTCTGCGGTCCAGCTCACCCCAAACGATCTCGATTGGGTTCAGGTCTGGTGACTGTGGAGGCCAGGTCATCTGGCGTAGCACCCCATCACTCTCCTTCTTGGTCAAATAGCCCTTACACAGTCTGGAGGTGTGTTTGGGGTCATTGTCCTGTTGAAAAATAAATGATAGTCCAACTAAACGCAAACCGGATAGAATAGCATGCCGCTGCAAGATGCTGTGGTAACCATGCTGGTTCAGTATTCCTTCAATTTTGAATAAATCCCCAACAGTGTCACCAGCAAAGCACCCCCACATCATCACACCTCCTCCTCCATGCTTCACGGTGGGAACCAGGCATGTAGAGTCCATTCGTTCACCTTTTCTGCGTCGCACAAAGACACGGTGGTTGGAACCAAAGATCTCAAATTTGGACTCATCAGACCAAAGCACAGATTTCCACAGGTCTAATCATTGATTGTAATGTCAATCTGTATTCCCTTAGTCCTGACAGCAGCACAAAATGGGGTATCTCTGCCCCTGTGTGTTGTTTAGGACAGGTGGAACCTTTAATTAGCACCAAAAAGGTGCCTCCTACTGGCCCTATAAGAGGGCACAAGAGACCTCCCTCCACTGTGTAAATTATAAAGTAACAGGAAACAAGCTTCTAGGGAGGGAAGCCTTGTGCTGTTGCCAGGACTAAGGGAATACAGATTGACATTACAATCAACGATTCCCCTTACGTCCGACAGCAGCACAATATGGGGAGATAGCAAGTAATTCCCCTAGGGAGGGTTTCCTTGCCTTACAACGTCAAGGACTGACTGACCAAAGGCAGTTGTCTGGAAACTGCGGACGTCTAATGATAACGTTTAACAAAAGGTCAACTGAGATGACCATGATGCAGCTGCACAAATCTGGTCCAATGGTAAGGACCGATACTCAGCCAAAGAAGTCGACACAGCCCTGGTCGAGTGGCCGTAGAAAGACTAGAGGGAGTAACTCTTGAATAAGAAAGGAAGACTTAATTGTCTCCTTGATCCATGTGGATAGAGTAGGCTTGAAAGCCTTGAGGCCTCTGTTTTTACCCTGCATATCGATTAGTAGGCTTTCGGCCTTCCTAAGCGGTTGAGTGTGGAATAGGTAAATCCACAGACACCTTACCACATCCAAGGTGTGGAGCTTTTCTTCCTCCTCAGAGGTTGGAGTGGGAAAAAACCATAGATAACGAATTTAGCTGCTTGCTGTTGTAGTATGAGGGGACCTTAGGGTTAAACCCAGTCAAACCTAAGGTGCTCCCCTATCTGCAAAATAAAATGTACGGCTCTGTAGAAGAAAGAGCCTGGAGTTCCCCTACTCTTTTGGCAGATATAATAGCCATCAAAAGTGGTTTTGTAGGCTAAATATTTTAGCTCCATGGTCTCCAAGGGTTCAAAGGGAGGACCGCACAGGCCTGCAAGGACTATCGCAAGGTCCCACTGGGGAACTGGAGACGATACCGAGGCTTTAGCCTCATTGCCCCTTTAAGGAACTTTGCAACCAGAGGATCCTGAGACAGACGTCTGTTCAAATGAGTGTAAAAGGCCGCAATCTGCACTTTCAAAGTGGCAGGGGCAAGGCCCTTATCCCAACCGTCCTGAAGAAAATTTAAAATATCAGCCGTAGAAGGTTCTAGATTATTATTACCCTTCTTGGAGCACCACTCCATGAAAATCTTGGCTGTCCTCTGGTAGCTCTTATTGGCAGAGTCTGCTCTTGTAGAAGAAAGGGTCTTCAGGACAGCCTCTAACAGTCCTCTATCCTGCTGTAGGGACTGCTCAACCTCCAGGCTGTCAGGTTGAATCTCCAGAGATCCTGGCACTTCAGAGATCCTTGGGAAACCAGGTTCTGGATGGGGGGGAAGCCTCAAATATATCCCCCGACTCATCTCCATGAGTTGGGAAAAAACCAAGCTTTTTGGCCAGAATGCTTCTTTTTGAATGATGGCTATCACAGAGACTTGGTCCTGTCTGATTTTCATCAATACCTTCGGTATTGTTGGAATTGGAGGGAAGATGAATGCCAGCCTGGACCTCCAAGGAATGGACAGGGCATCCACTGCCAAGGGATTGTCCTCCTGGTAAAGGGAACAGAACGTCTCCACCTTGGCGTTGAGTCGGGTTGCCATGAGGTCTATTTCTGAAAGACCCCTACTTCAGGGTAATCTGATGAAAGACTTCTGGATTGAGTGACCATTCTCCTGATACGGCCTGACCCCGACTCAACCGATCCGCTACTATGTTCAGGGAGCCCTTGATGTGAACTGCGGATAAATGGGTTAGATTTTTCTCTGCCCATGTAAATATCAGATCTGCCTCCCTGAGGAGGGTTGGTGATCTGGTGCCTCCCTGTCTGTTCACGTACAGCACTGTGGTCATGTAATCTGACCGGATTTTGACTGCTCTTCCTTGAGAAGAAGCGAGAAATGGAGTAAGGCACGATATACAGCTCTGAGCTCCTTCCAGTTGGACGAGGTCCTTCTTTCTGGAGCGCTCCAGACTCCCTTTATGGAGTTTCCGTCCAATGGGCTCCTCATCCCGTGAGGGATGCATCTGTAGTCAACAGGGTCCAAGGAGGTTGGACTGTGGACCTTCCGTTTTTCAGGTGTAGCCACCACTTGAGGGAAAAAACGGGTCCTGGGGGAGAGTCGAATCTTCTTGCTGAGTGTAAGAAGGGTGCGATCCCAAGCCTCTGATAATCCTCTCTGGAGGGGACGTAAGTGCCACAAGGCCCATGGGACTGCCTCCACTGAGGAAGACATCAAGCCCAGGATCTTCATCAATGTTCTGATGGAGGCTATCGGCTTTTTGAAGAGGTGCCGGACTGCCACGAGCAGCTTCTCCTTCCTTCCTGGTGTCAAGGAGATTTGCAGGCGGACTGAATCTAGGAAGTAGCGGAGGAACTTCCTTCAGGTTGAAAAGGGATCGTTTTTGACTTCTCCCAGTTTATAAGCCATCACAGACTCTGAAGCAGGGAAATGGCTGTCTGTAGGTACTGGAGCAGAACAGACTCTGACTGGGCCTTTATCAACCAGTCGTCTAGATAAGGCACCAAGAATATCCCCTGAGCCTGAGGGCGGTCGTTATGGAGGCCACTACCTTTGTAAAGGTGTGGGAAGCAGAGGAGATCCCGAAGAGTAGTGCTGTGAAATGAAAGTGCTTCTTGTAGCTGGAAACTACTACGGCAATCCTTAGAAAAACCTTCTGTGTGGAGGTAAATAGGAATATGCAAATAGGCGTCTTTTATATCCAAAGTCACAAAAAACATCGCCTTAGAGGAGAAAAGTGGTGACAGACTATGGTTTCCCTACGGAAGCGCTTCTTTTTGATGAAGCGGTTGAGGTACCTTAAGTCTATGATCATTCTCTACTTGTCTGCCGGTTTTGGCACCAGGAAGACAGAGAATAGACACCGGATCCTTCTTCTAGAAGAAGAGACTTCCAGGGCTCCCTTATGAATATACTCTCGGATGGAGCATTCCAATGTAGTCTGCTGCATTGTAGGGAAGCTGCGAGTTAACACAAACCAATCCTGAGAAGGATGGAGGAACTCGATTGCATAACCTCTTTGGATTACCTACCGGACCCATGGGTCTCGAATTTTTTTTCCTGCCAGTAGTTGAGAAAGTGGGCTTTTTAGAGACGACCTCCGACAGGAATCTCGGCTACAAGAAACTGCTTCTGATGTCAAAAAGCTAGGCTCTCTGGGACTGCCGTCCACGACGAAGCGGATAGCCTCTAACACGGCCAGAGTCAGACCTACCTCTGAAGGCCTGGGGTAAGTTTTACCCTTCCTGTCGGCCAAGCCCTCTAGGATCTCATCTAGGGCACAGCCAAAGACTCTACCTGGCTCAAAAGGGCAATGCGCCCAAATTATATTTTAAGGGGAAAACAGCTCTCTAAGGTTTTAAACATAGAGGTCTTCCTGCTACAGTCTTCTTGGTAAGTGCCAGGGATTTGGCCGGCAGCCTTAATTGATGGTGGGAGGCTTCCGTTAAATATTCAGCAGCCAGGGAAACCGAGCCTAGAAACCCTAGCAGCTCATCTCTGGAGACTCCAGAGTTGATGTCCCTTTCGAGGTGGACCAGGTCAGTACATAATTTGGCTGACACTTCACAAGAAGCAACCGCCACAGCGGTCTTGGGCGAGGCAGCTGAATAAACCTTCTTGAAGGTATTGTTGAAGCGCCTGTCCATGGCGTCGTGCAAATTTGATCTATCATCTGATGGTACCTTAGTGCGGCAGGACAATTTAGCCACCGCCATATCCACCTTGGGAGGAGGACTCCATTGATCCCATTGAGCAACTGGGAATAAACTCTGAACCTCCTTGGAACCACAAGAGGTTTTTCAGGACATCTCCACTCTAAGGACATAAATTTTTGTAATGTCAGGTCCACTTGGAAGACCCTAGGCCCTCTATAGGTGGATGCGGAGGCTTCCCCATCAACATCACAATCCTTAGACTGGATGGACTTCAGCAGCCGGCTTAATTTTTCGAGTGGGAAGCTCGGCCTGCTGGGATCTTCAGTGGAATCGTCAGAGGAGAGTGTCTCTTCTACTATCTGATAATCTTCATCAGAGATCCGTAAGGAAGATTGTGTCTCAACCTGCGGTCTCTTGGCAATCTGGGCGATGGAAGAACGGATCTCCTTTACCCAAGTGACAACCTTTCTTATGGAAGGTTCTTCCGGCGGAAGTCCGCGACATTGGTGACAGCGGGTCAAATCATAGCCGTCAGGTAAAGGGGTATTGCAATCCAACACGTTAGGTGTTCATGTTTAGAGGACATTTTCCTCCTAAGCCCATCGCCGTTATCTGATGCAGAAGATGACATCTGAAACATCAAACAGCCACGTGACACTGAAAATGGAATATTGCCAAGCATCGCATAAAACCAAGGGGTACCTTACTTTTCTCTAAATCGGTCACTTTGAAGAGAAAAAAAACGTCAGAAAAAAACAGCCACCGCAAACCGCAGCAGAGGAGCTAGAAACCACTCGCTCAACAAATAAAGGATTGCAGACCTTCTGAATGTAATCCAGCAGCGAGGGAAGGAAGCCACAAAGAAACATTTGTACAGCACCAAAACGAGTCAAACGCCATAATGGAACATAGAGGAGCATAAGCCTAAGCCAGAGGCTCAAAATACAAGCAGCAAAAATCAATTCTATATTTTGCCTTTAAATTTTCAATTTCCAAACTTACCGCACTTTTTCCGAGAAAACCGGAAGTAGGCCATGGTGGTGCGTAAAGGCTTGCTTCCCGGGGAACACGGGACCAGAAAAAAAGTTCCGGCCGAGGAGGTTCCTCACTTACTTCCGGGATCGCGCTGACTGCCGAGCGATGAGCCGGATAACGCTGCACTGCGGGGTGAAGGCCCAAAGGACCGGCGGCTTTATCTTTGGAAATACGACAACGGAATGGACCGAGGTACCCCCTAAACTAGGAGTAAATGAAACCCCTAGCCATGGGAGGTCACAAGAGACCTCCGTCCACCTGTCCCACACAGGACAGAAAAAAACACAGTGGAGGGAGGTCTCTTGTGCCCTCTTATAGGGCCTTTAGGAGGCACCTTTTTGGTGCTAATTAAAGGTTCCACCTGTCCTAAACAACACACAGGGGCAGAGATACCCCATATTGTGCTGCTGTCGGACGTAAGGGGAATGTCCATTCCTTGTGTTCTTTAGCCCAAACAAGTCTCTTCTGCTTGTTGCCTGTCCTTAGCAGAGGTTTCCTAGCAGCTATTTTACCATGAAGACCTGCTGCACACAGTCTCCTCTTAACAACTGTTGTAGAGATGTGTCTGCTGCTAGAACTCTATGTGGCATTGACCTGGTCTCTAATCTGAGCTGCTGTTAACCTGCGATTTCTGAGGCTGGTGACTCGGATGAACTTATCCTCCGCAGCAGAGGTGACTCTTGGTCTTCCATTCCTGGGGCAGTCCTCATGTGAGCCAGTTTCTTTGTAGCGTTTGATGGTTTTGGCCACTGCACTTGGGGACACTTTCAAAGTTTTCCCAATTTTTCGCACTGACTGACCTTCATTTCTTAAAGTAAAGATGGCCACTCGTTTTTCTTTACTTAGCTGCTTTTTTCTTGCCATAATACAAATTCTAACACTCTATTCAGTGGGACTATCAGCTGTGTATCCACCTGACTTCTGAACAACACAACTGATGATCCCAACCCCATTTATAAGGCAAGAAATCCCACTTATTAAACCTGACAGGGCACACCTGTGAAGTGAAAACCATTTCAGGTGACTACCTCTTGAAGCTCATCAAGAGAATGCCAAGAGTGTGCAAAGCAGTAATCAAAAAAAAGGTGGCTACTTTGAAGAACCTAGAATATAAGACATATTTTCAGTTGTTTCACACTTTTTTGTTAAGTATATAATTCCACATGTGTTAATTCATAGTTTTGATGCCTTCAGTGTGAATCTACAATTTTTATAGTCATGAAAATACAGAAAACTCTTGGAATGAGAAGGCGTGTCCAAACTTTTGGTCTGTACTGTATATATACAGTAAAGTTTCGATGCCTGATGTGCTATTTAAGCTCTGTAATGTCAGAAGGGCAGTGTCAGGCAGGGGGGCGTGATTCAGAGCTCCAATCAGAGGCAGCCAGTGTCAGAGCTCAGAATCACAGCCCTTGTCTGCTCCTGCCTGATACCGCCCTCCTGACAGTACAGGAGTATCTGAGGCACCAAAACTAACAGCATTGATTGGTCAGGAATGGTGGGGGCTAGAGAAAAAAAATTACAACTGTGCCGCAATCAGTAGAGCAGCGCCTAATAATTGATGCAATAAAGAGCAGAATTTATAATTGGTGAGTGCTGTGCTTTCTTTATCCTATGGCAAGGGCTTGTGTGTTGGACAATGAACATCTACTAAGTCTCTCTTTGACTATCCTTTAAAACAACTGGACAGTGTGACTGTGAGATGATGTCAGGGCTGAATAGTTGTATTCTGCACAGACATGTTCACATCTTCTTTGGAGTCTCTGTCACTCAGTCCTATTATTTCAGGTAAGATGGTAGACAATATAATGGAACGCAGCGGACTTCATTACAAGTCAGTGGTTTCTGTTGGACACTCTTGGTGTGACAGCTTCATCACAGCTTGAATTCTGTTTTTCCAAAATTCATAAAACAAATGTGAACTCAGTCTAAGGTAGTGCTGATGCCGATAGTAACCACAGTTTATGAGAAAGGAGCGGATGGACACAGCTAGTGACATACACCACTCCAGTCTGATGCACCGCACTGGAAGTGGAGCGGCGGGGTACACAGGCTAGTAGAGTATAGGTTATTTCTTTTACTTTTTAGACACTTAGTTTTTTTCTTTTATTTCCAGAATGACTAGGAACTGGCAAGGCAATTGATTCATTAAGTGTTAATAAGGTACTGTCCAATAAGAGTTCACTGTGCCTGTTCTACTTGCTGAGGCATCTTACTCTACAGAACACACATAGTGTATATGGTCCATAGCAATCTTTCCTTTGAAACTATATTTCATTGACTTAGAGTTTCATCGATTTAGAGTTAAAAGGGAGATTCCAATAAAACTAATTTAACATAGTGAAATTAAATGTAATGACATCCAGAGTATAAAGAGCTACGATATCCTTAATATTAATGTGAGAGAATGAATTGTTTCAAAGCAGATTATAACAAAACACAGTCGGATTACTGAAATAATGGCTGTGCTTTGTTTAAAGGAGAACGGCTTCGTAACCTAATAACACTGTAAAAGGTTAATTGGTCTAGAAATAGCTCCCTTAATAGTCGGAAACCTTCACACCTCTATGACATTCAAGACAGAACATAATAAACATGTTTACAGATATAAGGCAGAAAATATACCGACTGCGAGAATACTGAGCTCCCATGCCAACCTCACTCATTCTTATGTAATCCTCTGGAATTCAAGCAAGAGTTAAATGCAATGCACTTTGGAGGGGGCATCTTTCTGTTTTGGAGGGACAGTGCATTATAGTGCAGCGCTATTGATGTGAGCGGTGGCACTACACATAGAGGAAGAGGGTTGGTGTGCATACACATTACTCTGATTTATGTTACTGTATTCATATATAAGACTAAAGACATTTAAGAACGCCATGCATTAAATATTAACATTAAATTTTCTAAATGAGAGTTGGACAAGTAATATTAGTATGGCAGCCACCACTGGCAATAACACAATTCTTTTTTTTTTTTTGCATTAATGATTCTTTCTGCTGTCTCCTCTTCTTTTTACTGCACTCACCCACACTTAGGTAACCAAAATCATGCAAGAAAATGAATTAAAGATTTTGTAAGACCATAGAAACAACCTGTGATGGTATACAGTATAAAATCTTTAAAGGTAATGAATCACAAGAAAATTACCTACTTTTTAAACCAGGTTTTAATGTTAAACATATTTTTTTAAGAATATATATATATATATATATATATATATATATATTTATTTTTAAAATCCATGTCATTATCTGTATTTAAAACAAAAATGTATTACATTATGCAATTTTCTCTCTGACCACTAAATCTAAGAATAGCATTACACTAGTCAATTCTTTAGGGGTTTTCTTTGTAGCAGCCACCTCATCTGCCATCACAGACAAAACAGGCAAGATTACAATAACAGATTACACCTCTACAGATAACACTACTAACCCATCATTACACCTCTTACTGACAATAGATATTGTCAAAGCTTATCTGCTCTCCCTCCCTGCACAAAGAATGCCTATAAGACTTTTCCATAGATCTCAGTGAGTCAGCTCCAGACTATTGCTGCCTATGGCCATGACTATGATGTAAAACATATCACTAAATGCTGTTAAAAGAGCAGTGGAGAAGTTAAGGCAAGATGGCAGCCCCTATAATCATGTACAGAATCTAGAATTTAAAAAAAAAATCAGAATATAAGAAAAATTAGAAAAAGAGATTTCAATATCTGGTTTTAATACATAAACATAAATATAGCAATACATTTCTTTTAAGCCCTACAACTAAATACCAGATACGTAAGAGACAAGAAGACTTATTAATATGATAGCAAAGACATCAACAAGGTGATTCCCGAATGGCAGATCACAGCAAAAGTGGGAGTGGCCTTTTCAAGTAGCATTGCCTTTACAACACTGGATAGCTACCAATATTCAGATCTCATATAGTAATAGTGGACCCAAATTGTAGTAGACCCCAAATAAAACAAACAATTGCACCATTTTTATATATGCCATTTAGCGATCATGCTAGATACTGTATCAATTTTATTGTGTGGTTTGTAAAAGTTACAGTGATACCAAATATGTCTATGTTACTTACTATGTTTTGAGAAGGTCATTCAATAAAGTGTATTATTAAAAGGGGTTTATTCCAATTTTCTTTACTGTTAAAGATTTAGTAATTTCTAATATATAATACAAAAGCTTTCAAGTTACTGGCAGATTCCTCCAGCCATTTAAATCTGTGTTTCACATATTTCTTTCATTAGATAGGAGGCAGGGGTTGAACCCAGGACATGATGCATACATAGCTGTGACCTTACTGACTGAGCCACAAACTCCATTAGCTTTAATGTGAGCTTTCTCTCTTACCTCTTCATTTTTCTCTCTCTATAATATATTTGTCTCCCTGTACAATATATGTAGACAAATACCTCTTATATGCAATGCACTGGCATACAGAGATATTTCTCTACATACTGATACACTATACAGGGAAAGATATACTACTGAGAGAGAAAAGTGAAGAGGTAACAAAAAAAACACTAATTGAAGCTATTGTAACTTGTGTCAGTAGCGAGACGGCTTACAGGCTTTGGATGCATCTTATGCTGGGTTCAATCCCTGTCTTGCACCTAATAAACTAAACTTTAAGTGGTCAGAGGGATCTCCAGGCAACCTCCTCATTAGTATTCACTGCACTGAGGTAAAGTCACTGTCCAGTGAATACTAATGAGCCAACAGCCAGGTAAATACGCCTGTGAGGTGACCTAAAAACTGGTAAAGCCGGGTGATGCTAGGTTCACAATAGCGTTGGGGTTTCCGTTCTTCACGTCCGCTTGGGGACCCGAAAAATGGAAACCCAAGCTGCTTAAAAGCGGTTACCGGCGGAAACCTGCGGATCCCATAGACTATAATGGGGTCCTCCAGGTTTCCGCCCGAAAAATACGGAGAGAAAAGTCCTGCTTGCAGAGGTAGCCACCTTCACAGGTGTGACCAAAGACTGATGGACAAGAGCAGTAAAATCTGAATGTAGTTTTTCTAAGTAGCAGGACATGAGATGGAGGAACTAATGTACTCTATAATTATGTAGGCTTTTGTCTACTGCAATCCTCTCTACTCACTTCAAATCTGTGTCTTTGTCATGCAGTACATTATTTTACATGATCATGGTACATACCTTCTCCGACCATTGAAACACCTACAGACATTCCAAGAAATTTGCTTTTGGTCCATATATGAGTATTTACACACATCATCTTCTCTTTGCATTCACAGTAAAAACAAGATACAGGTGGGTGATGAGATACTTGCTCGGCCACAAAACGCACTTTGTAGGATTCATTTTCAGATCCCTGGGCTGTGTTCGTTTCTTTGGCTTGTACAGAGGCACAGTGAGTTCTACAAGGTTTCACTTTATTTTTGGGAACATCCCAACTGCAGTGAAATCTTTCTCCTATAATTGGGTTATAGGGCTTCTTGGCAACTGCTCCTTTACGACCTTCATGGAAGGCTGTCAAGTAATATTCCACAAAACTGATCATTCGCTCCTCGGGGGTTGTCCCAGCAGCAATGCACAAAAACAGATCTGGATGTGCCATGAAGTTTGCATACATTTCCAGCAGGGATCTTTTCTCTAAAATAAAGGTTGGTAGTACTACCTGTTATGAAAACAGAGAAAATAAGGAGGTTTAGTAATTATGTATGATAGCATTATTGTTATATGAGTAGAGTATTACATCTCAGATCTGCAAAATGAGATGCCTTCTAATTTATCAGCAGCTGTGTGTAATGATATACACACTATTAATGGAAAAATACTATTAACAGAAAAGCATTGCCACATAACACCTTTGTTTATAAATGTCGCATTGTCTACATTGCCTATGGGTTTGGCAAAAGAAAGTTTGCTTTGGATTGATAGGATATAATTGGCACATGACCTATATACAGCTGTGACCTTCAACTGTATTATTTCGTGGTACATAATTCATTACTTTACTCTTCATTTTTACACAAACAGTTTTTGAATTATTACTGAATGACCTCAGGAGTCCATAAATCTCAGTTCACTTGCTTTTTAACTTATGGAGGGCATGAAGGAACAGGAAATACTGTATATACTATAAAGGGTTTCCCACAAAAGACATTTATGGCATATCCACAGGATATATGTCTGATAGATGCAAATCCCACTTCTCCCCCTATCCCCCAGCCTCTGTGCGCCTGCTGTTACCTGACTGCAACCTCTCTGAGAAGGTTGTCCTCAATGGTTGGGCTTATGAAAACAGCATTGCTCTCTGTAGCTCTTTTTAACTGCCATAGGAGTGAATGGAAGTTATGGAAAAAGCATAGAACAGTGAGCTATACTGTTTATGTAAGCCTGAACATCAAGGACTGTCTTCTCAGCGAGGTCAGGTAACAGCAGGGACACGGAGGTATAGGAGGTTTATTTCAGAGGTAGGTGTGGGTCCCAAAGGTGTGACCCGTATCTATCAGACACATAACAGACTTTGAAATCACTATATATAATGGAGTGAACTTCGGGTCTAAACATATTGTTTTTCCTAATTTTTTTCAAATTTAGTCTACATGTGCACAAGCATGTGTCCATGAAAAAACAGCATGGATGGCATAGGGATGATACTCATGTGCTGTCGATGTCCTCTAAGGACCCATTCATTTCCAGCAGTGAGCCTGGGCTGCAAAATGGACAGGAATATGGCCTGTTCTGAGTTTTTCCCCCAGATTCATAGACCCGTGATAATACAAGGGTGTATGTATGGGGTCAGTGGCATAAGTACCAGGATAGCAGCGGTAGCCCCTGATGGGTACTGGCGGGAGCCTGATGTTTTTATTTTTTTTAATAGGCCATTACCTGCTGGAGTAACCTCAGCAGGTAACAGGCCCCTATTTACTTACCTATTCCCGCTCCTGCTCATAGCCACCTTCGCTTCCCCTTCTGAATCCCATATCATGTCGCTGGGGCCCCCTGGAGGGCAGAAGTGGAAGCAGATGTGGCTGTGAGCAGGAGTGGGGATCGGTAAGTGAGGCCACGGGCCCGCGAACCCCAACAACTACTACTATTATTATACTTTGAGGTCTTTTCACACCCCAGAGTATAATGATCGGAGGCCCAGAGGAGGTGACAAACACAAAAACCAATGTTACTCACCTCTCCTATGATCCAGCGTGATTTCCAGCAGTCTTCGGGCCTCCTTGTTGACGTCCCAGACGTCCTGTGGGCCAGGCCAGCATCATTATGCGTTGTGACACCGGCATGGCCCACGTGACGACTGTGCCAACATTGAAGAGGGATGAAAGCAGCAGGAAGTGCGCCAGAGCTCAGGAGAGGTAAATAACACTAGTTTTTATTTTTGTCACCTCCTCTGGGTCTCTGATATTCATACCTTGGGGTCTGAAAAGACCTCAGAGTATAATAATAGTTCTTGGGAGGTCATAATAGTGTGTGCGGGGGCCACTATGGGACATAATACCGTGTGCAGGGGCCACTGTGAGACATAGTACCATGTGGAGAGACCACTGTGGGCCATAATACCATGTGGAGGGGCCACTGTGGGCCATAATACCGTGTGCAGGGGCCACTGTGGGCCATAATACCATGTGCAGGGGCCACTGTGGGCCATAATGCCATGTGCAGGGGCCACTGTGGGACATTATACTGTGTGAAGTGGCCGTTATGGAACATTATACTGTGTGGAGTGGCCGCTGTGGGATATTATAGTGTGTGTAAATGCGGCGTTATACTGTGTGGGGGCTAGGAAAAAGGGCACTATGCTGTGGGGGGCCCAAGTTAAAAGTTTGCTGGGGGTCCCAGTCTTTGCTAGTAACGCCCCTGTATGGGGCCATAGAAAATAATCAGTCAAAGCACTCGTTCATTCCCAAGTAACAAGTACAGTTAGTTTTGGAGCCTGATTTGA
Source organism: Leptodactylus fallax (assembly GCA_947044405.1). NCBI lineage: Eukaryota > Metazoa > Chordata > Amphibia > Anura > Leptodactylidae > Leptodactylus > Leptodactylus fallax. Next base: position 469,071 of record CAMRHE010000186.1, on the reverse strand, counting down.
TATTGAATCTCTTTAATATCAAAAGGGCGGTGTCAGGCAGGGGGTGTGATTCAGAGCTCCGATCAGAGGCAGTCAGTGTCAGAACTCAGAATAACACCCTTAGTCTGCTCCTGCCTGACAGTACAGACTATAAATAGAATATCAGGCACCAAAACTAACAGCACTAATGGCTAGAGAAAAAATTCCAACTGTGCCACAATCAGTGGAGTGGCACCTATTAACAAATGCTAACAAATGGAGTTGGTGGAGGTGGTGAAAGTTCCTCTTTAAGGGGAAGAGAGGGTGTGTATTAAAATTGGTCTAAAGTAGGCCAAATAAGAGATGGTAAAATGTTAAATAATAGTAACTGGCATGTGTAGCAAAATGGCCTAAATTTATCATCCAGGGTAACCCACTGTAATAAATTTGGCACATCTTCATAGTGTCAGGTCTACATGTATGTTCTCTGTATATTAAACAGTATTAGTAATACTGTCCCAGTATTAGTAGCACTGTCCCATGTCATTTTTAAGTACAGAATTCTTTGTTAATTTCAAATACTAAGCTCCAAATGTCTTACAGAGACAAGAGTGATAAAATTCAGACTGCCTGCAGCCACCACTAGTGGATCTTACTACATTCACTATATAAACATTGATCTTCATAACAAAAGTCAGGCCCGTAAGCTCCCCCTAATGGAGGTTGCAAGTAGGCAAAATTTTGATACATCTGTGGAGAGAGGAGATTTAGAGAACTATGTTAAAAGAAAAAAATAATCACACATAGATATAGACAATCAAAACAATCTTTACAAATTTTTGTCATCAAAGAGGCAAAATGAAAGTTTATAAATAACCTGAAAACATTACTTTTTATTACTTTTACATTTATTCAAATATAGACTAAAATATTAGCCATAATTTTGTCTCCAGGCTTGGTAGCTTCAGGGACCAGGTTCACTCTACCGGGATAATACTATTATTTATTACTACTATAAGCTCCAGACGTCAATTCTTTTTAATTCTTTATTTGAAGATTTAAAAAATATACCATGACAAGGTCTCCCATGAACAAGCAAAGGAGGAAAATCCATCCAGGTGCTGTAAGGCCAGCAAGGACTATGAGTCATATAAACACAGTCATATAAAAGGGGAAAAAAAACAAACCACTCAAGTCAACATCAGAAACATTAATACCACTTTACTGAAAGTAGAAATAATGTGCAGGGCAAAGTTGGCACAAATTCTCAGATTTTTCTAGTTTTAAATGAATATATGTCCAACAATAGACATAAGTGGTGATTAATCATTCACCTACACCAGAAAGCCAACATAAAAAGTAAGAAACCCACAGGTTTGCAACTTTTTAAATGCCATTTGCACAAAACAATTTATGCCACCCTGGCCACTTGGCAAAAAGGGGTTGTGGTGTGGACATATCTATCAACCCCACCAGAAGTATCATCAGTTTTCTGGTGTTAATGATGACTGAAATCTACATCAGCTAGGAGTTGTAGATTTCATTCTAGGTGCACAGACTACCAGAAGATATTCCTTATCTATGACTAGGCATGTACATCCTTCAGTGGGGTAGGGGATATCAAGATCGGCATAGTATACGCTGCTCTTGATAAATCTCAACTATATTCTGTATGAAAGTGGGAATAAAATGGGGATAGTTGAAGGGAAGAACAAAATAGGGAAGGGAAGAGGATACAAAAAAAGGCAAAAAGGAAAGAAAAAAAGCTGATGGAAAAAAAAGAGACAAGACAGGCAGAGGCAAGTATGCAAGATCAGACAAACTAAAACAGAAACGACAATAGTGCTAACCTATGAAGGTACAGGCCCGCAAGGGAGACCACTCATGATGAGAGAATGCCATAAACTGGGTCCAGCAGAGCCATGTGTCTGTCAGTTTGCCAAGTGTCGGATGTAGACAGGCACCATTTTTGATCCCCCTCCAGTTCCGCTCATTACAGCACAATGTAATGATGTTATTAGAATTTCACTGACAACAAATTGCTATGCATGTGATCTCTATATAATCTTGTAGAAACAATTGTAGAAGCAATTTATTATACATGCTACTCAAATGCAAGGCTGAAAGTCTATGCCATCCATAATGCAAGAAATACTCCAGGGGAAAACAGCCTCAGTCAATAAACTACAAAGACCAACAAAGCTGTAGTACACCGAAAAATATAAAATAATCTTGTTAAGTTGCATGAAAGAACATTATTCTGAAATTCTACTTGTAGTGAAACATATGCTTTCTGAGGCTGCTTTAGCTGAAGGCATCCAAATATACCAGATATTATTAGATTATTTATTCTTTATTGTAAATTCTGTGCGGTCTTAACCCTTTGTTGAATATACTGGAGAATTGTATGAACAGTCATTCTACAATATGTCATTTTCAATGGGAGCATCAGGAGCAATGTGAAAATAGTGTGGGACTGCCACCTAGTCTGATGGGCTGTTGTATGACAGCCACAGACTACAGAAGACTGCAAGCAAGTGTATTCCAGAGCAAGCCTGTACTCTACAGATCAATGCTACAAGGAACCACTTGAAACTTGAAATACTACTGACAGACCTGTTCTACTTGCTGCCCTTCTGTACCTAGCAGTATGTAGTTCTGCGTGTGTCTGAGAATACAGACAGCTGTCTACATATTAAATAACAGCTTCACAGACCTCTCTGTCTCCTGCACTGATCTCTAAAGTGGCAATCGGAAGCCTATTTTCCTTGTTGCTTTGGCCCCTTGCTATAAAACCACTTGAATAGAAGCTGAACTGGAGTAACCAGCTACATAGTAGATGGAGCCGTCTGCTTTTCACTCTGTCCACTGACTGTATAGTTTCAGTGTAGGTGGCTGATGAGAACAGCTGATTGGTGGGGGTGCTGGGTTTCAGACCCCCAAAAATCTAATATCCATCCTAAAGATGGGTCATTAACATCAACAGCACTGAAAACTCTTTAAGAAAATGTCATAATGAAAGTTATAAACCATGGGTATGTGCGGGACACTACTGGGTGGGTCAAAGCAGCTTTTACCTAGCTTACTAAAAATGTGTGGTATACCATAACCACAAGACAAAGAGTCTCAATATAAGCAAAACATCTTAATACATTTTTGACTGAAAATGTAATGGTAGTGTAGGGAACTGCCATTTCTACTAGTATATAATGTATCTGGCTTCTTTGCCCCTGCAGTTTGGCTTCAGAGACCCCAGGCATTTAGTGCAAGTTTTGTTTTGTAAATACAGTGAGTCAGACACATGTGAGGCAGAGCTGCTGGGGGGAGAGATGTGAGCAGAGCTGCTGAGACAGACATGTTATGTCTGGGGGAGTCTAAGAGCCACTTGTTCCTCTTTACTTCACAGTATATAGTTAGGTATGTGTTACCCCCTATATACTCACAGGACCTAGCTAGTAACCGTAGTTAGGGATCCATATATATATATAGTTCAGGGCAGTGATAGGTTAGGCTTCCGAAGGCCAACTAGCTAGTTAGAGGCCCGGTGGCACTAGTAGTTTAGCTGGCAGGTTAAGGACTCAGTGTTAGGGTAGTCAGGCCTGCATCTACTGCCGTCACCGTCGCCCTGTTTGCTGCCTGTGAAGAATCTCACCATCATCATCATCTCCTGATCGGCTGTCTGTCATCTCCTGGAAGAATCCGAGGATCCACAGTCATCCACAGGGGCCCCTGCATCTCTTCTGTTGCCTGGAGGTATTGTGCACTGGACTCTTGCTATATATTTATATATATACCCGGGTATATAACCTAAGACGGTTGAGGACTTGCTGGTTGTTGTAGTACTGCTGTGTTCTGAGTATATTTTATGTATGTATTATTACCCTGTTGATTCTTATAAAGCTACTGTTATAACCTTATGTGGTATCTGTATGTATTCTTCAGACTGTGAGATTAGTACAGTGATCCTTGTTAAGGCTACTAACTGTACTTCATGGGTAAGTCCCAGGAAGAGATCCTCCCTGTAATACAGAGGCTCTATCCTGGGTGGAGGCACTGATATATTTCATATATGTTCCTACTCTTCCCTTCAGCGAAGGCTTCAGGTCCCATTATACACACAGGTCAGCGCCAGAGTCTGTTGCGGGAGGGATAATACTCATACCCCCCCCCCCAAATAGGGCTACAGTAGTAATGCTTACAGTGACAGTAAGGGCGCCAATGTGAGGGGGTCACATGTCTGTCACAAACTTCTCGGATGCCACTGTTACTATTCAAAGTGGAACATAAAAGTTTACATGGTTAGCCTATTGCTCCATAGTATGGCATTTTGCGTTAACCACTATCTGCTCCCGGCATAATAGTACATCATGGGGTGGTAAAGACAAATAAGCGACCAAGTTCTGATGAGTGTCAGCAGGATTGAGTATGGGCATGTTTAACGGGGTCATCTGACTGTTACATTTGATGGTGGTTGTTTTTCTCTGTATAGTGCTTCTACCCTGTCCAGGCACTGGGAAGAGAACTCATTCCCAACCAAAAAAGATGCAGCACCTGTATGGCACCTGGTCTATGCGCAGGAAATAAATTAGGAGTCCACTATTCTAGCAATTGGTGAGGGTTCCAATGGTGGAATCCTCAATGAGCAGAAAGTGATGGCATAGTCTACCTAAAGCGGACATGCCCCTTTAAAATCCTACATGGAAAAGGAACATACTGTAGTAAAAAGACCATATGGCTTCAATGCCATAAGTAACATAAAATGCATGTTTGAAAGTTCAGCATTACTCCATATTGTAGGAATGCTGGAGGTGGGCACTGACAATAGTCAGTGTGACAGACAATACTGCACTCACAGACATATACACCCTTAAAGGAGTTTTCCAGTTTTAGGCAAAAATGGGCCACAGACAGGAGATAGTTTTGAAAAAGGGGTATGTACCTTTCCACTGCACCAGTACTCAATCTCAACTGTGCCCTGTCACAACCCCTTTAACTTTGTTTGAATCTGGTTAAAAAGTTGATTTTCTCATCAAACCAATTCAAAACAAAAGTGCAGCATGCTAGCCGACCCCTTGACAGGTCACAACTCACAACACAACCAATGGGTGACCACACTGTGACAACACAGCAAAAATGTTGTTGTCTTGAAAACCTGCTCATCTTGCTGTACAGATATCTGGCAAGTCATTCATGCCAAGATATATATATACACTATATCAGAAGCAGCCTAGCTTAAGATCAAGGCAGAGGCTGATTGTGATTTCTCATTTAAACTTACTGTGTTGTCAGTCGACAACTGCATTTACAGATCAACCATGCAGGACAGTGTGAAGTCTCTAGAGTATGGCCCGTCACCACCAAGGTTTCTCCATACCATTATGTAAGTGTTCTGTCAACTGCTATAAAGAAAAGGTCTGGCAAAGGTCTCTATGCTCCGCTTCCTCCTCTTACAGATATAGTAACTAAACTGACAATGCATTATACCTGCTTCTAGATAATGGAGACCTTTTGTGTAAAATATTTTAATATGTTTTCAGTGAGACTTTTCACAGATTTCATTATACAAAGCAGTGAACCATGATTGAAAACATTTTTTTTTCCCTCAAAAGAAGAAAACAAGATAATTTTTCTCTAATCACAGACAAAAAGCATTTGCTTGTGCGCTTCTGCTTTACTGGGATACGTGTATTATTAATCCTTTGGTTGATGTACATTCATACAGCACATATTGAGATCAACTTATACGTCACACATTAAATCGGAAGCGCTGCATTTAATGACATGCTTATATGATCTAAACTGTTTTAGATCGCTGTTTTCTTCAGTATATAATGCATGCTATAAAGACTAAAGAAGAAATCCTGAAAGATACTAATGTTAAAGGAGTCTTCCAGGTTAAAGATATTGATGATCTGCCCTTACACCCAGCACCCCCATAGATCAACTGTTCACAGCAGCTGTCAGTGCCTGAAGTAACACAGAGAATACAGCTAGAAGCACAGCGCCATTCTCTATGTAGTGGCCAGGAAAAGTCACTGCAACTAGATGCTATAAAAGTGATAGGATGGGTCATTAATATCAGACCTAAGAACAGTTCATCATTAGGTTTAAGCCGCAGAAACCATTACATTTCATTTATTTTTTATATAAAGAATTCTCGTAGTGAAAAGAACTAATTAATAAATATAGAGGGAATACATAAAAACACTAGATGGGAGAGCTTTGCAATGTGATTTGTGAACATAACTTTTCTAAGAATTTTTAAAATAAAAAGTATATTAGAGCCACATGTAGTGAAATGCAGCTAAAAAAAGGTGTGGAAAAAAGCTGTATAAAGACTTGCATTTTGCACTGCATTTTTCATTTGGCCATCCCCCATATAAGTCTATGGGGAAAAATGCAGATTTTCCACAAGTAACATTACACACAGCGCAGTCCACATTTGTTCCGCAATAAGGATATGAGAATTAATTAAATCTTATTCACTAAACTGCGTTTTTTCAGTTGCGTTTCCCCAAAAGCCAAAAACACTGCATTTCTGTAATGTGTGTCCTCAGCCTAAAAGAAATTTAAAGGAGTTGTCAGCTTTGGACAATCCATTTTTGTAAGAAGGGTTCTCCGACTATACACTGCTGGGAACACCTAGCAAACTGTTGAAATCTAAGGGGGAAGCAGACAGCAAGTGTTCAGTTTCCCTGCAGTGCCGCCACAGGAGATATGAAGCATTACACTGTTTCCATTAAAAACATGTGGCTGTCCATGTATTCATGTACATAGATAAGCTGGGTCCTTCTGAGAAACATGCTCTTTGTATTCGCTTAGGTTAATACATATGGGGTTTCCCAGTCTATGAACTAAAAACTCCTTTAGGCCGGGGTCCTGTGTAGCCTAAACACTGCGATTTAACCGCAGTGTTTGACAGTAAATACAAAGTGGATGGGATTCTGGTTAATCCCATCCACACATGGCAAAAAATATCCGCAATGGACATGCTGCGATTTAAAAAACAGTTGCATTTTTGTAAATCGCAGTATGTCAACTATACCTAAGGAAATGCTGGCATAGGTATAATTGAAGCAGAAAGTCCGCAGAGGTAAACTCTGCGGACTTTCTGTGAAAAGTGCTGCGAGAAAAACCGCAATGCGTTTTTTTTCCGCGGTGCTATTTGGCTGTGGCTCGCTACATGGGGCCTTAACCTTATAAGAGTTTTTAAAAATGGATTCATAAATCAAGACAACCTCTCTAAACTTTAACATGAATTTGTTGCCCACTGTATACCATAGGTACAGACAGACTGCACTGTTTTTGCTGTGAAATCTAGCCAAACTGTTGCTGGAGCTTCGGAAGCAAATATGAACAAAGCCAAATGGATGGATGTTTAGATCAACATACAAATTATATTAAAGGGGTTGTCTGTGAAAATATTATATATATATATATATATATATATATATATATATATAAAATAACCTGTCAGGGTGATTTGGAACACTAAACCACGAACAGGTCCTTAATGGACCAAGGGTTTTGTTTCCCAAGTAGTCCTTTTGTAAAGCTGTCTGTGCCCGCATTAAAATAAAAAAAAAAAAAAAAAAAACATATATATTTACTTAGAGAGGAGTCCAATGAGTTACATAGGACTCATCTCTGGTACTTCCAGTCACCAGAGGTCTAAGGGTATACTTTCCCCAATTCCACTGTGCAGGCATCAAGAGTACTGATCCTAGGTAAGTATATATATTTTTTTTTCAATGCTGCTGCAGACTGCTTTGCAATAGGGCTATTTTGGGAACTAAAGCCATGGTCCATAAGGACCTGTGGGTAGTTTAGTGCCCTAAATTCCCTTGACAGGTTCCCTTTAAATAGGTAGCACTGCTTTCAATGATTGATGATGTTTGCTTGTAATGTCCCATATTCATGTCAGCGCTGGAGCTAGTCACTGGCAATATGCTGTGCCAGTGACTGGTTACAGCACTGACCTGGATAGAAACAGAAGACCACAAGCAGATGTCATTCAGCACTGGCAGCTCAGTTATCTTCAGTAGTCCCATAGAGTTTAATAGTGGAAGCCTGCTGCTTAACCACCGCTATATTCAGTCTTTGATGGGTGAAGGGTCTCAGTGGTTGGACCACCACATATCTGACACTTATCATTCTGTGGATAGGTGATGGGTTTCTCAAGATTTATACCTATGATCCTGCTCACAAAAACCTCCCTAGAACTCAAAGGATACACAATGGGGCATATGTATCGATACTGTCAAACTTTGTCTTAAACTATGAATCCCACTCGTACTTTTAGACATATTTATGAATCTGTCATACGGACCTTCATAAATATGGAGTGTTTCTAGAAGTGCCAAAATTCTGACTCAAATACCATCCGACTAAAAATGTCGAGCTTTACCCCAAGACAAATATTTAGTGTACAAAACAAATATATATAAATTTTAGGCACAAAACACGTAGACACAAAAACTTAAATCACATGCTGTAAGAACAAAGATTTGGCGCATGCATCAAAAATCCTACAATTTTTGGTGCAAAATAAGCAGACAAATCATATCTTGCTTATTGAGGAGACAAATATGCGGCGCATGACAGGTATTTATGATGTACAAAGTAAGTTGGCATATATTCATAAATTTATACCATTTTAAACTTGGTGTACATTCCACAAGAAAATGCCCCATATTTGTTCTTTTCTGTTTCATAAATGTGTCATGAAGTTAGACACTGTAAAACCTCGCCCATTCTGGTGCACATATTTCAAAAGTGTCGAGTCGTATTCTTTAGTTTTTTCTGGCGCAAGCTGTTCATAAATATGTCGTAAATGCTGTGCACTATAAATTTTGGCGTAAATGTAGACAGAAAAGTGTCGGACTTCTGTTGATAAATATGCCCCATTGTATGCAATTAGAGAAAGCACCATTAGAAAATGCCTTATACTGTATGTGTCACTGGCATGGCACATCACCCTCTATGTGCTATAACAATAAAGGTTTTGCTTGTCTAAACTTAGAGCAAAATATATTAGAGAACGACATTTTTATATAATTCCATAACTTGGGTAAGTTCCTGGGAAACAGATTTTGCTCACAGCCAAGGAAATATTAATTGCCTTTCTAAGAAACTGGCTAGTATAGTATATGTGTTTACATATCATCTATATGGAAATAGAATAGAAAGATCAAATATAGGAAAAGCCAATGTGAAATGACATATTCTCCACAAGGAGCGCCCCCTCCCAATAGGATAGTGCACATTAAGAACAGGGCTAGGACATGTACAAACTGTGCAGATGTATAGTAGAAGCAGGGTAATATGATGAATTGTAGATTTTTATTTGACAAGGAAATACAAAATGTAATATTTCAGAAATCGGCGTCAACTCAAATGTGTCGCTAATAAGCTTATTATGTGGTGAGAAACTTAAACAATATATTTAATTATCACAATATTTTCTCAATATCTGCTTACAACTTTCCAGAGTCACTTCATTTATTATTTCCGCCTATTAAAAGCACAATCATTACTTTTCCCTGTTGGCTTACATTGCAGCATGTATCCATTTGTAAGTTGCTAGTGTAGCAATTAAAGTTTGTCTGGTGCTAGAACAACAGTTGCCATGGTAACCATCTACCTGCTTAGCCGCTGGATGAGAAAACTAAAAGCAAAAACCATGTGCATGCTTCAATACAGGAGGACAAAACATACAAAGGCAAAATACATCAATATGTGGCAGAATGCGGAGAAAATACAAGAAAGTTTCTTTAAAGGGATACTCCAGTGATTTATTTTACTCATTATATTGTTGGAAAGACCATCACCTCAATAGTAATAATGGTCTACTCACAGGGTCTTATTAAAACCACAAATACCCCAAGAAAATATATTAACAACCAAAGCTCTAGAAGACAAACAACAATAAACACAAAATAGAAATTAGTCTGACGAAGTCTCATCGAGACGAAACGCGCGCCGGGGTCTAAGCTGTTTTTTGTGAGGGGGTTTCCCATGTGGTTCTCCATTACTGTGATTGAGTTATTTACTTAGAACTCCTAGTGATTTTTGGTTATTTTCTACATCCTTTTGCAGACACAGGTACTATTTACGCATTATATGGGATTACAGGTGGATGTTGTGACAAAGTGAAATATTAGTATTTTACATTTCCTCCTGTCTGTCCCTGTTATCCCTGACTTGTTATTTACACCTTTGCTGCTTTTTTGGTGCTATTTGTGCACTGCTATCTATGTGGGTTTAATATCCTTTATCCACTAGGAGTTATACCATGTGGTGTCTTCCCCTCCATTCACTATTTTCTCTTCATGTGTGTCTCCCATTGATGTGGAGACTATATTTTATATCTTTCCATTGTCTTCAATGTTACACTGATATTTATTGCCCTTTTGTTTATTTCATTAATATGCATTATCAATAAATTTATATACTTGTATTATATACAGGTGCATCTCAATAAATTAGAATATCTTTGAAATGTTTATTTCTTTCAGTAATTAAATTAAAAAGTGACCTCCTATATTTTCTAGATTCTTTACACACAGAGTGTTCTATTTCAAGTGTTTTATTTCTGTAAATGTTGATTATCGATTACAGGTAATGAAAACCCAAATCTAAGAAAATTTTAATATTGAAAAAAGTTCAGTATTCAGTAAATTCAGTGTGTCACCTGCCAAGGTTTCCTAAGCCTTTAAATGGTCCCTCAGTCTGGTTCAGTAGGACACACAATCATGGAAGACGCTGATTATGAATTGAATTACTGAAATGAATGAGTGTTTCAAAAATATTCAAATTTATTGAGATGCACCTGTATTCTTTGCTCTGCATTTCTTTTTTGTGTTTATTACTCACAGGGTCTTTCCTTACTCTGTTTTTCACCTTCTTCAATAAGTCCCATGATCAAAGTGTGACATCTTTTTTTTTTTACCATGGGTTGCCATACAAACAGAAGATCTCTGTCTGTTTCCTGCAGATACCATTGAGAACTAGCATATAACCTCATATTCATCAGTCTCACATCTCTGTTCTTGAGCCCTATCTCTTCTTTGAAAATACTTCCTCTGCCTCTCACTTAATCTGTTTCCTTCCATACTGCCCATAGTCCCCCTGTCCCTAACAGTCAGGTCACCATGCCCTCATTACCTTCTCCAGTTTTATCAGCAACTTTACAAGAATACTCCACCAGGACCTTTGGTGATATCATCCTGAAAGTGTAAGGGCCTGGAAGGTCCATTTTGATATTAGCGCTTCAGTGTTTTGCATAACAGGTACTAGATATTGGTACACAAATTATCTATGGGTACGGATACTATACATGGATGACAACATCAGAAATAGCATGTTTTGAATTTACTTCAATGACTACCTTGCATAGCTTAAAAATAAAAATCCTGGAGTGTCGCTTTAAAGACATTTATATAAAATCTAGGACCTTATAAGGCAAGTGATGCCGATTCCCTTTGGACCCCTATTATGGACCATTAGGAGGGCCTTGTGTTCCTGTATAGTGCCTCCACAAGGCACAATACTTTACTCTAGAAAGATTACCACCATATTACAGCATGCAATTAAGCAGGTCGCCATTTTTATTCAAATCATCAGTATAAACCTCTGTGTGCCTTCAATATAGTCAAACAGCAGGCTAATTGTGCGGTATTAGGCATCCATAATACAGAAGCATTCTTAAAGGGGTTTTACAGCCTCAAATCGAGTTTTCATACTGATAACCTATCCACTGTGATTTATGGGGGTTTAACAATCGGACCTACATCTGGATCTTTGTGGAGTCCCGGTGTCAGACCCCCACATATCACATACTGATGACCTATTCTGTGAATAGGTCATCAGTAAGAAAAATCAATTTAGATCTAGAAAACCCCTTTAAACTTAAAATGTATTTAAAGGCAGCACTAAACAACAATAAGGGACCACCATCCCTAAATGATCCTTACTTAGCCATCAATCTGGAGAGTATACTGTAGCTGAAACTAGCAGTTTATTTCCATGGAAGCATCAAGATGTCATCTACAATGCAAATTGAACCCTCTGAAATGACTTGGAATGTTGCATTATTAGTAACTTGTGGTCTGATTGTCTAAGATTATGACTTGGATAACAAACACAATCTAATTAAACTAGCAACACACCAATGAATCTCTATAACATGTCATCTGAGGACTTTTGAAATCAGATAATACCAAAGGGTTCACTTACTTTTTCATGCAAATGTACTCATCTCCATCACTGTCTGGCTGTGTTATTTAGGCGTTATGATAGTCAGTAAGTTTATCCAAAGTCCAATATACACCCATACATTTAACAATAAAGAGCTATACAAAAGGATAACTCAGCTGCTCCATATCTGTATAATATAGCAAGATCTCATAAGTCTTTTTTTAGTAAGAACAATGCTTCAATAAAGCAAAAAGCTGGGATTAGAAAATGGAAATACTGTAAGACCATGAATATAGTGATTTCAGACTTATGGAACTTCTCAAGTACATTTATAATGGTATTAAATTGGTTTCTTTGAAGCTTTTAAAACTTAGTTTTGCCCAGTTTTCATAGAATGACCCTTAATGAAGCTTACATGGGTTGTCCAAGCCTGGATTTTGATAGCCTATGCTTAGGATAGGTCATCAGTATTAAATTGTGTCCAACACCTGGGCACCCCCACCAATCAGCTGCTTGGAGCACACTGTATGGAGCCAGAAACAGATTGTTCTGTATACTGTACTGGCCAGGCTGCGTAACGGGAACCCACCTTACATTCATTTAAGCTGAGGGGCGAAACTGCAGCACGACCACCACACGGTGTACAGAGCCATCTGCTTCTAGCTCCACACACTGTGCTCCAAAACAGCTGACTGGAAGGGGTGCTGGATATCATAGCCCCACTGATGTGATATTGATAACCTATTCCAAGCTAAGGCTATCAGTATCCAGGCTTGGACAACACTTTGCTAATGCTTTATAGTCATCCAGGATCCTAATTAGCTGAACTGAACATTTTTAGAGACCTCAAAACATAAGCACAGCTCAATATGACATAGATTTTTTGAGGCTCCATAGTAACTCTCTGAGTGATAGTTCTGCTACTTCTGTGGGTGGATAAAGGTAGAAGTAATATTTTATTTCCTAATATCCTACGTTTAATGGATTCAAGATACATAAAGCAATGTAACACTTCCTGGGCTACAGAGATATGGGTTATCTGTTGTTATTGTCCGTAACAGTCAAATCCAAAAAAGGTTAAAAAAATTCTCAGTACTTCCTATTTTGTGTTGCCTAGAATGACAAGATTTTTAGAGCTTGTTAATCCGGTTACTGGAGAAATAATATCTAATTACTCTGTTTCAGCTGAAGAGGGAAATCTAGCCATAGAATGAAGGCAATATAGCAGAATTCTCTTTGCGTACCTTGGTAAGATCCATTCCAAGCTTGAGCTGTGAGATAAGGTGGAGGATTACACTGCGCTGATCATCCATGACGCCTAAATCTTTTTCCTCATTATCTTCTGTGTCCGTCAGCTCATCTTCAGCCTCCGGAGGACCAGCCTACAAAAATGAGGAAGAAAAAGCACAATGCTCGATTATCTCTTTCAGATTTCAGAAATGTAGTTTTTTTGTCTTGAGCTTTTGTAAGCTAAGACATATTTGCTATCTCACAATCCCATGCACTTAAAAAAAAAAAAAAAAAAAAAAAAAAAGAAATAAGACAACAAACACTTGAATGACACAGTAAAATATTTTAAAGGAAACCTGACATCATTCAGTGGTGCCCTAACCATCGGTAGTGTGAACAGGGACATACTCCGTTATTACAGAAAACTATGTTCTATGCTGCAGCTTTTCAAAGAAACATAGCTTTAAAGACAAAAAGACATGGGTATAGGAGAGGTGTCTGCTGGGTTACTCTGCTTTTGCTTCCCAGCTCAGCTCTCACAATTTGTGTATATTCAAAGATCTGTCAATCAAGCCATGCTGGGCAGGGGGAAGCCATAGGGAGCCTGTCCAACAGACACTGCACATTTTTCTTATGCCCAGTTCTTTTTGAAACTATGTTTTTTCTGCTACAGGTTCTATGGTAGGAATGGGCTGCATCTCAATGGGGGAGGGTGCAGCTGTGCTGGGTGAGAAGATGGCTAGACGGTTGGAGGAATGTTTAAACTAGGGACTGGAGGGGATGGTAACAGATGTAGAGGGCAAGATAACGTAGAAATGGAAAGCGGAATAAATAATGTAACTGGGGGTGGAGTGGGGGGTGGGGTTAGAACAGTCAGTAGGCAGTGGAAGAGCAGGGATAATGATAAATCCTTGAAATGTATGTATACTAACGCCAGAAGTCTCGCTAACAAGATGGAGGAACTAGAAGTGATAATGTTGGAAGAAAAATATGACATGGTGGGGATAAGTGAGACATGGCTGGACTCTAGCTATGACTGGGCTGTAAATATTCAGGGGTACATTATGTTTAGAAAGGAGCGTACTAATAGGAAAGGGGGAGGGGTTTGCTTATACGTAAAATCCTGCCTTAAGCCAGTTCTGCGTGAGGACATCTGGGAGGAAAAATGAATATGTGGAGTCCTTATGGGTGGAAATTAAGGGAGGAACAAAGAATAATAACATACTGTGATTGGTTTGTTATAAATCTACAAATATAATGGAAGAAGCTGAAAATGTACTAATAAAACAAATAGATGAGGTCACCAAGCACAATAAAGTCATTATTATGGGGGATTTCAACTACCCAGATATCAACTGGGAGGCAGAAACCTGCAGGTCCAACAAAGGGAACAGGTTTTTGTCAGTAATAAAGGACAATTACCTATCGCAATTAGTGCAGGACCCAACAAGAGGCGAGGCACTTTTAGACCTAATTTTAACAAATTAAACTGACACATTGTCAAAAGTAGAGGTTGGGGGTCATCTAGGTAATCGTGACCACAACATAATAAGTTTTCTTGTACACATTAAAAAAATGTTCAGTAGAGGGGGAACAAAAACACTAAACTTCAGGAAGGCCAATTTTAACCAGCTGAGAGAGGAGCTTAACAGGATAAACTGACCAGTATACAAACAAAATGGAACATTTTCAAAAACCTTCTAAATAGGACCACTAAAAAACATATACCTTATGGGAATAAGCGGGCCAGAAATCATAGAAAACCAATATGGCAAACTAAAACAGTAAGGAGTGCAATGAGGGATAAAAAGGAAGCATTTAAAGTGCTAAAAAAAGAAAGTAGTGACACAGCATTAAAAAACTATAAAGAGAAAAATAAATTGTGTAAAAGACAAATAAAGGAGGCGAAGATCGAGGCTGAGAGAAAAATTGCAGAGGAAAGTAAAAATAATCCAAAATTATTCTTCAATTACATAACTAACAAGAGAATAAAAACTGACAATGTGGGCTCTCTCAAAAATAATCTGGGTGTAATGGTGGAGGAGGATGAAGAAAAAGCACAACTATTAAATGCCTTCTTCTCTACGGTGTTTACACAAGAAAATCCAATGTCCAGCAACATGATTAGGGGTAATGTTAACTCTCAATTAAATGGCACCTGTTTAACCCAGGAGGAAGTTCGGCGCCACCTTCAAAACACTAAAATAGATAAATCACCAGGTCCAGATGGCATACAACCCCGAGTTCTGAGGGAATTATGCACGGTGATAGACAGACCCTTATATCTAATATTTAAGGATTCAGTAATGACTGGGTCTGTTCCACTTGATTGGCGCATAGCAAATGTGGTGCCAATTTTCAAAAAGGGGTCTAAAAGTGAGCCTGGAAACTATAGGCCAGTAAGTTTGACTTCTGTGGTGGGTAAGATATTTGGAGGCTTTCTAAGAGATGCTATCCTGGAGTACCTCAATGTAAATAATCTTATAACACCCAATCAGCATGGTTTTATGAGGAATCGGTCCTGTCAGACTAATCTGATCAGCTTCTATGAAGAGGTCAGTTCAAGACTAGACATGGGTAATGCAGTGGACGTGGTGTATCTGGACTTTTAATAGGCTTTTGATACTGTACCACATAAAAGGTTGGTATGCAAAATGAGAATGTTGGGACTGGGGGGAAAACATATCCATTTGATTTCACAACTGGCTCACTGATAGGAAACAGAGGGTGCTTATTAATGGTAAAAATTCTGACTGGGTCACAGTCACCAGTAGGGTGTCACAGGGGACAGTATTGGGCCCTCTCCTGTTTAATATCTTTATTAATGACCTAGTAGACGGTTTGCAAAGCAGGGTGTCCATATTTGCAGATGATACTAAACTTTGTAAGGTAATCAAAAATGAGGAGGATAATTGAATATTTCAAGGGGATCTAAGGAAGCTGGAAGCATGGGCCGAGACTTGGCAAATGAAGTTAAATATTGACAAATGTGAGGTTATGAATTTTGGTCGATGAAATAACATGTATGATTATGTACTTAATAGTAAGTTACTGGGAAAGACTGCCAATGAAAAAGACTTGGGGATTGTGGTGGACAGTAAGCTTGCCTTTAGTGACCAGTGCTAGGCATTTGCTTCTAAGGCAAATAAAATTATGGGATGCATCAAAAGAGGTATAGATTCTCATGACAAGAACATAGTTATGCCTCTATACAAATCACTGGTACGGCCACACTTAGACTATTGTGCACAATTCTGGGCCCCAGTATACACGAAAGACATAATGGAACTAGAAAGAGTGCAAAGAAATGCAACCAAAATTATTAGGGGAATGGGTGAATTGGAGTACAACAATAGATTAACAAATTTGGGGTTATTCAGTTTAGAGAAAAGACGTCTACGTTGAGATCTAGTAACAATGTACAAATACATGAAGGGACAGCACAAGGAACTTTCTAATGATCTTTTTACCCCTAGGCCAGTGACATTGACAAGGGGACATCCTCTACGACTGGAGGAGAGAAAGTTTCACCAGCAACATAGAAGAGGATTCTTTACAGTAAGAACAGCGAGGCTATGGAACTCTCTGCCCCAGGAAGTGGTGATGGTGGATTCATTGAACAAGTTCAAAGAGGGCCTGCTGCCTTTCTCGAACAGAACATTACAGGTTATGGGTTCTAGATTTTAAGGGCACGTTGATCCAGGGTTTTATACTGATTGCCAGATTGGTGTCGGGAAGGATTTTTTTTCCCATAAAATGGGGCAATTGGCATAAGCCTCATGGGGTTTTTTGCCATTATCTGAATTAACACTGTAGGGGACTGTAGGGTTGAAGGTTGGACTTGATGGACTGATGTCTTCATCCAACCTCATCTACTATGTAACTATGTAACTATTATTTGCAATAAAGAAGCCTCTCTGTTCAATGTTGCCCATGGTTATAGCACTATGAAACTTATGACAGGTTCCCTTTAAATGTATTTGTGCTTTTGCAAACATATATATAGTAAATAGATATATACGTATGTGAAGTGTTGGGTAATGTATCATGGTGCATATTATGGTGGCCTTAGTTACATAACATTTAGCCAGGTCAAGGAGTGGACATAAACACATACAGCATGGCTTTTTTAAGCATTTGTATCTAGTATTTCCTCTACCTTTTTCATTTAGCAATTTCGTTTTGAGTCAGGCTAGGTTCATATCTGCACTTGGGTCTCTGTTCTTCGGGTCCGCTTTTTATAACTATTTTTATTACACATTTTTTAATTGGAGTACATAACAATAGGTTTCATCAACTGCTACAAATAACATGAACTGTGGATTGCAAGTAGCATGATATCTACAAGAATAAGAGAGAGTAGCGGAGCTTCTAGCAGAGTAAATGAAATCCAACACTCGTGAGATAAAACCATTGCCTTATTCTGACCACATTAAAAACAGATGTACATTCTAAGCCTACGCGTTTCAGAAAAATCTTACGGTCTTTATGACTAAGTTTAAATCTTTATCTAAGACCATTGTTATACATTACTATAAGCACGACACACTCAGCCAACATATCCGGAAAGCTATGTATGTTAGCTCACAAAAGATATTCAGACAAACATTCTACACCTGTATATCATGCGGTTCCACAGTGGGAGCAGTCTTTACAAATAAAGGGAAAAACATAAATGAATAAACAGATGTATATAAGAACAATGGAACAATGAACCCATAAAAAGCTCCCCACCTCTCCCCTCCTACACAGTGGCCTCCTATTTCACATTAGGTCTAGTCTGACCATCGGACTACATGAGCACCTGATGAGAAACTCTCACCCACCCTTTATGTTTTATGATTACTCCTCCTGGTCTCCCAACAATACCTGCTCTTGATACCACATTGTAAGTTGAAAACATGCCTTATCTTTTACGTGCTTGGATAGTAGGGAAATATAGCCCGCCCCCATCAATGAAAAAACTTCTAGACTTTTTTTTTTTTCCTTTTGATGAGCTGTCTCCACCCAGTCAATCTTTACTATAAAGCTGGGGCCCCGCATAGCGTAAACGCAGCGATTTTTCACCGCAGCATTTTACAGCATCTGCAAAGTGGATGGGATGCTGGCTAATCCTATCCACAAACTGCAGAAAAATTTCTGCAGCGGACATGCGATTTCAAAAACTGTTTTTGTAAATTGCACCATGTCAATTATACGTACGGAAACCCTGGCATTTTCTGTGTAAGTATAATTGAAGCAGAAAGTCCACAGAGGAAAACTCTGTGGACTTTCTGTGGGAAAAACCGTAATGCATTTCCATCACAGTTTTTTCCCGCAGTGTTTTTTGGCTGTGCCTCACTACACGGGGCCTTACCCTAAATGAGTTTTTCCGAAAACAGACAGAATGGAGGCTACCCGGGTTTGCTCCCCAACTGTAAAATTGCCCTCCTGCCTGTCGCTACCAAATGCAGGAGAGGAATATCACATGTCAGTCTCATGTATTTGCCTTTCTACGAAGCCCAAAATCCCACAGCAAGGGGTGACAAAAGTTGATTCGACTGGGGAAGGGGGGGTCATCACAAATTTCTCCATCCTGCGTCATAGTCTCTGTATTCACAGGACACAAGCAGTGGTACATGTTCGCCTCAGGTTGGGTATAGGCCCATTCTATGTCCCTGTAGATGGGAAAAGTTCTTTGGTAATGTATAGCAGCTGACATTCAGTATTTAACCTTTGCAACTTGCTCCTTGCTTTGAAATTAATTTGGCTTCTAACAGAAAATGTTAAACTAAGGCCCCACGTAGTGAATCACAGCGAAAAAACTCTGTAGAAAAAAGCTTTTCCACAGCTCTTTTCTCCACATGTGTGGATGAGAATAATGAAATCTCATTCACTTTGTTAGTACTGTAAGATGCAGCATTTTTTCCACTGTGTTTCTGCAGCAGCCACAAATGCCGAGTTTATAAAGACGATTGAACACAATATGGATTACCAATGGTTACTCTGTAGATTTTATGAAAATGCAAGACTGAGATATTATGTGCAATGCCAATTTCTGTTACTCTCCTCTACTTAAAGTCTAGCCATTCAAGCTGGCAGTGAACGTTTACTGTATAGAAGCTTATAATTTCCTCAAGTGCCCAAATGGAGTATATAAATGGCAAATCATAAGGCATTGTTTTTCTCATAATTGTCTCCTATTCCAATTCTGCTTCCACACGGCGTGCTACATCATCCCAGAACTCTCTGTGAGCCTCGAACTGCCTGGTCTAGTGCCTGAGTCAGAGCATATTTTCTACAATTATAACTGCTAGGTAGGTTGTAGTCTACCATGAACTTTTCAAGAAACCAATTAACAGTGTCTTACACTTGCATCGCAGGAGAATATCTGCTTTAATATAGTATACAATAAGCGTTGTCCTCTAAATATTCAGTGTACTTCAAAGTAAGAAAAGAAGCTTTCAGCAATAGACAGAAAATCCCAAATGCCTCTGAAAAATGAACGAAGTATAGTACAGAATGTGCTCTTAGTAGAGAGGTATATGGTATACACGATGGTCTAGATGTACTTGTTAATAATGTGAAGAACATGTCATCAGTATATTCATTGGCTATAGAGTATGCCTTCAATTCCAAGGAAATGTATATCCACAATGGTATAGATGTACTTGTTAATAGCACAAAGAACAAGCTCATAGTATATTTATTGGCTTTGTAGAATGCCTCCATTGCCATGGCAATCTTTATACACAATGTTCTAGATGTACTTGTTAATAGCATGAAGTACATGTCAGTAGTATATTTATTGGCTTTAGAGTATGCCTCCAATTCCATGGAAATCTTTATACACAATGTTTTAGATGTACTAAAAAAAACAACCTTTACCCCTACATGTTCCAGGCTTGGAATTTGTGTGTTTCACCACACTAACTTAAAGGGGTATTCCCAAGCTATGGAATCACCTACTGATACGTTACAAAATTAGAACATGGTGATATGCTCTGAACAGTGGTGAACCTAGGCTCTTTGTTGCCTGAGGCGGACTATCGAAAGACGCCCCCCCCCCCAAAAAAAAAAAAATATATAAAATTGCGTTTATGCGTTTACATGCTGTTAGCGTCACACACTGTTATTGTCGTACAATAAACATACACAAACTTATGAATCAGTTTTTAAGAATTCTTCTTTCTGTATTACTTCAGTATCAGAAATCAACAACACGGCATTAACAATGAAAGTAACTTCACATATCTTCTGCTTGGGGTTTGGACGAGCCCACATGGCCCCCACTCTCTATAATAGGAGCGCCGCAGATAGCTAAGTACTGGACTTCGGGTATCTTCGGCACTCCCATTGAAGTGAATGAGAGCCACGCGGGTTCGTCCATCCACCAAGCGACACACCTATACATATGGCTGTGGTCAGGCTGGATTCCCACCCAGTGGGGGGAAAAAAAAAACAATTCTCAGGCTCAGTGGGGGAATCAGCAGACAGACCCCCATCAATCTGGTATTTATCCTCTATCACTTAGGTGAACACAGGGCAGCAACATTTTGTGACTTACAGGTGACGTCTCTGACTAATCGGTTACATTTCCCTTCTCTTCCCTTTGGACCGCCATGACCATTTCTTCCAGCTGTGACTTGTCTCTGTAAAGTTTACAACACAGACATCTTTGGCTCCTCACTTTTCCAGGCATCCGACCCACATTATCCTAACCTACACAAAGCCCCCATCCTGCTGCTACCCCCAATTATAAAATATATGATATAACCCCCCATAATGAATAACTCCCTGTGCATCTTTATATTAATAATGTCCATGTGTACCCTGTATAAATAGTGCCCCTTATTAATTACGCCCCAGGTGTTAACTAATTAAAAGGTTTTATAGGTCATTAATAAACTAATTAGTGGGGCTCAAAAACCCAGGAACCCTACTGAGCAGCTATTTGAATAGTACCTGTGTAAGTGCCGTGACCCTTCTCTGTTTACATAGTGTCATTCATCTCATAGCGGCCATGTAATGCAACTACAGCCTCTTCCTATACACGTCTATGGGACAAAGCTGGAATTACATCACACGGTCACTATAAACAGACAATGTATGATATAAACAGGCACCATAGCTCCTTCATACAGCTGATCAGAGGAGGGGTTCACTGATCTCTTATTGATAATCTGTCCTAAGGATAGAACATCAATAAAAATGAGCTGGAAAGACCCTTTAATAAAGCCCAAGTTCCACCTTAAAGGGATTGTCCAGGATAACCACCTTTTTAATATGAGGCTGGAGAAGGTGCTCTGGTGTCTCCCAGTGCATTCCAGTCCTGCTGCTCCGGTGTTTTCTTCCCCTCAGCTGTCATGTGCGGCAGGGACTTCCGCCAGAATAGAACACCAGAGCAGCAGAACCAGACTGCGGTGGGAGACATCGGAGCACAAGGGACAGGTGAGTAGGTGTTTTTTTTTTTTTTAATACAGTATTACATGGCATTATGCCCTGCAGCGGCCCCTGCACACAGTATTATGCCCTGCAGCGGCCCCTGCACACGGTATTATGCCCTGAAGCGGCCCCTGCACATGGTATTATGCCCTGCAGCGGCCCCTGCACATGGCATTATGCTCCATAGTGGCCCCTGCACACGGTATTATGCCCCGCAGTGGCCCCTGCACACGGTATTATGCTCCATAGTGGCCTCTGCACATGGTATTATGCCTCATAGTGGTCCTTGCACTCGGTATTATGCTCTATAGTGGCCCCTGCACTCGGTATTATGTCCCATAGTGACCCCTGCACACGTAATTATGCCCCATAGTGGCCCCTGCACACACTATTCTGCTCCATAGTAACCCACCCATGAACTATTATTATACTCTGGAGTCTAAAAGACCCCAGAGTATAATGATCAGAGACCCAGGTGGTGACAAACATAAAAACCAGTGTTACTTACCTGGACTCCGGTGTGCTCCCTGCTTTCGGCCCTCTTCAATGTCGCACAGACCGGCGTCGCAACATAATGACGTCGGCTGGCTCACGTAACACCTGGGACGTCACCAAAGTAGCTCGGATTGCCGGAGAGGTGAGTAACACTGGTTTTTATGTTTATCACCTCCCCTGGGTCTCCAATTATTATACTCTGGGGTCTGAAAAGACCCTGCAGTATAATAATAGTAGTATTTGGCCTCACTTACCGATGCCCACTGCCGCTCACAGCCGCTTCTGATTCCCCCTTCTGCGTCCGATAGCAGAAGGGGAAGCGGAGGCGGCCACAGCAAGCGCGGAGATCGATAAGTAAATAGGCCGTTACCTGCCAGGGATACTCCAGCAGGTTACGGCCTATTTATATATATATAAAAAAAAAAAGTTATTGTCACCTACCTGCAATCCCATGATGGAGCCGCCTCCGCCGCCTCCTCTTCTTGTCCGCGAAGTCTGCGTGTCAGCGTCGGCGCGATGACGTCATTGTATCGCCAACTGCGTTGACATGCAGATGTCTCATAAAACAGCCCAGGACAGACCCCGCTCAGCTCTGTTTTTTTTTTTTTTTTTTTTTAAAGCGGCCTGTCCTGGGCTGGTTTACATTAAATAAATGGTAAAAATGCCGCCCCCCAGACAGTGACGGATAGTGCCGCCTGAGGCAGCCGACTCACTTCGCCTCATTAGCGGTGCGCCCCTGGCTCTGAAAGGGTAACGTCTCATTAGGGAGAGACTGGTACAGGGACTTCTTAGACCATGCATGCCCGGCTAAGAATTCTGGGTAAGGAATACGCAAATAAGACCTCATTGGTGAAACAGATGAATTTGCTGCTGGCGCCACCATTTTCAAGGTAACTCTAGATTAATACCCGGTTTTCAAAGACACCTATGAGCATAATCTGGGAATAATAGCCAAGCCAGTATGACTCCTCTAGAAGGAAGATATTCCTATCTGCAGACAGCTGTTTCAAGGTTTGCTTCTTATCAGTCCAGAGTAGGGTATCGACTGGCTGGTGGTGAAATAAACATTTTTCAATATATTCATTTTCTATCACATAGACACTACTACCACTAGTAGAGTGTATTCTCTGTTTCTAGAACCTTTATTTAAGATTTCTACAGAAATGTGAGGAATGCGACATTGAAGGATAAATAAAAGCTGTAAAATACACAGCTAAAGCCATTTCAGCATTTGTTTGGGTATTGTATTTCACATATAAAACTTGATAACCTAGCTACAAAAACCTAACTACAAAAAGCTTTCCATGATAGAATACTAATTAATTCCTCAATCCATACATACACATAAAGCCAAATACCTAAGCTACACAACTTTTTTTAGAAATTGCCTTATAAAACAGTTGCTTAAAAAATAAATCATTATTTTTCACATTATTAAATAACTTTTTTTTCCTGAGTATCAAAGTATATGATGAAACAATTACAGAAAACTACAATATTACAAAGAAGTCAATTTAGGACAATGATTTACCCAATTAAATCATAGTCTCGCATCTCAATTTTTGCAGTCCCATAAGTACAATATATGTTCCAAAATAGGCATATGGACACAAGCACACTAAGTGTCCTTTTATACTGGTGGTAACAAGTGCCAATCAACAATATACCAAGTCAATTGGTACCAATTTAGCTCCATTTACATGGATCAGTCATCAGTACTGTATGTGACTGAGCCATTATTAATGCAATTGCCCAGACACAAACTGTGTTACAATAGTGGGCACCCTGTTTACAGAGTGATAGTGAAGTTAATGGCCAAACAAAATATCTGGTCAACATATAAATATTTTACGTTTGTCAGCTAATAGTACATGTTTACACGGCCAGTGACCGGGAATGATCATTCATACAAATATTCATTTGGCTGATCGGCCCATGTAAAAGGACCTTAGAGTCACACATAGTTATACAGTACATGAGGTTGGATGAAGACACAGGTCCATTAAGTCCAACCTATAACCCTACAAAAAAAAAAAAAAATTCAGTGTGGTTGATGCCAATTGCCTCATGTCAGGGTAAAAAATTCTTTCCCAATTCCAAATCCAGCAATCAGTATAAAAGCCTGGATTAACTTGTCTTTACCAAAATCTAAATCCCATAACCCGTAATATTTTCCATTCAAGAAAGGCATCCAGGACTTTCTTGAATTTGCACAATGAATTCACCATTGACACATCATGTTACAGTGAGTTCCATAGCCTCGCTATTCTTACAGTAAAGAATCCCCTCTATGCTGGTGAACCTTTCTCTCCTCCAGTCGTAGAGGATGTCCCCTTGTCACTGTCACTGGCCTAGGTGTATAAAGATGATTAGAAAGTTCCTTGTGCTGTCCTTTCATGTATTTGTACATTATTAGGTCTCCACGTAGACATCTTTTTTCAACCTGAATAACCTCAAATTTGTTAATCTATTGTTGTACTCCAATCCACCCATTCCCCTAATAATCTTGGTCACTCTTCTCTGCACACTCTCTAGTTCAGTAATGTCCTTTTTGTACACTGGGGCCAAAAATTGCTCACAATAGTCTATGTGTACTAGGGATTTGTATAGAGGCATAACTATGTTCTTACCATGAGCATCTAGGCATCTTTTGATGCATCCCATAATTAGACTTGGCAGCAGCTGCCTGGCTCTGGTCACTAAAGGTAAGCTTACTGTCCACCAAAATCCCCAAGTCTTTTTCATTGGCAGTCTTTTAGGTACATAATCATACATTTCATTTACTCAACCAAAATGCATAACCTTACATTTTTCGACATTAAACTTAATTTACTAAGTCTTCGCCCATGCTTCCAGCTTCCCTGTATTATTCTACTATCCTCCTCAGTATTGATTACTTTACAGAATTTAGTATCATCCGCAAATCTGGAAACTCTGCTCTGTAAACCCTCTACCAGGTCATTAATAAAAAGGAGAGACCCCAATACTGACCCCTGTGGCACCCAACTGACGACTGTGATCCAGTCTGGGTATTTACCATTAACAAGCATTCTCTGTATCCTATCACTGAGACAGTTGTGAATCCATATGCATATGTTTTTCCCCAGTCCTAACATTCTCATTTTGTATACCAACCTTCTATGTGGTACAGTATCAAAAGCCTTTGAAAAGTCCAGATACACCACGTCCACTGCATTACCCAAGACCAGTCTAGAAATGACCTTTTCATAGAAGTCATGCGTTGTCATGCCACTTGTGTAATTTAAAGGGGTTTTCCAGGACTTAGATATTGATGACTTATCCTTAGGATAGGTCAATATCTGATCGGTCGGGGTCCAACACCCAGGAAAACGACAGAGAAGCTGATTGGATAGGCCGCAGTGTTAAGGTGAATGCTGCAGCCTCAACATTGAATATCCAGAACAGTGTTGTACACTGTGTAGGGGCTACCTTTGCTATTGCAGCTCAGCCCAGTTCACTTGGATGGGACTGACCTGTTGCTGTATCATGTGAATGATGAACGTGATGAAGCTGAGACATGGAAGAAGCCACAGCACTCATAAGAGCTGCAGACTCTTCAAACACCTCATCTGTGGGAGTCCTGGGTGCCAGATACACACTCATAACATTTTTTGCAAAAAAAATTTCCGATATTTATTTCCTGGGCCCACATGAACAACTACATGTTTCTTATGCAGAAAACAGAACAAAAAACTCTAAAACTCTCAATGTACTGTATACAACAAAAGAAGAATAAAGTACTAGACAACAGACTTGAAATATATAAATATTAGCCATTCCCAAAAAGAAAAACTCTTATACTAGCATCCGGCTTGCTTTTACAGAGTTTCATTGCTATTTGTCCACTTAGTACAAAGCAGTTGTAGTAAATGTAGATCACTCTCCGGCCTCCTCGCTTGTTCCAGGACCCTCTCATTTACAGCAGAGATGAAACGAATATGACTATCAGTCAGTATCTGAATGCATAGTTACACTTCTGGTCCAGTCACATGGCCAGATCAATTGCATGAGCAGGTACTATAGCTACTGTTCACATGAAAGATTTCCCAGCCAGGTGCAGTGGTTTACTTCACATTACGGAGTGATTCGGGGGGTGGACTGCTGTTTGAGTGTAGCTAGTGATTCTTTTTGAGATTTATTGCAGACCTGCAAACTAAGAATTACCTGATCTACATTGACTGCAGCTTCATATTTATGTAAACTGTTTCTTGGGTATCTCAGTGAACAGGATTTTGCCTTTGGCTACTGATCTGGTTTAACCTGTCTTTTTATTTAAGCTTCTGTAAATGAATACAAATATTGAACTGGTTGGGAAGTTGCCATAGGCTTTATAGTTATTAGCAGAATAACACTCCCATGGAGTACAGACACAACTATTAGGCTAGTGCTGCACACAGACTTTGGCCATGCTCATGATCGCCAGGTCGCTTTGCAACTCTTTCACTCATGTTAGTGAATAATCAAATTGCAACCCCATGGTGCCAGGACTTCTGCTTGCAGTTGCAGCAACCTAGGCGTCGCAATGTGCCTCTATTCACTAACATGAATGATAGAGTCGCAAGAAAACCCGCAAAGTTGCAGCCAAATTTGCCGTGTAGCCCTAGCCTAAGTCTGTGTTGACATGCCGCTTTTTTTTTTTTTTTTTAACTGAAGTTTTATTTGCAGTAATCAGTAGTACTTGCATTTCACTAAGCATTTACTATGCATTTCACCTGTACAGTATGCTAACAGAGGTTTTCAATGTAATGAAATGTGTAGTAACACGTGTTCAGGTCGGTATATCTAGCCAACACATGGACTGAGTTTCATGGGTGAAACTTGGTTGTGTGAATCTAGCCTTACCAGTATTTCCAACAACTCAAATAATTGAAAATAGTACAATCCTCAAAGCTCTCCTACATGTGGTGGTGTTGATCTCAGCCTACCCCATTGTGAGTACAGATGCATCCACTGTGAGTACAGATGCATCCACTGTAACCATAGCTCAAAAGAGAAAGGCAAATTGTCATTAAACCAATTCAATACAATATTACAGCAGGCTAAGAAAACCCTTAACAGGTTGCACATTTAGAACAGAATTAGAACAGAGTTTTTGTGACAGAGTATCAGAAAATCATGCTGTTTTGAATCATGTCTTATTCACATGGTCAGAGTTTTGCATCTGTGATTGTGTCCCAAAAACAGGTGCAGGTTAAAAATAAAGAACAGGTGCAAACCTTTTATTATACCATACTTCTGTGTAGTCTCCACTCCAGGTTTTGGCTAACAATCACTGACCAGACTATTTTCTCCCAGTATTTCACAAGCTTGTCTAAATGTTGTTGTGCAAACTTTAAACGCGCTTGAACATGCTTTTTGTTCAAAGTGGTGTCTTGCATGGTTTGTGTGCATACAGGCCATGGAGGTTGAGTGCATTACTTTCCTCAGGGTACTTTTTTCTGGTCATCTATGGTTTGATTTCTTTGCCTGTGTGGATTGGATGGGTTGTTACCGAGATCTGGTGAGAATTTCATATCAATAGCACCTTTAGAAATACATTTACTTAGAAAATTGGTGACGTGTTCAATACTTATTTCACCCTACTGTACATGCCTGTTTTTCAGGGCTGTTTTGCATCCATTCTGTTTTTGCGTTTTTGAGGACCGAGTGTTATCCATTTTGCATCCAGTAAATGGATTCATTTCATTGGTCTTTTTGACCCAATACACAGATCCATTTTTAACAGATGTAATGTGAACATCAAATTATTTTACATATTTTAAAAACAGATCTATTGATATCTATTGGGTTCATGTGTTTGTCAAAATGGACAAAGATAGAGTGTGTCCTTTTTTTTAGCTTACCATTTTTTCTGTCCAACAAAAAAAAAAAAAAGAGACAAGTGAATACACTCATTCCCTCTCAAAGGTTTAAAAATAGCCATGTGATAGCCTTTTTAAAAAAAAACTGCCTTTGCTTGACTGTTTTTCACTGCCGTGTGAAAAATGCCTAAATGAGTAAAGTATAGTTTGATAAGAACTTCCAAAATTCGTCTTGTCCCTTTCATGGTCTCAACACACTACCAATTTAGGTGACATTTAGACTTGTTGCTAGAGATTTTCTGCTTAATTATACCAGTTAAAGAGCTCAAGCTGTTATGGTAGTATATCCAAATCCAGTCCATAAGGAAGCCCAGCAGGTCATGTAATCACACTGAGTTTTTTGTTTGTTTGTTTGTTTTTTAACAATGTTTCCCCATCGTCTTCCATTGGGAAAAATGCAGCAGGTGGTGTGGAGAAGAGGCAAGTAAAACAACAGTCAAAGAAGAATGTTAAAAACAAGTATTCTTTTATCTCAAGAGTCTTTCCTGATAGTATAAAAGAAAACCCTACTGTATATAACTCTTTTTCCAAATAATTGCTACAGATAAATTCAGATACAGTTAAGAGTTCATTGAGAACCAAAAATCAACCTACCTATCTACCTACCTACCCATCCTGCTCACTCATAACATTCTCTTGTTACAACAGAAACTGTCAAGGTCTGGGATATATCGACCAGCAGTGAACATTCAGTTCTTGAAAATTAAATGTTGGAAGATCAAAAAGAAAGTGCAAGGATCTGAGCGACCACACCATGATACAATAGTATAGAATGGCAAGTAGCAGGTTAGTGCACCATGCCATGCCACGCACATGGCACCAGCTTTAACATACAACTGACACCTTCCTACAACATCTGCAATCCAAGATAACTCTTTTATTCTGACAGCCTAATACACTGGAGTACAGAAGTGTAGTCTCTTCCTGGGGCACATAAAAATTCTTTTCCACTTTAAAAATGTTTAATTTTGATATAAAAAAAAAAGAAAAGAAAAGCAATAAACAAAAAATTTACCGTGTACTATAAAATAAAATATAAAGTTTGCAACATGCTTAAAGAGGACCTTTCACATCCTCATTTATATGCGGTTTTACATACCACTAGAAATCTGACGGCACGCTGAATTCAGCGCACCGCCGGCTTTCCTGGTATGTGCACCGGGGCTGGAGATATCGGCGGTCGTAGTTTCACCGTTCACCGGCAGAAGGGCGTTCTTGACAGTCTATCTGCGCTGTGAGGAACGCCCTCCCTGACAGTACTCGTCCATAGCGCTGTACCGGGGGGGCATTCCTCACAATTCAGCGTCATCACTTGGCGGTAAGGAACGCCCCCTCTCTCTGTCCTCGTCCATAGCGCTATACTGTCAGAGGGGGCGTTCCTTATAGCCCAGTGATGACGCTGAGCTGTAAGGAACGTCCCCCCAGAACAAGTCTATGAACGAGAACTGTCAGGGAGGGCGTTCCTCACAGCGCAGCTAGACTGTCAGGAACGCCCTTCTGACAGTGAACGGTGAAATTTAGACGTCAGATATCTCCAGCCCCGGGGCATATAATGGGAAAGCAGACAGTGCGCTGAATTCAGCGCGCTGTCAGCTTTCTAGCGGTATGTAAAACTGCATATACATGAGGATGTGAAAGGTCCTCTTTAAGAAATTCTCCAAATATCTTGCTATCATTACCATTAAAGGGGTATTCTAGAATTTTTATATTGATGACTTGTAGTTAGCACCCTATAATACTCTTCCCACCATTCCCTAACAAACATAAAAAAGGTAAGAAGCTCTCCCTTAGCCTACATTCACACAATTGTGGTGCACCTGAGGGTCAGCCGTTTTCATTGATCCCTCACATACACTTTTGAAAGTCATGACACCAGCTGCAGTGTGTGTGGGGATCTGTGAAAACTGACAAAAATGGAACATGACCTATATTTTGACAATATTGTTCATGCGAATAGCCCCCATTCACCAACCGTGAAACTAATTTGACCATAGGACAGCCATTTTGTGTGAATATAGGTTTACTCTCCCCTTGTTGGCTTACATTACAGCATAACTGATTATATTCTAAGGCTAGACAATCAATATAAAATATCTGAATATCCCTAATAGTTATGAAAAGGTTTGACGAACAGTTCTTTATCTACAAATATGCATTTCTTATTATTAATAATAATCCGAAAAAAAAATCCAGAGTCACTGGAGACTGTTATTTGGATTTCAAATATATCCTTCAATTCAGAGATATATTCTACTAAAAGTATTGGCGTATGGTTTATGTTATATTGAGAATTGAGTAAAAGTGTGTTTTAGCCATTTGGATTAATGCAGTTGCAGACATTTCAGCATCCTGGAGGCTTTTAAGACACTATGAAATGAAGAAAATGTAATCAGACATAACCAGAGAAGCAGAGAGCATTAAGAGAGAAGCTTCTAGCAAATGCCGTACGATTTGCATCCCAAATCTAGGCCTGTAGAAAATAAAACGGTCTTTAAACTAGAAACACACATGCACTTTTTTGGCAGTTTTGGAGCCAAGCAAAGATCAGGGCAGGACAGGATTCTAGTGTAAAGGGAGAAGACATATATGTAATATTCTTACTGATATGGTTTGCGCATAAATTCCTCACCATTTTTAAGATTTATGTTGGTTTTTAGCGAGTGCAAACTTTTTGGTTGGAGGCAGAAAAGATGTAGAGACCTATCCCTGCCAGCAGCTGAGAAGTGGATGGATATAAATGTTTTTGATTTAGACAAGCCTCTAAACAGCATGAGCTGTGAATACCAGGGCAGGACGCTTATAGCACCTTTGTACCTGCCATTTGGCAGACTGTAGGATTTGACCAATACCTAGGTCTGTGATCCACTTGTGATTTCAAACACAAGGCTGGGAAAGTAGGAGGAAACTAGTCAAAGCATATTCCTATCTGGCAACACAAAAGTTTTTCTTACAACAGCCTAGGACAGACTGACATACTTATAAGTTAATCATATTTTTATTGATTTTATAATTTCATACACAATTTGAAGAAATAGGTAGGCTATATATTTCCCACCATTTTAAACTCCTTCCTGCCATTTTTAAATTTTCATTTTTGACTCCCCGTCTTCCAAAGGCCACAACTTTATTAATTTTCTGTTCACAGAGCCATATGAGCACTTAATTTTAGTGGGACAAATTGTACTTGATAATGGTTTCATTTAATATTCTGTATGATGTACTGGGAAACTGGAAAAAAAATTCAGAATGGGGTGGAATTGGAGAAAAACCGTGCTTGTGCAACTTTCTTACAAATCTTCATTTTTACAGTGATCATTATGCAGCCAAAATGACATGTCACATGCATTCTATGGGGTAACCCCTTAAAGAAAATTTATTGGAATCACCCACAAGTTTTTAAACTTTTTTTATACTTCCTTGTATGGGGCTGCATAAGGAATCTTTTTTGCAGGGCCTGTCCTGTCATGTTTTGATTGCTTTTTATTAACATTTTAAAAAAAAATGGTGGTTCGGCTCTTTTCAATTTTTTTTCACTCTACGGCATTCACCATATGGGAAAAATATTTATAAAAGTTTATAAACTGGGCGTTTTTGAGCACAAGGACACCTAAGGTGTATGTGTTTAACTTTATTTATGTGATTTTGTATGTCTTCTAGGGAAAGGGGGGGTGATTTTTGTGAACATGGGGGGCAAATTTTCTGCAATGTTTCCACCACAAAGTTAAGCTGCTGAATGGGATAGTTGCAATCGGCTTATCTTTTCTGCACCTTCAGATACCTTTCAAAGTAGAGACCTCCTTTAAATGGTCCATAACATTTCAGACAATTTTTTTTTCATTTAACAGAGTATGTAATTACGCACTGTATTTAAAAAATGTTGCTGTTTTCTGCCTGAAAAATATCTCTAAAGTTCCTGCCACTAGGTGTCTACCTCATTCTTAATTTGCTATTCATCTCCTGTTAGGAGGGAAAGTCCCTCTTTCAAAACCAACAGGCTAAAGAGGAACAGGGAAAGTTGAGGGTAGGTTTCTCTTCACAGCCTCTGCATGTTTACATACTGTCTTGCTGCTCTCTGCTTCCTGCTTGTACACTGCTCAGAGAGAAGTCTGCAGTTTCTCAAAGCTCACAGTGAGTGTTAGTCTATCTACTTCCGATTAGCTGCTTGTGTTATTGCTGATATGATATTATTTATAGACTTAATGCAGCTTTTCTGATTGTGCTCTTATCTCTTGTTCTGTGTGTCAGAAACCTGTTTGTGCATGAAAACCAAGCATCCAGTATCCCTAGATCTCCTATAATATGATCAGTTGCACTTTTTTCAGTTATGTGTGTACTATTTTACAGTTACTTCTAGCAGAATTACAAGTAGACAAATCAGTGGTAGTAATGATGGCTGGGGTCAGACTGCT
This sequence comes from Leptodactylus fallax, assembly GCA_947044405.1. NCBI lineage: Eukaryota > Metazoa > Chordata > Amphibia > Anura > Leptodactylidae > Leptodactylus > Leptodactylus fallax. The sequence goes on along the minus strand of CAMRHE010000186.1, from coordinate 436,475 downwards.
CTGTATCGTATATGACGATACAAAGAGAAATACAAAAAGTGTGCTTCAGTATATAGGCTTAAAGCATAAAACATCTGGTACATACTTTACTTCATTTTTGTACTTTTTTGTTGGATTTTACTTTATAACCCCTCCCCCCCTCTTTTGAAAAGATATAGAATACTTCACCACATCTATAAGCCTCTGAATTCTTTCTAGTGGTTGTATTTTAACTGTATACTGTTTCTGTTTATAGGGACACATTGCTCATTGATGAAAACACAACAAAGTCCGTGCTATATATGACAGTGTATTTCTGGACTAGTCTTTCTCTAGCAAATAAAAGGCATCAATCACAATTAAATGTTCCTTTGTACAGTACATAAAGGAGTACACTAAGGTAGTACTTGAAATAAAGCCCAAGCTGCATGAGATGTAAGGTGATCTATCATACTTTAAAAAAACAATTTGGTGTAGAGATGTTGGAATGGGGTATAAATCTTCTATCAGGAGCACTGCATTTCTATTTGCCAACATCAACAGTATATCTGCAGTTTCAGTAAATTTGAGGACACAACACATAGGTTGCTGCAGGAGTTGTAAATGGAGTACCATATACCGATTTCTTTGGGTTATTGCGACATGTAGTTGATTTGTGTCTTTGTAAAACGACTACAGTCTGAACATTTCATGTCTCTTACACAGTCAGTTTGACACATAGCTCAATATATTATGTATCTGTAATTGGTATCTTGAAAAATGAAGGAAGCGTGTACAAGTATAGATGAAAACACTAGATTGTATGGCACATTTATATAATAATGGCGTTTAATAAGTCAAGTGAAAATGCAATCATGTCATTGTGATGCTTACCCCTATTTGTTTTACTAATAAAACTGACAATAGAAACTCTGTTTGCCACCCATCTCTATAATATGGTCAACTTTGGAAGTTGTGTTACAGCAACTAGTTAGAATATCTCATCTATTGCAAATATCGGATGACAAAGATATGTGTACACTTCACTTAAACTTAAAATTTACAAAAAGCTACAAGTGTTGCAGGCATTAAGAGCATTCCTTTCAGAACATCTCATAAATGCCTGATAGCTAAGGGCCCCACTGCACAGGCTGGTTGTAACAACGTCAATGGAGTAGTGGGCACACTTGCGCACTCTTGTTCAAAAATAAAGATATTCTGCATATGGAAAATTTGACCTTTTCCTTTCATTACTCTTACAAAAACTTGTATAAAACACTGGATGGAATTACAGTCTTACTCAGGGTACCTAACTCATCTAAGGAGCCCCAGAGTGACAAACTCACCCAATATGAAGGCCCATGAACACTCCTGACACTGATTTTTTTTGGGGGGACTCCCATTCTTCCTCTCGCCTTTCATGCACAACTTTTCACCAGCCATGGAGGAAGCTGTGGGATCCCTTTCCACTGACCTATTGTTGGAAAGTACAGTTGTATTGATTGTTACTTTACAAAATTTGATGAAACCTTTAAAGAGATGGAATAAGATATGGCATTACCTTATGATCAGGGGGCATCTAAACTCTGGGATCCCATGGATTTTAAGAATGAGGAGGCTACTTTTCTTATTTAGCATTGCACCTCCTTCTAAAATTTCCCTGCAGAGAGGCAGTCACTCAGCTATGCAGGAAACTGCAGCAAAGCTCCATTCATTTAAAACAGTGTCTGGGATGTATAGCTACAACAGTGACGCAATCCATACATTTGCACACTCAATGGGAATAGTGAAATGACATTAAAGATGGGAATAATCACTTTAAGGTCTCTTTAGGGCCTAGTTTACTAAATAGAAAACAATACTTGAAAGCACTAAATGGAAAAGTATACACTATTAGAATGGTAGAAAGTATAATGGAAAGCATAAACACCTCATTGAAAAACCTAAGACCCAAATGACATTCTGGAGAAACAATAGTTATACAGTTAATAGTCAAAAGCAACTTGACAAGACCTGATAATTGTAAGAAGATTTCTAAAAAAAAAAAAAAAAATGTTGCCAATTTTTATAACACAAAACTTGCATGTATTGCTATCCAAAGAATGTTCACTTCATGTCTTTCTGGAAGATATTCCTTCCAGAAAGATATTATTCTGTCTGAGTTCTAAACTTCTCGGAAAAGCATTGAAAACTTTTTCATTGCACCAGCAAAGAGACGATCTTGAACTCTATTTTAAGGCTCTTTGGAGGCTACTTTCTACAGTCCGCGGTAATCCTACAGATTTCTCCAGCAATTGCAGAGAGCGTGTTTTTTCTTTTCTTTTATTTGCAATCAGAGCCTTTACTGGGCTCTTCCTCTTCCAAGTGCCGCTAGACAATTTCGAGATGTATAATTACAGAGGAATAATTGCATTTTCCTATTGTACATTTAAAGGCATTGAGGGAAAGCATCTTATGCCTAACAGCTTGATAAAACAGAGCTATTATTCTCTTACAATTGCATACCCTGCTATGTCGCACTCTATAGCTCTTTTAACTCCATGCAAAGTCAAACTGTTAGAGATCTGACAACTGTAACCTTCTTGCAATATTAATTGTAGAACTTGCTCAATCTTTAAAGGTAATGATAATGGCTATATATGATGCAGATGGAAGAGTATAACAGAAATAGGATCATCAGGTGAACAAGCATTACCTTGACAAGTGTAAGACAACTAATATGACAACCAAATATTACCAACTGATAAGGTGCTTATGCTCCGGGAAATAAAGAGACTTTCTTTGGTTAGCGTATCGCATTGGCATATTGCGTCATGTGCTGGTCTGTGGCTCATCCATTAAAATGACATCTATTATATAGCAACCTGAAATTACCTGTCATTCATGGCTTTTCTGAATATAGCCATGCAATTTGCCGTGCCCCTGTGCAAACCAAAGCATTCTGTGAATGAGGTCTAATGATTGGGTTGTCAGACTGTGCCCTCATCTGCTTATCTACTAGTCTAACCAGAGAACCCTAGGGCACTGCCAATGCAAAGTGTACTTAAAGCAAATCTGTCAAGTAGTTTCTGCTGTCCTATTTGTTAGCAAGTGGTGATAAGGGAGATAAGCAGAATTCAGTGATATATAGATATCTGAGTAAAATGTAGAGTAAGAGCTGTATTATCCAAGTGCCAGTTTGTCAATAAACAGATATGCGGTCAATAATCAATGTAGCTGAATGGGGGGGGAACTATCCCTATTGGCTGCAGTGATTATCGGCAGCACAAGATTACACAGGGCTATGTCCTGCCGATGATTTACATCTTATATCCTGCCTGCCTTCGCTCTTTGGTTGGATGCTCAACAGCACAATTAGACAATGCAATAATTGGGAACGCGCTTTTCTTGGAGAAACTCCAGAGGCTGTTGAGGCTGCCTCGGGGTGCCTGAAGCTGCTAGTGGACAGAATGTGTGCAGAACCAATCCTATTCAGGGAAAAGGAGCGGCACTGCAGTTCCCCAAAGCCACGGCTATGCAGTGGATGGGGCTGTTGTGTCGCTCTATTACATGATTAGGAGTAGTGCTGCAAATGCTCCCTGTCCGCTAGCAGCTTCCGACACTCAGGGGCTGCCAGAACACCTGACCTTTGCGGGGTGTGCGTGTCAGACTCCTACAGATCACATAGATGACCAAGTCTGTTGATAGATCATCAGTCTGAGAAATCAATTGTTAAAACCAGTGGTCCCTGCTAGACTGTTTACTTTTCAGTCACTGGCCTCAGCATCACTGCTTGCATGTATGACAATAGACTACGGAGGCCATTGATCGTAGTGGTCATGTGGAAGTACAAATAAAAGACCATTGGAGTGTCAGTGGATGATTTAACATGTAAGTATAGCTGTTTTCTTTTTATCACATTCTCTGATTTTAGACTATTTTTTTTTTTTAAATTCCAGCTTTAGGCCAAAGCTCCACGTAGCGAACCGAAGCTAAAAAAAAATGCTGCGGAAAAAAATGTGGCGGGAACACGTTTTTTTTGCAGCATTTTTCATTTTCTTTTGCGGACTTTCTGTCCTTATTATATCTATAGGGAAAATGCCATCGTTTCTGCAGGCATAATTGACATGCTGCGCAAGCGTTTTTGAAAATGAAGTTTTTCTGCTGCTGATTTTTTCTGCAATGTGTGTATGGGATTAGGCCACGTGGGGCTTCAGCCTTAAAGTGACTTCACTGAAAGCCCACTATACCATGCACAGAGCCGTCTGTTTCTGGCGCCATACCTGTGCAGATATTAGCTGATTAGTGGGGTGCCAAGTGTAGGACCCCACCAATTTCATATTGATTACCTATCCTAAGCATAGACCATCAATGTGAAGTCTTGGACATCCCCTTTACACAAGAGGGTATGCCACCCAAAACCTCACTTTAGGACGGAAAATATCTGGTGCTCAAGTTAAGTATGTAGAATAAAAACAACACACATATTGAAAAATTAATTATATTAAAATAGATGGCTTTTTTAGAGACAGGAATTATAATTATTGTGCAGGGCTATAATATTACATCAACTAGATATTACTGGCTGTATTATTCATGAGGTATTTCTATGTATCTGTTACATATAATTATAATTTTCTGCACTGTTTATATTTCATGTATTTTTGCTGGGTATTTAGGTAAACTTTTTGCATGTTTGCATTGGTTGTTTTGGCTCCATATGTGCAACATTAGTAAAAATATTTAGCATTTCATGATTTTCCCTATTTAGTACAAGGGACATTGGTTTGTCTGGTTGCAGACAAGCGTAAAGTTAATTTCCTTTCTACATACCCTTACATTAGCTCCAGTGTAACAAGGTTTGCAATATGACAAACATTTCTTTTTCCTTTGACCTAATTTAGCATCTCAGACATTCATATGGGTCACTTTTACATTGACCTAAACTGCTCAACGAGTCAGATTTTTGACATTTTTCCAGCATTAATGCGAACAATGCTGTCAGCTCTTTTGCAATAGCGAGGCCTGAAAGGAACAAGATTAAACCATTTTGTACTTCAGTAATGATTTTTTTTTCCCTTTCTCTCTAAAGGCCTGAAGATTGGCTGAATTCAGCACACATTAATCTAGAGGCAGTGTAAAGGAATGTAATTTTCCCCACATAACAATGATTTTGTAGATATGATGAGTCTAATCTTCATTATAGATTCAAGTGCATAGATATTAAAATGAGAGATTGTTCTTTACCCAGCACCTATGAGAGAATGGTCGATATTATTTCCCTTGTTACAAATACTTCTCTATTCTATTACTTTTTATACAATTCAATGGCTGGAAAAAAATCATTAGAAGAACGTCATGTATTTATTTCTGAAAGTCATCTCATTTACAATTTAGAACACTCTCACTTTCCATTTTCTGTATGATATTACAGATGGGTATTTTATTCTGATGTACATGATGTCAATCTCTGTATACTGCTGCAGAATATAGTGACATAATATTACAAGCTACTATATATAGAAAACCTATGACTATACCACAATGATTAGGAGTAGTCCACAAGATGTACTTAATAAATGGATTACATAGGATTTCACAGTATTTGGCAAGGCCCCACATAGCAGGCCACAGCAAAAAGCTTTGTCAGAAAAACCGTGGCGGTAAGGCATCACGATTTTTCCCGCAGTACTGTTCACATAAAGGCTGAAGCTGGGCTTGCCTGTGTCCAAATGGTTCAGAGAGACACGACTATCTAAAGAGAACCATATCCTTTCAATGCAGTGATCTGTGTCACCACGATCAGGCTGTAGCTCAGTTTTTTCTTCTTTACACTGGTCAGGTATCAGAATAGTTTGTGACCACTCACTTGCATCTTCCATGTCAGATAGCAGAGTTCAGATGTGCAGTATGAGATCAGTGACAGGTATTGTCTTGAGTAATACTGTGTGGCTGGCACTATTATGGTAGGGCATTGTATTGCTGGAATGTATGGTCATATCATTTCTTTCTCTCTCTATGGAAGACTGGATTGTCAAATGGGGAAGTAGAAGATTCCCATTCTCCTGATAACTGGGTGATATATCTGTATCACATATGTAGGTCATATAGATATGTCCAAACTTAATTGATCTCCATTTGGTTATGGGCTCGAATTTCTTATGAAACTAATTCAACACAATATCACATCATGCAAAGAAAATCCCTGAAAAGCTGCAAATGAACCCTGAGCCACACCACTACTACCACTACTGAGAGGCTGCACACAGACACATATAAGGTAGTTATAAAACCAGTTTATATTAACTTATCCTGAAATGTTCTTGCTTTGAAAAAACAATTGCTTAAAGATGACCTTTCACCAACTCAAACTCTTTGTATCCTTCAATAGGCACTGCGCCATATATTCTGGCACAGATGGAATTTTTCTTCTATCCTCTGCTGTTCCTGATCAATCGGTGCAGTTAGTTTCAGCACAACTATGCTGTCTGCTGTCAGGTAAGGTTGTCCCTGCCTTTCTGTTCCAGCCCTGACAGTAGATAGCATAATTGTGCTGAAAGTAACAAAAAATCATTGCTTAGGAATGGTGGCAGCTACAGAAAAAACATTCCAACTGTCCTGGGATCAGCGGAGAATCACCTATTGAACAATGTGAAGTGGTGGTGGAGGTGGTGAAAGGTTCTCTATAAAGGGGGTTTCCCATGATCATAACCATATTTAACTTTGTAGACCATTAAAAGTTAAACATTTTTGCAAATATAAGGAATTACATTGTTAAAGTTTAAAAAATTTTCCTAATCGACTTGGTGATGATCCTTAGTCTTGATCGGTTACCAATGGATGTAATCATGAATGCAGGAAATTTCTGTGTTCTGGGATTCAGAAACCCAGCCATGATTTCAAGACAAGTCCCAGGCCATAGATAGTTTCTGCATTTATGGTCGCATCCATTGGTAATCACTGAAGATAAAGACTGTCACCACTAACATGGTTCGAGAAAACCTTTAAAGCTCTGTAAATGTTTTATTTACTTTTATTTCTAAATGTTATATTCTAATTGTCTATAGATTTAAATGTAATTACATTTGTGGGAAAACTCCTTTAACCCATTAAGGATGCAGCCAGTCTTAACCTTAAAGCTTTTTTTTTCTGTTGTTTATTATTGGTAAAATTCTGAATGCGAAACAGGAGGCAGAGGTCTACAGCAGAAGTCTGCACACATCTACTGGAACTACATAGTACTATATTTGTATAAACATGTTCCCTTGTGAATGTGCTGCTACATGTGATATGATGTATGAGTCCATGTGATTAGGCTGTCATTTCACAATACAAGAAAAAGTTTTTCTCTCTAAACCTAGAAGAGGTTAAAAATGCCAAAACACATAGCAAATAATGACTGCAGTACATAGCATAAAAATCCTTATGAAGCTGTCAATCCTTATGGCACCGCAAGCTGCAAAACATTTTTAGATCCGAGTGTCTGCAAAGGATCTGCAGAACTATTTACATCTAAATTATGTCATAGCAAATGTCACCAAAATGTTTATTCTAAAATCTTTACTGCAGTCATTACACACATTTACAGCCTCCAAGGTATTTATGCCATTATATATTTTATGTTTAAAGATTTTGTTTTTGATACAAGCGTTTCCACAATTAGGAGAAGCTAATTTTCCTGATTATCCTAAATTAAGATATGTTACTGAATATATTATTATTATTTTATTTTTTTTAGTATTACCCTATTAACCATTAACTTCCAGGTCAGAATACTTTCTTTTGTACCCTTATCTTTTTAGTTATAAAAAAAAAAAATTATCAAAAAAATTACATGAAATACACTAAGGCTGAGGCTCCACATTGCAGAAACGCAGCTTTTTTTATTGCAGATTTTGCTGAGGTTTTTCGAGCCAAAGCCAGGAGTGGATAGAGCAGAATGCAGCAGTATAAGTACTTCCTATATATTTCCCAATCCTTTTGTAGCCATTCTTGGCTTTGGCTCAAAAAACCGCAGCAAAATCTGCCACAAAAAAGCTTTTCCACAATGTGGGGCCTCAGCCCCAAATGACCCTCTGCTTCTCCAGTATAATGGTAACAGATATGTACAGATATATTTGACATCTGACATAAGTGAAATAAGTGTCTGAGTTTTCACAAAATGCATGAAATGAACTATAATAAATTCTTGAGTCACGTGTTTTTCTTCTTATTACTATTATTATTATATATTTATTTATTTTAACTTTTGTCTTGATAGGTTGACAATGGCTATGACTTGTTTCTTTGCTCCTGTACAGGAAGATTACCCAGCCACAATAAGGAAACCATGGCTCAGTTTTTGACAAATGTCCACAACTCTTGCATTCATGGTCAAATACATTGGCAATCTATGAAGACAAAAGGCTGGCACCAATAAGGCCGTTAGAGAAAATTTTTAAAACTTTGCAATTTTTTAAATTATTTATACTTTCAAAAATGTAATTGTCTACAAGTGGATCGTATTGTGTTTTTTTTTCCGCAGTGCTTTGCACAGAAACTCCATAGACTTTTCCTCTGCAGGCTTCCTGTCCCTATTATGCCTATATGGAAAACACCAGCGTTTCTGTAGGTATAATTGATATGCTGCGATTTGCAAAAATGTTACCTCCCTTACCTTCCTTTTTTTTTCATTTTGCACAAGCCCATACACAGTGAGAAGCAGGGTATATCTCTCAATACAGAAGCAAGTGAAATAATAAAGACACACAGGATTTCACAGAAAGGAGCCAAAATTTGTTAATAAAGTATATTGCAAAATTTATTAACACAAATAATGACAGAAAATCAAAAGTTGTCCAAAAGTTTAGTTACACTTTAAATATTATAGTGTTTACATTTGGTGCCAATTTTGATGTCTTGGTGACAAGGCCAATAAATATACATATTGTAGACCTGAAGGAACTAATCTTTTCTTATAATGAAAATAAATGACAACCCACAGACAACTGTCATGAGGTTTTCAGCAGGCAGTTTTTTTTTTTTATATAACTGTAATTTTATTGAAAAATTTTTCATTAACAAGGAATAAAGAAAAAACAAAAAAACAATAATAATCAAACAAACAGGAAGCATTGAGGTAAATAGAGGCTATCTGCCTCCTCCCCCTTAAGCAATATGCATTTAAATTAAGCAGTGAACAAGGGAGGGGGGAATGGAGGGGTTAAGAAGACAAGGGTAGGACCAAAGGGAAGGGGGGGGGAGGGAAGGAGAGGACTAGAGATCAGAGACCCTGTAATGTACAATACATGTCCCAGGGTGCCCAAATAGCCCCAAAGGCTTCCCGTGAATTATGTAGGCCAGCAGTCAGGTATTCAAGACTCCTCACATCCTTCATTCTAGCCACAAGCTCAAGACTAGATGGGGGACTCACCTTCTTCCAGTTTCTAGCTATGAGAGTTTTAGCTGCAGTACAAAGATGCAAGAAAAGCCTGGATGACTTATTGCTCAGGTGTCTGGGGGGAAGGTTCAGGAGATAAAGAAGAGGGTCAAGAGGAACCTCTTGCAAAAAGAGAGCAGTCGTCAGAGTCCTGACCTCCCTCCAAAAACCGAGGATGAGAGGGCACGTCCAAAAGATATGGTGCAGGGTACCCACCGCAGCTCCACAGCGCCAGCACCATGGGGGAACTAATGGGTTTAAAGTATGAAGGAGAGCCGGAGTATGATACCAATGCATCAACAGCTTATACTGCGTTTCCCTAAACGTAATGCACTGAGATGATTTCTGGGCCCGAGACCATACAATCCGCCACTGTTCCTGGGAGATGGGTTTACCCACCGCCTCCTCCCATTTAAGCATATAGCGATGATTAACAGGAGAGCCTGTAGTTTGTGAGTTAAGAAGTTGGTAAATAGAGGATATAAAGCCCCTAGTGGACGTGCCTGCACGGCAAATCTTTTCAAAAGCGGTGGGGAGTGACACCTTAAGAGACCCATGGAGGGAGCGGACAAAGTGAACCACCTGCAAGTAATGGAACCATTCAGTACTTGGCAGGTTTTGATTAGCTGTAAGATAAGCAAAGGACCTGAGTTCCAAGGTTCCAGGGTCAACCATATCAGCAATCCGGTAAAGGCCAGCTTCAGACCACACTTTAGTCATGGCAGAAGTCAGGCTCTCTGGGAGAAGGGGGTTGTATAGTATGGAGACCATAGATGAGCGCGGGGACATCAGGGAGAATCTAGCACAACAGGTAGACCAGATAGATCTAGTAAACCGAATGGGGCCCAACAGGTACGAGGCAGGGGGGGGTGGGGGGGAGCTGACCCACAGAAGCGCGTTAGGATGCATGGGTGCCAGCCATAGCTTCTCTACCTGCACCCATCTGGTGTATGCTGGCATAGCCGCCCAGAATGGGATATGGCGTAAGTGGGCCACCCAGTAATAATGTAACAGATGTGGGACAGCCATACCCCCAGACCCCCTATCCGCCAGCATAACAGATCTAGGTATTCGGTGTCGTTTTGCTTTCCAGATAAACTGGAAGATAGCTTTCTGTAGGTTCCGTAATTCTCCCCGAGGTATTGCGACTGGGAGAGTCTCGAAAAAATACAGTAGCTTCGGGAGGAGAGTCATCTTGACCGCAGCAATTCTCCCCAAAAGAGAGATAGGCAAGGGTTGCCATTTGTCCAATAGGGCTCTTAGCTCACAAAACAACCGCGGGTAGTTTGCCGAGTAGAGGGTCGCATAGGAAGTGGATATATGGACTCCCAGGTAGCGGATAGAGGACTCCCGCCACTGGAAATCGTAATTACTGCGGAGGAGAAGGAGAAGGTCCCGTGGGATGTTAAGTGGGAGTGCCTCAGTCTTCGCGGGGTTCACCTTATACCCTGAGAGATCACCATAGGTCTCTAGCGAGCGCAGCAAGTTTGGAAGGGTAGTATGAGGGGAGGTGAGAGTGAGGAGTACATCGTCCGCAAAGAGAGATATCTTAAATTCCTTATCTTGGACCATGATGCCCTTGATATTAGGGTCTCGCCTAATCTTGGCCGCTAGCGGTTCAATGCAGAGGGCAAATATGATGGGTGACAGGGGGCAACCCTGCCTAGTGCCATTTCGAATAGGGAAGGAGGGCGAAGATGCATGGGGAAGCTTGATTGCTGCTGAGGGTAAGGAGTAAAGGGCCTGGATAGCTGTGAGAAAAGGTCCCGTAAGCCCGAACGCCTTAAGCGTAGTATGCATAAACGACCAATTTATGCGGTCAAAAGCCTTTTCAGCGTCCAGGCTCAAGAGAAGGGCCGGGGTAGAATAATGATTGGCCACCTCCACCAAATCCACAGTCCTCCTGGTGTTGTCACCACCCTGACGACAGGGGATGAATCCCACCTGGTCCTTATGGACAAGCAGAGGGAGCCAAGCATTCAGTCTATTGGCTAAGAGTTTGGTGAAAAGTTTCAGGTCCGTGTTCAGCAAAGCAATCGGTCGGTAGTTAGCACAATCCTGCAAGTCCTTACCCGGTTTAGGGACCAATGTGAGTAGTGAAGAGAGCATAGTCGGGGGTATAGGGGAACCTGAAAGGAAGGAATTGAAGAGGGACAATAGATGAGCAGAGAGTTCACCCTGGAAAACCTTATAATAATTGTAAGTGAACCCATCTGGGCCTGGGGCTTTCCCATTTGGGAGGTCCCTCAGGACCCCTTCTAGTTCCTCCCTGGTGATGGGGGTGTTCAGGGAGGTTAGGGCCTCAGGAGGAAGGCGTGGGAGACAACAATCCTTTAAATAGTCTTCCAGTAGTGTTGAGTCATCCCCAGGGAGTAGTGCTCGTGGGGGGGGTAAGTCATACAGCTTAGAGTAGTAAGAGTGGAACGCCAGCGCCACAGCATCAGGGTGATGTTGAAGAGTACCCGCGGGGTCACGGACAGAGTGTGGTGTGGAAGAGGCCCGATGATCCCTGAGGGTTCCTGCCAGGAGGGTATGAGATTTATTACCTCGTTCAAAAAACCGCTGACGGGTATAAAGGAGAAGTCGTTCCACATGGCGGGTCTCCAAATCACGGAGGTCCGCCCGGGCCAGGACCAAACGGCGAAGAACCCCCAGGGATGGATGCGCTGCCAAAGTCGTCGTAAGGGACCGAATACGGGCTTGGAGGAGCTGTTCCTGGGCCTGTCTGTCCCTTTTAAGCCTAGAAGCCAATGCGATACAGCATCCTCTCATGACCGCCTTATGGGCTTCCCAGAGAATGGCAAGAGAGTCTACCGAGCCTAAGTTGTCCCTAAAATAATCTATCAAGTGTGTGCGCAGGGTCTCGAGGGAGGTCGGCGAATTGAGCAGTGTTTCGTTAAGACGCCAATGACATTGGCGAGTAGGCACTGGAGTCGTAGATAAGGTAACCACGACTGGGGCATGATCAGACCAGGTGAGAGGGCCAATGTTCGTGTCCCTAAGCAAACGAAGAGCGGGAGCATTTCCAAAGAAGTAGTCAATGCGGGTGTGAGTGTTATGAGGGTGAGAAAAGAAGGTGTAGGAGCGCGCCGTAGGATTGTCCACTCGCCAAAGGTCATACAAAGAGTGGGCGCGGATCAGCCTGCGGAACTCCCTTGCAAGTTGGGCCAACCTATGGGGGGTTGGGCCCTGGGGTAACGCCAGACGATCCGCCCGTTCAGAGAAGACCATGTTAAAGTCTCCCCCCACCAGCCAAGCTGATGGTGGGAGAGCGCGCAGACGGGAGAATACCCGGCGCAAGAACGGGATCTGTGCTGAATTGGGGGCATAGACATTGCATAAAACAATCGGGGCACCATAAAGGAGCCCCTCCAAGATAACAAACCGGCCACCTGGGTCTATGTGGGAAGTCGTCACTGTAATTGGGCAGGATCGAGAAAGAAGGATAGCCACCCCAGCTCTGCGTCGATTGTGGAAGGCTGAAAAAGCTACGGGAAAATAATGCTTAGCGAAGGCAAAAGTACCAGTGCGGTCAAAATGAGTCTCCTGAAGAAACGCCACATCCGCTCGTAAGGAGCGGAGCTCTCTAAGGACATGGCGCCTTTTAATGTTGGAACCCAGGCCCTTGACATTAATTGTCACGCACCTAACCATTGGGACCCAGGATTGGAGGACAGTGGCGGATTGCAATAAGCTCACCCATCTCACATGACGCTGGCAAGTTTCCCTCGGAGAGGCAAAAGGGCAATCCACAAACAGGAACCCAAAGTCGAGGCAGGGTCTCTAGATCAGGGAGGGGGGGGGGGGAGAGAGGGAGGGAGGGAGGCAAAAGACATCATAAATGACAAAGTAAAAATAAAAACAGTTAAACAATACTTTGTGGGCGAGGCTAAGTCACTCGCCTGGGGACCAATGAGGGCAGCCAGAGGTCCAATCAGGATCAATGGCCGCACAGTCCAAGTATCCCCTTAGGGGGGAGAGCGTGGACAGGAGGTCGGAGGGGAGGCGGTGGATCCCCAACCACCAGTAAAAAGAAGGAAGGAAGGGGAGTCACCGGAACCCCACCCCGCCCCACTCCGCTAAAACAATCCAATAATAAGCATAATAGATGAGACCCGTAGACCTAAAAAAAGAAAAAAAAGAAGCAAACATAACATTAAGGCATGCAGATTCCAAAGCACCACCGAGAAAAGGGAGAACGTCTCAAGGGGGGGGCAGCCTCCTCAGGGATCAGTCTCCAGCCGGGGCCTCCGAGTGGTCACCACCGCGGAGGATGCATGACGTCGTCTGGGCTCCAATCGTTGCCAAACCGGTGGTGGGGGAGGGGGTGGAGAGAATAGCTCCCAGTCTGTTAAATCCGGCAGGGGAACATCCAATAGGTCACAGAAGAGAGGCAAATCCGCAAAGGAGCGAAGCGTAGCGGAGCGACCATCCCTACGAGCAATGAGAGCAAACGGAAATCCCCACCGGTAAGGAATTTGGTGCTCCTGAAGAATCTGGAGGAGGGGTCGGAGATGGCGGCGTTTCTGGAGGGTGATTAGCGACAGATCCTGATAGAATTGTAGTGGAGCTCCCTGAAACTCGAAGTCTTTGAGTTTGCGCACTTTGCTCATTATAGCCTCTTTAAGGGTGAAGTCGTGGAGGCAGCAGATGACATCACGGGGTGTGGCGGAAGATCCTCTGGGTCGAAGGGCTCGATGTGCCCTATCAAACTTAATTTTGTGGGACGGGGGCTCCTGCAGTATAGTGTTGAAGACAGCCTCCAGCAGAACAGGCAGATCCTCAGATTGGTCAGCCTCTGGGAGTCCCTTGATGCGTATATTGTTGCGCCGGCCCCTGTTGTCAAGATCCTCCAAGTGGCGTTGCATGTCCCGTATAGCTGAACCCTGTTCAGTGGTAGTATCATGCAGTGAGGCAACATAGTCTCTGGTAGTGTCATGGTCATTCTCCAACGTGTCCATTCGGTTAGCAATGGAGTGTAAATCAGTGCGGAGGGTAGCAATTTCAGATCGGAAGGATGCTGTGATTTCCGCAACCATACTTTTAAGGTCTTGTTTAGTAGGAAGTTGAGGAAGAAGGTCCGCCATGGATGATGGTGCTGAAGATGGGCCTGGAATGCAGCTCTGGGGGTGCAGGACTGGAGGGGGGGAGGCATAATCCTTGGGAGTGTGGGGCGGAGGAGCCCCTACGCCAGCGCCTTCCACCGCGCCATCCCCCCCTGAGCTATGGAGGGGAGGGGCGATGGGGGAAGATAGTAGATGGGGGGCCACAGAGACCAGCTCTGTGGCCACAGGCTGCAACTCATCAGCGGTGTAGGAGGGAGCAGAGCCACTGACCTCAGAACTCCTTGAGAAGCTGGAGACATCCGGGGTCCTCTCATGCCGCTCTGCCAGGAGTGCTGGTGAAGCAGAATGTAGTTGCTGGGACATCCCAGGGTGAGGAGACTGTGGGAGCACTCGTGCTGGGGAAACTCTGGGTTGCCCAGGCGCCGACAGGGATCTCTGTTGAAGCGGCGCTCCGCTGGCTGACAGGGGGAGCGCGGGAGGAGAGAAGCTGCGCTGCGACCCCTGTGCCTGGAGAGCGGAGGAAATCCAAGATGGCCGCCCCGCAGCAGCCTGGCCCGGTAGAGAAGGCCGCTGGGCCAGAAAGGCGTCCAGGGTGGCCCCCCCAGACCTCTCCACGGGCGCTGGGGTGCCCGGGGCCACCTTCCTCGGTAAGCGCTTGCCCATACTGCGCCTGCTCAGGGGTCCACGGGTCTCAGTAGCGAGCGGAGGAGCGGAGAAGGACCTGCGCGCGTGCTACTCCATGCGCGTCCAGGCCACGCCCAGCAGGCAGTTTTTTTAACCTCAAGTCTATGGAATGATCAGTGGACATTTTTTAAAATTGTGTCTGGTTGTACCTAATGCTATAGTCCAAATGGACAGGCAACCAGTATAAAGAGGTTTTACTAGTCATGACTAGACATGGGTGAACGTAACGAGATTTGTTTTGCGAATATTCCTGAGGTTTGGCACTTCAGTTTGTTTCATACCAAACTTGTTCGGATAGAAACAGATGTGCTATTATTATACTCTGGGGTCTCATCAAACCCCACCGTATAATAAGTTGAGGCCCAGGGCAGATGATTTAAAATAACAAACAGTTACTGTATATTCACCCAGCCTCATCTCTCCTCAACATCTTTGCGGCGTCCGGCAGTCCCTGGACGTCACGATTTTCGGCATGCACCATGTGACCACTGTGGCCCTATCACAGGCCTCAGTGGTTACCCCAGGGCAAAAGATGTCAGCCAGAGGCCAGAAGACACCTGAGGGAGGACACCAGGGGACGTGCAGACGCCCAGGAGAGGTGAGGCACAGTGAGTATAAGTGTTTGTTATTTTCCCTGGTCTCCCCTGTAAAATAGATTTTGTGGGTGACGAACCTCAAAAGTTTTGTGTTTGGGTCAAACCTAGTTCTAAACTAACTAACCCATCTCTACTCATGACCTTTTCATAGGGTAGGCCATCAGAAGATCAGTGGGGGTCGAAACTCCCAGCAACTCCAGTGATCAGCTGATTGCACCAGGGCTCACCACACACCGGAACCAGGTACACAGTGAACCGGACGATAGCACAGCATTGTACACTGTATCATGGTTGTGCCTGGTTACTGCTGCACTTTACCATTTACTTTACTAACTAGGTCATCAATAGTAAATTTCTAAAAACCGCCTTTAAATTTTATAGCAATGTCCATCTATACAGTGAGCAAAGTCTAGAATTCAGGATAAGGATATCAGTACTAGTCGTTTATAGAAAGCGCAAAAACACAAAAGTGTTAGACTGTCACCCACATGAGCGGGCAACGCTATCTGAGCTGGTCAGTACAAAAGAACTGTCATTCTGTCACTAATTCTCAGCCTGTTTTGCCACTAGATGGCAGCGCATGAGAAAATTGCAATTTTTCCCAATTTATCTTTACATGCATAGAAATAACAAAATAAAGATGCTGGCATTAAAAAAAAAAAAAAAAAAAAAAACACATTTAAAAATGGACATAGCCTCCCACCTACCACTTACCAAAAAGAGGTTGTAGTCCTTTTAATTCATGGTTTCAGTCTACGAAACTCTCTGCCTGTTAAACCCCCCCCCCCCCTCCTCTGCTACTTCCTATCTGTCTGTCTTCTATCAATGTAATGCCTCTTACCTTGGAACATTCTTGTACATGTTGTATTTGTATTTGTATCTGCTTATCTTTATCTTTGCTGCTGTAACACACTGAATTTCCCCATTGTGGGACTATTAAAGGACTATTATTATTATTATTATTATTATTAATAAAACATATCTGCTTTATAGCTTCATCTTTATAAACAATTCTGAGAATAATAAGTTAATAAAGCCTGACAAAAGTCTGTCTAGTCACTTACCTTGTAATACGGAACAGACATCAGGCAGTCTTTTATGGCACACGCTTCATACTACTCAGATACTGAAAATGCTTTACTATTGTGAGATATGCATATTTACAATGCTCTCAGAAAATAAAGACCACTTAGATAGGTCTTGGTAAAGAATAAAGAATACTTGTCTTCAATTCATCTTTCTATTTACTGCATGTACTCAGAGGCGTAGCTAGTGGGGGGGGGGGGGGCAGGTTGGGCAGCCCAGGGCCCACTGACTTTATAGGGCCCACTCCGGGGCCGCAGCAAGTGCACAAAAAAACTTCAACTGTATTGGCATCTGCAGGACACTGATGCAGTTGAAATGTTCTGCTGTACTATAACCTGTACATGTAGCAGTGATGGGGTGAGCAGTACTGTTGGAGATATACAACAGCCAGCTTTGTCTCTATTTGCTGGATTGACTGCAGTTCACATTTATGACACTAGATGTAGCTGTTACTAAATGTTTATCTGTAGACACTCTGTACTTTTGTTGTTTTGATGCTGGTTGATATACACATCCTGTTTTGTTAGAGTGTGTGCTGAACTAGATCTGTTATTCATCATGTGAGGTGATCTTCTCTTACTGCACTCATGTTTCACTAAAAGTTTGTTCCTGTTATATACAACTGTCTATCTGGTTTTGACTCTGCCACATCCAACAATCGCACTCTGCAACAGATTATGGGCCCAGTGATCAAATGAATCTCCAGTGATCAAATGAAGCCTCAGTAACCGCATAAACCCCAGTAAACAGAAGCGGCCCAAGCAGAGTGAAGTCCAGAATGGAAGACAGTGTGGCAGATGCAGAGACCGACATAAGGAAGCTTCCACAGAGACATCTCCTGTACAGAAGTATGACTGGTCATATATATATATATATATATATATATATATATATATATATATAATGGAGGGAGAATGGCCTGCAGTTCAGAACCTAAACTATCAGTGGCCAAGCTGAACAATGACAATTATCAGCTATGGAAATTTAAAGTGAAAATGCTATTATCCAGGGATGACTTGTGGGAAGTTATCACTAAAGAGAGACCACAAGATGATTATCAGGACTGGGACAGGAAAAACAGACGGGCTCGGGCCACTATAAGCTTACTAGTAGAAGATGATCAGCTTATTCACATACGCAGTGAGAATACAGCGAAAGGCATGTGGGATCTACTGAAATGACAGCATGAGAGATCTAGTCTAAACAGCAAGTTGTTTCTGCTCAGGAAACTCTACAAAATGAGGCTTAGCAGAGAGCAGGACATGCCAGAGCATATAAATACCATGCTGGAAGTGATCACACAACTCAGATCAGTCAGTGAGAATATAACAGCCATTAATGCCGCAGCCATTTTATTATGCAGTTTACCTGACACATACACTGCACTGATCAATGCGCTGGAGACACGGCCTGAGACAGATCTGACACTAACATTCGTAAAGACCAGGCTCATAGATGAGTATCAGTGAAGAAAGGAGTTTGCACGTGATTATACAGAAACTCAGTCCAAGACAGCTCTTAAAGCTACAGAAGTAAGGTCACACAGGAAGGAAACCAGAGTGTGCTTTAGGTGCCACAGACAAGGACACATAAAGAAAGACTGCACTATATGGAAAGCAGAGCAGATGAGGCAGCATCCCTCTTATACTAAGCAGAAAGTCAAAGCCACAATTTCTGATTCAAGTGAAGGGAAGTGGAATGCCACATTTAAAGTGACAGGCAACCATAAATTGCAAGGCTGGTGCATTGACTACGGTGCAACCAGCAGGGGCGTAACTACCGGGGTAGCAGTGGTAGCAACTGCCACAGGGCCCGGAACATTACGGGGCCCGGAGCCCTGTGGCAGTCGCTACCGCGAACCCCACAATCACTGCTATCGTTATGCTCCGGGGTCTTTTGAGATCCCGGAGTATAACGATCGGGGGCCCAGGGGAGGTGAGCGAACATAAAAAACACCGTAACTCACCTCTCCGCTGCTCCGCAGGCTTCGGGCCTGTTTGGTAACGTCCCAGACGTCAGCCGACGTCATTATGCGTCGCGACGCCGGCCTGGATTGCGCGAGATCCGGTCCGACATTGAAGATGGCCGAAGTAGCGCACGGGAGTGCACCAGACCGAGGAAGAGGTAAGTTGCAGTGTTTTCTATGTTTCTATCCTCCCCTGGGTCTCCGATCATTATACTCTGGGGTCTGAAAAGACCCCAGAGTATAATAATCGTTCATGGGTGGTCCACAATGGGATATATAATAGTATGTGCAGGGGCCACTATGGGGAATACTACTGTGTGCAGGGGCTACTATGGGGCAAACTACTGTGTGCAGGGGCTACTGTGGGGCAAACTACTGTGTGCAGGGGCCACTATGGGGCAAACTACTGTGTGCAGGGGCTACTATGGGGCAAACTACTGTGTGCAGGGGCTACTATGGGGCAAACTACTGTGTGCAGGGGCCACTATGGGGCAAACTACTGTGTGCAGGGGCTACTATGGGGCAAACTACTGTGTGCAGGGGCTACTGTGGGGCAAACTACTGTGTGTCAGGGCCACTATGGGGCAAACTACTGTGTGTCAGGGCCACTATGGGGCAAACTACTGTGTGCAGGGGCCACTATGGGGCAAACTACTGTGTGTCGGGGCCACTATGGGGCAAACTACTGTGTGCTGGGGCCACTATGGGGCAAACTACTGTGTGCAGGGGCCACTATGGGGCATAATATTGTGTGCAGGGGCCACTATACTGCATAATACCGTGTCCAGGGGCCACTATGGGGCATAATACCGTGTGCAGGGGCCACTATGGGGCATAATACCGTGTGCAGGGGCCACTATGGGACATAATACCGTGTGCAGGGGCCACTATGGAGCATAATAGTGTGCGCAGGAATGCGATTTGTGTGTGTGGGGGTTGGGGGCGGCGGCTTGGGGGGTTGGGGGCGGCGGCTTTGGGGGGGGGCCCCATGTCAAATGTTCGCCTTGGGGCCCAGCCATTCCTAGTTACGCCACTGGCAACCAGTCACATGACAAGTGATAGATGATTTTTCACAGAACTTGATCTGAATAACAAAGAGACTATTTACCTTGCTGATGGGAGTAAAATATGTGCAGAAGGATATGGGAATGGAACCCTTGTATGCCCCAATGATGGGGGACACAATTTAGCAATACCAGTAAAAGATGTACTGTATGTTCCTGATCTAGAAGGAGGACTCTTATCTGTGAAGAATCTGACAAGCAAAGGACTCACTGTAAAATTCCAAGGTGACAAGTGTTCTATCCTAGATGGCAAGCAGATGATAGCAAGTGCCAAGTTGGATGATCATCTATATCACCTCAACACAGTGAAGGAGCAGGTGAGACTATGCACACATAAGCACAATGACTGTATACTTGTGTGGCACAGGCGTTTAGGTCACAGACACCCAGAATGCATACAGGAACTACAAAAGAGGAATCTGACAAAGGATCTAACAGTATCCCCTTGTTCAGTTATTGTTAAATGTGAATGTTGCATCAAATACAAAGCTACAAGAGCAACACTTCCTAAAGTGAGTCACAATAGAGCTTCAAGACCTCTTGATCTAGTTCACAGTGATGTATGTGGTCCCCTAAACCCACCTACACCTGGAGGCAACAGGTACATAGTGACTTTCATAGATGACTATTAAAGATACACAGTCACTTACCTAATGCAACACAAGAGTGAAGTTTTTGACAAATTACAGGACTATGTAATAAGGACAAGTAACAAGTTTCAGAGAAAACCTCTCATACTTCGGAGTGACAATGGAGGTGAATTCACAGGACATAAAATACAAGAATACTTAAAGCAGAATGGAATAGAGCATCAAAAGACAGTCCCCTACAAACCAGAGCAAAACGGGGTAGCTGAAAGAAAGAACAGAACTCTGACTGAAATGATCAGATGCATGCTGACAGACTCTGGATTACCACAAAAATATTGGGGTGAAGCAGCAATGACAGCCACTTATTTGCAAAACAGACTCTTCTCTAGAACAATGGAGAAAACTCCATATAAACTGTGGCACAATGAGAAACCGAGTGTAAAAGCGTTGTGCTATGATAAATTTTAAATCAGACAGCAGGCGAGCGTTATAATGTACAATCTCCCCTGTACCTGCACTGGGCTGTCTGTCACCATTGCATGTATACAGAGCGGCTGCAGAAAGATGTCACAACGGCAGAACTGCAGCAGTCCAACACTTTGTACAGCTGTACTGTAGAGAGAAGTG
Source organism: Leptodactylus fallax (assembly GCA_947044405.1). Classification (NCBI taxonomy): domain Eukaryota; kingdom Metazoa; phylum Chordata; class Amphibia; order Anura; family Leptodactylidae; genus Leptodactylus; species Leptodactylus fallax. The sequence goes on along the minus strand of CAMRHE010000186.1, from coordinate 415,441 downwards.
ATTGGCTGCAGCGGTCTTGTCAACTTGACATCAGTGCTGTAGCCACTCCTTATACAAATAGTGCAGTGAAGGTGATGGTTGGCCCAGGGCAGGGACAGAGGGGAGGATGCAGGAAAATGTCAGTGCATTGTTATTTGCAACCCTGTCACACTGCCTGCATTAATATTTCTGATCCCGAACAATCCCTTTAAGGGGCACAAAGGGGCATTGTTAATTACATACATAATGCAGGTATCAATCATTTACTGGGGATTTTTATATCATGTATTTTATAATAGGGGGTAGCAGCAGGATGGGAACTTTGTACAGGCAAGGAAATTGTGGGTCACATGTCTGGAAAAGTGAGGAGCCAAAGATATCTGGGTTGCAAACTTTACAGAGACAAGTTGTGGCTGGAAGAAGTGGTCTAGATGGAGGAGGCGAGAAATGTGAAAGGTTACAGTTAGAGAAGTCACCTGTAAGTCACATTTCCTTGTACTGTATTTACTTCAACTGTATGCAGAGCCCTGTGTACAGCCAGTGTCTATCACTCTACGGTCACCATAGAGTGATAATATCGGTATACCCAGGTAGGGGGCCCACTTGGATATGTTTGCCCCCCTGTGCCGAACCACTAGCTACACCTCTGCATGTACTGTATAATTTAGACAGCCATTCATTTGCAGTGGCAACTGCAGGAGATTTAAGCATATGATGGAACTTCTCCTGACCATGTGCAACCAGCCACTCCTTTCATTTAGTGGTACAAGGGACCTCTGATCTCATGCTTGGTGGGGGTCTCAGAGTTTGCAACCCCACAATGAATAGGATATCCTCTATTGGTAGCGTAATATAAACTGCAAACCTCTTTAATTTTATCCTGTGAAATGCTATGATAATGCTGAATTATTTGCAGCATATTCCACTAATTTGAATGTAATTGATAAAATAACATATGAAATTTAAGAAGCATAAAGAGTTTTTCGTCAGTAATTTGTAAATACCTGATGTAAAGGGCCTAGGGTAAATAAATGCAATGGTTTCATTGATTTACTCTTAGAATTAGCAATTCAAGATAGCAAGAATTTCTATCACATAGCAGTCCTTGTTACATGTGGCTTCCTTCACGCAGTCTTAGAACGCATTGCACACATGGTTTATAAAATAATTTTCAGTGGGATATACAAAACGCTTCTGTTCCCTATATAGTGCAGCAGGAGCTAATATTAAAGAATACCATAGAGGTGTATACACCTTGTGAGTATCTGTTTAGTTTATTCTGATAGGATTCCCTTAAAGGGTTATGATATAAAATTATTTATCCTCTGTCAACAGGATAGAGAATAAATTGGTGAGGGACTAACCATTGAGACCCCCACCAATCTTGAGAACGGGCAGTGGCCAAAAATGTTTTGCACCCCTGGTTCATTCATTTCAATGGGGTGCTGGAGATCGCCTGATAAATCATGGAGATATTCTGCAAACTTCACACAATGGGATACATTTATTAAAGTTACTTGCGTCTTTTTATGGATTAAATTAAGCCTTTTTGTGGTCTTTTTCTGCCCTGCACTTCATTTATGAGGCATTTGCGCCTTTTTTTTTCCAGATTTTATGTTGCCCTTGCCACTTTTGGTGCATCTAAACTAACAAATGCGCCCAACATTTAAAAAGGAGGTGCGCCTACATCGTAAATAGACAACATAGTAATTTTTGTGACATAACTCCTTTAATGCAGCCTATGTTTCCCATCATGCCTCTGACTTGCATAGTCTCTTCAAACTGCACTTACTTTAAGACCTATCTAAGGGCAGAAAGTGATAGTAATGTAGAACTTTTGCCCTTTACTTACAATGCAGAGTCTCACTTTATCCTATGTGATGCTGCTTTATATTGTCACCTCTGCCTCTTGTATGTAATCAGTTTCTCCCTGTCAGCTCTTACAACCAGAAAGCAGGGGAGAGCAGTGTGAAGCTGCATCGTATAGATATACATTGGACATTATATACAAAACACACACAGGTAATACAAAAAATTAGAAAAAAAATCTACAGTTAATGATTTTGTAACTTCAGCTACAATATACTGCTCTTTTGGGCTCCTATATGTGGAGATATTTTCAGCAGTACTGTGTGTGGGGAGACATACTGAGATACAAACAGGGCAGAGCTAAGAATTGATAGGTGATGATGTAATCCTGTAGAAAATAAACCACACAGGTGAGCAAGCTCTGGACTGGTAGTCTGACTAGTGATCACATGATACAGGTGCTTTTAAAGAGGACCTGATTTCAGTGCAATTGGAATTTTTTTTCTCTGGTCCCCGCCGTTCCTGAGCAATCAGTACAGTTAGCTTGGTACCTGATATGCAATTTAGGCTCTCTATTGTCAGGTAGGTGGTCTTGCAGGAGTAAGCACAGGAGTGTTATTCTGAGTTCTCTGACAGGGTCCAATCAGAGTTGGACAGTATCAGAATCATGCCCCCTTGTGTGGCCCAAGACCACCCACTTGACAGTAGAGAGTCTAATTAGTATATCAAGAACCAAAACTAACAGCACTGATTTCTCGGGAATGGTGGAGGCTAGAGAAAAATACCAATCATGGAGTGGCACCTATTAAACTGGAGTTGGTGGAGGTGTTGAAAGGTTCTCTTTAGTAAAAGTATTCAATATGTATGGTTTCAAAAGAGCCGGGATGAAACAAATTAAGCAGCTAGAATATTGCTGAGTTAGCATTATATGTCAAAAAATCCCGAAGTGCTACTTCAATCTTGGAAACAAGCTCTATTGAGGCTCCAACACAATGTGCAGTTTGATCCAGTTATAATCTTTCCCCAAACTTCTTGTAAATTTACATTTAGCCTTCTAGGCCTTTCTATGAATAGTGAAAGCAAAGAAGGCTTTTTAAAATGAATATAATATTAAAATATCAGCTGCTTGGCGCCTCCTCTTTGATATCGATTAGTAGACCCTAAAAAGACGTATAATATCTAAAATGTATACACCTCCTGTAGCCTGTCCTGTTGTGAGGTTTGAGGCAATACTTCTGCATTGAGTTGAATAATCTGCCTAATTGACCTTAAATCAGGGCCGTCCCCAAACCTGCTGGGACCACTCACTTTAGGGAGGAACTTTTTAAAAAAAATACCTGAATTTGCTTTCAAAAGGTCTGGACTGCCCCCAGAAACTTGGTATAGTTGGCAACTATGCTATAGAAAAATGAGAATCGTGGCCACAGGTGATGCTGGAACAGTGTTACATTGTTGTTTTGGGCTACAACACATGGAGCACACAGAGAGGCCCCAATGTATATCTGAATGCCTCAGATTGCATACATTGATTTCTATATCATACGCCATATGACAGAGTTATGCTCCCTAGAAAAAGGGAAAATCTCTCTTCAAAGATCACCTTTCAACTCTCCTAACATGTCTGTTTTAGTAAATAGGAGATATTCCCCATGCTATAACAATTTTCAAGCTTCTTTCCCTAGAACTCTATCTTGAGACGTTCCTCTGTTATTCCACCTGGAAATGTATGAGTAAATTGACAACTGGGTGTGTTATACCCCATAACAAAGGGGTATATCCAAATTCCACAAAATAGACACTGATTGGAGAGGTTCAGAGCATGTAGGGAACCAACCACAACTGGTAACATCATGTGAAATGTATCCAAACATTTCTATGAGAAATAACAGGGAAATAGTTGTTGTTTTTTGTGTAAAATACTATCATTTACTCAAAGAAACATGTTGGCAATGTATAGTGGCACATCAAGTATCTACTGTCACAGGAACTCATGTGCCACCATAAAGCTCCATGGATACAGCTCTGCCATGTGCACAATATAACAGTGTTACAAAATTCAAGCACTCATTTCCTTTAAAATTCTCTTTATCTCCCTAAAAAAAAAAGTAACAGTAGAAATTAGGAATGTTGAGAATATTAAATCTGTCCCTAATACATCTAAAATCCTTCATATATAAAAAAGATAATTATGTCTTAACTGAGAAATGGATAATAAAACAAAGCAATATTTTGCTAAATTAAAGATAGAAAGAGATTTTTTTCTACATTTTAATTAAGAATACATGGCTTATTTAGAGATTTCCACTTCGCCTCAAGTGTGAAACAAGGTTTTAAAAAGCAAAAATCAACGTTAATACAATTATGTGTTCTGAGTGTATAAAGATAATTATAATGTATAATTATACATATAGTATAAAATACTCAGGGTTACTTACTGGGCAAAATCCATATATAAAATAATTTTGCTGTAAAGTATAACAGGCTATGTATGTTCTTTCTGGCCTGCACATTATTTTACTTCTTAGGGCAGCATTTTGTGCTTCAAAGCAGCTGCAGTCATAAAGATGTGAACAAGATCAGCTATTAATATTATTGTCCAGCACTGTATCTCTGTCTGTTCAGTGCTCACAGTATAGGCTATGCAGGGACACATGCCTTTGTCAAAGGCAATAGTAACACCCAAGGGTTAATTTATGTTGAGGCTGCTGTAGTGTCAAAACTAGTTGGCCTTTCAAGTTGACTTTTGGTAGGTGTACTAAATACACGGCTGTAATGAGGCCTTCCAATTTGCAGCACTTTCCTTCAAGTGGTTGAAAAAATATAAGCATTCAAAGTTGGTATAAAAAGCATTTTTGCCTAATTTTGCCTATCTTTGATGCCCTATATCTCCAGTGGGACAGCTTCAATCTTCTTTCTTTTAGCACCATTAGAAAGAGCAGATTTCCTTCTATGTTGTTTTCATTTTGGAGTCTCTTCATATAAGGATTGAAAAAATTCCCTCAAATGTTTGCGGGCAGTAGTCTGAGATTTCTTCACTACACCCTTGATACAAGTGTAGTAAAAGTGATTCTTCTTTCAATAAACACCAATTTTTTAAATAGAGAACACATGTTATAAAACTGTATTCAAGAAAACGAAAAAACAGGAATGTTTTTTAGGATGTGGAAGGATGAAGCCTGGTTTCATAACAGGCTTAAAGAAATCTTCCTTAGCCAGTTAGACTTGGCCAATTATGATTGGTGGACCCTGTTGCAAGGTGGAATTGTTTGTTTCATTGCCCAATTGTATGCTTCTGGTACCTCCTGCCTCCTGAGTGTCTGTTGCTAGGCTTACTTTGATGCCTACAGTTCACTAAAGAGGTCAAACTGTAGCAAGGGTGCAGTGAAGAAACACAGAAGAACGAGAACGATATAAAAAGTGCTGTTTGCAGTTTGCCACAAGTCATATAGGGGACACAGCAAACATGTGGAAGAAGGTGCTCTGGTCAGATGAGACCGAAGATGAACTGTTTGGCCTAAATGCAAAGTGCTATGTGTGGCGGAAAAGTAACACTGCTCATCCCCCTGAACACACCATCCTCACTATGAAACGTGGTGGCAGCATCATGTTGTGGGGAGGCTTTTCTTCAGCAGTGATAGGGAAGCTGGACAGAGTTGATGGGAAGATGGATGGAGCTAAATACAGGGCAATACTGGAATAAAACCTGTTGGAGGCTGCAAAAGACTTTGGACTGGGAAGGAGATTCATCTTCCAGAAAGACAATGTCCCTAAACATACAGCCAGAGCTACAGTGGAATGGTTTAGATAAAATAATATTCATGTGTTAGAATGGCCCAGTCAAAGTCCAGAGCTAAATCCCATTGAGCATCTGTGACAAGACATGAAATTGGTGTTCACAGACGCTCTCCATCCAATATGGCTGAGCTTGAGCTATTTTGCAAAGAAGAATGGGCAAAAATCTCAGTCTCTATAGGCACAAAGCTTGTAGAGACATACCCCAAAAGACTTGCAATTGTAATTGCAGTGAAAGGTGGCTCTTACAAAGTATTGATATAGGGGGGCTGAATACTTTTGCACGTCAAACTTTTCAGATTTATATTTGATTAAAATTTTGAAAACCATGTATCATTTTCGTTCCACTTCACAATTATGAGATACTTTGTGTTAGTCTACTTGTGTTGGTCACTTAAAATCTCAATAAAATAGATTTAAGTTGTAAGGTGACAAAATGTGAAAAAGTTTAAGGCACTGTATATTAACAATGAATCAGCTCAGACTTTGGGACTTATTTAGAAAAAAATTTTAAAAAAAACAGCACTCAAGTGTGGACATTCAGTTACTACACGGTAATGTTAGAGCGCTCCTTGTAAGATACACACGTGTTCAATTCACAGAGGTACATTTATGTACAAAGCACGACAGCAAATGCAAGAGAGTATAAAGTGCTCATCTGCATTGCTTTCCGTCACTTTAAAGTTATTTGTGCTATTTAAAATAGAAAGGATCATATTGCTATCAGCCAAACATTTCACAAAACACTATTCTCCTCTGTAATCAGCTATTCGGGATGCAGAAAGCGTGACACGGACGCTGGCAGGTCAATTACCTGAGGTCAGCGCTCAGCTCCCGTGTTCCTATTTTAAAATACAATGATAATCAACTGCATCTAAAATGCATATTTTATCATAAATGTGTGACTGATTCACTGCGGAGCTATGGAATACATTGTTATTTCACCTCTCTATCCTTTGTGTTGCAGCAAAGTAGTAATATTGCAAAATTGTATACTTTTTTTTATAGTTCCAAAATTCACAGATTCCTTTATACATGACAAAATTTACAAGCTTACCTCAATACTGTGATCTAATATTTGATAGTCTTTAGGCATGCTTGGCAGTATTGGCCATGTGAGGTTGACAGTAGCAGTTGGCAGAGAGCTATAACTTCCATTTTTGAGATTTTCTGTAGAATGTGACTTTGGTCCATGCCATCCCAGGATGCTTTCTGAAAAAGAAAAAATCCAAATTTGTTGCAAACAAATTGAAGAAATAGCTATATCACATTACAAATTGACAATTTTCTGCATGATACTGAGCACCTCTAATAATAGAAGTGTGGATATTGACAACACAGTTCTTCCAGTCAGGAGCTCAAAAGTTATAAGTAAGTCAGTACCGTTAATCTTCCTCAGAGAATACTCACTAGCTCTTTTTTGTTCTGCTCAAGCCTGAACCAATAATAAGGCAGAAGGTATGTCTCAGACTACCTCAGATTCCCTGTAGCTAACCTGTATTAGCCGTATGATAGCTCAGTGGTTAGCATTGCAACCTTGCAGTGCTGGAGTCCTAGGTTTGAATCCAACCAAAGACAACATCTGCAAGGAGTTTGTATGTTCTTCCTGTGGGGAGGGGGTTTTCTCCGGGTACTCTGGTTTCCTCCCACACTCCAAAGACATACTGATAGCTTTGTGTGAATATATCACCAGTGTAACTTCTTGTGTACGTGACCATACCTTTTATTCACAATTGTGGATAAAAGTACAAACCCATACATTTCAATGGGCCCATACACACATCCATAGTTTTTGTGGCTGCGTGCCCAGGCCAAATGGAAGTTCCACAAATTATGGAGCAGGTTCTGTACCTGTCCATACTGGTGACTCTGCCAGTTCATTTTCAATGTATGGGTCAGTAAAAACCACGGATGACACACACTACCAATCTATGTGTCATCCCTGCCATTTTTTCTGACCTGTAGACTGCACACGGTCGCATGCACGTAGCCTAAGATCAGAGGAGGGAAAATAAACAGAAAACCATCCTCTGTTAGTACTAACTTACAAATAATTTCTGAGCTACTGATCAGACTTAAAAGTCTGTTGGTGCTATTAAACATCAAAGGAAATGTAGAAAAAAAACTCTGAGCCAAAAGCTAATGAGGTTTTATTCCTGAAATCAGTGGAAATCTCATCTAATGTGTGATATGTAAATGACGTAAAGAATTTCAACAACTGGAGGTATACTTTAAAGGGTCTGTTTACCAAAACATATTCAAGATACAGTTATATAATCAATATGGGCTTAAAGTGCAGACTCTCAGTTTTAATTTAAGAGTATTCACATTCTAACTGGAGGAAGGGTTTAGGAATTACAGCTCTGTAATATGTAGCTGCCTCTTTTTCAAGGGACCAAAGGTAATTGGCCAATTATCTCAAAAGCTATTTAATTGGCTGCATGGGCTAATCCACCATCTATTAAGCATGTAAAAGGTCTGGAGTTGATTCTAGGTGTTACATTTGCATTTGGAAGCTGTTGCTGTGAACCCACAACATGCAGTCAAAGGAGCTCTCAAGGCAAGTGAAGCAGACCATCATTAGGCTGAAAAAAGAAGAAATCTATCAGAGAGATAGTGGAAATGTTAGGATTGGCCAAATCAATAGTTTTATCTATTCTGGTAAAAAAGGAAGAACACACAGGTGAGCTTCGGAACTCAAAATGGCCTGGATATTTACAGAAGACAACAGTGGTGGATGATCGCAGAATCCTTTCAGTGGTGAAGAAAGACCCCTTCACAACATCCACTCAAGTGAAGAACACTCTTCAGGAAGTAGATGTATCAGTATCTAAGTCTACCATAAAGCAAAGACTTCATGAGAGCAAATACAGAGCGTTCACCACAAGATTCAGCCTCAAAAATAGAAAGGACAGATTCAAATTTGCAAAAAAAAATAAAAAAAATCTAAAGAAGCCAGCCCAGTTCAGCAACAGCATTCTTTGGACAGATTAAACTAAGATCCACCTGTACCAGAATGATAGGAAGAAGAAAGAATGGAGAAGGCTTGGAATGGCTCATGATCCAAAGCATATCAAATTCCCCGTAAAACATGGTGGAGGCAGTGTGATGGCCTAGGCATGCATGGCTGCCAGTGGCACTGGGTCACTAGTGTTTATTGATTATGTGACAAAAGACAGAAGTTTCCAGATGAATTCTTAATTATATAGGGATGTACTTTCTGCTCAGATTCAACCAGATGCGCAAGGCTGATGGTGCTTCACAGTACAGATGGACAATGACCCAAAACATACTACAAGAGCAATCCAGAAATTTTTTAAGGCATATATTCTGCAATGGCCAAGTCATTCACCAGATCTCAACCCAATTGAGCATGCCTTTCACTTGCTTAAGAGAAAACTTAAGGCAGAAAGACCCACAAACAAGCAACAACTGAAGACAGCTGCAGTAAAGGCCTGGCAGAGCATCACAAAGGAGGAAACTTAGCATTTGGCAATGTCCATTTGTTCCAGACTTCAGGAAGTCATTGACTGCAAAGGATTCTCTACAAAAGTATTAAAGTTGTTTTATTTCAAACTCAATATGGTGGCATGCAGAGCCCAAATCTTGAAAATCGTGACACTGTCCAAATATTTCTGGACCTAACTGTACTGTAGGTGGTCCCTTGATGAAGACCCACTTTATGAACCAGAAGAAAGATAAACTTTGCTTCAGGGGAGATGTCTTGCCTAAGGTGGCTTCCTCAGGTAGAACAGCTGATCACTGGGGGAGGTATAAAAACTGAGGGCAACCACAGAGCAGTATAAAAGTATGCAGCCAAAGCCCTTCCCACCAGCAGCAGGGCAATAGCCACACAATGCTGCAGGTGAAACCGTTTTACCTGCCACATCATACAGCGATTGGGCCACTGTGGGTAGAGTTTCAGCCGCAAGCAGTTACTGCATGACAACTATATGGTGAGCGTCACCCTGAACCAGCTGGAATCTAATCAAAGGTTACTTTTTAAGTGTAAAAAGGGTATTTCCATGAAATCCAAGAATTAAAGTTTGTAAACAATTAAAAGTTAAACATTTTTGCAAATATAAGTAATTATGCTGAGCTTTAAAGATTTTCTCTAATCTTATTGGTGAAAATCTGTTGTCTTGATAGGTTGCCAAAGGATACAACCATGAATGTAGAAACTTTCTATGATCTGGCACTTCTCATAAACCCATTCATGATTTCTTTATTGTGGACTGATAGACTGATATCTTTTCGGGCATGTAGTGTCCCTGCCTGATGGCCCGACTACAATAACAAATTATGGCAGGGTTTCTGACAGATCACAGAACATAGAATGTTCTTGAATTCATGGTCATTTCCATTTGCAACCGGTCAAGACAACAGACTGTGACCACTAAGATGATTACAGAATATCTTTAAAGCTGTACAAAATTTTTATAATTTTTGATTTGCAAAAAGCTCTAACTTTTAATTGTCTACAAACTGAAATAATTATGTTCAACTCATAATACTGTATATGTATATATAATTTAAAGGCATACTATTATTTTATTCTAAATCAGCTTCACTTTCACCAAGTGTTAGAAAGTCTCACCTGACATCACAGGCTTATTGTTTTGTCCAGCTTGATATACACTCTGCTGTAGTAAGTGGAGGCATTCCCCAAGGCAGCTGAGGGTGGCAGCTGAGGTAGCTTTCAGTAGAAGTAAATCCTGGTCCAATGCAGAGAGAGGACCAGAGCCTGATAGGGATTCAATGGCATGTACCAGATTCTTCTGCTGCCCCTCCACCTCAGCCATCACCTACATTAATAAATAGATATATTAGAAATAAAAGGTATAAAATGAGGAGATTCACAATCCCAATAAATATATGCAGTTCCAACATATGTTTATAAAACTGCCTGGCTGCAAAATCATAGCTTCTCAGATATGGTAGAAATTTGGTTACCCACCATAACACTACCTGTACACAAAAAATAATAATAGGAATTATTTTAATTACAGCAATTACATTTTATTAAAACTACAGTGACAAAAGTATGTACAGTGCTGGCCAAAAGTATTGGCACCCCTGCAATTCTGTCAGATAATACTCAGTTTCTTCCAGAAAATTATTGCAATCACAAATGCTTTGGTAATAATATCTTCATTTATTTTGCTCGCAATGAAAAAACACAAAAGAGAATGAAAAAAAAAGTCAAATCATTGATCATTTTACACAAAACTCCAAAAATGGGCCGGACAAAAGTATTGGCACCCTCAGCCTAATACTTGGTAGCACAACCTTTAGACAAAATAACTGCGAACAACCGCTTCCGGTAACCATCAATGAGTTTCTTACAATGCTCTGCTGGAATTTTAGACCATTCTTCTTTGGCAAATTTCTCCAGGTCCCTGAGATTTGAAGGGTGCCTTCTCCAAACTGCCATTTTGAGATCTCTCCACAGGTGTTCTATGGGATTCAGGTCTGGACTCATTGCTGGCCACTTTAGAAGTCTCCAGTGCTTTCTCTCAAACCATTTTCTAGTGCTTTTTGAAGTGTGTTTTGGGTCATTGTCCTGCTGGAAGACCCATGACCTCTGAGGGAGACCCAGCTTTCTCACACTGGGCCCTACATTATGCTGCAAAATTTGTTGGTAGTCTTCAGACTTCATAATGCCATGCACACGGTCAAGCAGTCCAGTGCCAGAGGCAGCAAAGCAACCCCAAAACATCAGGGAACCTCCGCCATGTTTGACTGTAGGGACCGTGTTCTTTTCTTTGAAGGCCTCTTTTTTTTTTCCTGTAAACTCTATGTTGATGCCTTTTCCCAAAAAGCTCTACTTTTGTCTCATCTGACCAGAGAACATTCTTCCAAAAAGTTTTTGGCTTTCTCAGGTAAGTTTTGGCAAACTCCAGCCTGGCTTTTTTATGTCTCTGGGTCAGAAGTGGGGTCTTCCTGGGTATCCTACCATAGAGTCCCTTTTCATTCAGACGCCGACGGATAGTACGGGTTGACACTGTTGTACCCTCGGACTGCAGGGCAGCTAGAACTTGTTTGGATGTTAGTCGAGGTTCTTTAGCCACCATCCGCACAATCTTTCGTTGAAATCTCTCGTCAATTTTTCTTTTCCGTCCACATCTAGGGAGGTTAGCCACAGTGCCATGGGCTTTAAACTTCTTGATGACGCACGGTAGACACAGGAACATTCAGGTCTTTGGAGATGGACTTGTAGCCTTGAGATTGCTCATGCTTCCTCACAATTTTGCTTCTCAAGTCCTCAGACAGTTCTTTGGTCTTCTTTCTTTTCTCCATGCTCAATGTGGTACACACGAGGACACAGGACAGAGGTTGAGTCAACTTTAATCCATTTCAACTGGCTGCAAGTGTGATTTAGTTATTGCCACCACCTGTTATGTGCCACAGGTAAGTAACAGGTGCTGTTAATTACACAAATTAGAGAAGCATCACATGATTTTTCAAAGGGTGCCAATACTTTTGTCCACCCCCTTTTTTATGTTTGGTGTGGAATTATATCCAATTTGGCTTTTTGACAACTCTTTTTGTGGTTTTCCATTGAAGACAAATTAAATGAAGATATTATTACCAAAGCATTTGTTTTTGCAATCATTTTCTGGAAGAAATTGAGTATTATCTGACAGAATTGCAGGGGTGCCAATACTTTTGGCCAGCACTGTACATTGCAGAATTCACATTCATTGTTTGTTGAAAATTTCAGAACATTAATATGAAATTCCTCTTCCGCAGAACTATTCATTTACATTTGCTCTTTCTACGCTTAGAAAAAGTCATGTAGTCATTGGTGAGTACAAACAGTGACCGAGAGCCCTCCATGTAGGACTGTGCATACAGAGACAGCTGTCAGTCACTGTCAGGGTCACCCCAGGACTTGAAGACAATTTAAATGCACAGAAAGAGCAAAAGATAATAAATTAAATGTGTTATATTACAAAAACTATCCACTATCCATAGAATAGAGGATATATTGGTAATCGGTGGAGGTCCGATCACTGAGACCCCCACCAATGTTTTCCCCCTTGTGAATGTGGCAGTAGTGAATGTAGATGCACTACTGATCCATTCATTTCGATGAGAGAGCAATCTATCTTATGCTATTTCCAGCACTCCAATTGATATTAATGGAGTGGACATGCAACTACTATCACTGCCGCTACACTCCTAACAGGGGTAAAACACTCCTCGTTCTCCGGATCGGTGGGGGTCTCAGCAAATCTCTGGTGGTTCTCAACTTACATAGTTCTCCTAAACAATTATTTATGACTTCTTAAAGGGATTAAATCTAACGTATTGCTGTGAGTTCTGAGAGAAGACATCACACATACTACAGATTCTTGTTGTCTTCTGATACACAATTTTTCCTTTTCTCCCAAAAGAATTGGAAGCTCGCAGACAACAAGGTGAGATTCCTAGTTTGGGGATCATCGCTAAACCCTTCCACAACAGGCTGCTATTAAAAGTATGGAGAGTTAACGCTTTAATTTGTGCCAGCACAGGGAAACAGTGTATATACAGGGGTCTCAGCAGTCAGCCCCCAATCAATCTAAAATTGATGTCCTATACTATATCATAGCTAGGACAATTTTAAAGAGGACCTGTCACCACGTAGAAATTCTGTATAAAATGCATCCTTTGATTCATGCCATTTTCCTGAACAAGTTGGTGTTTTTAATTTTAAAATCCATCCTCCCATTCAAAAGATACAGCCCCTGGAAGACTGTATGTAAACTAGCTCGGATTCTCCAAGTGGGCGGTAACCTTGTGTTCTTCTATGAGAAAATGAAAGGTTACCGCCCACATGGAGAATCAGAGATAGTTTGTATTTATTTAGCATTTTCAACTTTGTGACAGGCCCCCCTTAAAAAGCTGGATAATTCCTATAAAGAGAGCCTTCCATATTGATAGTATGTGATAGAGCGGTAGGAATTGTGCAGACTGCGTACCATATTGTGGGAAAAGATTCAGGAAAACTTTTATTTTATTATCTGAAATCTCTCCTCACTTCTACCCTGTGGGTGGTCCTCCTCAGCGATGGACAACCTGCCCTGCATGGCTGTGCATAAAGATAGCTGTCCATCACTGAGTAGGAACACCCACTGGACTCCTAAGCATAAAAGGAACAGAGATTTATTTATTTTTTTAAATACACTTTTATTTAGGTTTTTGAAAAATTTACAGAAGTGAAAAAGAAAGGGCAGTATACAAGCTATCCTGAATCCTTTCCAATAAAAAAAAAAAAAAAAATTATATATATATCGCACTGGTGCCATTATGTTATGATCCCTACTCTATAAACTGATAGAACTCCATGCACAACAATGCCAGACTCCATTTAGGAGGACATTCTGACATGCAGTGTAATTGACAAACAAACAGAAAAATAAAGTCTTTATTCTGCTTTTAATGTATTTGGCAATATACCTTTATACAACTCCAAGTCCAAAAAAGTCAGGACGCTGTGTAAAATGTACAGTAAACAAGAAGGTAATGATGTGGAAATCTCATATAACCATATTTTATTCACAATAGAACATAGTACACATCAGAAGTTTAAAGTTAGTCATTTTTCCATTTCATTTGAAAAAAAAAAATTGATGGCAGCAATACAATCTCAAAAAAAGTTGGGACAGGGACACGTCTGTGAACTCAAGAGCAGAGGGACCAGATTGTTATAAAAAGAAGAGGGGATGTTACACAATGGTAGACATGGCCCTGTCCCAACTTTCTTGAGATGTTCTGTTGCCATTGTTTTTTTTGGGGTTTTTTTTTTTTTATAATTAGTTAACTTTTTCAAATGAAATGGAAAAATGTCTAATTTTCAACTTCTGAGATATGTTCTACTGTGAATAAAATATGGTTATTTTAGATTTCCAAAAATTGCATTGTTCTTTTCTTTACATTTTATACAGTGTCTCAACTTTTTTGGAATTTGGAATTTGCGTTGCATATGTCAGGGTAAGTTCACGACAGCATTTACTGTATTGTATCTGTTCTTCTGTTCTGTCACAGAAACATAAGAACAGACTAAATAGTAAAAACAGATTGTCTAATCATGGACCCTGATGGATACCATGGGATGCCATTGGCATACTATGTTCATGAAATTTCTCCGAAAGAGAAAGAGCTCCACCCAGGACTTTTTCTCTGTGATTTTGGATGGACTCTATGATGGAGACTACTAACGGAGCCTTCAATACACCTTAAAAGGAATTTATCACCAATTTATTTATCTATCAAAACCACTATTTTTCCAATCTTTTTTTTTATTTTCTGATTGTACATATTTTTATTCTATTTTCTCTACTTGATGAGGGGGACTTCCGTCTTGCCTGAGCTTCTCCTCTGGTCTGTTGAACAGCATTTAGTGATATGGTTTACAGCATAGTCATGACCATAGATAGCCAATACTCTGGAGTTGACTAGACCAAATCTGTGCAGGGAGGGGGAGTAAAATCTGTGCAACATCATCTATTGTCAGCAGTGGGTTTAATTATGGCTCTGTAGTGTTATCTATGAAGGTGTTCTCATCTATTGTAATCCTATTTGTGATGTAAATAAGGTGACTGCTGCAACGAAAACCCCTAGAATTCGCAAGTGTTAGTCTACTGTTAGGCTTCGTGGCCAGAGTTAAAACTGCAGGATATAGTACTTTTTTCTCTTTTTAAATATAGAGAGTGACAAGGAAAATTAAAAATAAAATCATCAAAAATTCTTAAAAGATATAACGTAAAAACTTGGAGATATGTAACGTTACCTTTAAATAATTCCATAATCCTAAAATATTCTGTATAATTACCACTTCAAATATTAAAACTACATTCGGACTACTTAACCTTGTATAAAAGATATGGGCTGCTCTTCTGTAGTAATATGCCTTGTTGGTAGCATTGTCTGTTACATACAGTATCTTGGAAATTCGCGGCCATTCACATTTCTAGTGCTAGGGCACGCTGATAATTCAATTTTGCAATTACGGCATGCTAATATAACCAAATCAAAATCAATTATGGGCTCATCAATATACGAGCTAAGCGCATGTAACAATAAGACAGAAGTACTGTCATACACAACAGGGCTCCAATAATGCTGAATTTCTAGCATGTCTTGGTGAAGTGTCATTGATAACGTCTCAACAAGATGAAAGCTCCCATTAGTAAATCAGAGAGCAATCTTTCCTCTGTCTTGCACCCATCCACTTTGATCTTATGCCCATGCAGGCAATGTGATGTGGCAGCAGGGGTATGGCAGAAGCAAGAGCTGGAAATGACTATGATGAAAGGACAGTTATGATCTCCGACCTCATTATTACAAGAGCACATTAAGGAAGCAGCTTTTTCCTATGAGCTCCTGTAGAGTGGAACTTAATAATGAGGAAGCAATGTTTTCCTGGGCAAGGCACGGTGGACATCAGGCCTGTTTGGCTAGTGAACACGTCCTGCTACTTTGCACTTTCATTTGACAGAACAGTATCTCATATGACGGACTGTGAAACAATGCTCTGTGGTTATAATGCTCAGGTTAGCAATTACATGCTGGGCATAGTCGCTGTAGTGCTGCATGCTACTAAAATATCACTTGTATCACTGGTTAAATACAGGGTTACAACAAATGCTCTAAGGAATAATCTAGAAGAACCAAAACGTCTCTTAATCCCGGAAAGCTAAATGAATGTACCTGCTAAAGTACAAATGACTGCAAATTAAGACATGACTCATTAAAAGCTCCTAAATGTAAAATAATGAACAGGAAAAAAAGATCAAGGTAGAATCAGCTAAATCATAAAAAAAGGGATAAAGTAAGGCTCTGTTCACACCTGCCTTTTAACCTGAAGGCCCCATTCAAATCCTTTGTATCATATTTACCAGAAATATGTAGCTCAGCATGCAGCGCTGTTTTTTTCCTGGTAAAATGACACTGTGATAAACTCGACAGACCCCAGGGAATGCTGGATGCCTTCAGGTGACAGATCCACCTCTCTATCATTTTCATTTATTTTTTGCTATGGCTGAACAAAAAACCAGATATTACAATAGACATATAAACAAAATCTGAAGGATTTGCTTGCTATAAAAAATTTACTTTTTATAAAATACTAGCAGAAGGACCCAGCTTCGCACGGGTATATTTCATTTTTTATTTGTGTAGTGGCCCCATAAGAATTGCCCAGTTTTGCACTGGTCTATTTTGTATGTCGTTTGTGTTTCAAAATTTTCTACTGCTTTGAGGACATCATTTCCCTTAAATAAAGCTTGGAGGCATGAGTAGTTTAAAAACGTTTCGATTTATAAGAATGCTGACATCCAGTATGACAGTCCAGTATAGGTACAGTCTATTTATGATTGTGTTGTTATGCAAACCTGGTAAATTAAATTTGAACTTATATTGGCCGATACACGTCATATGACTGAATATTTAAGGACCTTGCGAACTGCTACTGACTAATAGAGGTCATAAATAGGTTCTTTGCTATGGACACCTGGTGTAAAGCTGTGTGTATGTGAAGACTGAAGAACCTGCGAGTTTCCATTGGTCCATAAGCATCATGTCATCATGTGTATCTCAGTTTGAATATCAGTGAAAAACCTGCGATTGGTTGTTATGGAAACCTGGAGTAAAGCTGTGTGTACGTGACCTTGTGTAACAGTGTCATCCACAGGGCCCTGCCTCTTTAAAGCTGACCTACAGCAGTGAAGAAAAATGGCTGGGTTGTTATGGAAACCTGGAGTAAAAGCGGTGTGCATGTGGAGACTAAGCGCCTGCGAGCTTCTATTGGCTGATAAGGGACATGTGACCGTGTGCATGGCAGTTGGAATATGAGTGAAAGACTTGCAGGCTTGTATTGGCTAATGCAGGACATTTTTTGTGAATACTGTATCTCAGGAACGGTATGTCCCACAGAGCTGAGACCCAGTCTAAAACCTTCCTGGACACCTGATGTACCTGTGTGCCCAATTTTGCGAGGATCAGTCCAGTCGTTTGGTCGCGCATAAAGAACAGACAGAAACTCATTTTTATATATATAAGAGAAAAGATAAGAGATTGGCCAATAACATTAAGGATAACTATCTAATCCTTTCCTTTCCTGTCCAGCAAACAACCCAGCAGGCTGTGTGAAAATAAAAAAAGACATAGCTACCTTTCAATGCTCCCCCACTGATCCGGATCAGACATTTACTTGGTCCCCACTAGTTTTTACCTTCCTGGTGCTTCTTAGTACAAGCCCTGGCTGAGGCAGGCTGGACCCAAATGCAAAATATGTAACAGGACCTCTATTTACCATGTGCTATGTATAATATTGGTCTCTTCCCCTGCTGTAGAGAGGCCTTTGCTCTGACTGAGGCTCCAGAGAAGGGAAGTGTTCCCTAACTCTGCACCCCCTTTATCTGCGCCCTTGGAAGCGGGTCACCACCGCAGCTAGGGATTGGCTGAGTGCGCATCTCTAAGGAACTAGGCATCATCTGACTAAGTAGTAGGAAATAAGTAAGCAAGTTTTCTTTCATTTTTGAACAATCTTACTGAACAACACCTTGAACCACAACAGTAGTGTGTTTCTTTAGAAGAGGGGCACTTGGGATGTAGTGCTGAAAGAATGCAATAGACTGATAGTTACAAGTCTGCTGTATTCATAAGGGGAGCCCTCCATCTGCTTCCCCCACCTTCACTGCCTCTCAGGCCATAGATTATCAGGCTCCTATGTATATGTGCACATTCGGTGCAGAGAAAGGCAGCAGAGGCTGTGGGGGAGCAGGTCCCTCATTAATATAGTGGACTCATAACTGTGGGTCTGCTGTATACCTTTAGCACTCCTATTAGCCAAATGGTACAAATAAAGTTTGACTATGAGGACTAAGACTATGAAGACTATGTGAATAAATCAGGCGATTCCTTTTAAAGGCTGAGTATATTTGATAAGTAAGCTTTCGAGATTTTTTATTTCCTGACCTGTTGTAAATAACTTCCCTACTTATATTGCATTTTGTTATTCCAAGATCCTTTTGAAGATCCATGTCTTGTATATGTATAAAATAGTGTGAATTTTCAGTTTCTAGTATTACACCATGTCTGAAGAAGAGAGCTAGTACTCTCGAAAGCTTACTTATCAAATATACTCAGTTAGCCTCTAAAAGTTATCGCCTGATTTCTTCACTCTTCCACTACTTTCTATGGCTAACACGGTACAACATTATACTATGAGGACTATGAACCTGTAGCTATAATATGCTGCGATTACATAGGGCAGTATATTCAGCTGACACATCAGCAATATTTACTAAGTAGACCTTGAATTATTTTCTACAGTTATAGATCTGTTCTACCACTTAGGAAATTAATTTCTATTACAATATTCTCTCTCTTTTATTAAAACATGGTTGCCACTTTGCATCTGGCACACTTGAGTTTTACTTCAGTAACCGCTGAACAGCCTGAACCATTTTTATTTCTAGATCTACATTACAGGCCTGATTTTATGTTATCTTAAATCTATATGGAAGCCTTTGTACATGTGATTACCAGGTCATATGCAGCCCACAGGATGTCAGCACTTGCTAATTTACTGGGACACGCAGAGTGTTAATTATATATCGCTAATTTCATTATTTTCCACCCAATAGGAAAATATGAATTAAACAAGAACAACATTTTATACGGACGTCAATCTCTTTAATGAAACACTTTGGGTTTTACTATAGCAGGAAAGTGTCTGTTCTGCTTTCTGAAGCACTTAAAACATTTCATGTGCCAAGTATGGTGTACTGTCCAAACAATGAAAGCTGTATAGGCTATTCACTATGAAGGAGCCATTGCTTAGACAAGGTAATAATTTCTGGTCATGGCATTTAAATTATCACATCTAAATCCATTAGAATAACAGGAAATTAAGATTGGAACAAAATAAATAATTTCACATTTCCTGTATCTAGAAGAAAATATTGAAAAAAAGTTGATATATAGTTGACATATCTAACCAGCTCCTGCACTTCTGTTTTTTAGTAAATATATAGCATATTTTCTCTGAACTCTTCATTGTGGAGTCCTCTGTTATTTCTCTAGGAAATGCATAGTATAAGGAAATAGACAGCTGCCTGGAATCGTTGCCAGTAGGGCAGTAGTTCGTATCCCACAGTCTGTCAGTGAAAGTGAGCATTTATAAACCACTAGTGTCCCTCTTTTGGAGGGACAGTCCTTACTTTTGACACGTGTCCCACTATGTCCCTATTTTTGATATTAGAAATAGATATGCATGAATAAATTTAACTATATTGTTCCAGAAACAATCTAGAAACTATCGCTTCATTTTCCAAAGTGTAAACGGACTCTAAGTGTCCCTCCTTGACAGTCCAAAACGTTTGGAGGTATGAAGGCACACATCTTACTAAGGCCTCATGTACATGACCGTAGTCTTCACCCACAATTGCAGATAAAAGTACAGTCCCATTAATGTCTATGGGCCTGGGCACACGACCGCAATTTTTGCGGCAGTGTGACTGTGCCGTATTCAAGGACAACAGACCAGTATAGGGAATCATACAGGATCTGTGATTGTGAATGACATGATAATGCAATGTGGACATGTTTTTGTGCAGATGGTGGATGAAAATTTGCAGACTGTAAATCCACTACAGTCGTGTGTGAGAGAGGCCTAACACAGAAAATGGCGACACAGAGTTTTCAATTTATATACAGTGCCTTGCGAAAGTATTCGGCCCCCTTGAACTTTTCAACCTTTTGCCACATTTCAGGCTTCAAACATAAGGATATAAAATTTAAATTTTTTGGTGAAGAATCAACAACAAGTGGGACACAATCGTGAATTGGAACGAAATTTATTGGATATTTTAAACTTTTGTAAAAAATAAAAAACTGAAAAGTGGGGCGTGCAATATTATTCGGCCCCCTTAAGTTAATACTTTGTAGCACCACCTTTTGCTGCGATTACAGCTGCAAGCCGCTTGGGGTATGTCTTTATCAGTTTTGCTCATCGAGAGACTGAAATTCTTGCCCATTCTTCCTTGGAAAACAGCTCGAGCTCAGTGAGGTTGGATGGAGAGCGTTTGTGAACAGCAGTTTTCAGCTCTTTCCACAGATTCTTGATTGGATTCAGGTCTGGACTTTGACTTGGCCATTCTAACACCTGGATACGTTTATTTGTGAACCATTCCATTGTAGATTTTGCTTTATGTTTGGGATCATTGTCTTGTTGGAAGATAAATCTCCGTCCCAGTCTCAGGTCTTTTGCAGACTCCAACAGGTTTTCTTCCAGAATGGTCCTGTATTTGGCTCCATCCATCTTCCCATCAATTTTAACCATCTTCCCTGTCCCTGCTGAAGAAAAGCAGGCCCAAACCATGATGCTGCCACAACCATGTTTGACAGTGGGGATGGTGTGTTCAGGGTGATGAGCTGTGTTGCTTTTATGCCAAACATATCGTTTTGCATTGTGGCCAAAAAGTTCGATTTAGGTTTCATCTGACCAGAGCACCTTCTTCCACATGTTTGGTGTGTCTCCCAGGTGGCTTGTGGCAAACTTTAAACAAGACTTTTTATGGATATCTTTGAGAAATGGCTTTCTTCTTGCCACTCTTCCATAAAGGCCAGATTTGTGCAGTGTACGATTGATTGTTGTCCTATGGACAGACTCTCCCACCTCAGCTGTAGATCTCTGCAGTTCATCCAGAGTGATCATGGGCCTCTTGACTGCATCTCTGATCAGTCTTCTCCTTGTTTGAGATGAAAGTTTAGAGGGACGGCCAGGTCTTGGTAGATTTGCAGTGGTCTGATACTCCTTCCATTTCAATATGATCGCTTGCACAATGCTCCTTGGGATGTTTAAAGTTTGGGAAATCTTTTTGTATTCAAATTCGGCTTTAAACTTCTCCACAACAGTATCACGGACCTGCCTGGTGTGTTCCTTGGTCTTCATGATGCTCTCTGCGCTTTATACAGAACTCTGAGATTATCAAAGAGCAGGTGCATTTATACGGAGACTTGATTACACACAGGTGGATTATATTTACCATCATCAGTCATTTAGGACAACATTGGATCATTCAGAGATCCTCACTGAACTTCTGGAGTGAGTTTGCTGCACTGAAAGTAAAGGGGTCGAATAATATTGCACGCCCCACTTTTCAGTTTTTAATTTTTTACAAAAGTTTAAAATAACCAATAAATTTCGTTCCACTTCTCAATTGTGTCCCACTTGTTGTTGATTCTTCACCAAAAAAATTAAAATTTTATATCCTTATGTTTGAGGCCTGAAATGTGGCAAAAGGTTGAAAAGTTCAAGGGGGCTGAATATTTTCGCAAGGCACTGTATACATTTCCAAGAGGAATAACAGAGCAACGTACACTGCATGTTTTTAAGAAAAAACATTTACATTTTTGAGGAATCGGGAACTATTTTCTAAAACATGTCAGGAGAGCTTTAAGGCCAAGACCCTAGTAGTGAGCTGCAGCCAAAAAAACGCTGCAGAAAAGACCGCGGCGGAAATGCATTGCGTTTTTTTTCAGCAGCTTTTTTCACAGAAAGTCCACAGAGTTTTCCTCTGCGGACTTTCTGCTTCTATTATACCTATAACACCAGCGTTTCCGTAGGTATAATTGATGTGATTTACATCAAATGCGAGCGTTTTAGAATTCGCAAGAATTTCTGATACAGATTTTTTTCTGCAATGTGTGGATGGGATTAGCCAGAATTCCATCCACTTTGCAGGTAATGTAAAACAAAGGCCTAAGGCTAGCTTTTGTAAGACCAAACGAACATCATATGTTTTCACAAAAGTAATACTAGCTCTCTGGGCACATTCAGACACTGC
Source organism: Leptodactylus fallax (assembly GCA_947044405.1). Classification (NCBI taxonomy): domain Eukaryota; kingdom Metazoa; phylum Chordata; class Amphibia; order Anura; family Leptodactylidae; genus Leptodactylus; species Leptodactylus fallax. The sequence goes on along the minus strand of CAMRHE010000186.1, from coordinate 393,020 downwards.
AATAACAGTAGAGCAGAAAGTTGCACCATTTCTTCACCGCAAAAATGATTATATTCATAATCTGCTGCATGTGAATATATTGTGCTACAATAGGTTACCATCAAAGGGTCACAATGCAACCAACACCTTGTTCAAAGCCCCGTAATCAAAAAAATCTAAAATTTGCAGGTCACGTCTGGAGCTGATGGATGCAGATACATGGATGGACCAAGGTATGCAGTCAAATCCTTTATTGGTTTAGTAGTAATCAATAAAAGATTTTAGGCTATACGCACACGAACAAGGTGAAAAACGGCACCCGTTTTCACGGATTCTCCATACACTTCAATGTATGGAGGGATCTGTCAATATGGCCAATCAGACAGCAGTGGCAGACACTGGAGCGCTGGGGAAAGGGGAGTAAGATTTTATTTTTATGTTTCACCTTCCCCGGCCTCCTCCCTGACTTTTGAAATTCCTGGACAACACCTTTAATGAGAATCTGTCACCACTCAAGACACATCTAATCTAGTATTTGCTTTGCATTCCCCTTGAGCTTTGGTCTGTCATATGCCATTACTCTGTTACTCCTCGAAGAAACGTATAAATAAATGAACAGCTAGGTGTTACCAATGTTAAAGGGGTGTATCCCCTGTGAGAAGTGACAGGCAGGATGCTGGAATGTCGCTATCTCTTCCCCAGGTTCCTCAACTATGTATGGTGACGATTAATCCGGTACAGGTATTCGGTATACCTCAGCCCAGGTGTGGCTCATTACTGGGCCATAAAAGTCTACAGAGCCTGCATTTCTGGGCAGACCCTGGGAGAGACAGGACGTGCCTGGGTCTGTCAGTCTGGTGAGAAAAACTAGTCATTGTTTGTGTTTTATTTTCCCAAGTGGCTGGTAGTAAACCATTCGTATGGTGAGGAAAGTTTGTGTTTAGTTAGAGCTCAGCTGAGGAGGTTTGTGTTGTATTTTTGCCTGAAGTTAAGGCTCTATTTTACTTGTTTATTTTTCAAAAGGCAAAACCCTGTTTTCACCAGATGCTGTGTCCCTGTTTGACTGTTTGGGTCCGCTCCGCTGCTGCTACCCAGCTAATTCTCCACACTCCATGCAATCTAGTACTGTCTTCACTGTAAGGACACACTTCAACTGGTAACACTCACTTGTTCATTTGTTTATAAACAAGTAATGGTACAGCACCAACTGATAAGAATGGATGCTCCAGAGTTACTATATTAAGAAGCATACAAGTATTTACTACCACACACGTGTCAGGAGAACCGACAGGTCCTCTTTAAGGGAACCATGATCTATGAACAAGGTAAATCACAAGATGGTGATGTCCTCATGCAAAAACAAAAATCAATGGTAAGCTAGAAAAAGAAAGTGTTTTAATTCAATTGTAGCTTCAGGGGAGCAAATCAATGGGACTTTGGCTCCCTACGGAGAGGAAACTGATCAAAGAAAAGCACTAGCCAAGATCAAACATAATAACATTGATTGTAATTAAGAGAAAAGCATGCTGGGAAGATAGAGCACATGTGCACAGATGTATTTTTTCTCATCTTGCTTGTTTGCATATTAAAATATAAAATGTAATGATAATTTTTTAATTATAAATATGAACCATTTAAAAGGATAATGTAATCTTAAAAGTAAAAAAATAAATAAATTAAAATATACAGTATTTCCATGTGTTACCCTAACCTTCCAGTGTTGCCCAAAGGGTGGTTGTTGCTTCTTTTCTCAACTTTGACTTTAGTCAAATTGTATTAGGTGCCCTAATTTCCCTGTGCAACATGCTCAACTTGTCAAATTGAAATGTGCAACATGCTCAAGTTTGACTTTAGTCAAATTTATCAACAGGATAATGTGGCTTTCTATGTACAAAAGTGGCAGAAATGCTCACACAAGAGGTGCTCAGTACAGTCATCTGCACCAGAATTTGTTATAATTTTCACCACAAAATTTGTGTATATGTAAATATATATATATATATATATATATATATAACACACACACACACGCATATATATTGCATGAGCCTGAAAATATGAATGGAAAAAATGGGCTAAACACACATAAAAGGTATTCAGTTATGTTTGTTCATTCATTCATATAACAAGCATTTCCTGCCTCTAGTCACATTTTGTTAGTCCAGGATAACCCCTTTAAGATGTGAGTGATTTTTAGACAGTCTAAAAATACAACTACTGGGATAAAATTATATCACTGGATTAAAATACAATGAGGCTAGTTTCACACCTGCGTTCGTGTTTCCATTTGGTGAAGCCTAATCCGCTTAAAGCGGTTACCCGCGGAAACCAACGAACCCCATAGATTATAATGGGGTCCGTGTGCAGAACTTTTCTCTCTGCATTTTTAAAGTGGAGAGGGGAACAGAATCCCCATACAGAGAGCCAATGCTGGTGTGAACCCAGCCTGACCTGGGTAAAATGCAGCTGCTGGAATAACGTACTACCACTGGAAAAAAAAAAAAAAAAAAGTAGAACTAGTAAAGTAAAAACACAACTATTGGAATTACTGGAACTACTAGCGAAGTAGAACAACTAGTGGAATAAGGTACAACTAATTAAGCAAAACAACTACTGGAATAGAGTACAGTTAATGAAGTAAAACTACTAGAATAAAGTACAACAGCTGGAGTTTACTGGAGTAAGGAACAACTAGTGAAGTAAAAACTACTGCAGTAAGGTACAATCGGTGAAGTATAACAACTACTGGAATAAGGTACAACTAATGAAGTACAACAGCGATATAGTAAAGTAAAACAACTACTGGAATAGAGTACAGCTAATGAAGTACAACAGCTGGGATAAAGTACAACTAGTGAAGTAAAACAACTACTGGAGTAAGGTAAAACTAGTAAAGTAAAAATTACTGCAGTAAGGTACAACTAGTGAAGTAAAACAATTGCTGGAATAAAAGTATAATTAGCGATGTAAAAGAACTACTGCAGTAAAATACAAGTGGAATAAAGTACAACTACTAAATACATGGAGAGAGCACACAAACTCCTTGCTGATGTTGACCTTGCCTGCATTCGAACAAAATACTACAACCAAGATACATTACTATAAATGGGTTATAAAAATATTACTGGGATACAAGAAAAAACTACTATAGAGATAAAGTACTACTACTGGGATAAAATGCTGAATTTTTAGTTTTTGGTTGGTGACCAATAACCCAAACAATTTCGGTTATGATCCTGAATTTGCTAGAATTTCTAAATGAGCAGCAGAAAACATAGAAAATATTGACCACTGGCATTTTTATAAAGCGCAATGTGATAAGGACATAACTAGTCAGTATAAGACCTGATAAAAGCAATATGTTCTCCCAAAGTGCTGCATGACTAAAATAAGCTTATATAAATAACTTTTTTTTTTTTGCTCTGCATGTATATTTTTTTTATTGATAACTAGAAGCATTTAGAAAGTTATGCAAAATAAATATAAATCTTCTCTAAGAGGCTTTTCTAAGATCATAGACATGTTGTTACTGAGGAGTGTCAATGCAGATGTAGTGAGAACAGAAACCTCCCATGGTGTGGAACCCATTCTTCTTATCAGCTTCTAGCTTGCCTTTGCAAGTCAAGCAGAACAGAGATTACAATTTATGGCTCATTTCTCTGCAGCATTATTCATCCTACTGCAGGTAACATCCAGTGCTGTCCTACAAGACGCTCATTTTATGTCTTTCCAATGAATTGTGGAAACGGCTGTACATGTCTTGCTTTAAGCCGAAGGATAATAATCCGAGGAGCTGGGAGTTTGATTTAAAAACTGCGATATTTGATCTCGGTAATATGCGCTTCTAAATTACAGTCACAGATATCAAGCTAACAAATGGGATGCTTCACCGGCTCATCAATACAAAATGACACCTATAATGTCTCAGGCACACCATTCACAGGAGGAGAGGTCAAAATATTATCTCTGCCCTTCTTTTAAATCTAAAATGTAACGTTCTGGACACTGCTGATTTATTATAGCAATTTCATCAATCTGCCTGATAATGTGTATGGCAATCCTGGAATCCACAACTATGAATACAAGAGCTTCAGTAACCCCTGCATACCCTAAGGATGTCTGGGGGGAAGGTACCCATCAATGGCTAAAGGTATTTTATACATGTAGAAATCCAAGCCATGGTGTAGTTTAGAAGTCTTGGACTGACTGATGGATTAATACATTGTAGAATTAGTCTTAAAACAATCAGTTAAAGACATTTTATGATGTTTCTGGAAGTTTGCCCTCTCTCAGCTACATTTCTTTTTTAATAAAAGAAAGTCCAGCACTTCATGTCCTCTTTATTTGTAGCACTTAGATAAAATCGATATCAGACTGCTCAGATGCTTACGCATTTCACACCACATGGATCCTTGATCAATAGATCCATACTAGAGAGCAGGCATGTGTCTAGGATAGCAGAATTTAGGGCACATGGCGTTATCAGAATTATGGGATCCTTTAGCCATTCAGTTCATTAATGTATGTAACCTCATAACATTGTGAAGGATAAAAAGGTTGCACAAATTTAAGACCAAATATAGTTTAGTTACAGTAGTAGTACACTGATTTTCAGTAACTTTAAGTCTGCTTTTAGATTCTCTATCCTTAAAGGGATTCTCAACAGTTCTGTACACATGTAAAGAAAGATGTCACCATATTAGGAGTGCTAAAGACATTATTTATAATCTCTTATATATATAAAAATGAGTTTCTGTCTGTCTGTCTGTTCTTTATGCGCGACCAAACGACTGGACCAATCCTCACCAAATTTGGCACACATGTACGTCAGGTGTCCGGGAATATTTTATTCCAACTGCCATACACACGGTCACATGTCCCTTATCAGCCAATAGAAGCTCGCAGACGATTAGTCTCCTCAGGCACACAGGTTTCCATAGCAACCAAGCTATTTATGACCTGTATTAATCAATAGCAGTTCGCAGGTCCTTAAATATTCAGTTATATCACGTGTATCAGCCAATATAAGTTCACATTTAATTTACCAGGTTTCCATAATAACACAGCCATAAATAGACTGTACCTATACTGGACTCAGTGGCGTAACTAGGAATGGCTGGGCCCCAAGGCGAACATTTGACATGGGACCCCCCCCCCCCGCACAAACTGCATTCCTGCACACACTATTATGCCCCATAGTGGCCCCTGCACACACTATTAGGCCCTGTAGTGGCCCTTGCACACAGTATTCTGCCCCATAGTGGCTCCTGCACACAGTATCATAGTGGTCCCTTCATATAGTATTATGCGCACTTCCAGCTACCTCTTCAATGTTGGACCAGATGTCACGTGAACCAGGCATGCATCACGACGCATAATGACGTCGGACTGGCCCACCGACGTCTGGGACGTCACCAAGGAGGCCTGAAGCCTGCTGAAAAGACCCCAGAGTATAATGATAGCAGTGTTTGTGGGGTTCACTGCCCACAGGCCTTACTTACCGATCCCCACTCCTGCTCACAGCCACCTCTGCAGAAGGTGAAGCGCAGACGGCAGGAGCGGGGATCGGTAAGTAAATAGGGCCCGTTACCTGTTACACCAGCAGGTAACGGCCTATTAAAAAAAAAAAAAAAAAAAACACAACATCAGGGGCCCGCCGGGACCCCTAATGTCCCGGGCCCTGTGGCAGCCGCTACCACTGCTATCCCGGTATTTACGCCACTGACTGGACTGCCATACTGGATTTCAGCATTCTTATAAATTGAAACGTTTTTAAACTACTCATGCCCCCTGCAGCAAAATACATGGCTGCTGCTCGAGCTAATGAAAACTCTCAGCAGACCCAAGCCTGTCTCTAATCTGAAAAGGTATGTCACAGACAACAGCGAGCTGCTGAAACAACCCAGCAGACCCAACCCCATCTCCAATCTGACAAGGCATTGTCAGCCACATGCACACAGCTGCACTCCATGTTTCCATAACAACCCAGCCATTTTTCTTCACTGCTGTAGGTCAGCTTTAAAGGGGCAGGGCGCTGTGGATGACACTGTTACACAAGGTCACATACACACAGCTTTACTCCAGGTTTTCCATAACAACCGATCGCAGGTCTTTCATGGATATTCAAATTGAGATACACATGATCACATGACGCTTATGGACCAATGGAAAATCGCAGGTTCTTCAGTCTTGACATACACACAGCTTTACACCAGGTTTCCATAGCAACCAAGCTATTTATGACCTGTATGAGTCAATATCAGTTCGAAGGTCCTAAAATATTCAGTCATATGACGTGCATCAGCCAATATAAGTTCACATTTCATTTACCAGGTTTCCATAGCAACACAACCATAAATAGGCTATACCTATACTGGACTACCATACTGGATGTCAAGTGCAAAACTGGCCAATTCTTATGGGGTCACTACACAAATAAAAATGAAATATACCCGTGCGAAGCCGGGTCCTTCTGCTAGTAGAAAATAAAATGCATTGCCGAATCAGTTGCCTCATGGAGAGCTATTGTTTCTGTAAACTGCTGGGAATGTTAACTCTCCATGTAAAGTAAACTCAGCTTTTATTTTTTAGGTCTGTATTATTATGGTGTTATTATGCTAATCCCACAGTATTACAACATACGGAATGACAAAATGTAGGAGGGAATTTAACAAAGGTTTTTTTAATTTTCTAATATACGTTCTATATCAATTCCTCATTGTTTTCTAGATTTGTAAAATGAAAAGTTATATGATTCTCCAAAATACTTCGTGTTTCAATACCTCACAGTTTTCTAGGTTTCTGATTGCTGTCATTTCCTGTGCACACAGGTGCACAGTTCGATATAGTCACAACATAGTAATCTGAACTCTGTCTTGTAACAAGCTGTACGCCTGTGTGTACATCACATGACCATGGACTGTATATCACATGACCATGGACTGATTTTTATTCACTGGAAGTAAAAAGGAAATGACAGCAAGCAGAAACCTAGAAAACTCTGAGGTATTGAAACACAAAGTATATTGGAAAATTGTATAACTTTTCATTGTACAAACAATAATATTTATTTGCTGAAAATGGACAACCCCTTTAAAATGACGTTCAGACAAAGGTTGTCCCATCAGAATATTGCAGTAGATCTTCTATAAGTAATTATAAGTAATTCACCTCTGCCACAGTTGTACATAGTAAAGTGCTTTGCTCTGTACTGATGAAGGACAACGATCCGGAAACAGCGCTGTATGCAGATAAGTGAAATTGGCTTGGCTAAAATCCCTTTTGCTGTCTCAAGGCTCGGTGAGTCAAAAGCAAATTGAGGATTTGTTACATCCAATAGAGGGCGCATGAGCTCCCCAGCTCCTTTCCCATAATGCCTTGTGACAGTTGTACATACACTCATTAACAAAAGAAAAAATAAAAATAACGTACCAAGAAGGCATTGTTGGACTCAAATGAAACTTTGTATGTGTGAATGTAATAATGAGATATATTATATATATATATATATATATATATATATATATATATATCTCGATATAGATATATATGTGATTACAATAGAAGAGCAAAAGGATAAGTTTATCGAGGAAACTGTGCAATAGAAAGGAGGCTCTATCACCCACTGGGCACCTCTAGCCTGGACACAAGATGAGATAAGGCTAGTCATGGAGACATACAGGTTCCATATGGTATCCTGTGGCAAATTTGCCCAAAGATGTTGTAGCTGGTCCTGGAAGATCCTGCATGCTCGTAGGATGCCAAAGCTGACATTCCAGCTGATCCTATAAATGTTCAATTGGCGATAAATCTGGCAACTGGACAGGCCAAGGAAGTGTTGCAATTTGAGGCAACAGGAGGCCGCAGGATGTCTGGCACATATCAGTAACCTGTTAGTGTCCCTCGTATAACGACTCTGGATGACCGATTGTCAAATGCGATGGCTCCTGTGATTATCACACCAGCTGTTAGGGCAGTGAGTCACTCCAAGACAAAGGCAGGATGATCCAAGAGGTACACTACCCAAAAGCAGCCTCTGAAAGCTTTTTTTTTTTTTTATAGGGCAGTGGGAAAAGTACTTTTATGTTCTCTTGTGGCCCAGCATGTAATCAGACCACACCTGTAATCATTAACATATCAGCTTGAGACATAACTGCATGCTGAGTTTTGCAGCAATCCAACATTTTTATTTGGATGCATTCATTCTGTTTTGTCAATGAGTGTATATAATTGAAATAATTACACACAGGAAACAAAAATATAGAAATACACTTACAAAAATTAAAGCTGCATACATTCCAATGAATTGTGGAAACGGCTGTACATGTCTTGCTTTAAGCCGAAGGATAATAATCCGAGGAGCTGGGAGTTTGATTTAAAAACTGCGATATTTGATCTCGGTAATATGCGCTTCTAAATTACAGTCACAGATATCAAGCTAACAAATGGGATGCTTCACCGGCTCATCAATACAAAATGACACCTATAATGTCTCAGGCACACCATTCACAGGAGGAGAGGTCAAAATATTATCTCTGCCCTTCTTTTAAATCTAAAATGTAACGTTCTGGACACTGCTGATTTATTATAGCAATTTCATCAATCTGCCTGATAATGTGTATGGCAATCCTGGAATCCACAACTATGAATACAAGAGCTTCAGTAACCCCTGCATACCCTAAGGATGTCTGGGGGGAAGGTACCCATCAATGGCTAAAGGTATTTTATACATGTAGAAATCCAAGCCATGGTGTAGTTTAGAAGTCTTGGACTGACTGATGGATTAATACATTGTAGAATTAGTCTTAAAACAATCAGTTAAAGACATTTTATGATGTTTCTGGAAGTTTGCCCTCTCTCAGCTACATTTCTTTTTTAATAAAAGAAAGTCCAGCACTTCATGTCCTCTTTATTTGTAGCACTTAGATAAAATCGATATCAGACTGCTCAGATGCTTACGCATTTCACACCACATGGATCCTTGATCAATAGATCCATACTAGAGAGCAGGCATGTGTCTAGGATAGCAGAATTTAGGGCACATGGCGTTATCAGAATTATGGGATCCTTTAGCCATTCAGTTCATTAATGTATGTAACCTCATAACATTGTGAAGGATAAAAAGGTTGCACAAATTTAAGACCAAATATAGTTTAGTTACAGTAGTAGTACACTGATTTTCAGTAACTTTAAGTCTGCTTTTAGATTCTCTATCCTTAAAGGGATTCTCAACAGTTCTGTACACATGTAAAGAAAGATGTCACCATATTAGGAGTGCTAAAGACATTATTTATAATCTCTTATATATATAAAAATGAGTTTCTGTCTGTCTGTCTGTTCTTTATGCGCGACCAAACGACTGGACCAATCCTCACCAAATTTGGCACACATGTACGTCAGGTGTCCGGGAATATTTTATTCCAACTGCCATACACACGGTCACATGTCCCTTATCAGCCAATAGAAGCTCGCAGACGATTAGTCTCCTCAGGCACACAGGTTTCCATAGCAACCAAGCTATTTATGACCTGTATTAATCAATAGCAGTTCGCAGGTCCTTAAATATTCAGTTATATCACGTGTATCAGCCAATATAAGTTCACATTTAATTTACCAGGTTTCCATAATAACACAGCCATAAATAGACTGTACCTATACTGGACTCAGTGGCGTAACTAGGAATGGCTGGGCCCCAAGGCGAACATTTGACATGGGACCCCCCCCCCCCGCACAAACTGCATTCCTGCACACACTATTATGCCCCATAGTGGCCCCTGCACACACTATTAGGCCCTGTAGTGGCCCTTGCACACAGTATTCTGCCCCATAGTGGCTCCTGCACACAGTATCATAGTGGTCCCTTCATATAGTATTATGCGCACTTCCAGCTACCTCTTCAATGTTGGACCAGATGTCACGTGAACCAGGCATGCATCACGACGCATAATGACGTCGGACTGGCCCACCGACGTCTGGGACGTCACCAAGGAGGCCTGAAGCCTGCTGAAAAGACCCCAGAGTATAATGATAGCAGTGTTTGTGGGGTTCACTGCCCACAGGCCTTACTTACCGATCCCCACTCCTGCTCACAGCCACCTCTGCAGAAGGTGAAGCGCAGACGGCAGGAGCGGGGATCGGTAAGTAAATAGGGCCCGTTACCTGTTACACCAGCAGGTAACGGCCTATTAAAAAAAAAAAAAAAAAAACACAACATCAGGGGCCCGCCGGGACCCCTAATGTCCCGGGCCCTGTGGCAGCCGCTACCACTGCTATCCCGGTATTTACGCCACTGACTGGACTGCCATACTGGATTTCAGCATTCTTATAAATTGAAACGTTTTTAAACTACTCATGCCCCCTGCAGCAAAATACATGGCTGCTGCTCGAGCTAATGAAAACTCTCAGCAGACCCAAGCCTGTCTCTAATCTGAAAAGGTATGTCACAGACAACAGCGAGCTGCTGAAACAACCCAGCAGACCCAACCCCATCTCCAATCTGACAAGGCATTGTCAGCCACATGCACACAGCTGCACTCCATGTTTCCATAACAACCCAGCCATTTTTCTTCACTGCTGTAGGTCAGCTTTAAAGGGGCAGGGCGCTGTGGATGACACTGTTACACAAGGTCACATACACACAGCTTTACTCCAGGTTTTCCATAACAACCGATCGCAGGTCTTTCATGGATATTCAAATTGAGATACACATGATCACATGACGCTTATGGACCAATGGAAAATCGCAGGTTCTTCAGTCTTGACATACACACAGCTTTACACCAGGTTTCCATAGCAACCAAGCTATTTATGACCTGTATGAGTCAATATCAGTTCGAAGGTCCTAAAATATTCAGTCATATGACGTGCATCAGCCAATATAAGTTCACATTTCATTTACCAGGTTTCCATAGCAACACAACCATAAATAGGCTATACCTATACTGGACTACCATACTGGATGTCAAGTGCAAAACTGGCCAATTCTTATGGGGTCACTACACAAATAAAAATGAAATATACCCGTGCGAAGCCGGGTCCTTCTGCTAGTAGAAAATAAAATGCATTGCCGAATCAGTTGCCTCATGGAGAGCTATTGTTTCTGTAAACTGCTGGGAATGTTAACTCTCCATGTAAAGTAAACTCAGCTTTTATTTTTTAGGTCTGTATTATTATGGTGTTATTATGCTAATCCCACAGTATTACAACATACGGAATGACAAAATGTAGGAGGGAATTTAACAAAGGTTTTTTTTTAATTTTCTAATATACGTTCTATATCAATTCCTCATTGTTTTCTAGATTTGTAAAATGAAAAGTTATATGATTCTCCAAAATACTTCGTGTTTCAATACCTCACAGTTTTCTAGGTTTCTGATTGCTGTCATTTCCTGTGCACACAGGTGCACAGTTCGATATAGTCACAACATAGTAATCTGAACTCTGTCTTGTAACAAGCTGTACGCCTGTGTGTACATCACATGACCATGGACTGTATATCACATGACCATGGACTGATTTTTATTCACTGGAAGTAAAAAGGAAATGACAGCAAGCAGAAACCTAGAAAACTCTGAGGTATTGAAACACAAAGTATATTGGAAAATTGTATAACTTTTCATTGTACAAACAATAATATTTATTTGCTGAAAATGGACAACCCCTTTAAAATGACGTTCAGACAAAGGTTGTCCCATCAGAATATTGCAGTAGATCTTCTATAAGTAATTATAAGTAATTCACCTCTGCCACAGTTGTACATAGTAAAGTGCTTTGCTCTGTACTGATGAAGGACAACGATCCGGAAACAGCGCTGTATGCAGATAAGTGAAATTGGCTTGGCTAAAATCCCTTTTGCTGTCTCAAGGCTCGGTGAGTCAAAAGCAAATTGAGGATTTGTTACATCCAATAGAGGGCGCATGAGCTCCCCAGCTCCTTTCCCATAATGCCTTGTGACAGTTGTACATACACTCATTAACAAAAGAAAAAATAAAAATAACGTACCAAGAAGGCATTGTTGGACTCAAATGAAACTTTGTATGTGTGAATGTAATAATGAGATATATTATATATATATATATATATATATATATATATATATATATACTCGATATAGATATATATGTGATTACAATAGAAGAGCAAAAGGATAAGTTTATCGAGGAAACTGTGCAATAGAAAGGAGGCTCTATCACCCACTGGGCACCTCTAGCCTGGACACAAGATGAGATAAGGCTAGTCATGGAGACATACAGGTTCCATATGGTATCCTGTGGCAAATTTGCCCAAAGATGTTGTAGCTGGTCCTGGAAGATCCTGCATGCTCGTAGGATGCCAAAGCTGACATTCCAGCTGATCCTATAAATGTTCAATTGGCGATAAATCTGGCAACTGGACAGGCCAAGGAAGTGTTGCAATTTGAGGCAACAGGAGGCCGCAGGATGTCTGGCACATATCAGTAACCTGTTAGTGTCCCTCGTATAACGACTCTGGATGACCGATTGTCAAATGCGATGGCTCCTGTGATTATCACACCAGCTGTTAGGGCAGTGAGTCACTCCAAGACAAAGGCAGGATGATCCAAGAGGTACACTACCCAAAAGCAGCCTCTGAAAGCTTTTTTTTTTTTTTATAGGGCAGTGGGAAAAGTACTTTTATGTTCTCTTGTGGCCCAGCATGTAATCAGACCACACCTGTAATCATTAACATATCAGCTTGAGACATAACTGCATGCTGAGTTTTGCAGCAATCCAACATTTTTATTTGGATGCATTCATTCTGTTTTGTCAATGAGTGTATATAATTGAAATAATTACACACAGGAAACAAAAATATAGAAATACACTTACAAAAATTAAAGCTGCATACATTCACATAAATATCTAAATTACGTATATGGCATTTATTTGTTCGTTGAGTATCAGAAATGTGTTGCTAATGAACTACCCGCCAGAACAAAATCAACAGGAGGACAATAATTCAATACATGCATATAATGGGCTTTTAATATGGGTTTTCACTCGGTACTGGAGAGTGGTAGCATTTGCAATAAAATAAGCCTGAGTGATTTTTAAAAGGGATTTGTATAGCTGCATTCTTTTGACACAGCTGTTTTTTGGCTGCCAGGCATAGTATGCTCACATTCATATTACTGCATGACAAATTCTTTGCTGGCATGGCATTAAGTAAATCAATACAAATGAGTCCATTAACACCAGATTAAGAAGCTAATGGCACCAGCTATACATTATGCCAAGCATCGCAAATAACTGTGGTCTTATGGGATGTTCAACTATATGTTCTACTCAAGCCAATCTGCTGCTGTTAAAAACACCAGAGCGATTATAAAACCCATACTGAAGCTGTAAGGTATAATACGCTGCAAGCATAACTTCAATTATTTTAAGAAACGCAAGCACAGTTCAAGGTTACCCAAACAAAGAGATTAAGAAGCCGTTCCTCATCGCTCGTCTTTTCTGTCATTCAAAAATATTGCCTAGATTTTATAAACAAAACTATTAAAAGACAAGAAAGTCTGACAAGCAAAATATATCCAGAAACCATTCTAAAACCATAAATCCTATTGAATTGACCTGTTTACTTGCAAGAATCTTTGCTTTGTTCTAGATTTCCAGGAAAATATCACAGTGCACATTTATCATTAGAAGTGTTCTTGAAGGTGGATGTGCCAATTTTTAAGAAAATTACCAAATATGTCCAACTGAGAAGTATTTATTTATAGCATCCATACCGTACTCTCCCGAGCCATTGAAACAGTATTGTGAATGTGCTAGTTGTATTACCTATAGAATTGTATAGTAGGTATGGAAAAAGCTAATTTTCTATAAGGTATAGGAATAAACCCTCTCCATTGACATAGCTGTGTGGGGTGCTTGTGTTTGTAGGATAAGTTGTATTTTCAATGCTAACATATTGGGGTACATATACTGTATACAAACTATCTTAACTCTTTCTGGGAAGTCATAACTTTTTATTTTTCTATCAACTTACACTAGGTTCACACTAGCGATGAATCACTAGTCAGGGGGACCTGAACAACGGAGAGGCAGACCATTAAAACAGTGGGTACACATGGAGCCCAGCGGACCCCATTAACTATAATGGGGTCTGTTAAACTGAAACCAGTGGAGGAAAAAAAGTCCTTCGTGTCAATTTTCAGCGAATGTGAACATAGCCTTAGTCTTATGAAAGCGTGGGTTTTGCAGGACAAGTTGCATTTATATTGTTCACGATATGCTATAAATGACAAGTTTACTTTATTCTGCAATTTGATATGATTACCGTGACATCCAATATTATAACCCATATAACACACTTGATTTTCCATTTACAGGGTTGAACAACAACTTGATTTTTTGAGTTACAAGCAGTAGCTATGGATACCATTTTCAGGTGAAAACAACGTTCTGATTGCTGGTTATTCCACTTTTTTGGAGGCAGGATAAACAAAAAACAGCTATTTTTTTTTTCTAATGGACACTTTATAATCCCAGTTGTTATCGATGTGCCAGTACCAATATTGTAGTATTGTTTTTTTGTGTTTATTTTTGCACACAATAAAAAAGTTTTTTTTGTGTTTTCAACTTCAGCAGTATTGACCAGTCCTAATACACTGCAATAATTCTGCATTGCAATGTACTATACTTTTCACTGTCAGGCTTCCATCACACACAGAGAGTGTTGGAAGACCCAACGGCCATTGTAAGGTGTGTGTGTGTGTGTGTGTGTGTGTGTGTGTGTGTGTGTTGGGGGGGGAGGAAGCTTCCATGGAACCTGATTGGGAGCCCACCTCCATAAACCACTTTAATGCTAAAGTCAGAAATATTTATGGCATCTAAGGGGTTAAATGCCCAATATTTTGGCCTTAAACCCCAAGATTGGTGGGGGATGAACAGTATTTGAGCCACACCAGCGCATGTCAGGATGGGGACCAGGACATGCTGCATCTCAAGAACTGCTTTCATAGTGCAGGTTGAACAATGGAAATTCAAATTATGATGATATTTTAAGTCCATTTATTGGAAAAGTACAGTACTATACAAATTTCTAAATTCTTAATGGCCCATAAAATCAAGTTTAAAAAAGAAAAATTATATATGTAAGACATATTTGCACATCTTAAGTTGCTGTCTTTGTTCAGTAACTTGAGTGCCTTGAGAATTCTGTGACCCTATATGGGGGAATGGAGGCACCATTTTACTGTCTGCTTCAGATATCAAATGGACTAGATGCACCCCGAGTATAGGAACACTGCATTTCCCTTGTTAGGTGCTACTTTATTCATGGAAATTATGGACAGTTTCATGCCAAAGAGTGAAGAAAGAGAATATGCCTGCAGGTGTACACTGAAAAGGGTAACAAAGTTTTGAACTTTTGACTTTCAGGCTCCATATCTCGCCATCCACTACAGCTTCGAACGTGAGACTGCCATCATTTTCTAGACAATCATCTTGGCTATCTCATACATAAATTTTACTTGCAACTATTTAGCATATGATTAGCTATGCAGATTCTTGTCGTATAACTGCATTGTTACTGTTTTGCTCCTAAAAATCGAAATTTTTATTTTTATTATTTTGTTAGTATTTTGTAAATCCACCTTTGGCTTTCAACGCTACCTGAATCCTTCTGATCAGATTGAAGCATGTTTTAAACGAAATCTGATGCCAGGTTTCTTCTACACATTCCCAATGTTGGTGCATACTGGTTGACGCATTTGGGTACAAATACAGCTTTTTCTTCAACTCTACCCACAAGTGTTCAATTGGGTTGAGGTCTGGGAACTATGGGGGCCAATCTAGCACCTCTACCTCATTGTAATTGAACTATTTCTTCGCTAATCTCAACGTATCCTTCGGGTAGTTGTCCTGCTGAAGCAATCTGTCATCCTTTTCCTAACCATAGTACTCAAGTGTACGAAGTAACTCATCTTGTAGGATACTTACATATAGCTCAGCATTGAGACCACCATCAATCCTGGCTAAGTATCCAATGCCTTTGGCTGCGAAACAACCCCATATCATCGGGGTTCCTCCACAAAACTTGACAGCTCCTTCAATTTCTTGATCTTCTAGACCGAGCTCCTGAGCTCTCTCCATACAACCCTTCACACATTTACATGATTTTGTGTAAAGGGGTTAAACCCTAGATGTCAAGTATGTTTACGTTTTTAAAGTTTAATTTTTAAAACATTTTTTTTTTCACTTTTAAATTTGAATTTTTAAAGATTTGAAACTTTGTACAGCTGTCTGTGTCTGCACCTTGCTTTGCATCCCTACCCATTTTTTTAATGCAACTTTTCCAATCATCTTTTTGTTTTAGTTGTGCTTTATATTTAAGATATGCTACAAACTTTTCTATGTCAGTAGGGAAAAGCCAGAGTAATATTTGAATTTGAATGTAGTATACAAAAATAATATACACTCTATTATATCATGGGTGCAATGGGAGATGACTCACTATGCTGCATCAAATCTGTCTTGGGGCTAACTAAACCTGGGAGTGAATTCTAAGGGATTCTCGACCCTTTACCTCCTATGCAAGGATATGAACTTTGCTGCAGGGAATTCAAGTAACTTCCACAGGAGTAGTCTGTGTTAGCAACAACTAATGTGATAGTACATGTAGTACAGAATCAATAAGCAGAAGTCTTAGTCAGGTGGGCAGAGGTCAGGGCTGGCAATTCTGACAATACAATACACAGGCAGAAGGTCAGGCAAGGCAGTGGACAGGAACAGTGGTAAGAAAACAAGCCAAATTGGCAACAGAACACAAGAATACCTTAGCACAATAGAAATCATGGAGGACCTTATTGTTCTGGACTAGAGTGGAGGTGGAGGATCCTTTAAAAGAAAAGGCAGTGACTAGTGAAGATAGTTCTGACCCTTTAAGAAACAGAGGTTCCAACCACAGGCTCCAACCAACTAACACATATAGCAATTTGGAGGAATCATAAACCGGGCAGGAACAAGAAGATAATGGCAGGAACAACCTTTAAGTTGGTGAACTGTGAAAAGTTATATCCAGCACATTGGAAGAATTTGGTAGAATATATTGGGACTTTTCAATATGTCCTTTTAGTCAGAAAATAATAGGGCAACTTAGATTTTTAGGAATTTAAAAGGAAAAACAGGTCTGCAATACCAGACACAGTCTCTATACAAGAATGTTTTCTCTAATCTCATTTTCTCTATTCCACCCCTGCAATTCAGGAAGCACTGTAGGTCTACTCTTCTTTCAGTTTGAGATCTGAAGCAATCCTTGGTTTATGATCCATAAAGTAGCAAAGTAGAGGGAGAGGCTTTCTTTTTTGGTGCACAGAATCATTTCATGCATTGACCTGAACACAGGGGTCCATGTGCCATTTCCAAATTTCCTCAAATAAACTTTACGCATATAGTTTTAGAAGTTTGAACAAGCTGAACTTCTACTAAGTTCAATCAGCTTTGCTGAACTGTATTTTCTGTAATATATATATATATATATATATATATATATATATAAAATACTGTAGCTGAAACCCCCAAGTACAACAATGCTTTTCCATGAAGCCCTTTAAGAAGAAGGCTCATCAAATTAAATATTAAACTCATTCTTTTCTCTTATCACAGAGAGAATACTGATCACAAGAGCCCGGGTACAAACCAAAGTGCCATAACAGCTTTTGGTAAAGTTGGGCAACCACTGAGTTAACCTGTTCAGTGCCAAAGTTTATAGAGAACATCATAGATCATCCTATTAAGCAAGCAATTATCTTCGACAGCTTATAATTTGATTTAACTACTTTCTGATGCATATGAATAGTTCATTTGAAATATTCTGACTTATAAATATGGAACTGCTGAACTGTGACCTTCTCTCTTGGAAGATAATACATTTCTTCTGTCATCATTGCATTTCTATGACTTATAGCCCTGATTTATAAGAAGGCTAGTTTATGCTCTAGAAATGTCAGTCTAAAATTGCACTAGGACTATCACATAAACAACTCAAGACAATTTTAAGGCATTGAAATGCATATAAATTCGGAACTGTCAGAATTTTCCTTTTGAGCCATGTAGGCAATTATGTAAAAAGACAAATTACTGCCTTTGTCTTTTTATTTAAGCCCATTTAGAGCTAGAATGGATTCTTTTCCAACATTCTTATTCAGACATTAAGAAAATGTATGTCCAAAATCAATATTTGGAAGAGAAAATACTAAGGATTGGAAAGTAGTATGTCTTATTCTGTAAGGCATCATTGCTCAATGTCCAGACAACCTGGTACACTTGAAGTAGACAAAAGACCCATGATTTAAGCTTTCAACAAAATATAAAGTCTGCAAAAAATCTATTCTCGACAATCGTTTTTTAATGGGATTACTCATACCCCTTACTGATAAATCAAATACAATATTCTGTTAAAAAATAAATTATAGGAATGTTTAAAGTAAACCACAGGGGACCCTATTGTTCATTGTTCATGATAGTATACAGTAGTCAATAGAAAAGCTCTATAACTACAACCTTTGCATCAGTTTACATAGTAAAAACAGAAAAAATAAATAAGGATGGGCCTCACAACACAACTAGAGGTGGGCAAGTGGGCACGTACAAAATGCATAAACCTAGAAGTGAAGAATACATGCACAAAACACTATACCACTAGAGTTACCAAAAAAAAAAAACAATACATCAAAACACAGAAGGTAATAAAAACACATTTTTTTATTGTATTTTTTTCTTTTCATTGTGTCTGTAACCTGTAATTATTACAATGATGTTTTGCTTCTCTATGTTTATGTATTCTAGTAGTACTGAAGGCTGAAATTGATGTGGTTGGACTACACTACGTGGAATCCACCAAAAAGATTAGGGCCACCATCCTATGCTTTGCAATCAAAAAACAAAACATGTCTTATAACGAGGATTGTATAAATTATTGTTAACTTTAGAAGTCACTGCTGGAGCCAGAAAATTAAAACCCCCATAGCCATTAATAAAGAAAAAATAACATGGCCAAAAAATTTTTTGTGGTCAATCGTTTTGACCACTTGTTTCTTCAACAACTTCTTCAAGGCTATAATAACAGGTTACAGTTTTGCTGCATAAACTTTTGTAACAGGAAATAATTTCCATACATCTAAATGGGGTTGATTTTGCAACAAGCCCATGAATTTCTGCAAGTCCACTTCAGATGAGTGGGATAGTCGCAGAAATCTCTGCAACAAAACTGAAATATATGATAAATCTATAAGAGGAACCAGGACCGCTGAAGCCATTATAAAAAAAAAAAAAAAAAAAAAAAACACTTAGGTAAGGCTTTCTTCACGTTTTTGTGGCATGTTTGTAGAGGATGCCAAAAAAAAAAAAAAAAAAAAAAAGACACCTGGCACTTTCATCAAGTTTCCTTATACTGATATAAAATACAGTTACAAAAATACCAATTATGCAAACTACTATAATGGCTTGAATGACGGATTACCAATTTCTTATTCACAGTAAAGTCTTCGCTTGATAGATTATTTGAAGGAGCTTTCTGCAATGTATAAATACAGTCTTCTCTGATTAAAATGTAAAAAAAAAAAAAAAAAATTATATGATTCTGCACCATTCTAGCACTGCTGATCCCCAAATGTTTCCTGTTTAAGTAGTGACATAATGCCATATAATCACAGCAGCCAGTTTCCTCTGCATTATGTTGCATCAACATGTGAGGAATCAGTGGTATGGGAATGCAGAAGAAGAAAATATATCACAATAGTTTTTTTGTTTGGTTTTCACAATTTGCGCGCAAAAATGACTTGGTCAAACATACTTGAAATAAGATACTTTTGGTCTTTGCCTGTTCAGACAGTTATAACCTTTTTATTTTTATATCAACGTTGCTGGATAAGGGCTTGATATTTGTATAACATTTTTTACATTTTTAGATGTCATTTTGTGGTTCATCCGATTTAGTTTTTAAGATATAATATTTTTTCTATGGAGGAAATGCAGACATAATAATATACACAGACATTTGTTGAACTACACTGTTTAGATACTGTAGTTCCTCAGTTACGGAGACACCATAAATGTGCTATGAGATTTCCATAGCTTCCATTCACCTGGAAGAGCAACACTGCTCGGTTGTTACCGTAAGTCCTGCCCTGGTAGTCGAGGCTAAGATGGAGCAGTTATTCCCAGTTTGGTAGATATTTTCCAAAATGTGAATAACCCTTAAAGTAAACAGAGGGAGCCCTTTTGTTTTAAAGTAAAACTGATGATTTCTACTGGAGATACCTGCCTAACCTGCCCAAAAAAGGCTGACTGTTAGTCTTCTCTGTACAGAGAATGATATATAGAAAGCTATCAATTAGAGATGGATGTCCTCGCAAGATTCATTTAGTGAATATTCACAAGTTTCTCCCATAGCTTAGTTTTTGGTTCAAACCACAAGTGCTATCTTCAGACCCCCAAAGTATAGTAAGATGAGACCCAGGGGAGGTGGGAAAAAAATAAAATTCAAAAGTCATACTCACCTTCCGCCACCTCTCCGAAACACGCCTGTGGTGTTCAGTGCTCCTTCACCAGTGTCTTTGGTTCTTTTACAACCTCCTGGGTGATGTCAGAGCTCACATGCAGCACAACGTCACAATGATTTAACGGAAGCGTTATAGCGTCAGCACACCCCATGTGACTGCTGAGGCCCAATCACAGGCCTTAGAAAACAAAAGAAAGAGAAACAAAGATGTTCACAAAGGAACACTAGATGCCACAAGGCCGAACCCAGGAATTTAGAAATATTTGTAACAACTCTGGTTCATTATGAACTGGCTAGCTCATCTCTAATGTCAATCACTGTGTCTGGATAGCAGGATACTCACTCTCTCTCCTAGGAGTCCTGTCATGACTTACTCTCCTTTTTTTTCTCAGAAATCTACCTTCAAGTCATATAACTCTACATATTACAGATACCAACTTCTTCTCTCGATCAGTTTAAAAACAACAGACACCAGACGGACCCCATTATAGTGAAAGGGGGCCCATCAGGCTTTGTATTTGTCCGTTATTTTAACTATTCTTTAACTATTCCTGTCCACTGTTCTGGTCCTCCTACGGACTTAAAAAGTAGACAGTCCAAAATGGCTGTAAACCTAGTGCTAGGCAGCAGAAATCACCTGACATACTTGCTTTACAAGTTACATGGCTGGGAGAAAAGGTATCTTTGATTCAGATAGTTAGCATTAAATGTGGCAGTCTGTGCCCTGTAAAGAAAATATACATCACAGTGAAGAAATGACCTCCCATCTCTAAGGTGAATTTGCAGCATCCCAGAGGCTGCTGCTTTTAATTTGTCTTTGGTGCCTCTGGGTTGTGTTGGTACGTCCCATTCTATGTTAAATGTAATTGTTATGCATCTTTTCCTTTATTTTCCCCCCTGCAGTGTTCAAAACCTGACCTTGGTTCAGCCCTGGCCTATTAAAGGCACTGGGCGGGGTTGTAGGGAAACCTAGTCTCCCCGGCGACAGTTGGTCTTCAGTCTAGTCAGTTAGTCTAGTGTGTGCAGTTAGCTGGAGAAGGTGTGCAGAGCTGACCTGCCACCAGCTTCTGGACTGAGGCCCAACAGTCAGCCTACAGCCTCAAGGAGGAATAACATCAGCCCCAGGCTCATCCAGAGACAGCCCTGAGCAAGAGAGAATTGCCTTCAGTACCTCTGGACATTTTTGGTGCTGTGCCAAGAGGAGCAGGAGAGGACCCTGACAGGAGGAACACGTTCAGGCCTAGTCTACAGGTAACCAGTTCCCTGTCAGGACTCCCTGTGACTCCATCCCCAGTATACCTGGCTGGGAGAGGCATGAGAGGAGGAGTGGTGGTGGACTATTTTGTAGAGCCTGTAACATCCCATGGCACCGTCCTAGAACCAAGGCTGGGGGTTTGGACACTGACTTACTACTACCCCTATTTGGAAGCTGCCGTTACCTCTGCTCCAGTTGCAAATAAAACACCATTCTTGTTCAACTGCACTGCTGACTCCTGAGTCAGGCCTGCATCACCATCAGGGCCCTTCCGACCAAGACCACACCGACGCAGAGAGGAGAGGTCCCTTCTCCAACTGGAAGTTCCCCGGGAGAAACAACTAGTACCACCACCATCCGGTAGTGCTGCAGGCCCCCCCCTCGTCTCTGACCGGCCCAGGAGTAGGGCTGGAGTGGTTGATGAGTGTGCTCGGCCTAGTAGGTGGCACATCCTCTGCCACTACAACTCCCATCCTCTGGTCTCCTCCATCTGGGTTGCGGCAAATTTACATCCAGGTTTGCCAGATACTTAGACTAAATACTGTCTACAAGATAAATATAGGTTGCTGACTTTATTTAATATAAAAAAAAAGAAAAAAAGTGGTATCGATGCAACTATTAAAAGCAAGTATCAGACCTGAATGATCTTCATGTATCAAAAATCTTAAAAATGTAAATGTATAACCTCATAAATTGTTTGATAATTAAAAAACAAAATTATTAATACCAGTATGCTATTATTCTGAGCATCTACTCTTTTTGTTTATATACTTTCCAACATAATATTTTTGATACATGAGAAAGATTCTTTGATCGGAGCGTCTGATTCCTGCATTGCTAGGTCTTCCTTATATTAGCTACTGTAAATGCCCTGGACCCATGACCAATGACAATGACTACATCACCAATAATGGACAGCTAGCGATCACGAGAAATTGTACTGACCCAAAATATCTTAAAAACATAGTATTTTCTGACCTCTTTCACTTCATGCAGATGGGCAGAATTCTGGTTCTTGGATCTTCGGGCAGCTGCAGGGGACTTGTGATGTGTGATGGTGACAACACTTGGCCCGCCATGTGTCAGGTGCCTTTGGCTCCCAGGGGATGAGGAATTGGTAGTTCCATGGGGAAGCAATGAAAAGCTTCTGGCTCTCTGAGACAATGAGCTCTACAAGAAGAATAGAGCAATGACACATTATTATGAAGAATAAATGAGAGAGCTGAGATCAATGGTTCAATGTTTTCAGAGCCCCATGATACGTCAGGATTGTCATTCTAGAATGATTCTTACACAGATTTCTCCAGTAATTGTACATAGTATTAAAGAAGGCAAGTAATATGATGTGGCAGTGGGGAGCACAAATTTTCTCAGCACCTGCACATATATTAATCTTAAAAGATGGAAAACCATGATAGGCATGAGAGCCCATGTCTTCAATGATTCAATTCAATGATTGTCAAGCTTTTAAGATAGAAGAACAGAATGAGAAGAAGTTTTATTTATTATTTATTATGCGTACTTATATAGCACCATCATATTCAGCAGCACTTTACAGACATTGTGGTCACTGTCCCATATAAGGCTCACAATCTACATTCCCTATCAGTAGGTCTTTAGAGTGTGGGAGGAAACCAGAGTACCCGGAGGAAACCCACGCAAACTCGGGGAGAACATACAAACTCCTTGCACATCTTGTTTGAATCCCAGGACTCCAGCACTGCAAATACACAGAACATTTCAGATATTAAAAAGTGCAACTATGTTCTTACCTGTACTTTGGTTAGTGATTACCTGATAAACTTATTTATTTTTGTGTGGCCTCATTCAGACAGCAGTAGTGCCGCCACAGCTTAACATCCAGGGTGCAAGCACAAGACCCACTTTGAGGCTGAAGTTAACCAAACATAGGGAATCTTTGATTCCGGTTGAATCTGGGTCTGCAGCCATTATACAAATGCTAAAATTGCAGCACTGTAAAGTGATCTGAATGAGGTCTTAGTCTTGGGTCCTAGGCCGATTATTAGTTTTACTCTATTAGGTCAAAAATGTGATAAGTGACAACCATACAGCTATGATGGTTGATGTCACAAGTCAGACTACTGTTCCTTGTTTTTATGTCCCGTCCAATCCTTTACATGGCAGACATGCTTATTTAGACTAGCTGCTGTGTACTATATTAGTAAAATACCCTGCAAGCTCTCTTGATGCAACTCAAATCCTCCACCTTCTGTATGAATCCAAAATGGCAATGAAAGCACAAGTAAATCATCCTAGGATTACCAGTGATAAACAAGAAGACATGAGAGGGAAGAGGAGAGAGAAGAGCAGTCTTTCTGCACATATGTATGTATGTAGGGGTCCAAAGATGCAGTCATATATTTGGATTCAAATGAATTTTCTACTTGAACCCAAAACCTCTGGTTCCCCACAAAACACTATTATACTCTGGGGTCTCCTCATAGCCTAGAGTATAATAAGTAGAGGCCCAAGAAAGATGAACAAAAACTTATGCTTGCCTCAGCTCTGATGGGCATCCGATGGTCCTACAGCATCCTCTTTAGGCCTCATCTGGTCTCTGGCTGACACCAGACACCACTATGATTGGCCTTCATTTATTATACTCTGGGGTTTCATCCCTTAAAGAACTAGAGGGCCAAACCTCATGAATATTCATTGAAAAAAGTGTTGTCAAGTTCTGCTATACATAGCAGGACTTCTCAATCTATTTCTCTAAGTCATATCACCCAGAACTTGTGGAAGAGTGAAGAAATCAGGAGATACCTTTTAGAAGCTAACTGAGTATATTTGATGGTAAGCTTTCGGAAGTGCTAGCTCCCTTCATCAGACATGGTAACTTGGTGATACCTGAGCCTCATCATTGGTTGTAAGCCATGTCAAATTTTTTTCAAAGTCAATTGATCTTAAAATTTGTCTCCAGTACCAAGTAGAACATTAAAATGAACACAAAAGGAATTCATCACATTACAAAACCAGAGAGCATTGCTGCTATAAGAAGGTCTATGCAGCATATGAATAGTTCTGTCAAAACTGATTTCTAGACTGTGCCTCACCAAAAACATTGGGAATACTCACTCATGAGTTACGCTGGCTTTAGACTTACTGGAATACAGAATCTTACAGGATGATACAAAGAGCTGCTTTACCTGCCTTTGTGCCTGCAAAACTGATATGGAAGAAGGCAGAATATCATTTGTGAATTTCTTTATTTGACTAACAAAATAGAGGGTCTACTATTGTAGGTGAAGGTAATAAAAATAATATTTATGTCCAACTTGAATTAGGACTAAACTTGCAATACCTTTTTCTTCCACTAAACATTAGTTCCAGTGGGTTGTGAGCCTTGCAAACAGTTGATCACCAGCAGTACTGGGAGTTGGACACCTGTCAATTTCATATTGACAATCTATTCTAATAAGAAGTCATCAATATAAAAGTCCTGAAATAATCTTTAAGTATCTATCATTCACCAAGCTCACACTATACAAAAAAGGTAAAAATTGTAATAAATCATCATGACAGAATTCTGATGCAAACTGATTCATTTTGGTCTTATTTCTAATCCCATAGAAGTATCACAGATTCATTTTTCATTTTTCAAAAATGTAAAATATCAAAAATGCGTTGGTGCCCTATTTTAATCCCCCAAAATGCTAATATGAAATATACATAAAACATATAAAAAAATGAATATCTTAAGATTAGATCTTATACAGTTTAAATATTTGTATCTAGGGTAAAAAAAATAATAGTAAAACGGTAAGTAATGAGTCAGAGAATAAATAAGGAACAGAACAAGGTCATTTGCCAGCATGGAATCTAATAAATGTGGTTCTACATGACTGAGAAATCATGAATGATTCTCTTAAATACAATCAGGGAATAAGAAGAAAAGAATAAAATGGTCATAAAGCTAATATTAAGAGGAAGAAAGATTGACAGCAAGGATATGAAAATGACAGGGGAACCAAAAGGAGAACAAAATTAACTCTTACCACCTCAGGTGATGAAACTTTAGATTATATGTTCAAAAGTCAGAGAAAAACAATGATGTAAGCACTGCGGGCATTATGCAATCCCACACAATAAGCTTATCAGTACGGTGCTTCATGTATTCTGATAGAGCGACTGAACTCACACAAGCCAAATATAACAAAAGAAATTATGATAAAAGACATTTATAACATAATGTAGCATATTCTGCAGTGAGGATCTTCAATATTATTACAAAGCTGTCATAATTTAAGATGCAAAGGCGAACATGGCTCATAAAAAAAAAAAAAAAAAAAAAAAAAAAGCATGCATTCACTAAATCTTTTTGGGAGATGTTGAACTGGAGTCACATCCACACAAATCATTTTGGGGTTTTTTGTTTTGTCATGCAGAGAGACAAAAAAATGATAGAAAGCCAGTTCTGTCATATTATATACACTAATGGCACCCAACCGAACCCAAAAACTTATAATGGAATAATGGATATGTTATCAACCTCACTTCTGTGGGGTCCAACTCCTTGGCATCCCTATTGATAAGCTGTTTGAAAGCTGCCCTTTGAGCATTTGTACTCTTTACATGCTCATACTCTACATTGGGGCAGCTATGCAGACAGCTACAGCTTTGTCCTTATTCATGAACGAGTTGTAATTCCCTACACAACCGCTATTATGTGCAGTGTGTGCATGTAAGCAAGGAAGGGGATGCTGCATGAACATTGCGACCCATTCAGACAATTGATTGCTATGTTTTGGACTGTAATGCTGCCACTTCACTGCAATAATCCAGCTAGCTGTGAGTCCACTGACCAGAACCCCCTCAGGAACCTAGAGGGTTACTGTACTTGCGTCAGAAGGAAAAACCATCAGCCACTCTTTAATGATAGAACCAAAAATCTTGATTGCAGATAACAAGACATGATCAGTACATACACTATAACTAATAATTTCAGTCATCTGGAGCTTACATGCATGATCTGGTGGGCATCACTAATATTTCCACTGTCAACACTCCCTAATATGATCATGGATTAGGTCTTTGGTTGTGATGCAGTAGCTGCTTTCCAAGACAACGGAGAAAAACCAACTGAACCGACACCACATATTGTCAAACTCTCCACATTCACTGCCACGTGAAAGGTATGAAGACCACTCTTACATAGTAAACCTTCATCCCAGTAGAACCCAACCATTATGCCATAGCTAGTTTAGGGTCATATTATGGGATGCACCAAATTCCTTCCTCCAATGGTACAACGCCTAGGTAAAACCATTGCTTAGACAGTACATACAGTGGCTTGCAAAAGTATTCATACCCCTTGAACTTTTCAAATTTTGTCACCTTACAACCACAAACTTAAATGTATTTCATTGAGATATTAAGTTATAGACCAACACAAAGTAGCACATCATTGTGAAGTGGAAAGAAAATGATACATGGTTTTCAAAATTTTAGTCAAATAAAAAGTGTGACATGCAAAAGTATTCAGCCCCCTGTACTATACTCCTAAGTAAAATCCAGTGCATCAATTGCATTCAGAAGTCACTTAATTAGTTACTAGAGTCCAGCTGTGTGTCATTTAGTCTCAGTATAAATACACCTGTTCTGTGAAGGCCTCATTGGTTTGTTAGAAAACACTAGTGAACAAACAGCATTATGAAGACCAAGGAACCCACCAGAAAGGTCAGATATAAAGTTGTGGAGAAGTTTAAAGCAGGGTTAGTTCATAAAAACATATCCCAAGCTTTGAGCATCCCAAGGAGCACTGTTCAATCCATCATCCAAAAATGGAAAAAGTCATGGCCGACTACCTAAACTGACAGATCGAGCAAGGAGAGCACTGGTCAGAGAAGCAGCCAAAAGGCTCATGGGTCACTCTGGAGAAGCTGTAGCAATCCACAGCTCAGGTGGGAGAATCTGTCCACTGGACAACTATAAGTTGTGCACTCCACAAATCTGGCCTTTATGGAAGACACAGCACACATGTGGAAGAAGGTGCTCTGGTCAGATGAGACCAAAGTTGAACTTTTCGGCCCAAATGCAAAGAGCTATGTGTAGCAGAAAACTAACACTGCTCTTCACCCTGAACACACCATCCCCACTGTGAAACATGGTGGTGGCAGCATCATGCTGCGGGGAGGCTTTTCTTCAGCATGGACAGGGAAGCTGGTCAGAGTTGATGGGAAGACGGATGGTGCTAAATACAGGGAAATCCCGGAAGAAAACCTGTTGGAGGCTGCAAAAGAGACTGGGAAGGAGATTCACTTTCCAGCAAGACAATGACATGTAAGGGAATCGCTAGAGGAGCGATTCCCCAGTAGCTGCTGGAGAACCCTGGGGGGAGGGGCACAACAAGACAGTGAGCCCTAAAGCTGAAAACCTCCCACTGGCCCTGCCTCTTGCCTGACTGTCCTAGGTGACAGCCGACAACTCGGAGACGATCCCTACACTGAATAAGTGACAACACAGAATGCAGACAGAACAAACGACAAAAAGGGAGGTCAGCAAGCCAAGGGTTCGGTAACAGACAAGCAATGCAGTA
Organism: Leptodactylus fallax; assembly: GCA_947044405.1. Classification (NCBI taxonomy): domain Eukaryota; kingdom Metazoa; phylum Chordata; class Amphibia; order Anura; family Leptodactylidae; genus Leptodactylus; species Leptodactylus fallax. Next base: position 364,707 of record CAMRHE010000186.1, on the reverse strand, counting down.
CAGAATCAAAATCCAAGAGAATAGTCAAAAGTCAAGGCCAGAGGTCAGGAATAGGAATACAGGTAACAAAAACAGCAAGGAGTAATAGCCAGAACGCACAAAGCAATAACCAGCGCCAATGTGAATATGAGCAAAGAATAAATAGGAAGAAAGAACCTGCCCCAGACTTGATAGGAGGACAGGCTGTCAATCACACAGGCATGGCCAAAATTAACTATTAGTGGAGCAGAGGAAAACCAAGGTGAAGTAGACGGGTGTGGCAGGAAATCAATTACATAGTCTAGGACAGTGTTCAGAATGAGCAACAAGAATCTTCAACAAGGAAACAAACTGAGCATGCCTCCTGCACCGCCGCGTGCGGGCGGAAGTGGTGCAGAGACCCGAATAGGCAGAGACGTTACAGACCATAAACATACAGCCAGAGCTACAGTGGAATGGTTTAGATCAAAGAATATTCATGTGTTAGAATAGCCCAGTCAACGTCCAGACCTAAATCCCATTGAGCATCTGTGACAAGACATGAAAATAGTTGTTCACAGACGCTCTCCATCCAATCTGACTTAACTTTATCTATTTTGCAAAGAACAATGGGCAAAAATCTCAGTCTCTAGATGCGCAAAGCAGGTAAAGACATACCCCAAGAGACTTGCATCTGTAATTGCAGTGAAAGGTGACTCTAGAAAGTATTGCTATAGTAGGGGGGCTGAATACTTTTGCACATCACACTTTTCAGATTTTTATTTGATTAAAATTTTGAAAACCATGTATCATTTTCCTTCCATTTCACAATTATTTGCTACTTTGTTTTGGTCTATCACTTAAAATCTCAATAAAATACATTTAAGTTTGTGGTTGTAAGGTGAGGCTGTGAATAGTCTCTTGGAAGACCAATCAAAAATCAAAAAAGGAGCATCAGGAAGGGGTTAATGGATGTTATTTTTAACAAATTAGTTAAATGAACTTACTGCTGATTGGGGTAATTTTGACATAACTTTATTAGATATTATTCTTTTGGTAATATATTTAAAAGATATTAGAAAAAGGAAAAATATTACTGGCTTATCTCCACACATTATAACAGCGAGAAGACAATGGGGACGAATGTCACCTTTAACCCCTTCAGGCCGCAGCCATTTTTTGATTTTTGTTTTTTTAATACCCCTCCCTCCAAAAGACATAACTTTTTTATTTTTTTGTTCACAGGGGCATATGAAGGCTTAATTTTTGCATGACAAATTATACTTTGTAATGGTACCATTTAATATTAAGTACGATGTACTGGGAAAATGAAAAATTCATAATGGGATAGTTATGTCATAACTATATTCAATATTACTCTTTAGGATAAGCAATAGGATAAACTAAAAAATTGTATGCACTCAAGATTCCTTTACTCTCAATGGAGTATGAACACATTTTTTACATCCTAGGCTGTGTTGTCACTGAATAAGTCACCACACAGAACGCAGACAGTTCTGTCATAACTATATTCAATATTACAATATATAGCAAAACATAGGTTAATGGTGGCTACAGAAGCAGATTTTTCCAAGCAAAAAGGTAAATTTGCAAAGGACATATTATCCCAAGGAATGGGTAATCAATATAAAAGTCTCAGAAATTCCCTTAATGTCGGGGCCCCTTGAAGCATAAACACTGCAATTTGGATCCTCCAAATCCTCTGAAACCACCACAGAAAATTGAATAGAGAGTGCTGTCAAAGGCCAGGGCCCCACACTGCAAAAACGCATCGTTTTGGCGCAGTGGAAACGCTGCGGCAAAAAATGTAGCGCTTTACAGTACCTGCAAAGTGGATGGGATTCTGGCTAATCTCATCGACACATTGCAGAAAAAAAAATCTGCAGCAGAAATGCTGTGATTTCAAAAACGCTTGCGTTTTTGTAAATCGCAGCATGTCAAGTATACCTGCAGAAAATCTGGTGTTTTCCTTATAGGTATAATAGAAGCAGAAAGTCCGCAGAGGAAAACTCTGTGAACTTTCTGTGAAAAGCACTGTGGGAAAAACAGCGATGCGTTTCCGCCGTGGTTTTTTTCACAGCGCTTTTTGGCTGTGACTCACTATGTGGGGCCTTAGCCTAAAAAGTACAAATTAAAGCTTTTTCTGGCATCACTAAGGACAGAAATATGTCGACATTTACAGTAATGCTTGTGCACACTCCCTCTGGTCTTATTTGTCAATAGCTGAATAACGTGTCTATATTTTTCACTTGGCTGTTGTACTGGACTGAGTTTTTGCTGGATATACGTCTTGAGTTCTGTAACTACAGTATATGCATTGGAGTGTCAGTTTGGAGTCTGTCTGCAATTTTCTGAGTATCTTAATGGGTCCCAAATCAAAGAGATCTGTCAAGTGCCATTGGGATTCATCATATGACAGATCTGGCACAGTATCATGGCTTCTGTTATGAACAGTAGATATCATGCCTATAGGAACAGAGCCTTAAAAATTGTTCTTGATTTAATGCTTTACATCACAAAGTATAGCTTCCTTCATTCAGTATACATTACGCAATTTTTCAAGACTTTTGTCTTACAAGCAGTAATAGCACCAGCAGGAAACATTGTACACAGTATCCAAGCTTTTCAGCGACTGTTTAGTTGTGCAGCAGCAAGTGAAAGAAAATAACTAGATAATAAATAGATTCCAGTGAAGCAGATATTGCAGACATTTGTCTGTAGATTACATATATCAACATGTTGCTGGTAGTTTTCACATTTAGGAAGTCTGCTCTGTGTGACAGCCTCTAGGCAAACCCATTTATTTCAATAATAAAATGATCACGCTAGAAAACAGAAGAAAAAAAAAAAAAAAAGCATGAACGCTGCCCCATTTTTATTGTTTACAATGTAGAATATGTGAACATCACAGGAAACTTTTGACCTTCGAATGCTCTTGACAGGATATGTTCAACAGCTCACACACTTTCCTGACACTTTCATTTTTTGTTTTTAATTTCATCCCAGTCTTGTAAGAGCCATATATTTTATATTTTCCAATTGTTTACAGAACACGTATTTTAATGGCACTGAGTTACCTATAATATATACTTTTACAATAAAATATTAGATAGTATATATCACAATATATTATAATAAAATATAATATAATGATACAACTGAAAAATAAAATTTGTGGAATGGGTTTAGCTTGATAAGTTAACTTTACACTGTGGGTCAGTACAATTATGGCAATACCTAATTTATAGTTTGTTTTTTTATATTACTACTTTAGGCTATGGTCCCACGTCGCAGCATTATTTGTTGCAGATTTTGCTGCGGTTTTTTGAGACAAAGTCAGGAGTGGCTTTAACAGAAGGGTAACGTCTAAGTGCTTTCTTTATAATCTTCCATTCCTTTTCAAGCCACTCCTGACTTTGGCTCAAAAAACCGCAGCAAAATCTGCAACAAAAAAATCTGCGTTTCCACAACGTGGGGCCTCAGCCTAAAAAAAATTTTTGTGTTATCATATTCTGAGACCCATACAGTGTGAGAGCTTGCATTTTGTGGTTAAATGTACTTTTTTCAGTACCATATTGGAGTACACACATCTTTTTGATCACTTTTGTTTCATTTTTGAAGGATTTACTATGCTGGATAAATAACTATTTTTTTAAAATAGTTCAGACATTATTTTGGAAGTGGCAATATCAATTATGTTTTTTTGTTTTCCTACAAAGATAAGAAAAGGGGTGTCTTAAACTTTCACTACTTTTGCTTGTGCAATAGTTTAGTACTGCACCTCTGATGTCTTCCTAGAGTTTAAAGAGGTTTTCCCATGAAACATAGGATAGGGGATAACTTGCAGATCAATAGGGGTCCGACCTCTAAGACCCCCATGGATCAGGAGAACGAGGGACTTTTGTCTCCCTTTCTGAATGGTGCGGTGGTCGGACAGAGTGTACCACTTCATCCATTTTAATGGGAGTCCGGGAGATAGGCGAGCCGCAGTGTTCCGCTATCTCTGGTGCTTCCATTGAACTGAATGGAGTATTGCGCATGGTGCCCAACCACCACTCCATTCAGAACGGGAGACAAAAGTACCCCATACTCCTGATCATTGGGGGACTGAGAGGTCGGACCCTCCCCGGCCCGGCAAGTGTAATATTCTTGTTAAAGGGGGTTTTTAACAAGATAGGATAGGGGATAAAGCTGCTTCATGGGAAAACCCTCTTTAAATAGAATACTAGCATAGCAGACCCAGGACTACAGATTTACACTGTTTTCATCATTTTTTTTTTTTCATGAAACTATATAGATTTCAGTATTGTTGCATGGAATGTCTGAGGATGTGCCTCATCATAAATTAGACAAATTAGGCACAAGGATTATCAAGTCTGGCGTGAGAAAGGCCAGTCTTGATAAATCATGAATCTCCCTCAGTGACTTATTCATATATGATTTAAAATGAGTAATCTTTTACTTATCCTATAGACTTGTCACAATTATTCTCTAGTGCACAAGATAGAAAGCAATCTTCTCTTACCACAATAACATTCTTGCCTAATTTGTATGCAAATTTGCATCTCTTGATAACACAAGCAAGATCACATTCACTCATAAATCTGATTTGTAAAGTGCTATAATTGGTGCCAATGAAGTGAATGTCAAATACAAAAGGAAGTCTCAGAGTTATGGCAAGAGCCTATCAAGGAGTGCCATTTAATTTAGACCAATACACAACATTTTCTAACATGGTTATATTCTGTGAAACAAGCTTCATATCCCCAGTGAGAAATCATCAAATAAAAATCCCCCAACAATGACAAAAGATAAAGCAATAAAACCAAAGAAAAATAAAGCATATAAAACTACACCAATAAAAATAAATAGAAATATTTGCTTTAAACTCAATAAATGGGTATTTGTTCTAATATATGTACAAGTTACGGCTTCATATAATACACATAAAAGCATAGATTGCTGTTGGCGGACTATACTAATATATAAATAACAAAAGCTTTTACAGAAAAAAACTGTACAGTAAGCAGATAGCTACCAGATAGAGATTAACCACACAGTAATCTATATGGAACTAATCAGAAATTCCTACAGTTACTCACCAACACTAAATTAGATGGGTGACGTTCCCTAATATGCCCAGGTTCACATAGAACTCACACAGAGCATTTCTGAAAATCTTATGGCCACTGTGCATTGTCATGTCAAATTTATTAGGGTGTTTACTTGGGCTTCTGCAATACAGGTAAAACTGTATACTGCAAGTTTTTCACTCTAGCTTGACAGCTATGCATGCATAAATCCTCAGGCAGGGTTGCAGAGGTAGTAGCTGCATCTCTGCCCTTGCGCCTAAGAGGTCTAAAGGTGCTTATACCACATAAGAAGATGACAATATTAAAACTAGCACCTGGTACGTTGGGGGCCTAGCTATGAATTTTGTATTGGGACCCATGATCTACAAATTACACATATTTCCTTATGGAAGCCTTTATAAATACACCAATTTAATATGTTAACTTATCTGAAGGAGTTGGAAGAAATATCACCCTTAGAATTTCCCCAGCACCCTTCAGAATTGCAAGCTCTTAAATAAAAGTCATAACATATCTGGCTACTTATGGTTCTTTTGTTAACTGTTATTGATGTAGTGCTTCTTATATGACCATTTGGAACACCATACATATTTAGTATAGAAGATATAGAGAAAAAGGCATGCTGGAGCAGATTGCAGAGCTTTATTCACATCTATACTGTTCTCTCCTGCTGGAACCTACTGAAAAACTGCTATAAAAGCAAGAAATCCTAGGGTATATTCACACCACAGAATTTGCCACTAATTTTGAGGTAGATTCCACCTCAAAACTAATGCCAAATTCTGTCCTGAATCTGTATCCTATTGTTTTCAATGGCATCCAGAGTCTGAAGCAGTATGCTTATATTTTTAGCGTCCTCCTTAGAACTTTGCCTTCCATCTTCCAGCAGAAGAACCCGTGGTACAAGACACTCAGCTGATCAATCCCATTCATTTGGGGCTGATCAGTGAGTGAAAGCCACGGCTTCAGCTTTCCGTCATGGGGATTGAGAGGGCCAGAAAATGAAGAGTAATCTGAAGTAGAAGTCTGCCTCTGTTCCTCTTCACTCTCCACCATCTGACTGGGCCCTTACAGATTGTTGTAGCAGTATGTGTCTGTGCTTGTTTCTCACTCCTCCTCCTCTCCCTCTCCATAGACTTCTTTGTAATCTGATCTTTGTGTGATCTCTCAGTAAATGTGGTAATTTGTCAATCAGTGCAACTACAAACATATTTGAAATTTACTCTTTAAATGAGCATTCCAGTGATTTTTTATTTTATTTATGTATCTATTCCCCCAATATATATAATTCAGCCAGTATTACCTTATTTAGTTATTCCTTTCTGTCTGAATCCTGACCAGATAAAATGTACATGAATTAATGCAAAGATCCTTGAATGAAGGACTGTACCACACAGACTCTTCACAGGTGAAAACAGAAACTTCTGTCACTAACTACTGATGAGCAGGCAGTTCCTGTCACACAGCTATATTGAAGGAGCTCACAGTTCAGGCTCCCCAACTATATACTTGAAGTCTCTTAAATGATAAAAAAAATTTTTTATAGACAGAAGGATAATTGTACTGCCCCGCAGCAGGTAGATATAACACAGTCTCTAGTAGCCCATGTAATGTTGTGCTGTTGCATTATGGGATTGATAGCAAAGTATAGAGAAGAAGAAACATACAGTGGGGGAAAAAAGTATTTAGTCAGCCATCAATTTTGCAAGTTCTCCCACTTAAAAAGATGAGATGATGTAATTGTCATCATAGGTAGACCTCAACTATGAGAGACAAAATGAGAAAACAAATCCAGAAAATCACATTGTCTGATTTTTAAAGAATTTATTTGCAAATTATGGTGGAAAATAAGTATTTGGTCACCTACAAACAAGCAAGATTTCTGGCTCTCACTGCCCTGTAACTTCTTCTTTAAGAGGCTCCTCTGTCCTCCACTCATTACCTGTAGTAATGGCCCCTGTTTGACATTGTTATCAGTATAAAAGACACCTGTCTACAACCTCAAATAGTCACACTCCAAACTCCACTATGGTGAAGATCTGTGGAAGGACATCAGAAACAAACTAGTAGACCTGCACCAGGCTGGGAAGACTGAATCTGCAATAGGCATGCAGCTTGGTATGAAGAAATCAACTGTGGGAGCAATAATTAAAAAATGGAAGGCATACAAGACCGCTGATAATCTCCCTCAATCAGGTGCTCCACGCAAGATCTCACCCCGTGGGCTCAAAATGATCACAAGAACGGTGAGGAAAAATCCCAGAACCACACGGGGGGACCTAGTGAATGACCTGCAGAAAGCTGGGACTAATGTAACAAAGGCCACCATCAGTAACACACTACACCGCCAGGGACTCAGATCCTGCAGTGCCAGACGTGTCCCCCTGCTTAAGCCAGTACATATCCTGGCCCGTCTGAAGTTTGCTAGAGAGCATTTGGATATTCCAGAAGAGTACTGGGAGAATGTCATATGGTCAGATGAAACCAACGTAGAACTGGTAGAAACACAACTCGTTGTGTTTGGAGGAGAGTGAATGCTGAGTTGCATCCAAAGAACACCATACCTACTGTGAAGCATGGGGGTGGCAACATCATGCTTTGGGGCTGTTTCTCTGCAAAGGGACCAGGACGACTGATCCGTGTACATGAAAGAATAAATGGGGCCATGTATCATGAGATTTTGAGTGCAAACCTCCTTCCATTAGCAAGGGCATTGAAGATGAAACGTGGCTGGGTCTTTCAGCATGACAATGATCCCAAGCACACCGCCAGGGCAACAAAGGAGTGGCTTCGTAAGAAGCATTTCAAGGTCCTGGAGTGGCCTAACCAGCCTCCAGATCTCAACCCCATAGAAAACCTTTGGAGGGAGTTGAAAGTCCGTGTTGCCCAGCGACATCCCCAAAACATCACTGCTCTGTCATTGCCAAAAAAGGATATGTAACAAAGTATTGAGATTAACTTTTGTTATTGACCAAATACTTATTTTCCACCATAATTTGCAAATAAATTCTTTAAAAATCAGACAATGTGATTTTCTGGATTTGTTTTCTCATTTTGTCTCTCATAATTGAGGTCAATGATGTCAATTACAGGCCGGCCTCATCTTTTAAGTGGGAGAACTTGCACAATTGGTGGCTGACTAAATACTTTTTTTCCCCACTGTAAAAGCCAAGATGGTTGGTGTCTGATCAGGAGCTGAAGACAGACTGGACTGCAGGGATGTGTGTGCATTATACATGAAGACCGGAGTGTGACAATCGAGTAATTAGTGCAGGGATGGGAAAAATTGTGTTTTTGCTGTATATGTCCTTTAAGAAACAGTTGAAACCTTGAATTCTGTTTGAGCTAATGAAATTTGGAATTCTCAGGACTTCTTAGTGCACACTTTGCTTGCAGCATAACACCCACAGTGCCACCATTGTGTGGTATAATGATCTGTCCTCTGAATAAATACTTCCTCTATTGGATCCTGTCTATCTAGTAAAGGGTATGTTTATGCTGATAGCTAAGCACTTCATGACACTACTCCATGGCTATTATACAGAGAAAGCAGGCACAAAAGAGTATTCTTAACTTCTAGCATGATAATAAATGAGTCATGCAAGCCACTATGCCCACAAGAATTATCCAAACCAGTCCCTCCCAATTATCATAATCTAAGCAAATGATAGATTTAGAAAGATAATATATTTACGCTGAGTTCTACTCTATCATTCACATTATAAAAATGTCAATGCCCCAAATCCTTTCATATAAATCAATATGTTCAATGATCAATTGTGACCCCAATGTGAAGACTGAAAAAGTTAGCTGAAAGCACCTTTCAGAGATCTTTTTCAATTTGCCAGATTATTAGTCATTACAATGTTTTCTTAACAGTTCTTAAAAAATACATAAATATGTAATAAAGATTGCAAAGGATGAAAAAGAATTTTCCTTTGTGTGGGACTCTCAAGTGTACGTTATTAGCAGGCACTTCTGACTTTTCTTCAGTGTTTAACTACCCAAACCTAATTTCTTGTGCATTTTAAAGGGCCAATTACTTCTCTCTCATCAATGTGTCACTTTATCTCAGCAGGTCACATCTCTGGTGAATTAAAACAGAACCCAATTCTTTCAAGCTATGGCAATACAGAACTACATATTGTCAACCTCATCAAGGTAATAGTGGTCTTACTAACAGTCATTCTAAATGGTCCAACGTTGCACATTAACACTTGACATTTTAACACACACACACACACACACACACACACATATATATCAATGATTTTGTAAAATCTTGTCAGGTCCAAAAATATCTCCCAAACCAATAATGGTACCATGCAGGGGCCTATAATAGGAGTAGAAACATGTATTTGTGGCTAAAAACCAATAAGGGAACAATCAACAACAAAGAGAAGTTTCTGCAACTGAGTTCCAAGTACCTAAATGGAGTTGTCTTGGTAGCATGCAAATGGAAATCTGCAAGTTCTATTCAAGTTAATCACAGAAATGTTTGCAACAAAATCTGGACTCTGTGAATCTCCCCAAAAGACTGTATGATTTTGTTCCAGAAACTTGGACAAGAGTAGTGCTGTTAAAAAAAAAAAAAATAAAAAAAATAAAAAAACAATATAGCAACTGTTTCTAATCTAATACAACACCTCTGAAGAATATATTGGAAAATTGAATACATTGTAATTCCCCGGCATAATGTTATCGTCAGAGACTGTTACTTTAGCCATGGGAGTGTTTCAATTATAACCCGAAAGGCTGCAGAGAATTGCAAATTCTCAGTGGTTTCTTGAAGTCATGTCTGAGTAACACCTGAAGGCAGAATTTTATTTCTGAATTTTAAGGCTAAAAATCAATAGTATGTAATAACTACAAAGTTTCTAGAGAGTCACTGACAAAAAAAGATGTTGTTCACAACATGATACTGTGACCTAACTGACAGCAAATGCCTGAAAGTTTCTGTTCCCCCCTGTGTTTTCTGAGCAATGTACTATCGCTTTAACCATAATCCAAAATTCAGATATCAGTAGGAGAATGGCTCTGCCTCTGAGACATATCTGATTGTGGATTATTTTGGGAGAATGTGTTGTCATAAATAAAACATTTTACCATTCACATTCAGACCTTATCAAGATCTAGAAGACTTTAGAATTCAACTTTATTCCTAAAAAAATGCAATTTTTCAGTAAAACTTTATACATGTTATTCCAAAACATAAAAGGAAGAAGAAAAAAAGGATGGATTAGGAAAGGAAAAGCCATATGTGATGGGTTGCTTTCAACAAAGACAAAAATTTCTGCAACTAAAAATCAGTTCCATGCACCTAAATGGAGTTGTCTTTGTAGCAAGCAAATGGATAGCTGCCAGTTCTATTAAGGTTTGCAACAAAATCTGGAGCATGTGAATCCTCCCCAGAAAATTAAATGGGGATGAGCTGCACTTGGACAAGAGTGCTGCCAAAGACCAGGGCCCCTTGCTGCGAAAATGCAGTGTTTTACAGTACCTGCAAAGTAAATTGGGATTCTGGCTAATCCCATTCATGCATTGCAGAAAAAAATCTGCAGCGGAAAAGCTACGTTTAAAAAAAAAAAAAAAAAAAAAAAAAACTTTTGTTTTTGAAAACCACAGCATGTCAATTATACCTTTGGAAATGCTGGTGTTTTCCCTATAAGTATAATAAGGGAAAAAAAAAAAAAAAAAAAAAAATCGACAGAGGAAAACTCTGTAAGAATGCAATGAGAAATGCTGCAGAAAAAATGTGATGCTTTTCGCCGCATTTTTTTCCACAGCAGTTTATTTTTTATTTTTTCTGCATTTCACTGCTTTAGGCCTTAGCCTAAAAAACTGCTAGAAGTTTTAGGAAACAGCACCCTGTATGCTAGGCAAAAAAATGCTTCTAAAAATGGCTTCAGAAACTGCTTCAAAAAAAGCTCCAAAATCTGCTTCAAAAACGTGAAGCAGATGTCTTTTGCCTGACAAAAACACTCAGTAAATGAAGGATTCAAAAGTAGCCACTCAAGGATTCAAGTCGCAGAAAATTCTTCAGCAACTTTGCCACATTTGAACATACTGGAAGGCTCCATTTGTTTTTAGCAAAAAAAAAAAAAACAACATTAAATGAAAACACAATGATTCCCATTCATTTCTAGCTGTTTTTTCTGTATTTTTATTTATTTTTTTCTTTTATTAAAGGGAGTCTATCATGTCTTCAAAGCAAATTCAACTGTCACCACCGCATTACACAGCATATTACAGTGATATGTTGCTTGTTATGTATGTCACTTATGTAGATTTGGAGAAAAACGACTTTGAAATTATATGCAAATGAGGCAGTTGTTGCACTAGAGGCAGGCATTCAGCCACTGGAGCACTGCTTTTATCGCTCAAGTAGAATGGGTGATGTCCCACTGCACAAGGTGGTGCAGGCAGGACATGGCAGTGGTCTGAGCAGCTAAAGCAGTTCTCCTGGAAGCAGAAGGCCCGCCTCTGGTGCACCAACAGCCTCATTTTAATAAAATATCAAAGTTGTTTTTTTCCACATTTGCAAAAATGACAATTTACATAACAATGTAAGGTGGTGGCAGTTGAATATATTTGAGAGAGGTGATAGATTCCCTTTAAGGCCAATGGGTGATGGATTGAAAAACTCCAGGTTTTTGAGCATTTTTTAATCAGTTTCTAAATCGAATGTACGTCTTTGAATGTCTATTTCAACAAAAAGAAACTCCACAAGCCATCTGTAAGTACAGAACAGAAAAATGTTATTTATATGTGTCACAATCATTTCCATTTGCAGGGTTTATTTAGTCCACATACAGCCCATAGGCTACATCACACTACTGTTATGTACATGTCACTTTCCAGTTCTGACAGGAGGACAAGGAGGAGGCAGAAGGTCGTATAGAGATCACTGATCACAACTGAGAGATGCTGCATTAAAGTAGAAACACATCAGCACGGAGGAGAACAGAGAAGCAACACAGAACATTATTGCTTCCCATGCCCATGCTACTTATCCAGCCATCCAGTAACCCTGCTTGTTCTGAGGATGGGCAAGGCAGCTCTTCTGGTGGCTCTGGTTTGGCTGGTATGAGTTTATTTGCATACTTATCTGCTTGGTAGGTCTTCAGGTGCTCGTATTCACTTCTGCAGGTGCTATGCGAGGGCTCTTTTTTGCGGGACAAGTTGCAGTTTTGATTGGTACCATTTTCTAGTACATACAACTTTGTTTAACAGTTTTTTTTAGCTTTTTTTCTGTGGGGAAGGCAGGGTGACCAAAACACATTCATCTGAGAATTGTGTTTTTTTTTTGTTTTGTTTTTTATGGCATTCACTGTACAGAATAAGCAACGCTATTTTGGATGGTGCAGGCTTATATGCACAATATGTATGTATATTTTACTGTTATTTTATTCCCTATGTGCTATAAGGAAACAAGGCCATTTATTGACCTGTTGACTGCCATGGCAACCCTTTGCAACTGAGGGGGTGATCTTGCCCCCTAACCACCACTATTGATCACGGCATCCGAGGGGTTAAGTTGTCAGAGTTGGAGTATTTTCTGACTCTAGCAGCTAGTCCTGGGTCCTGTCCGTGTAATAAATGGATGTTACCATTCACAGCAATGGTGTTCATATCAGTATTCTGGGCTATGGTTGTCTCTTTATCTTTACAATTTATTAGGGTTATGATGTATTATGGTTTACGATTTCATCTGAAAAAAATTAGTCTGTGCTTAAAACAACATCCAAAATGAGCACCTGCTAATTGTAATGTTTTCCTTGTCTCTTCCTGTAAAGTTACTGTCAATGTGACAAAGGCAACAATTTCACAAGAGCCTTAAAAACAGAAGTTTCAAGTCAGGTATTTTAAGTAAAATCTCAAACCTGGCAGCGGCTGACAACAGCATTGGTATCAGTGCCCAAACCACTGTTCCCAATAGACTTATGTAAAACATGTAAGAGAATAAACATGAGTTTTAGAAACAAAATCCCACGCAAAGCTTTAATGATATAAAAAATATATTTACCAAGAGAATTAAAGAATTCCACAATGCAGAATAACAAAATGGAGACCTGGTCTAGTTAAAGTCTACCCCCATTCAAGTATTAGAAGAGCAGCAGCCCCAACCACTGTATAGCGGCTGTCCAACCCCCACAGATCAGATACTGATGACCTGTTCTGTGGATATGTCATTAGTGTGAAACATGCATTAGGGGTCGGAAATTTCCTTTGAGGGGAGTATACCAACTCCCCAAAGTATATTCACCTGCTAGCCCCATGCTACAGAGCACTTTTGTAGAAAAGCAATTTTGAAGTCTTATGCAAATGAGGAAGTATGTGCACTGGGGGTGGGCCTTCATTCCTAGAAGCACTGCTCTTGCTGCTGAAATAGGACGGTGATGTCATACCGGTATGAGGATCAACTCAAGCAAGTAGCAAGAGCAGGGCTACAGATAGCTGAAAGCCCTCCCACCCCCAGTGCACCAATTGCCTTATTTGCACAAAACTTCAAAGTTGCTTTTCTCCAAAGCTACTAAAGTGACAAAGATAACAGAGGTATGATGTTTATCACTGTAATGTGCTCTGTAATATGGTGATGGCATATACTTGGGAGAGGTGATAGACACAGTTTAAAGAAGTGTTACCTTCCGTTGTACTCTGCCACTACTCCACATAACTCTAATTTTAATGGGTGTTCATGCTGTACCAATGGGCAAAAAAACACCAGGGCGCTCATATTACAGAGGAACTATTAACAAAAAAAGGTAATTTATCATCTTAGCCGTACAGGTCTGTCTGGAAATATATGTACAGGAAGTACCCAGAAGGGGCATGGGGTTATTCAAGACTTTATATTAAAGATCAAACCTTTGGACAGGTCATTAATAAAAGATCATTGGGGGCAGATACCTGGCTCCTGCAGTGATCAGTAGTGTACAGAGCCAGAAGCACATTGTGTGGAATAGTATCTGCTGCTATCCATAGGTAAATAAAAGTAAAACTAGTAGTAAAAGCAATGATCATCTCATATTCCTATAAACGTACTCAACAGACCAGTATATCCAAGTGAATACATACAGTCATATGAAAAAGTTTGGGCACCCCTATTAATCTTAATCATTTTTAGTTCTAAATATTTGGGTGTTTGCAACAGCCATTTCAATTTGATATATCTAATAACTGATGGACACAGTAATATTTCAGGATTGAAATTAGGTTTATTGTACTAACAGAAAATGTGCAATATGCATTAAACCAAAATTTGACCGGTGCAAAAGTATGGGCACCTCAACAGAAAAGTGACATTAATATTTAGTAGATCCTCCTTTTGCAAAAATAACAGCCTCTAGTCGCTTCCTGTAACTTTTAATCAGTTCCTGGATCCTGGATGAAGGTATTTTTGACCATTCCTCTTTACAAAACAATTCTAGTTCAGTTAAGTTTGATGGTCGCCGAGCATGGACAGCCCGCTTCAAATTATCCCACAGATGTTCAATGATATTCAGGTCTGGGGACTGGGATGGCCATTCCAGAACATTGTAATTGTTCCTCTGCATGAATGCCTGAGTAGATTTGGAGATGTGTTTTGGATCGTTGTCTTGCTGAAATATCCATCCCCGGCGTAACTTCAAATTCGTCACTGATTCTTGTACATTATTCTCAAGAATCTGCTGATACTGAGTTGAATCCATGCGACCCTCAACTTTAACAAGATTCCCGGTGCCGGCATTGGCCACACAGCCCCAAAGCATGATGGAACCTCCACCAAATTTTACAGTGGGTAGCAAGTGTTTTTCTTGGAATGCTGTGTTTTTTTGACGCCATGCATAACGCCTTTTTGTATGACCAAACAACTCAATCTTTGTTTCATCAGTCCACAGGACCTTCTTCCAAAATGAAGCTGGCTTGTCCAAATGTGCTTTTGCATACCTCAGGCGACTCTGTTTGTGGCGTGCTTTCAGAAACGGCTTCTTTCGCATCACTCTCCCATACAGCTTCTCCTTGTGCAAAGTGTGCTGTATTGTTGACCGATGCACAGTGACACCATCTGCAGCAAGATGATGCTGCAGCTCTTTGGAGGTGGTCTGTGGATTGTCCTTGACTGTTCTCACCATTCTTCTTCTCTGCCTTTCTGATATTTTTCTTGGCCTGCCACTTCTGGGCTTAACAAGAACTGTCCCTGTGGTCTTCCATTTCCTTACTATGTTCCTCACAGTGGAAACTGACAGGTTAAATCTCTGAGACAACTTTTTGTATCCTTCCCCTGAACAACTATGTTGAACAATCTTTGTTTTCAGATCATTTGAGAGTTGTTTTGAGGAGCCCATGATGCCACTCTTCAGAGGAGATTCAAATAGGAGAACAACTTGCAATTGGCCACCTTAAATACCTTTTCTCATGATTGGATACACCTGGCTATGAAGTTCAAAGCTCAGTGAGGTTACAAAACCAATTTTGTGCTTCAGTAAGTCAGTAAAAAGTAGTTAGGAGTATTCAAATCAATAAAATGATAAGGGTACCCAAATTTTTGCACCGGTCAAATTTTGGTTTAATGCATATTGCACATTTTCTGTTAGTACAATAAACCTCATTTCAATCCTGAAATATTACTGTGTCCATCAGTTATTAGATATATCAAATTGAAATGGCTGTTGCAAACACCCAAATATTTAGAACTAAAAATGATTAAGATTAATAGGGGTGCCCAAACTTTTTCATATGACTGTATGCATTTTCTTTACACATTATTATACACGTCTTGTTACTTCAAACTATATTTATAAAATAACTTAGCTTATCGGTATGTGTTGTCTTGATGTCTTATGCAACATGAGCTGCTTTTCTTAATAGTTTCGTGTGACGTTCCCCAATCTTCAGGTGCTGTAAGTTTTCCTAACAAATCTTTTCTGAATGTTTCACCTCTATTCCATAAAGAAATAAAACCTTGCCATTTTTACTCTGTTTAAAAGTCCATCATTTATATTTTTATTGCTTTATTTTTCCATATATCTGAACAAAGCTTCAGTCCAGATGGAAATATTTACACGGCACTGATGTAAAGCAATAATTTTAATCTTCAGTACGGCAATAACTGCGCCTTGTGGATTAATAAAACTATTGTTCCTCTAATTTATATAGAACAATTTACTATAGCCAAATCAATCTCACTAGTGTCAGTCTGCTGAGAAAACATGTTGGGCTGAGTTTATAAAGTGAGCAAAAATGAATATTATTTTTTCATTATGCTCAATCGAAACAGTGATTAGCTCTGGAGAAAGCCATAATGGGAACAAGCCCAATATACTAGACATTTCTCATTGGTTTTAACTGCATCAGTCTTCCTGAAGAAGTGAGCTATACAAATATGCATCCATTAACCCATTATACCACATACAGAATGGATGAAGTTGGGAGGACACATGCTAGTATGAGGAGATAGAATGCAGAGTAAAATTGTGCTCTTACAGTGGCATTGAGCCCACATAGTAGTATCATGTATTGCACCCACTCAGGCTTGGCCATAATGACCATTGTTATATTTGGAGGAAAAAGGGAGAAGCTTGCAAGCCTAAAAACACCATCCCAACTGAGAAACACAGGAGTGGCAACATCATGTTTTGGGGTTGTTTTGCTGCAGGAGGGACTGGTGCACTTCACATAATAGATGGCATCATGAGGAAAGAACATTATGTGGCAATACCGAAGCAACATCTCAAGACATCAGCCAGGAAGTTAAAGCTTGGGCGCAAATGGGTCTTCCAAATGGACAATGACTCGAGGCATACTGCCAAACTGGTTACAAAGTGGCTTAAGGATAACAATGTCAATGTTTTGGAGTGGGCATCATAAAGACCTGATCTCAATCCTATTGAAAATTTATGGGCAAAGCTGAAAAGGCAGGTGCGAGCAAGGCGGCCTACAAACATGGCTCAGTTACACCAGTTCTGTCAGGTGGAATGGGCCCAAATTCCTACCAACTATTGTGAGAAGCTTGTGGAAGGAGATCCAAAACGTTTGACCCAAGTCATACAGTTTAAGGGCAATGGTACCAAATACTAATGAAATGTATGTAAACATTTGACTTTGCAGAAAGTAATAAAAATGCCTTAAAAATCTCTCTCACTATTCTGGCATTTGGCAAATATAAATAATTTTGGTAATCCTAACTGACCTAAAACGGGAAAGGTTTATTCTGATTTCATGTCAGATAGTGAGAAAAACATGCATATGTGTCTTTTTATATAGTGTATGTAAACTTCTGGTTTCAACTGTATCGACATTGCATTAAGTATTATATACTTTTGCTTGAACTAATTGTGATGATTAAGGGGACTCCCATATATGCATCTCTGTACAATTATATATCTGGCTGACCCCTTATAACCCCATCTCCCATGCAGACCATGTGTTCCTACTTCCCCCCTCAGCTCAGTTACTCTGAAGCCATGTCCCTGTTGTGGGTTAATTACCATCCCTTTGTTATATTGCTCTGAGTAATTAACACTCCTTTTCAAGTACCCTTCCTCTATCCAGGGGATTTCCTGAGCCACCTCAGACAGCGCGGCACCAGATAATACATCTGAGAGATCCTAGTTTTATGCCCATATCTCAGAAGGGGGGCACCTCACAGTTACGCCATTAAATTCTGTGGGTGCCCCATAGAAAGGTGCACGCGGTCAGCCCAAACATGGAGCCGTTGTGAGCCCAAGGCGGGTCCAGACACCCAACTCCCTACCCAAAGGGAACTGAGGGGCCATGCTTGGTATGTATACGACAAGGGTTTCACCCCGAGTTCTCCCCTTCCACTGACCAAACCAT
The DNA here is from genome assembly GCA_947044405.1 of Leptodactylus fallax. Classification (NCBI taxonomy): domain Eukaryota; kingdom Metazoa; phylum Chordata; class Amphibia; order Anura; family Leptodactylidae; genus Leptodactylus; species Leptodactylus fallax. Next base: position 346,816 of record CAMRHE010000186.1, on the reverse strand, counting down.
ACGGTCGCCAGATAAGGAGCCAGAATGATTTTCGAGTTCAAGGGTTCCATGCTTGTAGGTGTAACTTCCCTCCCCCATGACATCACTCGGGGCGGGGGCAGGGAACACACAAAAGCACAGCACACACACAGCACATGGTTCTGGTGCCATCTGACCTGGTTAAGGTGCTGTGCTGCCGGTCGTCCCATAAGAAAGGGCCCTGGTTGAATCCCACTTGGAAGCCAGAGATAGCCTGCACAAGCTGGTGTTGGTAATATATATCTTTTTCTTTCTTTTATCCCCATTTTTTATTTGTTATGTACCGTGTTATGTTATTTTCACTTGTATCTGCTTGTTAATCGCTGCATGTATTCTATGTATGTGTTGAGTGTCTAGTATCGACCCATTTAGGGGTTAATAAATATATAAAATTTAGAAGGCTCGTTTGCGTACTACCCTCTGTTGACCCGCCTCACTCACGCAAAGTGGGTGTGAGGTAATCGAAGTGATCGCAGGTAAGGCCAGGTGCGGTCCCTGGTAAACTCGGATCCTTCACAGTGGTGGCAGCGTGGTGGGATAGAGGATAGACAGCGTTTGTGTGTGTAGTATCACTCAGATGCTGGGGATTTGCGGATAAATCCTACGAAGCGAGCTCGGTACTAGGGCAGGCTATAAGATACAGTGAAAATTTAGCACGGTGCTGTTCCCTTCCCTTTCTCTTTGTTTTTCTATCCTATCTTTTATTTGGCAACGGCTTCCAGTGGATGGCCGGTGGGCTCAGAAGCATAACCAAACGTCTGCAGGATGTGGCTTCTGCTGAAATCCAGGAGGTGGCTGATATGGAAGGTACCATAGCCATGCAGGAGGCGGAGCAGAGTCCTGAGGTGTTAGGACAAGAGATCCTTGCCAGGCCAGAGGGTGCAGCAACTAGTCCTGTACCAGAAATCACTATGCCTGGAGGGGCCAGTAACCCCAGCCAGGTGGGGGAGATGGGACTTTTATTTGCAACTGGCCTTACAGCAGCTAGGCCCCAAAGACTCTAATGCTCGCCTACAGTTGATCCTCCAATATCAACAGGCTGCTAAGCAACAAGCAGAGAGAGAGAGAGAAGCTGCTGAGCGACAAGCAGAGAGGGACGCTGCCGAGCGCCAGGCCGAGCGGGAGCATCAGTTGGAGATGGCCCGGCTGGAGAGGAGTAGCAGCTCTTCCCAGAATCAGGAGGCCCATGTGCAGAGGCCTCGCCAGGAGAGCTTCCCTGTCCTGGAGAAGGATGGCGACTTGGACTTATTTCTGCAGGGGTTTGAAAGAACCTGCTGGCAATATCGTGTGCCCCGGGCACAATGGGCCCAGTACCTGACTCCAAGCTTAAGGGGCAAGGCCCTGGGAGTCTTTACAGACCTATCACCTGAACGGGATGGGGACTATGACGCTATTAAGGAGGCTCTCATCAGATGGTACAACCTCACTCCTGAGGTGTACCGCAAAAAGTTCCGGAGTATAAAGCGGAACCCCACTGGCAGCTATGCGGATGTTGTGGGCGATTTATGGGCTGCCTTCCGGCAATGGATTAAAGGACTCACTGTTACCAAGTTCGAGGAGCTTGAGGATCTGATGATAAAAGACCAGTTCCTCCATGTTTGTCCTCCGGATGTCCGCCAGTTTGTGTATGACCGTGAACCCAAGACAGCAAACCAAGCTGCGCGAATTGCTGACTCCTACACGGACAGCAGGGTGCCCGAGACCAAGGGAGGAGCAACGTTGCAGAGACCCTCCAGCTGGAAGGAGGGGCAAGGTCGGAATCTACCACAGCCTTCTGTTTCCAAGTGGGGTAAGAAAAACTATGGTGGTCCCTATACTTCCCCTGTCCCTAGAACTCCGGGCGCCCCAGCACCCTACCACCAGTTCCAAGGGGTGGTCCAGCGGTGCCACGGCTGTGGCCAACCAGGGCATTTCCAGCGGGAGTGCCCAAACCGCCCTATGAACCCCCAAGCCACAGCAGGTGGCTCATCTGTGTACTTGGTTGGGGGGGTGGGGGCACGACCCAATGCCAACCGTCAGCAAGTCACTGTAGGGGATAAAGTGGTCATGGGATTTCGGGACACTGGGGCAGATGTTACTTTGGTGCAACCTGATTTGGTCCCCATGGACAGTATTATCCCTGGGAAAACTTTAACCCTGAGGGGAATTGGGCAGGAACGCCTCACTGTACCCATGGCTTGTGTCCATCTGGACTGGGGTGCAGGAAAAGGAATGCGGACTGTGGGACTAATGACTGATTTGCCTGCTAATGTACTGTTGGGAACTGATTTAGGACCTATGGTGTCCCAATATGGGGTAGGGGGCACCCCAATTTCCTATGGTAAACTGTCTATGACTAATGTTGATAATGTGTCTGTCATATCTGCAAAGGGGGCCCGTAACCCCCCCTCTGAGATACTTCCCATGGCAGTAAGTGTAAATGCTAATGAGTTACCTCCAGCTGAGAGCCTGGAGGATGTAAATGAGCTTCCTGCAACCCAGCTCAGCAAAAATGTTATTGATGCTTTGTGCACCAGTGAGACCTGGTCGGTAGACACACCCACGTTTGCGGGGGCGTCGCCCTCCCAGCTTGTTGATTTGTCTACCACCGATCTTACTGAGACCCGGTGTGAATTAACAAGTGGTAATGAATGTACTGTCAATGTAATTGCCAATGCTTGTTGTGAAGGTGTACCGGGTAGCTCTTCTGAGGCACCGGGAGCGACTTCTGCTATTGTGCCTAGGGCCTCCGAACAGCACCCAGCGGCTGGCCAGGTGCCAGGTGGTCGGGTAGGCCATGGGGATCTCACGGTCGATCCCGGTGAGGGGCAGACGGCTGGTATAGCGGTAGTAACCCGCAGCCAGAGTGCTAAGAAGGTGGAGGGTATTCCAACCCTTGAGCCATCCCCTATATCACCCGGGGTCGGTACTGAGACCGCCGTGACTAATCCTCCCACCCTGGCGCAGGAAGGGTCCAGTGGGTATGTAACCTGCACTCCTCTTTTGTCTCACTCCAGCCAAGAGTTCCGGGACGCTGTCCAGGCCGACACCAGCCTGGCCGCATTGAAGGAACGTGCCACTCAACCTCCCTCGGAGTCTGATAAGGACAGGATATACTGGGACCAAGGGAGGTTATACCGGGAAACGATCCCCACCACGGGGGAGGAAAGTCTGCTTGGGGAGAAACAGTTAGTGGTACCTCAACCCTACCGGGAGGAGTTGTTGTGGGTCGCTCATGATATTCCCCTAGCAGGTCACCTGGGGATCACTAAAACCACGGCCCGCCTCAACCACTTATTCTACTGGCCTAAGATGGGGAGGGACGTAGCTAGGTACTGCCGTTCATGTGACACATGTCAGAGGGTGGGCAAGGCGGGGCAAAGCACAAAGGCACCGCTGATACCTATGCCCATCATAGTCGAACCTTTCCAGCGGGTAGCTGTGGACCTTATTGGACCCCTGTCCATCCCCAGCCGCTCCGGGAAACGTTTCATATTAACGGTAGTAGACTATGCTACTAGGTACCCGGAAGCTGTCGCTCTGTCCTCAACCCGGGCTGATGTAGTGGCCAAGGCCCTGGTAGGTATCTTTTCCCGTGTTGGGTTTCCCAGAGAGATGCTCACCGACCAAGGTACCCAGTTCATGTCTGCCTTGATGCAAGGCCTGTGTAAGGTAACAGAGGTGCAACATCTGGTGTCCAGCCCATATCACCCACAGACCAATGGCCTGTGTGAACGGTTCAATGGCACCCTGAAGCAGATGCTTCGGATGTTAGTCGAGTCCCACGGGAGCGACTGGGAGCCGTATCTCCCGCACCTGCTGTTTGCTTACCGGGAAGTGCCTCAGGCCTCGACGGGGTTCTCCCCCTTTGAGCTCTTGTATGGGAGACGTGTCCGAGGGCCCCTAGCTCTCGTGAAAGAATCCTGGGAAGGAGACACAGCCACCCAAGGTGTGCCAATAGTTGAGTATGTCCTGCGATTCCGTGACCAAATGCAGACTATGGCGCAGCTGGTGCATGACAACATGGTCCAGGCTCAGACTGACCAGAAACGCTGGTATGATCAGAATGCCCGCGAGAGAGCATACCAGCAGGGGCAGAAGGTATGGGTCCTAGTCCCTGAGCCCCAGGACAAGCTTCAGGCCAAATGGGCTGGTCCGTACGTCGTGCACCAGCAGCTCAGCAGCGTCAGCTACCTGGTCACAGTCGATCCAGGCCGGAACCGGCATAAGGCCTTCCATGTCAACATGATGAAGGATCATCACGACAGGGAAGCCAATGCCTTCCCAGTTTGCAGTCTGTTAGAAGAGGGGGAGGAGGAAAATCTTGTTGACCTGCTCACTCATTTTGGGGAAAGGGCGTCCCCCAAAGATGCCCAGGTGGACCCCCAGCTGACTAAGACCCAGAGGTCCCAACTGACCAAGGTTCTATGCACCCTACCCAGTCTGTTCTCCGGGAAACCCGGGAGAACCGACCGGGCCCTCCACCACGTGGACACCGGACATCATGCCCCTATCCAGCGTCCGCCATATCGCGTCTCCTCGGAGGTACGGGCCCAGATGCGCAAGGAGATCGGCGAGATGCTGGAACTGGGGGTGATTCGACCCTCTCACAGTGCATGGGCGTCGCCCATAGTCCTTGTGCCCAAGAAGGACCGGACTACCCGGTTCTGTGTGGACTACAGGGAGCTCAATGCAGTTACAGTCGATGACGCGTATCCCATGCCGCGCATTGACGACTTACTGGACACATTAGGTAAGGCCCAGTATCTGTCCATCATGGACTTGAGCCGGGGATACTGGCAGATCCCCCTGTCCCCACAGGCACAGGAGCGATCAGCCTTTATCACCCCTTTCGGACTGTACGAGTCCACTGTCATGCCCTTCGGCATGAAAAATGCCCCTGCCACCTTCCAGAGGATGGTCAACTCCCTGCTGTCGGGATGTGAAGGGTTCGCAGCTGCGTACCTGGACGACATCGCCGTCTTCAGCTCCACCTGGGAGAAACACCTGCAGCACCTGTCGCAGGTGCTGGGGCGGATCCACCGTGCGGGCTTGACCATCAAACCGGAAAAGTGTCAGCTGGGCATGCGTGAGGTCCAGTACCTGGGACACCGGGTAGGTGGGGGAACCCTTAGACCAGAACCTGAGAAGCTGGATGTAATCATGTCCTGGCCCACCCCCCGGACCAAGCGACAGGTGATGTCTTTCCTGGGCACAGCAGGGTACTATAGGAAGTTTGTCCCGAACTATAGTGCCCTTGCTGCTCCCCTGACAGACCTCACCAAGAAGAAGTTGCCGCAAACCGTCCAATGGACAGATACCTGTGAGCACTCCTTCCAGGGCCTGAAGGCGGCCCTGGCAAGCGCCCCTGTACTTCAAGCGTACGATGAATCCCGTCCGCTTGTATTACAGACAGACGCCAGCACCTACGGTCTCGGTGCCGTGCTGAGCCAGATTGACTCAGCGGGGCAAGAGCACCCAGTGCAGTACCTCAGTAGAAAGCTTCTGCCGCGGGAGGTGGCTTACGCCACAGTGGAGAAGGAATGCCTGGCAATTGTTTGGGCCTTGCAGCATCTGCAGCCTTACTTGTATGGGCGCCACTTCACTGTGGTGACAGACCACAACCCCCTGATCTGGATAAAGCGTATCGCAGGTCAGAATGGGCGGTTGTTGCGCTGGAGCCTGGTGCTCCAGCAATACAATTTCGACATTCGGCACAAGCCCGGCCGGGCCCATGGCAACGCAGATGGCCTGTCCCGGCGCGGTGAGGCTGCAGAGGCGCTCGAGGAAGAGGAGCATAGGCTCCTGCTTCCTCTAAGCACCATCTAAAGGAGGGAGGTGTGATGATTAAGGGGACTCCCATATATGCATCTCTGTACAATTATATATCTGGCTGACCCCTTATAACCCCATCCCCCCCTGCAGACCATGTGTTCCCACTTCCCCCCTCAGCTCAGTTACTCTGAAGCCATGTCCCTGTTGTGGGTTAATTACCATCCCTTTGTTATATTGCTCTGAGTAATTAACACTCCTTTTCAAGTACCCTTCCTCTACCCAGGGGATTTCCTGAGCCACCTCAGACAGCGCGGCACCAGATAATACATCTGAGAGATCCTAGTTTTATGCCCATATCTCAGAAGGGGGGCACCTCACAGTTACGCCATTAAATTCTGTGGGTGCCCCATAGAAAGGCGCACGCGGTCAGCCCAAACATGGAGCCGTTGAGAGCCCAAGGCGGGTCCAGACACCCAACTTCCTACCCAAAGGGAACTGAGGGGCCATGCTTGGTATGTATACGACAAGGGTTTCACCCCGAGTTCTCCCCTTCCACTGACCAAACCATACGGTCGCCAGATAAGGAGCCAGAATGATTTTCGAGTTCAAGGGTTCCATGCTTGTAGGTGTAACTTCCCTCCCCCATGACATCACTCAGGGCAGGGGCAGGGAACACACAAAAGCACAGCACACACACAGCACATGGTTCTGGTGCCATCTGACCTGGTTAAGGTGCTGTGCTGCCGGTCGTCCCATAAGAAATGGCCCTGGTTGAATCCCACTTGGAAGCCAGAGATAGCCTGCACAAGCTGGTGTTGGTAATATATATCTTTTTCTTTCTTTTATCCCCATTTTTTATTTGTTATGTACCGTGTTATGTTATTTTCACTTGTATCTGCTTGTTAATCGCTGCATGTATTCTATGTATGTGTTGAGTGTCTAGTATCGACCCATTTAGGGGTTAATAAATATATAAAATTTAGAAGGCTCGTTTGCGTACTAACCTCTGTTGACCCGCCTCACTCACGCAAAGTGGGTGTGAGGTAATCGAAGTGATCACAGGTAAGGCCAGGTGCGGTCCCTGGTAAACTCGGATCCTTCACACTAATGCACCATGCTTACTTTTGCTTGAATTAAAACATAATGTAGTCATATATAAGATAGAAGTCTTGTTACAGAGTATCACAAAGTTATGTTTTTTTCCACTGGTTATTTCATGCCACACATTTCAGAATAAATTGTGCCAAGGTAATTAATATGATATCTGTACCCGTATCACAGTGCCACATTATCAAAATAATGCATCCTAACAAAAAGGTACATGTATTGACCCATAAAATATTGTAGAATATATGTACAAATTTCACACTGAAGTCTCAAATTCCACAATGTTTTCCCATGGTAGAATATACTATTATTTCCCCAAATACACCATGTCTCTGCTGTAATTGTCAGTTTGAGAAGAGAAACAAGTCTCTTTGGCAGTGCTAGAACCCCAGTAAGTGTGGCCTTAAAGCGTAGCTTAACTTTTGGACAACTTTTAATTTTTTGTCAGTGTATGAGTTATTAATACATTTTGTAATATACTTTACTCTTTTCGGTCAAATCCTGCATCCCTTTATTCTTTCCTTTGCTTAGTATGGAGAGCAGTTCTTGCCCCTCACCCACTAACTGTGTATGGAGTACAGGCTAGGAATATGGGGCTGTGTAAAATGTAGAGAAAATGAGGGTAAGGGAGGGTCACTTCAAACAGTTATATCTCGGACATTATAAAACGTACAAATTTTGGTGACATGTGAAAGAGGAGATTCTCTTCTTTCATATGACACAAAGGTTGCAGTGCTATCTATATTATTTCCAGAGATATAATTTTGAAACCACCCCTGCCTTCCCTAGAGGCTGTAGTAACAGCATTTTGTGCAGCAGGCTACCCTTGCAAGGAAGTACGGGTACACCCTTGCAGGGTTAGGAGTGGATGGTTGGTCGACAACTAGTTACCACATACAGTATGGTATCATCATAAGTATTCCAAGGTTTGACTAAAGAAAATTAAAACAAAGAAATATTCCCAAAAATACAGTATTTCCACATAACAAAAAATCCTAAAATATTCTGGTTTTACCGCTGACCACCACAGGATCATACTTCCTGTTTTCTGTAGCTCACTTTTCAGTTTTGTTGTATAGATAGGGACAGGGTGAGTAGAGTCATCTCATTAATATCCACAGCTGTACAATAAGAGTGATATTGTACAGTTTGACATCTAAATAAAGCTGCATAGGAATAATATACAAAAGGGTATAGAATAGGGCGTACCAGAGCCTCATCTGAGGCTGTAGCACACCCCATGCAATTGATTCACATTTGTATATTTTCAAGGAAAGACAGTTTTCAAGGAAATGTGGCAACCATTGGACTATATAAAGGTGTGATGGTGCTCAGTTCCCTACAATGTATTGTAAGGGGTTTGGAATTGAGTTTCCTGGTCACAGACTCCCTTTAAATGACCATTAAGATGCTTCAAAATAATTCAGTTTAATATAAAATGAAACGGTGGAGGTGGTGTACGTGTGAACATTGTATAAAATGAAGGGCCATATCTGACACATTTTTATAATACATGAACATTTAATTGGAAAATAGATGAAAACATCTCATCCAGCATCACATTAATCTCTGTCACCTCCTGTGCATTGAAGAATCAAGTAGTCCTGTACTCGGTATTTAATCAATCACTTGTCAGCTGGGCATTCATTTACAGGGAGTTCTTGTCTAGTATCAACCCAGTGTCAGCTACTCTGCGTGAGCAGTCTGAAAAAATATCTAGACAATGCAATAAAAGGCCAAATCTTATAACATCAGACATATTTCTTATAGTCTAGAAGGTCCACTGAGGCAAACAAAACTCCAAGAGAGGAGATTATAAGATGATGACATTAAAGTCACTGCCAGGGGCAAAATCAGCTTAGTACATGTAGAAATGTAATTACAGACCAAGCTAATGAGTCCAAAAAGGAAGCCACCCTTGCCTGACAACTTCTACACACCTGCTTAGAGTCTTTGTGGAAGCGAACGGCATGTGCACCACTTGCCCCCTGCCGAAGATATACTGTTGATATACTTTTACTGAAAGGTTAATGTCCTATGTTGTGGAAAAGTTGCTTTTTTAGTTGTAGATTTTGCTGTGGTTTTTTTGAGCCAAAGCAAATTCAGTCCAGGCTTTGGCTCAAAAAAAAAAAAAAAAATGCAGCACAATCTGCATCAAAAAAAAACAAAACAAAAAAAAAACCCCCAGCTTTTCTACAACGTGGGGCCTTAGCCTAAAACCGCTGTGAATGTTAATGTGATTACAATGTGATTATTTTTGATACTACTATATTGTTTCTGCCATGGTGCCCTGCATCTGACTTAACCCCTTCCTGACATCTGCCGTAATAGTGAATGTTGGGTATTTAAATATGGCGTTTTTACTGCCATCCTGTTACCATGACAGCTGAGAGCCTTTTGAAGGCTCCCAGGCCTGTCTGTCATTACTTTCTATTGCAGGCTGCTCTATGCAGTCTTCAATAGAAGTACTGATACTTTGCAATGCATTAGCATTGTAATGCATTGCATTAAAGATCAGACCCCCTGGGGTTCAAGACCCCCTAGGGGGTCTAATAAGTTCAATAAAAAAAAAAAAAATTCAAATCACCCCCCCCCCCTTTTCCTAGAACACATATAAAAGTACTTCAATACTGTGAAATACATACACATTAGGTATCCCTGTGTCTGAAAAGTACACCTGCCCCCGCAAAAAAAAAAAAAGACACCCTATGTATCCCATACGGAAATATAAAAAAATTAAGGGTGTCAGAATATGGGGACTTTTAGAAATGTATTTTTTTTTTGCAAAGCTTTAGATTTTTGTTAAGGGGTTAAAATGTAAATAAAACTATATAAATTTGGTATCCCCAGAATCAAATCAAAACACAGAATACAGGTGACATGTCATTTTGGCTGCAGAGTGAACGCCATAAAAACGAAGCCCGTAAGAAAGTCGCACAAATGCACTTTTTCTCCAATTCCCTGCATTCTTTTTTCCAGCTTCCCAATACATGGTACCATTTATTATTCTGTACAATTATGAAGAACAATTTTTCCCACAAACATTAAGCCCTCATATGGCTCTGTGAACAGAAAAATAAAAAAAAAAAAGTTATGGGGTTTGGGAGGCGGGGAGTCAAAAACCAAAATTGAAAAATGGCACCGGCGGGAAGGGGTTAAACATGGATGCTAGGCTGCAGCGTCTTTAAGTGAGGTTATGATGCGTCCACATACCTTTGTGTTTGGCACACCTGGAGTGAGAATGTGTAAAGACAAATAGTTGCAAAAGCAACATGTGCAGTAAAAACCTTATTTTCATATATTTATACACTCATTGACAAAAATTGAATCAGATGAAACTTTATATATGTGTATGTCTGGGCCATCCAAAGCACCACCTTCATAGATGTGTAGCAGTCAATGATCTCTCACCAAGAGGTACATTACACAAAAATAGCCTCTCAGAGCCTTTTTATAGGGCAACGGATGTATATACAGTAGGCATAGCAGTAATGCTCTTCGTGCCAGCAGAGTGTGGTTGCAACGTATTGTGTACTGCAGTCATGGCAGCATGTGCCTGCACATTTAGTTGATAATGTTTGGCACTTTTAGTAACTTTTGTCTACTGAAACAAGTGTGTGCATGAGTGACAGTAAAACCGGTTGTGAGACTGAGTGGAGATGTGAACCTAGACAGCAGCCAAGAAGCACGCCAATGGAGAGAGACAGAGAGATAGTGTTACTCGGAGATTGAGATACACAATCTCAACTGCAGGCGAGTTTGAGAGACTGTTAGTTAGGTAGAGTTGTTAAAGCCCAAAAAGATGACATTGTAATAGTTCTGGTTGTCCAATAGCCTAATAATACTGTAAACCAAGTAAAACTGGAAAAAATAACGTGAATTGAGGCACTAGAGCAGGGGTAGGCAACCTTTTTTGTTCGGCGTGCCGATTTTAATTAAAAAATCAAAGATGAGGTACTCGGAGTGCCGGTCAATAATTGTAAGTCTGACGACCCCTAAACTAGTCATATACCACAAACCATATCACAGAATGCCACCAGATGTTTTAGCACACATGCATTTACTGCAATTTCTTGGGACGCACCTGTACTTTCGATTAGAAGCAATGAAAGTCCATGTACAGCTCCCAATTAGTGGTAAATGTGTCCAGGAGCACCGAATGGCAGCATCCTTATGGTGAATACACACTGTGTATCTGGATGCAGATATATTCATAGGGCACTGGAACTTTTACTTCGATGTAAAACTCTGTTCGCATGGTGCATTTTTGCACAAAAAAAAAGCCTGAGTTTTCAGTGCAAAAACATATCCTTAATACAGAAAACACACTATGTCCCATAGTGGTCCCTGCACACGATATTATGTCCCATAGCGGCCTCTGCATACCGTATTATATCCCATAGCGGTTCCTGCATACAGTATATTACAGTTCAGGAAAAAAGTATTTAGTCAGCCACTAATTGTGCAAGTTCTCCCACTTAAAAAGATGAGACCGGCCTGTAATTGACATCATAGGTAGACCTCAACTATGAGAGACAAAATGAGAAAACAAATCCAGAAAATCACATTGTCTGATTTTTTAAGAATTTATTTGCAAATTATGGTGGAAAATAAGTATTTGGTCAATAACAAAAGTTCATCTCAATACTTTGTTATATATCCTTTGTTGGCAATGACAGAGGTCAAACGTTTTCTGTAAGTCTTCACAAGGTTGGCACACACTGTTGCTGGTATGTTGGCCCATTCCTCCATGCAGATCTCCTCTAGAGCAGGGATGTTTTGGGGCTGTCGCTGGGCAACACGGACTTTCAACTCCCTCCAAAGGTTTTCTATGGGGTTGAGATCTGGAGACTGGGTAGGCCACTCCAGGACCTTGAAATGCTTCTTACGAAGCCACTCCTTCGTTGTCCTGGCGGTGTGCTTGGGATCACTGTCATGCTGAAAGACCCAGCCACGTTTCATCTTCAATGCCCTTGCTGATGGAAGGAGGTTTGCACTCAAAATCTCACGATACGTGGCCCCATTCATTCTTTCATGTACACAGATCAGTCGCCCTGGTCCCTTTGCAGAGAAACAGCCCCAAAGCAAGATGTTGCCACCCCCATGCTTCACAGTAGGTATGGTGTTCTTTGGATGCAACTCAGCATTCACTCTCCTAGCAAACACGACGAGTTGTGTTTCTACCAAACAGATCTACTTTGGTTTCATCTGACCATATGACATTCTCCCAATACTCTTCTGGAACATCCAAATGCTCTCTAGAAAACTTCAGATGGGCCCGGATATGTTCTGGCTTAAGCAGGGGGACACGTCTGGCACTGCAGGATCTGAGTCACTGGTGGCGTAGTGTGTTACTGATGGTAGCCTTTGTTACGTATAGTCCCAGCTTTCTGCAGGTCAATCACTAGGTCCCCCCGTGTGGTTCTGGGATTTTTGCTCACCGTTCTTGTGATCATTTTGACCCCATGGGGTGAGATCTTGCGTGTAGCCCCTGATCGAGGGAGATTATCAGTGGTCTTGTATGTCTTCCATTTTCTAATTATTGCTCCCACAGTTGATTTCTTCACACCAAGCTGCTTTCCTATTACAGATTCAGTCTTCCCAGCCTGGTGCAGGTCTACAATTTTGTTTCTGGTGTCCTTCCACAGCTCTTTGGTCTTCACCATAGTGGAGTTTGGAGTGTGACTGTTTGAGGTTGTGGACAGGTGTCTTTTATACTGATAATAATTTCAAACAGGTGCCATTACTACAGGTAATGAGTGGAGGACAGAGGAGCCTCTTAAAGAAGAAGTTACAGGTCTGTGAGAGTCAGAAATCTTGCTTGTTTGTAGGTGACCAAATATTTATTTTCCACCATAATTTGCAAATAAATTCTTAAAAAATAAGACAATGTGATTTTCTAGATATGTTTTCTCATTTTGTCTCTCATAATTGAGGTCTACCTATGATGTCAATTACAGGCCTCTCTCATCTTTTTAAGTGGGAGAACTTGCACAATTGGTGGCTGACTAAATACTTTTTTTCCCCACTGTATGTCCCATAGCGGCCCCTGCACATGGTATTATGTCCCATAGCAGCCCCTGCACATGGTATTATGTCCCATAGCGGCCTCTGCACACGGTATTTGTCCCATAGTCGTCCTTGCACATGGTATTATGTCCCATAGTGGCCCCTGCACACGGTACATGTCCCATAGTGGCCCCTGCACATGGTATTATTTTCCATAGTGGCCCCTGCACACGGTATAATATTCTAACTTTTATAATATTCCAATTGTCGCCACTCACAAGCTATTATTATACTGTGGGGTCTCTTCAGACCCCAGAGTATAATAAGTGTAGGGTGAAGAGAGGTGACAAACATTAAAAAACAGTGTACTCACCATTCCATGCTCCGCAGCCGCTCTGTTCTCTTCGGGCGCTTCTGCCTGTAGTTAGCTACCGCTCATTGTGTCTCAGGGGTCACGTCGCGTCATTATACGTAATGACGTCAGACGCAGACATGACAACTGAGGCCCTGTCAGCTGATTTCAGGCAGAAGCGCCCGAAGAGAACACAGCGGCTGCGGAGCGTGGAATGGTGAGTAACATTGTTTTTTATGTTTCATAACCTTTCCGGGGGCTCCACTTATTATACTCAGGGGTTTGAAGAGACCCCACAGTATAATAATAGCAGTTTAGTTTCGGCCGTGTTTGGTCCAATCGAAACTGCTGGGTGAGGACTCGGGCTGCTGTGCCAGGTAAATAAGCCTCGTGTGCCACTCTTGGCACGCATTCCGGGGGTTGCCAACCCCTGCACTAGAGGAACAAGACTATAGGTGACCAGATCAGTGAGAGACTGATTTTGAGATGATACAATACCCTTCTGCTGGCAGTAGAGTTGATGTAAGAGACACCAAAAGAAAAGTGGTGTAAATAGGGAACTGATTTGTGAAACAGAACTTTGTGCGGCAGTGCCAGTGAAAATATTTTTACTGATAAATTAGTGTGCTTTTTTTTTTCTAAATTTAATAAGATTCCCTATCTCAGAAACTGATGGCCAGAAGCACAGCACTAAACTGATATCGGCTGCTTTAATCTCAGTCTCAGTTAGACCCCCACTGATCAGAAAAAGATGACAAGTGATATGCCATCACTTTAAGAGATGGGAATACCATTTTTTAACAATTTCTCTACTTATGTAAGGTCCGGAAAAGTGTTCAGTGGTCACTTTTCACATCTTGCTCACTGTGATGTACCTAAAGATCATGTATAATTTAGGCCAGCATACTGGACTATGGTAAGTGTAACTCTACATGACAACCCGTTTTTAACAGCAAGCTACTTTATGGCAGACAGTCAGTATCATCAGAGAATGTTACGGCCAGACAGACTCTTCAGGGGAAGTGAAGAATTCAACAGAGCCCACTCAAATAAATGAAAAACCATTTAACGCTAAGGCCCCATGTAGTGAGCCGCAGCCAAAACACACTTTCTGCTTCTATTATAGCTATACAGAAAACACCAGCATTTCCGCAGGTATAATTTACATACTGCGATTTTGTAAATCGTGAGTGTTTTTGAAATCACAGCATTTCCGCTGCTGATATTTTTCTGCAATGTGTGGATGGTGTGATGATTCTGCTTAAATATGGCTATAACTCAGAGATGTATTTTGATCTCTGGGTATAGTATCTCCCTTCTTACCTGCATTTATTCATAATGTGCGCAGCTATAAGCCTAGGTGTATATTGGCAGTAGTAGCAACATTGTAACAATGGGGCTTTGTATCCATCCCAGCAGGGCTTCATTGTATTCCTACACAGCCCTGAGTGATCAAACAAAAACATGCATTGTCCAGTCGGCACTGGTAGATCAGATATGGTTGATAACATTGTATCATTTCACTTGGTCTCCGCTCAATACAAAGAATCTGGACTTGAGTGCATTATTCAATCAGACTTGCTGCCGCCAGTGACCTCATTCTGGGAGGTGGCATAAAGGGTATAAAAGATGAGGTAAGAGGCAATGGGAGGAGATTGGGCTGAGACTACAAGAGTTTACTGAGAGACTGTGATGAGAGCATGCAGGCTGGAATATACTGTGATGCCACATGCTAGGAGTTAATGCTAAGCAGCCTCCACTGGGTATTCACACATGACAGAGCATGTGTGAGTGTTGGATTATAGAGCCACATCAAGGAGATGCGTGGTAAAGTAATTATTTCAATGTTATTCCCTTTTTATTTTTATTGTACTGTATATTGTAACTAGTAACTGTTAATGCTTGCATACATCTGCATATCTGTTCTAAACTGCATGTGTTGGATGTTAATACCGACCCATTTAGGGGTTAATAAATATATAAAATTTAGAAAGCTTGTCTTGTATTTATCTTGTGGACCCGGGACTCACTGGCGGTGAGTGTGGTTTTTTATGAAAGAAGACTCAGGTGTGGCCAAAGCGGTGTTGGCGCACTGAGGATCTTTCACAGATGGGATTAGCCAGAATCCCATCCACTTTGCAGGTACTGTGAAACACAGCGTTTTTTTGCCACAGCACTTCTGATGTGGCCAAAACGACGCGTTTTTGCAACGTGGGGCCCCAGCCTAATATTGCACATGGCTGTTATCAGTCTGCCAGAGCTGGAGAGGTTTTATCTTATCAACTCTCCATGCCTTGTTAGAGCATATTGGAACAGTTTGCCTGGTTAAGACCATTACTTTAAGTGGGGGAGTGGGATGTAGTGTTTACTTTGATCAAACCCTATTTTGTAGGTTATGATTGAAGGAGTTATTCATATTCCATAAAACAAAGCTATATTTGACAATTATTTTTGTTTTATTTGCTAAATATTAGGCATTATCCAAATCACATACAATTAATAATTCATGCACAGTCCGATAAAATTAAGCAATCCCTCTTAATCTTCTGAATAATATTTTAAATATAGTATGTGAAATATTAGTTTTTGATTCTCAAGTTTAGTGTTTTAGGTCACCTGTTATTTAAATATTTTATACTTTATTAACAGTAAAACACAAGTTGATAAAAGTATGTTTTTTTAAATAGATCTAATAATATAGCTGTGCATGCTGTATATGAGATAGTTGGCAGTCAAATACTCTTTCAGCCAATAGCTATCTCACCCGACTTCACCATAAATATACCATCTCAGTCAAGCAGACATGCTTATTTGAATAGGGGAGGTAAGTAATAGAGATGTAGGAATCTCCTCTGAAATTCATTTTGAGACAGGTTTACTTGAATTGGGCATGAAATTCAATTCAGACTGAATAAATTAGGTCTGAATCAAAAGTTCCCCAATAGACCTGTAAAGTCATGCATAGACTTTTTTGGACACAAGGTATAATATACATCCAAAAAGTAGCTGTAAGGCTGGTTGCAGACGATCTTGTGTATTTTGTGGTCCACAAACTAGTAATCAGTGTTCCTTTTTTGCAGTCAGAGTGTCTTCAGCATCAGTGCCATATGTCCACAAAAACGGACAGTGTGTAATAAGTATGTCATCAGAGTTTGCGGATCCGCAAAAGAAAAACACAGGAGACATCAAATGATGTCCTAGCTTGTCCGCAATTACGGACGGTACACTGAGGACACGTGGAGTACATCCGTATGCCGTCCGGGGTTTTTAGTCTCCCACAGGCTTATATAGGCGAGTCAGTGTCACAAACACTGAACAGAATAGGACCTGCTCTATATTTTGTGGCACGGATTCACGGTCTGCACACTGATCCATGGAAATCACAGTCATGTGCATGAGCCCATAGAAATGAATGGGTCAGTGTGCTATCAGGGAAAAACACGGGTAGCACACTGATCTCGCCCACGGTCATCTGCAAGGGGCTTAAGAGAGTAACCAAATCTAAAAGGATTTATAAAGCAAGAGAGTAACCAATCCTAACCAGGCAATGACAGCTGTAAGCTGAATACAAATGTTATGGCTGGTTTAGATCATGTGATCCGGAAGGGTACTCTTGGTAATTGAAACTAGGTAGTCTGCCAAGTTCAGGCAATTTTTACCATTGTTATCTAGCTGGCTAAAATGTGACCTTTTACTAAGTTATTTGCTTAGATGGTTATGGTCTTTTGCTGCTAAAGTAAATGTACATCACTTCACTTTTAGGGCCAACATTTTTGTGCTGGTTAATTTTTACAATATACAGTGAAACATCCCTATACCAGCCCCTTATCGAGACAAAATTTCCAATGATAGATTTTCAGTTTCACCATTTATTATGTGTAATGGCCAACCTCTCTGAGAAGACCACCTCCAAAATGACCACTTTTTAAAGTCATCTCTGGTGGCTGTCTCTGGATATTTTGGTTCTAATCTCTTAAATTAACTTAATATACTTTAACTTACTTACCCTTAATACAGCTATAGTTTTTAAGTTATTGTATGTCTGCAGCCACAACAAGAGGGAGTCTAGGAACTTACTTCATGTGTATTTAATTGAACTCAATGAAACTGTGTAAAGCCATGTGAAGTAAGCTCCTTCTAAGAATGGCTGTGGGCAATTTTATGATTTAAAGGGTTTTTTCAGGAACTACAATACTAATGCCCTATTCTTATAAGATTGGTTGAAGTCCTAGTCTTGTTATCCCCACCAATCATCTGACTGAAGGGGCTGTGCTGCATTGCCATCACTGTTTACTAGGCACAGCTCCATTTTGTAGTGGCTGTATCTAGTACTTCAGTTTACTGCAGCACAGCCAAGTGTATGGGACAAAGCTACAATACAAGCCAGGCAGTATAAAATATACAGGGCCATGCCTGACAAAGACTCTTTATAAAGCAATGTAGTCCCTTTAACAAGGTGATGAGTGGGGTGTTAGGATAGGTCATCAAAACCAGAGTTCCAAAAAACCCTTGTAAACTCTATTGTTGAACGCTGTGTAAAGCTGCCCATATGCATAAAAACTGTCAACCTAAATGGTGTTTAGGCATTTTGTCTATCCATTGCTTAAATGTTCAGATTGGTCGATGACAAACTTCTATCTGCCGAAACATAAATGGAAATAGGTTGGAAAATTTTGCCTGAAACTACCTGTGTATGACATGATCGCCAAATTCAGCAGATCATTTACCAGGTGCAAGTGAACTGCATCATTTTTTTTTAAGAAGGGTTTGATCTACTTAATCCAAAATGTTAACAATTCTGATAAATGCCTACAAATTTTTAAAATCTTTTGAATTGTATTAATTTCTAGGCACTAAATAAATAGAACATCTATTCAAATTTATCCCTGGAAGAATAAGCTTAGGTTGCCAAACATTTAAACAATATTCTAATAAATTGTTTGTAGCCTGGACCATAGCATACAGGACTGCATTATAGTAGAACTGGCAGTTTTAGGATTATTTAATAAAGGCTATTTACCTTGGACTCTGTATGGTGCTTGGCACATGCTTGAAGCTGAGTCAACCAGAACTGTCGCTCCTTGGAATCAGTGGCTAAAACATGAATGTGAGAAATATACCATAACTAATGTATCATAGAATCAGATACTGAAAATTCATTCTAAGCTGCCAACAAATACAATTCGATTGACTGTATTTTTCCTTCCTTCAGAGGTGCCTTTAATGAACATTCCATTATAAAAATTAGCTTAAACCAAGGCTAATGTACCATACCAAGTGATCTTAATAATACATATAGTAAAGGGCCAGAAAGCCAAAAAAAATAAAAAAAATAAAAAACTTGACTCATTAGCTTCTATTTTAGTAAGACATAAATCCGTACATATCCATTTTTCTGTCCATATTGCATGCATGATGCTGCTTCTACTATCACAGGATCAGAGTAAATGGCTCCATCACGGGTCCGGCTATTAGTGACATTTTTTATGATGGTTGTGTGGATTTTACTTATCCAGAAATGTATTGAAAATATTGTCTCGTCTCTTCATCTGTCTCTTACTTTTTGTAGAAATAAACACATTGGAATGTCAGAACAGGGATTACAGTAGCTGTCCAATATGAGGTCCTGGCTCAGGAGATCTCCAACAAGTAGGGCGGTTTCCATCAGCTGTTTAGGGGAAGTGGAGTAATACATGACAGCCATTCAAAGGAATGGGTTATACAGGTATTACTGTTTGTTAGCAGCTCTCTATTCTGGGTCTCGGGTGTAGGTCCAGAGCAGAGACCCTCCATTCTACCATGTCCATATGTTCTAATAGGCCATGTAGACAGGTCTTGAGCTGATGGGGAAACCCATATCATTGAAAGCACAGAAAAGATATAAATTTAAGGTTGCATTCACCAGTTTTTATATCCATTTAGCAGATCAATTTAACCTGATAAGGACGTAACCAAGTTATTTAAGGATGTGGGTCCTTTTTTTTCCCCATTTTTTTCACATTCTAAAAGCCATAACTCTTTCATTTTAATACTGACCTAGCCATATGAGGGTTTGTTTTTTGCAAAACAAATAATTTTCTACTGCACTATTTTGAGAAACATTTAGCTTGTTGATCAAATTGTATTAAATCTTTCTTAGCCAGATAGCAAAAATGTCAGTTTTTCCATTATTTTTTTTGTTCTAAATTTTGCATGGTACACTGGGCATCGTAACATGGTATCTTTATTCTGCCAGTCAGTACAATTACGGATACCAAGTTTATATAGGTTTTTTTTTATGTTGTACTACTTTTGCACAATAAAATCACTCAACTTGCCAAAATAATTTAGCTTAGTGGCACAATGACTTTTTTTTTTTATTTTACCATCATCAGAACTGTGTGAGGGATTGTTTACTGAACGGAACATCTGTCATTTCTATTGGTACCATTTTGGGTTATATGTGACTTTTTGATGATTTTTTTTTAAATATATTTTTCTATTATTTTTTTGGAGACAATTTTGTTTTGTTTTTTTATACGATGTTCACTGTGTAGGATAAATAATGTTCTATTTTTTATAGTATGAGTTATTATGGAAAAATTACTATTTTATTAGGTTTTGTTTTTTTATTTCATACTTTGCAATATTGGGACTTGAACAATAGGTGAGCGATTGCCACTATAGTACATTGCAAAGCTTCTGCATCATAATGTACTATAGTTTTGAATGAAAGTGAAAGCATTTCTATGGCAAAAGTCTTCTAAAGATGATATAGGAATCTTCAGTAGGCCACCCATCACCATTGCATTGCGGGGGGTGCTGATGGGGGGGCAGGCATTAAGAACCCACTTGCATGCCACCATCATTATTGATTGTCTGATAAGGTGCTAAATGGCTGTGTGTCACAGCTGACCTCCTCTATTGATGGCCCCAGCTCAAGCTCTTGAGCCGATGCAATCTTCATGATGTACTATTCCTATACCAGTTGCTGACATAATAGTACATCACAGAGTTGGAACCACTTAACAGATGCAGAAAGCTGATGCATATGGATTCAAATAGATGACCATTTGGTTTACCTAGAGATCAATGTAAAAAAATAACAAAAAAAAACAAAATGGATCCGGTATACTATGGTTTTGGTGTCCTTCAAAAAAATAATGCACAGAAATGGATGTTTTTGTTTTTTTTTATTGATCTCTATGTAAACAGATGGCCATCCTTTTGTGCATCTGTATTTTAAATGTATCAGCTAAATGGATGTAAAAAACTTGATGTTAATGTACTGTAATTTTTAGGCTAAGGCCCCATATTGCGGAAATGCTGCTTTTTTTTGTTATAGATTTTGCAGCGTATTTTTTTTTTTGAGCCAAAGCCAGGAGTGGATTTAACAGAATGGAGAAGTATAAGCACTTCCTATATATTTCCCATTCCTTTTCAAGCCACTTTGGCTCAAAAAACCACTACAAAATCTGCACAAAAAAAA
Source organism: Leptodactylus fallax (assembly GCA_947044405.1). Lineage (NCBI taxonomy): Eukaryota > Metazoa > Chordata > Amphibia > Anura > Leptodactylidae > Leptodactylus > Leptodactylus fallax. The sequence continues at coordinate 326,108 of CAMRHE010000186.1, read as the reverse complement.
GCTGCTTTTTCACAACGCGGGGCCTTAGCCTGATGCTAGGTTCACACCTGCGTTCGGTTTTCTGTTCAGGGGGTCCGCTTGGGGAACCCCAAATGCAAACCTAATCTGCTTAAAATAGCAGTTACCTGCGGAAACCCACAGACCCCATGGACTATAAAGGAGTCCGCCAGGTTTCTGCCTGGTTTTCGCCCAAAAAGGGCGAAAAAGGGTAGAGAAAAGCGCTGCTTGCAGGACTTTTCTCTCTGCATTTTTAAAGCAGACTGTGGAACAGAATCCCCAGGCGGAGTGTAGGTACAGGTGTGAACCTAGCCTTAGGCTAAAGACCCATGTGGTGTCCTGCAGCAAAAAAGCGCTGCGGGAAAAATGCGGCGGCAACACATCGCGGTTCTTCCCACAGCATTTTGCACAGAAAGTTCACAGAGGTTTCCTCTGCGGACTTTCTGCTTCAATTATATCTATAGAGAAACCACCGGCGTTTCCGTAGGTATAGTTGACATGCTGCGATTTCTAAAACCGCAACGTTTTTGGATATCGCAGCGTGTCCGCTGTGTGTATTTTTATGCAAAGTGAGGATGGGACTCGATAGAATCCCATCCACTTTGCTATGACTGTAAAATGCTGTTTTTTTTTTCCCGTGGCGTTTTCGCCATGTGGGGCCCCGACCCTACTCTGGTTGTTTGAAGTGACAGGTGTAGACCTTTATGCAGTATATAGGGCCATAAAAATAAAGGGAATATATAAAAACCATTACAGTGATTCATTGAAAGTCAAGAAATGTTTCTTTGCAAGCAAATAACATTTCCACCGACCACAAACTCACTTTACAAAATCCTAGCTGTACAGTTTCCTCTATCACACTGTGTTGCTAAAATACAATTATGATGTCAATTACCAGCCTCTTACAGTTGCTGGGCTTGTAGTTGATGAAAAGCAAGTCTTAAGTCCCCAGAGAAGCCACTTCTGCAGAAGTCCTCTAGTTAACTTGCTAAGTGTTAACTAGAGGTTTTATGCGATATTTTGTCTTGGAGAATAATTTGCCAGTAAGCAATAGTAATCATTTGTTACCGCTGTTACTGGCGAGATATAAAGTACATTCCAATACAGTACATACAACCACTGTTTCTAGGCGCTTGCAAAGCTTATCACTAAGCTATGTTTTCTTCTCATTATTGATATATGTATTCTTCAACAAAAGAGCCTTCACTAAGCTCTTATGTACTTATGTAAGACAACCAAGATAAAGTCAGCCTCCTCTACTCCTATTACTCTTGATGATCCTGTCTCGATTCTACATCAATATCTTTGTGTTACTAGCTGTACTCTGGGTAAATGCACATTTTATCAAGGTGTATTGAAAGAAGTGCTGTATCTTTATGTGCCTTCCTATCTTGTTTGAACATGTTTAATTCACTTTATGCACTACACAATCCTTCCAGATACAATGGATCTTCTGTCTGTGGAGTTTTCTCGTGAATCATTTTCATACCAAAGTCCTGAAAAGCTGTAAATAGCTGTTTTAAAAGTTATCTGCAGTGTTTCTAGCATGTTAAAAGCCTTTCTTGACTTTATTTTTATATTTCTTGAATGCTGCTGTTACTCTGTGTTGCTGGGGGCAGGCTCTGGATTAAATCCATCAGTCTCCTTTCCCCTCTGGCAGCTGACAATAATGTCCTTTCTTACTTCCCCTGCAGGAGTTCCAACAGCTATTCTACCATGCTACTGCAGAGACTCTGCTCCTTGACAGACAAGCAGGGCAGTTTTTCTTTTGCTGCTCTTCAGTCAACAGGGGATTGATATGCAGAGACCTGGTTGTGCAGAATGACTGAGTATGGGTGTTCATCAGGTTAAGTGGATGACTACATTTCTATACAATTTCAACACCAGGTGGCACTGCAATATGTAACTTTTCATTAGATAATTTTTAGCACTATGTAAATGACAACCATTATTCATTAGTATGATTTATACTAAGAATATGATGGGGTAACACCTTTAAGTGTATTCTAATTATATATTGTTACGACATATCGCCAGGATCAATATGCCCATCTATTCATAAATGCTGATATCACAACATTTCTGATGGTGAGAAAATCCTTTCAAAGGAAGTCTGTCTGGGGTATGAAAAACTTGAATACAAAGCCCTTGTAGGCTCCATCAAGTTCCAGCCTTCAGAGTCTCATTTGCATATTTCAACAAACGGCTTTTTCAAGGAAATGGTGCATCTATTGGGCTACCCAGAGATGTGATGGTGCTCAGCACAATATCCTCTACAATGCACCGTGGCTGGTTTGATATCAAGTTTCTTAATAACAGATTCCCTATTGAAACTTCACTTCAAGTGGGTGCAACTGAATACAGGGAAACTAGCCAGAAATTATATAGTTTAAATTTGGAATGTTACCATCAGCCCCAGATCTGTGATATTCCGAACTGAATCCAAATACTTTTCATATCATATGGGTAGGAGTTGGTTATTCTTTCAAGGATGGGCATGAATCTGGTGCTCTGCTGCCATTATATTACATAGTTACACAGTATAGTTAAAAAAAGACATATAGTGTCTTGCGAAAGTATTCGGCCCCCTTGAACTTTTCAACCTTTTGCGACATTTCATGCTTCAAACATAAAGATATAAAATTTTAATTTTTCGGTGAAGAATCAACAACAAGTGGGACACAATCGTGAAGTGGAACGAAATTTATTGGATATTTTAAACTTTTGTAAAAAATAAAAAACTGAAAAGTGGGGCGTGCAAAAAAAGCCATTTCTCAAAGATATCCATAAAAAGTCTCGTTTAAAGTTTGCCACAAGCCACCTGGGAGACACACCAAACATGTGGAAGAAGGTGGGCCAAATGCAGGGAACTTGACAGAGCATCTATTTTTTGAGGAGAAAATACCAATAGAACATGTAGACACATAGAACTTATGTTACAAGTTGGTTAAACGTATCGTCCTGGCGTGGCCTGGATGCCAATGCGAATGGCTACCTAGTCTCACACCTCCTGCGCTCCCCCCGCTGAAAAAAAAAGCCTCTCCACTTTTATCCCTATTTCATGGGCAAGAGGATGCTGTTCAAGAAGTCCCAGGACCCCCAGTCACCATCTCCAGAGGCCGTCGGGAGACTCCACAGCAACTCTAGCGACACGTGCGGCCGCCACTCACAATGTGCCGCAGCATCGGAAACTGACCATGCATCATCCCTGCTGGCACCTCTACTGCAGGAGCAGTCAGACCCAGCTGCAGAGACACGGTATATGCAGCAGCTCCAGCCATGTGCTCAAGGCTCGAGGTCATTACTACAAGAGGACCTCTGACAACTTCCCTTCTCCCAGGTGAACTAATGGGACCCCCGTCCTCTCCTGCACCTAGCTCCCCGTGTGACATCGGGCCATTGTCCCTCTCACCAGCGAACTCCCCTTGCCCCTGGAGACTGTTGGGGCTCCACTTTAAACCATTTATCAGGGACAGGCCCCAGCACCAGACTTCATAAGTGCCTTCTGCTGGTGTCTCCTGTGACACCAGAAGATTTCCTCCTTTGTGTAAGCCCCAGTGGCTGATCCTGCTATACACCCCTGCATGGGGATGATTGCTCAGGATTCTATGTCTGTCTGTCTCTCCCTTGGATCCCCGGTGTGGCTGACAGAGGTGGAGAATCCCCGGGATACACAAACAGCAGGTCCTGTTCCAGCCCCCGCCCCTTCCACCACCTGGATTTATGATAAGAGAGTGTGCCACTAAGAAAACCTACTTTACCTTCCCACTAAACAGGATTATAAGGTCCTGATGAACGAGGTCAAGCTGACCATCCAGAAAGAAATAGCGGCATTTAGAGTTGACCTTTGTCAGCTATCTGAGCGAGTGGACTCCCTTGAAACTATGTCTCTCACTTGCAGGACGTGGTGGATTCTCATGTGGCAGCTCACTGTAATACTACACTGTCACCATAATATTAGAGTGCGTGGTCTGCCTGAGGCCACAGGAGAGGAAGACCTGAAGATCACTCTGGAGGCCATCTTCAATATGTAATGGGGAAACCGCCTGACCATCGCATAAAACTGGATGGGGCACACAGGGCTCTCCGCCCGAAGGGACTGACTTCTACCCCGTGTGATGTGATCTGTTGTGTAAAAGATTTTGAGCTCAAGGAAGCTATCATGCTCCTGGGACATACTAAACGGGACATTGATTTTAATGGGGCTCCTATCCAATTGTATCTGGATCTCTCCTGGAGCTGGCTGGTTCTGACTCCCCTTTACTGGGCTTCCTGGGCCTTGTATCCTGCAATTTGAGGGTGTTTAGCCATGCTTTTTGACATCTTTATGGCACCTCGTGCTGCTATTTGACACATTTTATTGTTGTTCTTATTTTCTTAGCCCTTGCCAGGAGATATACTCCCTGGACTTAATGATCCTTTTATTGCTGCTTTGTTTTTGTTGCTATATGTCCGTGATGGCGAACCTATGGCACGCGTGCCAGAGAGGGCACACAGAGCCCTCTCAGTTGGCACGTGTGCCATCGCCATGATCACTCACTAACGGGGAATCCGGTACAGCTGAAAACTGTCAGTGTAAATCGGTAAAGGCTGAATACTGTACTCTGGAAGGACCTTCTGACGTCATAAGGTCACATGACAAGGTAGGCATGTCTTTACTTGTAAGAAGGTCCTTCTACATGAAGAAAAGTTGTATCATGAGCATTGGAGGAACATGGAGAGATGTGGGGTGGGAGAGATGTGAGGTGCAGGGTGTAGTGTGGGGTGGGAAAGATGTGGGGGGGCAGGGTGTACTGTGGGGTGGGAGAGATGTGGGGTGCAAGGTGTAGAGTGGGGAGAGAGATGCGGGGTGCAGGGTGTAGTGTGGGGAGGAAAGATGCGGGGTGCAGGCTGTGTTCAAGAGGGGGGAATGGGGGTGCAAGCTGCTTGTGAGCAAGAGGGGAGAATGGGGTTGCCAGGGAGGCAGGTTAATTTAAGGTGAAATTGCTGTGTTGGCACTTTGCGATAATTTAGTCGGCTTTGGGTTGCAGTTTGGGCACTCGGTCTCTAAAAGGGTCGTCATCACTACTATATGTTCTGTTGTCTCCCTCCCTCCATTTTGATTCCTTCCTCATGTTCCTGTTTTTTGAGGCTACTTTCACATCCCTTCAGTACCCAGGATGTCCACGATTGCCTCCAGGACCCTTCATGCCTGCTCATCGCTTCGACCTACGGGGTGAGTTGATTGTCTGCTGTTCTCTTCCCATTCCTTTCCCCCATGGCTAAGATAGTCTCCTTACATGTCCCACTTGAAATCCTTCTTTGAACTTAATGTGAGGTCAGTCACCTCTGGAGGTAGTATTATGGGAAACCTATAAGGCGGTGACTAGAGGCCACTGTATAGCCTTGGGTATTAAAATTAAAACCTATGCCGCCACTCACTTGACTGATCTCCGTGCCCAACTGTGATGAACTGAACTCCGAATGTTGGTGCACCCGATGACACCCCCTCTTAAATCCTTTATTGATCTCAGTGCCCAAATCAAACACATCCTTCTTCAGAAAATCGACAAATTGCTCCTCTATATGAAGCAACGTTATTATGACCAGGCTAATTAACCCCATACGCCTTTGGCTAAACAGTTCCGGCACCAAGCAGAGAGGAGTACGGCATATGCACTAAAGGACTCAGGGAGGGTGGGACTGTAATTTGCGATACCAACGAGATGGCCCACAACTTTCACTATTATGCTAAGCTGTACTCCTTGCCTGTACTCCACCCTTCACTATTTAAGAAGTCCTAAGATAAAGGGATCTTGCTATCATTGTCACTATATGGAGTCAGATAGCTCTTTTCCTCCATTGTGGGGTTTTATTTGCTTTGCTTTACTACTGTAGGCAGCATATATATTTTGGTAACATCGTTTCATTATTTAGCTGTGTAGCTGCCATAATACAAAACTCTCTATGGTGGTGAATTCATTTGTATCTGCTATAATATGATACTCCATAGAGTGGCAAATTTACCATGGTTGATTCATACTTAGGGGCCCTTATATTTTAAACTTATTATTAAATGTTAAGTTTTATTATTGTTTGCATCAGTGCTTTCTATTATACTCTGTATGGTAACAAGTAGAACCACTGCATTTAGCAGCCTAATCAAGTGAATACTGCGCATGCGCTGGCGTCTGAGGAGAAGATTAAGCCGTGCTAAAAGTGCATATGAGAAGACTCTTGGAAAGTTATGGTGAGTTCTGGTCTCCAGTGTTATGGTGATATCTTATGGTGAACATCACTCAGTAACTTGTAATATTGAAATGGTGCTCTGACTGACTATTATAAAAGAGATGATTACTATTGAGGATATATGGACAAATGTGCTACATTTATCTAATTGCCTTTCACTACACAGGGATACTAAAGAGGCATCTAATATTGAAGTGTGTTACATTCAGATGATTTATATCTAAGACCTGTTATATGCAATTCAGCCATCATTTTATTGGTAGAGGTCAATTATATAGTTATCATTATGTGATGTATGTGAGGACCCCGCCACAGCCACACTTGGATTTTTGTCTTCCCCCTGAATCCCTCGCTGCTCATGCGGATCTGGTCCAGAGACCATATCAAGGTTGAGCATTAATAGATTTTATTGTATATTACTTTATCTCGTCATTATTATTATTATTTATCTTTTTTATTGGTTTTATATGCTCAATGAGGTGCTTTTTTTATGCGTAATCCATTTCTGGATGTACAACTTGAAGTTTTTATAACTACCAGTTGGTCTATCTATTGAATTATTTATAGCAATATTTCTCTACTGTGAACTCACTAGCTGATTTACACATCTGGATTTTTTACAATTGTACTTACCCTTGTATCATGGCTATATGTTAATATTATGTATGTCTTGAGATCAGTTCTTCCTTGTATCAATTTCTTACATATATTACCTCCTTTGGTTGGAAGTTAAAGAGGAACGGTCAGCAGGAAAATTGCTATCAAACTAATACCTTGTAAGGCGGCTTCTACACTTCCAAAGATGCCTTTCTTATTCTGCATTGCACCTTCATTTTCATGAAAATCAGCATTTTATTCTTAGGAAAAGTACCTAACAAGGGCTTTAGGGGAGTTTCTTCTTCTTCCAGGGCTTCACTCTCTATTCTAGATAACCACTCTTAACTGCAGAAAAAGTGTGACAAAGTGGAAGATCAAGTAATGGGGAGAAGCTGGGCAGCTGAAAAATTATGTAGAGCAGAGAGAGAAGCCCCAGCAGGAGAAGAAATGTGCCTAAAGCCTTTTTCAGGTCATTTTCATAAGAACGTGATGCTGATTTTTATGAAAATGGAGATGCAATGCAGAAGAAGAAAGACATCTTTGGAAAGTGTAGAAGCAGCCTTGCACTGTACTGTCATTAGTCCAATACTGATTTTCCTGCTGACAGAGTCCCTTTAAATCAGTAATGAATCAATTTATGTATAATATGATCATGGCATATGGAGAACACATTGTGTTTTATCAATCCAGATGGAAGAATCCTTGAATAGTTATTTCTTATAAAGTGTTTTTCCTATAGGAACATAATGCTTTCAAGATCTTCTGACTTATGAAATAATAGCAGCCTGTTCTAAAAAAAAACTGCGCAGTGAGGATACTTTTAGTAGATAATCGCTGCTCTTTTTGTAACACATGGCTTTTTTATTTTATTAAAACCAGAATGAAGTTGAAATTTATTGGTCTGTTTTTTACATCCAACTGCAAGTATAAGACTTTACAATCATTAGTGTAGATCATTGTTGATTTTAAAGGGATTATCTAGACTTTATATATCAGTGACTTATCTTTAGAATAGGTCAATAATATTCAAATCGGGGGTGAACCAACATCTAGCACCCCCACTAATCAGCTGTGGATAGAGCTGGATACAGACATTTTATTCACTTTTTTATCCATATCAGTTTACCTCAGATCAATTCCAATTTACTTGAATTTAGTCTATTGTATAGTTCTAGCGCCGATAGCTGCTGAGAATGACGATCTACAGAGAAGAACCTCTGTGAATTGAAGAGTCTAAGAGTGTAAGTCATCTAGTGCAATGAAAGGACTGAAATGGAGCTATTTTGTGCGTAAAACACCCTGTTCCCTTTTAACTCTGAAAACAGCTGGAATACCCATGTCTATTATAAATTGATCAGAAAAAAAAGTGGGTAGTGCTTCTTCATCTGAGGACATTGGTGTTTTGGACTCTTTGACTAAAATGTCCAGGGATTTAAAATTACTTTAAGTGATGGGAACCAACCCCCAACCCTGGGTCGCTCCAAACAGTCCCTTCACCCCTGTACTCACAGGTCATTACCTGGGGCCATATTGGTAAATGCTATCAGGTCTTATGTAAATAAGTTACAAACAATAGAAATTCTCACAGCTGATTCATTAGTGGATCAACTGATCACTCTTTAGAGCAGGCTCCTTTATGGAGGATTTCTTGATTGGTTAGCCACTCTTTAACTCTTTCCTGACATCTGCAGTATCATTACGCCAAATGTCGAATCTTTAAACATGACGGCTGCTCAGGAGCTGAGAGGCTACCACAGCCACTGGGTCTCCATTATATTATACAGTGGAGTTCCGGCTGTAATGCCCATGATCAGTGCCTGCTAGACAGCCTGTAACAGAACTATAGGAATTTTACAATACTTAGCATTGCAGTGTATTGTATTAGTGATCACACCCCTTGGGGTTCAAGATTACTAGACGGTCTAAAAATAAAAGAAAGAAAAATAAATAAATAAAACAGTTGAAATCAACCCCCTTTCCCTAGATGAGATAAACTTCAAATATATAAACAATTGATGGTGTCACAATATGACACCTCCAAGAATTTTTTTTGTCAAAGTTTGGGATTTTAAAGGTGTCAAAATGTAACAAAATCTATATAAGTGTGGTATCCTGTTTAGTTTCCTTCTTGTTAATTGAGGTTTGTTCTTGTGGCCAATTCAAGCCCACTCCTTGCTTCTGAGCTGGGTAGTTCTTGTTTGTTTTCTCCCTGTTTGTATTTCTATAGTTCAGCCATGCTTACGCTCAGTTCACATCTGCGCTTGCCACTCCATACTGGGATTCCGTTCCCCTCTCCGCATGAAAAGGGGAACAGAACAGAACGGAAACCATGCGGACTCCATTATAGTCTATTGGGTCCGCGGGTTTCCTAAGGTAACCTCTTTTTTATGTAGATTAGGTTTCCGTGCGCAGTTGTGAACCTAGCCTTAGTTTGTTGCTAGATCCCAGTGCTAGTCTTATTAGCGAGAAAACACATTCTCTGCTTTTCTCTCCTCTGTGGAGATCCTCCTCAGCTATCAATGAATATATCAGATAAGAAAATATACTGCTCCACAGTACCCAATAACTCATGCCATGACTGAGGTACTGATGAGACCTTCTGGAGAGGAGTAAATATGAAATTCTCCTGCTTCCCCTGTGTCACAAAATACTTCCTGACAAAAAGAATGCTAAAATTCACTTGAATAAAGAACTATTTAAAAACCACGGCTCTAAATAGGCAACCAAAAAAAAAAAAAAAAAAAACTGCAACAAAAAATGAAGCCATCCTATAAGATGGCTAAGGCCCGACGTTGCAGAAACACAGCAGAAAAAGAACACTGCATTTTACAGTACCAATAAACTGAATGAGACTCTGCCTAATCCCATCCACACATAGTGGAACAATGTGATGTGGAAAAGCTGAGTTTTTGAAAAATGCAGCATGTCAATTTTACCTGCAGAAATGCTCACTTTTTCCCTATAGATAGAGAAAAATGCACCAAAAATGCATTGAAAAACACTGTGGAAAAAAAAGCAATGCGTTTCTGCTGCATTTTTTCTGCTGTGCTTTTTTAGCTGCGTTCTACAATGTGGGGCCTTAGCCTAATATGGTATTTGGGACCTGCCACATACTGTAGGTGCGATTAACTCATTTCTGCAGGCGATTACCTATTGTTCCACCACTCTAATATATGTAGAACTCGGCTGCCAAACTGCAAACTCATGAAAACATGAAAGCATTTCCACACTAGCCAAAACTGAATGGTAGAACAATCCGAGGTGTATATTGTATATGTGTTTACAACATTCGGTGAAATAGCACTGTAGTGTTCTCTAGCTTCATCATACATTTTGCTTTGCAGCAATATAATCCGCCATTCTAACAGTGACCATCTTCTTAAATAGAACATTTCTTCATTTAAACAATACTTTGCTTTATGAGCATTCACAGAATTCACCTTAAAATACCATCCATTTTAGCACTGCAGCATGTTAATATATAAGCTCCCGTATCCAGAGTCAACCTTTCTTGAAAACGTTCATGTCCGGGGTTTCTGTGCAGTAAACATTACAGAGAGTTGCAGTGGCAGCTTGTGGCCTTCTGCAACCTTCTACATTTCGGGGATCCTCATTCTCAACGTTTAGAAGGTCCATAGTGTGTTCCCTCTATGTCAGAAAGTTCCTCTAACAGTAGCCTGGCCCTTTCCCCTCCCTCTACACAAAACAGTCTCAGCTGGTGGGCAGACACTGTGAATACTCAAGTTTCAACTTCAATGCATGCCACAAACCCCAAGATGTGTTCCTCAAACACCCCCAACATATAACTTCTCTTCAAACCCTGGCACCACTTGGCTATCACATGCACAACAACAGACATATGTGACATTGCTGCTCTATTCATAAAGGGAACATAGAACCCCTGTTTCCATGATCGATGGGTGTCCCAGTGGTCAGCTCTCAGCAAGTAAAACCTTATCCGGTGCATAGGTGATAAATTGTAAACTTGGGCTAGCCCCTTTAAGTGGTCAATCAATGCGACTATTACAGTCTAAAGCACAGAAAGCACTTGACTTGACTGGGCATTGCTGATTACGGGGTCCCCATATGAACCCCACCACCACCTTTGATACACAAACTGCTGGGCCTAAATGCCTTCCCCCTCTTTTTTATCCTCAACCCCCAACCCAGCTCTAACCCCCCCCCCCACCCCCCTCTTCAGAATAAACCGAGACCAAAGGGTTGGATTAAGTCGGCCACAACAACCGTATTTATTAACAAACAACAAATACAGTCATATGAAAAAGTTTGGGCACCCCTATTAATCTTAATAATTTTTAGTTCTAAATATTTGGGTGTTTGCAACAGCCATTTCAATTTGATATATCTAATAACTGATGGACACAGTAATATTTCAGGATTGAAATGAGAGGTTTATTGTACAGTCATGGCCAAAAGTTTTGAGAATGACACAAATATTATATTTTCACATGATCTGCTGCCCTCTGGTTTTTATGTGTGTTTGTCAGATGTTTTTATCACATACAGAAATAGAATTGCATTCATATTATGAGTAACAGAAGCTTATATTGACAGTTAGAATGAGTTAATGCAGCAAGTCAATATTTGCAGTGTTGACCCTTCTTCTTCAGGACCTCTGCAATTCTCCCTGGCATGCTCTCAATCAACTTCTGGACCAAATCCTGACTGATAGCAGTCCATTCTTGCAGAATCAATGCTTTAATTTTGTCTGAATTTGTTGGTTTTTGTTTGTCCACCCGTCTCTTGATGATTGACCACAAGTTCTCAATGGGATTAAGATCTGGGGAGTTTCCAGGCCATGGACCCAAAATCTCTATGTTTTGTTCCCTGAGCCATTTAGTTATCACCTTTGCTTTATGGCAAGGTGCTCCATCATGCTGGAAAAGGCATTGTTGAGCGCCAAACTGCTCTTGGACGGTTGGGAGAAGTTGCTCTTGGAGGACATTCTGGTACCATTCTTTATTCATGGCTGTGTTTTTAGGCAAGACTGTGAGAGAGCCGATTCCCTTGGCTGAGAAGCAACCCCACACATGAATGGTTTCAGGATGCTTTACAGCTGGCATGAGACAAGACTGGTGGTAGCGCTCACCTCTTCTTCTCCGAATAAGCTGTTTTCCAGATGTTCCAAACAATCGAAAAGGGGATTCATCAGAGAAAATGACTTTACCCCAGTCCTCAGCAGTCCACTCCCTGTACCTTTTGCAGAATATCAGTCTGTCCCTGATGTTTTTTCTGGAGAGAAGTGGCTTCTTTGCTGCCCTCCTTGAGACCAGGCCTTGCTCCAAGAGTCTCCGCCTCACAGTGCGTGCAGATGCACTCACACCTGCCTGCTGCCTTTCCTCAGCAAGCTCTGCACTGCTGGTAGCCCGATCCCGCAGCTGAAACACTTTTAAGAGATGGTCCTGCCGCTTGCTGGTCTTTCTTGGGCGCCCTGGAGCCTTTTTGGCACCAATGGAACCTCTCTCCTTGAAGTTCTTGATGATGCGATAGATTGTTGACTGAGGTGCAATCTTTCTAGCTGCAATACTCTTCCCAGTTAGGCCATTTTTGTGCAGTGCAATGATGACTGCACGTGTTTCTTTAGAGATAACCATGGTTAACAGAAGAGAAACAATGATGGCAAGCACCAGCCTCCTTTTAAAGTGTCCAGTGGTGTCATTCTTACTTAATCATGACAGATTGATCTCCAGCCCTGTCCTCATCAAAACCCACACCTGTGTTAATGGAGCAATCACTGAAACGATGTTAGGTGGTCCTTTTAAGGCAGGGCTGCAATGATGTTGAAATGTGTTTTGGGGGATAAAGTTCATTTTCTAGGCAAATATTGACTTTGCAACTAATTGCTGTTAAGCTGATCACTCTTTATAACATTCTGGAGTATATGCAAATTGCCATTAGAAAAACTGAAGCAGTAGACTTTGTAAAAATTAATATTTGCATCATTCTCAAAACTTTTGGCCATGACTGTACTAACAGAAAATGTGCAATATGCATTAAACCAAAATTTGACCGGTGCAAAAGTATGGGCACCTCAACAGAAAAGTGACATTAATATTTAGTAGATCCTCCTTTTGCAAAAATAACAGCCTCTAGTCGCTTCCTGTAGCTTTTAATCAGTTCCTGGATCCTGGATGAAGGTATTTTTGACCATTCCTCTTTACAAAACAATTCCAGTTCAGTTAAGTTTGATGGTCGCCGAGCATGGACAGCCCGCTTCAAATTATCCCACAGATGTTCAATGATATTCAGGTCTGGGGACTGGGATGGCCATTCCAGAACATTGTAATTGTTCCTCTGCATGAATGCCTGAGTAGATTTGGAGCTGTGTTTTGGATCATTGTCTTGCTGAAATATCCATCCCCGGCGTAAATTCAAATTCGTCACTGATTCTTGTACATTATTCTCAAGAATCTGCTGATACTGAGTTGAATCCATGCGACCCTCAACTTTAACAAGATTCCCGGTGCCGGTATTGGCCACACAGCCCCAAAGCATGATGGAACCTCCACCAAATTTTACAGTGGGTAGCAAGTGTTTTTCTTGGAATGCTGTGTTTTTTTGGACGCCATGCATAACGCCTTTTTGTATGACCAAAGAACTCAATCTTTGTTTCGTCAGTCCACAGGACCTTCTTCCAAAATGAAGCTGGCTTGTCCAAATGTGCTTTTGCATACCTCAGGCGACTCTGTTTGTGGCGTGCTTTCAGAAACGGCTTCTTTCGCATCACTCTCCCATACAGCTTCTCCTTGTGCAAAGTGTGCTGTATTGTTGACCGATGCACAGTGACACCATCTGCAGCAAGATGATGCTGCAGCTCTTTGGAGGTGGTCTGTGGATTGTCCTTGACTGTTCTCACCATTCTTCTTCTCTGCCTTTCTGATATTTTTCTTGGCCTGCCACTTCTGGGCTTAACAAGAACTGTCCCTGTGGTCTTCCATTTCCTTACTATGTTCCTCACAGTGGAAACTGACAGGTTAAATCTCTGAGACAACTTTTTGTATCCTTCCCCTGAACAACTATGTTGAACAATCTTTGTTTTCAGATCATTTGAGAGTTGTTTTGAGGAGCCCATGATGCCACTCTTCAGAGGAGATTCAAATAGGAGAACAACTTGCAATTGGCCACCTTAAATACCTTTTCTCATGATTGGATACACCTGGCTATGAAGTTCAAAGCTCAGTGAGGTTACAAAACCAATTTTGTGCTTCAGTAAGTCAGTAAAAAGTAGTTAGGAGTATTCAAATCAATAAAATGATAAGGGTACCCAAATTTTTGCACCGATCAAATTTTGGTTTAATGCATATTTTCTGTTAGTACAATAAACCTCATTTCAATCCTGAAATATTACTGTGTCCATCAGTTATTAGATATATCAAATTGAAATGGCTGTTGCAAACACCCAAATATTTAGAACTAAAAATGATTAAGATTAATAGGGGTGCCCAAACTTTTTCATATGACTGTAAGTAACAAGTATAACTTATTATAATTTACATAACTTAAAATAATTTAACAATAAACGCTTAACCTGGGTAAGAGTCCTTGGAGCTACAAAAAACCATCAATCCCCCCCGGCCTGGCGCTAACATAACCACACCATAAATTTACCACCAGCCGCGACCACCGGCTCGGCGGCACCATGAATAAAGATGAACTCCTTCTTCCATGTACCAGCTCCCAGGGCCAACTACCCTGTAACCGTTCACCGTGCGCCAGGCCATCCACCAAAATGTGCAATTACCACCAAATGTATAGGTTGAGCCTACCGTTGACTCCACCCTTTTAGCCAATTGACCACCAACTCCAAGGACCCCACTCGCCACTGCGAGCACGCCTTAATCCCTTAAGCGTGAGTGACCCGCCACACTTCCAGATCCCTCTCAACGCCCTCCTGGATACCCAGTGTCCACACATCTATGCCCACCACATTCAGGTGGACCCCGTCCCGCAACCAGAACTCCCCCTCCCCAGACTCCAACTCCTTGTGCCGCACGCACACACCGCCGTTCCTGGACACAATCCCCGCAACAGCATGGTTAACTTTAATCCTGGCCTTGTTGAGCCTTTCAACAGACCTAGCCTCCCGCCATGTTTTTCTGGGTACAATATCAGACCACACAGTAACAATCCCCGGAAACATGGACCACAACCTCAACAGGTCATACTTCATGTCCCTGATTAAATCACGAAAAGGACGAACCCCCAGGTCATTGCCACCAGCATGTATAACGATAATGTCTGGAGACCGATCCAACCTTGCGCACCTGTGGATTTCGGGCATGACCCGACTCCACACCATACTGTGGCATCCCAGAGCTGGCTATGGCTGGGCTGAGGGTGATCTCTGTAGTCACTGTATTACTTCCTGTTGCTTCATAGCCTGTGTGACATAGCAGGGGGTCCTGAGTCTCACACAACACAGCGCCACCTAGTGAGCCTCACACATGCATTACACCTCCCATAGGATTGAATAGTAACCAAATGTCCAATGGGAGGACATCGCCTGGGAAAAGGGGAGGAGTCAGCTGATCACTGGGTCCCCATGGTAACACCCCTGCAAGAAGGTCCTGCCTGTGAGGAGTTAGAAGTGTAGAGTGTTAGGAGGAGGAGGTGAGGAGATAAGTGTGATGTCCTGTGAAGAAAGCAGTGAGTTTAGTGCAGGAATCTCAAGTCCTAGACAGGCCCAGGAAGGTTGGAGAGCTGACATACTCCAGCTATTCAGAAGATCCTGTCCCCTGTCTGCCTAGCCATCGCCCTGAAGGAAGTCAAGCATCATTATCTTGTCAGCCTGAGACTGTGGAGAGAACATTCTGGAACACGTGCTCCATAGCAAGTATCACAGGATCCAGGGGCCAAGGCCAGACCTGTGGAATATCCTGCCACCCTGACTATTGCACCCCGAAACTCTGAGCTATCAGGACCACATAACGTGAGTGGGGAATATTATGTGCTAGTATGGTGGTGGGCATCCTCCTATGAGCCAAATAGGAGCCCAGACGCACCTTAGGGCTGTAACACTGAAGTATAAGGGCTAGGAACACCTTTCATCAAGTCTACCCTGCACCCCAGGACTTTGCTGTGTCACCAGGCGTACCCCGTTGTTTTGTATTGAAGAAACTGTTTAAGCATTTGTGCCTCCACACCTATGGAAGTAAAAGTTCAACTCTACAACCGTTTCTGTGTCTGACTCTGCACCGACAACATCAGGGCGCCCCAAACACCACCAGTCGGCACAGTATAGGGGAAGTTCCCTGGGGGAACAATCACCACCAACATTTGTGCAGCCCCCTCATCACCAGTACCAGTGGTGGTAACGTGGGACAGCACCAGCGCTGCGCCCTCGTGCCCAGAGACCGTGACAAGTCTGCGCTGTTTGCACCCCGCAATCCCAACTGCAGCGTTACCTTCCATCTGGTCACTGCAAGAAAAACTGGCGTCACGAACAGGATACGGGTGTGTGCCATTTTGAGAAAGTCGCCACGAAAAGTGCGCCAAATTGTCTCCAGAGCATCGGTCTTTATTGTGGACTTTGCTAAGATCAAGTTTATTCCCTGAGAGTGCTTTCCACAAAGAGGGGGAGCCCTATACCCCTGAAGTAAGCCCTAAAGACTGTCCTCTCAGTGTGTTACAGCCCTGGAAGAGTTAAAACACCCAGGACTTGTTTGCTGCGCCACATCGCTGTGTAAGAACGCCCACAAAGGGTTAACTGTACCTTGCAAAAGTGCGGGAGATTTTTAGCACTGCCCATGAGGCCAGGAGACCCATCTGCCGCCATCTTAGGAGAGCCCAGAATGCTGAGCGCAATGCTCCAGCGCACCCATACAAGAAAGTGAAAGGCAAACGTGCCAGCGCCATTTCTGACTCTCCGGTGCCGCATCACCGTCCCTGCTGTGCACCGCTGATCTCTGGTCCACGCTGCAGTTGCTGTCAGTGAGTACTGTGCCTCCCTGTCCTTGTCTTCAGTCCTCCCACGGCCCCAGCGAGTGTTTTCCGTGTACAGTGTCCGTGGGGAGTGCCACCATTAAAGAGGGGGAGCACACCGTCAGCCTGCATCACAGTGACTCTGTTAATAGCTACAGCATTCTTAAAGGGACAGCATTCCAAGTTGTAGTCTCCATTCCCTGCCAGCAAGCAGTTGTTTCTTAAAGAGACGGCGACCTAATTTCAGTCATACCTGCAAACAACATGACTGAGCAAAGTGACATTGTGCCATCTGTTTCTAGTGATCCAGCAGTGCCCATGGCGAGCAGCCTACCATTCTCCATGCCATTTTACCCTGGCGCACCATGGCTGCCGCGCTACAAAGGGGAGGCGCATACCCTCAGGGACTTTCATGAGAAGATGCTGTCTCTCTTCCAGTTCTATCCTCTGAATACAGAACAGCAGATACAGATCCTGCTGGGCCAGCTTGAGGGTGCTGCAGCTAGGGAGGTCAAATCCTGGCCTGCCTCTGACAAAAGAACCCCTGGGCAAATTCTGGACAAACTCCAGGTGAACTTTGACGTGCGATCTGTCTCCGAGGTAAAGATGCGCTTCTTTTCCAGACGACAACTACCTGGTGAGACCCTGCGGGACTATGCTTTATCCCTCCAAGAGGCGTTCAGAGCTGTGGTGCAAGTGGATCCACGTGAAAATGTGGACTCTGATAAAATCTTGCTTGACCGCTTCATAGAAGGGGCGGGTACCACATTGCTCCAGAGTCAGTTGCGAATGCTTGCTGCACAACATCCCAGCATCACGTTTGCTGACTTCAAGGCCCTTGCCATCCAGGTCTTGGGACAGGAGCAGCCCCAGCCGAGCCCAGTCATCTCTGCTCCCTCACCTGGACCCTCAACAAGCATTGCTGCAGTTGTCCTGCCACTACCTCTGGGTACCTCACCTGCTGCCCAAACTGCGCACACTACACCAGCAGACTCCAAAGATGACCTTCTGGCCCGAGTGGATCATCTGACCCGTGCCATGGAACAGATCACCGTCCGTCTAGATCGTCTGACCCAGCCGTCTTCATCGTCCAGTGATCCTTTGCGAAGTCTCAACATCTCACCTGAGTCGCCACCCAGACGTCCGTCTTCAGTGAAACCTCCGCAGAGTGAGAGGCCATACTGTACCTATTGCCATAGATATGGACACACCAGGCCTCAGTGTTTTCAGTTAAACGGGCCACCCCCGAGGCAGCGGGCCGCCCCTCGGGAGGAAAGAAGAAGGGCCCAGGTGAATCTTCAGTGCCATTGTCACGCTTCGTCTCAGCCTGCCCACACATCACAATCCGGGTGAACGGCGTCCCTCTGACAGCGCTGGTGGACACTGGATCTCAGGTAACAACCCTGCGCAAGCAGGTGTTCCTTGAACATTGGGACTTAGGTGTGTTGAATAGAACACCTGACACATGGATAAATCTGTGTGCCAGCAATGGACAGCCCATAGCACAGCAGGGTTATTGGGAACCCACTATCCAGATTGGGGACTTGAAACTGCCTAGACAGGGTGTAATTGTCACTGATGTAGAGGATGATAGGTTTGCAGTTGTAATATTAGGCATGAATGTTTTACGCCATTGCTTTGCAGAAGTGTTGGATGCCTTGCATGCCTCTCTCCTTACAGCTTCTCCCAGTGACCAGCAGACCATTCAGCGGGCCATTCGTGTACTCAATGCCCAGCACAAGTTCGCCAACAAACAAGGTGAAATTGGTCGAGTCCGGATCCAAGATACCCGTCCAGTAACCCTACAGCCTGGAACAGAAACTATGGTGTGGTGCCGTGCCCGTCCGGGCATAGAAAATCAGGACTACGAGACCTTGCTACAACCCATACAGGTAGATGGCCAACCACTTGTCATGGCTGCCCGCAGCCTTGTCACAGTTTCCAATGGACGTGTTCCTGTCTGCTTAGTCAACTTCCACAAGTTCCACTCTGTGGCCCTGCTACACCGGTTATCACCAGAAGACGTTCTCTCTGGTGATTCTACCGCCACACAGCGTTCCACCCAAGCTGCTGAGAACATTCAGAATGGAGCCACGAAGTCCTGGTGGGATGAACTGAACGTGGGAGACGCCAATACCCCTATAGAGCACATCAATGGGGTTCGCAATGTGGCCAAGCGTTACCAACAGGCATTCAGCAAACACCCATTGGACTTTGGTAAGACCACGACCATACAACATCGCATTCTGACTGGCGACCACCATCCAATCAAGGAGCGTCACCGTCCAATACCACCAGCGATGTACCAACCGGTGAAAAAGTTGATCCAAGAGATGCTGATGTCATCCGGGAGAGTAACAGCCCCTGGGCAGCCCCGCTAGTCCTTGTCAAGAAGAAAGACGGAACCCTACGATTTTGTGTGGACTATCGTAAACTCAACAACGTCACGCACAAAGACGCATACCCATTGCCGCGGATTGAGGAATCTCTAACGGCTTTGGGATCAGCTACCTGTTTCTCGACCCTGGACTTAACCAGTGGATACTGGCAAGTGCCTATGGCGCCTGAAGATCGTGAAAAGACTGCGTTTACGACCCCGATGGGACTCTTTGAATTCAATAGTATGCCATTTGGGCTATGTAATGCCCCAGCCACATTCCAACGGCTTATGGAGAGGTGCCTCGGCCATGAGAATTTCCAGAGTGTGCTACTGTACCTGGCCGATGTTATTGTATTCTCCCGGACATACCAACAACACCTTCGTCACCTGTCCGAGGTATTCAAGGTACTTATACAGCACGGCCTAAAAGTGAAGCCCTCCAAGTGCTACCTGTTGAAACCCCAAGTTCACTACCTTGGGCATGTCGTGAGCGCACAAGGCGTCCAACCTGATCCTGAAAAGATCACTGCAGTCCAGAACTGGCGAAGACCAACTACCGTCAAAGAAGTCCGAAGCTTCCTTGGATTCGCAGGTTACTACCGGCGTTTCATACCACACTTCGCCCAAGTAGCCGAGCCTCTGAACGAGTTGTTGCGCGGTTGTCCCAGAGAAAACTAAAACCGAAAGCTTCCGGTAGACTGGACAGCGCGTCAAGAGGAAGCCTTTCAAGCGCTTTAAGCACTTCTGACGCAACCACCAATTCTAGCCTATCCCGACTACAGTCAGCCATTCCGCTTGTACACAGATGCAAGTCACCAAGGTTTGGGTGCAGTGTTGTCCCAGGTTCAGGACAACAAAGAGCGAGTCATCGCCTACGCCAGCAGGAGTCTGAGAGGCGCGGAGAAGAATGACCAGAACTATAGTTCTTTCAAACTCGAACTTCTGGCGCTTGTCTGGGCCGTGACAGAGAAGTTTAAAGACTACCTGGCTGCCACACCCTTTACCGTGTACACAGATAACAAATCCGTTGGCGCATCTGGACACTGCTCGACTGGGAGCCCTTGAACAACAGTGGGCCTCAAGACTCGCGAATTACAAGTTCTCTGTCAAGTATCGCAGTGGCAAGTCCAACGCTAACGCTGATGCACTCTCAAGGTTGCCTGTGGGAGAAGAACCACTCCGAGAAGACATCTGGGAAGAGGTGGAGATGCCACCATTCTACAACAAGTTTGCCCAACAGGTTGCTATTGGTGTCCCTGTAGAAGGAGAATCTCTGGCGAAAACAGCTGCTGAATCCCTCCAGGAGCCATCTCTGTGGAAAACGTTCCAAGAAGAGAGCAGAGTTTTAGGAGAATTGTCAGATTTCCTGCTTACAGGAAGAATACCAACCCGTGTAAAGAGAGGTCTTCATGACGTGGAATTAAAAAGCCTTTGGCGACAGAGGAAGCGCCTGTTTGTCCAACGAGGCCTTCTACTTATAAACACTCTTGATCCTGTCACAGGTGAAAGGCTTCATCAGATCCTCGTACCAAGAAGAGACGCACAGATGATACTTGAGGCGTATCATGACAGATCCGGTCACTTCGGGGTACAAAAGACCGAAGCTACCATCCGTCATCGCTTCTATTGGGTTGGGATGAGGAGTGACATTGAGAGTTGGTGCCGAGAGTGTCCCGCCTGTAGTATCACCAAGGAAGGTCGAAGAGATCAGAAGGCCCCTCTACATCCAATTAAGACTCAAAAGCCGTGTGAAATTGTTGCTCTGGACCATGTGAAGTTGGGTCCCACACGTTCCGGCTACAGCTACGCTCTGACAATGGTGGATCATTACTCCAAGTTCCTTGTCATCGTGCCTGTCAGAGATCTTACAGCAAGAACTACGGCTGAGACCTTCTACGCAGAGTTTGTCCGCCATTACGGTTGTCCTGAGCATATCCTCACCGACCGTGGATCGGCGTTTGAATCCCAATTGTTCCGTGAGCTGTGTCAGTTCCAAGACTGCAAGAAGTTGCGAACCACAGCGTATCACCCTCAAGGGAATGGTATGTGCGAGAAGGCAAATCAAGTGATCATCGGCATGCTAAGAACAGCCGCAGTTACACCTGGTGTTGAGTGGCCTGAGCGTATCAAGGACTTGGCCTATATTTACAACAACACATCCCAAACATCTACGGGATACGCACCATTTTATCTAATGTTTGGAAGACAAGGTCAACTTCCTTCAGACTTAACCCTTGGTGTGAAGGTCCCTGACACCATCAATCCACTACCCATAACAGACTGGGTTGTTGAACACCGCCGACGTATGGAGGAAGCTAAAGAGATAGTTGAAACGCGCATGGATGAGGTTCGTAGGAGACAACAGGAGGATTACAACCATCGCGCCCATGCAGCGCCCCTGAAAGTTGGCGACCGTGTATGGTTAAGGAATAACCATCGGAATGGGAAATTGGATCCATTCTGGGAGAAAGAACCATACAGTGTCATCTCCATACCATATCCTGAATCCGACGTGCATGAGATCTCTAAACCTGGGAGACAGCCCCAAGTAGTACACCGAAACCGTCTGAAGCTGTGCCTTAAAGAAGGACTACCCACAGAGGTGCCCCCAGCTGAGACAACGAGTACAGAGATCTTGTCACCTTCTGAAGCGAAAGAGAGACCCCCAACGTTAACTGAGCTTATGTGGGCGCCTAAACTACTACCATTTAGCTGTTATCCACCAATTGCTCTAGTGCAAGAGAACCCTTCGACAGGTGATTTAATTGATTTCAGTGACTCTGTTCCTGATTCAAATCTCGTTCCACTTAGGCGTTCTGAGCGTACCACAAAGGCATACCTCCAACACACTATAGTGATGCCATGGCTGTCCTTGGGTAAAAGAGGTTAACTGTCTCTGCTTCTGTATATATGTTATTCTTGCTCTGATTACATTAATGTTTTTCCTGTGTGTATATACAGTATATATATAATATCTTGCCATGTAATATAGTATTTACATTTATATGCAACAATCCAAGCCATAGTGCCTGGCTCACCGAGCCAAGGAAGTTCTGTTACCCCATTGCGGTATGGACATTGGTGCTAGAGTGCCTACTCTTCCTTACAGAAAGGACTGTTTATTGTTTCTCAGAGAGACTCTCATGATAATGGACACTCACGAAATTTGTGCCAGAGAGCCTCTGGACCCATTTGCACTACTGTTGTTTCTATATGGACTGTCTGATGGTACCGCCAAAAGGTTCCATAAGTCTGAGTTTAATTATCTCTCCGTTACCCTTCAGACTTCTCATGGACATTCCAGGACTATGCCGGGAGGTCTTACCTCAAGTTTCTAAGTATTATATTTTTCTAAACTGTTAGTGACATTTGCACTTTATTCGTATTTATTAACGTTATGTTACATTTCTCACTTTCACCCCAGCCCGTCGCGGAGGTCGGCTCAGTGAAAGAGGGGGAGTATGTGGCATCCCAGAGCTGGCTATGGCTGGGCTGAGGGTGATCTCTGTAGTCATTGTATTATTTCCTATTGCTTCATAGCCTGTGTGACATAGCAGGGGGTCCTGAGTCTCACACAACACAGCGCCACCTAGTGAGCCTCACACATGCATTACACCTCCCATAGGATTGAATAGTAACCAAATGTCCAATGGGAGGACATCGCCTGGGAAAAGGGGAGGAGTCAGCTGATCACTGGGTCCCCATGGTAACACCCCTGCAGGAAGGTCCTGCGTGTGAGGAGTTAGAAGTGTGGAGTGTTAGGAGGAGGAGGTGAGGAGATAAGTGTGATGTCCTGTGAAGAAAGCAGTGAGTTTAGTGCAGGAATCTCAAGTCCTAGACAGGCCCAGGAAGGTTGGAGAGCTGACATACTCCAGCTATTCAGAAGATCCTGTCCCCTGTCTGCCTAGCCATCGCCCTGAAGGAAGTCAAGCATCATTATCTTGTCAGCATGAGACTGTGGAGAGAACATTCTGGAACACGTGCTCCATAGCAAGTATCGCAGGATCCAGGGGCCAAGGCCAGACCTGTGGAATATCCTGCCACCCTGACTATTGCACCCCGAAACTCTGAGCTATCAGGACCACATAACGTGAGTGGGGAATATTATGTGCTAGTATGGTGGTGGGCATCCTCCTATGAACCAAATAGGAACCCAGACGCACCTTAGGGCTGTAACACTGAAGTATAAGGGCTAGGAACACCTTTCATCAAGTCTACCCTGCACCCCAGGACTTTGCTGTGTCACCAGGCGTACCCCGTTGTTTTGTATTGAAGAAACTGTTTAAGCATTTGTGCCTCCACACCTATGGAAGTAAAAGTTCAACTCTACAACCGTTTCTGTGTCTGACTCTGCACCGACAACATCAGGGCGCCCCAAACACCACCAGTCGGCACAGTATAGGGGAAGTTCCCCGGGGGAACAATCACCACCAACATTTGTGCAGCCCCCTCATCACCAGTACCAGTGGTGGTAACGTGGGACAGCACCAGCGCTGCGCCCTCGTGCCCAGAGACTGTGACAAGTCTGCGCTGTTTGCACCCCGCAATCCCAACTGCAGCGTTACCTTCCATCTGGTCACTGCAATACCTCGGACTCCAATCCAACGTACAACGACCGCAGCCCTGTCGAACCCCAGCTGCCGACCATTCTGCCTCACGCCAACCCTCTCCACGCCCTAGAACACAAAAGAATGGCCGAAGATCCAGACTAACCGAGCAGGAGTGCCTAAGAAAAGAAGAAATAAAAGTAGGGTGGAGGACGGAGAGAATACCCCAACAACACAATGATTCACATTTGAGCAAGGTGTGGACGTACGTACGATTTATACATCTGCGATTCCCACCTACCAATGCGTCGGACCACCTCCGAGCTCAACCCCCCAACTAGCTGCTTCAGTCACTGCGCCAATGCGAAAAGAGTGTGGAGCATATCTAGAGGTGTCAAGGCCCAGCGAGTCCAAACAACCCCTAAAAACAGCCAAGAACTGATAACGGGAAAGGAACGAACCATCCTCATGACGCAGGAGGGGACCACCCACCGAAGCTGGAGCCAACCCCCGAAAAACCAGCAAACAACGCACCAGGCACATATCTGACCCTACAACCGCACCCAGGCGCAGATACTTCCCTGCCCCCGCCTGATTCGTTTTAGACCTGCGAACCCTGACCACTAGGACCCCCCTCCTCCAGGTACACATCATCCACCTGTAAACCACCCGGCCGCTTAGTCGACACGGACACCAACTCACCCACCCTGAGAGCCCCGAAAAAAGCTAAAGAAAAAGCCAGGTGAAACAAAACGCATTCATAGTGCGAAGAACAAAAACGGCCTAGCTCCATCCCCAAACACTCCAAAAGCTCAAATGTAACTGGGCGCCGTGTGTCACTACTTCCCCTGCCCCTGCGGAACCCCTTAAGCGCCCGCTGAACCAAGAAATGTTTGGTGGAGTCCACCAAACCCCTCAGCTTGAAACCGAATGCCAATGCCGCTACCGCGCCATTGACTTTCGCCACGGACCATCCATCCTACGACCAACGGCTTAACAAGAACAATAAAGCCCCAACCCTATCCTCATCAGTATGTACCTGACCTAAATCCCCCACCCAATCTGCCAAGCCCTTGAATACTTATCCCAGGTGCCGGGGGCCAACGATGCCTGAATCAATGCCCCTGCTTCTCGCAAACCAAGTCCCATAATTCTGGAAGACATGGAATCCCTTTCACTTTCGCCCCTGGAGCCAGGGCACGAAACCGCTCCCACTGGAAACGAGACAAGGAATCAGCAATGTCATTTTTGACCCCCGGAACATGCATTCAGGCACAAGCAACGCAATACTAAGCGCTGAAGCAACTTGATGACTGGAGGAGAAGACGCTGTCACATTATTAATGGCCGACACAACCGACATGTTATCACAATGAAACCTAACTTTTTTATCCTGGAACGCCCCACCCCATATGGACCCCGCGACTACAATCGGGAATAAGTCAAGTACAGTCAAACTCCGCGTCAGACCTAGTTCACTCCACGCCGCAGGCCAAAGGGCGGCGCACCACAGACCCCTGTAATAGGCCCCAAAACCGTGGCCCCCTGCCGCATCCGTAAAGAGGTCGCAATTGAACACATCGATCACAGCTGACTGGACCAGTGATCTACCATTGAACTGGTCTAAAAAGGTGCCCCATACTGCCAGGTCCTCCCGATGTACCACCCCCAGCCGAATAAAGTGTCGCGGATTTGACACCCCTTTCATGGCCCCTGCCAGGCGGTGACAAAAAAATCCTACCCATGGGGATAATGCGGCAGGCAAAGTTTAAACTGCATAACAATGACTGGAGGTCGCGCAAAGTAATTTTTCGCATGTGATGAGCACGCCTCACACTCTCCCTAAGATCAACCAGCTTGTCAGGAGGCAACCGGAATTCCATTGCCACAGTGTCAAGCTCTATGCCCAAGAAACTCAATCTAGTGCACGGACCCTCAGTCTTTCCCGGTGACAACGGTACCCCAAACTTACTGGCGACCCACTGCGTGGTCGCCAGCAAAACCCCATAGACATCGGAGCCCGCCGGACCTATACAGAGGAAATCATCGAGGTAGTGTATCACTGACTCCACCCCCGACACGTCCCGAATTACCAACTCCAAAAAGGTGCTGAAAGCCTCAAAGTACGTGCACGATATTGAGCAACCCATAGGAAGGCAACGATCCACGTAATACCCACCGTCCCAGTAGCAGCCCAGTAACCTAACGCTGTCAAGGTGTACCGGCAGTAACCTGAATGCCGCCTCCACATCCATCTTAGCTAAGAGGGCCACTGGACCGCAACGCCGCACCCAATGCACAGCTGGATCAAACGAGGTATATACTACCGAACAAAGCTCGGGTGCAATACCATCGTTGACCGACACTCCTTTGGGATATGACAAATGATGTATGAGCCGAAACAGATTCGGCTCCTTCTTTGGCACCACCCCTAAAGGAGATACAATTAAACCCTCCAAAGGGGGTGATGCGAAGGGGCCAGCCATGCGCCCCAAGGCCACATCCTTCGTCAGTTTTTTGGACACCACCCCCGAGTGTTCTGCTGCCGACTTCAAGTTAGTTATACAAAAGGAGACTGTGTGCGTCGGCAGGGGAATCTTAAAACCCTCCCTAAAACCTTCTACTAGGAACTTTGCACTCTCCCTGTTAACATAACTATTTAGGTACAGAAGCATGGCTTCCAGCTTCACTGGCATCTGCCCCTTGTCCACTATTGGGCAAGGCCTTGGTCCTCTGCGCAAGCAACGGGCCGCACCACGGGACACCCCTCCGCAGAATGAACAGGCATGTTTGAATCTACAGTTGAAGCCAAATTTACATTGGGCTTCATTGAACTGCCAACACAGCCCGTAACGTTGCTGGGCCTGTGCACCTGCCCCCCCTGATCCGTAACTGAGACCACTATGGCCGGTTCCACCGGCCGCCCCGGGAAAGGACTGGCCAAAGCGAGCTGGCGCCATAACCCAAAGCCACAAACCTATATCCTTCTGATCCCACCGTATGCTGGGCCGAACCGCCTTACGCTGACAGAACTGCTCATCATACCGCAGCCATGTCTGACCCCCATACACCCGATACGCCTCACCTATAGAGTCCTGATAGCAAAAAAAGCCCCGAACAGTTGTCAGGAGCCTTTTCACCAATGACACTAGCTAAAATGGCAAAGGCCTGAAGCCAATTAGCAAAAGTCTGTGGGTTCAGGCGCCACCTACATTTTTCTTTCTCCTCTTTTTTGCTATCCTCCTTCTTACACTTGTCTAAATTAAATTTAGCTAAAGGGAGCAAGGAGAAGATTTCGACGTACTCGTCCTTCCAAATCTTCCCCTTCACTTCCTTTTTTAAATGCGCC
Source organism: Leptodactylus fallax (assembly GCA_947044405.1). Taxonomy (NCBI): domain Eukaryota; kingdom Metazoa; phylum Chordata; class Amphibia; order Anura; family Leptodactylidae; genus Leptodactylus; species Leptodactylus fallax. The sequence continues at coordinate 299,069 of CAMRHE010000186.1, read as the reverse complement.
CCTAGAGGACCCTCAAAACACACATAGACCTCTCCCCGAGCCCTGTCGTCCAGCCTCACTGAGTCAACCTTCTCTTTATCTGTCTGCACGGACACTGTGACACCCGCCGGAGCCTCTACCACTGGCACGCTCAGTGACGCTGCCAACTGGACCGCTGGAGGGACCCACGCCGCCACCAGGGAACCGCTAACACTCTGTTCGCAGCGCGACAGTAGCTCCCTCACGCTACCCAATAGCTCCCTAATCCCATCAGAAGCTACACCGCCACCCACTGGGAACTCCGGCCTATCTATCCCTAACCCCTGTGACATTAGAATAGGAGGAAACGGACACGACAATGAATGGTACTCACCAGACTGCGTAGGTGCTGTGGGCCCATCCTGCTGACCCGGGTCGCTGTACAGTCATGGCCAAAAGTTTTGAGAATGATACAAATATTAATTTTTACAAAGTCTAGTGCTTGTTTTTCTAATAGCAATTTACATATACTCCAGAATGTTATAAAGAGTGATCAGCTTAACAGCAATTACTTGCAAAGTCAATATTTGCCTAGAAAATGAACTTTATCCCCCAAAACACATTTCAACATCATTGCAGCCCTGCCTTAAAAGGACCACCTAACATCGTTTCAGTGATTGCTCCATTAACACAGGTGTGGGTGTTGATGAGGACAGGGCTGGAGATCAATCTGTCATGATTAAGTAAGAATGACACCACTGGACACTTTAAAAGGAGGCTGGTGCTTGCCATCATTGTTTCTCTTCTGTTAACCATGGTTATCTCTAAAGAAACACGTGCAGTCATCATTGCACTGCACAAAAATGGCCTAACTGGGAAGAGTATTGCAGCTAGAAAGATTGCACCTCAGTCAACAATCTATCGCATCATCAAGAACTTCAAGGAGAGAGGTTCCATTGGTGCCAAAAAGGCTCCAGGGGGCCAAGAAAGACCAGCAAGCGGCAGGACCGTCTCTTAAAAGTGTTTCAGCTGCGGGATCGGGCTACCAGCAGTGCAGAGCTTGCTGAGGAATGGCAGCAGGCAGGTGTGAGTGCATCTGCACGCACTGTGAGGCGGAGACTCTTGGAGCAAGGCCTGGTCTCAAGGAGGGCAGCAAAGAAGCCACTTCTCTCCAGAAAAAACATCAGGGACAGACTGATATTCTGCAAAAGGTACAGGGAGTGGACTGCTGAGGACTGGGGTAAAGTCATTTTCTCTGATGAATCCCCTTTTCGATTGTTTGGAACATCTGGAAAACAGCTTATTCGGAGAAGAAGAGGTGAGCGCTACCACCAGTCTTGTCTCATGCCAACTGTAAAGCATCCTGAAACCATTCATGTGTGGGGTTGCTTCTCAGCCAAGGGAATCGGCTCTCTCACAGTCTTGCCTAAAAACACAGCCATGAATAAAGAATGGTACCAGAATGTCCTCCAAGAGCAACTTCTCCCAACCGTCCAAGAGCAGTTTGGCGCTCAACAATGCCTTTTCCAGCATGATGGAGCACCTTGCCATAAAGCAAAGGTGATAACTAAATGGCTCAGGGAACAAAACATAGAGATTTTGGGTCCATGGCCTGGAAACTCCCCAGATCTTAATCCCATTGAGAACTTGTGGTCAATCATCAAGAGACGGGTGGACAAACAAAAACCAACAAATTCAGACAAAATTAAAGCATTGATTCTGCAAGAATGGACTGCTATCAGTCAGGATTTGGTCCAGAAGTTGATTGAGAGAATGCCAGGGAGAATTGCAGAGGTCCTGAAGAAGAAGGGTCAACACTGCAAATATTGACTTGCTGCAGCCGTATGGTGACTGGGTGTGGAGATCCCCTCACTAAGGCCAGTGGCAGGGATCTCCACCTCTGCAGGGGCCAGGCGACTGGTAGGATTCCTCCCAGATCGGGACCTCCGCCCCTGAACAGTGGAGCGGGGTGCCCGGCCCAGAGGGGCCAGAAAGGGACTCCTATGTCGCCGGGCCCTAGGGGGCTCATCAGGTCTCAAACGTGCCGGCGGGCGAGTCCTGCGTAGCCGTCGCTCAGACGTATCCGGGGGAGGGGGTATTGAAGGGTTAATGGGGGGGGGGGACGGAAGGCTGCATAATGTCAGCCAGCCGCTCCTGCAGCCAGGCCTCTCCGTGGACGCTGGTAGCAGCTCTGATCTGCTCCAGGATGGAATTAAGGGACGCCATGACTACAGTGGGATGGTGGGGGGGGAGCTGAACCGCTCGTTAGTATGCCGCGCAGCTCCCGGAATGGCCGCTTCCCGGGCTACGCGGCATAGTCAAATCAAACGAGGTTAAGCCCCGTCCCCAATTCTTCACGCCCTAGCGCGTTATTGGTCCCCCCTACTGCCCGCCCCCAGTCAAGTTCCCTGCGCTTTACTGCGCAGCGCTCTGGTCTCCCGTGTGATGAAAGGGGCCTTTAGGCCTCCTGGCTTAAGGGCCTAGTCTCAACTGCTACCTCTATAGCTATGCTACAGAATCTTTGAATTAAAATCCATGGGTCCACAACCCATTTTCAGATATCTTGTACAGTACTTTTAACCTTCCTTTTAAATGGAAAGTATTTTTTTTTTTTATTAGAATCAGAAAGTGAAATCTATTGATTTTTTTTTCTAATGTCCTTCTATTTTCCGATTATAGATCTTTTTATTCTGTTTTCTGTACATGATTACTTGACTGAGCTTCTCCTTTGCTTTTTTAACAGCATTTACTGATGTGGTTTACAGCAGTCTCCTGACCATAAACAGCAATAATCTGAAGCTAACTCAGTAAGGTCTATGGGAGAGTTTCCTAAGCAATATCATCTACTGTCAGTAGTACATACAATGATGGGTGTTATGTGGTGCCATCTATAAGGTAATTTCTCCTATTGTAATTCTGACTGTGATTTAAATGAAGCAAGCAAAGAAACCCCTACAGAATTGGAAAGTGCCAGTCTATTATTAAGCTTAGTGGCCAGAATGAAAAAAAGATGACATAGTGACAGTGAACATTTAAAAAAAAAAAAAAAAAATCACCAAAATTCTTAAAAAATATAGGTTTAACATGAAAACTTGGTTTATAAAAAAAAAAAAAAAAATAGGTAGTTTTTCTGGTGACACATTCCCTTTAAATCTTTCAGTGATTTCTCAATAAAAACAGGCAAAAGTCAGGAAAGACTTGAAATCCTCACAAATATTTGGCAGTCTGTAATTTCCTGGAATCTAGTAGAATGGCATGCTCAGATTTAAATACATTTTTTCTGCTTGATCCACAATTTCTAAATGAAATGTGTGCCTCTGACCAAAGTAACAGCATGTAAGCCATTATAACCTCAGAACCAACTGTACTTTACCTTACTAAAGGGATAGGAAGCATTTCAATAAAAATGTAGATTTCTAAATTACTACACTCTCCCAAAACACATATTAAAGCAGTCCAGCAAAAGCACTTGTTTCTTTTTCATCACTGTATCCCTTATCCGATTGTCAACCACAGTCAGGACTACTTGTATGTAGGCTGCAGTTCAGCATCCTATCAGCATGTCATCAGACACCATCTTGATTTTTAGATTTCCATTTCTCTGCGCTCCGCTATGACTTCCATGATGCTTCAGCACAGCATCACATAGGCTACTAGGGCAAGTTCTATTTCTGCTTGCTGGGATGACAGTGTAATTATTGTTCTATTTATATTCTCAGTCATAATCTAAAGAGACCATAAGTATACAGTCAGGGAGGCTGCACTGTCATGTTCTTGACTAATGGGGCTTAAGAATAAGTAAAAAAAAAAAAAAAAAAAAAAAAAATATAATATATATATATATTAATAATAATAACAACAACAACAACAATAATAAAACTGTGTGACAGGAGTCTGTCTAATCATCAGACGTTAACTATGATAGCAATCTGTGTGGAACAGTCCATGCACTTTCATCATACAGGAACTTCTGTTGTCTGATGGCACCCCTGGAGAGAACAGAAAGACAGGTAATTCCCAGGGCTCACCATGAGATCACAAGACTCAATAGAAGATAACAATCTCTGTGTGGGAAAAAAAATCTGAAATCCATGAAGATATTAAGAAACTTATATCTTAGCTCTATTATATACTAGTAATTCCTACGACCAAAAAATGCACTGCATAATCTTAAAGGAGTCTCTTCAATGAAATGAAAAAAAATTGAGCAAGACAGAACTAGAGCCCAAGTCACACTTTTGAAGCATTTGGACTGAGAATGCAAGCAGAGGATAAATTATGTAAATTATGATGTAAATTAACTTAATGCACATATTGTCCCATTGCCCAAAACTACACCAATATTGAAAATTTATAATTCAATTTATTGATTAGATTTTTGAGGTACAGTTTTTTCCAAGTGTGAAGTTATGTGTATGGAGTCTAGTTGAGGAAAACTATAACAAGAATTATTTTCACTTCTAGGAAAATGATTACAAAAGGGGTGAACAAATTTACGTTCTCCCTCACATACAACTTGGAAAAAAAAATCCATGAAATAATACGATTTAATATGAAAAGATTACTTTATTTAGGAAGTGCAGATCCTCTTCTTTCTACAGAATTTGCAAACCTTGGCTGGCATGGGCCAAGATTAATAAAGCACAAGCTTGTTATTTATGTATGTAATGGATTGACTCAATTTTCTCATCTTTTTTCTTCCCCTGCGACTCCTGGCATAAGACTGGACTCTATGCTGATGAATTTTTGCATTATTTGCCTGATGATTCTGCCATTGATATATCCATTCGGATTTGACAATTGGCCTTGAATTGGATTTTGGTTTTGTCTCCTGATTCTGCCTCTGATGAGTTCTCCTGGTTTTGACCCTTTTACCTGGACAATTATTCTCCTGTTTCTGATCTGCCCTGTAAGTCAATTGTGGGTTCTGGTTTGGTTTCAGTTAGTGGAGCATTTATTACATATTCAATTACTGGTCATGCCAATTCAGACTGACAGATTTTGCAAAGTTCATCTGGCCTTGTGGCTAACTCTGGTGAAGGCATTTGTCTCTGTTTTGCAGTGCCGTACTGGTTTTAAATAGCTTGTTGTACTGTTCACCATTTTCAGGTAGTTTCTACTTTTGCTGTTATTTGCCCTTGCATCTCAACCATATACTCAACACTGAGCTGCTTACTGTAGACCTTGACCCCAAACACAGCAGGCTATCAAGTCCTCATTCCCCTTCTAATAGAATGATGTCAAGATCCCAAACTTAGGAGCCTCACTGATGAGCTTGGAATGATTTATTTTCCATGCACGCATTTATATCTTGGCTATGGAAAATATCTATTATTAAAATGATGATAATGCCTCACATTTTATATTTATTTAGGGCTCTGACGATCCCTTTGTCCAGATCCAAATTACAATGTACCATTACCAACGTATCATAATAATTTTGTATGGGCTAATGGGAAATCATTATAATGCCTATACAGTGGGGAAAAAAAAGTACTTAGTCAGCCACCAATTGTGCAAGTTCTCCCACTTAAAAAGATGAGAGAGGTCTGTAATTGACATCATAGGTAGAGCTCAACTAAGAGACAAAATGAGAAAACATATCTAGAAAATCACATTGTCTGATTTTTTAAGAATTTATTTGCAAATTATGGTGGAAAATAAGTATTTGGTCACCTACAAACAAGCAAGATTTCTGGCTCCCACAGACCTGTAACTTCTTCTTTAAGAGGCTCCTCTTTTCTCCACTCATTACCTGTAGTAATGGCACCTGTTTGAAATTGTTATTAGTATAAAAGACACCTGTCCGCAACCTCAAACAGTCACGCTCCAAACTCCACTATGGTGAAGACCAAAGAGCTGTGAAAGGACACCAGAAACAAAATTGTAGACCTGCACCAGGCTGGGAAGACTAAATCTGCAATAGGCAAGCAGCTTGGTGTGAAGAAATCAACTGTGGGAGCAATAATTAGAAAATGGAAGACATACAAGACCACTGATAATCTCCCTCGATCAGGGGCTCCACGCAAGATCTCACCCCGTGGGGTCAAAATGATCACAAGAACAGTGAGCAAAAATCCCAGAACCACATGGGGGGACCTAGTGAATGATCTGCAGAAAGCTGGGACTAACGTAACAAAGGCTACCGTCAGTAACACACTACACCACCAGGATCTCAGGTCCTGCAATGCCAGATGTGTCCCCCTGCTGCCAGTACATATCCGGGCCCGTCTGAAGTTTGCTAGAGAACATTTGGATGTTCCAGAAGAGTATTGGGAGAATGTCATATGGTCAGATGAAACCAAAGTAGAACTGTTTGGTAGAAACACAACTCGTCGTGTTTGGAGGAGAGTGAATGCTGAGTTGTATCCAAAGAACACCATACCTACTGTGAAGCATGGGGGTGGCAACATGATGCTTTGGGGCTGTTTCTCTGCAAAGGGTCCAGGACGACTGATCCGTGTACATGAAAGAATGAATGGGACCATGTATCGTGAGATTTTGAGTGCAAACCTCATTCCATCAGCAAGGGCACTGAAGATGAAACGTGGCTGGGTCTTTCAGCATGACAATGACCCCAAGCACACCGCCAGGGCAACGAAGGAGTGGCTTCGTAAGAAGCATTTCAAGGTCCTGGAGTGGCCTAGCCAGATGAACTTTTGTTATTGTTATTGACCAAATACTTATTTTCCACCATAATTTGCAAATAAATTCTTTAAAAATCAGACAGTGTGATTTTCTGGATTTGTTTTCTCATTTTGTCTCTCATAGTTGAGGTCTACCTATGTCAATTACAGGCCATCTCATCTTTTTAAGTGGGAGAACTTGCACAATTGGTGGCTGACTAAATACTTTTTTTTCCCCACTGTATATAATGGCTATGTATAATGGTTTCTCCAACATTACCTCTGCATACGGTATCCCTGACAGAGACTTCCATAAATAACTCTCAATGAGACATACATTGCTCTCTATAAAGGACAGTTCTGCTATGTTTCCTAAGCTCTCCTTCCAGTTATTTTTTAAGTCGATCCCCTGTTGTGGGAATATGACAGACAATCATGACTCATTGCTCCCCACTATACTCTTCAGCAAACCATTATACTGTACTAAAAGGAAAACAGAATTGAACTGCACCATTTCCCCTGCAGAGCAGAAAAAGGCTTTTCAGTGGAATAAGTATATATCTAAGGGAGTTAAGCACTTGGAAATGTCCCAAAATATTGTTTTGGTAACATACACCCCAGTTCTTTGCTAAGCTCTACAATACATGCTAGTGTCTCTATTGGAAGGGATGTGGGCTAATGGGTTCTTACCTACATATGTGGTGGTGGTGCCTATTGATTGACTTCTAAGTTGTAAGTTATACCGACTTTCTGCCAATACCACCATTGAAAAGCAATGGAATTTCCTTTATTCCCTTTCTATCACTGTTGATATAATGCATTTAAATTATATACTTTAATATTTGGAAAGGCCAAACTTAGACTCAACCTCCCCCCTATGGGGGGGGGGGCCTGCTTTTCTGTTTGCTTATAGTGATTTTTTTTTTTATCATACTTCTTTGTTTAATTACTTACTGTACATTTTGCTCCCCTCTTCTGATTGCGGATGGACATCCAGGCATCCCTGGTTATCCCCTCTCTATATTTTCCCCTCCCTTGTGATGTAAATTATCCTTTATCTTGTCCTATTTTTTTATTATATTTATGGCTATCTTGTTTGCCCTGTATGGTGTATTACAGGTTAATTTTGCCTTCTTCCATGTTATTTTATGTTATGGTTCTTTTACTTTGTAACCTTTTTTTCCTTGAAAATTATTTATCTTCAAAAAAAAAAAAAAAAGGGGTGAAGGGGTTGGAAAAAAAAATGGTGGTTTGGGTGGTATATGGGAAAAATGTAATTAATACTGTATATATTTATATTTAATATTATTTTAATAGTCAATCTGTACACATTAGGTTGTGACTTTATTTTATGCAATACATTTCTTCTTTCTGATGAATAACTAGATAGGGTAATGCTAACTGAACTACATATATTGGGGGAATCATTATATATTAAATAAAACACTATAGTGTGACTTTAATCTTTTGGATTTCATATTGAAATAAATTACAGTTGTTTATAATTAAACACTGATGGTTTACAAAATCCAGAAGGTGACATGCAATCTGTAGCTCTGCAGATCACTGGCATGACTCATTTCTTGCTAGGTGTTGCGATTTTCTGTTCTGCTCGAAAAAACTTAATTTCCATTTGTCCTGCATGGTCTCATATTTGTGATTTCATAAATGACTGTTACTCTCACAATATGTAGGAATGTTTAGCCAGCCACAAACTGGCACATTATGAGATTGCCTGTTACTGAAGGCCAAACATTATTTGATGCCTAATAATAACCATGAGAGCTTTGGTGGAAAGTTGGAACAAACAAGTCTAAAATGTAGACTGCGCTAATTTTAATTTCCTGCTTCCATTTATGATACTTTAATCTGGATGTCAGAGCTGTCTGGAGGTGATCTGGGAAATTTAGATGAGACGTGTGATAAATTTAGATTTTGTTTTGCTTGTTTTTAAGCTTTATACTTGGTCAGTTTATTCATGAATCAATGTATATTGCCCTGCAAATCTAGGAGCATAGCTGGAGGATAGAAATCAAAGACCTTATCAGTTTATCACATATAATCTACAAATGAGATTACTTTCAGCTTTACATTTTGCCCTTAACAATAAAGCAATCACTTTTAATTAGATAAAACCCACATTTTCTTATAGGGAACCTGGCACACTGAATATGGTATTTGATTTGTGGACAGCATGTTCTAGAGCAGGGGGAGCTGAGCAGATTGGTATACAGCAGTATGGAAAAAGATTTAGTATAACGTTTCAATTCAGAGTAAAATTGTTTGATCTACATCTCTGTTCATTCTTGGGTTAGGAGTCCAGTGGGCGGTCCTAATCAGTGGTTAACAGTCTTCCCTATACAAATTCGCACAGAAAAGTAACTTTCAATTCCGGCTTAGGTCTACCCAGATTTAGAGCAATAAATTTCTAGACATACTTTTCCCACAACACCATCTACTGAACTCCTCCTGCTCTATAACCTGTTGCTTGTAGACTGGATTACATTTCAATGTGACAAATTCCCTTTAAAGTAGCAATACTGTTATAAATATTTAGTAAAATAATATGCAGCTATATGAATATTTTGCAGGCATAAATTAACTTTCTATGGTACACCCCTAAGATAAAATACATAATATTTTATCTCAATTGTGTAATTTATGGGAAATTTCAAAATACAATAAATGGTTTGTAAACTGGAATAGAAACCAGAAATATGTATGTCAATTACTATTTTGATATATATTGAGTTATGGGGGTCCAGATGTAGCAGTCGCACCAAGATCCTGGTGTCGGAGGGGGCCCAATGACCCAGAGACTGTTAGATACATCCTGTGACCTGTCCCAACTTGGCATAACGTGAATGTGATTTTCATCTTTTTCCCCAAGCTAAAATACACTCCCAATCTCATGACTTCATAAAAAAAGAAAAGTTAAAAAGGAAAAAAAAAATTAAATACATAGAATTTATCTGATTTCCTTTTTACTTTCCAAAGCAAAATAAATATTCCAAAATGTAGCTTCAACACAAAGCAACAGAATTTCCTTGTAAAGAAGCTATACTTGGGTTTCTTAATAACTTCCTATCAGTCACTGTGACAGTGGGATCCCTTCCAGAAGTTAATGGAGACGAGAGGAATGGAATACAGTTCTTTCTACCAAGAACATATGACAGCCTAGACTGTGCCAGGCAAAATTACATCTCTCTGGGGAGCCAGAAGAAACACTAGGTTGCATATCTATACCTAAACGTGGTGCCATCCAGTAAGTGGAGAGAAATACACAAAATCTATCATGGCAAAGCAAACAGTAAAAGATATCCAAGGAAGCAAAATAAACCTTATCAAATATACATACACAAATTTACAATAAAAAAGGAGTATGATAATAAAAGAGGTACAAATAAAATTACTTCATACACTATATGAACACCTATACCCTACATCTATGTGTAATTGGCACAATGCAGTCAGACAGGGACATTGGCCCAATCTATATTCATCCATCAGGCTGCCAGACTCATCACTCCACAGAACATATTTCCTTTCCTCCAGAGTCCAATGGCAGGGTGCTTTATAACACTCCATCTAATGCTTGGCGACATAAGGCTTGCATATAGCTGATGATCCATGGAAGCTCTCAGCAGGGCACAGTTTTTGTGATGATGTTATTCCACGAGGTTTGGAATTCTGCAGTTGTTCAGTCAGCAGAGTTTTGGTGATTTTTATGTACTATAAGGCTCAGCAAGCAGTGACTCCACTATGTAACTTTACCTAGTCTGCCACTTCATGACTAAGTTGCTGGGGTTCCTAAACACTTCCATTTTTTCAAATCATAACACTCATTGTTGGTCATTGAATATCTAGGAGGGAAAAAAAAATTCACAAACTGACTTGTGGCATCCTATTTCAATACTCCGCCGGAATTCACGTAATTCAGTGATCTCTTTAGAATGTCTCATTGTTTCACAAATATGTGTACAGGCAGACTGCATGGCTAGGTGCTGGATTTTATACACCTGTGGCTATGGGACTGAATGAAATGCCTGTGTTCAATGATTAACAGGTGTGTCCCAATACTTTTGTCCATTTAGTGGTCAACTTCTACACTTGTGGCAGAACGCACGATTATAGATTCATAATTATTGCTATGTACATTAGCCATTTATCAATTTAGAATCTTCACCTATAGCAAAGGCATTACACTGGCTGATAACTCCCAAGTAGCATATAGTCATAGAACTACCATATTTAATCTACCCTATGTCCTGTCCATGAAGACTTAATGCATTGATTTTTAATCTTATTACCATTTTCTAACTCTTGGAAAACCCATTATTTCCATGTCTACCACACAGAAGCTTCAAGTAGGGCAGTGTTCTCCATCTGCATCTGACTCCCCAGCTGTTTGCATCTCCAGACAGTATAATGTGCTAATATTACCAGGTATAGGGCTGGGCAATTAATCACAAAAAATAACCAAAACACAGCTCAATGAAATATTTTGCATTTTCCATCCCATCTCACACTGCCATTGGCTAAAGGATGTGTCAATAACTGTACGGTATCCAATCAGGACTGCTTATATGTGAATAACCGAAATCCAAATTTTGGCATATAAATCGGGGACATGTCATGTGAAAAGGGAAGTGCCCTAAAATAATTGTTCATTAATCGCTCAGCTCTTCCCAGGTATATACCTGCATTCATTTAAAATGGAGCTGGGCTGTAATAGTGTGGCTCTGCCACTGCATAGTGCACAGAGCCATCTGCTTTTGGCTCTATACAGTGCTGGCCAAAAGTATTGGCACCCCTGCAATTCTGTCAGATAATACTCAATTTCTTCCAGAAAATGATTGCAATCACAAATGCTTTGGTAATAATATCTTCATTTAATTTGTCGTCAATGGAAAACCACAAAAAGAATTGTCAAAAAGCCAAATTGGATATAATTCCACACCAAACATAAGAAAGGGGGTGGACAAAAGTATTGGCACCCTTTGAAAAATCATGTGATGCTTCTCTAATTTGTGTAATTAACAGCACCTGTTACTTACCTGTGGCACATAACAGGTGGTGGCAATAACTAAATCACACTTGCAGCCAGTTGAAATGGATTAAAGTTGACTCAACCTCTGTCCGGTGTCCTTGTGTGTACCACATTGAGCATGGAGAAAAGAAAGAAGACCAAAGAACTGTCTGAGGACTTGAGAAGCAAAATTGTGAGGAAGCATGAGCAATCTCAAGGCTACAAGTCCATCTCCAAAGACCTGAATGTTCCTGTGCCTACCGTGCGCAGTGTCATCAAGAAGTTTAAAGCCCATGACACTGTGGCTAACCTCCCTAGATGTGGACGGAAAAGAAAAATTGACGAGAGATTTCAACGAAAGATTGTGCGGATGGTGGCTAAAGAACCTCGACTAACATCCAAACAAGTTCTAGCTGCCCTGCAGTCCGAGGGTACAACAGTGTCAACCCGTACTATCCGTCAGCGTCTGAATGGAAAGGGACTCTATGGTAGAATACCCAAGAAGACCCCACTTCTGACCCAGAGACATAAAAAAGCCAGGCTGGAGTTTGCCAAAACTTACCTGAGAAAGCCAAAAACTTTTTGGAAGAATGTTCTCTGGTCAGATGAGACAAAAGTAGAGCTTTTTGGGAAAAGGCATCAACATAGAGTTTACAGGAAAAAAAAAAGAGGCCTTCAAAGAAAAGAACACGGTCCCTACAGTCAAACATGGCGGAGGTTCCCTGATGTTTTGGGGTTGCTTTGCTGCCTCTGGCACTGGACTGCTTGACCGTGTGCATGGCATTATGAAGTCTGAAGACTACCAACAAAGTTTGCAGCATAATGTAGGGCCCAGTGGGAGAAAGCTGGGTCTCCCTCAGAGGTCATGGGTCTTCCAGCAGGACAATGACCCAAAACACACTTCAAAAAGCACTAGAAAATGGTTTGAGAGAAAGCACTGGAGACTTCTAAAGTGGCCAGCAATGAGTCCAGACCTGAATCCCATAGAACACCTGTGGAGAGATCTCAAAATGGTAGTTTGGAGAAGGCACCCTTCAAATCTCAGGGACCTGGAGAAATTTACCAAAGAAGAATGGTCTAAAATTCCAGCAGAGCATTGTAAGAAACTCATTGATGGTTACCGGAAGCGGTTGTTCGCAGTTATTTTGTCTAAAGGTTGTGCTACCAAGTATTAGGCTGAGGGTGCCAATACTTTTGTCCGGCCCATTTTTGGAGTTTTGTGTAAAATGATCAATGATTTGACTTTTTTTTTCATTGCAAGAAAAATAAATGAAGATATTATTACCAAAGCATTTGTGATTGCAATCATTTTCTGGAAGAAATTGAGTATTATCTGACGGAATTGCAGGGGTGCCAATACTTTTGGCCAGTATTGTATACTATGCAAGGGCCCTTCGATATGCTCACATGTCAAATCATAGTAGAAGAACTTGGATCCATGAGTATTTGTGTTGTAAGTGGAGGTAACTGTAACTAGCAGTTATTGTTCATCATAACATATTTCGAGATTACTGATTTAATCTGAAACATACAAAATATTACAGTATTCTAGAATGTAACTGAATGTATGAGAAAGTGTAAAATTGTATACAATACAAAATATATTACATGTCATCTCAGAGTTTCATGATCTAGCCTATTATTTATTAATTTATACAGCCGTACAGCTCCTAAGAGCATTCAAGTATTCTAAAATTTCACAGCATGGCGTTTTTCAGTATCTTACCTCTGAGTTTATACACTTCCCCACTGGCAGAATATACAGCTATCATATATGGGGCCTCATCACTAAGAGAAATTACAGACCCAGCAAGAGACAAAAATCCTCGAGGCTTCTGGTTTTTGCTTGCTTCAGTGACGAAATATTGCAGAATTCCAGAGTCAAAGTCCAATATAAAATACCTGTAAAACCAGAACATGAGAACAGGGATAATATATTAATAACTCTGTGTATGTGAAGTGACATCTGTTTACTGTAAAACAGTGCAGACAGTTATTTACTGTGTACTGATAAGATATGTCATAAAGAATATGATCATTAATGGTCAAACCACTATGGTCTCCTTGCATGCCAACCAAATTGCATGAACTGCTAGTTCTGCATTTACTTATGTTTCTGAGTAGACTACAGGATGGCAGCTGAGAGCTGAAAGGGCAAAGTCTATAGAGGCTCCCTGCAGCTTCTTTATCTTAGCAATCGGTAGGAGTTTCAGCAGCTGATTCCTTATCGATCCTGCATTACCTATTTATTTTTCTTAAATGTTAGTAGTGGGAACATCAATCTGAAAGAACTCTCCTGAGGTTTCTTTTTGCTAATACTGTACTTGCACTTCCTATAAAATAACAATTCTGTAGCATATTTTTGTATAACTCTGCCATTTGTATATCTCGACCCTTTCAGGCCAGGGTTACATAGTTTCTTTCAAAAAGTTTCAAAAATAAAATCCTAGTTTCTGCCATGGATTCCAGTGACCAATCTGCAGCTGCGTATTATTCCACAAAGATTTGTAAATGGGGTATAAAATAGCTCATTTCCATACATTGCCAATGGAATGTCAGCGGATTCTGTTAGGATTCAGGTGTGGAATCCTCATCAACAGAATTTCCTTGCAGATCCTGAACTTGGCCTTATTCTTCCTTGAAGTATATAAGTGTGACCAGCTAGGAGCCATTATAGGTGTGTCCCTACCTAGTCTGACAAGGTCCACTGTCAGGTCATATAACATGAAGGCACAAAACATGTCAAAACTGCATAATTTTGTGAAAATCAAGGCAAACACACATTGTATTCTCTAAATGTGAACATATTTTTAATGTCTTTAAGTTTTCTATTACTTTTTTAAGTTAATTTTTTTACTGTTATTAAGCCCTTCCTGCCGCAGTCATTTTTTGGTTTATAAATTTAGTTTTTTTCTCCCCCCCCCCCCTCCAAAAGCCATAACTTTTTTAAGTTTCCATTCATTCCATTCATGTATGTGGGTTTATTTTTTGCAAGACAGACTCTACTTCATAGTGGTACAATTCACTATGCCTCACAATGTAATGGGAAGCTGCAAAAATTTGCGCCGTTTTCTTATGGGTTTTGGTTTTCTGCAGGTTGTTATACTTACAGCAATACCAAATTGTTATAGTTTTTGTTAAGTTATAGCACCTTAATAAAAATGCAAAGCTATGAAAAATTCTTTGGAGCATCATGTATTTTTTTGAGGCAAAACCGCAAAAAAAAAAAAAAAAAAAAAAAAAAATGGCAGTTTATTTGTTTAGATTTTTTTTTTTTTGCTCACTAGTGTTCAATATATGGGAAAAATATGTGTGTAGTGACGTGGGGATACCTGATGTGATTGTTTAGTTTTGTTTATTTTTATTTGGGATCTTTTATATACAGTATATATATACTGTATATATTATATACACACACACATTTTTTTTTTTTTTTTTTTTTTAGGCCCATGATCAGGGAGAACACTGATTGTGAGAATTCCCACTGAGCCTGTGTAATACAGACCCAGCAGCAAAGATGTCAGGGACGGACTAAAAATTATAAATTAATATTTACAGTGAAACCTCTTTTAGATGACCACCAAAAACTGCTCACAAAAGTAGTCTTCTATGGGGTGATCTTCTCAGAGATGGAAAGTATGCATAATATATGGTGAATCATTGGGATACAATTAGAATTCAGATTTAATATTATTGCAAAAGTATCAGAATTCTGTAGTAAATTGCACCAAAATACTGGTGTACATGCCTTATACCACATTTATTTACTTTGAAGACTCTTTTTGTGGAGCTTATAAGGACATGTCTTTTTATGAAACTTGGTTTAAGATATGAGACCACATTCAAAAGTTTTTGGGCTTTTTTTTTTTTTTTTGTAGGAAAATGAGCCAAGTTGGTGAGGTGGTGTAAAAATAGACTAAACAAGCTAAGGCCCCACATAACGGGCCGCAGCGACAAAGCACTGTGCGAAAAATTGTGGCAGAAACATATCACAGGTTTTTCCTGCAGCGCTTTTTGCAGAAAAATCCTCTGCTGACTTTTGGCTTCAATTATACCTATAGGGAAACCACCGCCGTTTCCGTAGGTATAATTGGCATGCTAAGATTTCCAAAAACGTGACGGTTTTGGAAATTGCAGCATTTCTGCTGCGCAGATTTTTCTGCAATGTGTGGATGGGATTGTGTGCAGAGACTGTAAGATGCTGCAGTTTACGTCACGTGGGCCCCCGGCCTAAAAGTGCCCTAGATTTTTCATTCCGCATTAGACACTTTGATAAATATGGTATAAGACTGTATAGTCTAAGTTTGCACTTGTCTTACATTTAGACAATAAATCTGCCCAACTGCCACAAGATATCTGGTCTGGATAAGAGTGTTCTCTCAAGGGGTGGTCTTCTGGAGAGGTTTCACGGTTTTTCAAAAATTACCATATGATTAATAACATTTTTGCTAGCGATCTAACACTAGCATCCCCAATAATCCAAACCTCTACTCCCATCTCCAAGACTTATGTAGAGTTGCACCTATTCTCCGGAACAGACTACCCTTGTCAATCAGATTACTACCCAATTTCTACTGTTTCAAATGTGCCATAAAAACACATCTTTTTAGACTGGTTTATCATATTCCCTAATCTTATTTTTCTACATTGAGGCTAAGGCCCCACATAGCAAGCCGCAGCCAAAAAGCGCTGCGGAAAAAAAAAAAAAAACGCTTCGGAAACACACTGCAGTATTTCTCGCAATGCTTTTCACAGAAAGTTTGCAGAGGTCTTTGTGCTTCAACTATACCTATACGGAAAACGGCGGCGTTTCCGTAGGTTTCATTGACATGCTGCAATTTACAAAAACGCGACGGTTTTTAAAATCGCAGCATGTTCGCTGCGGATATTTTTCTGCAATGTGTGGATGGGATTAGCCAGAATCCAATCCATTTTGTAGGTACTGTAAAATGCTGCATATTTTGCTGCAGTATTTCCGCTGTGGCAAACTCGCAGCATTTACGCTACATGGGGCCCCGGCCTTACTTTCCCTAAACTAAATCTTCTGTTTAACTCTCCCTTCTACATTATTCCTCAGACCTTGTAACCCTGAATATGAATGCATGTTGTATCTGTACATACACAGATAGCAGGCGGAGACCAGCTCATACAACTGTATTACCCAGATGCCTGGACTATTGTACAAGTACTTTTACCTCGTGTCCCCCCTACTTCCTCATTGGAATCCCTCGCAAGTGGGATCCTCACTTCTATTATGTGAATAATTAATTTTAATTATTAATTTATTACTCTGTATTGTCCTCTTTTATCTGTACATGTACCTTCTGCAGAAAATGTTGGCGCTGTATAAATAAAAATACTTTTTCTATCAATCAGCCTGTAATATCTATATCTTTCCTGACAAAAACAAATCTATGATATCTTTTTCACAATTTTATTTTGACTTTTCACAAACCAAAAAAAACATAAAATTTATTCTTCAAAGTAACCCGAGGTATGTCCAGATGTTCTCACACAAAAGGTATTTTTCTCTTGTATCTCTAGATATGGAGTAATTGGAATAATGGTCTTGACAAGGCTCTTGCCTTCTCACTCTGGCACAATTGCTGTATGAAAGCCTATCATGAGCATTACCTTGTCATGGTTAGTTGAACAAGCAAAGCAAATGTGCCTTCACAATATCGATTGTACCATCAGGAGAAAAAGGCAGGCAATCACAAAAGAGAGGCCTGGTTGTAATGTTAATTCTGTGTCTATGCAGGTAATCAAACACGTATCCAAGAAGAACAAAAATGAAAATGGAAGGATGAAAGCCTCTTGGAGAATCAATGGGATCGTTTCATATTGTTACATTCCAGCGCTCCTGTGAACTGGTGGAGATTAGGCTTGACATACCAACACAGAACAGCTATCGCTCAGGCTTCCAGAGGGAGCGTCAACAATTTTTTTTTTTTTTTAGACTTCAGGAATGTGAGATGTAAATTCAAGTGCATCTCCCATTTTCAAATAAAATATTCCAAGTAGATCTTACAGCTGTAAATAAAGTTCATTAACTTTCCATACCTGCTATTTAGACACAGCTGCAGATCTCTCTGCTACATGCTGAGTAAATCCTAATATTAACAGTATACCATGTCATCATATATCATATATATATTTCAATAAAGCGTAAAGGTAAGGTCAGATATGGTGGCCACAATGCAGGCAAAATACATGCAGCGACCTTGAAGATTTGCAGGTAAACCTTCAAAATCCTGTGGCCATCATCTTACTCTGATAGAAAACTTCAGCAGCCTCAATGCCAGTCCAGTTTTTGGCCTTATCACAGCCTTATCTCAGCTGCCATATCTGACCCTACTCTCACTCACACTAAGCAGGAGAGAGGATGTTCTAAGGATTGACTATAGAAGATAATTCTATTTAAAGGGGTTTAAAGGCAAAAGTGTTTGTATGATCTATCCTTAGGCCGGTTGCAGATGACCGTGCTGCAACTAGCCCGCTGTGAATTAAAAGCACAGGTGGCACATGGGGATGTCCCTGTGTGCCGCCCGTGCATGCGCTGTGCTTCCGCGGCTCCTTTCATTAAATGAATAGGAGCCACGGAAGCACGGGCCGCAAAATAGGAGAGGATTAGGACCTGTTCTACCTGATGCGGCCCGGACTGTTGGATAGCACAATGACCCACACCACAGTCGTCTGCAAGGGAGGTCAGGATAGATGATGGGGCCTGACACTCAGCCGCTCTACCTATCACCTGATATCAGTTGCCACGGTGCTGTTAAAACACAGTGCACAGAGCTGAAAGCAGACGGTTCTGTCCACTGTATAGTGGCAGTTAATGATTACTGCAGCTCAGATTCCATTCATATAAACAAAAATGGAGCTTCACCAATCGCTAACTGTCACAACATTTTTTTTATTATTTATTGCCTGGAAAATACCTTTAGGCTAAGGCCCTACATAGAGAGCCACAACCGAAAAACGCTGCGGAAAAGACCACGACGGAAACGCATTGTGGTTTTTTTCCGCAGTGTTTTTCACCGAAAGTCTGCAGAGTTTTCTTCTGTGGACTCTCTGCTTCTATAATGCTTCAATAGTCTCTTCAATGCTTTCCTTGCTGCATCCCACACATATAGTAGCAGTGGTGCAGAGTATTATAGCTTCATCCCAATGCATACAGGTAGACGGACTAATGTAAAACACTAAAGTGGCTGCAGTGCTTTCATTAGCTTTGTGGCTCCTTGAAACAGTCCATTGGCTACAAGGACTGGGCAGAGAATTGCATGACTGAACGATACAGCCTGGACACAGAAATAGAGGTTGTGACATGCTGTAAGGTTGGCACAAGGTGATAATACAGGAGGATTAAAGGGGTGGCTGCTTCCATTCCAACAAAGCCAGTAATTGGAACCTCATGCACGTCAGGAGGATGTAGAGACTTACGATGGACCTGTGCAGTACCAGTATAGGAGAGGCAGGGGATTGGTGAGATAAGTATTACTTATCTTATTTTTACTGCCATCCTGAACTATTCATGTGCCATTCTAAGCTATTTCTCCCCCAGGATAGAACTTTTAATGCATTCGCTAAGACTAATTTAGGAACAGAACACTAGACAGTATTCTTGGTTATTTGACGGTCCTCTAAATATTATAATGATATACCCAGAGAAATAATATTAAGAACAGCAGCAGAGTCTCCAGACATCCAGGCTGGATGTAGAAATGATATGGCATTTCATAATGCTATTCAAACTGCTGCAGGATGTCTTCATTCTCATTGAAATGCTCAAGTGCCTGCACCACTGCTTTCTGCATATTTAAGACAATTCATACAGATGAAATGAAAAAGCTGTTGCAAATTCAGACAGGAAATGGCAGGAAATGTCTTTGTCAATCATTGTGCCTCAGATGAGATGTTCTAGTGTGAATACATTGCTTCGATTCTGAGCAGTAAATATATACAGTATAGCGGCTGCTTATTATGGGGGCTTATTTTTTCTGCTCCAAGCAATGGAATATATTCCATCAATAGATATTCAAATGTCTTCCTCACACAAGAAAATATATAGCTGACAATTGTATTAGCTGCCATAAATAGGGTCTGAATGACACTGAAAATTGGTTTTTTTTATACAAACGACTGAATATACTGAAGGAGGTGATGCCCCAGATATAAGACCCCACACTTGTATGAATGATGAGATCCTGAGCATTCGATGGTGAATGGGAATGATGAAATGAGATGCTCCAGATTTGTCAACAGAGTTATCCCTGGACCTAGACATTGCAGAAAAAGCCCAGCTGTGTAGTACAACCATGGTGCTGCTGCTGATCATGCGGGCAAAGTGGTAGTGCCCATGCAATCAGAGTGCCATTATACCATGGCACAGGTGATCTGTGAACTCAGGTCTGTGCCATACTATTAGGACACAGGTCATCAAGAGGTTAAGAGTGTTCATAAATTTCATTTATTTATGTAGTCCATTCTTCTGGTTTAAATACTGAATGCTAAATGTGGTGTCAAAGTATCCATTTTGCTTTCCACACAACAAAAAATACTGTTTAAGGCCAAAGACCCACAAAGCGGGCCCCCACATAGCATGCAGAAAATGCATTAAGATTTCTCCTACATTGCTTTGCACAGTAAGTCTGCAGAGCTTTCCTCTGTGGATTTTCTTCTTCAATTATACCTAAAAGGAAACCACCAGCGTTCACGTAGGTATATTTGACATGCTGCGATTTCCAAAAATGCAACGGTTCTGGAAATCGCAGCATTTCCGCTGTGTGTATTTATCTGCAATGTGTGGATGGGATTCACTAGGGACTGTAAAAAGCTGCATTTTTTTGTTTGCGCCATTTCCGCCATGTGTGGCCCCGGCGTTAAAGGGGTCTGACACCAGAACCCAGAATATTAACCCAGACCCTCCCAGATAGGTTAGGGTCACCTGAATCAAATGTTGTTTTCCCCTTAAGACTTGGTGCCTCTGTAGAAGAGATATTGTTTTTATGAATATGCAAATGAGATCTTTAGAGCAATGAAAACAGTGCTGCTTACTCCTTTGTAACAACAAGGACCTTGCCGATGCTCCGAAGAGCTCATTTGCATATTATAAAAACTGAAATATCTTGACAATGGAGGCACCGATTCACAAAGAGAAAATACTGTTTGATTCATCGGAGTCTAACCTACCTATCTACAGGGGCTGGGTTGATATGCTGGGTTCTGGTGACAGACTCCCTTTAAATAAACATCTGCAAATACAATGTACATAGAGAAGAATAACGCTTCATTATGGAGGCATCATACTGTTAAGGTCTAGAAGCAGGTTTAGAGTCCACTAGCTAAATCTGGAAGGATAGAGTCATGAAGCAAGTGTAGTCCCATACCAGTATCAAAAAAACTATACTAGAAATATATCACAAAGGATAAAGGTGTTGTTCAACTATCCAAAATGCCAAAAAACAAAAAATATGAACAACTAAAACATAACTTTTAATCGGTCAAATATAAAAAATGGCTAAAAGTAGCCACCTATCTCTGATAAAAGCTCAAGATGTATACCTAAGTCTGAATAAATGATTGTATATAGAAAACCTCCAAAATTTGAACCTGTTAATGAGCTAATATTGACAAACTGCTGTATCTCATATAATTAATGTTCCCAAACAGCGGCTAAAACCGCATGATATTCAAGTCTGAACAAGCACCAATTCTCATTCTTAAACTAGATTGTCAGGAATTGCTACTATATAATAACTGACTACAGGGAACCACAGCTAGTAAACATAACAACCCCAACTGGCTCTGATAATGCTCTATAGATTTAACTATATCGTATACAGATATAAAGCTCCCAATTCCTACTTACTAGTGTACTTTTGTCTATGAGTGTTTCTAGTCTCTCCCCATAGGTATTTAGAGAAAGGTTAACACTACTGAACATTGCATATATTGTAGGAGAAGAAATAAACCAGTGTGGAGCTCCGTTCCCAAACAGCGGCTAAAACCGCATGATATTCAAGTCTGAACAAGCACCAATTCTCATTCTTAAACTAAATTGTCAAGGATTGCTACTATATAATAGCTGACTACAGGGAACCACAGCTAGTGAACATAACAGCCCCACCCGGCTCTGATAATGCTGTATAGATTTAACTATATAGTATACAGATATAAAGCTCCCAATTCCTACTTACTGGTGTCACTTTTGTCTATGAGTGTTTCTAGTCTCTCCCCATAGGTATTTAGAGAAAGATTAACGCTACTAAACATTGCACATATTGTAGGGAAAGAAATAAACCAGTGTGGAGCTACTATTAACTCATAATTCTCTGCACAGCTCACTGCCTATTAACTCATAATTCTCTGCACAGCGTTCCCAAACAGCGGCTAAAACCGCATGATATTCAAGTCTGAACAAGCACCAATTCTCATTCTTAAACTAAATTGTAAAGAGTTGCTACTATATAATAGCTGACTACAGGGAACCACAGCTAGTGAACATAACTCCACCCGGCTCTGATAATGCTGTATAGATTTAACTATGTAGTATACAGATATAAAGCTCCCAATTCCTACTTACTGGTGTCACTTTTGTCTATGAGTGTTTCTAATCTCTCCCCATAAATATTTAGAGAAAGGTTAACACTACTAAACATTGCACATATTGTAGGAAAAGAAATAAACCAGTTTGGAGCTACTATTAACTCATAACTCTCTGCACAGCTCACTGCCTATTAACTCATAACTCTCTGCACAGCTCACTGCCTATTAATTCATAACTCTCTGCACAGCTCACTGCCTGTCAATATTGTTATAATTACTCCCTACGCGTTTCACTGTACAAAACAGCTCATCAGGGGATGCATGGAACCTAATCTACAGTATGAGAGGGCTCATAAGTGCGGGTTGTACGTGGCCACTGTCTAGTGACGCCACATACACCCGTGTACTGATATTAGTATGACCGCCATACCAGTATCACAAATAAATTCCACCAGTTTATGGTGTAAGGCACAGACATGGTTCGAAACAATCCAAGCTGGGTTGTGGAGTTGGTTCAGACGTACAGACTCCAATTTTGGCTGCAAATTAAAAATAATAATAATAATAATAATAAATAAAATAAATGTTAAAAATGAATCAAGCTGTGCTGGCTTTCAATTGAACAGTTACAAACTAGTTAGCAAATGGTATAAGATAACATATCTCCTAAAGAAAACTGGATAATAAAATTATTATAAATATGCCCACACGCTTCTACAATGACTCCCTGCATTGTCTTTTTGAACCTTATTTCAGATAACACCAAACTTGAACAAGCCTCTCTGGTTCCAGCTAACCTTAGATGCAAAAACACCAATTCCCCTCAACTGGTGAAAAACCGCCGCCCCCAAGATTACTCATTGGGTTCAAAAAGTCACGCATATAGCCAGACTGGAAGAATTTAGCATTCTAGAGCTATGCAGTTATAGGAAATTTCAAAGGATATGGTCTCAATGGTCCGAGCTCTACACATCTTTGATAGCACAGGAACTTACAGATGTACAAGCCCATTGATCTCCCTTATTCTTTGATGTTGATGTTGTTTTTATTACCTGTATAAACAGAGATATTGTTCTTATCGTTCTTATTTTTTATTACAAGTTGTGGCTCATGTTCATTAAAGGGGTTGTCAAGTTTCAGAAAATACAAGTTAATATTTGTATAATCAAAAGTTATACAATTTTCCAAAATGCTTTCTTTATCAATTCCTCTCAGTTTTCTAGATCTCTGCTTGCTGTCATTCACAGTTTACTTCCAGTGGATAAAAATGAGTCCATGGTCATGTGACGGACACTCCATGGTCATGTGATGGACACCCCATGGTCATGTGACGGACACACAGGTGCACAGCAAAGATCTGATTACTGTGCTGTCACTATAACGAACTGTGCACCTGTGTGTTCCTTATGAAGGCTCCCAGGCTTGTCATAGCAAATTTACTATTGCGGCTGGTCTAAGACCAGCCTCAATAGTAACATCGCGAATCTCCCGCAGGCTGCCATATTCTTGTATTTCAGTCTATGGGTCTTGCAATCAAATGACTGCAGGTTAAAGCCCCCTAGGGGGGCTCATAGAATAGTAAAAACAAATAAATAAAAAAAACTATAAAAAAAAATATGATAAAAAAAAAAACAAAATAAAGTTCAAATCACCCCCTTTTCCCTAGAATAGATATAAAAGTTACACATTACAGTGAAACACATCCAATTTTGGCTGCAAATTAAAAATAATAATAATAATAAATAAAATAAATGTTAAAAATGAATCAAGCTGTGCTGGCTTTCAATTGAACAGTTACAAACTAGTTAGCAAATGGTATAAGATAACATATCTCCTAAAGAAAACTGGATAATAAAATTACTATTATAAATATGCCCACACGCTTCTACAATGACTCCCTGCATTGTCTTTTTGAACCTTATTTCAGATAACACCAAACTTGAACAAGCCTCTCTGGTTCCAGCTAACCTTAGATGCAAAAACACCAATTCCCCATAACAGGTATCCCTGTGTCCGAAAACACCCGGTCTACAAATTTATACAAATATTTCTCCCATACGGTAAACGTCATTTCGCCTCTGATACAAATTTGAATAAAAAATGATGAAAGCAATAGACATTCTCCAAAATGATATAACCAAAAAGTACACCTGGCCACGCAAAAAAAGACACCCTATGCATCCCCGTACACAGAAAGATAAAAAAAAGTTACGGGTGTCAGAATATGGCGACTTTTCTAAAAAAAAAATTTTTTGCAAAGTTTTAGATATGTAAATAAAATCATATAAATTTAGTATCCCCGGAATTGTACTGAAACATAGAACACAGGTGACATGTCATTTTGGCTGCAGAGTAACCACTGATAATAAATGGTAGCATCATCAAAAACAATTTGTCCCGCAAACATTAAGCCCTCATATGGCTCTGAGAACAGAAAAATAAAGTTATGGGGTTTGGAAGGCGGGGTGTCAAAAACAAAAATCGAAAAATGTCACAGGTGGGAAGGGGTTAAGCATGTACTATTTGGATGTACAAATTATTATAGAGGAGCCATTTATGAAGAAGTTGAGGCTGATGTCTGAAAAAATAGAGAAGTTGGAAGTTTGGCTTACTGACTCCACAGCCCCAATCCAAGTTCAATATACAGATAAGCAGCAATGGTTTAAAGTGTCAGGCAGAGGCAATCCAAGTTTAGCACACAGGTAAGCAGCAAAAGTTTATAGCGTTAGGACCATTTTACACAGGACGATTGAGCAGGCAATGATCGGGAATAAATGGTCACTCTCATTCATTGCCAGCTCATTTGCTGCATTTACATGCAATAATTCAGCACTGCTGTATAGGGATGAAATAGTCATCCCCATGTAGTATTCGCCATCAGAACATTGTCCTGTTTACACAAGGTGATGTGCCCCAAAAAACGAGGATCTTTTATGTTGCATAAAACATGAGATGATCCGACATACAAGCATTGACAGCTTAACATGTGCCAAGTATTACAAACAACTGTTTCAAGCAACAGTCGTTGTGTTAATTGGTCTGATAGGCATCTTGTGTATAAAGACCCCAAGGCTGTCCTGATATGATCAATTTTTCTATCAGGTTTTCTGATGCAGTTTTAAAACTAAAACCAGGAAAGGATTAAAAAACGGGAATATCACTTGTCCTTAATACTTTCTGTTTATGATCTTCAACTCATTTTGGCTTCAAAATTGCATCAGAAAATCTTATACAAAAAGAAGCTGTCCAGCGTCACCAGTAGCTAAGAATGAAGAGAAACTGTCTGGGTCACTGGGCTGGAATCCTGACATAACAATGACGCTTGGAATACTAGTGGCTCTGTACTATGGAGCATTAGGAATTCTATCTTCCTCCTGACATGTGCAGGTCATCTTCCAATAAGTAACAAATAGTAATTATTGAACAATATAAACAATGTTAAAATACGTTTAATGGGATCCAGGGAACTTAAAGGGGTTGTCCAGTTCATTTTTTTGGATAGGTCATCAGTAAGAAATCAGTGGGGGTCAGACACTCAAGATCTCAACTGATCAGCTGTTTGTAAGGCCCGTGGCACTTACCGTGACCTCTTTACTGTTTATGTCTGACCCACAGTGTCCATGCAATGTAATTACAGCATTGACCCATAGAAGTGAACGGAATGAGGCCATTATTACATAACACTGCTGCTATGAATCGCATGACATGCAATGCAAACAGTGAAGCAATCACAGCATTCGCAAGAGTTGCATGGCCCCTTCAAACAGCTGATCAGTTGGGATCCCTGGTGTCAGATGCCCAATGGATCTCTTATTGATGACCTATCCTGAACTGGACAACTCCTTTAAATTCCACACCGTTGTCTTTTAACATATAACAGCAGATTCACGAAAAGGTTGGAGAACAACATTCAGTGATTCAATAAAGCGATGCCACAAACATTTACAAAAATCCACATAAAACCATAAACCGTCAGCAAAACTCTCTGAACAGCTAGGATGAAAACATTTTAATCACACATTTCGCTCAACGAGAAAGTGTATTTCAGTCCATTATACAGTCCATTAAATATGGGCACAGTCGTAGCAATTGCTTCAGCCAATGATATGAAATAATAGCTATGTTCAGAACAAGCAAGGCCTGAAAAAAATACTGCTTGCTGAAATGATGGAGAACTGCCTGGAACGCGCATCCGGAACATGTAAATTGAATAAAAATATATTTAGGCATTGCACAGGTGGAGGCAATCAAAGGCAATTTCGTTCCCTTATTTTAGGTTGTTGACTGTTTAAACGATTGTCTGCCTTAAATCTGCACCTTCCATAAAGAGAAAAGATGATTTTAATAACCCCGTCAGTTTTAATATTTAAATTAAGTTGAAATGCTCCACATCATTACAATAAACACCTGGGGATAGCAGATGGTCGTATAAAACTAATCAGCCATGTAAAATCACAATACCCGCTGCATTCACTTGAAAAATCACATTCATTTCCGCAGCATTTTTTAGCATTGTAATTTACTTTTAAGAGTACAGCAGGAACATCCCAAACCTGCGCTCTTCTCATTAAACCCAAGTCTGGTGGGCTCCATATCAATATCAACACATTCATCAAACCACATGAATGGGGAATTTTTATCTCAAGCATCAAACCAGTTTATGTCTACTTTTATAGTTGCTTGTAAAGATATGCCACCTGCTGAGGCCTATGATGCCTGCATGCTACCTCAAATGGAGCTAGAGAAGATAATTCTTCCATTTTTGTACTGCCTCTCTGTCAATTTTGGCTAAACATTAAGTCTAAGACCACACATTGTGGAAATGCAGTGTTTTTTTGGTGCAGATTTTGCTCTGGTTTTTTGAGCCAAAGTCAGGAGAGCAGAAAGGAAACGTCTAAGAGTTTCCTTTATATTTTCCATTCCTTTTCAAGTCTCTCCTGATTTTGGCTCAAAAAACCGCAGTAAAATCTACAACAAAGAACACTGCGTTTCTGTTTCTGCAATAATTAGAATAGATTGTGTTTGAGTAATGGCCACTCTCATGCTTGCAGGATAAAGAAGCCTATATAGACATTGCATTGTCCTTCTGATACATGTAATTTCCTTCAAACATAACCGTATTTATATTAATAGACAATTAAAAAGTTAAACATTTTTTTCAAATATAAATCATTACAAATTTTGCAGAGTTTTAATCCCCTTACAGTTCTGAACTAAAAGGACTCGGGGCTTGAGCAACATGCATTACAGTTCACCCCAAGTAGAACAAGTTCAGGGACACTGTAACTTTAAACTGGTCCAACATCGGGCCTAGAGCCTTGATCTTGGCTTTAAAATAAGACCAAGATCATGTCTGTAGCCCACATAGATTTTGAGGCATCACTGGTTAAAGCAGAGGGGTATATAACTCGCACTTTCACTTTAACTATTGTGCAGGAGAACATGTGTAGGTGACAGTGCAGGGAGAGGAGAAAATTATTGAATTATTCTCCTGTCCCTGTCACTTCAGATAACGTCAGGTGAAGGGGTACCATGGACTTTTGTTCATGATATCACCCCCCACCGCATTATTAGTTAGAAACATACTTGCTATTTAACTGTCAATGCTGACTGCAGCACCTATGTCGTTTTTTCAGAAAAAAAAAGTAAAAACAAAAAAACACACAATTGGTATCACCACATCCGTAACAACCCTTAAGATAAAGTATTATAATAATTAGCACGTTAATAAACCTTAAAATTCAAATGTCAGAATTGATGTTCACTTCTCAAAAAGTAATAAAAACTGATCAATACGTCCTATGTACTTAATACAAGGTCTCGTAAAGCTACAATGAAATAAAATGTGAAAAGTTATGAATGCGAGAATGCAGAGTGTGATAAAATATTACTGATTTAAAGATAAAATGTTAGCTCAATAAAGGGTTAAAATGCACATAAGGTGTCGGAGTTGTGTGCCAATAATATTTATTTCAGCCATAAATTCTGAACTAAAAAAAAAAGTAAACATTTGGGAGGGTTTTTGTGATTTTAATGTGACCGTTAGGAGGCTAAAAAATTATTTGTAATCATCTTAGTGGTGACCGTCTTTTGTCCTGATCGGTTGCCAATTGATACAACCATGAAAGCAGGAACTTTCTGTGATCTGAGACTTATGAGAAACCCAGCCATGATTTCCTTATTGTGGCTGGTTTATCAAGCAGGGACAAACTATGTGCATGAGAAAATAACCTGGCCACAATAAAGAGATCATGGCTGGATTTCTGATAAGTCTAAGAACAAAGAAAGTTCCTGCATTGATGGTCGCATCTGTTGGCAATTGTATAAAAAGACTGTCACTACTAAGATGGTCAGAAAATCTTTACAACTTTGCAGAAAATGTAATTATTTACAACTTTTATCTACAAATTTAAAAACATAGTTATGTTCATGGGAATCCTCTTTAGGCAGAAGTCCCACATTGTGAAAGAGCAGCGATTTGGCCAGCAAAGTGGATGGGAGTGCTTTTTGGCTGCGCTCGCTACGAGGGGCCTTAGCCTTAAAGAGGACCTTTCATGTCTTCTGACATTAGGGGTGCTATATACCACTAGAAAGCTGAAAGTACACTTCTGCTTTGGTGAGAAGTTCCTCGGTGGTAGAGATATCAGTGCCGTTAGTTTTGGCACTAATATCCCTCCACTGGCAGAGGAGCCGACCTTATAGCTCATTGTCATTGCTGGGCTGTGAGGAACACCCACACCAAACAGTAAAAGGCTATGGAAGTGTACCATCAGGGGGCCATTCCTTACACCCCAGCAATGACAATGAGCTGTAAGGCCAGCCCCACTGACTAGGCAGGCATATTGGTGCCAAAACTAACAGCACTGATGTCTCTGCAATCAGGGCACATAGCGGCAAAGCTGACAGTGCATGAAATTCAGTGCACTGTCAGCTTTCTAGCAGTACATAACACAGCCAATGTCAGAGGACATGAAAGGTCCTCTTTAAGGAGCACCTCATGGACTATGTTTCTTAAAGAGCCCAATGGAGGGGATGTCAGATGACCAACAGGAGTGAATAAACATCCTGCTTGCCACAAGTCTTATTGGGGTCTCTGCAACTGCCCACCAACCCATTCACAAGTGTGTGCGGCTCCTTCATTGTGCTCCAGTTGGGAGTCCTTTCCGCTCACTCCCCAGCCTGCGTGCAAGGCTGTGCAGCACTCCGGTTCAGATATGGCTACTAATAGAGGGTCATTTGTCCAGACCAGTCTATCATTGGCTACAGTGCTGGCGAAAAGTATTGGCACCCCTGCAATTCTGTCAGATAATACTCAATTTCTTCCAGAAAATGACTGCAATCACAAATGCTTTGGTAATAATATCTTCATTTATTTTGCTTGTAATGAAAAAACACAAAAGAGAATGAAAAAGTCAAATCATTGATCATTTTACACAAAACTCCAAAAATGGGCCAGACAAAAGTATCGGCACCCTCAGCCTAATACCTGGTAGCACAACCTTTAGACAAAATAACTGCGAACAACCACTTCCGGTAACCATCAATGAGTTTCTTACAATGCTCTGCTGGAATTTTAGACCATTCTTCTTTGGCCAATTTCTCCAGGTCCCTGAGATTTGAAGGGTGCCTTCTCCAAACTGCCATTTTGAGATCTCTCCACAGGTGTTCTATGGGATTCAGGTCTGGACTCATTGCTGGCCACTTTAGAGGTCTCCAGTGCTTTCTCTCAAACCATTTTCTAGTTCTTTTTGAAGTGTGTTTTGGGTCATTGTCCTGCTGGACAGCATAATGTAGGGCCCAGCTTTCTCACACTGGGCCCTACATTATGCTGCAAAATTTGTTGGTAGTCTTCAGACTTCATAATTCCATGCACACGGTCAAGCATTCCAGTGCAGAGGCAGCAAAGCAACCCCAAAACATCAGGGAACCTCCGCCATGTTTGACTGTAGGGACCGTGTTCTTTTCTTTGAAGGCCTCTTTTTTTTTCCTGTAAACTCATGTTGATGCCTTTTCCCAAAAAGCTCTACTTTTGTCTCATCTGACCAGAGAACATTCTTCCAAAAAGTTTTTGGCTTTCTCAGGTAAGTTTTGGCAAACTCCAGCCTGGCTTTTTTATGTCTCTGGGTCAGAAGTGGGGTCTTCCTGGGTATTCTACCATAGAGTCCCTTTTCATTCAGACGCCGACGGATAGTATGGGTTGACACTGTTGTACCCTCGGACTGCAGGGCAGCTAGAACTTGTTTGGATGTTAGTCGAGGTTCTTTAGCCACCATCCGCACAATCTTTCGTTGAAATCTCTCGTCAATTTTTCTTTTCCGTCTACATCTAGGGAGGTTAGCCACAGTGCCATGGGCTTTAAACTTCTTGATGACACTGCGCATGGTAGACACAGGAACATTCAGGTCTTTGGAGATGGACTTGTAGCCTTAAGATTGCTCATGCTTCCTCACAATTTTGCTTCTCAAGTCTTCAGACAGTTCTTTGGTCTTCTTTCTTTTCTCCATGCTCAATGTGGTACACACAATGACACAGGTTGAGTCAACTTTAATCCATTTCAACTGGCTGAAAGTGTGATTTAGTTATTGCCACCACCTGTTATGTGCCACAGGTAAGTAACAGGTGCTGTTAATTACACAAATTAGAGAAGCATCACCTGATTTTTCAAAGGGTGCCAATACTTTGGTCCACCCCCTTTTTTAGGTTTGGTGTGGAATTATATCCAATTTGGCTTTTTGACAATTCTTTTTGTGGTTTTCCATTGACGACAAATTAAATGAAGATATTATTACCAAAGCATTTGTGATTGCAATCATTTACTGGAAGAAATTGAGTATTATCTGACAGAATTGCAGGGGTGCCAATACTTTTGGCCAGCACTGTATATATTGGGACAGCAGTGGGGCACAGCACAAATATTGCTGAAGGCTTGTGACCTCCCAGAAGAGTTTGTGTCCCACAGTTTGGGAAACCAGGCCGTATGTAGATAAAAGATTCAACTGAGTACAACATGTGAACATACACTAAATTCTTCTGAAAACGGATTTCCCAAACAGCTGAGAAATTTTTTGATGCTGAAATCATTGAATTTCTGGTCTACCAAAATGGATATGTCAGATATAACTGTGCAGCATGTTTATCAAAGTCTAGACTTTTCTATTTGAGTATTGTTTCTCTGTGGTATACAACTTTGTCATACTCATTATGTATGGCTATTTTGTGTCAGCGTTGTCATTTGCTCATTCTGATCATGTGCTAAGGGGGAGTGTCTTTATTGCTGATAAGGACTTGTTTGCCATTCCACTATCTACTATGATTAAGAACTGAGTATTGCAGGGGATCTGTCATGTGGCAGCGAGCATAATATTTCTTGTGCACAGCATGTGTTTTTAACTTTTTCTTTTTTTTTTTTTTTAGAAAATGGAATTTTTAATGTATCTTTTGTCCAGACACTGGAAGATCACTACATTCTTTCTTCCACTTCAAGCACTTGGTGCCAGCCCAGAATTTGGTTCCCTGCATGGGTACTGGTCATTAGATAGACACTGACTTTTTCCTGACTCGGTAGAGCTGACAATTGATATGTTTTTTCTTTGTATGTCAGATTTGGACAAGAGTTTATTCCAGACTGTTGTAAAGTGCCTGTGTCTTTACTTCTTATCTGAGTGATTTCAGTCTGAACTCTGTACACAAGCAGTGTCAGTTTACAATAAAGTCTATGGAAAGGGGAGGAGAAGGCTGAATAGTCTTCCTGATAACCCAGCTGTGTTGCAAAAGAAAACGGTCTCTCTATAGTACAGATGTCTCTCTGCTTTGAGGAGCTCCCTTTCCTCCTCTACCCACTCCATAGAAGGAGGCAAATAAGTGAAGAAACAGAGACTTTTCTATAATAAAGTATATTGCAGCATATATATTTAAAAAAAAAAGTTTAAAATTACACACTAAATACACAGTAGAAATACAAAAACACCATTGTCAGGTACACACGTGGACAAAACTGTTGGTACCCCTCGTTTAATGAAAGAAAAGCCCACAATGGTCACAGAAATAACTTGAATCTTATAAAAGTAATTTGCCAAACTACAGGTTGACAAGCCACAAAGCTTCTGGGAGAATGGCCTATGGACAAATGAGACAAAAATCGAAATTTTTGGCAAGGCACATCAGCTCTATGTTTACAGACGGAAAAATGAAGCATATCTTGAAAAGAAAACTGTCCCTACTGTGAAACATGGAGAAGGCTCTGTTCTGTTCTGGGTCTGCTTTGCTGCATCTAGCACAGGGTGTCTTGAATCTGTGCAGGGTACAATGAAATCTCAAGACTATCAAGGGATTCTAGAGAGAAATGTGCTGCCTAGTGTCAGAAAGCTTGGTCTCAGTCGCAGGTCATGGGTCTTGCAACAGGATAATGACCCAAAACACACAGCTAAAAATACCCAAGAATGGATAAGAGGAAAACATTATACTATTCTAAAGTGGCCTTCTATGAGACCTGACCTAAATCCTATTGAGAATTTTGGAAGGAGCTGAAACATGCTGTCTGGAAAAGGCACCCTTCAAATCCGAGACAACTGGAGCAGTTTGCTCAGGAGCAGTGGGCCAAAATACCTGCTGAGAGGTGCAGAAGTCTCATTGACAGTTACAGGAATCGTTTGATTGCAGTGATTGCCTCAAAAGGTTGTGCAACAAAATATTAAGTTAAGGGTACCACCACTTCTGTCCAGGCCTGTTTCATGAGTTTTCTTTTTTTTAAAATTCTGTTGAAGCATGGTTGAAAAGCAATGTCTGAATTTCATTTGTTCATTTTCATAGAATTTTTATATATTATTACTTTTGTCAGATTCAAGTTATTTCTGTGACCATTGTGGGTTTTTCTTTCATTAAACGAGGGGTACCAACAATTTTGTCCACGTGTGCATACAGGCTTCTTTCTCACTGTGGAGTATAATAACAAATAGCATAAAACACAATTAATTAAATGCAGTAGCCGCAGATGCTTGCCAGTCAGTGAATTTGACACATAACCTCTCACTTTGATAAGCACTGAAGTCGTGTACCTGGCAGAAATTAACATTTTCATGTATAAATATTGTCAACCATGCGTCAGCAAGATGAAAGATCTGCAAGCAATGCAACATATCCAATCTGCCCACGCTACGCCTTCTCTGCTTGGCTGAATAAAAATAAACTTGAATATATTAGAAGCGTTTAGCACAATGAAGTTATCAGGTCTCAACAAAATGCACAAACGCTTGTTAACAAGCCCATGCTAAGGAAAAGTTTACATTAATAGACCTTAGAGACTTGTAAGAAAATAGTTCTACTACAGATAAAGAGTTGGGACTGTATATATGACATGCGGTCTTGAAGAATATCTCAGAGGATACATCCCTGAGCGAGAACTTTACTACAGAGATATACTGTATAGTGACATGTCAGATGCAGAGATGAGCAAATGTTTCAAAATATTAATCACCAAAATGTGACTCACCATGAATTGCTGGAAATCATGAATTCAAGAAGAATTGCCACCTTGAACTATCTACATGTCATCTATCATCAGACTAGACTGGTGTGGGCCTGAACACAGCCATTGAGTTAGACTTTCTTCACGCACCTGTTGTGTGGGATTTTTTCTTACAAAAAAAACCCTCAAAAAAAACCAAACTAAAAAACTAAAATTTCATATTAAATGCCTTTTTTGTAGCATTATTCAGTTGGGGAAAGGGGAATTTTTAAAAAAAGTTTTGCTGAAGTCTACAAAGCTGCAATCTGCACCTAATGTATCAAACATTGCTGATGATGCCTAATAAATTTTAGTTCAAATCTAATATAGTAGATGTTACTCTACTACCCCTACTGAACTGACACTGCGATAACTTTTGTGACTTTTTAGATGCACTTGATAAATCTGGAGTACAGGCGACCCAGACAGGCTAGCCGCAACTTTCTCAACAATAATTTAAACATGGAGTGAGCATTGTAAAAAGTTACTAAATGTTTGCACAAACATGTCCAAAAAGTTGAAAAAACATATTTTGTGAATATTTTTGACCTCAGGATTCTGAAGTGTAGAACTTGATAAATTTCCCCAGTGAGTTGACCATTTTGACATTAAAGGGGTATTCCCACGACCATAACCATTTTTAAATTTGTAGATAATTAAAAGTTAAACATTTTTGCAAATATACTGTAAGTAATTAAAAATTTTGCAGAGTTTTAAAGATTTTCTCTAAATATCTTGTGGTGACAGTCTTGTCTCTAGATCGGTTGCCACTGGATAAGGCCATGAATGTAGGACCTTTCGAAGGTCAGAAAATCAGTCATGATGTTCTTATTGTGGCTGGGATATCTTCTCATACATATAGTGTTCCTGTCTGATAATCCAGTTACAATAAGGACTTCATGGCTGGGTTTTTGACAAGTCCCAGACCATAGAAAGTATCTGCATTTGTGGTCGTATTCATTGGCAACCGATCTAGACAGCAGACTGTCACTAAGATGGGTAGAGAAAATGTTTAAAAAATGTTGAACTTTTAATTATCTACAAGTATAGATATGATTATGTTCATGGGAATACCCCTTTAAGGCTAAGGCCTCACATTGTGGAAACACAGCATTTTCGGCTGAAAACAAAACGTTTTACAGTACTAACAAAGTGAATGAGATTTTGGCTAATCTAATCCACACATGGTGGAAAAAAAGAGCTGCGGAAAAGCTGCTTTTTCAAAAACGTGCACATGTTAATTTTAGCTGCGGAATCGCAGCTATAGATTTAATAGGGGGAAGGAAAAAGCAGAGAAAAATGCATGAAAAACCCAATGAAAAACACTGCAGAAAAAAAACACAATGCATTTTCTCTTTGAATCACATGATTTTTAATGTGAAAAAAAAACTAAACAAAAAATACAGGGAAAAAATAATGGAGGTCTCTAAAGAGAGAAAATTCTACAAGTTTTCTGAAAAATGCAACTCCTAGGGCATATATATTTATATATATTTATCTAGTTGTATCAATCATTCCATTCAGAACTTCTGAGAGAGCTATATACTTCAGATATCTCATAAGTGTCTGCAGGCTACAAAACCTGCTTTCAAAGAGCTGTAATCTAACAGACATCAAGCATTGGCCAGGAAGGCTTTTGTTTAAAAGGGTGGAGATGGAATGTGCTAATGAGACCTTCATGGTGATGATAATCAGCTTCCCTTGTTCAAAGAGAGTTACCCAGAGATAAGCCACTGAATAAGGGACATTAGAAGTCAGATGGGGGAGACAGGTCATTACCCCTGGGCCAAGGATCGATTTTAAGTGTTAGAGCGCCATCCCAAGACTCATAAGAAGTATTGCATCTAAACTTATGATATTACAATACCAAGAGCCTGATTGGAGTGACAACATCTAGGTGGGCGGAGTTGTGGGCCATATATATGATGGGCCAAAAGCCCCCTCTCTCTCTCTTCACCAGCCCCCTTGGGATATGGACTGACCAGCCTCACCTAGACAAGCTCCATATACCACCAGAGCATAATAAGGCTTAAGTATAACTTTCTCTATCTCTCTATCCATCCATCATCTATCTATCTATCGGCTTATCTATCTATCTATCTATCTATCAGTCACCCTCTATTAATCTGTATTACTACTGCTGTGTTCCTTACAGAAAGGGTCAGTTAGTAACTTGTCTAGGGGTTGTGTGTGTGTATGTAGCGATATCTGCAGGTTTTATATTCACCTGGGTAATTGGGTTCTGTACTTATTGTATTGCACTGTGTTAATACTGTTTTGTATTATTCTATAACCTAGTTCCATCATATTACAAGTGCATTAATAATAAACGTATTTTATTATTAATATTGTGGGGTAAATTATCGTACATGCAAACCAGTCAAGGAAACAGATAAGTACTGTAGATATACCTAAGGAGAAAGGAGGGAAACTGGGATTGGTGAAGCAAGCCAGGAATGATGAATATTAATTATTAGTAATACCCAGCCCTTTAACAAGAAGCTTCCTGTATATTTCCCATTCCTTTTATAGCCACTCTTGGCTTTGTCTCAAAAAAACGCAGCAAAATCAGCAACAAAAAAAAATGCTGCTTTTCCACAATGTGGGGCCTTAGCTTTAGTCCACTTTCACATGGTCAATATGTGGCCAGAAGTGGAACTCATGGAGAAAAAAGTATAATGCAAAGATTTGGATCTCTTCTGTGTTACGGAATCATTCCTGGTTTTGGCCCACAAATAAGGATACAAAATAATGACCATGTGAAAGTAGCCTTATGTCTTCAATCAGAGCCTAAGAGATACAGCTGTTTATTGATTCCAGGACCCCATGACTCAAGGCATCAAGTTGAATTGACAAGATATCATTTGAAAAGTGTAAAAATAAGGTCAGGGGTACATTTTGACTTTTTGTAGCTCTACTAATTGATTTCAAGTATTGAAAACTAAAGTAGAGCAGAATTAGAAGAAAATATTCTCAGGAGGCTTAAAGGGGTATTCCCATGACCATAACAATTTTTAAATTTGTAGAAAATTAAAAGTTAAACATTTTTGCAAATTTAAGTCATTAAACATTTTGCAGAGTTTTAAAGATTTTCTCTAAATATCTTGTGGTCACGAGTTGTTGTCTTTATCGGTTGCCAGTGGATACGACCATGAATGCAGGACATTTCTAAGGTCAGAAAGTCAGCCATGATTTTCTTATTGTGGCCGGGATATCTTCTGATACATGTAGTGTCCCTGCCTGATTACCCAGCTATAATAAGAAAATCATGGCTGGGTTCCTGACAAGTTCCAGAACATAGAAAGTTTCTGCATACGTGGTCGTATCCATTGGCAACCGATCAAGACAACAGACTGTCACCACTAGCATAGTTAGAGAAATTCTTTAAAACTCTGCAGAATTTTTAGTTACTTATATTTGCATAAATCTTTAACTTTGTATTATCTACAAATGTAAATATGATTATGCTCATGGGAATACCCCTTTAATAAATTCCCGCCAGCGTGTACACATGAGTTAGGACTTATACAGTATATGCTCTAAACCCTCGCTAATATATACTGCTTGTAGTGAAGATCCATTATATGGACCACATGTTTGGTGAATTGACCCATCTGGCTTACTATGGCTGTAGCTGGGTCACCACATGCTACTTTTCGCTTACAAACCAAGTGGAGTGATATATGTATTTTACTGCAATTTTTTCAGATCTGCATTTTTGGAAAGTTTCTAGAATTCAAGTTTTAATGCAACACCAATCGACCATACAAGGTAAACATAAAGTAAAGGAGGAGGATTGTAAATTCTGAGTTACAGCAAATTATGGAAAGACACTAATACCTAAGTACTGGCGAACTGGACTCACGTCTATTCGGCATCTGTTTCTCATTTCCTACCCCCTCTTGCACAAGCTCCATTAGGGACTATTTGTACACTCGACAACATATGGTATAAAAATAGGACTGTTCAACTCTTGGTAAGATTTAGTAAAAGGACGAACTAATGTCAAAAGAAATTTAGAGTAGCTCCTTTGCTTGAGGGCATTAACTTAATAAAAGTCATGGGAAGCTGAAACATATGTTATCTCCGCTCCATCCTGAATAATATGGTGATTGATGCAGAACTAATCATACTTTTTGTTGTTAGCAAAGCTTTTAAACTAATGTACCATGTCACATTATATAAACTGTTAGCTGCCATTTATACCCAGTTAGCTGGACAGCCTCGGTGCCCAATGGAGAAAACACAAATACACATGTCCAAACACTGGTATGGTGCCAAGGAAATGAATGACAATATATGGAGGACGTTTCCTTTATGGAGACAGATACCTTGTGTGCTGTAGAGTTGATATACAGTCTTATAATTAGCTGGATTTACACATGATAGCACAGCGCACATAACTGATCTTGGCTCATAGACTCTCTAATGACTTTTAGAAAGCATACTGTTTTATTCTTAGGTTAGTTACTGTGACACATCCAACACTTTGCAGATCAATGAAGATATCAACAGACTAATTAGTAAACCCAAAACCAATGATAAATGCTAATCTGACAACACTTGGGCTTATTTTTAGCTGCGCTTTCCAGAAGCACTTAAATAACAGCAAAATAACTCAAGAAGGAGGCGCCACAATATCAAAGTTTTTTCTGCTGAAATGGTCCAAGAATGAAATTAAAAAAAAAAAAAAAAATTATACTGAAAATAAATGTCTAAAGAAAATCTAATTTTTTTTATTAACACTGGCTATGTATAACTAGCAAACTTTGCTTCATTTTACATTTTTGCAGTAAAAGCATCTCATATTGGTCTCTGGAATTTACCAGAAATTTTCAATTTCTTCTTATATAAATAATATAAGCAAATATCAGAAAAAAAAAATATTTCTCTCTCAGACTCCTCTCCTGCTCTCTTTTCTCCTTCCTCATAAGCTGCTCAATTCACTGCCTAATTAAATCAATTTTCATTGATTTGAAGGAAAGAGACTAACCAAAGAAGTCTATGGAGAGGGGAGGAAGAAGAGAAAAATGAGAGAGATGCAGACTTAAATGTCCTGCTGCAGCTCTTCCTACCCCCTCACCTCTCACCCATCAGTGTAATATTATTACATGCATCATCACATACTATACAGTGTTGAACTGGGATGTCTAGGGCCCACCAGTGGAATTGTTTCTAGGGGCCCACCGCCAGGACTCCTGCAGATCAGCAGTACAGAGACAGGGCGGCTAAAAGTATTAACATGTCAGGAGTCATGCTGCTCACCCGCCATACGATGTGCACCACTGCACTACCTAAACCCACTGCTACACCATGTATGGAAAATGAACAGCGTGGTTCCTAGAATTGTTACCATTACCTGTAGCCGCTCTGTCCTGGAAAAGCTGATCTGCAGAGGTCCCGGCCTCAGGCTATCAATATTAGAAAGATGGATAAATCCTTTAAAGAGGTTGTCCAGGAATAGGTGCAACCCATGTGCCGGGCGGGAGGTGTAAAATAAAAATAAATAAATAAATAAAAAAGCATACTCACCTGTCCCCGGTGCTCCGTTGTCCGCTGTCAGTGTCCATTCAGTCTCATGCCGGCCCCTCCTTGCTGGGAGTCCTGCACCTCATATGACCACTAAGACCAATTAGGTACATGATTTCCAGAAATGAGGCACCATCATGAGACCGAAAAGACACAGGCTGGGGACAACGGGGTGCTGGGATAGGGGAGTATGCTTTTTTTTTTTTTTTTTTTTTTTTTTTTTACATTTTTCTTTATTTTTACACCTTCCTGGCGGTCGCCACAGTGGTCACTCCAGTTTATGGACAACCTCTTTTAAGAGGTTGGCTGGGACAAATATTTTTATGGCCACTTCACTGGCCCCCCATACAGTGGCCTCTTCATTGGTCCCCATA
The DNA here is from genome assembly GCA_947044405.1 of Leptodactylus fallax. Taxonomy (NCBI): domain Eukaryota; kingdom Metazoa; phylum Chordata; class Amphibia; order Anura; family Leptodactylidae; genus Leptodactylus; species Leptodactylus fallax. The sequence continues at coordinate 259,502 of CAMRHE010000186.1, read as the reverse complement.
CTGTATGGGGAACAATGATGGAGCCATTATATTCTGTGGGAGCAGTGATGGGGGCTAACATCCTGTGGGGGGGAAATTAAACTGTGTGGGGCATATTAAAGGGGCTGTCCAGGGTTAATCTTTTTTATGGCCTATGCTTCTATACAACACAGGGCCATAAGCAGAAAGCTCCATCTGCAGTTTAGTCGCCCGGCACCTTCACTGCAGCTCAGCTCCCACTGACTTCTATAAGTGCTGAGATGCAGTGAAGGTGCCCGGCTAATATACAGAGGGCAGAGCTTTCTGCTTCTGACCCAGTATTGTGTACAGGACGGGAACCATAAGTGGCTCCGTACAGCTGATCAGTCCGGGGTCAGCCCCCTACAGATCAGGTATTTATGGCGAGGATAAACCATAACAAATTATGTCTGGACAACCCCTTTAATAAACCCCCCTAATGCGCCACACTTTAAAGAGGTTGTCCAGTATAATTTTTTTTCCCTTTTTCAGAATTAGTCCAGGGAAGGTGAACTGCCCCTACCCCCAAAAAAAACAAAACAAAACAAACAAACAACACACTCACCTGTCCCCGGTCCTATCAGCACGGTCCAGTCCTGCAGCTCCGCTGTCTTCTTTTGCCGGAAGTCCTCACTGGCTGTGACGTCCCAGATCCCTTCCCTTAGGCCGCTGACTGGCCTCAGGGATCACGTGCAGAGGGAACTTCCGCTGAAAGAAAACAGAGCTGCAGGACCAAACTGTGCTGAGAGACAATTGGGGACAGGAGAGAAATTTAGAGGTTTTTTTTTTTTTTGGTTTTTTTTTTCACCTGCCCTGTTGTAATTAAAAAAAAAAAAAAATAAAATATATATGTTATCCTGCACAACCCTCACAATATAATGGCCCCATCAATGGTCCCCATACTGTATAGTGAATGGGCCACTGTATGGGGGGGGGGGGATAGTGAAGGGGCCAATGTATGGGAGGGGAATAGTGAAGGGGATACTGTACACCCATACAGTGGCCCCTTCACTGGTCCCCACTAGAATAAATTGGGTGATTACTTACCTGTCTGCTCCCCGGTCCCACTCCTTCTTGTCCGGGCACACTGATGTGATGTCATGTGCGTCCGGAGAAGGAAGAAGAAGGAGGCGCCAGAGAGCAGGTAAGTATCAGAGCTTAGCTTGTAGGCCACAGGCTTAATGGGGCCTGTGGCATACAAGCCTGTGAGTGGTAGAGCACTTAAAACCAGATCGCAAAACTGGGGAGAACCTGGCTGCATCACTTATCTCTCCCTGCTCCTGCTCGCAGCCTCTCCTCTTCCCGCTTCAGCCTTTGCCTGTGCGCCGTGATGACGTAAAGCGCGGCGTACGGAGGGCCCCCTGGCCAGGAGCGGGGAGAGGTAAGAGAATAGGGGTCGTTACCGCACCTTCACTGCCTATTATAAAAAAGCAGTGAGGGTCCAGTAGAGCCCCCTACGGGCACGGGACCCACGGGGGGATTCACTGGTCCCCCGGTGGTCCAGTCCGACCCTGATCACATATTAATTCTTTTCATTGTGTGTATGTTGGTGACAAACATACTGTATAATTCTATTCATTGTGGGTGTGCTGGTTTGGAAACTAATTCAATATTAAAAATCCTTGATAGGCTGCTATTGATCAAATATAGACATGTATAGAATAGACATGTTGTTACAAAATTTTACTGTGAAAAGTGTATATAGATGTTTATCTCTAAAAGTAGCTGTCAATAGCTGTCAACCAAGCACTCATTCCTCCTGCCCCCATGATAGTCTCTGTTCACATCTCCGTCAGGGTTTCCCACAATATATTTTGTCAGGGGAGAGTTAGAACACACCCCTCAGATTAGATTTTAGTTAATTGACCATGTACATTATGATCAGGAGAGAAAAATTACATTTTCATATTAAAATACATTTTACACTTGGCTTTCATTAAGAACTATAAACTATATGCAAGTTTGTGCTGATCTTCGAGAGGACATCATGTCACAAAATGTTTATGTTTAGAGGGACAGTGCTAAGTTCTTGAAAGTAAAAATTCCTTTTACTAAGACATTGGTATCATCCCACTTGTCATCTAATATAATCAAAATTCCAAAATGCAAATGAATAATTAAATAGGACAATCTAACTTCAGCATTGTAATACCTTTGTATATAAGCCTTCACACAGACATCTTAAGTCAAACTTGGTTAGCTCAATGAATGTTTAATGAAGGTTGACATTAAAAAGTCACCTGGGTAAAGCGGTAGGGAGCTACTCTACACAACTAAAATGTCTTCACAAACGATGCTTGACAAAATTCACAAATGGGGATCTAAATTAACGTCCATTTACATGTGACAGACTTCAGTGATCTGTAACTTCTATTCCAACTCAGGTTAAACAGAAAGTGGTGTAATAATAATTTTCCTTGAGTTTTTAAAATATATAATTTTGCAATTTTTATACAATAATTATGTTATAAAATGGCACATCAGGCAAAGGGTTCTTCACAGTTAGAATAAGAAATGTTTGTAATGCCCTACCACAATTAAAGATAAAAACCATGACAAAAAAAAAAGAACACACTAGGAACCTTATTGCTGCAGTGCCAGGCAGATGGTTGTGCATGCTTATTTAGAGCATAGCTAGCAGAGAATGACTGTAGATGGAATTACTGATGTATGCACTGGTCCTTTAAGAGTCAGAGAGAGCCTAACCGCACCTTATGGACGCCACTATCAGTGCTAGAGGAGATAGAAAAGGTCGCCTGGTGGAGGCGGGAGGAAGTAGGGCAGGGGGGGGAATACAAGTGAGGCAGTGGGCACTCATGCTAGGATGAGCAGAATACCAGTAGTAACACACCATCAACATTACAGATAGTTTGGAATTTAACTGGTAATACCATTACAGTGAAACCTCTTTGAGACAACCATTCGAAATTGCATTAAACAGAGTTAATATGGAAAACTGAAAATCAGTCACAGAAAATGTGGTCTGGGTAATGGGGTGGTCTTTTCTAAGACTCGCCATTTCAAGATGTCTCACTATATTTGCCTTGTGTAAACAAACCTTTAGAAATGACGGCCTGTCAAATGACAGCTGCTCAGTTCTTCTTACTCTACTTAACTTAGCAATTAGTAAAGGAGAAGAAAACTGAACAAGACAACAAAGTGAGCAAGATCTGGGACAACAGTGAAAATACTGAGTATTTATTGTCCATAATTTATCAGAAATTACAAGCATATGATGGTTACATTTTGGTTACAAATATCGTATGCTTTGGGACCCAGCTGAAGACTGAACCGCTGTGACTGCTGCACCTATATTTAGGCCTCTGCCTACAACATAAAAACATGGGACAACACTGATATTCTCAAGGAAAGGATTACACATGTTAAAAGGTAATTTCCTTCACTTTAAAGTCATTTTATCCACCATAAATAACAGTTCAAGTCCCGGATGCAGATCACTTCATTGACTAGAGAGCCTGCAGAGGCTGGGTATTTCATCATTTTACCACCAAAGCCTGGGGGACTCCATTTTCATTTATTCTGAATGTACACAATTTAAGAAATGCAGCTTTTACCGTGTCATTTTCCCTTCAGGAAACCTACTGTATGTTTTACTATTTGCTTCACTGTCCTATTTCTAGGAACACAACTGAGCATCACGCAGATTATTTCAACATGTAGAGCCTACAGTAAGGATGGGAAGCTCACTGAACCGGTAGATGCAGCCTTGTGTAGATTTCTGTATAATCTAACATGTCAAAAAGCACCCTCACCCCAACCTACTGATAGAATTAGGTGGCCCAGGCATATATCTGAGAATCGTGCTCCAATCTGAGCTGGTCAGACCTGCCCCACAGCCAAAGCCACTTTATAACAGGTCTTTATGACTTTTCAAAAAAATAGAAAAAAGTGTACGTGAAATACACATACCATTAAATACTCACAGTAATATTCACTTTACAGATTTTACCTTACTCTAAAGCTAAGTTCACATGGCGGAAAATGAAGAGAAATTCCTATTCATTTTCCGCCGCTGGATTGCATTCCATTGCAGCTTTTTTTCCGCCCGCTGTATTCGGCTGTGGGATTGCCACAACGGCATTCCATTGTGGCTTTCCTCTACTGATTAGGCCTGGATGAATGGGCCTAATCGGCAGGGACTCCTGAGCTGCTGAATCAGCTGCAGCATCTGTGGCAAGATCGAGCATGACGCAGATTTTTTCAGCGTTCTGATACGATCTCTGCCTGGGATGTAGATTCGGAGGCGTAATCCATTCTCAAATCCGTGGCAACTTCCTCCATGTGAACCTACCCTCAAATTACTAAATCTGTTCCCAAATTTACTAATTATCAGAAAATATATAGCCACAACCATGTTCCTAGATGGCAAATTCTTTGTATGAGAATGTCTTATGTACAGCATGTAGGAGAACGTAGCAAAAATGTGTTTATTGGTTTTATGGAAATAAAGTTTTTGGTTTTTTTTAACTTTTTAATCCACTTTAGTAACTATATATCAGGCTTTACATCTGTACATGACAAATGTGCATACTGTATGATATTGCATAATAAATAAATCAAATCCTGGACTACCCCTTTAAACCACCACTATAGCCCCTGCATTTACAAGACTGGTGAAGGTCCCAGAGATTGGACTCCCAACAATAATTTCCTTTGACATTTCAAAGATAAGCTGCTGTGTGTACACATTTCTGGCATTACATGACACAAATTTAGCAATTTTTACATTTTCCCTTCGGCATGCTCTATCTGTAGTTTGCATTTCTCTCTGAGCAGGCGTGTCGAGACTAGTTGCCATACACAGCATACAGTAAGTAAAGGAGTATCTGCCCCATACCTGTCATTCTCTCACTCAGAAACAGCCCGGGCATCAAACAGGACATATACAGTGTACTGACTTATGTGAATAAAAACCTTTGAGAGTGATGGAAACTTCATGTTAGCTCCAACATGAACCAAAAATCTATGTTTCTGCCATCTCCCTCCACTTGTGCTCACTCCTCTTCTCACCTCAAATATATACTGTGTCTCATGTGACATGCTATCTATCTTATGACAGATATAGCAGAGATTTTCAGAGTGAAATTCAGTTTAGAAGAAGGAAAAGAACCAATTAAATGGAGAAAGAAATCTGTATCTCTGATTAGACGTATTAAAAAGTTTCTTATAAATCGCTTGTGCTATTGATTTATGCAGAGTTTGTTAAAACGACAGTGCCTATTTAAGGAGAATATAAATCTTAAACCTAAAACTGCCAATATGTTAATAAATCAGAAGAACATTCAGTGGATTTTATTCCTGGTATAGTACAGTTATTGTAATAACCTTTAATTTCTATAAGATATTCTTGTTGAGTCTCTCCATATATTGTGCCTGAATGGGCTTGGAGCTCTGAAAGATTACATTTGTATGCTTTGAAGTTTGCCACTAAAATGTGTCATTTTGTCAATTTTGACAGCATTATAGAAAAAGACAGGGCTCTCTGAAAGGCGGTTGCAGGCAATGGGGCCCACCTGTGTGTTAGAAAGTCTGCAGAAGTACTTTCTACTTGGGTACAGAACTCTTATGAAATGTCATTGCTGATTGTCACTGGTAGTTTACAATCTGTCAGAGAAACTAGCACACCAATGAAGGGCTTGTTATAAAGAAGGTTGTCAAACAATTGACAAAATATTAGCTGTTACAATGGGGCCCTATGCTGTCTTTGTTTCTGCCAAGATGTATCTTGCATAACAAACTGTGAAAAAAGACTGTTTGCAAAGAGAAGTTTTACGTTTCTTAACCTGCTTGACTTCATTTGGACATCTTTATGGTTCAACATTTTCCAGGGAGCAACAGAACAGAGGCATGTATTACCACAAGTACATGGAACATTTGGAAAAAGTAAACGATTTCAGTTGCTGACCTTTCATTTCTGGGATTGTTACAGAAGCGCAAGAAGTAAATTCTGGATATAATAAAGAAACATACCCAGAAATTAATACCTAGCTATCAATTTGTTATTGACTTGGTATGAAATGTGCAATAACTGAAGACTAACAAAGCTCAACGCTTCCGAGCTAATAAGGAAGATTTTTGTAACTTTATATAAATTGATTTCCTTATGTCATGTTATCCGGCTATGAACCAGACTGGATAAAAGCTTCGTAATGATATACTTCCTAAGAGAATCCTTATAAATAAGATTTGTATCTTATTTTCTTGAAGCTTTAGTATACTCACTATTGGGCACCAAAGTCTGTATATACATATCTCTATAGTACAGGGAGAATACCTGCTATTTTTTTTTCCATAGAAATTCAACAAATAAATATTTTTACAGTGCCCTTGATGTTTTCCAAAATGGGACATGGTGAGAGAATGTGGAGGGAGGGGGCGCAATCTGCCCCCGACAGATTTATTATGTTAAACCATCTCAGTGAACTAAAAAAGAGCTCCAGCCATGGGTAAGAGAGACTCTACTTTAATAAATCACATAAAATTCAGATACACTGAGGAGCAAAAGGGTTTCAGACTTCTTATTTCACCATCCACTACGGCACTGAACTTGAGACTACCATCATTTTATAGACCATCATCTTGGCTATCTCAGACATACATTTGACTTGCAACTATTTAGCATATGATTAGTTATGCAGATTCTTGTCATGTAAATGCATTGTTACTGTTTTTTTTTTCCTGGTGGTGGAAAAGTCTTTTTCTTCTTGTATACTACAAATTACAGCTTGTTCTCACATTCCCTAATAGCTCAGTGTGTTATTGGGTTGATTCCCAAGCGAAAGGTCATTGGTTCAAATCGAGGATCATCCAGCTCATCGATAGTGGTCTTGATCTCTCCGCCAAGAAAATTGCCAAATTGCATCATGTGAGTGCCATGACAGTTGGAAGAATATGAAATGAAGTCCGTCCATCCAATCAAAAGCCAAGACCTACAGAAAGGCCAGAAAGGCGCCCCCCCCAACCCAAAAAAAAACAAAACCCGACCTGGCAATCTTTGGTTCCGTGATGGGGCCCCTCCAAATTTATATTGTAAACCATGCCCCCCCATTTGCAGATCATAAAAATCCCCTTACTTGCCCCACACACAGTATAAAGCCTCCTTTACTGGCCCCCACAATATATTATCTCCTTTACTGACCCCTTCGCAGTATGACACCCCCTTTACTGATCCCCACACAGTATATTACCCCCTTTACTAGCCCCCACACAGTATACTGTCCCCTTTACTGGCCCCCACACAGTATATTGTCCCTTTTGAGACCCCCACACATAATACTGCTCTCTTTTTTTTTTTTTTTTTTTACCCCTACACAGTTTGGCCCTCATACAGCAATATGTTAGCTGTAGATTCAACCCAAATTTTCCAAAAGTTTCAGACTCGCCCTGAACCCGAAACACCCCTGGGGAGGTGAGGAAAAATAAAACTTCACCTTCCCTCACCTCTCCAGGGCATCTTTGTAGCAGCCGGTGGCTTACAACATCCTCTTCAGGCCTTTGTCTGGTATCAGCATTTCCCACAGGACAGTGACCATGGAGCACGTGACATCAGATGCAAGACGTAAGAAGCTTGAACAGGATGCAGGGTGAATACTGGACACCTAGAAGAGGCGAGTATAACTTTTTGTTGTTTTAACTCACCTCCCCTGGTGCCACCCAAGTTCAGCAGCTATCTATTTGATTACTCCAACAGGTAGCAGCCGATCCCCGCTCCTGTTGTGTCTGGGCTCCGCTTCTACCTGCAGGGCCCTCTGGAGGAAGAAGTGGAGGCTGGACTACACGGGAGTGGGGATTGAGTGAGTAAAATATCATCCACTACGTGTTAAAATAAAAAATACTGCACCTCATGTTATGCCAAGAAGCCCTGACTGAGGCCATTGCCTCAGGTAAGCTCATGACAAGTGTGGCCCTGTACAAAGTCTTAGGGCATGTTCACATGGTAAAATTTGGCGCAGATTTTGAGGTGGAATCCAACTAAAAGGCAGCCCCAAATTTTGCCTAGAGTCTGCCTCCTATTATTTTCAATGGCAGACGAAGATCAAAGTAGGACAATATGCTTGATATTGTCGCGGATTGTGTGAGACACTTGGGACTGATCAGTCCCATTCACCTGGGGCTGATCAACGAGAGAAAGCAGCAGCGAAAAGCCAAAAGCTCTGCTTCAGTTCTCCGCAGCAGGGAGCCAGAGGGTCAGAACATGAAGAGACTGAAAAGGAGGAATCTAAAAGGTGGAAGTCTGCCTCAATTCCTTTTCATTTTCTGCCGTCTAAATGGGCCCTTATAAAGTTGCACCTTATTTTTCATTCTTCTTTATTTTAAAGTAACAAATTATTTAGAGTTTTTTTTTTAACCTAGTAATGTTCTCCAAAATTCCAAATTGAATCAACTTTACTTTTAAGACATACACACACATATATACAGTATGTATGTGTATATATATATATATATATATATATATATATATATATATATATAACACACACACACACACACACACACACACACACACTCTCTTGTGTTTTCCATCTTTTCTACATAGTGTCGACATATCTCAGATTGTATACTTACTCGCATCAAAATAGTCATAAATCATTTTGGCAATACTTATTTCCTCGTTTTCCCGCATTTCCATTCCATTTCCACTCCTGACTATCACAGTATAATACATCATTCTTGCTCAGATCAGCTAAGCCCTGTAGATAAGTTTACTAAGTAAATAATAACAAAGGATCCTACTTACAATAGATCATGATTCATGACATACAACAATAGCCTGCATAAGAAGTGTATCCTTATTATGCATCAGGACTGATGTACAATATATATCCAACAACACTTTGCACGTACATGTATTGTCAAGTATGTATGGAGGGCATCAATCACATTGTACCAGACAAGTGCTGGCGTTAAAGAATAGGAATAATCAGAACAGTTATACGATAGCTACAAATTTTCTGGAAATGAAAATCAGAGGAATGGACATTCAGGCAGAAAGGCGATGCAGAAATATGCCAACCCGCCCGTCAGTCTAGTCACATTACTAACTTTTTCGAACAGACGTATACTGAACTTTCTGTGAACCTGGAGATTTTTGTAGTGCTGACAGCAAATAATTAAAGTAATATGGTCCTATCACTTGGCGTTTTCCTCCTATGTACAGCTACGCCATGGACGTCATAAAATAAGTTTATCATTATGATTTTGTTTTAACCTCTTAATGTCTAGGCCTGAAAGGGTTATAATGACCATGTGCTTTTTAGCATTTTTGCGCATCTGGTGGCTTAAAATATAAGATTAAAACTGGGCTGCAAAAATAATGTGCGTAGTTTTTTTCACAACACATAATACTTTATTTTTAAAGAGCAATTTCTATATTTAAGTTTTATTCGATATAAAGAGTACAAAAAGTAGAAAAAAATTAAAATATGTTCCTTGTTGTCTAATGGCAATTTTGGTAAAAAATAAATAAAAATGTATACTCTTGGATGAATGGGGCAGTTGTACTAATAAGGAAATCATGGCTGGGTTTCTGACCAGTACCAGACCATAGACAGTTCCTTCATTCATGGTCATATATCCTGGCAACCAATCAAGACAAAAGACTGTCACCACTAAGATGGTTAGAGTAAACTCTGCAAAATTTTTAATTATTTATATTTGCCAACACTTTTAATTGTCTACAAATTCAAATATGGTCATGTTTGTGGAAAAACCTCTTAAGGCCGGGCCCCACGTTGCAAAAACGCTGCATTTTACATTATCTGAAAAGTGGATGAGAATCTGGCTAATCCCATCCACACATTTCAGAAAAAAAAATCTGCAGCGTATAGGTATAATAGAGGCAGAAAGTCTGCAGAGGAAAACTGCAGACTTTCAGTGAAAAATGCTGCAGAAAAAAAACGTGTTTCTGCCTTGGTCTTTTCCAGTGTTTTTTAGCTGCGGCTAACTACATGGGGCCTTAGCCTAAAGCTGCAGAAAATGTGTGTTTTTTGTTGCAGTTTTTTTTTTAGCCAAAATCAAGAGTGGCTTCAAAATATATTTTTTCCTTTAGCTAAATACACTCCTGGCCTCCATGGAAACCGAGTTGCAGTAATGTCGCCAGGCCACTGTACAGATCATGGAGACGGGTTCCATGCAGTGTATAGTACAGGCATGGGAGCGGCCCAGAATAGCTGTTCTATGTGGGGGCCATAAATAAAAATTCCTGGTTAACACCTGGTTAAATTTACATTGCATACTGTTTTGGGGGATGAGAAAGAGGCTCTCTTTATTTCTCTTTCACCCCTCGTCTGTATGTGACATGGTGTATTCATTTCATATGTGGCATTATGGTCTGTTATTATGATATGCTATATGTTGATTCAAGTTAATCTTCTACTAATTATTGGGTAAGGGGGAGATGGGGAGGTCACCACACAGGGCTAGCTCTGTACAGACTACACAGATGTAAAATTAAAGAAGCCTTTTAGTCCAATTTCTGGGTCCATATTTTCGGTATCCATCTAAAATGCCTTATTTTTTCAGGTATGCCAGTACTTCCATATATTCAGAAGAGTCCTATACTTCAATAACATCTTTATCCGATGCACAAGACCAAGTGTGCCAGCTAAGTGCCATCATTTCCCCGCTGAGTTCAATGGGGGAGGGGGGCTTCGGCACTACTACATTCTGATGTCATGGAGAAGGATAGGACCTGCCCTATGACCATCGGAACATCAACATCCCCCCCCCCCCATCAGGGCTGTAAACTCGGTCGTGTGCCTGAGCCCTAATACATTGCTTAGACTAGATTCAGTACAGATCCATTAGAAATTACCAGATGAAAAGTGCTGCAAGCAAACTTTTCCATCCTGAGATTTCAGTTTAAAAAAAAAAAGACACTCAACGAACCCCATTATACTCAATGGGGTCCCTTAGGTTCCATATGATCAGTCATTGTCAACCTCAGTTTTTGTCTGTTTTTCAGTTCAGAGAAGAAAGCGCAGATGTTAACATAGTGCAAAAAAAAAAAAAAAAAGAAAAACTTCTGCAGGAAGCCTTTCTGGTTAAATGCCAGATTTTGTTGTAGTTCTCATCTGCCGGATCATATGTTGGTAATAATTGATCCAAGCAACATTTAGATGTGTTTGGTTTACAAGATGCTGTGATGCATTTTTGGATCATATTCTACATTATTAAAGTTGTTTCATTTACTGAAAAGCACTGCAGAATATGATAGTGGTATATAAATATCACATAATAAATAAGACATATTTTGATTTGTGGTCATTGCATTGCAGAAACACAAAGAAATAAGCAACCAATAAACTATGCTGAATTGCATATGTCAATGAACTGATATTCTCTCAATGCTGGAGAATGCTGAAAGCAGTATACTGCAAGTATTACAAATCCTTTAGGAGTAGTGTTACAACAAAAATGCCCAAACTTTTCAATAGGATTTTTCACTTAAATCAAGTGTCCTAATAGTTAAAATACATAATTGTTATAATGCGTTTGCCCCTTATTAATATCATGACATAGTATGTATATCTATTCGATCATTATTTCAGTAAATATTATATAAAGCTAAAATGTGGACTCAGCAATATTCTGTTTTAACTGGAACAGAAGGCAGGAAAATCAACTGATAGAAAATCATGCAGGAAAAAACACAGCAGTGGACAAGAACAACCGGCTATGTACTTTGAACCTTATTGTTGGTCACATTTTTCTGAGACTCACTTGTACAGAACTGATAACAAAAGAAAGAAAGTCTATTCTATGCGCTGTTCTATAAATATCAAACATACCAAGACCTGTCATATTGTCACTATCAATCAGATGTGATATTCCACAACTATGTGTAGTCACTTGGAAGCTGTCATCCTAAGATATTTGTAAGAAATGTAAGAAATAGGGACACTGAAATAATGCAAACAGTATAATACAGGCGTAGAAGCCCTTAAGATCAAGTCTGGAGCATTGCTAGCGCAATACTGTGCACCAGCAACACGCTAGAAGTCATGGCAGCTGCCTGTCAATAGAAATTAATTGCACCTGCCTCCTGCGCCCCTGCACCTCTTCACTGCTGCCTACAGTATAATAATATCATTGGTAGCACACTGGAGGAATAATATATCATAACAGGGCTGCTATTGAAGTCGTCCACTGTTCAGTGACTGGTCCATTTGAGCACATACCTTGGTAGCACATTCAAATGCCCAAAATGCCGAATGACAGCAGGGTCGCTGACAACAATAGTTGCATGGCTCCGCTATATGTTTTCTTTTTTGCCCCACCAATGTAATTATTATCTCTCTACTGTGACATCACTGATTCACAGCAGAGGGATAAATCGTAGAGGGTCACTGCCACTATTAGTGGCTGCAGCCCTGCTGTGGTATATTATTCCTCTACTGTGCCATTGTAAGCGGCAACGGAGGAGGGGGAAAGGGATGGACAAAGCAGGCGATATCCGGTAATTCATATGCCTGCTTCTACCCAGACAGGGAGTATTGTGGGAAGGGTTCACACATCACTAATAGAGCCATTGTAGCTCGCTACTAAAGAGGTTTCTGAGTGTTAAATATTGATGACCTACCCTTAGGGCCCTTGCAAATGTGTTGCATCAATATGAAACGGTCTGTGTGTGGGCGGTAGGACCTGGACTGAACTTGACTCATCTTTTGAACCTGTTACAGAAGAGAAAGTCTCTCAGCTACTTTCTTCTTCTCGCCCTATGACCTGCAGTAGTGACCTTTTCCCCTCACACCTTCTCCAGTCTCTGTCTCCTGCTGTCACGACTTACCTTACTAAAATATACAACCTCTCTCTCTCTTCTGGAATTTTCCCATCCCCTTTCAAACATGCAGTCATAACCCCGCTATTGAAGAAATCCTTCTTTGACCTGTCATGTGCTGCTAACTATCGACCTGTCTCTAACCTCCCCTTCATCTCCAAAATCTTGGAACGCTTGGTCTATTGTCGTTTAATCCGCTATCTTTCTGCTAACTCTCTTCTTGACCCCTTACAACCTGGCTTCCGCATTCTACTGAAACAGCCCTCACAAAAGTCTCCAATGATCTCCTGACAGCCAAATCCAAAGGTGACTTCTCTCTTCTTATTCTTCTGTATCTCTCAGCAGCATTTGACACTGTTGACCATCAACTCCTCCTCACTATGCTCCGCTCTGTCCGTCTCACAGACACCACGCTCTCCTGGTTCTCCTCTTATCTCTCAGGCCACACTTTCTGTGTACCATTTGCGGGCTCCACTTCTTCCCCTCTTCCCCTTGCCGTTGGGGTTCCTCAAGGCTCGGTCCTAGGCCCCCTGCTCTTCTCCCTCTACACAGCCAACTATTGAACACAAAAAAGGGCTAATAGCTAAGCATGAAAAACTCTGTACAGTCATGGCCAAAAGTTTTGAGAATGACACAAATATTATATTTTCACATGATCTGCTGCCCTCTGGTTTTTATGTGTGTTTGTCAGATGTTTTTATCACATACAGAAATATAATTGCATTCATATTATGAGTAACAGAAGCTTATATTGACAGTTAGAATGAGTTAATGCAGCAAGTCAATATTTGCAGTGTTGACCCTTCTTCTTCAGGACCTCTGCAATTCTCCCTGGCATGCTCTCAATCAACTTCTGGACCAAATCCTGACTGATAGCAGTCCATTCTTGCAGAATCAATGCTTTAATTTTGTCTGAATTTGTCGGTTTTTGTTTGTCCACCCATCTCTTGATGATTGACCACAAGTTCTCAATGGGATTAAGATCTGGGGAGTTTCCAGGCCATGGACCCAAAATCTCTATGTTTTGTTCCCTGAGCCATTTAGTTATCACCTTTGCTTTATGGCAAGGTGCTCCATCATGCTGGAAAAGGCATTGTTGAGCGCCAAACTGCTCTTGGACGGTTGGGAGAAGTTGCTCTTGGAGGACATTCTGGTACCATTCTTTATTCATGGCTGTGTTTTTAGGCAAGACTGTGAGAGAGCCGATTCCCTTGGCTGAGAAGCAACCCCACACATGAATGGTTTCAGGACACTTTACAGTTGGCATGAGACAAGACTGGTGGTAGCGCTCACCTCTTCTTCTCCGAATAAGCTGTTTTCCAGATGTTCCAAACAATCGAAAAGGGGATTCATCAGAGAAAATGACTTTACCCCAGTCCTCAGCAGTCCACTCCCTGTACCTTTTGCAGAATATCAGTCTGTCCCTGATGTTTTTTCTGGAAAGAAGTGGCTTCTTTGCTGCCCTCCTTGAGACCAGGCCTTGCTCCAAGAGTCTCCGCCTCACAGTGCGTGCAGATGCACTCACACCTGCCTGCTGCCATTCCTCAGCAAGCTCTGCACTGCTGGTAGCCCGATCCCGCAGCTGAAACACTTTTAAGAGACGGTCCTGCCGCTTGCTGGTCTTTCTTGGGCGCCCTGGAGCCTTTTTGGCACCAATGGAACCTCTCTCCTTGAAGATCTTGATGATGCAATAGATTGTTGACTGAGGTGCAATCTTTCTAGCTGCAATACTCTTCCCAGTTAGGCCATTTTTGTGCAGTGCAATGATGACTGCACGTGTTTCTTTAGAGATAACCATGGTTAACAGAAGAGAAACAATGATGGCAAGCACCAGCCTCCTTTTAAAGTGTCCAGTGGTGTCATTCTTACTTAATCATGACAGATTGATCTCCAGCCCTGTCCTCATCAACACCCACACCTGTGTTAATGGAGCAATCACTGAAACGATGTTAGGTGGTCCTTTTAAGGCAGGGCTGCAATGATGTTGAAATGTGTTTTGGGGGATAAAGTTCATTTTCTAGGCAAATATTGACTTTGCAAGTAATTGCTGTTAAGCTGATCACTCTTTATAACATTCTGGAGTATATGCAAATTGCCATTAGAAAAACTGAAGCAGTAGACTTTGTAAAAATTAATATTTGTATCATTCTCAAAACTTTTGGCCATGACTGTAGATCATGTAAAACCATAGAACACCATAATAGCATGACCACAAAAAAATTATAATAAAATAATATCATTTTATTAACATAAATAATGAAACAAACATATATGGGGAGATAAATAATGAAGGTACACCATAATAACGATAGGGAGGGAAATGGGGGCCACAATAGTAATAAATAGGGGGATATACACCGCTGGTACAAATAAATATGTGTAAGGATGGTTGAAAACAACCTATATAGCACTATATATGCATAAACATACCACACACAGTATAATAGCCCAAAGAAATCTAGTAAATACTAGAAAAATGGAAATAAATATAAACATAATAAGCCGCCATTGTAACCTCACCTAGTCACACTCCACCCCAACGAACGTTTCGCCAGTCGGCTTCATCAAGGGGGCGACTATTGGACAACTATTGGACAAACCATCACCAGATTTGGCTTCCGATACCATCTTTATGCTGATGACACCCAATTATATACGTCATCCCGAGACATCACCCCTGTACTAATACAGAACACCAGTGACTGTCTCTCTGCTGTCTCAAATATCATGTCTTCGCTCTATCTGAAACTGAATCTCTCAAAGACTGAACTACTGCTGTTTTCACCATCTAATAGATCTGTCCCTGATATCTCCATTGCAGTCTCTGGCCTTACCATAACTCCTAGGGTTCTGTTTTACTCAGACCTTTCCTTCACCCACCATATCCAATCACTCGTACGTTCATGTCATCTCCACCTCAAAAACATCTCCAGAATATGCCCTTTCCTTACCACAAATACACTAAAGACACTTATTTTATTTTTTTTTTTCCCCAAGATGGCACCGCTGGAGTGGCAGCCTGTTTCAGTAGCTCTGAGTCTTTCTCTTATTTTTCTTTCGTCTTGTTTTTTATCACTCTACTTAAGGGACTTTGCACTATGAAGAAACACACAAAGACTTGGAATTGGACCTTTGTCATACTTTTTTGTTTTATTTGTTTTGTTCTGCTTCAAATGGGAACTATTGTGTCTGCAGACAATTCTTTTGTCTACTCCAGAGAGAAACTTCTGCAGCTTAGAGTCACAGCAGGGCTGCATACAATTTGCCCAGACATCCCCCAGGAGCTCTGGAGAAGGAAAAGGAGGGGGTGCAGAGCTGGAGTTCAGCAGAGGATTAAAAAGAGACGTTTCAGACCAGCTCTTCCCTCCATCATTATGGGCAATGTGAGATCTCTTGCAAACAAGATGGACAAACTAACAGCGCTCACCAGGCATCATCAGGAGTTTCGGGTGTGCAGCATGATGCTACTTACAGAGACTTGGCTCAGTGAAGTTACTCCTGACCCTCTGGTCTCCTTGGAAGGTTATAAACTCCTTCGGGCAGACTGGACAAGGGAGAGTGGTAAGAGGAAAGGAGGAGGGCTGGCAATGCTTGTGATGTAATCCTAGGCACATTATGATTAAGGAGCAAACTTGCTGTAAGGACATTGAATTATTAGCTGTGAGCATGAGACCTTTCTATCTACCAAGGGAACTATTATATGTCATCGTGATAGCTGCATATGTCCCCCTCTCTGCGAAAGCTGACGCTGCCTGCGAGGTCCTACAAGCCACGGTGAGCCAGCTGCAGTCACGACACCCCCAGGCCCTCCTCCTTGTGTCTCGTGACTTCAACCATGTCTCTCCATCATCCACACTGCCAAGTTTCACACAGTATGTAACCTGCCACACAAGAGACAACAAAACACTGGACTTGTTCTTTGCCAACGCGAGGGAGGCAAATAACTCATCAGCCATACCGCCCCTTGGAAGATCGGATCACAACCTAGTGCATTTCCGACCTGTGTACAAGCCACTTGTACATAGAGAACCAGCTGTCACCCGCACAGTGAGGATATGGTCCGAGGAGAGTGATGAGGCTCTGAGGGATTGTTTTGACACAACCGCATGGGAAGTTCTGCAGGATTCTTATGGAGAAGATATAGAAGGACTCACACACTGCATAACAGACTACATTAATTTTTGTGTGGACAACACAGTACCCACAAAAGTGGTACGGTGCTTTTCCAACAACAAACCATGGATTAACTCTGATATAAAAACACTACTTAAAGGAGAAAAAGATGGCATTCAGGACAAGAGATAAGGAGGGGTTGAGGGAAGTACAAAAGGAGCTGAGGCATCAAATCAAGCAGGGAAAAGCCAGTTAAAAAGAAAAAATGGAAAAGCAAATGGAAAGAAAAGACATAAGGGGGGTCTGGGAGGGGCTTAAGTCAATTTCGGGTCATAAACAGTCTGTCTACCAGATTGAGGCAGATGTTAATTGGCTTAATGAACTAAACCTATTCTTCAACAGATTTGATCACACACCAGCTCCTCCCACCCCATCATGTCCTTCAGTTCCCCCCACCAATGACTTCACCCCATGCGGCTACTTCCCAACAGACCAGAAAATCCAGAAATTCGTCTTTATCTGACCACAGTCTGACCTTCAGACGTGCCCAGGTGAGGAATGAGATAAAAAAGATCAAGGCGAGGAAAGCCGTAGGGCCAGATGACATCAGTGCAAGGCTAATTAAGACTTGTGGGGACCAACTGTGTGGTATAATTACATATATGTTTAATATGAGCCTGAGGCAGGAAATAGTCCCTGAATTATGGAAATCTTCTTGTTTGGTTCCAGTTCCAAAGAAACCTCACCCTATGGACCTCAACAACTACAGACCTGTAGCACTGATATCCCACTTGATGAAGATCTTAGAGAGATTGGTTCTCACACATCTCCGCCCTCTAGTGAGTCCCGCTATGGACCCTCTCCAGTTTGCTTATCGGCCGGGCATTGGGGTAGATGATGCCATCGTCCACCTTCTGCACAGGGCTCTGTCTCACCGTTCTTTGATTTCTCCAGTGCTTTTAACACCATACAGCCGGGGTTACTGAGGGACAAACTGGGCCTTGCAGGAGTGGACCACCACCTCTTCAACTGGATCCTAGACTACCTCACAAATCGACCTCAATACGTGAGAGCCCGAGACTGTGTGTCAGATACCGTGATCTGTAATACGGGGGCACCCCAGGGTACGGTTCTCGCCCCTTTCCTCTTCACACTGTACACTGCAGATTTTAGGTGCAACTCATCTAGCTGCTACCTACAGAAGTATTCTGACGACTCTGCAGTAGTAGGTCTCATCACAGACGATCATGACAGGGAGTACAGAGAACTGAACCGGGATTTTGTGGGCTGGTGCCAGCGGAACCACCTGAAGATTAACACGGGGAAGACCAAGGAGATGGTGGTGGACTTCCGTAAATGTAGATGCCCTCCTAAACCAGTGGACATCCTGGGGAAGGGCATCGAGATTGTGAACACCTATAAGTACCTGGGTTTGCTCCTTAATAATAAGCTGGACTAGGCAGATCACATGGAGGTCCTGTACAGGAAGGGCCACAGCAGGCTCTACCTGCTTAGGAAGCTGAGAGCCTTTGGAATCCGGGGGGCACTTCTTAGGACTTTCTTCAACTCGGTAGTGGCATCAGCCATCTTCTTTGGAGTGGCCTGCTGGGGGAGCAGTATATCAACCAGGGACAGAAATAAACTTGACAAGCTGATTAGAAAGGCCAGCTCTGTCCTGGGGAGCCCACTGGCCCCAGTGCAGGTGGTGGGTGACAGAAGGATACTGTCCGTGGTGAGCTCCATGCGGAAGAAGAAGTCCCATCCCATGCATGTGATAGCGCTGGGCAGTACTGTCAGTGACCGACTGCTACACCCTAAGTGTGAGAAGGAGCGCTATCGGAAGTCTTTCCTCCCCACCGCGGTTAGGCTGTACAACCAACACCAGGCTCATCTATCAGTCTAGACGCTATAGCGATGCCTCTGGTCTGTGCCAGTAACTAAATTGGCTACCTATTCAATACAGAATACAATATAAACTTATCACCCTCATCCACAAGGCTCTCCATAATGCTGCACCTCCCTACATTTCCTCCCTCATCTCTGTCTATCGCCCCAATCCGTGCTCTCCGTTCATTCAATGACCTAAGACTAACATCCTCTATTATCAGAACCTCCCACGCTCGTATCCAAGACTTCTCCTGAGTTGCACCACTTCTCTGGAATGCTCTATCCCGGACTATCAGATTAACCCCCAATTTCTACAGCTTCAAGCGCAAACTAAAGACATATTTTCAGACAGGCCTATCACAACTCCTAATGTAAACCCTCCCGTAGTTAGAATCCCTAAAATGTACCCTCCTCTGTTCACGCTTACGCATTACCTCACAGGATATGATGCAGTTTCATACTAACTTTATATGTTCAGGCACCATCTGCACATTAAAGGACACGACTGGTGACGGCTCATACAGCTTTATATATGTGTAATGACCTCTATTACAAAATTGTCTAACCATTGTATAAGCAATGCTACCTCCAATGCCACACCTGCTACCTCTTGTGTCACCCCCTCTACCTCATAGATTGTAAGCTCTTGCGAGCAGGGCCCTCAGTCTCATTGTATGAATTGACTATTTCTCTGTAATGTATTTTTTTTGTCTGTACTTGAACCCTACAAATTGTACAGTGCTGCAGAATATGTTGGCGCTATATAAATAATAATAATAATAATAATAATCCTTTAAATAGTCCCACCATGGGGAAATTCAGTGTGTTACAGCAGCAAAGATAAGCAATACAAATACAACATATACAAAAATGTTCCAAGGTAGAGGCATTTCATCAATAGACAGACAGATAAGAAGTAGTGGGGGGAGGGGGATATCACAAACAGAAAGATATTTCAGTACTCTGTATGGAGTGATCTCCGCTTAGGTCGTTGTTGGTTGTACAGCCTGACCGCAGTGGGGAGGAAAGACTTCCAATAGCGCTCCTTCTCACACTTAAGATGAAGCAGTCGGTCACTGACAGTACTGCCCAGCGCTATCACAGTCTCATGCATGGGATGGTAGTTATTCTCCTGCATGGAGCTCACCACAGACAGTATCCTTCTGTCACCCACTGCCTGCACTGGGTCCAGTGGGCTCCCCAGGACACCAATCCACAAAATCCCGGTTCAGTTCTCTGTACTCCCTGTCATCACCGTCTGTGATGAGACCTACTATTGTAGAGTCGTCAGAATACTTCTGTAGGTAGCAGCTAGATGAGTTGCACCTAAAATCTGCAGTGTACAGTGTGAAGAGGACAGGGGCAAGAACTGTACCCTGAGGTGCCCCCGTATTACAGATCACGGTATCTGACACACAGTCCTGGGCTCTCACATACTGAGGTCGGTTTGTGAGGTAGTAAAATATATTATTATAAATGTATTATTATTTGGCCATGTCCATAGCAGCCACAGTGTCAGTTATCATTCAGTGATCTCCTGAACAGTCCGATCACTACAGTAATGACGTGACATAACGCTATCAGATTGTTACTGCAGTGATTGGACCATTCGGGAGCTTACGGCATCCTAACTGACTGTGATATAGTGGCTCTTATGCACCGTCCGGGTCCTAATGCCCACACAGGGACAGTTTCCCACAGATGTGACCCTTAGGCCACATTCACGAGTCCTATATTTGATCAGTATTTTACATCATTATTTATCAAAGTGCGAGACCGGTACAGATAAGCTATATGAAGTAGCAGCAGTACTTGGGCGAATACAGTTTGCACTTCACAGACCATTTACATTACGCTCATTTGTCACATGGACTGTTTGCAGAACAGATCCACACAAGTGAATGGGGCTGAGCTGCAATTCCAAGCACAGTTGCTATGCAATGTACAGTTCTGTACACAATATTCAGTGAAGAGGCTGCAGCACTCACCCAAACACTGCGGTCTCAAACGGCTGAGTTTAATATAAAGGGTAATATAAAGATTCATCTTCTGGAAAACCCTTTGATGCTGAAGCCACCGGTTACTATTTGAGTTGCAGACTTTGCTTAGTTTTTTGAGCCGAAGTCAAGACTGGCTTGGAAAGGAATGGGATATATAAATGAAACACTTATATTTCTCCCTTCTGCTAAATTCACTGTTGGCTTTGGCTCAAAAAAAAAAAAAAAAACGCAGACAAATCTGTAATGAAAAGTGCATCTTTTCTGCAACGTGGGGCCTCAGGCTAAAGCCTTATTAACAGCCCATATGTTTGCAATTTACAAGTAAAACCCCATCTTTCCCAAGAATATTCTCTCCCATCCAGCTTTTATTGGGTGAAATACACACTTTGTTGAAACTCTAATGACATAATTATACTACTACAGCAGTCACTGCCAGTAAGAAAATTATACTGTATATACATCAACCAGGATAACTGATGCGATTTTGTTCACATCTTATTTCAGACTGAACACATCCAAACCAAAACTGCTGTCCTCAGCACTTCTGACTGATGTCAGAGACTGGTTGCCGTCAGAAGTGCCGAAGACAGCAGGGAGTCGCGCAGGATAGGTGAGTAACACTGTTTTTTATGTTTCCTCACCTCTCCCTGGCCCTCCACTTATTATACTGTGGGGTCTGAAGAGACCCCACAGTATAATAGCAGTTTCACTTTGGATGTGTTTGGTCTGAACGAAACAGCCGGGTGAACCTCGCGAGACGATTCTCAGGGTTTGCTCAACACTTCTTCATACTGTAAAAGGAGTGTGGTTTGAAATGGGGCGTGACCTATATCATCACCATTAATTGTATTTTGATGTAGGTTATAAACGGCCAGCCCTAATGTATGTATGTATGTATGTGTGTATATATATGTATATTTAGAAATAGATATTATACATGTACACACATTTATACATGTTTTGTCGTTTGTTTGAAGGCTGGCCAGTACCCAACTTTACGGATTAAATGAAGCCTTAAGATCCATTCTGTAGTACTTTGCAAGGAGGGATGACTGGGGGAAAACAACAAAAAACACTTCTGTGCCTGAATAAGCTTGTAAGAGAGTTGTGCCTCCTGCTGTGCCATATAAAAAGGTGAGCGTGGACCTGCACATTTTAATTATTTTTCTGGACACAGTTTTTCCTATATACAAGAAGTTTGGGTTATCTCTGCTACATCTGTAAAGAAGTGGTCAACCTGTGAATTACTACTGATGACAGTTAAATGTTAGGAGCACTGGCATTTACTCAAAACCTTCTAAAGAGTCTGTGGACTTTCTGTAAGAAGCGTTGCAGGAAAAACCGTGAGGCATTTCCGCACATATTTTCCTGGCGGCAGCTCACTATGTCAGGCCTTAGCCACAGCCTTACACAGAGTTTTTCATTGAAAAACAAATCAGTCACTGCCACAGTAGCTGAACAAATCAGTTAGCCAATAAATGAAAGGCAAATATTTAGGTTAAAAACTGCAGAAAAAAAAAAGCTGTGAAAAACGCAGCAAAAACTCATGTTTTGAAACACAGCATTTTGCTCACTGCATATTACAGTACCTGCAAAGTGGAAGGGATCAGTCAGAACTGCAGAAAAAAAAAAACCCAAGCTGCTATCTCAAAAACCGCTGCATTTTTATAAATCGCAGCAGGTCTATTATACCTACGTAAACACTGGTGTTTTCCGTTTAGGTATAATAGAGACAGAAAGTCCGCAGAAGAAAAGTCTGTGGACTTTCTGTGAAAAAAGCGGTAAAAAAAAAGCAATTTGGGTTTTTGTTCTGCAAAATTGGTATCGCATAAAAAAGCAGTATAAATGAGGTATCGCTGTAATCGTACCGACCCGCAGAATAAAGATAACATGTTACTTACGCTCTACGCTGCATGGTGAAAAATTTAAAAGATAAAACGCAGTGCCAGAATTGATGGGGTTGTTTTTTAATCCACCAAGAAAGAGTTAATAAAATGTATTTAATAAGTTGTAAGCACCTAAAAATGATGTCATTAAAAAATACATCTCATATTGCAAACAACAAGCCCTCATATAGCTACATCACCAGAGAAATAAAGAAAATATAGCTCGTAGCTTGCTTTGTGAAGACAAAAACCCCAAAAATCGCCAAATTAGAACAAAACTGGCTGCGGCAGGAAGGGAATGTATAAGCTGTGCGAGCGTATATTAGGGTACAAACAGATTTAGAGCTTATGAGGGATAATAAACCAGAAGTGACCCCCAGAGTGACCTCCCCAATAATAGGAACTACTGGGGAAATAGTAGGGAATTTAGTGTACCCAATGTACTCCGCACAGCTTACATATTCACTTTTCCCGATCCGCTGTGCAGTAACGTCTGGGATACTAATGCTCACTACACCCCTTGATAAATTCTTTGAGGGGTGCAATTTTCAAAATGGGGCCATTCCCTAGGGGATTCCACTTTACTGGCAATTCATGGGCTCTGCAAAAGTAGCATGGTGTCCAAAATGCAAACTGTGCTCCAAAAACCAAAATAGCGCTCCTTTCCTTCTGTGCCCAAACATCAGTTTATACCCACATATGACATTGTTAAGTACGTTATACTGGGTACACCAGTGTCATACATGTGGGCATAAACTGCTATTTGGGCACACAGCAGGGCGCAGATGTGAAGGAGCGCTATGCGCTTTTGGAGCGCATATTTAGATTGTTGTTTTTTTGGACGCCATGTCACATTTGCAGAGACCCTAAAATTGCCCCTACAAAATGGGGGTCACTTCTTGGGGAATTCCAATTTACTGGCACCTCCAGGGCTCTGCAAAAATAACATGGCGACCAGAAAGTACTCCAAAAGCTAAAAGAAACACTGTGCTCCTTCCCTTCTGAGCCCTGCTGTGTGCCCAAGCAGCAGTTTATACCCACATATTTAATTTTTTTGTCCCCGGGATAGCCACTTAATAGTTTTAGGAGTTCGTGTCTCTGATGCCACAAAGTGGCCGCAACGTATTAGGCACTGAAATTGGATATTTCTTTAAAAACTTTAATTTTCACTTTGTACATTAATTTTTGGGAAGCATTTTTAGGCTCAATAATAATACCCCTTGATACATTCTTTGAGGGGTGTAGTTTCTAAAATGGGGTCACTTTTGAGGGGTTTCCATTGTATTGGTACTTTAGGGGCTCTGCAAATGCAACATGGCACCTGAAAACTATTCCAGCCACATCTGCCCTCCAAAAGCCAAATAGCGCTCTTTCCATTCTGAGCCCCACCATGTACCCCTACAGCAGTTTATGACCACATATGGGGCATTTCTGTGTTCAGAAGAAATTGTGTAACAAACTGTGGGGTGTTTTTTCTTCTTTAACCACTTGCAAAAATTAAAAATATGTTGCTAAATGGACGGTTTATTGGAAAAAAGTAATTTTTCATTTTTACGTCCCTAAGTCAATAAAATCTGTGAAACAGCTGTGAGGTCAAAATGCTCACTATACCCCTAGATAAATTGAGGGGTGTAGTTTTCAAAATGGGGTCACTTTTTGGGGGTTTGTATTGTATTGGTACTTTAGGGGCTCTGCAAATGCAACATGGCACCTGAAAACTATTCCAGCAAAATCTGCCCTCTTAAATAGCGCTCTTTCCATTTTGAGCCCTGCCATGTACCCATGCAGCAGATTACAACTACATATGGGGCATTTCTGTGTTCAGGGGAAATTGTGTAACAAACTTTGGGGAGCTTTTTCTCCTTTGTCCTCTTGTGAAAATGAAAAATTTGGGGCTAAATTGACGGTTTATTGGAAAAAAAGTAATTTTTCATTTTAATGTCCCAATGTTAATAAAATCTGTGAAACAGCTGTTGGTTCAAAATGCTCACTATACCCCTTGATATGTTCTGTGAGGGGTGTAGTTTTCAAAATGGGGTCACTTTTAGGGGGCTTCAACTGTATTGGTACTTTGGGGGCTCTGCAAATGTGACATGGCACCTGAAAACTATTCCACCAAAATTTGCCTTCCAAAAGCCAAATAGCGCTCTTTCCATTCTGAGCCCTGCCATGTACCCATACAGCAGATTACGACCACATATGGGGTATTGCCGTGTTCAGGAGCAATTGTTTTGCAAACTGTGGGGTGCTTTTTCTCCTTTAACCCCTTGTGAAAATGAAAACTTTGGTGATAAAGTGACATTTTAGTAATGTTTCATTTATACATCCCAGTGTTAGCAAAATCTGTGAAACGGCTGTAAGGTCAAAATGCTCACTATACCCCTATATGAATTCTGTGAAGGGTGTAGTTTCCAAAATGGGGTCACTTTTAGGGGGTTTCCATTGTATTGGTACTCTAGGGGCTTTGCAAATGAGACATGGCACCTGAAAACTATTCCAGCAAAATCTGCTTTTCAGACGCCCAGTGTCACTCCTTCCCTTCCGTCCGCCGCCATTCGCCCAAACATCAGTTTACACCCACTTGTGGGGTATTTCCGTGCTCGGGAGAAATTGCATAACAAACTGTGAGATGCATTTTCTCCTTTAACCCTTTGTGAATGTGTTTGTGAATTTTAGGGCTAAATTAAGGAATTAGTGGGAAAAAATTAAATGTCTAAATTTCACCTCCATATTGTTTTAATTCCAGTGAAATGCTTAAAGGGTTAACAAACTTCCCAAATGTTATTTTGAATTATTTGAGGGGTGCAGTTTTGAAAATGGGGTGATTTATGGGGGTTTCTAATATATAGGCCATTATAATCCTCTTCAGAACTGAAGTGGTCCCTAAAAAGTTAGTTTGGGAAATTTTCTTGTAAATCTGCAAAATCGCTGTTACACTTGTAAGCCTTCTAACAGCCAAAATAAATTACAGGACGATTAAAAGATGATGCCGATATATAGCAGAGATATGGTAGATAATATGTATTACTGTACAGGGTCGGCGTTAGGTGCCCCCCGGGATCCGGAACCTGATGACTCCGGATCCCGGAGTCAGGCTCGGCCAAAGCAATAACAGAAAGGGACTGCAGGGTCCCTTTCCGTTTGAGTAAAAATAACAAACATTTTTACTCACTTGTCCTTGGCGTCCGACGTCATCTTCTGGCGTTCCGGACATCACTGCTGAGGTGCTGAGGCCTGGCCTCAGCGGTCACGTGGGGCGTGCCTCACGTAATCGCTGAGGCCCAATCACAGGCCTCAGAGGTGACGTCCACAACGCGTGACGTCAGCCGCAGAGAAGAAGAAGCGGTCGCCAGCGGGGATAGCGGAGCAGCGCGAGGAGGCCCAGGAGAGGTAAGACAAGGTGAGTATAACTGTTTGTTATTTTACCTTACTTACCCCGGGCCTTCGATTATTATACTCTGGGGTCTGAAGAGACCCCAGAATATAATATAATAATAGCACTGTAGGGCCCCTGTGGAGCATTATACTGGGGTCCCCCTCTGGATAGCATATTATACTGGGGGGGCCCCCTCTGGATAGCATATTATACTGGGGGGCCCCCTCTGGATAGCATATTATACTGTGTGGGGCCACTGTGGAGCATTATAATGGGGAAGGGGCCCCTCTGGATAGCATATTATACTGGGGGGGCCCCCTCTGGATAGCATATTATACTGGGGGGCCCCCTCTGGATAGCATATTATACTGTGTGGGGCCACTGTGGAGCATTATACTGGGGAAGGGGCCCCTCTGGATAGCATGTTATATTCTGTGGGGCCTCTGTGGAAAATTATAATGTGTGGGGGGGGCCTCTGGAGATAATGTTATATTCTGTGGGGCCACTTTGGAGCATTATGCTCTTCAGAGGGGCCCCCCAGTATAATGCTCCAAAGTGGCCCCACAGAATATAACATGCTCTCCAGAGCCCCCCCACTTTATAATACTCCATAGAGGCCCCGCAGAATATAACATGTTCTCCAGAGGGCCCCCTCCCCAGTATAATGCTCCACAGTGGCCCCACACAGTATAATATGCTCTCCAGAGCCCCCCACCCAGTATAATGCTCCACTGTGGCCCCACACAGTATAATATGCTCTCCAGAGGGGCCCCCCAATATATTATACTGTGCGGGGCCACCGTGGAGCATTATACTGGGGGGGCTCTGGAGAGCATGTTATACTGTTTTGGGCCACTGTGGAGCATTATACTGGGGGGGGGCTCTGGAGAGCATATTATACTGTTTTGGGCCACTGTGAGTATTATACTGGGGAAACCTCTCTGGGCAGTATATTATACTGTGTGGAGGCCATTCTGGAGCATGTTATACTGAGTGGGGTCACTGTGGAGCATTATTCTGGGGGGGCATAAGCAGAGCATATTATATTGCGTGGCGCCACTGTGGGGCATCATTTGGGGGGACTAATGAGCATTATACTAGGGGGCCCTCTGGGGAGCATATTATACTGCGTGGGGCCTACTGTGGAACATTATACTGGGGGGACGCTCTGGGGAGCATAATATATTGTGTGGGGCCACTGTGGAGCAAAATACTGGAGGGGGCACTGTGGAGCATTATACTAGCGGGGGCCCTCTGGGGAGCATATTATACTATGGGCCACTGTGGAGCTTTATACTGGGGGAATTCACAGTGTGGGGAGCCTGTTATACTGTGTGGGGCCACTGTGGAGTGTATTATATTGTGTGGGGCTTTTCGGGAGCATATTATACTCTGTGGGGCCATTGTAGAGCATTATACTGGGGGGGACTGTGGGGAACATATTATACTGTGGGGGACCACTGTGGAGCATTATACTGGGGGAACCCCTCTGGGGAGTATATTATACTGTGTGGAGGTCATTATGGAGCATGTTATACTGTGTTAGGCCACTGTGGAGCATTATACTGGGGGGGCATTGTGGGGTGCATATTATACTGTATGGAGCATATTATATTGTGTGGGGCTGCTGGGGAGCATATTGTACTGTCTGGGGCCACTAAGGGGTAGTATACTGTGTGGGCCACTGTGGAGTATTACACTGTGTGGAGCCTTACAAACCATGTGAGACCACAATGGGGGGCTCAGGGGAGCATTTTATACTGTGTGGGGTCACTGTGGAGCATTATATACCATGTGGGGAAACTGGAGGGCTCAGGAGAGCATTTTATACTGTGGAGCATTATATACCATGTAGAGCATTATACTGTGGGGGGGGGGGGGCTCACAATTCCTGCTGGCAGCCCTGTGTGCTATGTCTGCATCACAGCTCCTTCACTATAATCTTGCACATATGTGTAGTGCTCCATGGCCATGTCATTCCCCATACAGTACTGTGCATGAACTGGCCATGGAGTTATTGGGGCCTGCACAGTACTATAGGGGCTGACTATACGGGGAACATACTCAGTAACACCAGATAGTCAGCACATATGTAAGACTTCAGTGAAGGAGCCGTGGTGTAGGCTATTAGCAGGAAGCTGTTGGGTGGGGCCCCAGAACAAGTTCCTTTGGTGGGCCTAAGGCCCTTCAGTCCGACACTGTATAACGGAGAACTATTATATATAAGGGTGGGTTACTATATATAATTGGGAAACTTAAGTATGAGGGGGCTATTATTTATAAGAGGGGAACTTTTTATAAGGGGGGTATAATTGTTAAGTGGGCTTATTTATAAAGGGGGCTATTAGTGATAATGGGGACTATTATTTATAAGGGTAACTATTATTTATGAGGGGGCTATTATTTTTAAGGGAGCAGTATTATTTTTACGGGGTGACTGTTACTGATAAGGGGTATATTACTGATACAGAGCACTATTTATCATTTTTAAGGGAGCTATTATTAATAAAGGTGTAAGATTATTTATAAGCAGGGACTATTATTTATAAGGAGGCGCTATAATAACTGATGACTGGGTGCAAAAATCTAATAGGTGGTACAAAGGTGCTCATTTGAATTGTATGTGGTAAAATAGGGCTTGTTATTACTTTTTTGTCGGCAGAAAGGAGGCGTTATTATAGGGTTTGTCACTGGAAGACGATGGTGTTGTTTGCATATCAGCATTTGGGGCCCCGCTTTTAATTTTTGCCCAGGGCCCCACTTTGTCTAAAACCAGACCTGTTAATGTATTTGGGTGGTATGACTATCTGTCTGAAAAGCAGAGCATTTCACATTTTGAAAATTGCGATTTTTTTTTCCAAATTTCCATCAAATTTCCAATTTTTTTTTTTATAAATAAATACAAAAATAGTCATTAGTGTTTGCCACTAACATGAAGTACAATGTGTCACAAAAAAATCTCAAAATCACTTGTGTAAGTTAAGACGTCTCAAAGTTATTGCCATATAAAGTGACTCATGTCAGTTTTGAAGAACGAGGCCTGGTCCTTAACGTACTTTTAGGCTGGGTCCTTAAGGGGTTAAAGAAATTATTTTCAAATTATGGTGGAAAATAAGTATTTGGTCAATAACAAGTTCATCTCAATACTTTGTTATATATCCTTTGTTGGCAATGACAGAGGTCAAACGTTTTCTGTAAGTCTTCACAAGGTTGGCACACACTGTTGCTGGTATGTTGGCCCATTCCTCCATGCAGATCTCCTCTAGAGCAGTGATGTTTTGGGGCTGTTGCTGGGCAACGCGGACTTTCAACTCCCTCTGAAGGTTTTCTATGGGGTTGAGATCTGGAGACTGGCTAGGCCACTCCAGGACCGTGAAATGCTTCTTACGAATCCACTCCTTCGTTGCCCTGGTGGTGTGCTTAGGATAATTGTCATGCTGAAAGACCCAGCCACATTTCATCTTCAATGCCCTTGCTGATGGAAGGAGGTTTGCACTCAAAATCTCACGATACATTGCCCCATTCATTCTTTCATGAACATGGATCAGTCGTCCTGGTCCCTTTGCAAAGAAACAGCCCCAAAGCATGATGTTGCCACCCCCATGCTTCACAGTAGGTATGGTGTTCTTTAGATGCAACTCAGCATTCACTCTCCTCCAAACACGACGAGTTGTGTTTCTACCAAAAAGTTCTACTTTGGTTTCATCTGACCATATGACATTCTCCCAATACTCTTCTGGAACATCCAAATGCTCTCTAGCAAACTTCAGACGGGCCCGGATATGTACTGGCTTAAGCAGGGGGACACATCTGGCACTGCAGGATCTGAGTCCCTGGCGGCGTAGTGGGTTACTGACGGTAGCCTTTATTACGTTAGTCCCAGCTTTCTGCAGCTCAGTCACTAGGTCCCCCCGTGTGGTTCTGGGATTTTTGCTCTTGTGATCATTTTGACCCCATGGGGTGAGATCTTGCGTGGAGCCCCTGATCGAGGGAGATTATCAGTGAAATATATATATATTATAAATGAAATTGGCTTGGCTAAAATCCCTTTTGCTGTCTCAAGACTCGGTGAGTCAAAAGCAAATTGATGATCTGTTACATCCAACAGAGTGCGCATGAGCTCCCAGCTCCTTTCCCATAATGCCTTGTGATATGCAGCCTGGTGCAGGTCTACAATTTTGTTTCTGGTGTCCTTCCACAGCTCTTTGGTCTTCACCATAGTGGAGTTTGGAGTGTGACTGTTTGAGGTTGTGGACAGGTGTCTTTTATACTGATAATAATTTCAAACAGGTGCCATTACTACAGGTAATGAGTGGAGGACAGAGTAGCCTCTTAAAAAAAGAAGTTACAGGTCTTTGAGAGCCAGAAATCTTGCTTGTTTGTAGGTGACCAAATACTTATTTTCCACCATAATTTGCAAATAAATTCTTTAAAAAAAATCAGACTGTGATTTTCTGGATTTGTTTTCTCATTTTGTCTCTCATAGTTGAGGTCTACCTATGATGTCAATTACAGGCCGGCCTCATCTTTTTAAGTGGGAGAACTTGCACAATTGGTGGCTGACTAAATACTTTTTCCCCACTGTATCTTAGCACAAAATATAAGCAAGTTTTACAAGTCAAAACATAAACATTTAGAGATATCTGTAAAAGCTATTAACAGTGTTTTTAAACTAAATTATCTTGATACAGTGTATACTAGCTAAGAATATAGAAAAATTAAGGTTTCAGAGAGATTTGTAAACTACTAACAAATGCTAATAAAATTTAAAAAATGTACCGATCTCTCCCTGGTCCTCCATTTCCAGTGACTGGTGCTGTGTACAGGTGCCGCAGCTGATATCAACACTAATGTCCTGTTTAATGTGTCTATTGCTGCCAGTCACAGGCCTCAATGGTAACCTCTTAATAAACGGCATGTGACTGCAATGATGTGCCATTTGTGAAGAGGTCTCCGTGGAGGCCTGTGATTGCCTGCAGTGGTCACCTCACACAAATCTGTCAATGCCAACATCAGCTGGGGCGACCTGCCCAGTAGTCACTGCTGAGGGGCGGGGAGAGACAAGTACCGTTACTTTTTTTTTTTTTTTTTTTTAATTGGCCCCATTTCCAGGACCGATCAACATACAAAAAAAAAACATCTAAGATAATTCCTTTAAATGTGAAGGTCATGCAGACCACAGTTTTTCAAGCAGCTATAACATTAAGTCTGGGTTGTCATGTTATAGCAGTCACAAGCCGCTCAAGCCATGCCACACGTTGTAGGAGACGTTTTCAAATATAGTATTGACTGGCCATGCAGTTTTGCTGACAATACCACAGTTCATACATACAGTTTATATAGTTATACAGTATTAATAGTGTAATATGATTAAAAATAATTAACTTTTTTTCAACTCCAATCCAACCAAAATTGGTTCTGACATCAACTCCATGATTCTGACTCCAAAGCTGTGGTTTAACCTACAAAACCGTTCAGTCATCATGATTTGATGGGTTTCTCCGAGCCTGGATATTGATGTACTACCCTTACATTGAGACCTGACACCACACTGATCATCTGTTCAGAGCACAATGTACAGAGCCAGTAGCATACCGCTCCATACACTGTATAGTGCCAAGCTATGCTATTGCAACTCAGTACTTCATACTCCTCCACGTAGGCATGGCTTATTTAAAGGAGCACGGCTTGCTGCAAATTTTTTATTGACAACTAAGCGAACTAATAAGTGGTGTAAACTTAGGCTAGAAAGTCTAAAGACATGCCAAATTTCTCATTCAGCATTAGACACTGTAATAAATATAATGCTGTGTAAGCCTGTTCACTTACTTTTAGACAGTATTAAAAAATTAACCCGCTGTCTGCATCAGAGTAGCATATAACGTCACAATAAAAGTGTCATTCATTTATTCCATAACATTACCCTACATACAGGCTCATTACTACAGTGCTTCCTTAAAGGGGTTTCCAATCTTAGCAACTAAGGATAACTGGATAGGGGATAACTTGCAGATTGCTGAGAATCCGACCACTCTGACTTCCATCGATCAGGAGACTTTTGAATAGAACAATGGATTAGGTAGCACGTGCATGGCTTCATTCATTTTAATGGGAGTGCTAGAGAAAGCTGGGTGCTGTACTTCAACTCTCTCCAGAAGTCCCACTGAAATCACTGAAGTGGTCTACACACTGCCCAACCACCGCTCCATTCAGAATAGGGGCCAAAATGCCTCTGCTCTCCAAATTCAAGAGGTCTGAGAGTCTGCAACAGATAGGGATAACCTGCTATGACGGGAAAAAACGTTTTAAGTGTAGCTCCAGGCAAACAGATGCACTGATAAAAGTCTACTGAAAACGGTTTACGTATATCTGATTTGCCGAAAGGCTTCTGAAACTAAATAAAGTTTATCTATCTATTGGAGTCTGCTGAGTTTTGATATATCATCATACATGGAGAAGAGTGACATGTCTACACATAGGAAGCAAGCTCCAAACTGGTGGTCAGACTGTTGATCACATGATCCAGCTGCCCATAAACCCATTTACACAGAATGTTTAACCCATTAATGACCACTGATATGCGTTTTACGGCGGTCTTTAATGGGCCTTATTCTAGAGTGGCATTAACAAATGGACAAACTGAAATTCAGCAAGATTTTCATTTAGAGCGGTGCCACTTGGGGTTCTGTCCACGGCACAATCATTGCCATTGCTATGGTCACCAATCCTTCCACTTACATAAGTAAAAACGGATTACTGGCATTTCCTTATTACTGGCGCTGTGGTTCTGCAGGTTACCCCGCAGACAGTAGAAAGGAAAAGCCAGCAATCAATTAAAGGGATCTTCCCACCAAATCAAGTTATCCCTATCCATAGAATAGGGGATAACTTGCAGATCAATGGGGGTCCGACTGCTCAAAACCCCACCAATCAGGAGAATCGGACTTTCGTCTCCAGTTCTAAATGGAGCATTCAGTTTAATGGAAGTGCCAGAGATAACCAAAGTACAAACCTTCGTTATCTCCAGCTCTCCAATTGAAATGAATGGAACGGTGGGGGTGCTGCCTGATCACCGCTACATTCAGAATGGGAGATGAGGGGATAACATATAAGGGGATAACCGGATACTGTATAACTTGCTTTGGTAGAAGAAAAAAAAACATTTAATGCTTTAATTTACTTACTTTTTCAGCCTGAAATGCTTTTTTGATACTAATGTTCCAAAGAATAGGTCATCAGTATCCGATCTGTAAGGGTCTGACACCCAGACCCCACACAGATCAGCTGTTCCAGGAACCTCTTGGCACTGTAAGCTATAGCTGTGAATGAGTAGTGGAAACAATTCTGCTCCCATTCAAGTAACAGGAGTGAAGTTGCAGCCCCATCTGCTAGTGGTGCTTGGGAGCTGCAGCTTAGCTCCTATTACTGGAATATAAGCAGAGCTGCTTCAGTTCCCCATTCACTGCTGTAGCTTCTGGCACCAGACCTGCCAGAATGGCTGATCTGTGTGGGGTCATCAGTAAGAAATCACATTTGGGGCTAAAAAACCCCTCAAAAAGCGAAAGCACCGGTGACCCCAGAACTTAACAACTTAAATAAAATGCAATATAGTAAATACAGGAAGTAAATATAGTAAATAAATTAGAGCAGTAGCCAAAGTTTGATAAATATGTATTTTTCTAAAGAGATTTTTCAATTTGTGCTGGTGGCTCTCTTTGCATGTGATGATGCATTTTCATTGTATGCTTCCCTTCTGGCTCGCAATTGGTTATGTGGTTTACTTTGTTTTGCACATGCTTCATATGGATTTAATATGGATGCACTTGTTAAAAAAAAAACCAAAAAAAAAAAAAAACACACATGTTGGCCAGATCAGCAAATGTGCATTACTGGATAGAGTAATGGAACCTATGCATCACAATTTGTAACATCTACTAATATTACTCTGGTCACTGTGAAAATATAAAGAAAGAAAAAAAAAGACACATGAATGGTCTAAATTAATGCTGCAAAGTTCACCTTTAACGAATTGCTTCAATTAACATTTAATCATTTCAAGAATGTAAGGCAATGATGACACAGTGTTCTCAAAGACAATGAAGACTAAATGTTATCAAAAAGAGCAGGACAGGACGTCATAAAAATGATGAGTGTTATAGTATGCCAGACAAGGGGCAGAGTGCGGGTGAGAAAGAGGAAAAATGAGACAAGGTGGCAAAATCATAGGTAAAAGAGAGGACAGGATAAAAGGTATGTGTGAAAGAGAAGACAGGAAAAAGAGGGCAAGCAACAGGGCGAGGGAAAGTATGGGGAAGATTGAGAGCAAGAGAAGGTGAGAAAATGCAAGGTGTAGACCGAGAGGGAGAGGGCAAAAAACAACAAGGGGGGGACTGAGGGGGAGAGGTTTAGAAGAAGATGGCAAGAGAAGGGGTGAGAGAAAGGGCGGGCAAGAGAGAGGGAAAGAAGGGGCAAAGGAATGAGAGCACTTGGAAAAGGCTGAGAGAGAGAGGGTGGTTGAAGTAGCTAGAAAACACTGCGAAGCAAAAACAAGCTGGCTGGATATCAGCTATAGTCAGCAAAATTGTGAATGTAGCCCTGAACTATAACCCCAAAGGCAACTCGTAATAAGTACAATAGAATTACGCAATGTATTTTTGTGTAGATTGTAGTTAAAGGGAGTCTGTCACCAGAACCCAGCATATCAACCCAGTCTCCCACATAGATAAATTAGGATCACCTGAATTAAACGGAGTTCTCTCCTTGAGAATCAGGGCCTCCACTGCCAAGATATTTCTGTTTTTCTCAATATGCAAATGATGTCTTTGGAGCAATTAGGGTGCGGCCGTTGCTCCAAATAGGTAAGCGGCCTTGTTGCTCCAAAGAGGTTTTTTTTTTGCACATTGACAAAAACTACAATATCTCAGCAGTCTAGACACTAGCTCACACGATCCTAACTTATCGATCTGTGGGACTTGGTTGATATGCTGGGTTCTGGTGACAGACTCCCTATAAATCTATATTATATCTGCTAGAATCTCTGTTACTGGAGTTTTCAGCCAGATAAATAGGTACAGTATTAATACAGTACAGTATAATACAATACAGTATTAATAATCTCCCCTCTCATTCCTAGCTTCAGGATCTGTCTAATATTGTACATCACTGAATACCTAGAATAACAATTACCCAGAGCTCTGTCTATTTACATTCCCTCCAACCTCTTCAAATCTAAAACCAGATTTTTTTCCTTTATAAGACCAAAAGCCATTGTACAATATTTATAGTAACTCAGTGAAGCGTAGATCATTGATAGATTATTCAGACATTTCTGGCTCCTGCTAGCAGCATAGTTTCTCTCCCCATAAAAACACATGTGTAGATTTATAGTTGCCTACTTGGGTTTGCTGTAATAACATCATATCAAAGACAAATTCCTAGGAAGGCGGATGCCTGTGCCATACAAACGTTTACTACTGCTATGATTGGAAAGATAGTAACATCATAACACGAAAACTACACAGCAAGATATATTAACCACAGCTAAACAAGGAGACACTTCGCTGTGCATCTAGGTCAAGTTTTTGTTACAAAGCCAATAAAAAGGACCTAACCTGCACATCCTTTACCGCTGCACACACACAACATTCACTTTATATAATGTTTCACATTTGTCCTGTAAAGTAAAAGCAGTCTAGTACATTCTGTGATAAGGTTTCATCTTCTGTCATCTTTTTCTATTGTGACCTCATTTTTTTTTTTATTTTACATAAAAGTAGTTTTCAGTAATAGAAAAAAAAATGGCCCAAGTAGGAATAGCATGTTATAACACAAATCCTGTTAAGTACCTGGTAAATCCCTCGCCATTCCAGTGCTGAGTGTCACCCCAATGCTCCCAATTGGTCTTTCTATACTTGGCTACAAAAATGACATAACCATGTCACCACCGAGACTAGTCAATGACTATGCCAGTCACATAGGCATGTTATCAGTAAGCAAAAAGTGGCAGAATGCTTCAGAGTGGTGGTGCACAAATGGAAGGAAATTTAACAGGCAGATAATGAATGGATCTTTTGTTTTTACTGATATTTCCCCTTTCGCCCATTTTTTATGTTTTTCTTGGAAAAACCTTTTTAGGCTAAGGACCCACGTAGAAAAGTGCAGCTAAAAATGCGGAAACGCATCGCGTTTTTTTCTGCAGCTTTTTTCATTGCGATTTCACAGAGTTTTCCTCTGCGGACTTTTTGCCCCTATTGTACAGTCATGGCCAAAAGTTTTGAGAATGATACAAATATTAATTTTTACAAAGTCTACTGCTTCAGTTTTTCTAATGGCAATTTGCATATACTCCAGAATGTTATAAAGAGTGATCAGCTTAACAGCAATTACTTGCAAAGTCAATATTTGCCTAGAAAATGAACTTTATCCCCCAAAACACATTTCAACATCATTGCAGCCCTGCCTTAAAAGGACCACCTAACATCGTTTCAGTGATTGCTCCATTAACACAGGTGTGGGTGTTGATGAGGACAGGGCTGGAGATCAATCTGTCATGATTAAGTAAGAATGACACCACTGGACACTTTAAAAGGAGGCTGGTGCTTGCCATCATTGTTTATCTTCTGTTAACCATGGTTATCTCTAAAGAAACACGTGCAGTCATCATTGCACTGCACAAAAATGGCCTAACTGGGGAGAGTATTGCAGCTAGAAAGATTGCACCTCAGTCAACAATCTATCGCATCATCAAGAACTTCAAG
The DNA here is from genome assembly GCA_947044405.1 of Leptodactylus fallax. Classification (NCBI taxonomy): domain Eukaryota; kingdom Metazoa; phylum Chordata; class Amphibia; order Anura; family Leptodactylidae; genus Leptodactylus; species Leptodactylus fallax. The sequence continues at coordinate 222,687 of CAMRHE010000186.1, read as the reverse complement.
GAAAGAGGTTCCATTGGTGCCAAAAAGGCTCCAGGGCGCCCAAGAAAGACCAGCAAGCGGCAGGACCGTCTCTTAAAAGTGTTTCAGCTGCGGGATCGGGCTACCAGCAGTGCAGAGCTTGCTGAGGAATGGCAGCAGGCAGGTGTGAGTGCATCTGCACGCACTGTGAGGCGGAGACTCTTGGAGCAAGGCCTGGTCTCAAGGAGGGCAGCAAAGAAGCCACTTCTCTCCAGAAAAAACATCAGGGACAGACTGATATTCTGCAAAAGGTACAGGGAGTGGACTGCTGAGGACTGGGGTAAAGTCATTTTCTCTGATGAATCCCCTTTTCGATTGTTTGGAACATCTGGAAAACAGCTTATTCGGAGAAGAAGAGGTGAGCGCTACCACCAGTCTTGTCTCATGCCAGCTGTAAAGCATCCTGAAACCATTCATGTGTGGGGTTGCTTCTCAGCCAAGGGAATCAGCTCTCTCACAGTCTTGCCTAAAAACACAGCCATGAATAAAGAATGGTACCAGAATGTCCTCCAAGAGCAACTTCTCCCAACCGTCCAAGAGCAGTTTGGCGCTCAACAATTCCTTTTCCAGCATGATGGAGCACCTTGCCATAAAGCAAAGGTGATAACTAAATGGCTCAGGGAACAAAACATAGAGATTTTGGGTCCATGGCCTGGAAACTCCCCAGATCTTAATCCCATTGAGAACTTGTGGTCAATCATCAAGAAACGGGTGGACAAACAAAAACCGACAAATTCAGACAAAATTAAAGCATTGATTCTGCAAGAATGGACTGCTATCAGTCAGGATTTGGTCCAGAAGTTGATTGAGAGCATGCCAGGGAGAATTGCAGAGGTCCTGAAGAAGAAGGGTCAACACTGCAAATATTGACTTGCTGCATTAACTCATTCTAACTGTCAATATAAGCTTCTGTTACTCATAATATGAATGCAATTATATTTCTGTATGTGATAAAAACATCTGACAAACACACATAAAAACCAGAGGGCAGCAGATCATGTGAAAATAGAATATTTGTGTCATTCTCAAAACTTTTGGCCATGACTGTATGTTTATATACATATGTATATACATATGTATATACATATATATGTACTGTATATATACACACACCATATTTTTCGAACTATAAGACGCAACGGACCATAAAACGCACCTAGGTTTTAGAGGAGGAAAATAGGGAAAAAAAAATTTTGAAGCAAAAAATGGTAAAATATTTAATATATGGAAATTGTAGTTTTGCAACAGCTGCAAGGCCACATTGACAAGTGGTCCTGCCGCTGTACGGGAAGGCATAGGGCATCTTTTTTTTGCGGAGCCAGATGTTCTTTTAGTTATACCATTTTGGGGAATGCTTATATCACTTTTTATTCAAATCAAAGGTGAAACAGTGAAAAAAAACAGCAGTTCGGCACTTTTGATTTTTTTCCCCCGATAGGACGTTCACCGTACAGGAAAAAATAGACCAGGCATTTTCGGACACAGATTCTGTACATTACTACTGAGGCTGGTCATAGACCGATCGTAGACCTGCCGCAATAGTAATATTCCTTTAACAGGCCTGGGAGCCTTCATAAGGCTCCCGGCTGTCACAGGAACGATCTCGCCACACGGGAGCCGGCCTGCAACTTCAAAGGTATGGGGCCGGTGGGGACCGGCTCTGGGGGCTACTTTTTTACTTTAGGGGGGCTTTAAAGTAGTAATGCCCGCGATCAGACTGGACTCTGATCGCGGGCATTAGCTCCAGGTCTGCGCTGTACATTCCAGCGTGAGACCCGGTAGCTATGGCGACCGCTCTGCAGCAGAGCGGCTGCCATCATCTTTACAGACCCGGCATCCACCATAATAGCACGGCAAATGCCGGGATGGGTTCACTGACACCCGCTCCTCCGATCCCAGGGCCAGCACATCGCCCCACTCCTGCTACAGGAGGAAGCCCTGCTGCAGGTAGCCAGCGGCGGTAGGAGTAGGGCGATGCTGTGACCTCGCTCCTCCGCCCCCCCCCTTCCCCCAACACCAACTTTCAGACCATAAGACACACCCCTCCATTTTCCTCCCAAGTTTGGGGGAAAAAAAAGTGCGTGTTATAGTCCAAATAATACAGGTATATATACACACACACACACACACACACACACATACTGTAGCAAATTTCCTATTTTTATACTTTTCCAGACTTTTATACTTTTCCGATCACATAGCCCTATGAGGACTTGTTTTTTACAGGACGAATTGTACTTTTAATATTACATATGATGCACTGGGAAGTCAGACAAAATTCTAATGGGGATAAAACTGGGAAAAAAAACTCAGCTGTGCCATTTTGATTGAGGTATTGTTTTTACAGTGTTCACTGTACAATAAAAATGATGGGTTACCATTACTCTGTAGGTTAGCATGATCATGGAAGTACCAGATTTATATACTTTTTCTTACATTCCAATATTGATTACAATATTCTATTACAATTCTTACATTACTATATTCTGACTCAAACAATTTATTTTTTTTTTTTTTTACATTTCTGCCTACAGAGCGATGTTTGGACACTCTTTTGCAGGACAAACCATTATGTCGTACATATGACTTTTTGATCACATTTTATTAAACATTTTTAGAGTCGAGGTGTGTGAATGATAAACAGCAATTTGCGGATTTTAATTTTTTTTTCCTGTACAGTGTATACCGTATGGGATAAAGTACTTTTATATTTTGATAGTCAAGGCATTTCTGAAGATATGTTTCAGACTACCTTAGACTCCCCATAGGCACTGGAGATAAATTTTTGTCACAGATCACAGATCTGCCTTAATTGATCTGTGCAAAAGACAGTAAAATAGCAAGATCTAAAAAAAAAAAATCAATAGCATGTAAGCATCCTTATGGGTATAGAGTTACAGATGTAGCAGGTGCCAAATCAAAGATCGTTCCACGCCACAGCCCGCTATGCTATTTGCACAATGCTATATGAATTGGCGGGCATGCTAGGCAAACCAAGTTGGCGTGGTACGTTAACTGTATAATGTGTTACGTCAGTTCTCTGTAGAGTAGTAAATATGTACATATATTTTTGAGCTCATGAATGGACAGTCACGTTAATGCTAAACCTTACCAATATCTCACAGCCCAGCAGACTGCTCAAGAAATTACATTACTCCTCTGCTGGTAGGCATATTTCATAGAAAGACTAGGTTTCAATGGATATATGATATTGTATTGATGAAGTGGTGAGCAATTTTTATGTATATTTTTTTCAAGGACAAACTTTCAAAGGGGTTGTCCAGTTTCAAACCAATATTAAGAGATATGTTATGGTTTGTAAAGTTCTACAATTTTCCATTATATTTTCTCTATCAAATCCTCAAGGTTTTCTAGATCTCTGTTTGCTGATATTCATTCTGCTTACTTCCAGTGGATAAAAATCAGTCCATGGTCATGTGATAAACGGTACATGGCCATGTGATCAGTGGCGTAAATACCGGGGTAGCAGCGGGAGCGGCTGCCATGAGGCCCGGGACATTAGGGGGCCCGGGACATTAGGGGGCCCGGGACATTAGGGGGCCCGGGACATTAGGGGGCCCGGGACATTAGGGGGCCCGGGACATTAGGGGGCCCGGGACATTAGGGGGCCCGGGACATTAGGGGGCCCGGGACATTAGGGGGCCCGGGACATTAGGGGGCCCGGGACATTAGGGGGCCCGGCGGGCCCCTGATGTTTTTTTTTTTTTTTTTTTAAATAGGCCATTACCTATTTACTTACCGATCCCCGCTCCTGCTCATGGCCACCTGCGCTTCCCATTCTGCGGAAGTGGAGGTGGCTGTGAACCCCACAAACACTGCTATCATCATATTCTTTTCAGACCCCAGAGTATAATAATTGGAGTCCCAGGGGAGGTGAGGAAACATAAAAAACAATGTTAACTTACCTCTCCTGCGGTACGGCAGGCTTCTGGCCTATTTGGTGACATCATTATGCGTCGCAACACCAGACTAGCTCACTTGACATCTGGTCCAACAGTAGCTGAGAGCGCTAGAGCCAGGGAGAGGTAAGTAGCATTGTTTTTTATGTTTGTATCCTCCCCTGGGTCTCCGATCATTATACTCTGGGGTCTGAAAAAACCCAGAGTATAATAATTGTTCATGGGTGGTCCACAATGGGGCAAAATACTGTGTGCAGGGGCCACTATGGGGCAGAATACTGTGTGCAGGGGCCACTATGGGGCAGAATACTGTGTGCAGGGGCCACTATGGGGCAGAATACTGTGTGCAGGGGCCACTATGGGGCAGAATACTGTGTGCGGGTATATGGTTTGTGTGGGGGTGAGGGCCCTAGTCCTAGTTATGCCACTGCATGTGATATACAGTCTATGGTCATGTGATGAGCACACAGGTGCACAGCTTGTTATAGTCAGAACACAGTAATTAGACATCTGCCTGCTAACGAGCTGTGCACCTGTGTACATATCACATGACCATGGTCTGATTGTTATCCACTGGGAGTAAGCAGAATGAATGACAGCAAGCAGAGATCTAGAAAACTGTGAGGAATTGATACAGAAAGTATATTGGAACATTGTATATTGTATAAGTTTTCATTACACAAAAATTGAGTAATTGTTTCATTACAACAATAACATTTCTGTCTCAATATTGATCTGAAAGTGGACAACCCCTTTAACTAACAGGTTGAACATCTGGAAATATATTCCTATATCTTTTAGTTTTTTAAATAAATTTGAAACCATTACGTCTGCTTAAGTGGTAAGAAATGTCTGTCTGACTACTGAAATAAACTGCTATATAGCATGCAGAGAAAGCTGACCTTGTCTTACTGACGATCAATCATGGCATTACAGTATACACTGTGTAAGCAGAACAGTCTATGTTTCCTGATGGGAAGTCAATACGCAGCTAAAACAAAAAGGACCTGCTGACATAAGAACCAAGCAAATAAACTAAATAATTTCAGGCTCCCTGCTTTCACCCAAGAAGAACTATTGGGCTACCTGCATGTTGTGTCCTGGTCACGTTGCCAGAATTCAAGGTTTCTGAACATATGGCACGTGTAATCCCAGAAACATGTCAGATAAGTTCAGTGCTTGCCCTTGCAACCAAAAAAAGACAGGGAATAAATAAAATATGTTTTAATACATAGGCACATAAGCTTTGTTTGTCAAACTCTTATTCCTATTTACCAGGTATACAAGAAAACTCTTCAGAAATACTTGGAGATAATTAAAGGGGTTGTCCAGGAGCTTAAGGAAATGATCCTAACAGCAGGGAATGTGGTGAAGTAATAATTACTCAACAGTTGTTAACTGTTGGACAACCCCTTTAAAGGATTATACATACATAGCTTGCCTGAGCTGCTGGTTAAAGCAACTAGATTTTTAACAGCAGCCACATGCACCATATTCAGGACAGTCTGGAGATATTCAATGAGGTCTTTGGGAGAGATTTTGATGAAAGCCGTGTGACCTGTGCAAACATACATAAATTTTGACCATCAGCTATTTGGTAGTCCCTACGTTTTATATATATATATATATATATATATATATATATATATATATAACACAGTACAGACCAAAAGTTTGGACACACCTTCTCATTCCAAGTGTTTTCTGTATTTTCATGACTATAAAAATTGTAGATTCACACTGAAGGCATCAAAACTATGAATTAACACATGTGGAATTACATACTTAACAAAAAAGTTTGAAACAACAGAAAACATGTCTTATATTCTAGGTTCTTCAAAGTAGCCACCTTTTGCTTTGATTACTGCTTTGCACACTCTTGGCATTCTTTTGACGAGCTTCAAGAGGTAGTCACCTGAAATGGTTTTCACTTCACAGGTGTGCCCTTTCAGGTTTAATAAGTGGGATTTCTTGCCTTATAAATGGGGTTGGGACCATCAGTTGTGTTGTTCAGAAGTCAGGTGGATACACAGCTAATAGTCCTACTGAATGGAGTGTTAGAATTTGTATTATGGCAAGAAAAAAGCAGCTAAGTAAAGAAAAACGAGTGGCCATCATTACTTTAAGAAATGAAGGTCAGTCAGTACGAAAAATTGGGAAAACTTTGAAAGTGTCCCCAAGTGCAGTGGCCAAAACCATCAAGCGCTACAAAGAAACTGGCTCACATGAAGACTGCCCCAGGAAAGGAAGACCAAGAGTCACCTCTGCTGCGGAGAAGTTCATCCGAGCCACCAGCCTCAGAAATTGCAGGTTAACAGCAGCTCAGATTAGAGACCAGGTCAATGCCACACAGAGTTCTAGCAGCAGACACATCTCTACAACAACTGTTAAGAGGAGACTGTGTGCAGCAGGCCTTCATGGTAAAATAGCTGCTAGGAAACCACTGCTAAGGACAGGCAACAAGCAGAAGAGACTTGTTTGGGCTAAAGAACACAAGGAATGGACATTAGACCTGTGGAAATCTGTGCTTTGGTCTGATGAATCCAAATTTGAGATCTTTGGTTCCAACCACCGTGTCTTTGTGCGACGCAGAAAAGGTGAACGAATGGACTCTACATGCCTGGTTCCCACCATGAAGCATGGAGGAGGAGGTGTGATGGTGTGGGGGTGCTTTGCTGGTGACACTGTTGGGGATTTATTCAAAATTGAAGGAATACTGAACCAGCATGGTTACCACAGCATCTTGCAGCGGCATACTATTCCATCCGGTTTGCATTTAGTTGGACCATCATTTATTTTTCAACAGGACAATGATCCCAAACACACCTCCAGACTGTGTAAGGGCTATTTGACCAAGAAGGAGAGTGATGGGGGGCTACGCCAGATGACCTGGCCTCCACAGTCACCAGACCTGAACCCAATCGAGATGGTTTGGGGTGAGCTGGACCGCAGAGTGAAGGCAAAAGGGCCAACAAGTGCTAAGCATCTCTGGGAACTCCTTCAAGACTGTTGGAAGACCATTTCAGGTGACTACCTCTTGAAGCTCATCAAGAGAATGCCAAGAGTGTGCAAAGCAGTAACCAAAGCAAAAGGTGGCTACTTTGAAGAACCTAGAATATAAGACATATTTTCAGTTGTTTCACACTTTTTTGTTAAGTATATAATTCCACATGTGTTAATTCATAGTTTTGATGCCTTCAGTGTGAATCTACAATTTTTATATTCATGAAAATACAGAAAACTCTTGGAATGAGAAGGTGTGTCCAAATTTTTGGTCTATACTGTATATATATATATATAGAAAATACCTGTCCCTGTAACCCTGCCTGTGCTGATAATGAAAAGACTACTGCAAAGAAATCTACAGAACAGGTAGTGTTAGACAATTATTAGGCTTTGTGGCCAGTGAGTTGGGTAGCACAAAATGTGGAGCTGAAATAGGGATATTTATTTAGATACATATAGTATTCAGTATTTCCTCTTTCCTCCATATTTGTGCTGTGCCATACCTTACTATATTGGCCTTTCAGGCCCTCAGGAAAGCGGAGTAACATACCAGATAATGCTGTTATAGGGACTGCTGAGTACTTGTTCAATAACTTACCAGATATGCCTTTCAGAGTCACAAGTAAGCTGGATAACTGCCATCGTAAGCTGTAATAGACACCACTCAATCACATCTACCTAAATAAACCTTCCTCCTTACTCTGTAATTGTGTCATGCCATGTCAGATTTGCCTTTCAGTGTCCTGGGTAATATACAAGGTACTACTGTGAAAAGGACTACAGAGTAGTAAATATACCCTCCTCTTTGCTGTGTAACCATTCCCTAATATGACAGATTCATTTTTCAGGGTCCCAGGAATGCTGGGTATTATACCAAATAGTGCTATTATAGCGACTGCAGAACAAAATCTACCTACATAAACCTCTTAAGTTATAAGGTATGACACAGCTTACTTTGCCCTTCAGAAATCTGAGAAAGCTAAGTGATTTGCACAAAGTTAATGAAAAAAACAATTCTCTTGTCTCCCTGATGTAATTCGTGTTTTGGAGCTACACTGTTCCCATTACACTCAATGGCACTCCATCATGACATTATAATGAATGGCCCTTTGCAATAAGCTGCGTACCCTCCTGAACCTTATATCAGTTACTGTATCTAAGTAGGAAGTGTCCTCGTAGGGCTGCGGGTACGGCAGTGGGCAGAGTGGCATGATTCGTGGATGACTGTTCTGTTTGTTGTTGTGTACAATGTAGCGGGTGGGCTTTTTTTACTTGCATTTTCTCATACCCTGTTTATTGAACTGATCTCTGTATTTATGCGCTGTATACTGTGTGCTAATTCCCTAGTCTAGTTACACATACAGTACAGACCAAAAGTTTGGACACATCTTCTCATTCCAAGAGTTTTCTGTATTTTCATGACTATAAAAATTGTAGATTCACACTGAAGGCATCAAAACTATGAATTAACACATGTGGAATTATATACTTAACAAAAAAGTGTGAAACAACTGAAAATATGTCTTATATTCTAGGTTCTTCAAAGTAGCCACCTTTTGCTTTGATTACTGCTTTGCACACTCTTGGCATTCTCTTGATGAGCTTCAAGAGGTAGTCACCTGAAATGGTTTTCACTTCACAGGTGTGCCCTGTCAGGTTTAATAAGTGGGATTTCTTGCCCTATAAATGGGGTTGGGACCATCAGTTGTGTTGTTCAGAAGTCAGGTGGATACACAGCTGATAGTCCTACTGAATGGAGTGTTAGAATTTGTATTATGGCAAGAAAAAAGCAGCTAAGTAAAGAAAAATGAGTGGCCATCATTACTTTAAGAAATGAAGGTCATTCAGTCCGAAAAATTGGGAAAACTTTGAAAGTGTCCCCAAGTGCAGTGGCCAAAACCATCAAGCACTACAAAGAAACTAGCTCACATGAGAACCGCCCCAGGAAAGGAAGACCAAGAGTCACCTCTGCTGCGGAGGATAAGTTCATCCGAGTCACCAGCCTCAGAAATCGCAGGTTAACAGCATCTCAGATTAGAGACCAGGTCAATGCCACACAGAGTTCTAGCAGCAGACACATCTCTACAACAACTGTTAAGAGGAGACTGTGTGCAGCAGGCCTTCATGGTAAAATAGCTGCTAGGAAACCACTGCTAAGGACAGGCAACAAGCAGAAGAGACTTCTTTGGGCTAAAGAACACAAGGAATGGACATTAGACCTGTGGAAATTTGTGCTTTGGTCTGATGAGTCCAAATTTGAGATCTTTGGTTCCAACCATCGTGTCTTTGTGCGACGCAGAAAAGGTGAACGAATGGACTCTACATGCCTGGTTCCCACCGTGAAGCATGAAGGAGGAGGTGTGATGGTGTGGGGGTGCTTTGCTGGTGACACTGTTGGGGATTTATTAAAAATTGAAGGAATACTGAACCAGCATGGTTACCACAGCATCTTGCAGCGCCATGCTATTCCATCCGGTTTGCGTTTAGTTGGACCATCATTTATTTTTCAACAGGACAATGACCCCAAACACACCTCCAGACTGTGTAAGGGCTATTTGACCAAGAAGGAGAGTGATGGGGTGCTACGCCAGATGACCTGGCCTCCACAGTCACCAGACCTGAACCCAATCGAGATGGTTTGGGGTGAGCTGGACCGCAGAGTGAAGGCAAAAGGGCCAACAAGTGCTAAGCATCTCTGGGAACTCCTTCAAGACTGTTGGAAGACCATTTCAGGTGACTACCTCTTGAAGCTCATCAAGAGAATGCCAAGTGAGTGCAAATCAGTAACCAAAGCAAAAGGTGGCTACTTTGAAGAACCTAGAATATATAAGACATATTTTCAGTTGTTTCACACTTTTTTGTTAAGTATATAATTCCACATGTGTTAATTCATAGTTTTGATGCCTTCAGTGTAAATCTACAATTTTTATAGTCATGAAAATACAGAAAACTCTTGGAATGAGAAGGTGTGTCCAAACTTTTGGTCTGTACTGTATATGATGATGCAATTACTGCGACCTTGATTATGTCATCATATTATATCAAATTTTATATAGCAATTATATGAAATTACATAAATAAAATCTTTAACAAAAAAAAACTTCCACTTACAACTTTTTTTTTGCTCCAGAGTAGCAGCGCAGTCTGAAAATCCTGGAAACTGCTTTCCGTCCTTGACTGGTTTTGAAGGCCATCAGTTAGCAGGTATTTAGTTAATTTAAAGTAAACAGGTCACAACTCTTGTATACTGCACAGAAAAAATAATCCTGCAGGAGTGAAACAAATTCTGGGACCTACTTCAAGCATTATTTCTTATTAATAGACTTAAACAGTCTTTGCATTATACAATCAAAGTTTAAAAAGAATTCCTTCAAAAAGCTCCACATACACCCTTGTCAATATCGTCTAGTATTCTATTGCCCACCATCCCATAAGTACTCATAGAGGTATTCAAGATTGTAAGCTTACATTCACATGACGTTTTTAACGGCCGTTACATGGCTGCATTAAAATCCATTCATGTGAATTGCGCTATTCATCCGACCGTTTTTTTGCCAGTCCATTTTAACAAACTATCCAAAAAAAATAAAAAATGTCCTAATTTAATCCGTTTTCACAAATCCCACGTTAAATTCAAATCTATGAAAACGGGTGCCCCTCGGATGCAATATGGCTGTGAAAAACGTCAATTTTTTACAGCCATTTTAGACCACATTTGTGTGAATGCTTAAGGCTACGATCACACCTGTGTTGGGTGACTGTTCGGGGATTCCATCCCCCATTCTGCTTGAAAAATGCAGAGAGAAAAGTCTATGGGTAGTCTATGGGGTTCGCAGGTTTCCGCTGGTAACCGCTTTTTAAGCAGATTGGGTTTCCGTTTTTCAGGGACCCAAAGAACGGAAACCCCAATGCTAGTGTGAACCTAACATAAGTCAGGTCATTCACGTACAATGGCTATACATATAAGCCTGTCAGGTCCAAAATGCCTCCCAAAGCAGTAACAGTGCAGTGTAGGGGCCTTTAACAGGAGCAGAAAAATTCCACTGTGGCCACAAAGAGATGAATCAATGCAGTGAAAATAATTTATGGATATGCAAATCAGCCTGCAAGTGCATTGGGGGTAGGGCCTGATTTGTTAGATTTGCTTAAAGACAACCGTGATGCATACAGAGGCTGAAAATGTCAATTACAGTTAAAGGAGAGACATTGGGCCTTGACCCCAGAGGGGAACTGGTGCATTTAAAACGGTCTATAAGTAAATCTGTAGAATCAGACCCCACGCCAATGTACTTGCAGGCTGATGTGCATACAGTGCCTTGCGAAAGTATTCGGCCCCCTTGAACTTTTCAACCTTTTGCCACATTTCAGGCTTCAAACATAAAGATAAAAATTTTAATTTTTTGGTGAAGAATCAACAACAAGTGGGACACAATCGTGAAGTGGAACAAAATTTATTGGATATTTTAAACTTTTGTAAAAAATAAAAAACTGAAAAGTGGGGCGTGTCAAATTATTCGGCCCCCTTAAATTAATACTTTGTAGCGCCACCTTTTGCTGCGATTACAGCTGCAAGTCGCTTTGGGTATGTCTCTATCAGTTTTGCACATCGAGAGACTGAAATTCTTGCCCATTCTTCCTTAGAAAACAGCTGGAGCTCAGTAAGGTTGGATGGAGAGTGTTTTTGAACAGCAGTTTTCAGCTCTTTCCACAGATTCGCGATTGGATTCAGGTCTGGACTTGGCCATTCTAACACCTGGATACGTTTATTTGTGACCCATTCCATTGTAGATTTTGCTTTATGTTTGGGATCATTGTCTTGTTGGAAGATAAATCTCCGTCCCAGTCTCAGGTCTTTTGCAGACTCCAACAGGTTTTCTTCCAGAATGGTCCTGTATTTGGCTCCATCCATCTTCCCATCAATTTTAACCATCTTCCCTGTCCCTGCTGAAGAAAAGCAGGCCCAAACCATGATGCTGCCACCACCATGTTTGACAGTGGGGATGGTGTGTTCAGGGTGATGAGCTGTGTTGCTTTTACGCCAAACATATCGTTTTGCATTGTGGCCAAAAAGTTTGATTTTGGTTTCATCTGACCAGAGCACCTTCTTCCACATGTTTGGTGTGTCTTCCAGGTGGCTTGTGGCAAACTTTAAATGAGACTTTTTATGGATATCTTTGAGAAATGGCTTTCTTCTTGCCACTCTTCCATAAAGGCCAGATTTGTGCAGTGTACGACTGATTGTTGTCCTATGGACAGACTCTCCCACCTCAGCTGTAGATCTCTGCAGTTCATCCAGAGTGATCATGGGCCTCTTGGCTGCATCTCTGATCAGTCTTCTCCTTGTTTGAGATGAAAGTTTAGAGGGACGGCCGGGTCTTGGTAGATTTGCAGTGGTCTGATACTCCTTCCATTTCAATATGATCGCTTGCACATTGCTCCTTGGGATGTTTAAAGTTTGGGAAATCTTTTTGTATCCAAATCCGGCTTTAAACTTCTCTACAACAGTATCACGGACCTGCCTGGTGTGTTCCTTGGTCTTCATGATGCTCTCTGCACTTTAAACAGAACCCTGAGACTATCACAGAGCAGGTGCATTTATACGGAGACTTGATTACACACAGGTGGATTATATTTATCATCATCAGTCATTTAGGACAACATTGGATCATTCAGAGATCCTCACTGAACTTCTGGAGTGAGTTTGCTGCACTGAAAGTAAAGGGGCCGAATAATATTGCATGCCCCACTTTTCAGTTTTTTATTTTTTACAAAAGTTTAAAATAACCAATAAATTTTGTTCCACTTCGCAATTGTGTCCCACTTGTTGATTCTTCACCAAAAAATTAAAATTTTATATCTTTATGTTTGAAGCCTTAATGCCTTTCGCAAGGCACTGTATCTATAAAAGATGATGACCTCTGCATTGCATCATTGGATTGAAAAGCTGTGGATCAACATGTGGATCTGAGGCATTATAAACTAAAACCGTGGAAGAATTTCAGTTATCTGTGGCTTTCTACCTTGTATTCCTGCAAATATACAATACATTTTTCAATAAAAAAATGGAATAAAACTGGGAACAACAAAATCAAGAAATGGCCTTGGGTATTCTAGTTATAAGTAAGCTAAGCAGCAGTCCACAACGTCAAGCAGCAGCTGCAAAAGATAATAAAGATTTTGGGGTGTAAAAAACAAGTGATGCCAGAATAATATTAACCCCCTGTACTGTATACCTCTTGTAAGACCACATTTTGAATGTTGAATTGAGTTTTAGGTTCCACAATCTAAATAGGATATAGTAGAGCTGGAAAGGTTTCAAGGGATGGCAACTACAGTAAATGAGAGGCTAGAAAAATCAGACTTGTTCACCCTGAAAAAAATACCATGGAGGTGACAACGTCCAAATGTAAAAGTGGTCACCACTATGGCATTTATATTGTTAATAAGTAACAATATAAAAATAAAACCCTATTTATCACAAATAAAAAAGAAAAAAAACACAAAAATTATTTGAATAACCCAAAGGAAAAAAAATTACAGCCCTCAAAATCTCATTTATGAAAAAACTCGAAAATGTGTCCATTCTTGAACTGGTTAAATAAGGGCTAAATGCTTATCTAAAAACAAATGATATTGAGGGTTAGATTATTCTTAAAATTAGATATATACAGTGGGGAAAAAAAGTATTTATTCAGCCACCAATTGTGCAAGTTCTCCCACTTAAAAAGATGAGGCCGGCCTGTAATTGACATCATAGGTAGACCTCAACTAGGAGAGACAAAATGAGAAAACAAATCCAGAAAATCACATTGTCTTATTTTTAAAGAATTTATTTGCAAATGATGGTGGAAAAGAAGTATTTGGTCACCTACAAGCAAGCAAGATTTCTGGCTCTCACAGACTTGTAAGTTCTTCTTTAAGAGGCTCCTCTGTCCTCCACTCATTACCTGTAGTAATGGCACCTGTTTGATATTGTTATCAGTATAAAAGACACCTGTCCACAACCTCAAACAGTCACACTCCAAACTCCACTACGGTGAAGACCAAAAAGCTGTGGAAGGACACCAGAAACAAAATTGTAGACCTGCACCAGGCTGGGAAGACTGAATCTGCAATAGGCAAGCAGCTTGGTGTGAAGAAATCAACTGTGGGAGCAATAATTAGAAAATGGAAGACATACAAGACCACTGATAATCTCCCCCGATCAGGGGCTCCACGCAAGATCTCACCCCGCGGGGTCAAAATGATCACAAGAATGGTGAGCAAAAATCCCAGAACCACACGGGGGGACCTAGTGAATGACCTGCAGAAAGCTGGGACTAACGTAACAAAGGCTACCGTCAGTAACACACTACGCCGCCAGGGACTCAGATCCTGCAGTGCCAGACGTGTCCCCCTGCTTAAGCCAGTATATATCCGGGCCCGTCTGAAGTTTGCTAGAGAGCATTTGGATGTTCCAGAATAGTATTGGGAGAATGTCATATGGTCAGATGAAACCAAAGTAGAACTGTTTGGTAGAAACACAACTCGTAGTGTTTGGAGGAGAGTGAATGCTGAGTTGCATCCAAAGAACACCATATCTACTGTGAAGCATGGGGGTGGCAACATCATGCTTTGGGGCTGTTTCTCTGCAAATGGACCAGGACGACTGATCCGTGTACATGAAAGAATGAATGGGGCCATGTATCATTGGATTTTGAGTGCAAACCTCCTTCCATCAGCAAAGGCATTGAAGATGAAATGTGGCTGGGTCTTTCAGCATGACAATGTTCCCAAGCACACCGCCAGGACAACAAAGGAGTGGCTTAATAAGAAGCATTTCAAGGTCCTGGAGTGGCCTAGCCAGTCTCCAGATCTCAACCCCATAGAAAACCTTTGGAGGGAGTTGAAAGTCTGTGTTCCCCAGCGACAGCCTCAAAACATCACTGCTCTAGAGGAGATCTGCATGGAGGAATGGGCCAACATACCAACAACAGCGTGTGCCAACCTTGTGAAGACTTACAGAAAATGTTTGACCTCTGTCATTGCCAACAAAGGATATATAACAAAGTATTGAGATGAACTTTTGTTATTGACCAAATACTTATTTTCCACCATAATTTGCAAATAATTTCTTTAAAAATCAGACAATGTGATTTTCTGGATTTGTTTTCTCATTTTGTCTCTCATAGTTGAGGTCTACCTATGAAGTCAATTACAGGCCTCATCTTTTTAAGTGGGAGAACTTGCACAATTGTTGGCTGACTAAATACTTTTTTTTTCCCCACTGCATATATTTGCTCGAGAAAGGTTGAACTTGGCTATGTAACTACTTTTCATAGTCCTAACGCACAACCTAACATTTACTGACAACAATCTTGACATTTTCTTCTATCATGAGTAGAAAACATTTGCTCTGTTGAGTATAACATTTCAAAGATCATCTCAAACAAATGCTGTTTAGGTTTTGCTAGGTTTCCAATCTATACTTAACAGCTGTAATGTGAACCATTTTGGAAGCCTTTGCTGCATAGTACATGCAGTTTTCATTTTAGCAGGCTCAGTGGAAAATAGAATCAATTCCTTATGTTTCAGGAAAGAAATTTTGCTGAACCAAAATAGAAAAGCAGAATGCGCAGTAAAGTGTACCGAGGATTTTCTAAGGGCCATCTTTGTCCAATTAAGATTGGATAAACAATATGTTGTGGAATTTTGAGCTAGATAAATAACTTGACTTTTCTTTGGTGGCTCAAAGTTAAGCATTTATCAGCCACCAAACTAACAATGCACCAGTATTAAATACCAGGGCACATAGACTGACTTCAGGAATTTGGCCTATGGCATTTACTTATTGTATATCTAAAAAGTATACAGAAAGATCAATATGTTTAAAAGCATGCAGTAAATTGCCTGGTAGAAATTATTAATTAGAACAATCTAATATTAAAATGCGCACCAGATGACATCAATAAAAAGGTCCAAAAGGTTAAACACGAGCAATACTGATCGATAGATATAGTGATAATAACCAGGCTGTCAAGTATATTGATATAAATTCAGACACAAGGAGGGTTCGATATAAGGTAGGCAATATTATAATATGTCATAATGTAAGGCTGGACGAATCCCAGTCAATGCATGGATCTGGATGCTGTATCTAATGGTTTTCTACTCCATCTTCAAGCAGAATTGATCACAGCCTGATCCAACAAGATAAAGTAAGCGCGCTGTGAAAATTTATGGTAACATAGATGCACAACTGCCAGCCCCCCATGGTACCTCCAGTCCTCTAGAATGTCCCCGGTGCCCCATATTACAGTTTACCTCATAAAAATTATGTCCCCTTGTATTAATTTTCCACAGAATGTCCCCTACCCTTTTATTAATATATTTCCTGCCCATGTAACCTCATGTCCCCTCTTATATTAAGGTGACCAGAACAGACCCTTTTGAATTATAAGCACAGTCAGATAGCCGGGGATCACCTGAATAAAACGTTATCTTCTGCTTCCTGATTGTTTCCTCCATTTGCTGAGATATTAGCTTTTCTCTGACATGTTAATTAGCTATTTGGTGCAATGAGGGCATCACTGTTGCTCTCATGAGATCAAAGTGCTATGCTTTCTAGCTCCAAGTCCTTCCCTTTCTCACTGCTAGGACCAACATGTACACTGCCTGACCTTGCCAATTATAGCAGGGGGGTAGGCCTTTGTGACATGAGAGAAACGTTGACACCCTCGCTGCACCAAACAGCTCATCATATCAGGAAAAAAAAAACAATAATCTCAGAAATGGAGTGAACAATCAAATCAGGAAAAAAAAAGTGTTTTATTCAAGTGAGCCCCAGCTATCTGACTGGTGGTAGACTCTCTTTAATATTCCCCTTTAATGTCCCCTGTTGTCCCCCATACATTAACTTTTACACCTAATAACCTCCCCCTTATAATAATAATATTTCCTATTATGTTCTACCTCTGATCCTCCAATGCACAAAGCCACAGCTTCTTCTTCAGACTGCAAACCACTTTAAGTGTGGGGGCAGATCAGAACCAATTTCAGGAAATAGAATTCTATAGAATAGAATAGAGGCTCAGAACAAACTTCCAGCAGATGTTGTTGGGAAATCTACAATAAGTGAATTTAAGAATGACTGGGCTAAAACACTTCTATCCTGGGGTAACATGGAAATAATATAAGTGCAGAGTAGATGGACCATTTGGACTCTTTCTGCCATCAATTTTCAACATTTCTATGACTGCATAGGGACCCATACATGACATACTCATGCTCATCTGACAATTCAGCGCACTGTGAGCTTCTAGTGTTATATAATACCGCGGGTGCCAGAAGACGTGAAAGGTCTTCTTTAAGACTAGAGAACCTATTCGTTCAAGTGGATGTTATTTCCTATATAAATGGTGACCTAACCGTTATTAAACTTGCAAGTGACAGAACAAATTATTAATAGGAGAATCATTATCGTGGTGACTGACAGCATAATAGAGTGTGCTGCTCCTGCGGCAGGAAGTGCCCTGCACATAGAAGTATGTTAGCTATAACAAGAATGCATGTGACAAGGATAATATAATGACAAGTGTAAACATAGCATTTCTCCCACACAATACTAAAAGTCAAAATATATGGTTTCAAAAGATATCTGTAAATGATACAAAGTTTACACAGCAAACACATTTTCCGAGTTTATGTTCAAACATATTATCTGACTAATCAAAAAGATCTTAAAAGAGAACCAGTAAGGAAATTCATGATGTCTGAATGATGGCCAGCAGTAAACTGACAGGCTTCCCATTACAAAAAACTATGTTTTACTCTGAAACTCTGTGAAAGGGACAAAGTCATTTGAGTGGCGCCAGAATCTCTTTACCTGGCTCAGCTTGATTGACAGGTGTCTCCATATAAACAAATAGAGGGAGTGGTAACATCCAGTTGTCAATATATTTGTCAGTTTCTAGGAACGACAGAATGTAGTGTTCTAATAAAATATGTTCCAAAATTGTTATTTCATATGAAAAAGACATATTTATTGAATTAGACATGTCAGGGGGATGACAGATCCTCTGTAAGAGGTACTTTACTTCCACTTTGAATCGTAGAACAATTTATTGTATGTTAAAGTAATGCATGTAATACATTATTACCTTTATACTAAAAAAATGTTGGTATAAGACAATATTCAGCCATGCCGCTTTCGAGCAAGATGAGCTGAGAACCGACAAATCCTATGGTATATCGATGTCTAGAATAAGCAGGGGTAGAATGTGTAATTTAGCAGTTTAAAATAAATATGATGAAATTCTTATTTCTAAACAACTATGAAAACTCCACTCTTCTTTTCTTTTTGTGCATTACATAATTTATAGGTACAGAAATCCATGAAAGATTCAATTGATTTATTTCAAGGGAGAAAATAAAAAATAAATGCTTCCCATTGTAAAGTGTAACGTTCTCTAACTAGACCTCATTTTTTTATCTCAAAAAATCTTTTTAGGTCCGATTTCAATCTATACTCCATTTGCTTTCATTTTTTATAATATACCATTATTATCACTATTATTTAATAGTCTATAGTATAGATATGATGCAATATTAACATGAAAAGTAATAGATAGTACTTGGATAAACACAACCTACAATTACAAACATGTTGAGCTAACTCCTATGAATATTTCATGAATGGCTATGATTCAGAAGAGTTTTTGTCTTTATTCCAGGTCAGTCAGATAACAATGTTTCATTTGCTGTTTGTTTTCAGATGTCCTACAGATTAGTACTCATTCAAAGTAGGCAAATAAAGGAATAAAACACATCCTTCTTTGATAAGCCTGTTCCTATCAAGTCTGTATCATACAGACACAACCTGCATCTAATGTAGTGTGGGGGCATTGTTCCCTTTTAGGGTGGGTTCACACTTGCGCTTGAGACGTTTTTTTTTCATCGGACACGAAGTCCTGCATGTCCGACTTTGTTTCCGACGAAAAAAAAAGGATTCTCAGTGCAGAGGGTGTAAGCGGACACCCGTACATTGCTTTAAAAACCCATTCAAATGAATGGGTTTTTAACCAATGTGTCGCTAACCTGTCAGTATCCGATGCCTATCCCGTTCCCCGAGATTTTCACTCGGATTGGCAGTGGACGGACTCAAGCGCAGGTGTGAACCGACTCTGGAATTAAGGAGTTAAAAATTCTAAACCATGCAGAGAAGTAATCTGATATTAAAGCACTGATTCTATTATTATTTTTGCAGTTAAACCTCTCCAAAAGACCACCTCTTTGAGAAGACCATCCCCTTACTCAGTCTGCATTTTCTGTGATGGATTTTCAGTTTCTAAGCTAGCCATCTTCTTTGAGAAGACCATCCCCTTACCCAGACCACTTTTTAATGCAATTTTGAGTGGTCATCTCAAAAAAGTTTCACTGTATTTGTATTTATATTTTATTTACTAGTGCATCTCAATAAATTAGAATATCATCAGAATTACCCTCCTTGTGGAGTGTGTCAATGACTGCCTTCTGGACATCTGTCAAGTCAGCAGTCTTCCCCATGATTGTGTCGCCTACTGAACCAGACTAAGGGACTTTTTTAAACCCTTAGGAAGCCTTTGCAATTTTCTGAGATAATGACTTTTGGGTTTTCCTTGGCTGTAAGCCATAATCATCAATATTAACATAAACAAACACTTGAAAAAGTTCACTCTGTTTGTAATGACTCAATATAATATATGTGTTTCACTTTTTCAATTGAATTACTAAAAAAAAAACAAAAAAAAAAAAACTTTTTGATGATATTCTAATTTAATGAATGGACTAGTATATATTGTTTTAACTCATTCCTTTCGCTAATGCACAGCTTAAAAGGGGTAGTCCAGCTGATCAAAACTTTTTACAAAAAAGACGGAGAATGATGTAAAATAATAAAATGAGTGACAACAATCTCCTGCTGCTCTCACTACAACTCCTTCCAGTCCCCCTCCAGTCTTTACTTCCTGCTCTCTCTTAACACACAGCAGATAACCGCTTACGCTAGGTTCACACCTGTGTTCAGGTTTCTGTTCGTGGGGACCCACCTCATCCTTTCATTGACTGAGCAGTGGTTTCCTGTGTGTTGAGAGGGAGCATGAAGTAAAAGAACAAAGAAACATTGGAATAAGATCTTAGGTGATCGGTGAGGCAAGTCTTATCTTATTATGTTACACCATTCTCACCATAATAATAATATGCATTACAACAATAATGATGATGATAACAGTAATAATAATCATAATGGGACAGAAAACCCCTTTAAACGGAAACATTAAGTCAGGATAGGAGGGGATCAAATAACGGGTGGAAGGACCTCGCACATCGCTCTTAAAGGGAGTCTGTCACCAGAACTAACCTACCAACCTACAGAAATAGGGTGTATTAGGGTGAGCTAAATCAAACAGAGTTTTTCCCTTGAGAATGGGTGACTGTTACCGATATATCACTGGTTTTGTCAATATGCAAATGAACACTTGGGAGAAACAAGGGTGTTGCTACTTACCTTTTTGTTGCAATGGCAACACCCTCATAAAAAAGGCTACATCTCAATAACTACATCCACAAGCAGAAAACAGTGTTTGATTCTGGTGACCCTACCCCTATCTATTTAAAGGGTTGGGTTGATATACTGGGTTCTGGTAACAGACTCTCTTTAACATACTATAGATCACAAGGTCTTTAAGAAAATTTTGAAGAGGATAGGAAAGGTTCTTTAGAAGAAGAGAGTTTGAATATTTTTGTATAGAAAAAAACAGAGACAGAGTTTCTACTAAAAGGACTTCAAAGCTGAAGCAGCAATCTAGGGAACGAAAAGTGAGAGATGGAAAAAGAATGTACAGCATTTAGAGAATCAGGTAAGAAGGAAAAATGCAAAGGAATGAAATATGGCAGAAGATATCATAGAAAAAAAATAGTAAAAATGCCATCAGTCAAAATAATCTTTCCTAGGCTTATTTGTTGTTGTTTAATGTCATGGATAAGTCTGAATTCTTCTAGTGGGCCTTAGCTCCGACACTTATGTTGAAAATAGCAACAACTGCAAAATGCTATAGGCCTCGTACCTGAATACTAGTGCACATAAAACAATCAGATACACACTGCCAATTTCTCAGTACATATTAGGAAACAAGGCAGTAATGGGATTGGTCGTAACACCACTTTTTCCATGTGTCAGTTTTTCTACATGTGTTCCAATAAATCTTTCTAGTTTTCGGTTCTCTTATGGGGACAACCTTCGTTTTAATGACAGTATCTTCCCATCACTGCCTTTGAGATTTGTGATCTGGGAATAAACCAAAATCTCTGTTTTCAACCTGCTCATCCAAATGACATCTAACACATGTCACTACTGCTAAATAACTGACAGCACCGTTGTCGAGAAAATTTATTACTGTGTTTATCGCTCAGCGGGTCAAAACAGGATGTCGATAATCCTCTCCAAACTCCGTCTATCCAGACAAAGATAAACATTATGGAAAGATCACAATTTGCATAAAACCCAAATGGGAACACTATAATAATGTCACTGTACGTCTGATGACTTCAAGATATGTGACAAAGAAACAACACAGCAACGCTACAGCCATAAAGTGAAGAGCTCTGGGTTCAAAGTACATCCTGATTTGTTCTGTAATAAAAGGTTATGTCAATTTCTTATTTACTTCCTCAGAGTTTTCAAGATTTCTAAATGTGATCATTGAACTTTAGTGTTACCTGCAGAGGTTTAAAAGTCATGCGACCGACGTCCAAATGCACATTACAAGGTACAGCTGTATTACTGTACTGTACAGAGCCAGCTAACCATGTGATCATCACATGACCAGGACAGAATTTCATACTTTGGCAGTGAATTTAAAAACTGGATTTGATACAGAAAACATATATCAGGGGATTGCACCTATTTCTTAGGGTAAGTTCACACTACCTTCATTAATATCCGTTGCTCTGATCGTCATAGGATGACAGCAACCAACTTTAACAGAGATAGAGTGACTTATGCAGACAGAGCACCGTCCGTCTCCATTCACTCTAATGTGAAAAAACATGACAGAAGCTTTCTCAAATCATGTTTCTTTCCTTTTCTGATGGAAGAAAAAGTCGCACATTCAGGGCTTTTCTTCCAGTAAAAGTAAACAAAGACGATAATAACAATAATATTTTTTATTTATATAGCGCCAACATATTCCGCAGCACTTTACAAATGGAAGAAAACCTTTGTCATGTTTTTAAAATTAGAGTGAATGGGAAAGGATGCCGGATGGACGGGGCTGCATCTGCATCCATCACTCTATCGTCATTTATGTCCATTGCTCTCATCCTATGATGGATGAGAGCAATGGACATTTATAGTGGTAATGTGAACTTCTCACAGTGAATAAGATACATTTGCTTGAACTTGGATACTTCTGTGGCTCTGTGTACCCTGTGTCATAGGCACATGTATGGCGCATACAATGGAAAAAGTTCCTACTGTATACACATCAGCATACCTCCCAACTTTCAAACAACAGAAATTTAGCCACACCCACTTCTACGTTGACTCTGCCCATTCTCATTCATTTTTCTTTGTGCCCCCACAGTATAATACTCCTAAAGTTACCCTAACATTATATGCCACCACATCATAATGTTCTCCACCAATTGCCCCACAGTATTAAGTCCCTCTCCTAGTGCCCCAGTTTAGAGGGGGACATTAAACTGGGGCAGCTGGAGGGGCACATTAAACTGGGGGCAAATAGAGGCGGACATGTCCTCCTCCAGCTACTCCCATGGTTTAATGTCCTCCTCCAGTTGCCCATAGTTTAATGTCCCTTTCCAGTTGCCCCCAGCTTAATGTTTCCATCCAGTGACCCTCATTGTTTAATGTCCCCCTCCATCTGCCCCCAGTTTAATGTCCCCCCTGCATCCTCCATACGCAGATGAGTTGAAACCAGGACATACCTCCTGCCAACCGGGACAGGAGCCGGAATCCAGGACGGTTGGGAGGTATGACATCAGTCCTATCCATAGGTCTCCATTCAAGCCCAAAACGGCGTATACTTAGCATCTTTTGGGGTAGTATGCATCAGGGAGACATCTATTAGCTGATACTTTAGAGAGATTGTGCAGACAGGAAACATACTTTGTGTTGTAGTAAATAAAATATTAAGCCATTGTATTTTGCCAGTACAAGGGCTATTATATCACAATATGGCTAGGTTCACATCTGCGTTAGAGTCTCCTGCAAGGAGGACTTTTCTCTCGGCGAAATTCGGCGAACCCCATCATAGTCTAGGGGTCTGCGGGGATAGTATATTTTCTTTGTTGCACACCTGCACTTGTTATATGAAGGTGGCATCGCAAATAACTTTTAAACACAGTGAATTTTCACTATATTGATATATTATACAGGGGTATATATCTCTTTATTTCCTATTATGTCTTTTACTGTTATCTGTCCTTTTTTGTTTAGCCTATATTTTGTAAAGCAAAGTCAGTGTAAAAATATTTATTTGTAACACATTGCTCTTCATGAGAGGCAAAAAGGATCTGTCAAATTTCTAATAGTAGTAATAGTAGTAGCAGAAGCTACTATGCCAGCGTGAACTTAGGCTTAAAGAGGGTGTCCAGGCAATTGAAAAAAAAATAATATCATACTCACCTGTCTCCGGTGTCCTCCAAGCATGGTCCGGTCCTTCTGCTCTGGAATCTTCTCAAAGTGAAACTGCTCACTGGCTGTGACGTCACGAATCGCTTCCGCTGAAGTTGCTGATTGGCCTCAGTGGTCACGTGACCGCTGAGGCCAATCAGCAGCCTCAGGAAGAGACCCATGATGTCACAGGTAGTGACATCGCCTGTCCATAGCTGAGGCCGCTGATTGAGCCCCCGGCTCAATTATGAATTAAATGGGTTGTCAATTTTTGCTTGGCATGGCCAAATATATGTCAGAAGATCAGAAGATGACAGCTCCATGATTTTGTTAGCAATTTTTTTTTATATTTGTGGTAATATTCATAGAAAGCCCCATTAATCTAAATTGCATTTTCAGGCAAATATGTGGGGTGATATCTTAATGGACGATATTGTTTTAACAAAAATTGGAATTTTATAAAGGGCAAACTTTAGAAGAAGTAGAAGTTATAATAATATCTTAAATTTATTGGATACAGTTTTTAAATTCACATTAAAGCCCATTTTATATACATGCATATTATTAGGATCTACAATCTGACTGTAGCACTGTACTTATTCCGTCTTGTTCAGAAAGGTGCAGCAGTCTCTGGCTTGTAGTGCTGTACTCTTGTGCCATATACCTGTCACATAAAAGCCTATGGAAGCTGTACCATTAGCCTGACAATACACACTAGTATATGAGATACATTTCACAAATTTCCAAAGCTTACAAAAAGGAAATGTGACTGTCAGAGATAATACATCAGAGGAAACTCTGTGGCACAACACCAATGTCAAGTCTCGATGGACATTTATCTACAGTATGCCAAAAACCAGCTGAACTCACACAAGTTGTGCACTCACAGAAAATATTTAAAAGAGTAGTCGGGATGGATTTAAAACAACAAAAAAAGATATACTTGCCTATCCCCAGTGTTCACTTGTCCAGTTTCGGTTCCCTTTTCCTCTCATGTCTGGGTTCACCCTGATGGAAGTTTATTTTCAGTTATTGATTTTCCCCCCATTATACTCTACGGAAGCTACCTCTCTAAAAGCAGACCAACTCATATCCTGCCAAACACCACTTTTGAGCAAATTTTTCAGTGGGAACCCCTTTGAAAAATACCACATATTGGAATTATATACAGTGTTAGACCAATATGGATGCAGCTCTGTGCTGTATCACTGGACTGCAGCAAACAAGTGCGTGTAAGGGACAACAGGGGAGAAAAATGACCAGCATCACACTGGAGCAGAGAGCCAATGTAATCTGTCACCGAGGTGCCCAGCATACATGCCAATAGTCCCAATTTTGCCAGGGCAATCTCGGGAACTGGATCACAAAAAAGTATGTTTTTTTTGTATACCTCAGACCAAAATGGCCATTCTTGGGGAGTTCCCAGGGGAGTTTTAAAGTTCATACTTTGGCCTATGAAATGTCAGTAAGTATGGTCAAGGTTAGCAATGTGGGGGGTGGAAAGGGGAGTCGTGTTGGAGTCTAAGAATGCAAGGAGAGCCATGCGACGACGAACCAGGAATAAAAGGGGTAGCCATGCTGAGTCCAGGAGGGGAACCTTTCTGAAAACCATGATTTAAAGGTATTCCATGATGGGGACTAGGAATGAGAGGGGTACACTGCTGCCTCTCCCTACTTGTACTGACTTCACCTACTTGCACTGAGCACCCCTATAAAATAGGGCACTTTTGGAGCTCCTAGTAGGGGCTCAAGCCACTGCAATTTCCATAAAGACAGCACAGTTGCAGCATGGCAATGCTCTGGACAGTACAGCAATGTGTATGTAGTCAGGGCAGTTCAGTTGTGGGTTCTGGCAGCTGGTAATGTAATGCTGACTGTATGTTATGTATCACAGTTCCTGTGGTCACACATCTGATACACTCTCCATTTTGATGACTTACCTCTAGGGCTTATGACGTTTGTCCTTAAAGACATGGTACATCCTACAGCTGCATTAGGCCCGGTTCACATCTGCGTTCGGGTTTCCGTTCGGAAACCGAGTGGAAACCACACGGACCCCATTATAGTCTATGGGGTCCGTGGGTTTCCCAGGTAAAAATGCTTTTTTATGCATATAGGTTTCCGTTCGGGGGGGTCCCCAAGCGGACTCCCCGAACAGAAACCCTAACGCAGATGTGAACCGGGCCTTACTGGATCAAGACACTGTTTCTATTTATATTTCTATTTGTGTGTTTGTATTTCACACTTTGACCAGATTGTTGCCCCTGGTGCACAAGCCACATTACTTGTCTGGGCAAACAGCAGGTGCTTGAAGAAAATGGATAAACCATTATTTAGGATCTTCTGGGATATTCTAGTATTGACATGGTGAGGTCTTCTTTAGTACTGCAGTACTGAAAGCAGCCTCTGAGGACAGCCTTCCGTTGCCTGTCCACACTATTTCCCAGCTCTGTTTCCAGTTTTCTGGTGTAAGTAATAAATCTGGCAGGGTTGATCGCTCTATACCCATCATGCTCTCACCACGCCCCATTTTGTCTCAAGTGGCATTTAAAAAGTTGCAAACATTGGGAAAACTGACATAGAATACTAATAAATACCCCCTGTGGAGTCGGAACTAGAGCTTCTCATTCATACTATATATATTTCTCAACTACACCTAACCTCTTCTCTTGCTCGCATTGCTACAATGTATCAGTGTAGGCAAGAGCTATCAGAGTAAATAAAGAACTTCTGCTCCAGTGTGTATAGCTTAGGTAATTGTCTATACTGATACACTGATAACAAGTCCTTGGCTGTATGAGCAAGGCTTGATTTAATGGCCTGATTTTACTTAAAGGGGTTGTCCCATTACGAACATTTATCTATCCACAGGTTCCACATGACTGGCACTCCATTCATTTCTATGGGGCTACAGTCCCGACAGCCCCATTGAAGTGAATGGAGCACTGGTCACGCAAGCACACTCATGCTCCATTCAGGAGGCGGCCTTAGGAGGACTCTCGGTCTCCCATCCTCCTGATCACTGCGTGACCTGGCAATCGGGCCCCCAGTGATCAGATACTTAAACCCTGTCCTGAGGATAGGGAATACGTGTCCATAACAGGGCAGCCCCTTTAAAGACTATGTGCATCTTCACAGACTTCTTATTTATTCTTTGCTTGCATAACAAATTTAAAAAAAAATTGAAACAACTTTGCAATAGGTTTTAAAGGGGTTTCCAGGAGGATGATATTGATGACTTATTCTTGCTTGAATTTACAACAGGTGGCACAGTTAACCAAAAAGCCACTGAGGAAATATTCTGAGCTGGCTAGCATTTCCACAAATCAGAAAAGGGCACCGCCCAGAAAAATAGAACCACCCACGAGGTAATAGCCATTATGAGCTGTCAGCTGGCTTAGCTCTCTACCAATCAGAAAAGGGCACGCCCAGAAAAATAGAACCACCCACGAGGTAATAGCCATTATGAGCTGTCAGCTGGCTTAGCTCTCTACCAACCAGAAAAAGGCACCACCCAGATTTCCACCAATCAGAGAGCAGCAGTGGGTATAAATAGAAGCCACCACCACCTATTTCCCTCATTCTTGGCTATTGTCTTGTATTGTAGCCATTCTGTTCCTTGTGAACATGTCTCATAGAGAACACAACAGAATGAGCAGGATGAGCAGAACATCCAGAGCTGGCCTGAAGTTTCCAGTTGGCCATATTCACCGCTTTCTGAAGAAAGGGAATTATGGCAGACGCTTCAGTGCTAATGTTCCAGTGTTTCTGGCTGCAGTGATGGAGTACTTGACTAAGGAGATCTTGTTCTTGGCAGGGTATGAAGCCTGGGCCTGGAGCAGTCACCATATCATACTCCATCACTTACAGCTGGCAATGCATCAGGATGTGGACCTGGATGAACGGTTTAGAAATGTCATCAAACCCCAGGGGGACGCTGATACTCTCGCTCCAATCTGGGATGTATACCAATGTGTCATCCAGGTACTGCCACCTGCAGACTTCTAAATGCCTCTCTCACAGACCCAACGGCCCTTTTAAGGGCCACCCAATGTGTCAAAAAATAGAACTGAACATCTTATCATAAACCTGTAAAGGTATGCTCACAATGGTGCAGATAAAGCATGAATTTGTGCTAGTATTTTGGTGTAAAAAAAAAAAAAAAAAAAAATCACAAACCAGTGGTTTGCGACTTTTAAAATGCCACTTGCAACTAAAATAATTGCAACAGGCTTTTTTACACCACACTTACTAACATTTACGGCATTTTTATTGCGTAAATCTATGTCAGCTATGAGCTGGTGTAGATTTTTGCAGAGGCGTACATCCCAGTGGGGGATACACCTGTGCCTCATCATAAATCTGGCAAATCCTCTGACATTGTAGGATTCATCAAGACTGGCGTAGAATAGGCTGGTCTTGATGAATCTTCTCCACTGTGGTATTTTGCCATATATTATGGTGTGTCTTCTGTACTAAAATGTGTGTCAAAAAAGGCCACATAATCCCATTGATTTAAATGTAAAACTGTAGTTTGTGCGAACCTCATGGGACTTTTTTTCCCCACACATGGAATAAAAACAAATGCTGCAGAAAAAAAAGTGACATTTTCTTTCGGGTCGCGGTTTCAGTACTGCAAATGTCTTGAGAAGGTGGCAAAACCATCAGCCAATAGGATAGATTATGAGTCCCAACCTGGAGAACTAACATGTCATGAAGAACTAATAACCAACAACATGTAGCCGGATCATTTTGACAAAATTTTAATAACACATTCTGGTGAAATCCACCCTTTTTATGATTTTAAATTCTACATTGTTCGCCATATAACGTAAATAACATGCTATCTTTATTCAACCATTGTTACCTTGGTTACCTACGGACACTTCTCCCCTATCCATAGGCGATTAGGAGAATCTGGGAAAGTCCCCCATGTCTTCTCCTAGTGAATGAAGTGCCACTGCATTTGTATGACCAGCACTCCATTCACTTCTATGGAGCTGCCAGGACTGTATTCTCTGGCAGCACCAGCAGCCCCATAGCAATGAATGGAGAGTCGCTCACACAAACGCACTGGCGCTCCATTCACAAGGAGGAAGCATGGGGGACTTTCGGTCCCCCATTCTCCTCACTGCTGGTGGACCCAGAATTTGGACCCCAAGTGATCAGACACTTATCCCCTATCATATAAATAGGAGGATAAGTGTCCATAATGGCACAACCCCTTTAAGGACCTTTTGAGTTATGACACAAATTAAAGAGGTTTTCGGGGACTTAGAAATTGATGACCTATCCTTAAGATAGATCAATACAGTGAAACCTCTCCGGAAGACCACTCCTTTGATATTTTTAGTGACCGATTTGACTCCCATTATACTGTATGGAAGCTACCTCTCTATAAGCAGATCACCCCCTTATGCAACCAAACATCACTTTTTTGAGCACATTTTTCAATAGGAACCCCTTTGAAAAAACACACATTGGACTTATATACAGTGTGAGACTAATATGAACACAGCTCGTGCTGTTGCACATCACTGGACTGCAGCAAGAGGAGAAACAATGACCAGAATCACACAGGAGCAGAGAGCCCATGTCATAGTTAATGGAATCTGCCATAGAGATGCCCACCATACATACTAATAGTCCCAATTCTGCCAGCACAATTTTGGGAACTGGATCACAAAAAGGTATGGTGTTTTTTGTATACCCCAAACCAAAAAGGATCTTACCCAAACAAATATATATATTTACTAACAAACAGACCAGTGAGCTGGTGATGGAATTGTGTCTATACACAACAGCCACCTGAACCAATGATGAGAATAGAGGCCTCACGCTCTCTGTAGGGACTATAGTCATAGATCACAGCCCTGATTTCATGCAACTGAGCTGATAAAGCAGCCAAGTAACAAGCACAGAAGAAATTAAATAACACCCAAGTATCACTTATAGGTACTGACATACAGTGAAACCTCTCCAGAAGACCAGTCCTTTGAGAAGACCCATTCCCCTTTAAAGACCAATTTTTTCAGTGACCAATTTTCCTCCCATTATACTCTATGGAAGCTGATTCTCTATAATCCCATTATCCAATCACTGGACTGCAGCAAACAAGAACATGAGACTTGTAAGGGACATTAGGGGAGAAAAGTGACCAGCATCACACTGGAGCAGAGAGCCCATGTCATAGTCAATGCAATCTGTCACTGAGGTGCCCAGCATACATGCCAACAGTCTCAATTTTGCCAGGGCAATCTTGGGAATTGGGTCAGATTTGGTCTATGAAATATCAGTATACTGGTCAAGGTTAGCAATGTGGAGGGAAATTAAAAGGGGAGTCATGTTGGGGGTCTAGGAATGACGCATGAATATCTTGAATTAAGAGATGTGCACTTCACCAGGGGAGTAAGAAAGGTTATGTCTGTAGGTTGTAGTGACTTGTGTATAGTACCATGGCTATTTTATTAGTCTCTAGCTTCTAAGCCTGGTTCTGTTTGATATCTTGATGTTATACCTGAATCTATGTAATATACTGAAACAATACATGATTTATGGCTCTTTCATCATTATTTGGGGGGTTTGGGGGCTGTACATTATTTTCTGTGCAAATTTGGGTGGTCGGCTCAAAGAGATTTTACTGTTTATGTATGATCAAGCTATCATTGTTCATACAGGGAGGTCAGCTTCTCAAGTTCCCTTACTAGCAACTGGTTTAGGTCATGTTCACACATTAAGTATCCAACTACATTCCAGAGTCAGGCCACACGTCGCGGAAAAGCTGTGTTTTTTGTTGCAGCTTTTATTACATTTTTTAGAGCCAAGGCCAGGAGTGGATTTAGCAGAAGACAGAAGAATAAGTGCTTCCTTTATATTCTTCAATTCCCTCTTGGCTTTGGCCTAAGAAAACACAGCAAAATCTGCAACAAAATAATGTAGCTGTTCCGCAATACTTACCAGGAAAATTTACAATGATGACCTAATCTTAAGGTTATATTCACATGGAGGAATTTGGAGCTGATTTTGAAGCAGATTCTGCTGAATCAGCTCCAAATTCTGGCCGAAATCTGCCTTCCATTGCTTTCAATAGGAGGCAGTGGTGAACACTTCTTTTTTACAGGATGCTGTATAAAGAAGCATCCAGCTCAATCTTGCCACTAACTTTGGGGATGATTCAGTGAGACTACTGCAGATTAGCCCCATTGTTTCTGATACTAGTCACCGAGTAAATCCACCGCAGAGCTTCAGCTTTTTGCAGTAGGATGCACGGGTCTGAAATTTGGAGAGAAATCTGTGGCGGAAGACCACCTCATATTCCTCTTCACTGAACAGCTTTTTAGATAGGTCATCAATATCAGACTGACATGGGTCCGACTTCAGGCACACCTACCAGTCAGCTGATTTAAAGTGCTGGATATCCTCCACTCACTGTACAGAATCCTTAAGGAGCTATCTCCCATTAAAGTGCAATACCATTCTTGCCATCAATATTATTTAACCCTCGATGGAAACCCA
Organism: Leptodactylus fallax; assembly: GCA_947044405.1. Taxonomy (NCBI): domain Eukaryota; kingdom Metazoa; phylum Chordata; class Amphibia; order Anura; family Leptodactylidae; genus Leptodactylus; species Leptodactylus fallax. Next base: position 191,580 of record CAMRHE010000186.1, on the reverse strand, counting down.
ACAGAACCCATAGAATACAAGTCAATGGGGTCCATCAGGCACCATGTGGGTCATTCATGTGCTATTACAAAGTTTCAGAAGCTTACAGACCTCAATAGGATGAAGGCCACAATTCCAAGATACTGAAATCCACAAATTAAAGACAATAAAATCCATATCAGAACCCTTTGTTCAAGGCAATTGGGAGGGTTTCAACTCCCAGATTCCAGTCAATGTTATTTATCTTAGTGACAAGTCGGTAAGTAAAGCTGAAGTCAGGTGAATTCTGACATCTGACAACCTCAGGTCACTTCTTGGGGAAGGGGGGCACTCACTATTAGAAATGTTAAAAGAATTCTGGTATGACAAATAAAAGAACCTAATGAACACCATGTCCACAGTCAATAAGAGTGTCCAGTTCTCAACCAGGATCTATAATAGGTATGTATGTTCTCCTTTATACAATATTCAACATTCCATTAGATCTGCTAAATGTTTAACCAGCTCCTTCTAATAGCAATACATTTACAAACAATATGAATTATGCATGGACAACCAACAGCAATATCCAAGGTTCATCCAAATCTTGGAGATTATTTGTAGAGAACATAGCCAATGTTATAGATGAAGATTAGGCCTTCTTGCCTATTGTGGCACGTAGATGATTGTTAGCTAGTCATATATAATGCACTTCATTAATTTGTGCCAAGTATCTTGGTTACAATGGGGGTGCTACCAATGTAATCTTAACACGACCACCATATTTATGAATCCCTATGAACACCACTTATTCTGACACAAATATTGCTGCTGTGATGAGTTGATATGTAAGGCGCCCTGTTGTCTGTCCCCCTGGTGTCATTGTCAAATATTTTAGTCCTGGAAAACTCCTGGCTTTGGCTAAAAAAATGCATCAAAGAAAGCAACAAAAACTCAATGAAGATATTTACTAATTTGGTCATGACGGTTTTCTAACACAAAAGTGGTGCATTTTTTAGCACAAGTCTGGTTGCATCAAAAATGGGCCATTAGTGGGTGATGCAGGGAAGCCTTAGCCAGACAAATTTCCTATAACTAGAAAACTGTCTATGCCTGAAATCAATGCCAGTCCCTCGCTGGTGTAGATTTCAATTCTGATGAATCAGAATTATTAAGCGACACGAGACTCTTAATAATTCTAGTGCGTCTGCCGGCAGCACTAACTATGAAGCTCCTGGGCCCCAATACAAAATCTGTGAGAGGGCCGCTATTTAACTAGTGCCATTTAGAATAGTGGTAAATTTGTGTGGCACATGCAGGGGCATAGCTATAGCGGGTGCAGAGGTAGCATTACAAAGTTGCCTAATATAAGCCTGGCATTTCTTTTAATTGACTACAAATGTCAAATACGATAAATACATTTCAGCTCCTTGTACAAGGGATTGATTGTTTGGTGAACACAACTCCTCGCATTGCAAGTAAAGCACAGTATAACTGCCTGGTTATTATGGAAAGTTTATAATTTCATCTCATTTTACTGCTTATGAAATCTGCAAACCTTTTAACGTCTCGCAGAAACGAAAAATCTTCAAAGTAAATTGAGAAACCACATGCACTTCCCAACAAATAGATAGTTTATCTAATTTTCCTGCAATGTTAAAATACCAACTGCAATAACCTCATGTAATATTAATGCTGAAGACCTGGATCTATGGCATAGGTCGCCCTGGGCAGTTCTGTTCTCTTCACTGATCTCTTAAAGCAACACTCCCAGAAAAACAAAACTTTCCTGTGTACTATGATTCCCTCACTTTTTTTTTGTAGTTGCCATGCCATAAACAACAGTTTGCTCAATAAACTTATTGTACTATGCAAAAAATAATGTATTTTCAGCTTTTGTTCAAGGTCCGACATTATGCCACATGACCCCCAATGTCCAATCCAGATGCTACAGTGTCTGCTGTGTGGACCGGATATCTCTTTCCCTATTTATTCCTATCAGAAAAACTGACGCCTGGTCCAAATAGCAGAGGTTGTAGGATTTGAACAAATAGGGAAGGCCATTTGGCATAACACCAGCCTCAATGGACGCTAAAAATACATGAATAAAGCACTCACTATTGTTTATGATGGGATAGTTACAAACAGATGGGCAAAACTGTTTTTGTAGGAATGCTATAAAAAGAACCTGTAGGGTGATTTTTCCAGCATAAACTGGCCCGTCATCTACAGAATCAGCAATTCTCTTTCCATTGGTGCCCCCTTTAATATTTCTGTTACAGCAAAGTGAAGTTATAAAGTTTGAAAGCATAAAAAGTTATATGTAAATGAGCCTAAATAATCACGAAGGGAGGGGGGCTACAGCATAGTCACGCTGTCCACATGCCTCGATCACACCCAGGAGAATTCAGGTTCTCTTTAGGTTTCACTCCATAGGACAAAACATTAATATTAGATCTGCAGGGCTCCAACACCTGGGAACCCCATGAAAGAGGAGTACAAGAACAGCGAGGCTCCTGACTTTTTCTACATTCTGGGATCTGTGCTGCGCCCTCGCCATAGAAATCGGTGGGAATAGGTACTGCATCACTGTCCCATAGCCTTCAGTTGGGCAGTGCTGAAGTACCAATACCCACAGCTTCAGTTTATACAGCAAGTGAGCAGCGTGGCTCCTGGCATGTAAACAATACACTTGATCTGTGGTGGTCCCAGGTGTCCCCCAGATCTAATATTCATGGCCTATCCTAAGGATAGGCCACCAATAGCAGAGACTGTATAACCCCATTAAAGGGAGTATGTCAGCTGTAAATTGGTTAGAAATCTAATCACAGTACCTTGTAGAAAAGCTTTTGCAATTTCCAAATATGCAAGTGAGGATGGATGTGCCTTGCTCAGAAATCTAGACCTCAGACCAAAGCCCAGGCAAGCTAAGCCATGCCCCCAGAGCACTTCTCTCTCATTTGCATATGAATAACTACAGCTACAAAGCTGAAAACCAGTGACATATTTGGAAACTGTAGAATCACCTCTACAACGTACTGTGGTTTGGTTTCTAACCAATTTACTGCTGATAGGTCCTCTTTAAAGGGAGTCTTTCACCACCTCCACCAATTCCCGTTGTTAGCATCTTTGGTGCCTGATAAGCTACTAAATTCTGTACTGTCAGTGTCAAGCAGGAGCAGGAAAGGAGACATAATTCAGAGGTCCAATCAGAGGCAGCCAGCGTAAGAGTTCAGAATCACACCCCTTGTCTGCTCCTGCCTGACACTGCCCACTTGCCAAAACATAGTTTTTGTGTCTCACATGCTATTTATGCTAACAACACTTAATGCTCGAAAACATTGAGGGCTTAAGAAAAAATTCTAACTGTACTGGAATCTGTGGAGTATCGCCTATAAAAGGATGCAAAGAGCTGAACATGGCGAAGATGGAGAAAGGTCATCTTTAAGGGGTAATCTAAGATCTGATATTGGTTAATTCGTGTGAATAGAGCTGAGCTGTCATAGTGCAACATGGCCACTACACAGTGTATGAAGCCACCTGCTTCTGTCTCAGTACACTATGCAGTTATCAGCTGATCGATGGGGGTGCTGGGTGTCAGACCCCACCAATCTGATATTCAAGGTTCTTTGGATAGGCCTTCAATATCTGATCTTGGACAACACCTTTAAAACATAGAATCATAGCTTTCAAGGGAGTATCTGAGATATCCTTAGATTTTTAAATGTGCAAATGAGCAACATGGAACACTAAAAGCAGCAGCAGTACTCCCAACTGCTACGCCCACTGTACATCACATGTAATGATTGTGTCACAGTACACCCGAAGGCGAAGGGACCACAGACCTTCTCATCACAGTCCTGTCGCTTCTGGGTGTACATTGATACAATCGGCACATTTGCAGTCTATCTAACTGTACTGTTTGTTTTATATGCTTAAGGGGGTTGTGCAGGTTATTTTGCTGATCCACCGTTTTCCTCCAGCCAAATTCCCCTGCCGATGCGGACAATCAGCAGTCTCAGTGAAGGACATGGGACTCACTGCCTGTGACTTCCTGCGTCCTTTCCTTAGGCCGCTGATTGACCTCAGTGGTCACGTGACCACTGAGGCTAGTCAGCAGCCTAACTAAAGGGACAAAAGATGTCACAGCCAGTGAGGACTTCTGACAAAAGAAGACAGCTGAGAAGCAGGACCGGACCGTACTGGGAGACCCAGGTGCATCCAAGGACAGGTGGGGATTTTTTTTTTTTCCACCTTCCCTGGCCTAATTTGAAAAATAATTTTTATCCTTAACAACCTCTTTAACCCTAGTGACAGACTCCCTGTAATAATAGGAGACCCACACTCATTTGAACAAGAATATAAAGCTTAGTACAGTGTAAAAGGGGGGGGGGGCTAGGTTCACATGGAGTTTTTGCAGGCGGATTTTTAATGTGGAACCCCCCACCCACTTTTCTCATTCACCTCAGTGGGGGTCAGGCAGATTTTTTTCCTCTAGTTGATTTTTTTCATCTAGAGGGAAAAAAGTGTCATGACCTATCTTCAGGCAGATTCCACCTTGCGAAGTCCATTGAAAAGATGTGAGATGGAGAAAACTTTGACATAGCTTTTGCCACATTTACAGTCCTTTCTCCCTCTATTCAGCCTCCAGTGGACCAAGATGGAGACATTTTCTTCATGATATTACTCTCTTTACCAAACAGACAACGTTCGTAGCCTTTGATTGTGACATTTAGTGGCCTTTTATTCTACTGAATAGATGAGATGAGCAGTTACATATGTAACCACCTCAATATGGAGATTTGTCAACTCTGACTCGAACCTTTAGCAACAGGATCAAAGAGATTTTTGGCCTCTTCAGTTCCATAAAAAATATGTATGTAGATTTACTGTAGGCATAGACTTAAGCGGAATGTAGAAACTCTGCACATCTTTTATTTTTAGGGGAAGTTGTGCAGGCTCTCCTTGGATCTGAGTTTTTGCTCAAACATGCGTGTTTTTTAGAAGCAAAATTACACGAATGCTCCAAAGTAATATGTGCTCTTTTCATCATGTGCCTGTTGTCTGTTTAAGTGAAAATATTGGTACTGGAGGTATAATATGATTATTTAGTTATTTTTATTTTATATGCATTTGTCTGAAAGCTGTCCTCGCAACAAAGGCTGTACAGCTGTACATTAGAATGTGCACACTGTCAGTACTAAAACCTCTGGAAGTGTAGAACATGGGGCAAAAGTCTGCAGGGGATTGTTTACGTCCATTAAACAGCTTGTATGGATGGCACATGTACTGTATATACACACTACACCCAAACATATGGCCGTGATGGCATAAACACCTATCCAAGCTGCTGCCACCGTCCCATAGATACAAGGGGTCCTGTATCTAAAATGATCCTCGTATCCTGGTCACCACCAAAAACAGTGACTTTTTTGTCAATATCTGATGACATCTACAACCCACTTCTTCCCCCATTTCATATATCATGGCTCTTTCTGGCAGAGGTTCAGTCCTACATGAGCCCTTAAAGTTAGAGAGCACTTTAATTTTCTGGAGAATTCTAGAAAGTTTCCTACACATTCTGCTATATAGTTATCCTTAGATGGTCCCCAGAACATGTGCACTTTTAGTTCCTAATAGACGCAGCCATAATATACAGACTGATGCAGCAGCATCCAGGACATGTACCATAGATAGTCGGCCTTCATAAAGGCCACATCCAAGGACAAGCAATTATTATCACCACCGTCCATATCCTGCCATGCAGATTGGTAGCAGGTCCCCATTTACATCATTGGGGCCAGGTGGGCACAATGTTGTGCTGACTTTTCGCTATAAGACATGTAGTTGCAGCAGCCAGTTACCTGTTCTGCCATCCCTGGAGGAGGTTGGTGTACTTGCTCAGAACCCCCTCTATGACTTGTTTCTGCTGCTGGTCCCTTCCTCCTCTGCTCGACTGCGAGGCTCCACCATCCAGCTTCCCTGCCGCTGCCTGTGCCACAGTCTGCTGCTGGCTCACTCTCCCAGGTCCTGCCAGCAGTCCCCGGGCACCAGATGAGGGAGAGGACCCTGCAGAGGTGGCTCTGCTGCTGCTCCGGCTGCTGCTGTTACTGCTGCCCCCTCCACTGTGCTGCTGAGCCGCCTTGTCCATGGCCCTGCCGCCGCTGCTGCTGCTCTGGCTCATGCACGGGGAAGTGTTGCTCCCTCCCTCAGTTTTCAGCAGAGTTTTGTGCAATCTCTTATTTCATGCAGCTTCCTGCTGTGCTCTTGTCTCCCAGCTCTGCGTCCATGATAGGAGATACCGACATGTGTGAGGCTGTCAGCAGCTCCTCACAGGGCACTGCTACATTTGTGCCTGTCAGTTCCTGGATGTGAATGAGCTGTGCCCGCCCTCCCAGAAGCAGGCATGGAGGGCTCGTCATTCACTTCTCACAGCTGACTTTTGCTATTCTGTGTATGGAGGGAGCGTCTCCCACCCACAACCCTCACCAGCCCTCAGCACCACCTCCAGTGCCACACCTCCATGGATATGGCTAGGACACAGTCTCCTGAGAGAGCCTAGTATCGATTGGCTGGGGTGCTCACATGTTCCCTGGGGCTATCTGGAGTACATAGCCTCAGGGAATGTTACCCCAGGCCTCTGGATTGCTTCCCAGCCTGGAGAAATCGTGCTGCAGCTTTCAAGGACTATTTCCCCAGCATTTGCAGGTGCCATGGCCAATGAAGCCCTCCTTGTCTTGCTGCAGGACAGGCTCAGGAGGGAGGTCTGCCATTGGCTTGCCCCCTTTTGGAATCAGAGCTGAGTGAGGAGACCCTCCACTTCTCCTGGCTAGTGCTAGCATACACATCCTCCCCACAAATGCTGACCTCCCACCCTCCTTAACTCCTCTCCCTTCAGTTGTAGTGTCCCCAGAGCCCCCTCTTAGCCTCACAGTTGCTTATCAGAGTGATTGCGCCCAGATATGGTAGAAGCACAGTGTGAACAGTACCTAGTGCAGCTTTACACACTCCTCTCCCTGCACCCTCTCCATTTCCCCTCCCGGTCAGCCCTTGACTCACTGCCAGCAAGTGATAACACGCAGCACAGCCTGCTCCTAAACCACCAGGAAGGCTTTTCAAGGTGTTTGGAAAAGAAAGTTCCCCCTACCTTTCTGCTTCTGCTGTTACAGTAACCTGTCTTTCCCAGGTTGACAGCAGGACAGGAGCAAGGCTGGTTTTAGACAAAGTGGGGCCCTGGGCGAAATTAAAAGCGGGGCCCCAAATGCTGATATGCAAACAACACCATCGTCTTCCAGTGGCAACCCCTATAATAACGCCTCCTTACTGCCAACAAAAAAGTAATAACAAGCCCCATTTTACCACCCGCAATTCAAATGAGCACCTCTGTACCGCCTAATAGATTTTTGCACCCAGTCATCACTTATTATAGCGCCTCCTTATAAATAATAGTCCCTGCTTAAATAATATTACACCTTTATCAGTAATAGCTCCCTTATAAATGATAAATAGTGCCCTGTATCAGTAATATTCCCCCTTATCTGTAACAGTCACCCCGTAAAAATAATACTGCTCCCTTAAAAATAATAGCCCCCTCATAAATAATAGTTACCCTTATAAATAATAGACCCCATTATCACTAATAGCCTCCTTTATAAATAAGCCCACTTAACAATTTTACCCCCCTTATAAACAGTTCCCCTCTTATAAATAATAGCTCCCCCCTTGTAATGAATGCCTTATATATAATAGTTCCCCCTTTATAAATAATAGCCCGTCTTATAAATAATAGTTCCCCTTTTTAAAATAGCCCCCTCATATTTAAGTTTTCCAATTATATATAGTAACCCACCCTTATATATAATAGTTCTCCGTTATACAGTGTCGGACTGAAGGGGGAATGACATGGCCATGGGGCACTACACGTATGTGCAAGATTATAGTGAGGGAGCTGTGATGCAGATATAGCACACAGGGCTGCCAGCAGGAATTTTGAGCCCCTCCCCCACAGTATAATGCTCCACATGGTATATAATGCTCCACAGTATAAAATGCTCCCCTGAGCCCTCCACAGTTTCCCCACATGGTATATAATGCTCCACAGTGGCCCCACACAGTATAAAATACTCCCCTTAGCCCTCCCCATAGTGGACCCACATGGTATATAAGGCTCCACACAGTATAATACTCCACAGTGGCCCACACAGTATACTACCCCTTAGTGGCCCCAGATAGTACAATATGTTCCCCAGCAGCCTCACACATTATAATATGCTCCATACAGTATAATATGCACCCCACAGTGCCCCCCAGTATAATGCTTCACAGTGGCCTAACACAGTATAACATGCTCCACAATGGACTTCGCACAGTATAATATACTCCCCAGAGGGGTTCCCCCAGTATAATGCTCCACAGTGGTCCCCCACAGTATAATATGCTGCCCATAGTCCCCCCCAGTATAATGCTCTACAATGGCCCCACAGAGTATAATATAATCCCGAAAAGCCCCACACAATATAATACACTCCACAGTGACCCCACACAGTATAACAGGCTCCCCACACTGCCCCTTGCCGCCAATATAAAGCTCCAGAGTGGCCCATAGTATAATATGCTCCCCAGAGGGCCCCCACTAGTATAATGCTCCACAGTGCCCCCCCCCCAGTATTTTGCTCCACAGTGGCCCCACACAATATATTATGCTCCCCAGAGTGTCCCCCCCAGTATAATGTTCCACAGTGGCGCCACGCAATATAATATGCTCTGCTTATGCCCCCCCCAGAATAATGCTCCACAGTGACCCCACTCAGTATAACATACTCCAGAATGGCCTCCACACAGTATAATATACTGCCCAGAGAGGTTACCCCAGTATAATGCTCCACAGTGGCCCAAAACAGTATAATATGCTCTCCAGAGGCCCCCTCAGTATAATTCTCCACAGTGGCCCAAAACAGTATAATATGCTCTCCAGAGCCCCCCCCCCCCAGTATAATGCTCCATGGTGGCCCAAAACAGTATAATATGCTCTCCAGAGCCCCCCCCAGTAAAATGCTCCACGGTGGCCCCACATAGTATAATATACTGGAGGGCCCCCTCTGGAGAGCATATTATACTGTGTGGGACCACCGTGGAGTATTATACTGGGGGGGGCTCTGGGGCATATTATACTGTTTTGGGCCACTGTGGAGCATTATACTGGAGGGGCCCCTCTGGATAGCATATTAAACTGTGTGGAGCCACTGTGGAGCATTATACTGGGGAGGGGGTCCTCTGGAGAGCATGTTATATTCTGTGGGGCCATTTTGGAGCATTATACTGGGGGCCCCTCTGGAGAGCATAATGCTCAAAAGTAACCCCACAGAATATAACATGTTCTCCAGAGCTCCCCCCCCCCACATTATAATGCTCCACAGAATATAACATGTTCTCCAGAGGGTCCCCTCCCCAGTATAATGCTCCACAGTGGCCCAAAACAATATATATGCTATCCAGAGGGGGCCCCCCAGTATAATGCTCCACAGTGGCCCTACAGACTCCGTCAGTGCTATTATTATATTATACTCTGGGGTCTCTTCCGACTCCAGAGTATAATTATCGAAGGCCCGGGGAAGATAAGGGAAAATAACAAACAGTTATACTTACCTTGCCTTACCTCTGCTGGGCCTCCTCGCGCTGCTCCGCTATCCCCGCCGGCGACCGCTTCCTCTTCTCTGCGGCTGACGTCACGCGTTGTGGACGTCACTGCTGAGGCCTGTGATTGGGCCTCAGCGATTGCGAGAGGCAGGCTGTCAGCACGCCCCACGTGATCGCTACGGCTGAGGCCTGTCCTCAGAGGTGATGTCCGCAACGCCAGAAGATGACGCAAGGACAGGTGAGTAAAAATGTTTGTTATTTTTACTCACCTCGGAAAGGGGCCCTGCGGCATATCTGTTATTGATATGGCCGGGCCTGACTCAGGGATCCGGAGTCATCAGGCTCCGGATCCCGGGGGGCCCCAATTGCTCAGTTTGCCCCCCCCCCCCTAACGCTGGCCCTGGACAGGAGCCCCCCCCCCTTCTGCTACAGTAACTCAGACCCTCTCAGCTGAGTACAGTAATGTCTTACCAGGTGCTCACAGTACAGATTTATCGCATTACAGCAACATCATCATCCCCATGTTCACATGTCGTTGGCGCTCTTGTCATCATACATTCAGGCATTTGTGTCGATGGGACCGCAATACATCCATAGTTTCTCCAGTACCAATCACAAGCATCATCCTGCTCCTGTTCGTTTTCATTTTTAAGCCAGGTCACAGAGCCAATCTTTCCATCTCTCTTGGACTGACTGATGGCTGGAACAGAGGAGAGGAGTGTCAGGCCAGATGCAGCATAGGGCTCAGTGGCGGAACTACCGCAATAGCAATCGACTTTAGGGTGCCCGGTTGGTCCCATGCTGCTTTTTTATTACTAGATTACTCCAGCAGGTAACAGAAGCGAACTGAATATCAATTCCCACTCCTGCCCATGGTCACCTCCGCTTCCCCTTCTACCTCCAAGATGTCCCGTGTGCTGCAACATCAGTGGGCAGGAGTGTAATCGGAACTACGGACAGATGGACTGCTACAACAGCGAATACATATGGAGCTTGACAGGCCCCATTGACTGATTTTCAGGTTGTTTTAAACTGAAATAATTGGACAAAAATGTTGTGCGTTGAGGACTTTTTCTTCCACAGATTTCTGGCGGACGCTAAAATGGAATGTGAACTAAGCCTAAGTGAACAGTGCCTGTTACCTGCTGGAGTAATAAAGCATGGGCATGCAATGGGGCCCAATCTTTGCTAGTTACTCCCCTGGTAGGGCTCCATCTCATTCCATGACTGTAGCTGCAAGAAATCCCTCTCAGCCTCCCATCATGGCCACCATTGACCAGACCATGATACCTCAAGCTGGTGAGTCCTCTTGTCTGGAAGTTCAGAGGATTTCCGTAGTCTCTGGTATTGATGACATTTTATATGTCCTAAATTCAATGTTGGCTAAACTGAAAGGGTCCCCCTTCCCTTTCGGCTTTACCCCAGGGGCAGGTTGCTCACTGTCTACATTGGTTGTGGATTATATGGGGATGTTTTTCAGAGATTCATATTTTGGTGCTGTAGGTCTGCTGGGGTCGCATTTAACTGCTGACATGAAAGAAAAATTATGAGGTATGAGTTTATGGACATGTGGTCTTTGGTGTCACCGGAATTCCTAATGATTGATAAAGCATAACACTTGAGAATAAGAAGCTGATGATAACTAGATCTTTTAATGGTTAACTGCTGTCATCAAAATAAGCAAAAAACAACTCTAAAATGTGTTTGTGTAAATATTGTCTAAGGTGTCTTTGGTAATATGAGTTTGAGAAGTTATGTTTTTAAACTCATTTTATTGAATTTTGCATTTCCAACATAATCAAAACAAGTCAATACAGAAAACAGTTCATACACAGGGAACAATCGGATACATAAGCACCCAAAATGCCGCACTTCCACCTCGATCAGTCCACAGCCCACCCACCACACCAACGGCACTGCATTTACCCAGCACACATACCCAATTAAGGATAGTCAATTAGCAGAAAATATATTATTTGGTACAGGTATTACAGTTTACAGGTCCATGATATCAGCTATAGTACATCATAAAATGCTTAGAAGTTATGGACCCTCCTGGCGTCTCACCCCCCCCCTCACGGCATAAGTGAATTTATAGCGATATGTAGTGAAGGAGCCGTATACTGGGTTACAGAAGAACTGCACCATGTCCCCCATACCTTATGGAACTCTTGAGGGCACCCTCTCCCTTTATATATAATCTGATTGAATGGGAGTACAGAGTTAATTAGCTTCCACCATGTGAATTTATGTTTACTGGTAATATTTGATAAAGAGAAGTCTTTTGGTAATTGGTTTCTTGTTGATTATGATGTTAATCTGTTTTACCTTAGTCCTAACAGCAGCACAATATGGGGTATCCCTGCCCCTGTGTGCTGATAGGACAGGCGGAACTTTTAATTAACATAAAATATGCATGACTACACTACCTTATAAGAGGGCAAAGGGACCTCCCCCCTTGTGTAAGTTATAAAGTAAAAATTTATAAGTTTAGGGAGGGAAGCTTGTGCTGCTGTTAGGACTAAGGGAAAACAGATTAACATCATAATCAACGATTCCCTTACATCCTACAGCAGCACAATATGGCGATATAGCAAATAATTCCCTTAGGGAGGGTATCCCTGCTCTACAACACCTAGGACTGACTGTCCAAAGGCAGTCGCGACAGAACTCCTAACATCTAGTCGATAATGTTTTACAAAGGTTAGGTGAAACGACCAAGAAGCAGCTGCACAGATCTGATCCAGCGGTAAGGTCCGGTTCTCAGCCCAAGAGGTTGATACAGCTCTGGTTGAATGGGCTGTACAAAATATGGGTGCAGCTAACCCCTGAGCAAATAAAGAGACTTTGATTGCCTCCTTGATCCACCTAGACAAGGTAGGCTTGGAAGCCCTGAGACCTTTGTTTCTACCATACATGTTGACAAGGAGATTCTCGGCTCCTAAAGGAACGTGTATGTAAGAGGTAAATCTGGAGACATCTCACAACAACTAGTGTGTGAAGTTTTTTCTCCTCTTCAGAGGAAGGAGCTGGAAAAAACACGGGTAAAGAGACTAATTGGTTAAAATTGGCATGGGAAGGTACTTTAGGATTAAACCCAAGAAGAAACCTAAGTTGGATCCTATCCACAAAAAACGATATAAAGTATAAGGTTCCTTGGAAGAAAAAACCTGGAGCATACTCACCCTTTTGGCTGAAGTGATGGCTAATAGGTGGTTTTAAAGGCAAGAAATCTAAGATCTACATCCTCCAAAGGTTCAAAAAAAGGACCACAAAGACCTGAAAGAACAGTCGAGAGATCCCACCGGGGAACCGGAGCTGAGACCACCGGTCTAAGTCTGGTAGCACCCTTAAGGAACCCAACAATAAGGGAATCTTGGGACAAACATCAGACTAAACAGGCGGATAAGGCTGAAACCGGTACCCTCAGAGTAGCAGGAGAAAGGCCTGTATCCAAGCCGCTTGGAAGAAAATCCAGAATTTCTGCCGTAGTAGGGTTTGAACTATCAGCTTCTCTTCTGGAGCACCACTGCTCGAAGATGTTACCTATCCTATGGTAGCTTTTCTTGGTAGACTCTGCTCTGGCACAGGAAAGGGTCTTTAAGACGGCTTCTGACAGTCCACTACATCTCCGTAGGGACTGATCAACCTCCAGGCTGTCAGGTTGAATCTCCTCAGATCCTGGTGATTCTGAGTTCCTTGGGAAACCAAGTTCTGGGTGGGGGGGGAAGCCTCCAAAATGTCCCTCGACTCATGTACATGAGCTGGGCAAACCAAGTCCTTTTTGGCCAGAATGTTATGATGGCTATCACAGAGACTTGGTCCTGTCTGACTTTCATCAATACTTTTTGGTATCATGGAAAGTGGAGGGAAGATGTATGCCAGCTTTAAACTCCAAGGGATGGACAGGGCATCCACTGCCAAGGAATAGTCCTCCTGATAAAGTGAGCAGAACGTCTCTACCTTGGCATTGAGTCTGGTCGCCATGAGGTCTACTTCTGGGAGACCCCACTTCAGGGTAATCTGATGGAATACATCTGGATTGAGAGACCATTCTCCTGATACGACAAGACCCCAACTCAACTGATACGCTACTATGTTCAGGGAACCTTTGATGTGAACTGCGGATAAGTGGGTCAGATTTTTTTTCTTCCCAGGTAAAAATCAGATTGGTCTCTGAGGAGAGACAATGATCTGGTACATTACGGTCGTCATGCTGTCTGACCGAACCTTGACCGCTGTTCCTCCGAGGAGAGGAGAAAAATGAAGTAGTGCCAGGTACACAGCTCTGAGCTCCTTCCAATTGGAACATGTTTTTTCTTCTAGACTGCTCCAAACTCCTTGTACAGTCTTCTCGTACAGGTGGGCTCCCCATCCCGAGAGGGCTACATCGGTAGTCAACAGGGTCCAACGAGGTTGGACCGTGGACATTCCGTCTTTCAGGTGTATTCACCATCTGAGGGAAAGACGGGTACTGGGAGATAGCTTGATCTTCTTGTCGAGACCGAAAGGAATACGGTTCCAGGCTTTTAGTACTTCCATCTGGAGAGGACACAAATGTCATAAAGCCCAAGGGACTGCAATGTCTGAGGATGACATCAGGCCTAGGACTCTCCTGGATGTTCTGATGGATACCAGACGTGTCTTGAAGAGAAACCGGACCGCTTTGATCAATCTTTCCTCCCTTGCAGGTGTTAAGGAAATCTCCATGCGGTCTGAGTTCAACAGATACCCCAGGAACTTCCTGCGGGTAGAGGGAGCTATTTCTGACTTCTCCCAATTTATTAGCCAACCCAAGCTCTGGAGAAGGGAACAGCTATCGGTAACTGCTGGAGCAGAACAGATTCTGACTGGGCTTTTATTAGCCAGTTGTCCAGGTATGGCACAACAAGAAGGCCCTGAAGCCTGAGAGAGGCGGCTATAGGAACCACAACTTTGGTGAAGGTATGAGGAGCTGAAGTGATCCCAAAGGGCAGGGCTGTGAACTGAAGATGCTTCCTGTGCAGAGGACATATAGGGACATGCAGATAGGCATCCTTTTAGATCTAAGGTGACAAAAAACTTTGCCCCATTGAAGAAAGGATGTAACGGATTTTACGGCCTCCATATGAAAATGTTTTTTCTTTATGAAGCGATTCAGATATCTTAAGTCTATAATCATTCTCCAGCTGCCTGCTGGTTTTGGCACCATAAAAACTAGGGAGTAGACACCGAATCCTTCTTCCAAAGGGGGGACCTCTTCCAAAGCCCCCTTGTGGATGTAATTGCGAATGGAGCACTCCAATATATCCTACTGAGCCACAGGAAGGGAGCGGGTTATGACGAATCAATCCTGAGGCGGCTTAAGAAACTCGATCACATAACCTTGCTGAACAATCTGCAAGCCCCAAGGGTCTTGAGATTTTTCCTGCCAGACAGTGTAAAAGTGAGAAAGCTGACCTCCGACAGGAGTCTCGGCCACAGGAAGAAGGCAGCCGATGTCAAAAACTAGGCTCCTTTTTGTCCTCATCCTTGGGGAACCTTCGTCTAGAACCCCTAGGCTGATATCTAGGACATCTCTGGAACTGAGGTCTGGGTTTAGACTGGTAACTTCTACCCGTGCCGGAAGGTCTTCACCTGCCTCTAAAGGCCTGAGGCAGAGTCTTTCCCTTTTTAACGGCAAGATCTTCCATAATCTCATCCAGGCCTCTGCCAAAAGCTTACCCTGCTCAAAGAGTAGAGAACAAAGGTTGAACTTGGAGGTATTATCCGCTCTCCAGGGTTTTAACCATAGCGGCCTTCTAGCTGCCGTACAAAAGGGCCGCCAACCTTAAATGATGTTGGGAGGCTTCGGCTAAATAATCTGCCGACAAGGAAACCGAACTAAAAAAAGCTAGGAGATCGTCTATGGAGACTCCAGAGTCGATGTCAGCACGTAATTTGCTTGAGACTTCATTAGCGGCAATTGCCACGGAAGTCTGACCGGAGGCCAGAGAATAAACCTTCCTAAAGGTACTCTCTATGCGTCTATCCACGAGGTCCTGCAGGTTAGAACCATCATCCACTGGGACCACCGTACGACGGGACAACTTGGCCACTGCTGTGTCCACTTTAGATGGGAGGCCCCACTGATCCCGCTGAGCCTCCAGAATAGAGAACAAGGTTCAAAATCTTCTGGAATATATAGGAGCTCTTTCCGGATGTTTCCATTCCTCAAGCATGAGTTTTACCAGTGACTCATCCACTTGGAAGGCCCTAGGCCCCCTAGAGGTGGAACAGGAGGCTTCCCCGTCAACATCACGGTCCCTTGACCAGATGGACTTCAGCAGCCTATTTATCTTCTCAGGAGAAAAGAGAGGTCTGCTGGAATCTTCCAAGGTATCATCAGATGAAAGCGTTTCGTCAATCACCTGGAATTCATCAATAGCTTCACAGTGTGTCACACTGCACACAAACTTTTTTTTTTCCCAAAATCCTAGCAGGATTTGAACCCAGGACTCTAGCAATGCAAGGATGCAGTGCTAACCACTGAGCCACTGTGCTGCCCAGAGCTGCAGCAGTAAGAACAGTAATCCAAGTGGAGTACTAAGGCCTTCCTCACTAAGAGACAAGCCATCTCCTGCACTGAGATGAAGGCTTCTATAGGAGGGGGAGGAGGAATGAGCAAGTAGTGCTCACAAAAATCCCTCCCCCTGCAAATTTTGCAAAGCTTAATTCCTTGTACAGAGAATTAAGCTAAAAATATACAGACCAATGCCAGAAAAGATGCTCAGCAAATATAAAATTGCAAACAAGGAGGAAAAACTAAACTGCAACAAGTCCGACCGAGAATTCAGTCCCCGGAAAACCGGAACACAAACAAAGGTTCCGGAGGAACAAAGTGACCGACATCACTTCTGGCAGCCGCAGAGCTTGTAAGCTAAGTGAAACGGTAATGTCCCACATCAAGGCCGCACAAGTGGCCTGCACTACAGGAAATACATTACCGCTGCATGTACTACTGAAATAAACCTTTTCAAAGCAAAGGTTGCAAGCTTGGCTAGGCACAAGAAAGGTACAGTGCCTTGCAAAAGTATTCGGCCCCCTTGAACTTTTCAACCTTTTGCCACATTTCAGGCTTCAAACAAAGATATAAAATTTAAATTTTTTGGTGAAGAATCAACAACAAGTGGGACACAATTGTGAAGTGGAATGAAATTTATTGGTTATTTTAAACTTTTGTAAAAAATTTAAAATTGAAAAGTGGGGCGTGCAATATTATTCGTCCCCTTTACTTTTAGTGCAGCAAACTCACTCCAGAAGTTCAGTGAGGATCTCTGAATGATCCAATGTTGTCCTAAATGACTGATGATGATAAATATAATCCACCTGTGTGTAATCAAGTCTCCGTATAAATGCACCTGCTCTGTGATAGTCTCAGGGTTCTGTTTAAAGCGCAGAGAGCATCATGAAGACCAAGGAACACACCAGGCAGGTCCGTGATACTGTTGTGGAGAAGTTTAAAGCCGAATTTGGATACAAAAAGATTTCCCAAACTTTAAACATCCCAAGGAGCACTGTGCAAGCGATCATATTGAAATGGAAGGAGTATCAGACCACTGCAAATCTACCAAGACCCGGCCGTCCCTCTAAACTTTCATCTCAAACAAGGAGAAGACTGATCAGAGATGCAGCCAAGAGGCCCATGATCACTCTGGATGAACTGCAGAGATCTACAGCTGAAGTGGGAGAGTCTGTCCATAGGACAACCATCAGTCGTACACTGCACAAATCTGGCCTTTATGGAAGAGTGGCAAGAGGAAAGCCATTTCTCAAAGATATCCATAAAAAGTCTCGTTTAAAGTTTGCCACAAGCCACCTGGAAGACACAACAAACATGTGGAAGAAGGTGCTCTGGTCAGATGAAACCAAAATCGAAGTTTTTGGCCACAATACAAAACGATATGTTTGGCGTAAAAGCAACACAGCTCATCACCCTGAACACACCATCCCCACTGTCAAACATGGTGGTGGCAGCATCATGGTTTGGGCCTGCTTTTCTTCAGCAGGGACAGGGAAGATGGTTAAAATTGATGGGAAGATGGATGGAGCCAAATACAGGACCATTCTGGAAGAAAACCTGTTGGAGTCTGTAAAAGACCTGAGACTGGGACGGAGATTTATCTTCCAACAAGACAATGATCCCAAACATAAAGCAAAATCTACAATGGAATGGTTCACAAATAAACGTATCCAGGTGTTAGAATGGCCAAGTCAAAGTCCAGACCTGAATCCAATCGAGAATCTGTGGAAAGAGCTGAAAACTGCTGTTCACAAACGCTCTCTATCCAACCTCACTGAACTCGAGCTGTTTTCCAAGGAAGAATGGGCAAGAATTTCAGTCTCTCGATGTGCAAAACTGATAGAGACATACCCCAAGCAACTTGCAGCTATAATCGCAGCAAAACGTGGCGCTACAAAGTATTAACTTAAGGGGGCCGAATAATTTTGCACACCCCACTTTTCAGTTTTTTATTTTTTACAAAAGTTTAAAATATCCAATAAATTTCGTTCCACTTCATGATTGTGTCCCTCTTGTTGTTGATTCTTCACCAAAAAATTTAAATTTTATATCCTTATGTTTGAAGCCTGAAATGTGGCAAAAGGTTGAAAAGTTCAAGGGAGCCGAATACTTTCGCAAGGCACTGTAAGTGAAACGGCAATGCTCCACCTCAAGGCTGCACAAGTGGCTACACTACAGGACTTAGAACATGCAGCTGCATGAACTACTGAATTCAATCTTTTCAGAGCGAAGGTTGAAAACTTGACTAGCACAAAAAAGCTGCCTAAATAAACCCCACCCTTCTTTTCCACAGAAGCGTCCAGTGGAAGAAAGAAGAGAAGAGAGGTGTAAAGATGACTCCCCAAAGGAAGTTAATAAACTTAAGGGGAAAAAAACAAAATATGGGAGGACAAAAGACCTCCCTCCACCTGTCCCACCACACAGGACAGAAAAAAACCCTCTTATAGGGTAGCATAGTCATGCATATTTTATGTTAATTAAAAGTTCCGCCTGTCCTACCAGCACACAGGGGCAGGAATACCCCATATTGTGCTGCTGTAGGACGTAAGGGAAAAACCTGTTGGTGATGACCACAGTGATTTTTCGGCAAACCTGACATACAGTGGCTGGCTTTATAAAGAGGGTCACTGTAGATTTTTCACTTCATGCTAATTTAAACACAAAATCTCCCATTGCTTCAACCCTTAGAAGCTTCATGGAAGAAAAAAAAGACAAATTTGAAGCCCACTGCCACATCCTTTAGAGGCTCACAGGCATGGAGTTCACTAGAGCATCACAGGTTGCCACTGGAATCCTCTTCCACTCCTCCATGACAACATCACGGAGATGGTGGATGTTAGAGACTTTGCGCTCATCCACCTTCCGTTTAAGGATGCCCCACAGATGCTCAATAGCATTTAGGTCTGGAGACATGCTTGCCAATCCTGCACCTTTACCCTCAGTTTCTTTAGCAAGGCAGTGGTCATCTTGGAGTTGTTTGCGGTTGTTATCATGTTGGAATACTGCCCTATGGCCCAGTTTCAGAAGGTAGGGGATCATGCTCTTCTTCAGTATGTAACAGTACATGTTGGCATTTATAATTCCCTCAGTGAACTGTAGCTCCCCACAGCTGTTAGCACTCATGCAGCCCCAAACCATGACACTCCCAACTCCACGCTTGACTGTAGGTAAGACACTTGTCTTTGTACTCCTCACCTGGTTGCTGCTATACACGATTGACACCATCTAAACCAAATAAGTTTATCTTGGTCTCATCAGACCACAGGACATGGTACCAGTAACCCATGTCCTTAGTCTGCTTGTCTTCAGCTAACTGCGGGCTTTCTTGTGCATCATCTTTAGAAGAGGATTCTTTTTGGGATGACAGACACGCAGACCAATTGATGCAGTGTGCAGCGTATGATCTGAACACTGACAGGCAGACCACCCATCCCTTTAACCTCTGCAGCAATGCTGGTAGCACTCATATGTCTATTTTGCTAAAACAACCTCTGGGTATGACGCTGAGCACAGGCACTCAACTTCTTTGGTTGAGCAAGTGGAACCTGTCTTGTTAAACCGCTGTAAGGTCTTGGCCACCATGCTGCAGCACAGTATCAGGGTGTTGGCAATCTTCTTATAGCCTAGACCATCTTTATGTAGAGCAACAATTCTCTTTTTTTAGATCCTCAGAGAGTTCTTTGCCATGAGATGCCATGTTGAACTTCCAGTGACCAGTATGAGAGAGTGCGAGAGCGATAACACCAAATTTAAGACAACTGCTCCCCATTCAAGACCTTCTAACACTAATGAGACACATGACACCAGGGAAGGAAAATGGCTAATTGGGCATAATTTGTCCATTTTCACGTAGGGGCGTACTCACTTTTGTTGCCAGAGGTTTGGACATTAATGGCTATGTGTTGAGTGATTTTGATGGCACACCAAATTTACACTGTTGGACAAGCTGTACACTGACTACTTTACATTGTATCAAAGTGTCATATCTTATTGTCCCATGAAAATATATAATGAACGAAAGAAAGAACAGCGCAAGTGTGAACCTAGACCTAATATTTTAATCAAATAAAAATCTGAAACATGTGACATGCAAAAGTATTCAGCTCCCCTACATCAATACTTTGTAGAGACACCTTTCGCTACAATTACAGCTGCAAGTCTTTTGGGATATGTCTTTACCTGCTTTGCACATCTAGAGACTGAGATTTTTGCCCATTCTTCTTTGCAAAATAGCTCAAGCTCAGCCAGATTGGATGGAGAGCGTCTGTGAACAGCAATTTTCATGTCTTGCCACAGATGCTCAATGGGATTTAGGTCTGGACTTTGACTGGGTCATTCTAACACATGAATATTCTTTGATCTAAACCATTCCACTGTAGCTTTGGCTGTATGTTTAGGGTCATTGTCTTGCTGGAAGGTAAATATCCTTCCAAGTCTCCTTTGCAGACTCCAACAGGTTTTCTTCCAGGTTTGCCCTGTATTTAGTACCATCTATGTTCCCATCATCTCTGACCAGCTTCCTTGTCCCTGCTGAAGAAAAGCATCTCCACAGATGATGCTGCCACCACCATGTTTCACAGTGGGGATGGTGTGTTCAGGGTGATGAGCAGTGTTACTTTTCCGCCACACATAGCGCTTTGCATTTAGGCCAAAAAGTTCAACTTTGGTTTCATCTGACCAGAGCACCTTCTTCCACATGTTTGCTGTGTACCTTATATGGCTTGCGGCAAACTGCAAACAGCAAATGTTATGTCTTTCTTTCATCAATGGTTTTCCTCTTGCCACTCTTCCATAAAGAGTGACCATGGACCTCTTTGCTGCTTCTTTGACCAGTGCTCTCCTTGCTCGATCTGTCAGTTTAGGTGGATAGTCATGTCTTGGTAGGTTTGCAGTTGTATAATACTTTTTCCATTTTTGGATGATGGATTGAACAGTGCTCCTTGGGATGCTCAAAGCTTGGGATATGTTTTTATAACCTAACCCTGCTTTAAACTTCTCCACAACTTTATCTCTGACCTATCTGGTGAGTTCCTTGGTCTTCATGATGCTGTTTGTTCACTAGTATTCTCTAACAAACCACTAAGGCCTTCACAGAACAGGGGTATTTATACTGAGACTATATTACACACAGCTGGACTCTATTAACTAATTAAGTGACTTCTGAAGGCAATTGATTGCACGGGATTATATTTAGGGGTATCAGAGTACAGGGGGCTGAATACTTTTACAAGTCACACTTTTCAGATTTTTATTTGATTAAAATTTTGAAAACCATGCATTTTTGTTCCACTTCACAATTATGTCCTACTTTGTGTTGGTCTATCACTTAAAATCTCAAAATACAATTAAGTTTGTGGTTGTAAGGTGACAAAATGTGAAAACGTTCAAGGGGTGTGACCCATTCATTTCTATGACCCCATACAAACGACTGTGTATTTTCATGGTCCAGTGTATGGGGCAGTGAGCCTGGGGCAAACTCAGAACAGGTCCTATTCCTGTCCGTTTTGCAGCCTGTTCTTATTGACATCAGTCAATGGGCCTGTGGAAGCGTGGGCACACACAGATATCATCCATGTGTCATTTGCATGTCGCCTAAGGGTTAGAATTTGAAGATACTTAGTAAAGTGTGCACCTCTTATTCCTTTTGTTAAACATAAACTTTTTACATAGAAGGATTTTTTAAAGCATTTTGTATTGGTATATATAAGCCAAAACAAGACAAATAGAGTCGAAAAGTGTAATGGAAAATGTTTTACCTCTTCTGTGTTTAGGATCATAGTAACATGTTGATAAGGCTGAACAACAACACAAGTCCATCAAATCCAACCTATAACCCTACACTGTTGATCCACAGCAAGGCAAAAAAAAAAAAACATGAGGCAGATGCCAATTGCTCTGAATTAGGGGAAATAACTTCTTTAATTTTTGGTATTTTTACTTTCAAGAAAAGCATGCAAGCCTCTCTTGAAGTTATACAATGTACCAGCCATCATAACTTCCATTGGTAGAGAGTCTGACTGATCTTACAGTAAAGAATCACTGTCTATGACAATGGAAAAACTTTTATTCCTCCAGACATAGAGGATTCCTGGTGACATGGTTACAGGCCAAGGTGTAAAAAGATTCAGGACTGACAAGTCAAAGTGATTTTTATATTTAATTGAAAAGTAAAACATGACAGCAAAGTTTCTTAAATGTGTTAATCTTAAACCCTGAGCTTTATCTTTTACAATGTACTCATGAGAGTTACTACTAAGCAGGCAAAGCTCTGGAACCCGGAAATTGAACTTCTGTAATGAAAAGTTCTACAATTTTCCAACATACTTTTCTGTATAAATTCCTCACGGTTTTCTAGATCTCTGCTTGCTGTCATTTGTTCTGCTTACTTCCAGTGGATAAAATCCAATCCATGCTCATGTGATATACAGTTCATGGTCATGTGATGAACACACAGGTGCACAGCTCGTTACCAGGCAGATGTCTGATTACTGTGCTGTGACTATAACAAGCTGTGCACCTGTGTGTACATCACATGACCATGAACTGTATATCACATGACCAGGGACTGATTTTTATGCACTAGAAGTAAACAAAGCATTACAGCAAGAATAGATCTAGAAAACTGCGAGGAATTGATATAGAAAGTATATTGGAAATTCGTAGAAATTTTCATTATATAAAGAATAACATTTGTCTCTCAATACTGATTTGAAACTGGACAAATCCTTTAAGTTATAGGTAAACTGTTAGTTTGTGGGCACATTGGCTGATGTAAAAGGATTATGTACAATTCCTTAATACTTCCAACAGTGGAATCACTTATGCCACACTCAGGTACAGTTTGAAGCTATGTAAGTTTTGAGGGAGGACAAAGTAACTATGGTTGCATTATGAAGGCCACCATTGAAACACAACCAGTCTATTCATAGCCTATTCAAAGAATCCTATGAAAGAAGATGCAAAAGAGCTTACTTTATCCACAGTTTTACCTGCACTCATTTCGCATTGTTCATCCTTGAAACAGGTAGGGTTCATCTAATGCAAATAGCTGCATTGTTCATTGTATTGTAAAGTGCTGTTTCTGTTCCATGAGCAGAAATGCAAAGTATAGTATTGTGACTGGATTTATATCTGAGCCATGTGGAAATGTTTCACACAGGCTGGGAATGTTCACACTCAAATTGCATTATATGTCCCCCTCACAATAACTCTATAGCACAATCATATCCAGGGGCTTACACAAGGATCATCGTCAGGTGAGGGAAGATTCATTGGCTACCGGGTCCCCACCAGTAACCAATGAGTGCTTCTATTATTCCTTTTGGCTAAGATCAAGTGTAGTATCTGTTCTTATCAGTAGCAGATAGTAAGTTGGCTCCGCAGGTGGAGGTGATGGACCCACCGTAGGGAGCCAATGGAACACCTTGAAAGTAGTCAAAGAACCACACCAGGGGTTTGTTGGCATTACCCTGGGATCGAGGCCAAGAGGCCAGGATGCTTTCGAAGGTCTCAAAGTGCAAGTGCCTCGGGGGTTCGGTGGCCCCTGAGGTGCCAAAACTCACTGGGCGTGGGAAACCCACTAAGTCTGGCACATTGCACACGCACTTGAATCACTTTTGAAGAACTCCACCCTGATTTGGTTTATCCAGCACGGGTAATTTTTATAGATCCGGCAGATAGACTGGGCCTGTACACAGGCACTCTATTCACTTGTTTATGATTTTTTTTATGTCACGTCTGTCACCGTTTGTCACTTTGCTGTGGATGTAGGGGTGCGGAAACCCTTTTAGGTCCTGCCCGAAATCTAGGGGTTGGAGTTGTGTGGACAATTCGGTTCCATCCTTCCTTGTTTGCCCGGTCTGCCTCTGCTTATGTGGAGGTGGACATCAGTTATCGGCTCTGGTGGTACTCTTGGGGTGACAGCCCTTGAGGAAGCCGAGCAAGTAGCTGGTTGTGGTAGTACTCTAGGTGGTTTCAGCCCTGGAGGAAAACGAGCAAGTCAGCCCTTCTGTTCCGGCAGTTGGGTAAGTATAGCCCCCAGGCTTTTGGGCCTTTTGGCTCTAAGTCTGGGGACAGTTCGGGAGACCTATTCTCTTTGGAGATGGGTTTTGCGATAGACCGCATCCTGAGCACGTTTTTTTAGTGGCACTCCCACTTTTTTCGTGCACTGGGTGATTCGTTGGCACAGTTTTGCAACCTTCAGAAAAAAAAAAATAAAGAGTGCTTCTATTATTCCATGATGAGTGGTGAGTGTGCCTCTCAATACTCACTGATCTTGGGACTTCCGACCTCTTTTTTTTGTATCAGGTACAGGTGTTATTTGTCTGATGTAGTTTACACCAGTACCAGGAGCAGAGAAGACATGGGGAGTCATAAGAGCAGTGCTTAATGAGAAGCATACACACCATTCAGTCACTAGACCCTGTACTGTGTGGGGGCTGTGGCATTATACTATGTGGGGGCATCATAAAGTGAGTGGCTGAACTGGGGCATTACACTGTGTGTTGGGACCACTGAGGGGCATTATAATATGTAGGGACAATATACTGTGTGGGAGAACTAAGGAGAGCATTATAGAGTTTGGAGGTCTCTCATGTCATGGACTCCAGATAGATTGATAGATTTTACCACACTGATACTGGCACAGAACATTGTACCCGCAGGGCATGAGAGAGAGGTATGCTATTGAAGTACTCAGTTTAAAGAACCTTTCACTGTCAGAGGTATTTGTTCTGTATGGGTTTTCCATTCAGTGTCAGTACAAAGTTTCCATTCAATGTTGGCAAGCAGAGAAACAAAACTACAGATTAGAATGTTACATAACATTATTATAATCTGAATAAAGGGGCATTCCCATTTTAACAAGTTGTTTAGTGGTTTGGAGTATCCTTGATAGGCAGAAGTAGAGTATCGTATCAGTACCAAACTGGTAAAACAATGTTAATAAATATATGACAACAGTGATGACTGTAACATTATCCATTTACCAAGAGTAGTGCAGATCATAAATATAGTACACTTTGCCTTAGGGACAGCACTGTTCTCCCACCACCAGAACAAGTCAGTTTACCTTTGAAGATCAGTAACTTTGTAATTACATTTATTATTTCTCTTGCACTGTGATTTACAGCCTGTATTATTGTCCAGAACTGCAGCTACAATTCTTTCGGATTCACAGCTGAAATCTCCCAGCATTCAAGTTAATAATTTCAATTGTGAGAAGCCTAGTGCTTACATTTGATACTCTAAAATCATTTAATGTAGGAAAAACAAAGTGTCCCAATGTATTACAGCCGTTCATCAAATATGAAATACCTGATACCAAAAATGTCAAAAGTGATTTGGGAAATGAAAAAATGTGCAGTTCTGTGATATATAATACTGTTGCCCATCTCTTTTCTATTATTACGTTGCCAAGACCCATCTCCTTAGCGCGGTCAGCCATTGAAATGTCCTTAAAGAAGACCTTGCAAAACTGAATTCCTGAATTCAACTCACTTTCAGTTCCGCAGGTATCTACCCTGGTTCCAGAGGTATCAGTGCCATTCGTTTTGGCTACTGATATCACTGTACTGTCAAGGGGTGTTTTGCCAAGTTTTTTTAACACAGGTTCTAGATACGCTTTAAAGAAGGCCGGTCAATTAGGATATAACACAATTTTATTTAAAATAGTATAATGACAAATCAATTATGGTAAAATGATAGTATATAAGTGATATAATAGACAGTTTACAAGAAATAGTGTGATATTGCATACACTTTTATAAAATGCTAGATATAAAAATTAATATACAAATATAAGGTTACAAAGATTAATATACAAAGATTAGGATACAAACATTAAGATACAGAATCATCACCAAGAGTTTACATCATCATCTGCTCGGAAAAGAAATAATAATAATAATACATTTTATTGATATAGCGCCAACATATTCCGCAGCACTGTGCAACTTGTATCATCAACCGTGGAAGCGAGTGGCGAAGGCAGAGAACCCTTGGGAAACAACACCGTGAGGAGCGTCCTCTATACACGAGTACAAAGCTTCTGACTTCATCAGCGCCCGCTCAACTTCTTATACCCATTAAACAAAATGGCTGATACAACCTACTGTTGAATAAGCCTGAACTGCGCAGGTGCTGTTTGTCTACCTCATCCTGTACCATGGATTGGCCAGTTCCAACGCCTCAGATAAGGTAGCCAAAGCAACCTTCAGAAAATGATAATAAGCTCTTGGGTGAGAAAGATCTCATACATTTGTTCACATGGCTCTGTTAAATAAACAAAATAACTAAGATATCAAAGGTATGCAAGAATAACAGCATTCATACAGCAATGAGAAATTCTGCTTAAGGCACAACATGGAGTCTATAATACAAAATTGAGACTATAATATACAAAATGAAGACTAGAATATGCTTCAAATAGCCATCCAATTTTACTAGCACTACAGGGGGCCAGCCTTACAGTTCATAGCTGGGCAGTGAGGAATACCCCCTCACTGTAAACTTCTTTAGTCTTGTACTGTTAAGCGTTGCTCACCAGCCAGCTATGAGACTGTGCTATAAGGCTGTAAAACATATGTATTTGCATGCTGCTTTGCTATAGTCTAGATGCAGTCCAAAATGTTGCACATGTGATGTCATATGTACAGTACCTGTGAACAAAAGTTATTGTGCTGTATTGCTAATAGAGTACATTGTGAAAGTGTATTTACACAGCATATAATATATATATATATATATATATATATATATATATACAGTGTCGGACTGGGATATCTAGGGCCCACCAGTGGAATTGTTTCTAGGGGCCCACCACCAGGACCCCTGCAGATCAGCGGTACCGAGACAGGGCGGCTAAAGGTAATAACATGCTGGGAGCCATGCTGCTCACCCACTATACCATGTGCACCACTGCACTACCTAAACCTACAGCTACACCTTGTATGGCAAGTGAAAAGCGTGGCTCCTAGAATTGTTACCTTTACCTGTAGCCGCACTGTCCTGGAAAAGCTGATCTGCAGAGGTCCTGGCTGTTGTATCATCGTAGATGTAATATTGATGGCCTATCCTAAGGACAGGCCATCAATATTAGGAAGATGGATAAATCCTTTAAAGAGGTTGTCGAAGGAATTAGAGCAACCCATGTAGCTGGCGGGAGGTGTAAAGTAAAAAATAAGTAAATTAAAAAGCATACTCACCTGTCCCCAGCGCTCCGTTGTCCGCTGCCAGTGTCCATTCAGTCTCATGCCGGCGACTCCTTGCTGGGAGTCCTGCACCTCATGTGATCACTAAGACCAATTAGGTACAGGATTTCCAGAAATGAGGCGCGCCATGAGACCGAACAGACACAGGCAGGGGACAACGGGGTGCTGGGGAAAGGTGAGTATGTTTTTTAAAAATTTTCTTATTTTTACACCTCCCTGGCGGCCGACACAGTGGTCGCTCCAGTTTATGGACAACCTCTTTTAACGGGTTGTCTGGGCCAAATTTTTCTACGGTCACTTCACTGGTCCCCCCACATAGTGGCCTCTTCACTGGTCCCCCATACTGTATGGGGAATAGTGATGGGGTCATTATATTGTGTGGAGCAGTGATGGGGGCTAACATCCTGTGGGGGGGACATTAAACTGTGTGGGGCATATTAAAGGGGTTGTCCAGGGTTAATCTTTTTTATGGCCTATGCTCTGGATAGGCCATAAATACCTGATTGGTAGAGGGCTGACACATGGCCCCATCAGCTGTTCAGAGCCACTTCCGGAGCCCGTTCTGTACACAACACAGGGCCGGAAGCAGAAAGCTCCATCCGCTGTATAGCAGTCTGGCGCCTTCACTGCAGCTCAGCTCCTACTGACTTCAATAAGTGCTGAAATACAGTGAAGGTGCCCAGCCCCTATACAGTGGACAGAGCTTTCTGCTTCTGGCCCTGTATTGTGTACAGTACGGGCATCAGAAGTGGCTCCATACAGCTGATCGGTCCGGGGTCAGCCCCCTACAGATCAGGTATCTATGGCCTATCCTGAAGATAAACCATAACAAATTATGCCTGGACAATCCCTTTAATATACCCCCCAGGGCCCCCCTAATGCACCACACTTTAAAGAGATTGTCCAGTATAATTTTTTTCTTTTTTATAATTAGTCTGGGGGAGGTGAATCCCCCCTACTCCCCCCCCCCCCAAAAAAAAAAAAAAAACATGCTAAACATACTCACCTGTCTCTGGTGCTCTGGTGTCCTCCCAGCACGGTCCGGTCCTGCAGCTCCGCTGTCTTCTTTTTGCCGGAATTCCTCACTGGCTGTGACGTCCCAGGTCCCTTCCCTTAGGCCACTGATTGGCCTCAGGGGTCACGTGATGTCACAGGAAGTCAAGTACAGGGGGAACTTCAGCTGGAAGAAAACAACAGAACTGCAGGACCGAACTGCTCTGGGAGACACTGGGGACAGGAAAGAAAGTTTATGGGGGTTTTTTTTGTTTTGTTTTTTTCACCTGCCCCTGCGTAATTAAAAAAAAAATGAAGGAGCCACTGTATGGAGTATAAGCTCCACAGTGGCCCCCACCCTGTATTATAAGCTCCACAGTGACCCCCACCCAGTATTATAAGCTCCACAGTGGCCCCCACCCAGTATTATAAGCTCCACAGTGGTCCCCACCCAGTATTATAAGCTCCACAGTGGCCCCCACCCAGTATTATAAGCACCATAGTGGCCCCCACCCAGTATTATAAGCTCCACAGTGGCCCCCACCCAGTATTATAAGCTCCATAGTGGCCCCCACCCAGTATTATAAGCTCCATAGTGGCCCCCTCCTAGTATTATAAGCTCCACAGTGGCCCCCACACAGTATTCTAAGCTCCACAGTGGCCCCCACCCAGTATTATATGCGCCCAATAGCCCCCTCCGCTCCACTTCAGTGCTATTATTATACTCTGGGGTCTCCTCATACCCCAGAGTATAATAATCGGAGGCCCAAGGGAAGTGATTAAAAATAACAAACTCTCATACTCACCTTGACTTACCTTTCCTTGGCATCCTCGCTCCATCCGGTCGTCTTCAGCGTCTTCAGGCCCTTTTCCGGACGACGCTGCTGAGGCCTGTGATTGGGCCTCAGCGGTCACGTGGGGGCGCACTGACGTCATTACACGGTCGCGCCCCATGTGACCGCCATGGCCTAATCACAGGCCTCAGTCACATGACGGAGGAGCGCCGGAGAGGACGCTGTGCCCAGGAGAGGTGAGAATATCTATTTATTATTTTCAGTCACCTCCCCTGGACTGCCATCTATTGGAAAGGGGCCTGCAATATGCCAGGGTCCCTTTCCAATAACAGTATGTATAGCGGTCGGGGAACCAGGCTTTCCCCGACCGCTATCATAGTGGTCCGGGGCCCCGGCCATCTCCAGCTGGACGCGGGCCCCGTACCCTGCCGGGTCCGATCGCGGTCGCGCCCCCTGCGACCGCGATCGTAAAGCCACTGGTCAGGGGCCCGATCGGGATGGTTAGGATCCCGATCGGGCCCCCATGACATGAGGACTAATAGTCGGGGCCCACCGGTGGATTCATTGGTTCCCCGGTGGGCCAGTCCGACCCTGTATATATATATATATATATATATATATATATATATATATATAAGTGTGTATATATATTTTGCCTACTCAGTGTGGATGATTTATACAAAGGTCATTCTGAGCTTTCTGCTGGAAAATGAAAAGCTGTGCCAGCACTATGACAGCAGAAATGATCTTCAGCCTGACAGAGACTCACTTATCATGTTCTTTTGGCACATCTCCTACATTTATTTACACTGTGCCTTTTCCAGGATATGAAAATAAAGACAGATTAAGATGTTGTAACCTTTTGCTTGCCGACTATTAAAACATTCATGTTTGTTCAGCAGTAAATATTATTAATTTCCATTTACCATTTAGAGCAGTTTTATAGTAAAACATATTTTTTATACGCAATATAGTTGTAAACTTCCCAAACTCCAGGACACCATAACCAAAATCACAAACAAAATTCTTGAAATCAAAATCGGAAAAAAAAATCATAAATCATATTAATCTATAGCTCAGATACTGATATACAGTCATGGCTGTAAGTGTTGACACCCCTGAAATTTTTCCAGAAAATGAAGTATTTCTCCCAGAAAATTATTGAAATTACACGTTTTGTTATACACATGTTTATTTCCCTTATGTGTATTGGAACAGCACAAAAAAAACATAGAAAAAAAAAGCCATAAATTATATAATTTCATGCAAAATTCCAAAAATGGGCCGGACAAAATTACCCTCAACTTAATATTTGGTTTCCCTTTGGAAAGAATAACTTAAATCAATCGCTTCCTAAAACCATCAACAAGCTTCTTATACCTCTCACCACTCTTCTGTTGCAAACTGCTCCAGGTCTCTTATATTTGAAGGGTGCCTTCTCCCAACAGCAATTTTGATTCTCTCTACAGGTTTTCAATGGGATTTAGATCCGGACTCATTGCTGGTCACTTCAGAACTCTCCAGTGTTTTGTTTCCATCCATTTCTGGGTGCTTTTTGGAGTATGTTCGGGGTCATTGTCCTGCTGTAAGATCCATGACCTAGGATGCAAACCCAGCTTTCTGACACTGTGCCCTACATTGCGACCCAAACCTTTGGCAAATATTCAGATTTCATGATGCTTGCACAAGAGTCAAGGCACCCAGTGCCAGAGGCACCAAAACAACCCTAAAACATCTTTGAACCTCCACCATATTTGACCGTCGGTATTGTGTTCTTTTCTTTGTAGGCCTCATTCCATTTTCGGTGAACAGTAGAATGATGTGGTTTACCAAATAGCTTTATCTTGGTCTCATCTGTCCACATTTTGGCAAACTGCAGTCCAGCTTTTTTATGTCTCTGTGTCAGTAGTGGTGCCCTTCTGGGTCTCATGCCATAGCATTTCATTTCATTCAAATGTCGATGGATAGTTTGCGCTGACACTGATGCTCCCTGAGCTTGCAGGACAGCTTGAATGTCTTTGGAACTTGATTGAGGCTGCTTATCCACCATCCGGACAATCCTGCGTTGCAACCTTTCACGTACACGTCCAGGGAGATTATGTTGTGCACTGTGGACAAAGGAACATCAAGATCTCTGGAGATGGACTTGTAACATTGAGATGTTGATATTTTTTTTTGTTGATATTTTTCCACAATTTTGGTACTCAAGTCCTCAGACAGTTCTCTTCTCCTCTTTCTGTTCTCCATGCTTAGTGTAGCACACACACACAACGCAAAGATTGAGTCAACTTCTCTCCTTTTAATCTGGTTTCACGTGTGATTTTTATATTGCTCACACCTGTTACTTGCCACAGATGAGTTTGGATGAGCATTGCATGCTTGAAACAAAGTTATTTACCTACAATTTTGAAAATGTGCCAACAATGTTGCCTGGTCCATTTCTGGATTTTTGTGTGAAATTGTCAAATTTGCCTATTTTTTTTAATATTTTTTTTGTGCTGTTCCAATACACACAAAGGAAATAAACATGTGTAAACAAATGTGTGTAATTGTAATAATTGTTTGTGACAAATACTTCATTTTCTGCAAAAATTTCAGGGGTGCCAGCACTTACAGTGGGGAAAAAAAAGGATTTAGTCAGCCACCAATTGTGCAAATTCTCCCACTTAAAAAGATGAGAGGCCTGTAATTGTCATCATAGGTAGACCTCAACTATGAGAGACAAAATGAGAAAACTGTTAGGGTCTTGCCAAACGTAGCAATACCCTGACACTACTGCAGGGGTCTGGGAGGAAGGACAGAGACAAGTGAGCCCTAATCTCACCCCAGCCACTGTCCCTTCCTATTGCCTCAGTTACCCTAAACGGTAAAAGGACAACCTGAAGACGAGCCCTATACTGAGTAAGTGACAACACTGAACCAAGACAGAACAAACGACACAAAGGGAGGTCAGGAAGCCAAGGGTTCGGTAACAGACGAGCAATGCAGTACGAAATCACAATCCAAGAGAATAGTCACAAGGCAAGACAAAGGTCAGAGAAATAGCACAGTCAATATCAAGGGCACAAAGGAAAGAGCAATAACCGGAAATTTGCTGAGAAAGTAACATCCCTTATATAGAAAGTCTGGGCCCAGCTCCAGACCTGATAGGTACACAGGCTGTCAGACAGGCAAGGAAAAGATTAACTCTATGCAGTCCAAAGAGAAACAATGCTCAGAACATGGGTGTGGCTGGAAATCCATTACACAGCAAGGGAACTAGGACCATGTTCAGACTGAGCAACAAGAAACCTACGCAAGGAATCAAACTGAACACGCCTCCTTCGCCGCAACGTGCGAGCGGAGGGTGGCGCAGAGACCCGAACAGGCAGAGACGTTACAAAAACAAATCCAGAAAATCACATTGCCTGATTTTTAAAGAATTTAATTACAAATTATGGTAGAAAATAAGTATTTGGTCAATAACAAAAGTTCATCTCAATACTTTGTTATATATCCTTTGTTGGCAATGACAGAGGTCAAACATTTTCTGTAAGTCTTCACAAGGTTGGCACACACTGTTGCTGGTATGTTGGCCCATTCCTCCATGCAGATCTCCTCTAGAGCAGTGATGTTTTGGGGCTGTCGCTGGGCAACACGGACTTTCAACTCCCTCCAAAGGTTTTCTATGGGGTTGAGATCTGGAGACTGGCTAGGCCACTCCAGGACCTTGAAATGCTTCTTATGAAGCCACTCCTTCGTTGCCCTGGCGGTGTGCTAGGGATCATTGTCATGCTGAAAGACCCAGCCACGTTTCATCTTCAATTCCTTTGCTGATGGAAGGAGGTTTGCACTCAAAATCCCACGATACATGGCCCCATTCATTCTTTCATGTACACGGATCAGTCGTCCTGGTCCCTTTGAAGAGAAACAGCCCAAAGCATGCTTCACAGTAGGTATGGTGTTCTTTGGATGCAACTCAGCATTCACTCTCCTCCAAACACGACGAGTTGTGTTTCTACCAAACAGTTCTACACATTTGGTGGTTGACTAAATACTTTTTTCCCCCACTGTACGTCCATGACTGTACACATTAGCAGCATTTATTATGAACTGTATATATAGGAATTGTACCACATGGTAAAATATTTCACAACAAAACCACATGTGTTTTATAGTGATTTACAGTGATTTTGCAAAGTATTTTTTGCCACATGGCTTGTACAAACAAATATTTACATGTTATTTTGATTAGAAATGTTAAAATCAACCCCTTTTATTATGTGCATTCTGTCACAATCCGATAATCTCTGTGGGCCCTGCTTAAAACAAAATACTAGATTAAAATATGGCACGCTTGAAAATCCAGAGACCACTAAGCCAAAAAGAGTTGCAAACTTGCAGGGGATTGGAGAGATAGCACACATGTTTGCCCAAAAGTTTCACTAGTCACGGCTTTATGGGACATTTCAGAACAGTTTGCATGCAGAAGACTGAAATATTACTGATTAGACCAAAATTGAGAAGCTAAGAAGATAAACTTGTTCACCAGATTCCGTTAATCTGAATTTAAAGGAAACATAAAAGTATGGACTACACTGTTCCATATAATAGTATCTGGTAAGAAAATACATATACTGTGCAGTATATGACTTTTTTTCCCAATGGGACTCTAGGGAAAATAGAGAGCTGTACAAATAAACCAACTCATGGCAAGGACAAAGTTCACATCCACTCACTTTGTATCATGAACAGAACTCACACCTGACCTCATACTCATGGAGCATAAACCTGTTAGGACTAGCCAGAGCATTGTACATATGGTGTACCATACTTGATATGTTGATTTCTATCGCTTTTAGATATGGTGGAACATATATTCTTTGGTGTAATATTTTATGGAATATTACCAGTAGGAACATTGGGGGATATTTATTAAGTTAAATGAAGTCTGTCTCATCCAAATTACCTGCCAAACCATTAATAGTGTTGTGTAGGTGATTTTAATGTGAGTAGAAACATACATCTGTGGCAACAAAGCAATGAAGAGATAATAATCTTTTTAATGGATATGCAAATCAGTTTGCAAGTGCAAGGGGCCTTAATTTGGAGATCTGCCTTCAGAAGGCTGTGATGGGGACAGAGACTGAAAATGAGATTCACAGCTACAGGGGTGCTGTTGGTCTGCAGCCTGAAGGTAAATCTGGCAGGTCATTCCCTGATGCACTTGCAGGCTGATTTTCACATCCATACAAAGATGAATTGTTCTGCATTGCTTCATCGATTTGTGGCCACAAAGATATGTTTCTGTTTTTGATTTTGGATGTGACAGACTCTCTTTAAATTCATTTATTATGTGTCTCAGACTCTTTTTGTGCCTCACTTAATAGGAGCATGGCTTAGACCA
Source organism: Leptodactylus fallax (assembly GCA_947044405.1). Lineage (NCBI taxonomy): Eukaryota > Metazoa > Chordata > Amphibia > Anura > Leptodactylidae > Leptodactylus > Leptodactylus fallax. Next base: position 157,062 of record CAMRHE010000186.1, on the reverse strand, counting down.
GGGGTGTCAAACTCATTTTCTCCGGGGGCCACTTCAGCCTCACGGGGTACCTTGAAGGGCCAAGATTATTTTACACATGTATAACAGTAACTTCTCCTTAACAGATAAGCGAGCTATTAAGCAGTAGTTACATTTGTACATTACTACTGTTACAATCAGCCCTTTGAGGTCAACCAGGAAGAACATAATGTATTGTTAAAATCTAAGACATTGGCATGTTACATACTATCCTCATCCTTTTCTGAATATATAAAAAAATTAAGCACTATACAAATACTGTTTACCCCTGCAAACGGTATTATGCTCTATAGTTGCCTCTGCACACGGTATTACGCCCCACAGCGGCCCCTGCACACGGTATTATGCTCCATAGTTGCCCCTGCACACGGTATTATGCTCAATAGTTGCCCCTGCACACGGTATTATGCTCCATAGTGGCCACTGCACACGTTATTATGCTCCATAGTGGCCCCTGCAATCGGTATTATGCTCCTTAGTGGCCCCTGCATTGGTATTATGCCCCATAGTGGCCCCTGCAAACGGTATTATAGTCCATAGTGGCCCCTGCACATGGTATTATGCCCCATAGTGACCCCCCCACCCATGAACTATTATTATACTCTTATTATTATTATTAATAATGATCGGAGACCCAGGTGGTGACAAACATAAAAATCAGTTTTACTTACCTGGGCCCCGGTGCGCTCCCTGCGTTCGGCCTTCTTCAATGTCGCACAGACCGGCGTCGCGACATAATGACGTCGGCCTGGCTCACGTGACGCCTGGGACGTCACCAAAGAAGGCCGAAGCCGGCTGGGAGCAGCATCGGATCGCCGGAGAGGTGAGTAACTCTGGTTTTTATGTTTATCACCTCCCCGGGGTCTCCGATTATTATACTCCGGGGTCTGAAAAGACCCCGGAGTATAATAATAGTAGTATTTGATGGGGTTCGCTGGCCGCGGCCTCACTTACCATCCCCGCTCCTGCACACAGCCGCTTCTGCGTCCCATAGCAGAAGGGGAAGCGGGGGCGGCCACGACCAGCAGCGGGGATCGGTAAGTAAATAGGCCGTTACGTGCCGGGGATACTCCAGCAGGCAACGGCCTATTTATATATACATAAAAAAAAAACTTATCTTCACCTACCTGCGATGCCTTGATGCAGCCGCCTCCTCTTCTTGTTTGAGTGTCAGCGTAGGAGGCGCGATGACGTCATTGTATCGCCGCCTGCGCTGACATGCAGAGGTCTTGTAAACCAGCCCAGGACAGGTATCGCGTAGCTTTGGTTTTTTTTTTAAAGCGGCCTGTCCTGGGCTGGTTTACATTACATAATGTACATAGACAATAAAAAATGCCGCGGCCCTGCGGGCCAGATAAGTGCCGGGCCGGATAACAGAAGGCAGCGGGCCGGATTCGGCCAGCGGGCCTTGTGTTTGACACCTGTGGCTTAGACCAAAAGCTGACAATACTGCTACAGTGCCCATAACTTCTGCTACAAAAAGTACAGTGACTAAGCAACGCTTGGCATGTAAATAGTGGTGGAAGCTGCATGCTGCAGGAAACTGCTGATCTGCGAGGATTCTGACAGACAGCCCCTACTCTGACTTAAAATTGATGGCTTATTTTGTGGAGCATAAATAAACCATAAGTTTTGTGAAGGTGGATAATCATTTTAAGCCAACCAATAGTGGTATAAAGTTAGGTAAAAGTGTGCCAAGTTTTTGATACAAGAGCCACTTTGATAAGTTGGCACACCTTTAGACAGACTAGACTATACTTAGACTGTCTAAATTTTAGACAGGATTAGAGAATCTGCCCCATTACATCTATTTTTGCAATCATGAAAACTTAGGATACATTTTATTAACTTTATAAATAATAGCATTATAAGGGAATTCTGACAATAGCGAGTTATTATCTATCCACTGAATAGGTGATAAATGTTAGATCAGTGGTCTGTCCGTTAGAACCCCATAGGAGTAGTTCACACAGAGTTTTTTGCAGGCAGATTTTGAAGCAGAATTTGACTTCTCTTCATGACTTATCTTCAGGCAGATTCCATCTTGCACATCCCATTGAAATGAATGGTAGGCAGAAAATAACTGCTAGCATTTTTTTGTAGTTTTTTTTTTTTTTTTTAAACAGCTAGAGGAAAAAAATCTGCCCGACTCCCATTGAAATGAACAAAAGAGCTGGGAGGTGTTTTTTGAGGCAGATTTTGAGGAAAATCAACTTGCAAAAAACTTTGTGTGAACTTACCCATAGATTGCCAGAATGGGATTTTTGTCCCCTATTCCACACAGCAGGAAGACTTATCCACTTCTAGATCAGTGGGGGACTGCTCAGTAATGGGACCCCAGTTTTAGACATGCAGAATTCTCCATAGACTACTGCAAAATCCATGGTAAGAAATTTCTGCCCATTCTTTTTTTTTTTTTTTTACTTTTGATGCTTAAATCAGTATCATTTTACATACTAAAATATATTTTATCCAAATTACTAGAAATATACTGAATAGGAATACAGTATACTAAATCCAATCCCAACAAACCTGCGGAAAAATACTCACAAGTACAACCGCACAATGTAATACTGCTGAGTCTGGACTATTTAATTGGGATTGTCATGATAAATATACACTTTTACTAGAAGAATAGCTAATGAGGTATTTGTTCCTATGTATACAATTGTGTATACATCTTGCTGCTGAGAAAATGAAAATCTCCTAAAGTTAATATAGAACAATAGCACAGAGGCTGCGTAATTCATTGTTGATTCCACATGGGAGCCCAAGCACTTCTTGTTAATAAACTGGAAAATGAAAAGCGGCAAATGCTTATTTATATGATAAAGAACATTTATAGCTTTTGGTAAAAGGGAAAGAAAATACTGAAATGAAAAATAAAAACAACAATGGGCAAAGATATGTTTTATTGAGAGCTTTAATGGTTCTAAATAAAACACAAAATATATAATACTGTTGCAGATCATGAAATTGAAGACTGTAAAGCAAAGAAGCTTCACAAAAACAAATGTATCATGGGAAGTCTCTTACCCTGTAGCACGGCAGTTCTAGCTCCCACTGCTTGGGTCACTGATGTGCTAAAAAAGTAATGGAATTGCCTCTAAAGCAATTCCCAAAACTGTATAAACTGGAAGATAACAGAGAGCAGTAGAACACGCTACCTAAGGCCAAGGGCCCCACATAGCGTAAATGGTGCGAATTGGCTGCGGCATTTTACTTTACCTGAAAAGTGTATGGGATTCTGGCTACTCCCATCCACACATTGTAGAAAAATATCTGCAGCTGAAATGCTGCGATTTCAAAAGCAGTTGCGTTTTTCTAAATCGCAGCAAGTCAATTATACCTACAGAAAGGCTAGCATTTTCCGTATTGGTGTAATAGAGGCAGAAAGTCCGCAGAGGACTTTTTTCCGCATCGCTTTTGGCTGTGGCTCGCTATGTGGGGCCTTAGCCTAAATCTAACATTGCCCTGGTTGATAGAGTCAGGATACTCTGAAATCTTTACCAGAACCAGCCACGAGGCTGGATGTACTTGGCAGGTGCAACTGCAGACTAAAATTAGACCAGGAAACTACAGTAAAAACACACAAGCAAGGTCAAACCAATAGAGCGCAGAATATCCAAATCATAATTAGAAGAATAGACATGTACAAGTCAAAGTCGAGGCCGACAGTTCACAGTCAAAACCAAAACAGTAATAATGAGGATATCCAGAAAAAAAGGCCAAAATCAATAACCAGAATTTCAGCAAACAAACAGATATTCTTCAGGGCTGAGGAACCTAGATACAATAGCAGGCACCTGAGAGTGTTTGAGCAAACTGACTAGCTACAGAGCCATCCATATTCACATGTCCGAAGATATACAAGCGACGGTTGTGAACAGTGCTGCAGTGAGAAGTATAGTGGCTGCAAGAGGGACAACACACATTGAAAATCCTAACAGATAAACTCTGAAACTTTTGGTGCCCACCTTTTAGGTTCCTTGTCACGTGTTTTAAGGTTATGCATGAATTTGTCCATTTCGTATTGAGCAAAAAACATTAAACTTTCTGTGCTTTGGGTAATCAAAATTTATGCATATAATTTATGCACATATGTAAGGGAATTGCTACATGAGCAATTCCCCAGAAGCTGCTGGTGAAACCTGGGAGGAAGGGAACGACAAGACAGTGAGTCCTAAAGCTGAACCCATCCCCAGTCCCTGCCTACTTGCCTCACTACCCTAGGTAGTAGAGGACAACTGGGCAACAGTTCCTTCCTATGATATAAGTGAAAACACAGAACGCAGACAAACAACAACAAACGGGAGGTTAGCTAGACAAGGGGTCGGAACCAGTCGAGCAGCGAAGTACAGAATCAGAATCCAAGAGAGTAGTCACAAGAAAAAGCCAAAGTCATAAATATATATAAATAGCAACAATATAGAGCCAGCACGCACAGAAAGGCAATAGCAAGCATTAGGGAGTGGGCTGGAAAGGTATTTAAAGGAATTCTCCCTGGACTTGATTGGCCAGGAGGAATGTCAATCAAGCTACTAAATTAACTCCATAGTAACCAAAAGAAGTAAAGTACTGCCTGGACTGACACACAGCAACAAATCCTCAGCTGTTCTACAGCAACAAGTGAAAAGGATCACAACTGAACATGCCTCCTGCGCCGAAGTGTGCAAGCGGAGGCTAGAACAGACAATGACAGGGTCGGACTGGCCCACCTGGGTACTGGTGAATCCCCCGGTGGGCACCGTGCCTTTAGGGGGCATTACCGGACCCCCACTGCTTTTTTTAAATAGGCAGTGGAGATGCGGTAATGGCCCCTATTCACTTACCTCTCCCCGCTCTTGGCCAGGGGGCCCCCTCCATACGCCGCACATTATGTCATCGTGACGTGATGTGTGGTGCGCAGGTGCCCAGGCTGCTGCGGGAAGAGGAGAGGCTGCAAGCAGGAGTGGGGAGAGGTAAGTGATGCAGCCAAATTCTCCCCGGTTTTGCGATCCGGATCGCAAAACCGGGGAGAAGTGGCGCCGCTGACCCAGTTCTGCTACTAGTAGAGCAGAAAGCCACAGGCTTCCTGCTCTACCACTCACAGACTTATAGGCCAGGGGTTCCATTGAGCCTGTGGCCTACAAGCTAAGCACCAATCCTTACCTGTCTGCTCCTGCTTCTTCTTCAAGATGGAGCGAGAGGCAACAGGGGCAGACAGGTAAGTAATGACCTAATGCTGCTATAGGGGGGACTAGTGAAGGGGATACTGTATGGCTCATACAGTTTCCCTTTCACTATTCCCGCCATACATTAGCCCCTTCACTATTCCCCCCAATACATTAGCCACTTCTCTATTCCCCCCCATACAGTGACCCCTTCACTGTTCCCCCCCATACAGTGGCTCCCTTCACTGGTCCCCTATACTGTATGGGAACCATTGATGGGGCCATTATATTGTTGGGCGGGCAGTGATGGAGGCCAATATCATGGGGCACATTAAAGGGGTTGTCCAGGATAACATTTTTTTTTTTTTTAATTAGGCCGGGACAGGTGAAACCCCCCCCCCCCAAAAAAAAAAAAAAACTTACTTTCCAGTCATCAATGTCTCCCATCACAGTTCGGTCCTGCAGCTCTGTTGTTTTCTTCTGCACGTGACCCCTGACGCCAATCAGCAGTGTAAGGGAAGGGACCTAAGACGTCACAGCCAATGAGGACTTCTGGCAAAAGAAGACAGCGGAGCTGCAGGATCGGACTGTGCGCGAAGGACACAGGAGTGCCGGGGACAGGTGAATATGTTTTTTTTTTTTTTCTTACCTCCCCCAGACTAATTATAAAAAAAAATATATATGCTGGACAATCTCTATAAAGTGTGGAGCATTAGGGTGTTATATTAAAGGGGTTGTCCAGGCATAATTTTTATGGTTTATCCTCAGGATAGGCCATAAATACCTGATCTGTAGGGGGCTGACCCCAGACCGATCAGCTGTACAGAGCTACTTCCAGCGCCCATGCTGTACACAATACGGGGCTGGAAGCAGAAAGCTCTGCCCACTGTATAGGGGCTGGGCACCTTTACTGCATCTCAGTGCATATTGAAATCAGTGGGAGCTGAGCTGTAGTGAAGGCACCGGGCGACTAAACAGCGGATGGAGATTTCTGCTTACGGCCCTGTGTTGTGTACAGAACGGGCTCCGGAAGTGGTTCCGTACAGCTGATGGGGCTGTGTGTCAGCCCCCTAGCAATCAGGTATTTATGGCTTATCCTGAGTATAGGACATAAAAAAATAAAATAAAATAAAGAAATAATCCTGGACAACCCCTTTAATATGCTCCACACAGTTTAATGTCCCCCTCACAGGATGTTAGCCCCCGTCACTGCCCCCACACAATATCATGGCCCCATCACTGTTCCCCAAACAGTATGGGGGACCAGTGAAGTGGCCATAACAAAATGGTTGTCCATAAATTGGAGCGACCACTGTGGTGGCCAGGTAAAAATTAAAAAGAAAACGTACTCACCTGTCTCCAACACCCTGTTGTCCCCTGCCTATGTCTGTTCGATCTCATGGCGGTGCCTCATTTCTGGAAATCCTATACCTAGTTGGTCTTACCAGTCACATGAGGTGCAGGACTCCCAGCAAGGAGGCGCCGGCATGAAACTGAATGGACACTGGCGGCGGACAACAGAGCACCAGGGACAGGCGAGTATGCTTTTTTATTTTATTTTTTTTATTTTATTTTACACCTGCTGTTTTTTTTTTCTTTTATTTGTGTTCTGGGGTGGGGGGGGGTTAATCACTAATACAATGTATTGCAATGCTAATGCAATGCAATGCATTGTAAAATTGTGGCACTTACAGTTCCAAAGTCAAATGCTCCATCAAATCTGATCAAGCAAAAGCATCACTTTTTCCATATCTCAATAAGGTATAACTTTTATTGTAATCAGTTACTCCATCTGGTGAATAGATATGACATTGAAATCCCAGCTATTTCTACCCTTTGATATTACTATTTATGTATATTTGTCACTTATTAAAGATAAATTCTTCCTAGTATTCTTGGGTCTCCTCCCTGAGGCTAGATGACATTGTTCTACTACCCTTATAAGGTACCCTAATACCCTAAGTATTATGTTTTCTGCCAGCTAATTTGCTGTTCACTCCCTGTTATTAGGGATCTACCATGCTTAGTTATCACTGTGAAACAAAATGAGTTCACAGATAGTGGAGGTAGAGGATTCCCTTGTTCTCTCTTCACATTGAATATAGAAGGGAGGAACTGTTTTCCCTCACAGCCTCCACACACATCTGCAATAGTTTTCCCTGTCTGCACACTGGACTGAAAGCATATCACAGCTTAAAAATATAAGAAAAGTCTACTTATGTACTTATCTACGTATCTACTTCTGGCTGATAGGATGTTAGTCATGGACAACATGCAGTTTTCCTGACTTTGCTCATAGATTTCTTTTTCTGTGTCAGAGGTCTGTTTATCTGCATCATACCCTGTATTTGCAATCCAGAGTCTCTGGAGTTACTATATTATGGTTACTTGAGTTTTTTCTCATCTATTTGCTATTTTACAGTCACTCCTTGCAAATTTACATGTAAAACCAGTAGTAGTAATGCATAGCTGAGGGGAGTAGACTGCTCTTTATTGAGGGAGAAATGTAAAATGTGCTGCAGCCATAATGGGGATATTAGGAGTAGAAAACACTGATAGGACATCATGTATGAAGGATTATACAGTTATAGAACAGACTGCGTAGCAAGACCCTGCAGATATTTCAACTTTCATAAAAACTCAGGCATGCTGTAAGTCTTCAAGGACCTGAAACACACCATTTCTTTTATAAAACTGGCAGAGAAAACAGAGCACAACTCCATGGAGGTTCCTTACAGTTTACACTGAAAAACAACTGGAGGGAAGAATTTTCTCTTACAAGAACTTGCACTTCCACTACTAGCCCACAATATTAACCCTTTCTAAATAGGTTTGATGAAAGACTGGATTTGCCTTTTTTGTGCATAACTAATGTACGAAAGACAACATGCTGCTTAGTACATTAGGCTTCTATGTTTCAGATAAAAAGACGTCCCATGCTTCAAATTAACCTTATTTATAGGTAAGAAAGCTTCAGTCACAGCTTTTCCCTAAATTTTAGTTATACTTAGAGGCTGCCTTGCTTGTGGCTGCTGTTAGAACAGAATGGACTCCAAAAATAAACACGTTAGTGTTTGCCTGGTCTTTGGACCATCTGTCTTTGCATTAATTGTGCTATGATTTGGATGCTGCCTGTGGTGGATAAATAGGTTAGGTGTCTTAAGCTTGATGCACACATAAATTGTAATAATTATGTGTCTGCCAGTACAGCACTTCACTGAGCAAAAGAGGCAGATGCTTGGATTGATTTCATCAACTGTTTATTAACTTACAGTTTGTGGTTGCCTGAAAAGTTGCCATGTTTTTATGCTATGATATGGTTTGCTGTAGAAAACACATTTTTAAATTAGTTTCAAGGCATAAAGGATTTATTCAATCCCAAAACGGCCCTTCTGCAGCTGTAATATTTTTGCTGCAGAACAAAAACAAGTAATATGTTAATTCATCAAAGACTAACTCCCCTAAAGGTATGAAAATTCTGATTTAAAGGTAACTTTTCACCAGCAAATTTATATTTATTGATCCCATTAGTGTTAGGCACCTTAGAAAATAAAGTGTGAAAACCCCCTGTGCCATATAGAAATTAGATGTGTCCACTGCCTGTATCCAAGACCTTTCATATCTTTTCATGTCATACATCGAGGTGAGAAGGGTTTAGAAGAGTGAAACCTGGTAACAGGTTCCTTTTAACTGAAGTTAGAGGAGCTGTCACCAGTCCACTGCTGATATGTCTTGTATTCCCATGAAATAACAAATATGTACTAGGTTCACACTACCGTTATTAAGGTCTGTTGCATCAGATATTAACTTCAGCAGAATAAACGGATATAGACAGAGCCCCCTCCACCTGTATCCACTCCCATTAACTCTAATTTAAACAACATGACGAATGAACGTTGTCTTCTATCATGTTTGTTTACTTTTGTAATAGAAAAAAAGGTCTTGACTTTTTCTTCTTTTTCCTCCAAAAAGTAAAAAATATGTCGGAAGAACGCTACCATCATTTTTTTACATTGGGGTGAATGCAAACGGACACCCAATAGAAGAGTATCCATTTTCATAAAAATCTATGTTGTGCTGTTCGACTGCTATTCCTCTTGGAAACTTATGAAAAAAATTGATAACTGGGTGTGACCAGTGGTATACTTACCATGTCACCCTGGAATTGTACCAAAACATAGAATACAGGTGACATGTCATTTTGGCTGCACAGTGAACGACGTAAAAATGAAGCCCATATGGAAGTCGCACAAATGCACTTTTTCTCCAATTCCACTCCATTCTGAATTTTTTTCCAGATTCCCACTACATTGTACAGAATAATAAATGGTATCATTATGAAGAACAATTTGTCCCGCAAACATTAAGCTCTCATATGACACTGTAAACGGAAAAATAAAAAAAAGATGGGGTTTGGAAGACAGGGAGTCAAAAATGAAAATCTAAAAATGCAACCAGTGGGAAGTGGTTAATTCCTAGACACTGAGCTCCCCCTAGTAGTCGCTGCAGGTAGAAAGTTTTACCACAAAGGTGCATAGGGTATATATTTCATTGTATTTATACCTGTTTTCTAATACAATGTCAAAAGTAGCAATTTTTGTTGCAAAAATCGAGAACCCAAATGGAGAATCTCCATCCCTGGCCAAGCAAGCAGATAAGTATGTAGGTCAGTATGCTGTAAAAATAAGAATTGGAATATTTCTTCAACCCAAAAGAGGGGGATTCCTTACTGTAGAAACCTTTATGAAGCAAGACGCCATGTAAGCAGGACATTATTGCACCTACATGTGCATCTCAATAAATTAGAATATCTTTGAAACATTCATTTCAGTAATTCAGTAATACAATTCATAATCAGCGTCTTCCATGATTGTGTGTCCTACTGAACCAGACTGAGGGACCATTTAAAGGCTTAGGAAACCTTGGCAGGTGACACACTGAATTTACAATACTGAACTTTTTTACAATATTCTAGTTTTCTTAAATTTGGGTTTTCATTACCCGTAATCCATAATCAACATTTACAGAAATAAAACACTTGAAATAGAACACTCTGTGTGTAAAGAATCTAGAAAATATAGGAGGTCACTTTTTTAATTTAATTACTGACAGAAATAAATGGTTCAAAGATATTCTAATTTATTGAGATGCACCTGTAGTAAACTCAAATCGTTCATTTACTAAAAATGGATGCCCATTGATCTGTTTGTTAGTGGTAAGGAAAGTCAAATATGCAATGATCAGATAATTTTTGCAGGGACTCCAATCTGAAAAGGGTTTTAAAACAATAAAAAGCTACTGTATAAATAAAAGTCATTGTTATTTTTGGGACTGATAAAGGCTCTGAACATTAACAGAGCCTGCAGGTAAGAAATGTTAAGGGATTTTCCAGGAAAAAGAAAATCTATTAAATATTGATCAGGAGGGCATAAAGAAATAAATAACAGTGCTACTCACCTGTACTGAACCTCTGTATCTATGTTCTGAGGTTGCCCAGTACTCATTGGCGTTCACACAGCAGAAAATGAAGAGGAATTTGAAGCAGACATCCGCCTCATAGTCCACTTAATTTTCAGCCCCACTTAGCCCCCACAGTGGGGGTATATGAATAGGTATATGAGCCTAATAAGCAGTGAATCTTGTGCCACAGACTTTATGGCTGAATCAGCCACAGAATCCGTGACAAGATCGAGCTGGACCCTTATCTTTGAAAACAATGGGAGCAGAAGTGTAAGGGTGGGTTCACACTTGCGCCGGCACTCTGTCCGCCTCGAATCCGACCTAAATGTTGGAAAACTGGATAGGGAAAGTTTTGCGACACTTTGCTTATAAACCCATTCACTTCTATGGGTTTTTAAAGCAATGTGCGGGTGTGATCTTACACCCTCTGCGCCACGAAGCCAGTTTTTTTCGTCTGACACAAAGTCCTGCATGTCCGACTTTGTTTCCGACGAAAAAAAAAACGGATTTGTGGCGCAGAGGGTGTAAGAGCACACCCGCACATTGCTTTAAAAACCCATAGAAGTGAATGGGTTTTTAAGCAAAGCGTCGCAAACCTTTCCCTATCCAGTTCCTATCCTGTTTTCCGACATTTAGGTTGGATTCATGGCAGACGGAGTGCCGGCGCAAATGTGAACCCACCCTAACTTGAAGCTTGTGTGCCCAATGCAATATCTGTAATGGGGCACTGTCTAACTTGCACCTTTTAGAATACTGCTATATTTTATGTGGCAGAGGGACCATTGTGGCCCTCTCAGGGTCCAAGGCACGGTAGCGAGTGCTAGCACAGCACCCCCTATAGCTTTGTTCCTGAATGAGAGACAGAATCATAGCAGATTCCACCATGTGAGCAGGACCCTTACTGCATGACGTCTCAACATACAGGAAATGCTTGGAAATGCATCCTCATCACTGCTCATGGTGTGTTGAGGGTGCATATGTTGTTCGGTGGAGGTGTGTATCACTGGTATTTATTTTCCAGTACCCTGCTGATCAGTATTTAATTTAGATTTGACCCATGGAAAGGCCTTTAACAAAATAAAATGTATTATTAAGTTGTATGTATTCACATGTATGCATTCACTACTGTTTGTGGCAAAGCAATTACTGTAATTCACCATAAATTTAGGAAAATGACTTTGTACATGAAAGTCGGGTTGCAAACAAAGTTTGTACAATACCGACAATGAAAGTAAACAGGTAAAGTCTTTTTGTATAGCTCTTTGAAGATGGCAGAAGAAAAAGAAATCAAGTATGAAGTGCCAGGCAAAAGAAAGAGGGCATACCAATGTGTAGTCATCATAATACAGACCCTGCAAAATGACATTGTGTTTATTTGCATATAGAAAACTTCAATGAGAGCTGATTATCCCTATGCCCTGTTCACTTACACAAAATCTGTTTACAAACCACAAGTTACCATTGGCATAATACATTTCAATAAAATATTCAGCTTTTATCTGTAAACAAAGGAGCACTGAGATGAAAGTAAACACCAGAAGCTTGGTGCATGAATGCATTTAACAAAGGGTTACATTTTGCATCACAATTTGACAGAAACTTTACATCTATAATCTTCAAGGGAAATGTAGTTTAAATGGATTTGCACACAGAATTTATTGAACCCAATGAGGCATAGACAGGCTATGTACACAGACTCCTACTCTGAATGCTCAGAGGCATTTGGAGGCTACAATTGGCATAATTATCTGCCATGTGTTCACATTGCCTGGCATGAGATGTAATACCCTCAAACATTTTGAAAGTTAAATTGAGTATGTCCCCTACAGTCTAGTACATACTAGTATGTTTAATCAGTTTTTATTAAGGTTTTTGCAAGCAAAGCCAAGACAAAGGCATCAAATAGTCAGTAGGAGGCACGCAGGCCACCCAATCATGGAGAAGTCACTGAGGAACAGTTAGGGTAGAGGGCTGTCGACGCCCGCAACAGAGAAACCAGTAACGGGTGGCACAATAACAACATGGGGAAATGCATCATTGAGGGGTGATGGCAGGGAAAGCTATAGGACAGAAGGAAAAGTCCAGCTGTGGAGGGAAACCACAGTGCCACCCGTGCACCAGAAGAAAAGACAAATGCTGGAGGGAAAGGGGAACATGGGGAAGACACGGGTGTACAGAAACACATAAGACCACATACAAGACCGGGATGGTAGTACATACTAGTGTATACTACGATGACTACAAACTGATATTTTCAGATGCTCCTGTATAAGAATACATTTCATTTTCATGATTGCTTTATAGGAAACTTTAAAATTACATGTGACATCATAGAAAACTTGTATAAAGTGTAAGTGTTGTTTTTGCTGTTTCATTTTTTTGCTATTGTATAGGGGGGTATTTGGTAAACATTTTTGTATAATGCTTTATTAACTGGTTTTACTTTCTTTTAGTAGAAAACAGGCTCTAAAGTTCTCCCTAACAGTGCTCAAGCTAAGCAATGCCAGGGAAAGTCTGTCCTGTACATCTGTACAGGGTAGAGTTGACCCTACCAGGGTTTGCACCTAATTTATGACAAGATGCATGCCTCATCCTAAATTAAGCACATCTTCTGGAGTCTGTGCGCTTAAACAGAAATCTATGCCAGCACCTTAGACATACAGCTATTTGAATTGCCCCCCTCCCATATTACAAAATATTCCCCAAACACCCACCTACACAATAGCAAAAAAATGATATGCCACTTACAAGTCCATGATGGGTATCATCCACTATCCATTGACTAATGGAGTAACATCTTGTTAAGACCGCACCCGTTCGAACTTCTGCGCCATCCGGCGGCGGGTCCGGCTGTGATTCTTTTCTTTGGGTTTTTCTTGTATTGTCTGAACACTGTCCTATTCCCTCACCTCCTTAATTGATTTTCCACCACACCCATCTCCTTTACCTTCGTTTCCCTCTGCTCCACTAGTAGTTAATTTTAGCCTTGCCTGTGTGATTGACAGCCTATCCTCCTATCAAGTCTGGGGCGGGTTCTTCCTTCACTATTTATTGTTTGCTCACATTCACATTGGTGCTTGCTATTGCCTCGTGCGTACTGGCTATTACTCCTTGCTGTTTTGTTACCTGTATTCTTATTCCTGACCTCTGGCTTTGACTTTGACTATTCTCTTGGATTTTGATTCTGTACTGCGTTGCTCGACTGTAACTGACCCCTTGGCTACCTGACCTCCTTTTTGTTGTTGTTTTTCCTGTCTGCGTTCTGTGTTGTCATTTATATTAAGAAGGGACTGTCAACCAGTTGCTGGCTGTCGCCTAGGACAGATCAGGCAAGTAGCCATGGACAGTGGGGGGTTTCAGCTTAGAGTTCACTGTCTTGTTGTGCCCCTACCCCCAGGGTTCACCAGCAGCTACTGGGGAATCGCTCCTTTAACTATTCCCTTACACATCTACTCCCTAGTACCCTTAAATTGACATTCACTTCTTGGCCATGTGGAATTTACCCCTATGTATCTCTCTAGTATTGCTGATCTAATGATGCAGTGGCTTCCTTTCTTGTTTAAAGGGGTTTTCTGAAAAAAAAAAAAAAAAAATTTTTAAAAAAAAAAAAAATTAATTATAATTAATTTTTTTAAGGGAAAAAAAAAAATTTAAAAATTTTTTTTTTTTTTTTTTGTTTTTTTTGGGGTCTTCTGGCCCCTTTTTTATCTTTTTTTTTGGGTGGCTTTCTTTTTTTTTTTTCCACAGCCCTTCCCAAACGACTAACCCAACCCCCCCCCCACCCCATCATACTTGTCTTCCTGTGAACCGAGAGCAAGGCAGGTGGTTTGGACTCCGCAACCAGAAATGAACGCACACGCGGTAGTTCAAGAAAAAAATATATATTTACTATAAGTTAATAAAGGTTAGTTAAAGGTAAAATGACAGGGCTAAAGACAAGCAAAATATACAATATAGCATGAACAATTTCAAGGCAAATTCTGCAATGGTTTCTACTTTTACTCTGTCCACTTCTGCAGTATGGACACTGAATGAACAATATACTCAAAACTATCCCTAACTGACCCTGACTTCACATTTGGGTGCACCCCCTTTTCCCAGTGGTCCAGGGGGGGGGGGGCGGAGAGAGGGGAAAAGGGGGGGGGGGGGGGCCCACGGGGTTTTTTTTTTTTTTGTGGGGGGCTCTTTTCCCACGGTTTTTGGGGTTTTGGGGGAAATGGAGTTCTTTTTAACAGACAGGGAAACCAACTGAATGCAATGTAATCCAACAGCAGATTCCACTCAGCACACTGACAGTCCTGCCGAATCCATACACTGAGCTGGGATGTAAGCCGGGATTTAGCAGGTGCCGTCCAGTACATCAACAGCACTGCGAGTCTCTATCTGTGGTATCCATATACACAGTCACAATGTCAGTCTCACTGATCAGCCACTGAGCACAGTTCCTTTCACGTGGACTCACTAGTCCTGTTGTCTCTTTACACTCTGTTTGTCTCTGGACCAAGATACAGCTTAGCTGTACAGAAAAATCTCCACACCAGTTCAATACAACACTTGCCAAGATGGCTGCTGCTCTCTGTCTCGTCACTTCCTGCTTCTCTGCTCACACTCTGTCTGCAGAACAGGCAGGCTGACATAAAAGGGGGGGGTCTCACTCCAGCATCATGTCACAATTACAATGGCTGCTGTCTTAAAGGAACAGAATCACAGAAATACATTCAACATTAACAGTTTATACAGACAAATGAAGCTTAAGACAACATTGGCTGTCTCTTACATTCCTGTCCGGATATTCTGGCCATGGGACATCACTTCTTTCTGTTGGGCCAGCTCCTTGACATCTGCCTGCGCAATAGAGCCGGAGTGCCGGAATGCACTCTATAGTGCAGGTGTGGGCAGCCGGCAGACGTCAAGAAGAAGAGGAGACGGCCCCCCAGAAGGAAGTGATGTCCCGTGCCCAAAAGATCCAGACAGGAAAACAGGTAAGTATGATGGGGTGGGGGGTTAGTATAGGCTACGTTCCGTTTCTGGAAACAGGGAAATAGAACGTCACTGGAAAATCTGAAAATGTTCTTGGGGTGGTCACATGACTGCCCGGTGATCGAGGGAAATATACATTTTTTTGTAAACTAAGTAAGTTAGAAGGTAGGCGGGGGGGAGGGTGTTTAGATTACAGTAGAAATATAATTTTATCCTGGACAACACCTTTAAGCACTGTTATGCCAAACAGATAGTAGACAACAAAAAATGAAAAAAGGAATACATAGGATTAGATGGACCATGTAGTCATTTTCTGCCATTAAACAACTAAGTTTCTAAATATTTTCTAGTAAATGTAAAATAAGACTAATAGTTAATATTATTACATTTTCTATAGTACTACTACTATTACTTCCATCACCACTTTTTTTGAAGACTAACATTATTCTGCATGAACTAATTCCTAAAACATTGTTCCCTCGCCGGAGTGTAAAGATATTAAATTGAGAGTTAGGTACAGAGGTTTTTAGTGGTTTGTCTTAAAATAATATATATATATATATATATATATATATATATATATATATATATAAAAAAAAAAATTTCGATTCAGTTTGTCTTAATATATATTCTATAGACAATTTCTCAAAATAGTGATTGTATGGAAGTGTATAGCATGTAATTGGCTCTGGAACTACTGTATGGTCAGTTTGGTTATAAGTAATATTTTCTTCAGAAATGTGACTCAGTCAATGACTCAGACACTAAGAATGCATATACCTGTTCATCAGGTCCTTTGGGAGCTGCATTTTTTATTTTATGGATTACACCTTAAGGTTTGCAAATCACAGATATAACAAAAATATCAACAAACACTCTAAATAATATGTTATAAACACAGATATAACAATAATATACATTTTAATATATTTACATTATGTGCAAATTAATTAAAATATCTCTGTTGACCAAAAATGTTAAAGAAATGTGTTCAGAATCTTGGGCAATGTGCTCCTGAATATTTTAAGGTGTGTTCTGTAAAGCTTAAGACAAACATTCCACCATCTCTGTGGAACTGCTCTAAAACATGATTTTAAAATGACATAAATTGCTAGTCTGAAAATACTCCCAAACACTAATTTTACATTTCTTACCTGTGCCCTGCAAACTTTTCTGGCAGCCTGCAGTCTTTAAATATACTACTTATATATATAAAATATACTGCAAATTGGTCAGCTTTACAAATGGGTCAACCATTGATGTGAAGTGTAGAGGCAGCTTTATAGCTGCCGATGTCTAACCAAACAATATTCATACATGTAGAGAATCACTTTGGGAATCTTATTGTTCTATGCTCTATGTTGCTATACTGGCCAACCATCCAACACTCATTGATAGTTCTGGTTTCAAAAGATGAAATATAGCCTTTAAAGGCATTGACTCATGAAGACAACTTGTCTGTGTGCCTATTAGGCCATAGAGGGGCCTCAACCGCCTAGTACCCCCTCTATGTATCAGAATAGAAAGCTAATTTAGAGACTCCCATTTAGACTGGATTGCAGAGTTTAATAGATCCTCTGGTTTTCATCCATAGGGAGTGTTCACATGTAGGAATTTAACGCTGATTCGGTGTGGAATTCAACCCCAAATCAGCAGCATGTTCCGCCCAGATTCTGCCTCCCATTGTTTTCAATGGGAGGCAGAGATCGCAGCAGGACGCTGAAAAAATAAACCAGAAAAGTCTCTGTGCACTTTTATTTTTATGTTGCAAAAAACACCCTGCAGTGACAAAACTGCACCACATTAAAATATGCTGGAGCGTCTGTTTCAGCAGCAGAAGAATATCATTGCTCTGGGTTGGTGACAATAACCCTTTAGCCTTCAGCTTTAAGGGTATACAGACAGTCTTACCACCCAGAAGTGGAGGAGATTGGGATTGTAGAATTCTCCAGACAGAATGTAGATAGATCCATAGGTTCAAGTGTTTGCATCCTGTAGATTTGAATGAAAACATCTCCTATGAATGTTTTTTGTAATAAAAAACTGACATATCCCAAGGTAATACGTCTCTGCAAACTTACCTTATTTCTTTAATAAAAAGTGCAGTACCTCAAGGTAATATGTCTCTGCAAGCCTACCCTAACTCAGTTAATATCTGATGTTCCCTCTGTTGGTTTTTTTCGTGATCCCTCACCATACCCTTATTTTAGAACAATTTTGGGGGGTTTTAGTGTATATAAAATAAAATTTAAAAAATGTTTTTTTCTCCAGTACGAGATGATTTAACCTGTGTAACCTCCCATCTCCTTAAGAATCCCATCTTTTGTATACGTGTCCTTTTTTAAGATATGATATTTATCTTATATCATATATTTTTCTCACGCATTAAGAATTTGCTAAAATCTGAATATTTATATTTCTCACGCATATGAGGCACATGATATACTACATGATATAATACCATATTAATTTTGAGATCTGCGTGCCCTTGTAATAACTCATACATCACTGTATATGTTACATAAACATCTTGTAATTTTGTTAATATGTAATGGTTTAATTTGGATAGACTTTGGTACCTCTTTGAATTTAATATGCATATACACTTAAAGAGGACCTTTCATGTCCTCATGAAAGTGCGGATTTATATACCGCTAGAAAGCCAACAGTGCGCTGAATTCAGCACACTGTCGGCTTTCCGGGTATGTGCCTCGGTGCTGGAAATATCGGTGCCATTAGTTTTGGCACTGATACCTCCCCACTGTCAGAAGGGTGTTTCTCATAGCTCAGCGTCATCACAGGTATATAAGGAATACCTCCCCCCCAATAGTACACGTCCATAGACTTGTACTGGGGGGCGTTCTTCACAGCTCAGCGTCATCGCTGACCGGTAAGGAATGCCCCCTCTGACAGTACAAGGCTATGTTAGGGTAGTGTCAGGGGGACGTTCCTCACAGCCCAGCGAAGACGCTGAGCTATGAGGAATACCCTTCTGATAGTGGGGAGATATCGGTCCTCCACTGGGGCACATACCGGGAAAACCAACAGTGCACTGAATTCAGCGTGGACATGAAAGGTCCTCTTTAAGCATCATGTTATCATACCCACTTTAATATTTGATCCATTGATCAGTTTTATTTTCTGCAATAATCAGTGTGAGTGATGTCATGCTTTTTAAATGGTTCAGACGTATTTCTTTCCTTCCATATAATAATAATAATAGTCCTTTAATAGTCCCACAATGGGGAAATTCATTGTGTTACAGCAGCAAAGATAAGCAGATACAAATACAAATACAACAAATATGCTATACCGCCTTTCAATTTGTGGTATTTAATCATGGTGGAAGGTCCTTCTAAGCTTTTGGCTCAAAAAGAGCCGCCATATGTATATATATTTGCCTAATACCACATGTACATCAATGTCTCCCTGACCACTTACCATCTGATTGGCTTGCTGGAAGGGGCGCACTTTGGCCTTTTTATACCCTGCACCTCTGACACACAGATCCACTGACTTTTTGACTGTGATATAGCACATATCCCCTGATAATCCAGACAAATCTTGGGGGAAATGCGTAAGGATGCTTTCAGATATTTATTAACTGTTTCTAGCTCTATGTGTTGGGCTATAGAAGACAATCTATCTTAGACTAAGCCATACATTTTCAGAGTAGAATTCTACTTGCAGAACAGGCTCTTTTCAGAGCGCACCTCCGAGGAGGTGAATCTAAACTCTGTTAAGAATCTGCCTTAAGACCAGGGCAACTACCAGTTGTAGGAAGAGTACCACAGAGCAGAACGCACTTTTCAGTGTGCACCCCAAAGGGGCTGAATTTGGTCTCTCATATTGTTCCTATACATAAAGACTGTTTTTTGGTGAAACACAGTATTTTTTATAGGAGTGTATAGCATGATACACTTAGTGTTTTTCCTTGATAATGCATCTATAAAGAGGAATACCCTAGGAGTACATACATGTTGCCATTTTCAGATACCTCCTAATATTTCAATCTCAGTTTATTACTCTGTAACAGTTGTGACAGCTTGGGGGAATTAAACTCAAAATGGCGGCTTGTCCTGGTCCGGACAGCGGTGGTTCATGGTACTGGGCGCCAGAAAGATAGCTTTCAGACAGTCCAAGCGTAAAATAAACGTGGCTTTATTCAGCTTAACTGCAACATAACAAAACAACAATAAGCCTATGCCACAGTTAGGGCCTAACTCACTCCTTGAGCCCCTAACTGTCCTGACTGTTGCTCAGCTCCAGCAACCGTCCTCTGTGGACGCCAGCCCTTCTGGGACAGAGCCTATCTCTCTGTCCTTAGCTGGTCCACTTGAGCAGCCGGACTAATGCTCCACTCAGCAAAAGTCCCCTGTGGCCCCAGCCCCTCTGGCACAGACCGTCTATCTGTCCAACTGGTCCACTATTTCCTGCTCTGTGCAGGATACTCCAGTCCTCTGGAGTTACACGCCACCCACTCAAAGGTGTGGCTGAAGGCCTTTTCAGGGCTGGGCCTGGGTCGCTCAACAGCGCCCTCTGGCTCACATACCTACATACCCTCCCCCTCAGCTCACTACCCATGGGGTGAGTTACAATGGGACAAGACATATGTCACCGTCCCTCTTCAATGCTATACACTTGTTCAGTGTCTCTCCAGATGTCCCCATCTGGCGGTCTCAACCTCCAAGTTTCAGTCAGTCGAGCCTTCCGTCTTCTCCTCACTTTAAACGCTATGCCAAGATCCTGGCCATTCTGCACAAAGGCAAGCTCTACTCCATCACCTCCACAATTCGCCACACAGGAAATCACATCATTTTCATCACATTTTCCATCATAGTCTTCAGCCATCCCATTGCATGACTTTGATCCCTTTAGTGAATAGCCGTAAGAATCTTCTTCTTCTCCTATCACGAATCCACAGGAGCTCGGATACCAGCTAACACGTACTTCATGTACATCAATGTCTTTAGAGTATAAATATTTCACGGGTACCTTTTCTGTAACCTTCATCTCAAAGCGAACTTTGCCATCACCATCAAGGCTTAGAAGTTTAGGAGACATAGGCCACTTGCTCTCCTCTTTGTTTGAGATACACAATCTCTGCACTGCAATATCTTCTCCTTCGGCACGAGGGCCATACCGTCCAGCCTCACAAAATAGCTCACGCTGAACTACATTTTCTGGTATGTCTTTAACAACTGCCACATCATATATTGGAATGGTTTCTGTATAATGCGCCCGCACCTGTACGGCAGCAGAAGGACCACTTCCACACTCTAGTCTTACTTCCTCTCTCTCATACGCATAACTTTCTGGAGGCATGTTACGATACTGTGATATATTGCAAGAATTTTCGTGCCAACCCTTTTCTGACAGTACAGGAGCTGGTGATATCGTCATCTCAACATTCTTCAAGTTATTTTCATTCTCTGTGCTAACACCGGAGGACTGGGATACCAAGTTTTCACCATCACAGTTTTTTCTGTCAATACCCAGATGCTTTTGGGTTACATGTTCTGGCTGCCTTAATGGTTATGCTTTCTCTGCCTCTATGCTGGCAGCTTTCTTCAATTCTACCGCCTTCTGTAGCGCACAAATCTCTGATTCCAGTTACAGAACTTTCTTCACTGCCACATTTTTCTGCACAGCCTCCATCTCAGTTTTTACTATTGCAACTTGCTGAACTTCCTCAATCTTCCTGACATCTTCTATGGCAGCAGATGTAGATGCCATCTCTTTATCCACTACGCCTCCTAATTCTAGGACATTCTGCAATGTTCTTCTAACATTTGTCAGGTCAGCATCCTGGATAATATTTTCTGCTTCCCCCACTGTTCCCTGAATTATATTGGATTGATCCTCCAACATCTTCTGATAAAGCTTCTGCTCATCTGCAGACTTTTTGTCAAGTCTTTCATTCAAGTCCCGTATCTCAGTGGGTCTGTTATCTTGCTCTTGGTTGAATAAAAACTCTATTTCTTGAATCACATTTTTCAGGGATAACAACTCTGATTCTTTAGAGGTTAACAGGCTCTGCAGCGAGTCTCTCTCATCTTCTAGTGCTGCCAGCTTTGAAGATAGTGCAGATGCCGACTGTTCCGTATTGGATAAAGACTGCTGCAATCGATCGAATTCTTCTTTTTTAGATTCCACTTCGGTTTTTAACTGTTCAATCTGAGAAGTGCGCTCGTCCAACTTTATTTCTGATTCACGCTTCACTTGATTCATCTGAAACTCCAGCTGTTTCTTGATTTCCTCCTGCTTGTTCACTTGCACCCTTAATTTAGCAACAAGCATTTTTAGATCTACAATCTCAGCAGATAAATTAGACAGGTTTCCTTCAAACTGAATCCTCATGTCTTCTGTCTGGAGGTCCAATTCTCTCTTGGCCTTTTCCAGCATCTCATAAGCATTAGCTTTGTTCTCATACAATATCTGCACAGATTCCAGGTTTTTCTCAACTTCATCCTTGGAGCTAACCAAATCCTCCATTTCAGTGCGCAGTTGCTTGTTGAGCCTCTCTAACTCGGCCTTCAATTCAAGGGCCTCTTCTAGGGAGCGAGCCAAGGCAAGAGCTTTGGTCTCTTTTCCACAAGCCTCTGCTTCAGCACGGTCACGTTCCTCTGCATATCTAGCAGAAAGAGTCTTCTCTTCCCCAAGCAGCTGATCAAACTTTTTCTGCTTCCTTTTCAAATTTGACACAATCCGATGTTGATGATCAAGATCTACACCTACATCTTCTAGTTCCTGCTGCAGTCTAATTTTCGTCTTCTCAAGTTTGTCATAAGCAGCAACCTTCTCCTCAAACCGTTGATTTGTAACTTCTAGCTCCTTTTGCAACTTTTCCTTTAGTTCTTCAACAGAGTCCAAGGACCCAATACTATCCTCCATTTTTTTCTTCATATCAGTCGCCTGAGCCTGTAGTGTTGAAATCTGCTTTGTCAAATCTCTTTTTGCTATCTCCTCTTCCTCTAGTTGCTCAAGGAAACCATTTTTCTCATCTTCCATTTGTTTTAGTTTTGTACTAAGGTCAAGCTTCTGACGGGTTTCTTCTTGCAAAAGTTCCTGAGTGTCCTGAAGCTGAGATCCTAGTGTAGAAAAAGCTTTGGAAAGTTTGATAAACCTGCTGTCTGCTTAAGAAAGAAGCCTTGTGACATTATCCAATTCCATCTGTAGTCTGTTTGCCTTGTCTAGCAGCTCCGCTTGAAACCTGTCCCCTTCTGTGACCTGTAGTTGCAGGTCTTGAAGTTAAGTCTCCACTTTTTTATGACTCTCCTGTAAGGCTTGCACTTTCTGAGCATGGACAGACGACATTTCCATCAAATCTTTGTCTTTATTTTGCACCAAAACAGACAATTTCTCTTTATCTTCACAAGATCTTGACAGCGCCCTCTCCAGGCTGCATATTCTAGCTTTGAGTTCCCTTTCTCTTTGTTCCAGAACTCCCGCTCTGCTCCGCCATTCATTGACTTCACTATTTAGGCGAACCTGCTTTAGTTCATGCAAGTTTTGCTCTGACTGCAATGTCTGCACCACAGATTCTAAATCACTCTCTTGGTCAGAGACATGCTTCCTCAGCTCTGCAATTTCATTTTCTTTGTCAATTAATGCCACCGAAAGCTTTTCACACTTCCCCACTTGGTCATCCAGACATTCTGACTGACACTGCAAAAATTCACTTCTCTCACG
Organism: Leptodactylus fallax; assembly: GCA_947044405.1. NCBI lineage: Eukaryota > Metazoa > Chordata > Amphibia > Anura > Leptodactylidae > Leptodactylus > Leptodactylus fallax. The sequence goes on along the minus strand of CAMRHE010000186.1, from coordinate 133,759 downwards.
TTTAGCAGTTTCAAGGTCATCTCTTAATTTTTCAATGATACACTCTTTGGCAATGGAGTCTTGGACATGCTGCTCCTTTAAATCCTGCGATTGCTTCTCAAGCACTTGCTTTTGCTCTACACTCTGTATAATTTTATTAGATAGAGCACATTTCATATCAGCAAACTCCTTCTTAGTGACACAGTCCATTCCAGGCAAACCCAGTACCACATTTTCACAATGACTAGGATATGAACTCTTTACAGTTTCAAGCTCTTTCTTTAACTTAAGGTTCTCTTTTTCTGATACCTCAAGTTGCCATTTCCAATCAGATATTTCATCTTCATAAATGAACCTGATGGTTTTAATCTCATCTTGAAGCTGCTGCACCATAATATTTTCATCTTTGGCGCTCTGATGCACTCCAGTATGAGACATAGTCATACAGTCAGCAGGGACATATTCTTTCATAGAACAGAGGTGCTTCAGAAAAACTGATCACAAGGCATTATGGGAAAGGAGCTGGGGAGCTCATGCGCCCTCTGTTGGATGTAACAAATCCTCAATTTGCTTTTGACTCACCGAGCCTTGAGACAGCAAAAGAGATTTTAGCCAAGCCAATTTCACTTATCTGCATACAGCGCTGTTTCCGGATTGTTGTCCTTCATCAGTACAGAGCACCTTCACTGGTGCTCTCCTCAATGTGAGAGATTCTTGTCCCTAACTCACTCATTGCCTCCCACTAAGCCAGCCAATTCACTTTGCTCTGTACTGATGAAGGACAACAATCCGGAAACAGCGCTGTATGCAGATAAGTGAAATTGGCTTGGCTAAAATCCCTTTTGCTGTCTCAAGGCTCGGTGAGTCAAAAGCAAATTGAGGATTTGTTACATCCAACAGAGGGCGCATGAGCTCCCCAGCTCCTTTCCCATAATGCCTTGTGATATGTAGATGCTAAGTAGAGGGCAAAAGGCAATTAAAATCTCTACACACCTTCACTGGTGCTCTCCTCAATGTGAGAGATTCTTGTCAGAAAAACTGAGTCACTCTCATGCAACCCATAATCTTTACTTGCATTCCACCTAATCTGCTCCGGGTTTTGTGTCTCTCTGCATTCAGACTGCTGCACTAATACACCTGTGCATAACTTCTCTGTTTTTTTACAAGCTGAAATTCTCTTTTTCTTGCCCATGGTTTACTAACAAGATTACACAATATTCCACAGCAACCTTGGGGTTCAACTGGCAGCAACTTTTTGCTATCTTCTGTAGTCACATGTATTCAAACAGTTAACTTATGTGGCACTACAACAACCAGCATTTTCTTCTGTCTTCCACAGAAAACACCAACATGGCATCATAGCCTTTCACATAGACTGTTTATGTGGCACTACAACAACCAGCATTTTCTTCTGTCTTCCACAGAAAACATCAACATGGCACCATAACCTTTCACATACACTTGTTTACAATATCCAGCTTCTATACACATTGCTATGTTGCAATTCACTCACCCCCTCCTGGGTTTCTTCAGTTGAAATCACAGATTTCTTCCAGCTGTAGGCCACAATGCACACTTTGCAGTACTGCAGTCACAAACCACTTGTCTTCCAGGACTTGCGCGGATATCTTTATGCCCGCATTCTCCACCATATGTGACAGCTTGGGGGAATTAAACTCAAAATGGCGGCTTGTCCTGGTCCGGACAGCGGTGGTTCATGGTACTGGGCGCCATAAAGATAGCTTTCAGACAGTCCAAGCGTAAAATAAACGTGGCTTTATTCAGCTTAACTGCAACATAACAAAACAACAAAAAACCTATGCCACAGTTAGGGCCTAACTCACTCCTTGAGCCCCTAACTGTCCTGACTGTTGCTCAGCTCCAGCAACCGTCCTCTGTGGACGCCAGCCCTTCTGGGACAGAGCCTATCTCTCTGTCCTTAGCTGGTCCACTTGAGCAGCCAGACTAATGCTCCACTCAGCAAAAGTCCCCTGTGGCCCCAGCCCCTCTGGCACAGACCGTCTATCTGTCCAACTGGTCCACTATTTCCTGCTCTGTGCAGGATACTCCAGTCCTCTGGAGTTACACGCCACCCACTCAAAGGTGTGGCTGAAGGCCTTTTCAGGGCTGGGCCTGGGTCGCTCAACAGCGCCCTCTGGCTCACATACCTACAGAGTTTATATCTTCAGTCCTCAGCCCACAATAATCTGCACATCCTGAAGCTAACATTTATTAGAGGGCGTCTAGTAGGGACATCTCACCCCAAAAATTATGAATGGGACTTTTTTACTTTGTAATTTCCTAAAAAAAAAAGGTACGTAAGTTGATATAAGTTTAGCCATACACTTCTATAGATACAGTGGCGAAAAAAGTATTTAGTTAGCACCAATTGTGCAAGTTCTCCCACTTAAAAAGATAAGAGAGGCCTGTAATTGACATCATAGGTAGACCTCAACTATGAGAGACAAAATGAGAAAACATATCAAGAAAATAACATTGTCTGATTTTTTAAAAATTTATTTGCAAATTATGGTGGAAAATAAGTATTTGGTCACCTACAAACAAGCAAGGTTTCTGGCTCTCACAGACCTGTAACTTCTTCTTTAAGAGGCTCCTCTGTCCTCCACTCATTACCTGTAGTAATGGCATCTGTTTGACATTGTTATCAGTATAAAAGACACCTGTCCACAACTTCAAATAGTCACACTCCAAACTCCACTATGGTGAAGACCAAAGAGCTGTGGAAGGACACCAGGCTGCATATCACAAGGCATTATGGGAAAGGAGCTGGGAGCTCATGCGCCCTCTGTTGGATGTAACATATCCTCAATTTGCTTTTGACTCACCGAGTCTTGAGACAGCAAAAGGGATTTTAGCCAAGCCAATTTCATTTATCTGCATACAGCGCTGTTTCGGGATTTTTGTCCCTCGTCAGTGCAGAGCAAAATGAACTGGCTGGCTTTGTGGGAGGCAATGAGGCTGGGAAGACTGAATCTGTAATAGGCAAGAAGCTTGGTGTGAAGAAATCAACTGTGGGAGCAATAATTAGAAAATGGAAGACATACAAGACCACTGATAATCTCCCTCGATCAGGGGTTCCATGCAAGATCTCACTCCGTGGGGTCAAAATGATCACAAGAACGGTGAGCAAAAATCCCAGAACCACACGGGGGGACCTAGTGAATGACCTGCAGAAAGCTGGGACTAACGTAACAAAGGCTACCGTCAGTAACACACTACGCCGCCAGGGACTCAGATCCTGCAGTGCCAGACGTGTCCCCCTGCTTAAGCCAGTACATATCTGGGCCCATCTGAAGTTTTCTTGAGAGCATTTGGATGTTCCAGAAGAGTATTGGGAGAATGTCATATGGTCAGATGAAACCAAAGTAGAACTGTTTGGAAGAAACACAACTCGTCGTGTTTGGAGGAGAGTGAATGCTGAGTTGCATCCAAAGAATATCATACCTACTGTGAAGCATGGGGGTGGCAACATCATGCTCTGGGGCTGTTTCTCTGCAAAGGGACCAGGACGACTGATCCGTGTACATGAAAGAATGAATGGGGCCATGTATCGTGAGATTTTGAGTGCAAACCTCCTTCCATCAGCAGGGGCTTTGAAGATGAAACATGGCTGGGTCTTTCAGCATGACAATGATCCCAAGCACACCGCCAGGGCAAAAAAGGAGTGGCTTCGTAAGAAGCATTTCAAGGTCCTGGAGTGGCCTAGCCAGTCTCTAGATCTCAACCCCATAGAAAACCTTTGGAGGGAGTTGAAAGTCCGTGTTGCCCAGCGACAGCCCCAAAACATCACTGCTCTAGAGGAGATCTGCATGGAGGAATGGGCCAACATACCAGCAACAGTGTGTGCCAACCTTCTGAAGACTTACAGAAAACATTTGACCTCTGTCATTGCCAACAAAGGATATATAACAAAGTATTGAGATGAACTTTTGTTATTGACCAAACATTTATTTTCCACCATAATTTGCAAATAAATTCTTTAAAAATCAGACAATGTGATTTTCTGGATTTGTTTTCTCATTTTGTCTCTCATAGTTGAGGTCTACTTATGATGTCAATTACAGGCCTCTCTCATCTTTTTAAGTGGGAGAACTTGCACAATTGGTGGCTGACTAAATCCTTTTTTTTCCCCACTGTAGATAGTAATAATAATAATACATTTTATTTATATAGCGCCAACATATTCCGCAGCACTGTACAATTTGTAGGGTTCAAGTACAGACAGGGGAGGAGGCTGACCCTTATTTCTTTCAAGATGATGATGACGACAACGACCATACTGGCCATGAACACCAATAATGGCAGGCCCCTGGGTCCGTGCATACATATTATTAATATCAAGTAGAGGATTGAGTAGTGGATGGCACTGCTCTTAGACCCTCACTATAAAGCCAAAATGGGAGAGTTCTTCCTTGCTTCCCAAAGGGAATTAAAATTGCAATATTATCAGGATAACCTGTATACCCATCTTACCACAGGGAGACCACTGCAACTACCAATCACACATGTACCCAGGTGGTCTCTGTCAGCTCCCAGTCCAATACACTCAGCCAGTGGTCCTCCTCTGCTAGTGCCACAGCTCCAAGTATCAGGAGTAAAAGCAGCAGCTAAGGTCCAATACAGTATCTGGAACATGATGAACCAGAAATTTTTCAGCTTGCAGCACCAACTGGACCCACAGCGGGCAAATGACACTTTTGTCAAAATGAATCATCCATGCATCCATGAGGATTTTCACACATCTCCGGCTGATACCTCTGAGTAGTGATGACACCGACTCCCTTTATCATCATGTTCCATTTAGTAAAATGCTGCTGATGCTGCCTGCTACACCTAAACAGATACCACTACTCAGCCAAACATGTGCTGTGCCCTGATCCATCATATTATGCCCTGCTACACATGTTGCCACAGCTACCACCACTCACCCAGGCATGTCCTATGGCCTGGTCCATCATATTCCAGTATACCTCACTGTTGGCGCCACAGTGTTGGTATAAAAAAAATATACAGTATATATATTGATTTCACATCTGCTCATATAAAGGGATAATGTTTGGTGGCTTTTTTTTTTTGTTTTTTTTTTGAAAAGTCAATTCTTCATCACTTTTTAACCCCTTAAGGACCCAGCCCAAAAGTGCATTAAGGACCAGGCCTCGTTTTTCAAAACTGACATGTGTCACTTTATATGGCAATAACTTTGAGACGTCTTAACTTACACAAGTGATTTTGAGATTGTTTTTTCGTGACACATTGTACTTCATGTTAGTGGTAAACACTAATGAATATTTTTGTATTTATTTATAGAAAAATAGGAAATTTGATGGAAATTTTGAAAAAAATCGCAATTTTCAAAATGTGAAATGCTCTGCTTTTCAGATAGATAGTCATACCACCCAAATACATTAATACATATTATCTACCATATCTCTGCTTTATATCGGTATCATCTTTTAATCGTCCTGTAATTTATTTTGGATGTTAGAAGGCTTACAAGTGTAACAGCGATTTTGCAGATTTACAAGAAAATTTCCCAAACTAATTTTTTAGGGACCACTTCAGTTCTGAAGAGGATTATAAAGGCCTATATATTAGAAACCCCCATAAATGACCCCATTTTCAAAACTGCACCCCTCAAATAATTCAAAATAACATTTGGGAAGTTTGTTAACCCTTTAAGAATTTCACTGGAATTAAAACAATATGGAGGTGAAATTTAGACATTTAATTTTTTCCCACTAATTCCTTAATTTAGCCCTAAAATTAACACATTCACAAAGGGTTAAAGGAAAAAATGCATCTCACAGTTTGTTATGCAATTTCTCCCGAGCACGGAAATACCCCACAAGTGGGTGTAAACTGATGTTTGGGCGAATGGCAGTGCACGGAAGGGAAGGAGCGACACTGGGCGTCTGAAAAGCAGATTTTGCTGGAATAGTTTTCAGGTGCCATGTCTCATTTGCAAAGCCCCTAGAGTACCAATACAAAGGAAAACCCCAAAAAGTGACCCCATTTTGCAAACTACACCCCTCACAGAATTCATATAGGGGTATAGTGAGCATTTTGACCTTACATTCGTTTCACAGATTTTGCTAACACTGGGATGTATAAATGAAACATTACTAAAATGTCACTTTATCCCCAAAGTTTTCATTTTCACAATGGGTTAAAGGAGAAAAAGCACCCCACAGTTTGCAAAATAATTGCTCCTAAACACAGCAATACCCCATATGTGGTCGTAATCTGCTGTATGGGTACATGGCAGGGCTCAGAATGGAAAGAGCGCTATTTAGCTTTTGGAGAGCAGATTTTGCTGGAATAGTTTTCAGGTGCCATGTCGCATTTGCAGAGCCCCCAAAGTACCAATACAGTGGAAACCCCCTAAAAGTGACCCCATTTTGGAAACTACACCCCTCACAGAACATATCAAGGGACATAATGAGCATTTTGACCCTACAGCTGTTTCACAGATTTTATTAACATTGGGACATTAAAATGAAAAATTACTTTTTTTTCCAATAAACCGTCAATTTAGCCCCAAATTTTTCATTTTCACAAGAGGACAAAGGAGAAAAAGCACCCCAAAGTTCGTTACACAATTTCTCCTGAACACAGAAATGCCCCATATGTGGTTGTAATCTGCTGCATGGGTACATGGCAGGGCTCAAAATGGAAAGAGCGCTATTTAGCTTTTGGAGAGCAGATTTTGCTGGAATAGTTTTCAGGTACCATGTCGCATTTGCAGAGCCCCCAAAGTACCAATACAGTGGAAACCCCCTAAAAGTGACCCCATTTTGGAAACTACACCCCTCACAGAACATATCAAGGGACATAATGAGCATTTTGACCCTACAGCTGTTTCACAGATTTTATTAACATTGGGACATTAAAATGAAAAATTACTTTTTTTCCAATAAACCGCCAATTTAGCCCCAAATTTTTCATTTTCACAAGAGGACAAAGGAGAAAAAGCACCCCAAAGCTCGTTACACAATTTCTCCTGAACACAGAAATGCCCCATATGTGGTTGTAATCTGCTGCATGGGTACATGGCAGGGCTCAAAATGGAAAGAGCGCTATTTAGCTTTTGGAGGGCAGATTTTGCTGGAATAGTTTTCGGATGCCATGTCGCATTTGCAGAGCCCCTAAAGTACCAATATAATACAAACCCCCAAAAAGTGACCCCATTTTGGAAACTACACCCCTTATAGAATTTATCTAGGGGTATGGTGAACATTTTGACCTCACAGCTGTTTCACAGATTTTATTAACATTGGGACATTAAAATGAAAAATTACTTTTTTTTCCAATAAACCGTCAATTTAGCCCCAAATTTTTCATTTTCACAAGAGGACAAAGGAGAAAAAGCACCCCAAAGTTCGTTACACAATTTCTCCTGAACACAGAAATGCCCCATGTGTGGTTGTAATCTGCTGCATGGGTAAATGGCAGGGCTAAAAATGGAAAGAGCGCTATTTAGCTTTTGGAGGGCAGATTTTGCTGGAATAGTTTTTGGATGCCATGTCGCATTTGCAGAACCCCTAAAGTACCAATATAATGGAAACCTCTCAAAAGTGACCCCATTTTAAAAACTACACCCCTCAAGGAATGTATCAAGGGGTATTATCATTTAGAGCCTAAAAATGCTTCCCAAAAATTAATGTACAAATGAAAATTAAAGTTTTTAAAGAAATATCCAATTTCAGTGCCTAATACGTTGCGGCCACTTTGTAGCATCAGAGACATGCACTCCTAAAACTATTAAGTGGGCTATCCCAGGGACAAAAAAATTATATATGTGGGTATAAACTGCTGCTTGGGCACGCAGCAGGGCTCAGAAGGGAAGGAGCACTGTGGTTTTTTTTAGCTTTTGGAGTACAGATTTAGAGGGACTTTCTGGTCGCCATGATATTTTTGCAGAGCCCTGGAGGTGCCAGTAAATTGGAATTCCCCAAGAAGTGACCCCCATTTTGTAGGGGCAATTTTAGGGTCTCTGCAAATGTGACATGGCGTCCAAAAAAACAACATCTAAATATGCGCTCCAAAAGCACATAGCGCTCCTTCACATTTGCGCCCTGCTGTGTGCCCAAATGACAGTTTATGCCCACATGTATGACACTGGTGTACCCAGGATAACGTACTTAACAATGCCATATGTGGGTATAAACTGCTGTTTGGGCACAGCCAGGCACAGAAGGGAAGGAGCGCTATTTTGGTTTTTAGAGCACAGTTTGCTTTTTGGACACCATGCCACTTTTGCAGAGACCATGAATTGTCAGTAAAGTGGAATCCGCAGACATGTCACCCCATTTTGGAAACTATACCCTTCAAGGGATTTATCAAGTGGGGTAGCGAGCATTATTAACCCTTAAGTGTTGCATTCTTTTAATTTCCAAAAATGAATGCGCAGCTGATAATGAAAAGTTAAAAATGAAATTTTTCTATAGATACGCCATTTCAGTGCCCGATATGTTGTGCCCAGCTTATGTCTGCACAGACACACACTCCAAAAACTGGTGATCGGGGATCCCGGGCACAACAGCTTTTGGAGCGTTCATCTCTGATACAAGCCGGGCACAACATATTACGCACAGAAATGTCGTATTCCTGGAATAATTGTCATTTTCACCTTTCACCATCAGCTGCGTATTCATTTACGGATAATAAATTATAGCAACACTTGGGGGTTAAAAATGCTCACTGTACCCCTGGATAAATTCCTTCAGGGGTGCAGTTTCCAAAATGAGGTGACATGTCAGGGGATTCCACTGTACTGGCATTTCAGCTCTGCAAAAGTGCAATGGCGTCCAAAAACCAAATAGCGCTCCTTCCCTTCTGTGCCCGGCTGTGCCCAAACAGGAGTTTATACCCATATATCACATTAAGTACCTTATCCTGGGTACACCAGTGTCATACATGTGGGTATAAACTGCGGTTTGGGCACACAGTAGGGCACAGAAGCGAAGGAGCGCTATATGGCTTTTGGAGCGCAGATTCAGATGTTTGGGATCTGGATGCCATGTCATGTTTGCAGAGCCTCTAAAGTACCAGTAAAGTGGAATCCCCTAGGTAATGACCCCATTTTGAAAACTGCACCCCTCAAAGAATTTATCAAGGGGTGTAGCGAGCATTAGTATCCCAGACGTGACTGCACAGCGGATGGGGAAAAGTGAATATGTAATCTGTGCGTAGTACATTGGGTACACTAAATTCCCTACTATTTCCCCAGTAGTTCCTATTATTGGGGGGTCACTCTGGGGGTCACTTCTGGTTTATTATCCCTCGTAAGCTCTAAATCTGGGGTGTACCCTAATATACGCTCACACAGCTTATACATTCCCTTCCTGCCGCAGCCAGTTATGCTCTAATGATTTGGCGATTTTTGGGGTTTTTGTCTTCACATTGTACGAGTTATATTTTCTTTATTTCTCTGGTGATGTAGCCATATGAGGGCTTGTTGTTTTCAGGGTGAGATGTATTTTTTAATGACATCATTTTTAGGTGCTTACAACTTATTAAATAAATTTTATTAACTCTTTCTTGGTGGATTAAAAAACAACCCCATCAATTCTGGCACTGCGTTTTATCTTTTAAATTTTTCACCATGCAGCGTAGAGCATAAGTAACATGTTATCTTTATTCTGCGGGTCGGTACGATTACGGCGATACCTCATTTATACTGTTTTTTTATGCAATACCAATTTTGCAGAACAAAAACCCATTTGGGGACATAAATTAATTTTTTTTGCATCGCCATCTTCTAAGATGCGTAGCATTTTTATTTTTCAGTTTAGAGAGTTGGTTTAGGGCTTATTTTTTGCGGTACAACCTGTGCTTTTTATTGGTACTATTTTGGGGTACATATGACTTTTTGATCACTTTTTATGGCATATTTTGTAGGGTGAGATGGCGAAAAATCGTTACTTTCGGCGGGTTTTTTCCGTTTTTTTTCCCCGACTTTCACTGTGTACATGAAATATGGTTTCAGTTTTATTGTACAGGTTGTTACGCACGCAACGATACCAAATATGTATTGTTTTTATTAATTTTTAGGTTTATTTTTTATATAATTCATTTTATATAGGAAAAGGGAATTTTTGGGGCTTTATTCTTTTATAAATTTTTTTCATATACTTTATTTTTTTTTTTTTCACTTTTTTTTACTTTTTCTTGTGTCCCATTAGGACACCTGAGCCAGCAATGCTTTGATTGCTGGCTCAGCACTATAGACTGCAAGACACGAGCATACACGTGTCTTGCAGCCTATACAGGAAGTCAGCGCTATGGAAACACAGCGCTGACTTCCTGATGTCTCGGCAGGATCAACCAGGTACTGGGGGCTCCAGGCAGCCTGGGGTCACTTGGCAGACCCCGGGCTGCAGATTAGAGATATCGGCACCCCTCAATCTCGCCGCGGGGGGGTGCCGGGGGGGGTCGGCAAGACGGCGGAACCCCTTGGATGCCGCGGTCATGTTTGACCGCGGCATCCAAGGGGTTAAAACCGCCGATCGGAAGTTATGGCCGACCGGGGGTTATGGAGCAGGGTGTTAGCTGTCAGATACAGCTAACACCCGGTTCCGATACCGCCCGCTCAGATAGTGAGCGGGCGGCCGGCCTCGGGTGTAGTATTACGACCTGGTGCGCGAAGTACCTAGCGCCCAGGACGTAATAGTACGTCCAAGGTCGTTAAGGGGTTAACTAGGCTCACACCCATAAATTTGTCTCCCAAATAACAATAAACCTGTAGCACTTACAAGTCATCAAAACGGGCAATTTGTTTTACAAAACCATTGCTGTTTGCAATATAACCACCAGGTATGTTTAAAAAAACCACGGGCAAGCACCTTTTCCCCAAAAAAATGGTAGCCGTTTTTGTGACAGAGATTATTTTAATAACACATATAAATAAATCTGTATATGAGACATCACCAGTCAGTGTCCTTTAATGTGCAGATGGTGTCTGGACATATAGGGTTACAATCCTATAAGGCATCATATCCTGCGGGGTAATGTGGGCGTGTAAACAGTGGAGGATTAGTTTTAGGGATTCTAACTGCGGAAGGATTTAGATTTTAGTTTAGTAATTGTGATACGCCTGTCTGAAGAGATGTGTCTTAAGGATATGCTTGAAGCTGTAGGAGTTGGGAGTGATAGGTTCTGATAATGGAGGATGTTAGTCTTAAGCTAGGTTCACATCTGAGCTGGGCTCAGACACCAGCGGTCCCCATGGACTGAAACCAGAAAAGTCCTCCGTACAGTACTTTTCTTTGCACCGATTTCTGGTGGTTTCAGATGAGAACTTAGCCTTAGGTCATTGGCCGAATGACGGGTCGGGTGACAGGCAGAGATGAGGGAGGAAATGTAGGGTGGTGCAGCAGTATAGAGAGATCTGTGGATGAGGGTGATAAGTATATATTGTATTCTACAATAAAAATGCAACATTCAGAATAGATTGTAGAGGGGAGAGTTTAGTAAGGGGAAGACAGATTAAAAGGGAGTTACAGTAGTCAAGGTGAGAGTGAGTCAGGGCAACAATAAGGGTCTTTAACGTTTCCATGGTAAGGAAAGGCCGGATTCTGGAGATGTTTTTGAGGTGGACATGACATGAGCGTGCGAGTGATTGGATATGGGGGGTGCAGGAAAGGTCTGAGTCAAACAAAACCCCAAGGCTGCGGGCATGCTGCGTTGGAGTTATGGTAAGACCGCAGACTGAAATGGAAATATCCGGGTTAGGTCTGTTAGTAGAGAGTGTTATATGCTATGTGTTAAGCCAATTTTAAGTTGTGATTCATATTGAACTTGTTCAACCCAAAACGAATCTGGGGCCCGAGCCACCTGAACCTGAAACAAATCAAATCTTGAGAGGTTCGCCCATCTCTAGTTAGATCCTAAAAAAGACAAGATCCTAAAAAAGACAAGAGAAATTGAGATATATATATATATATATATATATATATATATATATTTATTTATTTATTAATTAATCAATCCAGTTGTCATAGTAAAAAGACTGTTAGACTGTTACAAAATTACAAAATTTTACATTTCTTTCAGAAATTTTAAAGCCACTAAAATTTGTATAGAGCATCCATTCTTTATCAGGAATGAGAACAAAAACACTGTCAAAAGAAGGCATCTGAATTACATTTTGGAAGTGTATTCAGTGTCTGGCCCTGTTACTAGGTTAGAAGTACTGTATGCATTGTGAAATATTCCTATGTACGTCTGCCAAATGACAGAGAAAAGCTACATTCTGCATATGAGAAGAGTTCATACAATGGAGTGTAGTCGAAACAATAAAAAATACTAACAATCTTATGTGTGATCTGACACTGATCTTTCCCAAAATGTCATGCTAGCTAAGTGTACAAGCTTTCAAACCTTTCTCATACAACAATAGGGGCCACTATAAAGTATTCTATTCCGACCATAATATGACAATAAATGTAAACATGATTTTAGCTTATCTACATTTCCCTTTTGTTGCACACATAATGTAGCTGCTGGCAGACATCTTTTATCTCTCTCCTCCATAAACACACGTTTACTTCAGCGGAGCTGCTTAGAAAGACGGTAACAGTCTGCAAGAAAGTAAAGGGGTTTTTGGAACTTATTCATCGGTCACATGGCCTGTTTGCAGCCTAGTCCCATTCAAGTGAATGGAGCTGAGCTGTGTCCCAGGTGTTGGACCCAAGACAATCTTCAATTGATGACCTATCCTAAGACTGACAGAGATTTGCAAGTTATCCATACAGATTCTTATATATTTTCTAACAAATAGACCAATGAGCTTGTGATGGAATTGCATATATACACAACAGTCACCTGAACCAATGATGAGAAAAGACCAATTTTTCAGTTACTGATTTCCTCCACTTATACTCTATGGAAGCTACTTCTCTATAAGCAGACCAACCCCTTATCCAACCTCTATCCCGCATCTCTGGACTGCATGAACGTGAGACTTGTAAGAGACATTAGGAGAGAAAAATGACCAGCATCACACTGGAGCAGAGAGCCCATGTCATAGTCAATGCAATCTGCCACTAAGCTGCTGAACATACATGCCAACAGTCCCAATTTTGCCAGGACAATATTGGGAACTGGGTCACAAAAGGGATGGGTTTTATGTATACCCCAGACCAAAATGGGGTAGCTATACTGGGGTCCAGGCGAGAAACAATCCCGAAGACCAATATTTAAAGGGATATCATGCTGAGGACCAGGAATGAGAGGAAAGCCATGCTGGGACCAAGAATGATGGGGCTATCTTGAACTAGGAAATGTGTGCTTCACCAGGGTAGTAAGAAAGTTTATGAGTGTGGGTTGTAGTGACTTGTGCACAGTAACTTGGCTACCTAGTTCTGGGTAATACAGTGGCATGCAAAAGTTTGGACACCCCTGGTCAAAATGACTGTTATTGTGAACAGTTAAGCGAGTTGAAGATAAAGTCATCTTCAAAAGGCATAACATTAAAGATGACACATTTCCAATGTATTTTTTGGGAAAAAAAATATTTTCATATTTTACATTTTCAAACTAACAAAAAATGAAAATGACCTGATACAAAAGTTTTGGCACCCTGCATGGTTAGTGCCTAGTAGCACCCCCTTTGGCAAGTATCACAGCTTGGAAACGCTTTTTGTAGCCAGCCAAGAGTCTTTCAAGTCTTGTTTGAGGGATTTTCATCAATGCCATTCTTCCTTGGAAAAGTCTTCCAGTTCTGTGAGATTCCTGGGTTGTCTTGCATGCACTTCTCTTTTGAGGTATAGCCAGAGATTTTTAATGATGTTCAGATCAGGGGACTGTGAGGGACATGGTAAAACCTTCAGCTTGCGCCTTTTTAGGTAGTCTATGGTGGATTTTGACGTGTGTTTAGGATCATTATCCATTTGTAGAAGCCATTCTCTTTTCAATTTCAGCTTTTTTACAGATGGTGTTATGTTTGCTTCAAGAATTTACTGAAATTTAATTTAATCCATTCTTCTCTCTACCTGTGAAATGTTCCCCATGTCATTGGCTGCAATACAACCCCAAAGCATGATTGATCCTCAACCATGCTTTGATCATTGTAGCCAAAGAGTTCTATTTTAACCTCACTGGTCCACAGGACTTGTTTCCAAAATGCATCAGGCTTGTTTAGATGTTATTTTGCAAACTTCTGACAGTGAATTTTATGGTGAGGGCGCAGGAAAGGTTTTCTTCTGATGACTCTTCCATGAAGGCCATATTTGTGCAGATATCACTCAATAGAAGAACAATTTACCACAACTCCAGAGTCTGCTAAATCTTCCTGAAGGTCTTTTGCAGTCAAGCAGGCAGTCCTGCTTGGCCACCACCAGAGCGGTCACGCCGTAAATTTCTGCTAAAACATCTTGGAACAGCAGTTTTAACTGCTCACAAAGAAATCTGTTATTTGCCCCTGATGAATCCTGTAGAGGAAACACGTTGGAAAGTTGATTTATGATTTGAGGAGCTAGACATTTAAGTCAGTTGCAGTGTTGAAACATAATTTGCCTTTTGATTAGAATACCTAGTCCCTCTGAATCCTGTTGTCGTGGCATTAGGCCAGTAGTCTCAGGATAGATGAGGAGTACTGGTTTCTATGGATTATTTCATCTGAGACAGTATTTTGGCAAACTGATTCAACCTGTAGCTTGTCTTCATTTTTTAGGCAGTTCAGTTAGATTCCATAGGTCTAAGTGAAGATATTTATGAGACCACTCTGTATAGGAGATTGAGGTTTTGTCACAGTGATAGATAACGATCTATGGTTAATGCACAGTTAGTGCATAGTTATTTATGGATCTGCTCTGTTTTGATGGTATTAGCGGATTTTAATACTATTAGCCCTGATAGGGTTGGGATATTCATTTTTAAATAAATATTAATAAAAGTGAAGTTTTAGGTATTTATATCTCCAAAAAATAGGTGTCTGTGAATTGACACAGCAAACATGTGGAAGAAGGTGCTTTGGTCAGATGAGACCAAAATTGAACATTTTGGCCTAAATGCAAAGCGCTACATGTTGCGGAAAAGTAACACTGCTCATCACCCTGAACACACCCTCCCCACTATGAAACATGTTGGTGGCAGCATCATGCTGTGGGGATGCTTTTCTTCAGCAGGGACATGGAAGCTGGTCAGAGCTGATGGGAAGATACATGTAGCTAAATACAGGATAATCCTGGAAGAAAACGTGTTGTAGTCTGCAAAACACTTCAGACTGGGAAAGCCAAAGCTACAGTGGAATGGTGTAGACAGGGCCGGTTTTAGACAAAGTGGGGCCCTGGGCAAAAATTAAAAGCGGGGCCCCAAATGCTGATATGCAAACAACGCCATCGTCTTCCAGTGACAGCCCCTATAATAACGCCTCCTTTCTGCCAACAAAAAAGTAATAACAAGCCCCATTTTACCACACACAATTCAAATGAGCACCTCTGTACCACCTATTAGATTTTTGCACCCAGTCATCAGTTATTATAGCGCCTCCTTATAAATAATAGTCCGCTTATAAATAATATTACACCTTTATCAGTAATAGCTCCCTTATAAATGATAAATAGTGCCCTGTATCAGTAATATCCCCCTGATCAGTCACAGTCACTCCGTAAAAACAATACTGCTCCCTTATAAATAATAGCCCCCTCATAAATAATAGTCCTCATTATCACTAATAGCCACCTTTATAAATAAGCCCATTTAACAATTACACCCCCCTTATAAATAGTTCCCTTCTTATAAATAATAGCTCCCCCTTATAATGGATGCCTTATATATAATAGTTCCCCCCTTATAAATAATAGCCCATCTTATAAATAATAGTTCCCCCTTATAATAGCCCCCTTATACTTAAGTTTCCCAATTATATATAGTAACCCACCCTTATATATAATAGTTCTCCATTATACAGTGTCGGACTGAAGGGCTTAGGCCCACCAGAGGAACTTGTTCTGGGGCCCCACCCAACAGCTTCCTGCTAATAGCCTTCACCACGGCTCCTTCACTGATGTCTTACATATGTGCTGACTATCTGGTGTTACTGAGTATGTTACCAGTATAGTCAGCCCCTATAGTACTGTGCAGGTCCCAATAATTCCAGTTCATGCATAGTACTGTATGGGGAATGACATGGCCATGGGGCACTACACGTATGTGCAAGATTATAGTGAGGGAGCTGTGATGCAGACATAGCACACAGGGCTGCCAGCAGGAATAGTGAGCACCCCCCCCCCCCACAGTATAATGCTCCACATGGTATATAATGCTCCACAGTATAAAATGCTCTCCTGAGCCCTCCAGTTTCCCCACATGGTATATAATGCTCCACAGTAACCCCACACAGTATAAAATGCTCCCCTGAGCCCCCCCATTGTGGTCCCACATGGTATGTAAGGCTCTACACAGTATAATACTCCACAGTGGCCCACACAGTATACTACCCCTTAGTGGCCCCAGACAGTACAATATGTTCTCCAGCAGCCCCACACAATATAATATGCTCCATACAGTATAATATGCACCCCACAATGCCCCCCCAGTATAATGCTCCACAGTGGCCTAACACAGTATAACATGCTCCATAATGACCTCCACACAGTATAATATACACCCCAGAGGGGTTCCCCCAGTATAATGCTCCACAGTGGTCCCCAACAGTATAATATGTTCCCCACAGTCCCCCCCAGTATAATGCTCTACAATGGCCCCACAGAGTATAATATGCTCCCGAAAAGCCCCACACAATATAATACACTCCACAGTGGCCCCACACAGTATAACAGGCTCCCACACTGTCCATTCCCCCAGTATAAAGCTCCACAGTGGCCCATAGTATAATATGCTCCCCAGAGGGCCCCTGCTAGTATAATGCTCCACAGTGCCCCCTCCAGTATTTTGCTCCACAGTGGCCCCACGCAATATATTATGCTCCCCAGAGCGTCACCCCAGTATAATGTTCCACAGTAGGCCCCACGCAGTATAATATGCTCTCCAGAGGGCCCCCTAGTATAATGCTCATTAGTCCCCCCAAATAATGCCCCACAGTGGCGCCACGCAATATAATATGCTCTGCTGATGGCCCCCCCAGAATAATGCTCCAAAGTGACCCCACTCAGTATAATATGCTCCAGAATGGCCTCCACACAGTATAATATACTGCCCAGAGAGGTTTCCCCAGTATAATACTCCACAGTGGCCCAAAACAGTATAATATGCTCTCCAGAGCCCCCCCCCAGTATAATGTTCCACGGTGGCCGCGCACAGTTTAATATACTGGGGGGCCCCTCTGGAGAGCATATTATACTGTGTGGGGCCACCGTGGAGCATTATACTGGGGGGGGGCTCTGGAGAGCATATTATACTGTGTGGGGCCACTGTGGAGCATTATATTGGGGAGGGGGCCCTCTCGAGAACATGTTATATTCTGCGGGGCCTCTATGGAGTATTATAAAGTGGGGGGGCTCTGAAGAGCATGTTATATTCTGTGGGGCCACTTTGGAGCATTATAATGGGGGCCCCTCTGGAGAGCATAATGCTCCAAAGTGGCCCCACAGAATATAACATTATCTCCAGAGCCCCCCCCCCACACATTATAATTTTCCACAAAGGCCCCACAGAATATAACATGCTATCCAGATATCCAGAGGGCCCCTTCCCCAGTATAATGCTCCACGGTGGCCCCGCACAGTATAATATACTGGGGGGCCCCTCTGGAGAGCATATTATACTGTGTGGGGCCACCGTGGAGCATTATACTGGGGGGGGGCTCTGGAGAGCATATCATACTGTGTAGGGCCACTGTGGAGCATTATACTGGGGAGGGGGCCCTCTGGAGAATATGTTATATTCTGCGGGGCCTCTATGGAGTATTATAAAGTGGGGGGGGCTCTGGAGAGCAAGTTATATTCTGTGGGGCCACTTTGGAGCATTATACTGGGGGCCCCTCTGGAAAGCATAATGCTCCAAAGTGGCCCCACAGAATATAACATGCTCTCCAGAGCCCCCCCCCCCCACACACACATTATAATTTTCCACAGAGGCCCCACAGAATATAACATGCTATCCAGAGGGCCCCTTCCCCAGTATAATGCTCCACAGTGGCCCCACACAGTATAATATGCTATCCAGAGGGGCCCCCCCAGTATAATGCTCCACAGGGGCCCTACAGTGCTATTATATTATATTCTGGGGTCTCTTCAGACCCCAGAGTATAATAATCGAAGGCCCGGGGTAGGTAAGATAAAATAACAAACAGTTATACTTACCTTGTTCTTACCTCTGCTGAGCCTCCTTGCGCTGCTCCGCTATCCCCGCCGGCGCTGGCTTCTTCTTCTCTGCGGCTGACATCACGCGTTGTGGACGTCACCTCTGAGGCCTGTGATTGGGCCTCAGCGATTACGTGAGGCACGCTGTCAGAACACCCCACGTGACCGCTGTGGGCAGGCCTCAGTGGTGATGTCCGGAACACTAGAAGATGACGTCGGACGCCGACAGGTGAGTAAAAATGTTTGTTATTTTTACTCACCTTGGAAAGGGGCCCTGCGGTCCCTTTCTGTTATTGATTTGGCCGGGCCTGACTCTGGGATCCGGAGTCATCAGGTTCCGGATCCCGGGGGCCCCTTTAGGGACGGGGCCCTGGGCAATTGCCCAGTTTGCCCCCCCCTAACGCCGGCCCTGGGTGTAGATCAAAGAATATTCATGTGTTAGAATGGCCCAGTCAAAGTCCAGACCAAAATCATTGAGCATCTGTGGCAAGACATGAAAATTGTTTTTCACAGATGCTCTCCATCCAAGCTATTTTGCAAAGAAGAATGGGCAAAAATCTTATATATAGATGCGCAAAGCTGGTAGAGACATACCCCAAAAGACTTACTAAATATATGTGCTAATGCTCGTGATTCCGTAGCTAAAAATAACCTGCTGTGGTTGAGATTAAACGATTACATTTTATTCACTTTGCTGGCTCATTTCTGCAGCAGCAATAAATGTTCGCTGTGTTTCACACTACAGAAAAGCAGCTTTTTTTGTTGCAGGTTTTGCTGCGGTTTTTTGAGCCCATGTCAGGAGTGAGTTGAGCAGAAGGCAGAAGTATACGAGCTTCCTATATATCTCACATTCCTTTTGTAGCCATTTTTGGCTTTGGCTCAAAAAACACAGCAAAATCTGCAACAAACAAAGCTGTTTTTCCACAAAGTGGGGCCTCAGCCTTAAGGCCGGAGACCCACATGGCGTATATGGTCATTTTACAGTCTCTGCAAAGTGGCAGAGACTAGCGAATCCCATCCACACTTTACGGAAAAATATGCGCTGCGGACATGCTGCGATTAACAAAACTGTTTTAGAAATCACAGCATGTCAATTATACCTATGGAAACACCAGCGGTTTCCCTATAGGTATAATTGAAGCAGAAAGTTTTTTTGTGGGAAAAACCGTGATGCGTTGCCGCCGCTGTGGCCCGCTACGTAGTGCTTTAGCCTAAAGGGGTTTTTTGATAATCAAAATTTCTAACCTAAAATAGGTGATAAGTGCCCGACTGCTGTGTCCTGAGGTCAGGTCAATAGTTTGGTGGTTGAGTGAGCGCACTACCGCTCTGTACAAAGTGTACAGTGGGGAAAAAAAATATTTAGTCAGCCACCAATTGTGCAAGTTCTCCCACTTAAAAAGATGAGAGAGGCCTGTAATTGTCATCATAGGTAGACCTCAACTATGAGAGACAAAATGAGAAAACATATCTAGAAAATCACATTGTCTGACTTTTTAAGAATTTATTTGCAAATTATGGTGTAAAATAAGTATTTGGTCAAGTACAAACAAGCAAGATTTCTGGCTTTCACAGACCTGTAACTTCTTCTTTAAGATGCTCTTCTGTCCTCCACTCATTACCTGTAGTAATGGCACCTGTTTGAAATTGTTATCAGTATAAAAGACACCTTTCCACAACCTCAGTCACACTCCAAACTCCACTATGGTGAAGACCAAAGAGCTGTGGAAGGACACCAGAAACAAAATTGCAGACCTGCACCAGGCTGGGAAGACTGAATCTGCAATAGGCAAGCAGCTTGGTGTGAAGAAATCAACTGTAGGAGCAATAATTAGAAAATGGAAGACATACAAGACCACTGATAATCTCCCTCGATCAGGGGCTCCACGCAAGATCTCACCCCGTGGGGTCAAAATGATCACAAGAACGGTGAACAAAAATCCCAGAACCACACGGGGGGAGCTAGTGAATGACCTGCAGAAAGCTGGGACTAACGTAACAAGGGCTACAGTCAGTAACACACTACGCCGCCAGGGACTCAGATTCTGCAGTGCCAGACGTGTTCCCCTGCTTAAGCCAGTACATATCCGGGCCCGTTTGAAGTTTGCTAGAGAACATTTGGATGTTCCAGAAGAGTATTGGGAGAATGTTATATGGTCAGATGAAACCAAAGTAGAACTGTTTGGTAGAAACACAACTCATCGTGTTTGGAGGAGAGTGAAGGCTGAGTTGCATCCAAAGAACACCATACCTACTGTGAAGCATGGGGGTGGCAACATCATGCTTTGGGGCTGTTTCTCTACAAAGGGTCCAGGACGACTGATCCGTGTACATCAAAGAATGAATGGGGCCATGTATCGTGAGATTTTGAGTGCAAACCTCCTTCCATCAGCAAGGGCATTGAAGATGAAACGTGGCTGGGTCTTTCAGCATGACAATGATCCCAAGCACACCGCCAGGGCAACGAAGGATTGGCTTCGTAAGAAGCATTTCAAGGTCCTGGGGTGACGTAGCCAGTCTCCAGATCTCAACCCCATAGAAAACCTTTGGAGGGAGTTGAAAGTCTGTGTTGCCCAGCGACAGCCCCAAAACATCACTGCTCTAGAGGAGATCTGCATGGAGGAATGGGCCAACATACCACCAACAGTGTGTGCCAACCTTGTGAAGACTTACAGAAAACGTTTGACCTCTGTCATTGCCAACAAAGGATATATAACAAAGTATTGAGATGAACTTTTGTTATTGACCAAATACTTATTTTCCACCATAATTTGCAAATAAATTCTTTAAAAATCAGACAATGTGATTTTCTGGATTTGTTTTCTCATTTTGTCTCTCATAGTTGAGGTCTACCTATGATGTCAATTACAGGCCGGCCTCATCTTTTTAAGTGGGAGAACTTGCACAATTGGTGGCTGACTAAATACTTTTTTTTCCCCACTGTAATGGGGAAATGTGAAGGTGAAAGTGACAGTGCTGATGGGAAAACAACAGTTGTGACTGACAGGGACAGATTATAGCGACAGCGCCAAAGAGTCACTGCTAAAGTAGCTGCACCACCACACACAACACATAAACATTTCACAGGGAGTGGAGCCTGACTGCGCAGCATGGTGGAAGCAACTTGCTAGTGCTCCGTTGCACAGAACCATAAAGACGCCGTTACACCTTATTTAACACAGGCACAATGGTCAAAATCAGTAAAGACAGACTAGGGGACCAGCCCAGCACCCCAAAAGCTCAGAAACAGCAAGGAGATCTACAGCGCTATTTTAGAAAAAAGAACTTCTCCTCACCGCACGGCCCTCCTAAGATGGCGCTGGACAGTGGTGTAACTAGGAATGGCTGGGCTCCAAGGCAAACATTTGACATGGGGCCCCCCCTGAACCGGTTACGGGTCCCCAAACAGTAGAATATGCTCAACAGTGGCCCCACACAGCATTATATGCTCCACAGTGGCCCCCATACAGCATTATGCTCTACATTGCTCCCCACACACACAGTATAATATGCTCCACACAGTGGCCCCACCCTGTATTATATGCCCCCCACCCAGTATTATATGCTCTACAGTGGCCCCCACCCAGTATTATATGCTCTACAGTGGCCCCTACCCAGTAGTATATGCTCTACAGTGGCCCCCATCCAGTAGTATATGCTCTACAGTGGCCCCACCCAGTAGTATATGCTCTACAGTGGCCCCACCCAGTATTATATGCTCTACAGTGGCCCCCACCCAATATTATATGCTCTACAGTGGCTCCCACCCAGTATTATATGCTCCACAGTAGCCCCTACCCAGTATTATATACTCACAACAGCCCCCCTCCGCACCGGTGCTATTATTATACTCTGGGGTCTCCTCAGACCCCAGAGTATAATAATTGGAGGCCCAGGGAAGGTGATTAAAAATAACAAACATTCATACTCACCTTGCCTTACCTTTCCTTGGCATCCTCGCTCCATCCTGCAGTCTTCAGCGTCTTCATGCCTTCTTCCGACGTCACTGTTGAGGCCTGTGAATGGGCCTCATCGGTCACATGGGGCGCACTGATGTAATTTCGCGGCTGCACCCCATGTGACCGCTGGGGCCTAATCACAGGCCTCAGTCACATGACAGAAGAGCGCCGGAGAGAACGCTATGCCCAGGAGAGGTGAGAATATGTATTTATTGTTTTCAGTCACCTCCCCTATTGAATAATCACCCCCAACCTGTACCCTAGGAATAGTAAAGTCTACCTAGCCCCCATAATGCTAACTACCCTACCTTCTTGATATAGATGAGGGCGTTAAAGCACTTCGTAGGCATGGCCCAGATAGATAGACCTCTGACTTGGTAGACATACGCCACTCATGCACAAATAATACCTAGAACAGGAGGGAACGAGTTCTTAGTTTGAAAACTGTTTGTTAAAATGTGACAATTTGAAAATGTCTTTTTGTTAGCTGAATATTACATGACCTTGCTTGCACCACCCACTACTTTTCTACATGATCCAGTACGGTATCTCATGGGTCCACCTCCGATCAGGAACCCACTCCGCACTCGCATCAGTTCACTGTTCCACAGTCCTAGTCCTAGTCCTGGTCAATAGGGATAATCGCTCAGTGAAGAGCAGACAACTGTAGACTTCCCTACCCTACCTTTACCCACTCCGCTCCATATAGTCTTACTATTTACCTTTCACATTTACACCTCACCTCACCCCCACCTCCGTGGGGGACCGCACTCTCTATCCTCGCCTACCTTGGAGACCACTTATGAACATCAACAACCGTCTCTGTCTCTTACTTTAGGCTCGCCACCTCGTGCCACCTCAGTCAAGAACCGCGCAGCCCCGGTCCAGAATTAACTATGCCAGACACACACAGCTCGGACCCACAACAAGTTAGTAACCCCAATATTAACACTATGAAAATCTCCACCTTTAACGTCAATGGACTAAACTCACCCAACAAAAGGCACCGAGTCATGAACGTAACCAAAAAGATGGGAGCGAACTACTGCAGGAGACCCACTTCAAACTAGACAAAATCCCAAAGCCCTACAAGTCTCCTTATGATAGATGGTACTACTCATCACACCAGACCTCTGCGTCCAAAGGGGTCGCAATAGCACTAAAACATTCGCTCCCCTTTGTATTCAAACAGCAGCACTCAGACGCTGAAGGCCACCTACTCTTTGTAAAGGGCCAAATAGCATCTAGGCCCATAACACTGGCCACAATCTATGCACCGAACCATGACCAGATACCCTGGCTTATCCAGACATTGCACGACCTAGCCTTATTTGCAGAAGGGGACATCATATTAGGAGGAGATCTCAACTTGATACTAGATCCTCTTCTAGACTCATCCGTAGGAAAGTCGGCCCTCTCTCAAAAAGTTTTGAGAAGTCTCCACATTTCCCTACAGAATTTAAGTTTGGTAGACACGTGGCGCATACAGAACCCTAATGTAAGGGACTATACCTTCTTTTCAAATCCACATCAAACATATCAGAGACACGACTACATCTTATGCTCCAAATCCATTGCCCAGCATACCTTGTACTCTAGGATAAGATCCATTATTGTGTCAAACCATGCCCCAGTAACCACCACCTTATCTCTACCAGACTTCACACCCAGACATTGGATGTGGAGTCTAAATGAATCAATCTTAGACATACAAACCACAAAGACCCACCTAGCAGAGGAACTGGACCTCTTCTTCACACGAAACGACACACCAGAAATCACCCCCACCGTATTGTGGAAATCCCACAAACCCTTTATAAGAGGGCTTCTCATCTCAAAAGCGATAGCACTTAAACAAGAAAGGCAAAAGGAAATAGATTCCATCCTGGCCCAAATATCGACCCTAGAGAAAGTCCACAAATTACAGACCCTTAACTCTGCTCATGCTGACTTAGTTGCCCTCCAGGAAAAACTAAAAAAAAGGCACTTAACTGCACCACAGCGAAACAGCTAATGTACTCTAGGATGTGCCTATATGCACAAGGAAATAAAGGAGGCAAACTAATGTCAGCGATGATAAAGAAGGAGAAAGCTAAGGCACTTATTCCAACAATTAGAACCCCCACAGGTCAACTGGTACACGACACACCAAATATAGCCAAAGCATTCCTCTCTTACTATTCTACCCTTTATAACCTGAGAAAAGATCTCCCCTCCTCCCCCCTCCAGTAACTCAAGAGAACATCAGAGAATTTCTTAAAGACCTCTCCCTACCTTCAATAACAGGAAACCGAACAAAGACCTTCTTCCAATCCCTCCGCAAGATATTCACGGCCTATCTCTGGAAGCACAAGACCCCTCGCTTGGCATACCAGCTTATGATAAAGAGCAAAGAAGAGGAAGGTATTGCCCTCCCAGACATATATCGATATTACGAGTCTATTCAACTTTCCAGATGGATGGCATATGTAGCACCAATTAAATGCCCTATTATCAATACCCTAGCAGAAGCCCATTTTGGCCCAACTCTTCGCCAACAACTATGGCTTCCGGACATGACTCCTAGAAAGAGACAAGACCGTGATCCGCTGATCTGCGGCCCATGCAAGACGTGGCACCGCCACAAGGCCAAGCTCTCTCCATCCCCCTCCCCCATCCTTCCAGCAGACTTAGCTCCGACCTTACTCCAGACCTTACTCCGACCTGCAAGAATATGCAAATCTTCTGGAAAGAGGTCGAAAACGCTATAGCACAGATAACTAAGACACCACTCTCTCTTACCCCTGACAGAGTGCTCCTTGAAAAACAACAACAAACCGACCCTCACCTCCGAGATCCCACCCTGACAACACACCTCATAGAGGCAGCAAAGTCGTTGATCTCCTTATTCTGGCTCCAGAAGACTCCCCCTTCGCTACAAATGTGGATGGAAAAAAGTGCATCAAATAGCGAGATTTGAAGAACTGATCAGCTGGAAGACAAGAAGACACAACCGCTACCAGAGAGTGTGGTCCCCCTGGTGGGATTTTACCAAGTAGGCCCCCTCCCCCACTCCCTCACCCAAACATTATCCTTACACCTCATACCTCGATCACACCAACAAAAATCCCCAACACAATGCAACACTGCACACTAACTCTCCCATCTTCTCCACTTAATAGCTAAGAATACCTAATTGGTATCCACATCAGTCTGCGCTCTGAACCTCTATTAGACTAGGAGTAAACATAATAAACACTGAGACCGTGAGAATTTCTCACATTATTTCATACTTGCATATTTGTTGTATCCAACTGTAGCACTTATGTATGTATTTTATCTGCTCTTTAAAGAACAAGTTATGTACCTGTTTGTACATGTCTGTACATGGATGTGAAAAAACTGTAAATTTGTAAAAACTTTAATAAAAAAGAGAATTATAAAAAACATAAACATTTCACAAACACCATACAAACATCACACAGACAGGCATTTGGACAGTTTGGCAAAGAGAGAGTTTTGACGCAACAGTAGCAAAACACTCCTAACATGCTCCATATGTGTGGCCCAGGAGAGAACACTAGAATATCATCCAGGTAGACAATCACATAACGACCGAGCAAGTCTCTAAAGATATCGTTAACAAAGTGTTGAAATACTGCGGGTGCATTACATAACCCGAAAGGCATTACCAAATATTCAAAGTGACCTTCCGGGGTGTTGAACGCAGTTTTCCATTCATCTCCTTCTCTAATCCGGATCAGATTGTATGCCCCACGGAGGTCAATGTTAGAAAACCAGCGGGCACCCACAATCTGATTGAAAAGATCAGGGATCAGGGGAAGAGGGTACTGATTTTTAACCGTAATTTTATTTAATTCTCGGTAGTCAATGCATGGTCGCAGTCCGCCATCTTTCTTTTTAACAAAAAAGAACCCAGATCCCATGGGAGACTGAGATGGACGGTTGTGACATTTAAGAAGACTATCCTGAGTGTAATCCCGCATAGCCTCACGTTCTGGAGCAGAAAGATTGAAGATCCTTCCCTTAGGGTATTTGGAGTCGGGAAGGAGTTCAATCGCACAATCGTAAGGTCTATGCGGCGGTAAAACTTCAGCAGCTTTAGGATCAAAAACATCATGAAAATCAGACAGAAATTCAGGAAGAAGCGTCTCCTCACTGAGACAATCGGAGGCATGCAAAGCAATACAATGGGAGGAGCACTGATTCCCCCATTTCACTAACTCTTTTTTGGGCCAATCAAAGGTAGGGTTATGTAGGTCTAGCCAGGGAAGCCCTAAAATGATATCAGACGAGAGATCCTCCATAACAAAAAAACTCATGAGCTCCGTATGTATTGAGCCCACTTGCAAAGAGAGTAAGGGGGTTTTAAAACGGATTTTACCCCTGGCCAGTGGAGTAAAATCCGCCCCAGAAACCAACAGAGGAGTATCTAATGATACAAGTTCAATACGTAAAGCAGAAACAAACGAAAATTTAACAAAGTTAGTGGCAGCCAAAGAATCTACTAGGGCCTGCCCAGAAACAGATCTACCCCCAAAGGACAGAGACACAGGTAACATCAATTTGTGAGATTTTTCAGAAGATACCTGACTGCCTGAGTGGTTCTTCTGAATACCACTCAGGCCCTGAAGTTTTCCGCTGGTGTATGTGGTTTGATGGAGCAGTCTCGGATGAGGTGACTCGGTTTGCCGCAATACAGGCAGAGATGATTCCGGAGACGATATTCTCGTCTAGCCTTGGTATCCAGTGCTCCCAACTGCATAGGCTCATCTCCAGGGGTGATAGAAGGAGAAACAGATTTTTTAACAGAAAGAGAGGGATAGACAGAAGACTTAGTGGGACCAATCCCCACCCTCTCTTTACGTCTGTCCTGGAGTCTCCTGTCAATGCGGACGGCTAAGGTCATGGCCTTTTCTAAGGTAGGGGGATCAGGGTGACATACCCAGACATCCTTCACTGAATCATTCAGGCCCTATTTAAAAAGAGCTTTCAAAGCGGAGTCGCACCAACCTGCTGTTATACTCAACTTCCGAAACTCAGAGCAGTAAGTTTCAGCGGATAGTTTACCTTGCCGGAGGGTAAGAAGTTGGGACTCGGCAAGTCCAATTTGATCAGTCTCAGCATAAATGGCCCCCAAAGACTTAAAAATTTTTTCCAGATCTGTCCACTCCTCTGCCTCAGGGGGGAATTTAAGGGCCCAAGTCTGTGGATCCCCCTGTAAGAGGGAAATGACCACCACCACCATCTGAGACTGCAACACATCAGGGTTGACGCGAAAATACAACAGACATGATTCCCTGAACGTCTCAAATTTACCTCGGTCCCCTGAAAACATATCCGGGAGTAACATTTTAACCCTGGGAAGGGAAATGGCAGCAGGTGGTGTAGCAGCGGCCTCAGCTTGATTCTGGGTGAGAGTGTGTACCTGATTGGCCAGCTCAGACACCATTCCTGCCAAGCCCTCCACTCGAGTCACAAGGTCCTGAATAGAAGCCATGCCAGTAATGAGTAGAAGGGTTAAAGTTTTTTTGTTTTTTTTTATGGCCTGCTATTCTGTAAGGGAATTGCCAGTTGAGCAATTCTCCAGTGCTGCTGCAAAAACCTTAGAGGAAGGGAATACAGAGACAGTGAGCCCTAAAGTTGACCCAGACCCTGTCCCTACCTACTGGTCTCACTGTCCTAATGACAGGAACAACTTGGGGCCGGTCCCTACTCTGAATAAGTGACAACACAGAACGCAGACAGGACGCACAAACAACAAAGGGAGGTCAGCTAGCCAAGGCGTCGGTAACAATCGAGCAATGCAGTACAGAATCAAAATCCAAGAGAATAGTCAAAGGGAAGCCAGTGGTCAGAAAATCAGAAGAGCAGGTAACAAGGAACAAGGAGTATAGCCAGTAAGCAAAATGCAATAGGGAGAAAGAACCCGCCCCAGACTTGATAGGAGGACAGGCTGTCAATTACAAAGGCAGGACTAAAGTTAACTCTTAGTGAAGCAGGGGGAGAGAAAGGTGAAGGAGAAGGGCGTGGTGGAAAATCAATTAAGGAGGTGAGGGAATAGGACAGTGTTCAGACAATACAAGCAAAACCCAAAGGAAAGAATTACAACCGGGCACGCCTCCTGTGCCGCAGCGTGCGCCCGGAGGACGGCGCCAAAGCCCGGACAGGCAAGGATGTTACAGATATTTTAAGACGCAGAGAGAGAGAAAGGGATGGGAATATAAAGTAATGCAAAAATTTCAAATTCCGCCATTTGGACTTAATATTCTTGCCAGTTTCATGTCACACTATGTATGAACTGTGAGGGTCACAAATCACCACCTGATAGCAAATAGATAACAGCAAGAATTACTGATCCCTCCGTCACACCCCACAAGTTTCCAGATTGTTTATTTCTGACCTGTTGTAAATAACTTCTCTACTTATATTGCATTTTGATTTTCTTTAAAGATTCTAAGACCCTTTGAAGATCCAGGTCTTATGTGTATAAAGAGTGTGTGAATTTTCAGTTTCTTGTATTTCTGAAGAGAGCTAGTACTCTCGAAAGCTTACTATCAAATATACTCAGTTAGCCTCTTAAAAGGCATCGCTTGATTTCTTCACTCTTCCATGACATTTATTTAGTCCTGGTATAGCGGTCAGTGGCTGATGTGACAGTATTTAGCCCTGGAATAGCGGTCAGTGGCTGACATGACAGTATTTAGTCCTGGTATAGCGGTCAGCGGCTTACGTGACAGTATTTAGTCCTGGTATAGTGGTCAGCGGCTTACGTGACAGTATTTAGTCCTGGTATAGTGGTCAGTGGCTGACGTGATACTATTTAGTCCTGGTATAGTGGTCAGCGGGTGATATGACCGTACTTAGTCCTGGTATAGCGGTCCTATTTGATAATTCTATATGTATATAATTATTTTATTGCGTGTAGGGATAGACATATGCCTTGCTGCTTGTGCACCTGATTTATAAAGTGTCACAAGCAACTAGTTTGGCTATGCAAAAAAATTTACATACCTATGAATCAGCTCCTTGAGGCTAAGGCCCCATGCTGTGGAAAAGAGTGCGGCGGAAATGCATTGTGGTTTTTTTTTTGCAGCGTTTTTCATTGCGATCTCAGAGTTTTCCTCTGCGGACTTTTTGCACCTATTATATCTATATAGAAAACACCAGCTTTTCTGAAGGTATAATTGACATTCTGTGAAAACGCAACTTTTCTGCTGCAGATTTGTTTTCTGCATTGTGTGTATGGGATTAGTCAGAATCCCCTTCACATCAAATTAACAGAATTTGACTATGTGGTAGGTACGATATTTCAACATTTGGGGCCCCACTTTTAATTTTGCCCAGGGCCCCACTTTGTCCAAAATCGGCCCTGTCTGCATGTTATTGATATAGGGGGGCTGAATACTTTTGCTTGTCACACTTTTCAGATTTTTATTTGATTAAAATTTTGAAAACCATGTATCATGTTCCTTCCACTTCACAATTATCTGCTACTTTGTGTTGGTCTATATAGCGGCTGCGCAGGAGCTGAGCAGCTACCATAGCCATCAGGTCTCTGCTATATTATACAGCAAAGACACGGCGCTAATGCCTACGATCAGTGCCCCCAGCGCCCCAGTAAAGGCTAACCATACTGAAACATAGAATACAGGTGACACGTCATTATGGCTGCAGAGTGAACGCCGTATAAACAAAACCTATAAGAAAGTCACACAAATGCACTTTTTCTCCAATTCCACTCCATTTTGAATTTATTGCCAGCTTCCCAGTACATTTTACAGAGTAATAAATGGTACCATTAAGAAGATTTGTCCCACAAACATTAATCCCTCATATGGCTCAGTGAATGGAAAAATAAAAAAGCTTGGAAGTCAAAAACGAAAAATGAAAAATGTCACCAGCAGGAAGTGGTTAAAGGGAATATCCAATTTTTAAAAAATATGGGCCAAATAGCAGGATGCATCAATGCAAAACACTTCCTAATATATATCCTGTTTAAATTTGGCACTATTTATCTGATTTATTTTCAGGTCAATGACCAACAGTGACATTTCAATTGCAAGTTCACTACTGCACCCAGTGAGTAGTTAAAGCAACAATCGAAACATCACAACAGCACATGACCTTGGATGCTCGGATGTGGGAGTGATTCATTACCTGTGATTTCATTGCAGGGTAGAGTGGAGAAGGGAGGGATACACAGAGAGTGAGAGCAGGCAGATGAATCATGGGAAATGTAGTTTGTACACAGATTCACTGCATGTAAATAACAGTGATACAAGGAGCAGCAAGTAAAATAAAGCCAAGTAAAGGTGCACAAGGAAAGAGTGAGCATTTAGCACTGCTGTGGATAAATTTGCAGATAAGCTTTGGAAGCTGGATAACCCCTTTAAGACAATACTGAGCAGATTAGCATGACAGTTATAATTCCTGTTATCAGGGTGTATGCTGATGCAGCGGCAGCCACATGCACTACACTCATGCAACGGGTGACACTCATGCAATTGGTGACAGCATATACGTAGCATTTCAGCTGCATGTGCCTGCTGTGTCAGCATGCAGCCTTAGAATAGAAAATAACTGATACACTAGTTTTCATATCAGAATACTCACCTGAACGCACCTGTGGCCCTTGTACTGAAAGCACAGTAGAGATACGTCAGCAATCAGCTTTCACCTACTATAGGTGAAACACATGTCGGGCAGACGTGCAGCATAGTGGTATGGTATTTGTTACTTTCTATTAACATCGGGTTCTGTTGATTTCTCATAGGTAATTATTCATTGCAGGGCTATATGCACTTTATAGATTACTCTCTATGTGTTAGGCCTGGTTCACATCTGCGTTCAGGTTTCCGTTCAGGGAGTCCGCTTGGGGACCCCCCCGAATGGAAACCTATACGCATAAAAAGCAGTTTACTTGGGAAACCCGCAGACCCCATAGACTATAATGGGTTCCGTGTGGTTACCGCTTGGTTTCCGCACGAAGCATGAGGAGAGAAAAGTCCTGCAAGCATGCTCTGCTGTTCTTTGTACTATTGTATATGACACGTTTACCTGTAAAGTTTATTGCATTTAACACCATCATAATCTGTATTTCTAGATGGATATTTTTTTTGTTTCTATACCAGCATTATCCATTCCACATGCTGTGCTATTTCTTGTCGGAATTCCGTTTTTTTGACTATTTGTCTTTTTATCCCACTCATGTTATATGTGTTATTATCTATGACGAATTTATGTATTTTATTATGCATTAATAAAAATGTATGACTTTTATACCAGTGTGGGAGTCTTTCATGTATTTAAGCCTCCTTGACAGTCAAGATGAAAAGAGTCTAAAACAAATAATAATGTGGTACTTGCCAGTTTGGTTTACATTGCTCCAGAATTCTGATACATTTTCATTAGTAAACTTGCCCCATGTATTGGGGTTCAGTACTGATGAGGGACGAGCCCCTAGACGCAATTGTCATGATTCAGTAACTGAAGATAATCAATTCTTATTGACCTGAAAAAGACACTGTATGTACCGTAGTGAATTCACTATTTTGCCCACTCTTCGCGAGAAAACTGACAGAGTGGGCAAAACAGGAGTGGGGACCAAGATGGCCGGAGGTGCCTTACTTTGCCAAATTTACTATAACTGAAGCCAGAAAACTGGTATGAGTTACATAAGAAATCTATGCCAGTTCTTGACAGGTGGAAACTTCCTAAATTAGTAGGTCAGAGGTCGGAGCATTGCAGCAGACAACTAAGAGGCCAGAACTGGCAAGTAGTGAAGAGACTGCAGCGCTCACTTGAAAGCTGCAGTCATTTCAACCAGCTGGGGCCCCTGGAGTCGGACCCCTGCTGATCTTTAATTGATAACCTATCTGTATATGTTTTCTTTTTACGGGATGCCTCTGTGTTGAATAGTGTAGGCCTCACAAGTTGGTACAAATGCTATAAACTGTATATATTTGTAGATATATTGCATACAGTGTGAATAGCGCCTCATAAGTTGGTACAAACTCTATATAATGTACATACTTGTATATATTATCCATACAGTATAAATAGTGCCTCACAAGTTAGTACAAATGTTATATAATGTACATATTTGTATATATAATCCATACAGTGTGAACAGTGCCTCACAAGTTGGTACAAACGCTATATAATGTACATACTTGTATATATTATCCATACAGTGTGAACAGTGCCTCACAAGTTAGTACAAATGTAATATAATGTACATACTTATATATATTATCCATACAGTGTAAATAGCACCTCACAAGTTAGTACAAATGTTATATCTCTTATATATATAAAAATGAGTTTCTGTCTGTGTGTCTGTCTGTTCTTTATGCGCGACCAAATAACTGGACCGATCCTCACCAAATTTGGCACACATGTACATCAGGTGTCCGGGAATATTATAGACTGGGTCTCAGCTCTAAAGGATGTACCGTTCCTGAGGTACAGTGTTCCCAAAAAATGACCAGCATTAGCTAATACAAACCTGCAAGTCTTTCACTCATATTCCAACTGCCATACACACGGTAACATGTCCCTTATCAGCCAATAGAAGCTTGCAGGCGCTTAGTCTCCTCAGGCACACAGGTTTCCATAGCAACCAAGCTATTTATGACCTGTATTAGTCAATAGCAGTTCGCAGGTCCTTAAATATTCAGTCATATCACGTGTATCAGCCAATATAAGTTCACATTTAATTTACCAGGTTTCCATAACAACACAGCCATAGACTGTACCTATACTGGACTCAGTGGCGTAACTAGGAATGGCTGGGCCCCAAGGCGAACATTTGGGCGACCGCCCCCCCTTCATATAGTATTATGCGCACTTCCTGCTACCTCTTCAATGTTGGACCAGCTGTCACGTGAGCTAGGCATGCATCACGACGCATAATGACGTTGGACTGGCCCACCGACGTCTGGGATGTCACCAAGGAGGCCCAAAGCCTGCTGGAGCACGGGAAAGGTAAGTAACAGTGTTTTTTATGTTCCCTCAACTCCTCGGGCCTCCGATCATTATACTCTGGGGTCTGAAAAGACCCCAGAATATAATGATAGCAGTGTTTGTGGGGTTCACGGCCCGCAGG
Source organism: Leptodactylus fallax (assembly GCA_947044405.1). Lineage (NCBI taxonomy): Eukaryota > Metazoa > Chordata > Amphibia > Anura > Leptodactylidae > Leptodactylus > Leptodactylus fallax. The sequence continues at coordinate 100,427 of CAMRHE010000186.1, read as the reverse complement.
CCATACATACTGAGCCCCGCTCCTGCTCACAGCCGCCTCCGCAGAAGGTGAAGCACAGGTGGCCATGAGCAGGAGCAGGGATCGGTAAGTAAATAGGGCCCATTACCTATTTGCCCATTAATGGCCTATTAAACAAAAAACATCAGAGGCCCGCCGGGTCCCCTAATGTCCCGGGCTCTGTGGCAGCTGCTACCACTGCTACCCCAGTATTTACGCCACTGACTAGACTGCGATACTGGATTTCAGCATTCTTATAAATTGAAATGTTTTTAAACTACTCATGCCCCCTGCAGCAAAATACATGGCTGCTGCTCGAGCTAATGAAAACTCTCAGCAGACCCAAGCCCGTCTCCAAGCTGACAAGGCATTGTCAGCCACATGCACACAGCTGCACTCCATGTTTCCATAACAACCCAGCCATTTTTCTTCACTGCTGTGGGTCACATTTAAAGGGGCAGGGCGCTGTGGATGACACTGTTACACAAGGTCATGTACACACAGCTTTACTCCAGGTTTTCCATAACAACCAATCGCAGATCTTTCACTGATATTCAAATTGAGATACACATGATCACATGATGCTTATGGACCAATGGAAAATCGCAGGTTCTTCAGTCTTGACATACATACAGCTTTACACCAGTTTTCCATAGCAACCAAGCTATTTATGACCTATATGAGTCAATAGCAGTTTGCAGGTCCTTAAATATTCAGTCATATGACGTGCATCAGCCAATATAAATTCACATTTCATTTACCAGGTTTCCATAGCAACACAGCCATAAATAGACTATACCTATACTGGACTGCCATACTGGATGTCAAGTGCAAAACTGGCCAATTCTTATGGGGCCACTACACAAACAAAAAATGAAATATACTCGTGCGAAGCCGGGTCCTTCTGCTAGTAATGTATATATTTGTATATATAATCCATACAGTGTGAACAGTGCCTAACAAGTTAGTACAAATGTTACATACATATTAGCACATATAGTACATGACAGGTAATAATGCTTACATTGACCACCATATAAAATGTTGCCTTCCTGAGCTTCTAATATAATAGTTTTGGATTCCTTCAGAAGTAATACACAAGGACATTGCGATGAAAAGGAGGATGAGGGAGGTGCCAAGACTACAACCCCCACAATGCTGTGAGGCTGCGGTCGCTGAGCAGTGACATAAGTGCTGGCCTGCAGGTTGTTCTTCTGCAAAACACGAAGAGGACACACGCAAAACAAGGAGGAAGAAGCCAGAGCAGTCAGAACCGAGAAGCCATGGCCGGTTCCCTCAGAGTGTGCATTGTGGGCTCCGGGAACTGGTGAGTACAGGGAGCGGCCGGGGTGCAGGACTGGTGTCATGCCGGAGGAAACTGCTAATACCATACCATACCATACCATACATACAATCCTAATGCCTGGGATTAGCACTCGGCTGTCTACATCATAGGAGCTGGAGATACATGTATCACACTTGTATCCACATCTAGACACACTTCATTATTGCTACATGGTGATTAGATTGCAACTTCTAGGGCTCCAGTCACACAGCTGCATGCACCAAAATGCAGTCAGCCCCAATAAGGGTGCATTCACATGCATGCAGTTTTTGTTACCATCTCTTAATGTTACAAGTAAAAAATATTTATATAACATTTGAACTGTAAAATCAAAACTGCATGCAGTTTTTTTCTTATGCAATTTTAACTGCCCCCAAACTGCAATGTGTGAATGTATCCCAATGGGAAAGCAGGGGACTTGTCTCCTGGAAACTCTGCATCAGCAATAATTGCTATCAGTCATATAGGAATACATATATGTACATACTGAGTGACAAACCTATTAGTTACCATGGTACAGAGTTGAAAAACCAGATAAGAGTGACTACCAGTTGTTAGTATGGAGCCAAACCTATTTCTGCACTCATGTGAAATCCATGTGCTTTCTTCCTCCCCCAGCTTTAGAGGCATCGTATATGGAAGCTGTCTCCATGGTGTCCTAGACTAGGCTATACAGACGTTTCGGGCACAGCTTCTTCACTTTTTGCCCAACTTCCATATACAGCTTTCAATAAAGCTGCTCATATACTCCATGTGAGTCGGACAGCTATCTCTCCTGGCTCTTACATATAAAAGTTGTGTGTGTACATGTTTAAAAGTACATTCACATGGTGCAGATTGTGCCTGGATTCACATGCAGAAAATCTGCAATGTAATATGGTAGCATATACAACAATGGGATTTCTTGAGATTCCTCATCTCTTGTATATGACGCAAAAATTTACATTTTGTTGGGTTTGTAAAATCTACAGCAGTCACATGTCAATTCTTGCCACGGATTTTATCCATTTAAGTGAGAGGGGTGAAATTGGCAATAAAATCAGTAACAAATCCAAGACTACATCTGTGTGCATGTACCCTGAAGAGTGGAAGCACGCATGGCAGACATTGCTGAGACTGCAAATCATTCCCCATCATTTGAATGGGGTAGTTTTGGGAGCAGACACATGGATTTCTGCAAGTTTCTTTCAGATAAATAGGACAGTCGATAAAATTTCTGCAATAAAATCTGCAGCAGATGAATCTATGGGCGGGGAGGCATTGCTAGACCCCTCTGGCAGTTGCTTCTCTCCTGTGGCAGTGATGCATCAGACATGCCCAATTCTTCTTTTCAATTACACTTGTGTTTGGTCACCCCATACAGATAGATGTCTGGTCCTGTCAAAATTCAGGTTCAGCTAACATTCATTTAAAGAGAGTCTGTCACTAGGGATGAGCACCTACAAGTAAATGCGCTGCTACACACGTTAGGGTCACCTGGCTTTTTCATTTTCCAATACAAAACCTCCATTGCAGAGATAAGTTTATAAATCCGATTTATGCAGATGGAAAGTCTAGAGCATCGGGGGTGTTTCCAGCGCTCCAGACTGCTCCCGCTCGCTGGGTTATGACTAGCCACCTTGCCCCTGCTATGCGAGAATGATGGGGTCAGGTAGAGATAATGAAGTCTAGTGAAAGATCACTCTGTGATTTGCACTATTGCGCATGTGCAGTATACCCGTCGTAGCCTGACGTGTAATGAACAATTCATGCACCATGGTGCAAATCACTGAGTAACCAAGAGAATACAGCGCCAGGCAAAACTGTAACACCATTACATTCAGGTGACCGTAATCTATTTAGCAGTGTATTTAATTGTCTGTGCTGGTGACAAACTCCTTTTAAAAGGGATGCATAAGATTTCTTTTTTTTTTTTTTTTTTCCCAAATGTCTTTTCATTAACGTTTTGTACATTAGAAAATAGGAAAAATCATATCACAGCATAGTACAGTAAAATGTGAAGTCAATTAAGTTACTGAAACGGGTAGCGCCTAATATTAAGGACAGAATTGGCACAGAATGAACGTCTCTAAGTCAGGATTTTTTTTTTTATTTATGGTATGTTCTAGGATAGAACATAAATATCCGCTTAGTGGTCTTCAAATAGAAAAAATTCCTGGACTACCCCTCTAATGTGTATGGGCACCCTAATTGTTATGCAACTTGCATCTGACTTCTTGCTTAACCCTCGTCCGGCTGAGTAGGTACAATTGTACCTATTCCTATGCAGTCTGTTAATGTTGTAAAATTATGCAGCCTGACGAGGGTTAAAATTATTAAGTAAAAGTTGTCTGTAGGTGCAATTTAGTGTATTTCCATGGTCTTCAACTAGCACACTTTAGAAGGTATGTGTTTTTCTTTAGCTTCATTCTTTTCACTAAAAAAAAAAAATAAATGTCCATCACTCATCATTTTCCTTGGCTCGCCACTTAATATATAGGCAATCTAGTCTACAGTCCAAACTCTTACTCTGAGAGGAGCTAAAAGTGGACAAAATTCAGCAAAACATTGCTATGATGATGGCCCTACAATCTATGGCATCTAAAAAGCCAGACCGCTCCCTGTCTCTTACAAATTGTCTTAATAGAGTTGTTTACTGAAGACAAGTGTCCATATTCTCTATTAGGACATATGGAGGACATCACCAGCTCACGGTCTGCCTCTGTGATGTTGAACTCAGATCTGCCATGAGATCAGCTTCCTTTCTGACAGCCTTAGGACATCCCTCTATTACAGGGATCAGCAACCTTCGGCACTCCAGCTGCTGTGAAACTACAATTCCCAACATGCTCCATTCACTTCCATGGGAGTTCCAAGAACAGCAGAGCAAGTATGCATGCTGGAAGTTGTAGTTTTACAACAGCTGGAGTGCCGAAGGTTGCCTACCCCTGCTCTATTACATGGGTGGCCATTCACATGAATAGCCACTATGTAATGCTACATTACCCTTCAGTGGCTGCCAAAGAGTATACCATATGCCTTGCCGGCCACTTTCTTCTCTTGAAGAATTTAGAAATGTGGCTGTATATTTATGTTGTGTTCCCGAGTGATGTGTCGTAAAATTTTCCTCTATTGTTATAAGCACAGTAATGGTTTATATGAATTATTACTTTTACAATGCCTGTCGTGTTATTAGGCTCTTCCACAAGGCAAGGCTTACAATACTAAATGCACACTAGCTTCAGTTACAGTATCCTAGTTCATAAAACTACTATAAACCTGTTCTTAAATGTCACACATGAAGTGTTTGTGTCGTGTGTAAGCTGACACTGCATGATGTTTCCTAGAAATAGCATGGTGTCCTTCAGTTTTGCATAGAAGGTTTTTAACTCTTTCCTAGATGTCTCATAAATATCAACACCTTGGGCAGTGGACACCATCCTTCTGAAAAAGGAAAGTTTCTGACATCTTGAAAATCTTGCCATGAAAACCTGCTTTTAAGAGCTGTGACATCTCTCTCCCAAACAGTTCAGGAGTTAGAAAAGTGCATCAAATTGTCATAGTGGCTCTAATTGGCCTATTATGGAGGCTTAAAGGAATGTTCCATTTGTGTTTTTTTTTTTCCAATCGGAGGCTTAGAGGACTTTTTACCACTTCCACCAAATCTAGCACCGCTCCACTGATTCCAGGACACTATTCCCAAACAATAAGTTCTGTTAGTTTTGGTGCTTGATATGCTATATTGGCTATGTACTGTCAGGTGGGCTGTGTTAGACAGGACCAAGCAGGGGGTGTGATTCTGAGCTCTGACACTGTCCATCTCTGATTGGCGCTCTGAATCGTCGCTCCTTTCCTGCTCCTGTCTGATCTTATAGAGGTGAACAAGCATATCGGGCACAAAAACTAACCGCACTAACATCTCAGGAACGGTGGGGGCTAGAGAAATTCCAACTGTGCTGGAATCAGTGGAGCGATGCCTATTAACAGATGCTAAGAATTGGAGCTGGTGGAGGTAGTGAAAGGTCCTCTTTAAGATAACAAGTACTAGATACTTGTCTCTCCATTAGGCCAGGGATCCAGCCGGGAGTTTCCATTCAGGTCCCTGGTATTTGACAGTCTGTCAGCCTGTATATGAGCACTACAGCTGAGCACTGATGCTCCGTTTGAACACTGCACCACTGCTCAGTCACTGGATTATGCACTGTTGTGAAGGCAAAGACCAGGGACCCAAAGGGAGGATCAATAGTTGGATGGACAGGTACATATGTAGTAGTTTAAGTCTCAGTTTGCTGTTTAAACTGGGGCACCCCTTTAAAGGGAGACTGTCACAAGAACACTGCATATCAACCCAGTAGATTGATTCAGGTGACCCTAACCTAACAGTGTTATTAGTTTGTAAATATGTGTTTCTGTTGCGGATTTTATTGCAGTTTTTGTCAATATGCAAATGTGTTCTTTGGAGCAATGAGGCAATGCCATTGCTCCAAAGAGCTGATTTACATATTGAATACAGCAGCAATATTTCAGCAACAGAGGAACCATTTCACAAGGGGAAAAACCAGTTATGTCGGGGGGTTAGTATGCTGGGTTCTGTTTCTAGTCATTATTTGAATTCTGCTTATGTATTATGCTGATATCTCCAATAGACAACACAGGGAGAGAACTGCAGTTTCTGCTCCCCAACTCTCTTCCTCTCACTCAGAAGCAGCAGCATCATATAAGATTTTATAGAGATGTAGTGACCAATATGAATGTGAATAAAGCACTTGGGGTGCAAAATAAAAATTAAAGAAGTTTCCCAGAACCGTGATCTTGATGAACTATCCTATTTCTTTACATGTCTGCAGTGATGCGGTGTCCATATACACACATTACCACAGCAGCCATTCCCTGGTATATGGCACAAGACATGGAGCTGCAAAATATCCTCCGCACCTCACTGGCCATGTTTAAAATCTGCAACACATTTTGTAATCTGTGAATCCTAACTGTTCAGGATTTCCAACTTTTTTTAGTGCCTAAAATTTTCTCTTGAGAAATCCGTTTTTTCAGTTGTATTATATTGCTTTCTATACATTTTTGTTTTTCTTGCATTTATTCAGGGGTTCTGCAGTAGCTAAAATTGTAGGAAACAATGTGAAAAAACTGCCAAAATTTGCCCCTTCTGTCAACATGTGGGTGTTTGAAGAGAATATTAATGGAAGGAAGCTCACCGACATAATCAACACGGATCATGAGAATGTGAAATATCTTCCTGGTCATAAACTACCGGAGAATGTGGTAAGAATGTACTTTGTCTTGTTCTCCACATGTCGTGCTTTATTATCGGACTGAGGCTGGGTTCACATCTGTAAGATTCTGAGAGTCCCCATTTACTATAGTGGGGTGTGTTGGGTATCTGTTATGTTTTCCATCATTTTGCCAGATGAAAAAGTCCTGCACACGAAGCCTCTGACGCTGATGTGAATTTAGGCTAATTACACTTTTTCTGACTCATCAAAAACTGCATCTCCTTCATCGCCTTAGCTGAATCTTAGAGGTTTCACTTAACCAGAGAAATATTTTTGTCCAAACCCTCATAAGTAAATGACTACCTCCTTTGGGGAGGGAGAAGGAGTTGAAGTCAGACTAGGCCAGTGATGGCGAACCTTTTAGAGACCGAGTGCCCAAACTGCAACCCAAAACCCACTAAATTATCACAAAGTGCCAACACGGCAATTTAACCTTAAATTAACCAGAATCTATTTTATAGTGACCGTGCAATGTTATTACAGCCTGTAATAATATCACATGTCTGTTATAAAACAGATACCGTGTGATATAAATAGTGAAGGGCCCCAAACAGTACAATGCGCTGTGAAGTGGCCTCCAGACAGTATTATATGCTCCAGAATGGCCCCCACACAGTATTATATGCTTCAGAGTGGCCCCCCACTCAGTATTATATGCTCCACAGAGGCCCCCGCACAGTATTATATGCTTCACTTTGGGCCCCCACCCACATTATATGCTTCACTTTGGGCCCCCACCCACATTATATGCTTCACTTTGGGCCCCCACCCACATTATATGCTTCACTTTGGGCCCCCACCCACATTATATGCTTCACAGTGGGCCCCCACACAGTAATATACGCTTCACAGTGGGGCCCCACACAGTAGTTTATGCTTCACGGTGTCCCCCACACAGTATTAGATTCTTCAGTGTCCCCCCCCACACAGTATTAGATGCTTCAGTGCCCCCCCCCACACAGTAGTATATGCTTCAGTGTCCCCCATACAGTATTAGATGCTTCAGTGCCCCCCCACACACATACAGTATTAGATGCTTCAGTGTCCCCCCCCCCACACACACATACAGTATTAGATGCTTCAGTGTCCCCCCCACACACATACAGTATTAGATGCTTCAGTGCCCCCCCACACAGTATTAGATGCTTCAGTGTCCTCCCCCACACAGTATTAGATGCTTCAGTGTCCCCCCCCCACACAGTATTAGATGCTTCAGTGTCCCCCCCACACACATACAGTATTAGATGCTTCAGTGTCCCCCCCCACACACACATACAGTATTAGATGCTTCAGTGTCCCCCCCCCCCCCACACACACACACACAGTATTAGATGCTTCAGTGTCCCCCCACACAGTAGTTTGTTACCTACCTTGTCCCACGAAGAGCTGCAGTCCCACGAAGAGCGTCCTCCTCCTTCTGTTCACAGGCGCTGATGAATGACGTCATCGCGCCTGCGTCGGGGCAGAGGTCACACTCTGCAGTCAGTGTAGGCCGTGGCTCCGCGGACCGCGGCCTACAGTGACAGCTTTCAGCTGTATGTACATTTTCACATACAGCTGAAAGAAGCGATTGCTCACTAACTGGGATTCCTAAACCGGATTCCTTGTTAGTGAGCGATCATGGCGACGGCGTGCGTGCCAACTCAAAGGGCTCTGCGTGCCCTCTCTGGCACGCGTGCCATAGGTTCGCCATCACGGGACTAGGCCATGGATTTTTATTTTATCTTCACAAAGTAGATAAGTTCACACATCTCTCATTGTGAAGGTGTGGCCTTGACTGACTTGTTGACTTACAATTCACATTGATATTGTGCAGACCAACCTCGCCCCTAAAAGATATTTGGGAGTGCACAGGTTTCATTTCAGAAAGTGCTCAGATTACATAGCCTCTTTCACACACAAGTATTCTGGTAAGAATTCTGCATCAGTATATCTAAGGCTAGGTTCACATCTGTGCTGGAGGCTGCGTTGGAGACTACAGCAGAAACCGACAAAAATCAGTCGAGTGTAAAGTCCTTCATAGTGGACTTTTCTCTTGGCCATTTTCAGTATAAAAACATAAGACCCCATTATAGTCTATGGGCTTCGTTGGTAACCGCTGTTTTAGTGGTCCGGCTCTCCTATTGTTCAGGTCCTGAACGATGGAGACCCATGTGCAGATGTGATCCTATTCTTAGCTAACTTTATCAGTTTACACAAGGTATACTAGAAATATTTGCACATTCAATGAGCTTTTTCTTTGCAATTTATCACAGTCAACCATTGAAAACAATTAGCAAAATTGCAAAAGTACTTTTATATCAATTGTGATTATTGTTGTTGGAATACCCCTTTAAGGAAGGATGTTCTTCAGCTTTGTGTAACCATTTTTCGTGCTTATGTTGTGTAGATTGCCATTCCAAATCTGAGAGATGCAGTGAAAGATGCGGACCTCCTCGTGTTTGTCATTCCTCACCAGTTCATACACAAGATCTGTCAGGAAATCTCTGGAAAAGTTAATTCAAAAGCTCTTGGGATAACACTCATCAAGGTGACACATTTATTTCTTTATTTTAAGTTTTTAAAGCAAATTTCTGGTTTCTTTTTATTATGAGTTTATCTAACTTTTTAAAATTTCTGTATATTTAAGTATATATTTAAATAGGTTTTTTGCATGCTGCAGTTTCATGAAATTATATGCTCTGGGAGTGGATTTTTGTGGTTTCCTAAAACTTCCTAAAGTCTGGAAAACCCTTTTATAATTGTATATTTGTAACAATGTAATCAAGCCAGATTTAAAAAAAATAAATAAATCAAAACACATAAATGCAGATCCCAATTCTGGAGCCCACATCTGCCTTGAGAATGGGGTCCTATTCATGTCTGCAAGTGAGTGAAAGAGGGTCACACATGTGGAAGTCTCTCTCTTTACTTGTAGAAGAGTTCCTATAATTGTTATGGTGGTTTGTTTGGCTGTTTTCAGAAGTCCCATACAACTGAATGGAGAGACTTGTTCATGCTCTTTCACTCATGGTGACAAATGGAGCTGTGTTCTTAAGATGCAGGCCCAACCTCAGGGAACTACATCTATCATGTGTTAATGGTGTATCCTGTGGATATAGCCATGAATGCTGAGATGGGAATACCTGTTTAGTTCAGAGAGACAATGTTAACACAGAACCTGCGGGCAGAGTTTCCCTTTCAGCAGCCTAAATGTAAAGTTATATAGGAAATGGTGTATAGTGTTCTGTCTTATTTCTATTAAATCCTGTCCCCTATCCCAAGTTTCTTACGTAAAGTAGGAAATACAAGCTAAATACAGAACCAGATAGTAAGTCTAGATCCTGTCTCCACATGATATGACATCTGCTCTGCTTGTCTTCAGGGTATAGATGAAGGCCCTGAGGGTCTGAAGTTGATTTCTGACATTATTCGTGAGAAAATGGGCATTGATATCAGTGTGTTGATGGGAGCCAACATTGCAAATGAAGTGGCAGCAGAGAAGTTCTGTGAGACAACAATAGGTAATGTATATATGGAAACTAATGATTCTATTTATATCCATATAACAGACAGAGGACAGGATGAAACAGTGCAAATTGCATGTTACGGTAGATCTTCACAAAGTATTCAGGATTAAATTCTACTTGGATTTCTTAGTGACTGCTGGAATGAAAGCAATATATTCTTACATGTAATGCTGCCATTTTAGGTTGGGTCAGGGCCAACTGTAGCATCCCTCAGTGGGAAATGGGATGACTTGCTGTCCAGAAACCTGGCAGAGAATACGATTATTTTTGACTTCCAGCTATGCTATATGATTAGAAATGCTGCGTTTTTAGAGCTTGCTGCAATGATTTTTTATTTTTTTTTAAGCTACCGCATTCCCTATCCCTGTGAGGTTCTATAGAAGAACATTTCCTAGAGCTCCTGTTACAGGGGATACAATTATAATGCACTTATTAATGTATTGGTTTTGCTCCATTACACAGATGTAGTGGTACTAGTAGTCACTGAAGTACAGCTACATTTTAAAGAAGAACTTTTTGTTTTGTTTTTTACATTCATAATGTTTTCCCAATATATATAATTCAGCCAGTATTTGTTATTCCTTTCTATGAATTCTTCTCTAAGAATTCTTCTCATCTATTAAGACGTGTGACTCTCACTCAGACCTAACAAAATGTACAAGGAATGATGCAGGAGCAGAAGTGCCTTGGTGTATAGAGGGAGGGCTGTACCAAACAGCCGAGGTGGGAGACAGAAACATCACTAACTACTATAGAGCAGGCAGTTACTTTCACACAGCTATGGTGAAGGACATCACAGCTCAGCCTCCCTAACTGTAGTCTACTTAGATTATAGAGAGGAGGATAACTGCACAGTCTCTCAGCAGGTTCATATAGTACAGTCTCTAGCTGCCCATGTGATGCTGATGCATTATGGGGTTAATAGCAGAGCATAGAGAGAGGGAAATATAAAAACCAAGATGAAGTCTGATCAGGAATAGAGGAGAGTCAGGATTGGCGGGATGAGTGCAGTATACATGAAAGAAGTCTCTAGTGTGACAGACAATGAGGTAATTGGTGCATGGATGGGAGAAGGGTGTGTTTTTTTTTTTGTTTTGTTTTTTGGGGGGGGGGTTTTGTAGGAGTTCTTTAAGGACACTTTCAAGCAACTGTATTTTTCAGCCCAAATACGGTCTGTGTTGGCCATAGTTCTCTGCCCAACTGTGGTTTCTGTAAACTGAACTTGCAGCATTATACTGATTTTATGATGCTTCGAGCTTCTGTATTGCCGCAGTTCTTTTGTCCTGCACGCACATGATCACAATTATTATAGCGTGTAAACTAATTCTGTTCTAATATGCCAGTTGGAAACTTCCACGTAAACTCTACATTTTTACAAAAAAAAATGTATGTGAAACTTAATACTTTTTATCTGAGTATTGATGTCTGTACATCCATATAGGCATGATATTTGCTATGTTTCTCTTCAACCAAGCCTTTTCTCAGTAACTGTTATTCAGAGATTCGCCCCACACATCTCCATTTTTTTTATATTTTTTTTATTTTTTTTACATTGATAATAAAAAAGAAATTTCCAAATGCTGTAAAACTATAAACTATATTATCCAGCAGACAGAATAAAAAGCTATTTATATCTAATCAAGAGCCTATACACTACGCCATCAGACACAGGGTCTTCTTTTGGCCATGCATAATTTTATTATATCTCATCCTAATGTCTCGAAAGGCGACAAATCCGAGACATAATGTTCTAGCTATCCAATTTCATGCTTTGGAGATCAGGTAATAATGTGACACCCATAAAATCTACTTAGGTTTATTAATATGTATATTATGATGGTCATTAAGACCTTTTCTAGGTAGTTGATGTATCTAAAAGCATGGGCTCTTATCTCTTTCTGCTGCATGTTCACTGAGCATCATAATTGTGCCCTTCCTCTCTGATATGTGTTAAGTGAATGTTCTGCGGAATATGAGATAAATATGGCTTATGGGTCAGAGAAAAGTAACCGAAATAAGTTAATTAATGCCTGTATGAATGATGGTGGGACAAAATCATGAGAAGTATGCCATCCAGCTTTGGCACGTATGTGGGCGCAGGGCACCTCTCCTAAGATTTTTCAGATTTGTTAATTGTATTATGTAGAAAGCAAATGAATATAAATTCAGCTGTAGACACGCACTCTTTGAGGCTTGCTGAGATTTACATAAGGAAGGCTTAAGTGGGGATCCAGTGACAGTGACTAATGTTCCAGAGGTCTTGTTGGTTTTCTTTTCCGTTAATTAGGCTTGCATTCTATGATGACTGGCTGCATTATCAGTTACTCTCCAGCCAAAGGGTACGTGATCAATGTTATGAAGGATGTTGTAGGAGTACAGTTGTAGAGCTCCTTCTTCCATATGAAAATGGGAGGGTTTTTTTTTTTTTTTTTTTTTTTTTTTGTGACTCGTGCATTTGTGTGTCCTTTGCATCCATACCAGATCAGTGGATGGGCTGACTACCTGCACCCCAACAATCAGCTTATTCAGGTGACCCCAAAGGCCTATTCATTACTAGACACAGTACCATACATTCAGTTGTGACTGTGCCTGTATTCACCTGAATGGGACAGAGCTGCAATAAGCTGCAGTACCATGAACATCCATTAGAGTATGACCCTGCAAACATTGAGGAGGCCACCGCCCCTTCAATGAGCTGATCCCCCAGGTTTCAAGAGTCAGACCCCCAATGATAATTGGTAACCTATCTTAAAAGGATTTTTTTTAGGCTAAAAATATTGATGACCTATCCTAAGTATAGGTCTGCAATAGGAGAATGGTAGTGAGATGCCAATGTCAGGCGTCCATCAGCTCTTCTCAGTAGCTTATTCTCAGGAAGGAGAAAGCTCTATTTTCTGTGTAGTGGCCAGACCAGATTACTGTAGATCAGCTCCCTAAGCTGTAGTGACTTGGTTCAACCACTACAAAGAACAGCACTGTCCGCTTCCTGCTCCATTCTCTGTAACAGCTCGTTGTGGTGGTGCCTGGTGCTAAACCTCGACTGACCTGGTATTGAAGACCTACTACCCTATGAATGGAAAATCAAAAACCACCTTTTTTTTTTTTTTTTTAAATAGCAGAATTTAGAAAACCCCACTACTGATTTTCCATGATGGAAATCTGCAATGAACCCTTCCCGAGTGAAATGCTGCAGAATTTCTGTGCAGAAAATCAGTGGCGTTTACAGCTGCAGCAAAGAGAGTGACTTGAAGAAATCTCAACTGCATGCTGCTGAAAACAACCTGCAGAATATTACAGAAATTGAACTGTGATGTGGAATGTAAATCTTCATATACTGTGAATTTTACCATTTCATGGTAAAGGGTGTAATCTGTGTCAGATGTGTTTGGCATTAAGATCTCTACAGCCATCATTCCTTTTTCAAGTATTTCCCATTAGTTTGGCCAGTATTCCTTGTGTTCCACACGTCATCTGACATATTCTTTCTGTTGTTACTCCTAAAAGAGATATTTGTAATCCCTTTCCATTTGTTACTAGAGTGTGCATTTGTTAGCTGCATTGATGTATTCTACTGATGTTGGTCTCTTAGGTTATGGGTTACAGCAGCAGTTAAACTAGCATTTGGCAAGGGGATCGTCCATGTAAATCTTCATGAAAACCTGTGCATACTGACTCCAATGGAAAACGCTCTGCCAGAAATGTATAATGCAAAGAAATATCTGTTCTAATAGATGTTCCTCTTTTATGTCCAGGAAGCAAAATCCTTGAACACGGGCTTTTATTCAAAGAACTTTTACAGACTCCAAATTTCCGTATTACTGTAGTGGAGGATGCTGATACTGTGGAACTGTGTGGGGCCTTAAAGGTAATGTCTGCAGAAACAGAAAGTGACTCTTCTGATGCTTGTCGTCATTTACTAGTTAAGGCTAGGTTCACACCTGCGCCCGGTCTACATTCAGGACTTTTCTCTCCACATTTTTCCGCCTTTTTCACGGGTAACTGCTTTTTTAAACGGAGTAGGTTTCCGTTCGTGGGGTTCCCAAGCGGACCTCACGAACGGAAACCCGAACGCAGATGTGAGCCTAACATTAGTCTCTTAAATGATGTGTGTTGTGTTAGTGAGAGAAACAGTATAATAAAAAAAAATTGTTTAGACAATCGTAAGACATATTTTAGTCTATTTTACAGCCTTAAAAGGGGTTACGCAGGGAAAAATTAAAGCTTACCAGTGCCTTGATTAATAGCTTTTGCATAGCGGAGTGCCAGAAGTGTGTCCGTGTGTCCGTCTTGGCTATGCTCAAGCTCTATGCTGACTGCAGGTCCACAGAGTAGTGGAGTCAGGAATGAGAGAATTCTGGCTTCCCCCTCCTGTACTCTTCAAAGAAAGTAATCAGAGTAATCATACTCTGTGGACCTAGTGATAAAACTTTATCCAGCGCAGGGAATTCACTGGTAAGCTTTATTTCTCCCTTCATAAGCACTTTAAATCCTGTTACCACCCCCAATCTAATGACATGAGCTTGTTCAGGTCAAATTCTGAAGTCTGGGAAAGCCTTGTAACCACTTCTATGGGTCACCATTGCAGCTTCTCTGTGTTGCTGTGCAGTTTTCCCAGGACTCAGACCATTGAGATGTATCAATATTTCTAGGCAAATTTAGAATTCAGTAGCCTGGAAAAGCTGGGTGACAACCTCTTCAGAGAAGTAATGGAGATTACATTTGGTACACAGAATACCTCTTTGTTGGTGGTTGTCCAGTTTCCAAAGCTCCTGCCTAATACTGCAGAAATATAGGAAAATGGGTATTATCAAACTACACTAATTTGTGGAGCTATAATGAGTTAGTGTTGTTTTTATTTTTTTTTCTTTAGCTATGGTTTATGATGCCTGTCTGCCACTTAAAATGAACAGATATAGCATCATTCTGATTTTTTTCTGATACCGGTGCATGTTATTATTTAATGGTCATGTCAACTGCTTAATATGTGGCATTTTCTTCAAGACTACAGTTTAATGGCTGGGCGATTAATAGGAAAATAACCGAACATCAACCAGGATAATTGAAGTGATTTTGTTCATGTTGGTTATTTCAGTTCGGTTATTACAATATTTGCGATTTTCATCCGAACTGAAACTGCTATTATTACACCCTGGGGTCTCTTCAGATCCCAGAGCATAATAAGCAGAGGCCTAGGGGAGGTAAGAAAACATTAAAAAAAAAAAAAAAAAGTGTTACTCACCTCTTCTGGGCTCTGTCTTCAGAACTTCTGACTTTCATCAGGGACCACTGAGGCCTGTAATTGGGCCTCTGCGATCCCTGACAACAAGCAGAATCTTTGAAGACAGCAGGGCAGGGGTAGGCAACCCGAGTTTACATATAGATGATACGTATAAGAAATGCTTAAAGAGAACCTTTCACGTCCTCATGTATATGCTGTTTTACATACCTCTCTCTGTACTCGTCCATAGCGCTGTACTGTCAGAGGGGGTGTTCCTTACAGCCCAATGATGACGCTGAGCTGTGAGGAACGCCCCCCCAGTACAAGTCTATGGACCCGTACCCTCAGGAAGGGCGTTCCTCACAGCGCAGCTGGACTGTCAGGAACGCCTTTCTGATGGTGAACCGTGAAACTAAGGCCACAGCTATCTCCAGCCCCAAGGCACATACCAGGAAAGCCAGCAGTGCGCTGAATTCTGCGCGCTGTCGGCTTTCTAGCGGTATGTAAAACAGCATATACCTGAGGACGTGAAAGGTCCTCTTTAATACATTGCTTTTTTGGGTACAGCTCCTAAGATCAAAAACCACTAGAGCAGTCACAGTAGGTGTTTACCTGTTGGCTTTGCTATATATGTTGAGAGTGCATAAACAGGCTCCTCATTGTACTATGGGGAGTTAATAACTGCTCTGTTGTACTGCTAGAGGCCTAGAAAAGTCAGGATAGGAATGCTCTGTAAGCATGCCCCCTTTTAACTCCTTGTTTTCTGAAGTTCCCTTGCAGCTCTGGAGTTCTAGGTTTTTCATTCATGTGTCTCAGAAAATGGAAAATTGGTTGGTGGTTTTGTTTAATAAAAATTCTGATTTAAAAAAAAAAAAAAAAAAAAACAATTATGGTGTAATCTGCATCAAAATATTGGTGTCCATACTTTCCACCTCATTTTATATGTGTTTTGGATACTTTCTAACAGATTTAGCGCCTTATACATGTTAAACTGTGAGCCAGAAATTGCATCAAAATTTGTCATTGTACCAAAATTCTCATGTAAACTAATAAGTGGTGTAAAGTTGGACAATGTGAAAGTACATCAGATTTTTAAACCGAATCAGACACTTTGGGAAATCTGTGGAGGTTTAACTCTTTCACTGCCAGGAGTCTCCGGAAATTTTGATCCTCCGGTAGCCAGTGCAATTTTCACAGTTTGGAGATAGACAAATAAAACCTAAATTGCAACATTAAAAATCAGGCTAACCTTCCACACCTATATATTTTCTTAAAGTAGACACCTGCAGCATTGTCAGAATGCCACTTGGTACTGTACACGAACAGGCACCTTCATGCAATTTTGATTTAAAGTGAATGTTTTATAAAAAAAAAAAAAAAAAAAAATGTATATTAGTTGCTAAAAGTGAAAACCAAACAAAAGGTTATATGTACCAAACCTCCTAAAAATAAGAGATCAACATGTGCAGCGTTCATTCATATCACTAAGGCCTACACCTGCATGCACATGTCTTCAGAAAATCACTAGAACCGGAAGGAACAAAAATCTGCTTTGAAGCTGGAAATGTTAAAAAAGTATCCTCCTATAAAATGTAGGGATTGCACACTGTGGAAAGCAAGTGCACCACTAAACCCTATATATTTTTTGAAAGTAGACAACCCGAAGATTATATGTGTCTCAATGGGTTATCAATAGCCACATCCACCTTCATGTAACTTTGTGACAAACACAAATATATATATTTTTTTTTAAATGCACTAAAACACATATTTGCACCTAAAACTCATATTCAATCTTACATTCACACACAAAATACATTTAAACTCAAAGATCAAGGTGTACACAATTTATATATACAGCAAACCTCAACTACAACAAGATCTCGTACTCTCAAAAACACGGATACAGAAGACCAGCAATATTTTGCTGTTCTTTACTAATATGATAAAAATCTATACTGCACATAGCAAACTGTGACACTGATACCAAAATCTAACTTTTTTGAGATTGCACAGCATACAGTATATAAAAAAAAAAAAGCTTCATATTTCATATATACAACCACCTTCATGCAACTTTGCAGTAAACAGATTACAAGCAAAAATTGCACAAAAATTCAAATTTGCCACTAAAGTGCATGCTCATGCAATCCCTTTCTCAAAACAAAATGTACTTTCCAAAAGACTGCAATATTTGAGGAATTCATACATACCACACACGTGTGTGTGTGTGTGTGTGTGTAGTATATATAATATGTGTGCAGGTGTTAAAGAAATGCCAAAATCACAGAAATGCGCCAACCAATTTTGTGCATGCAAATTAAATAGGATCTTGCAGAAAAATATAATTTTCTATCCCCCTATAAAAATTGTAGCAATTCATATGTTCATCTCTAGTGATAATCATTATTGCTATTATTTTAGCGTGTAACGGATATCACTAGAGAGGTGTAGTTTACTCTAGAAAGATCAGGTATGGACAGGGTGAAATGTAAAGTTTATTGATGACTTTGTGCATGTATTGTGTAAGTGTTTGGTACAACACTTTTGGCGCTGCGACCTGGACAATGGTAAACGTCTGGGTCACAGCGCCAGTAATCTTTCTGGTTATGTTCAGAAGGATATTATATAAGAATACCTCTCTAGTAAGGCTCAGAGGGGTATTTACATTAGATTATCATCTTTAAAATTAATCCAAAATAATCTTCATAGCCCTAACCAATCCTGAGATATCTGCATTAGTAGTGAGGACGTATTAGATACGCCCTCGGCTAGAAAAGTGCCACCCTGGGAGGACGTATAGATACGTGGCTGGCATGGAAAGGGTTAAGACTGTCTAGTCTAACTGCGCTGCCTAAAAGTTTATCTGCTTCAATGAGTAGAGAAGAACCGATTCCTACAGAGAAACAGAAACAAGCTATGCACAAGGAGTTAGAACAATCCATTGAATTAAACTCTGCACTGGGAACTCTGCTAGACTGATATAAGAGACTAATCCTGTAACTATGTGCTTTAAACAAACACAGTATTTGCTATAACCAGCAATAAACTGAGGGTTAACCAATAGAGTAAGTATCTGCAAATGAGTCAGACTCTCATTAGCGATCGCATGATTCACTGATGTGTCTTAGTTTTTTAGTTTTTTTTTTTTTTTTTTTTTTTACCTCACACCTATTGGTTACATGATGAAACAGCAGGAGAACATCAGGTTAAGAAGGATGTATGTGTCATAATTAATAAAAGTCAGTCCATGGTCATTTGATTGACAAACAGGTGCATGGCTCGTTACAAGACTGATGTCTGATTACTGTGCTGTGACTGTACCGAGCTGTGCACCTGTGTGTCCATCACATGACCATGGACTGAATTTTATCAAAATAATGACAGCAGTCAGAGATTTAGAAAACCTTGTGGAACCAGTACAGAAAGTATATAAGAAAATTGTACAACTTCTCATTAACCTTTATTTGCTAAAAATGGACAACCCCTTTTAAGCCTTGTTTAATTAAATAATCTGCATCAGTAATGGATCATAAAGCAGCGGTCGTTCTCCTCGCAGTTTTAGTGCTGTGTTTATTGATATACTTATGATGATGGTGCATATATTCTCATGCCACTACTTCTGCCTGTAACTAAATGGTTTCCATCTACTGCAACCACGTATCCAGTTTTTTTTTTTTTTTCTCGAAGTAAAGGGTTGGCTGAGAGTCCATTCAGCGTACATAATTTGTGTTTTGGAGAAACCATGCCAGCTGTGGGCACTGAAGATCTTACACTTCTGGCCCCGACCCAATATAATCTTGTCCTAAGACTTCATTCCGTTTAACTATGGAACTTCCATCCTCCGCTTTGGAAGTGTTAAGTTTGTTGAAATGACAGTGACCACTTAAACTGCATAAATCCATGGTACAAGCAAATACACTTTTGTGATGTCTTCCCTTATCTGGCTGCCCCCAACACTATCCTGCTAAACTAACTTTCACTCTGAAATTCATGCTATATCCATCTTGAGGCAGACTTCAGGCAATGTGTCTATGGAAAGTGGAGGAGGAGCAGTGAGCAGAAGCTGAAAATGTCAAAAGCGAAAACACATGCTTTGGCTTCATGCACATCCACGTGTGCATTGTCAGTGTGTTATACCTGTCCATTTTGGGGTCGGGCTCATTGAAGGATATTATGCAGTCCAGGGAGGCACCGGTAGCACATGGATATCATCCATGTAGCCAGTGGCGTAAATACCGGGGTAGCAGCGGTAGCGCCCTCCACAGGGCCCGGGACATTAGGTGGCCCGGAGGGCCCTTGATGTTATGTTTTTGTTTTTTTAATAGTCAATTACCTGCTGGAGTAACCCCAGCAGATAACGGGCCCTATATACTTACCGATCCCCACGGCTGCCTCCGCTTCCCCTTCTGCGCTCCGGGTGCCCCATAATATGGGACACAGAAGGGGAAGCAGAGGCAGCCGTGAGCAGGAGCGGTGTTCTGACTCAATAGCCTGGCTGCAAATGTGAGGTTGTGAGAGAGTCCTGTAGTCTCTATGCTAACCAGCAATTTACACCAAGATATTTATCAGATAGTGTTCAACTCAACTGAGGAGGCGTAGATAAGATTCCAGATGCTTTAATCCAGGTAAATCTTGTAAAACCTCATACAGCAGTAGGTGAAAAATGATGAATCACCAGGAGCTGAGCAGACATGTTGCTTACAAAGAAGTGAAACTAAACTGAGGGAGAGAGAGGAGGAGCTACAGCATCACAGCTAAGGATACAGAGAGAGAGAGGGGACAAACTACAAAGACAAACACAGTATCACAGATATATGTCAGTGAATTAAACCAAGTCCTGGGACATGACACTCCCCGCCTGAAATCTTTAGATTTCACTGAAAACAAACATTAAATGTCCTGAGATGTCCATAAGGTCCTCTTCAAACCTGAAAAACAAAAAAGAAACATGCACAACAAACAATAATCAACAGTTAGTCCAAATAAACCAATCTTCAGATCGGGAAGCCGCAATTTGCCAACACCTCCACCGACCCACACTGTAATCCACAGGAATATGATAGAAATCCGACACGGTTTTAGTTCATGGAAGGAAGCTCCCCGCCATGAGCTGTGAATGGTGTCCTTATCATCTTTTATGTGACGTCTCCTCTTGGAAGAAGAGCACCAGTTCATTAATTGGGCGGAAGAAAACTCGCACTGAGCCTCCCTTGGTTCTGTACCTTCTCGTGGTAATGTCGGATCAGCAGAGCAGAAATGTAATGTCCACCTGGAATGATCAATGGGTTCTGTTCCTTGCTACACAAGTCAGACTTTCCAATCCGGCCGCCCACTCTCAATAATTCGTGGTGGTCGATTACGGGGTTTAGTTTGTAAAGTGCACTGTTCCTTGACAGATCGATGCTCCGTGAGATACTGTCAATCTCTTGATGATTATACCTCTTGTTGAACACTCCAGATGATAACTTGCTCAGCGTTTTCAATGTCCGCTGCGGTAGGGTGTTTCGTACACATATGCCAGCCATGACACTCCGTTGATCTGTCCTTCGCAAAGCACTGAGCGATGTGAAACAGTCGGGCGACAGCTCTCACAATGGATGACCAGGTTGAGAAACGTTCAAAGCGATGTGGCTTCAGCTTCGCCTTTGGAATCACAGAAGTGTAGAGTGTGGAGGTCATAGGCCTGATTTCCTTGTCAGACTCGAGATCCACTAAATCGTAGACAGCTTTGTTAGGAGTCAAGCAGGGATCTTCATACAGGAAACTTGGAGGCGACAGCCACATATGGTCTAAAAGGTGCGCTGTCGGTGCAGGCCTTGTACCACGGTCAGCTGGGTTAAGTTGTGTGGAGACGTGATGCCACTGATCAGAGGCAGAGAAACTTCGGATACGTTCCACTCTGTTTCCAACATACACATAAAATTGTCTTGTTTGATTGTGTATATAACCAAGGACAACTCTGCTATCAGTGTAGAATGTAAATGAATCAATGGCAATGTCCATTTCATCTCTTATTGCTTCAGCAATTTCTACTGCAAGCACAGCTGCACAAAGTTCGAGTCGTGGAATGGAGTGTGCAGGTTTTGGGGTCAGTTTGGCCTTACCAAGAACAAATCCACAGTGTAGCTCATGATTGGCTCCTAATATCCTCAGGCCACTGCAGCTATAGCTTCCACTGACGCATCGGAGAAGATGTGGATTTCCTTCCTTACTGCCGCTGAAAGGGAGCTGGGTACATAACAATGTGGAACCTGGAGTTGTTCCAATACTTGCAAAGAAGTTTTCCGTTTTTCCCACCTTTGTTGTTTCTCAGCAGGCAGTGGAGTGTCCCAGTCCATGTTCTCAGTGGTAAGCTGTCTTAGTAGTAGCTTGCCTTGAATGGTGATGGGAGCAATGAAACCAAGAGGATCATAAATGCTGTTCACAACAGATAAAACTCCTCGTTTGGTGAAAGGTTTGTCACAAGAAGACACTTGGAATGTGATTGTGTCTTGTGAAGTGTTCCATAGCAATCCTAGTCTGCGTTGCATAGGAGGAGTATCAGAACTGAGATCAAGATCCTTCAATTTGATTGCATGATCATCAGAGGGAAATGCCTTCATTACCTCCATATTGTTGGAGATGATCTTGTGAAGTCTGAGGTTAGCTACAGACAGCATTTCCTGTGTTCTAGAGAGGAGATCAATCACTTCTTCACATGCAGGTAAGGATTTAAGACCATCATCAACATAGAAGTTCCTCTCAACAAACTGACGAGCATCAGAGCCATACTCTTTCTCACCTTCATGGGCGGTCCTTCTCAGTCCATAGATCGCTACTGCAGGAGAAGGGCTATTGCCAAAGACATGTACCTTCATCCGGTAATCTATGACTTCATTGTTGACATCATTGGCCTTATGCCATAGGAACCTGAGATAGTTTCTGTCATAATCCTTAACAATGAAGCAATGAAACATCTGTTGGATGTCGGCCATCGCTGCAACTGGTTCCTGTCTGAAACGGATTAAGACTCCTATGAGGCTGTTGTTTAGGTTAGGACCAGTGAGGAGCAGGTTGTTGAGAGAGACGCCTTCATACTGAGCACTAGAATCGAACACGACCCTGATTTGGTCAGGTTTGCGAGGGTGATACACGCCAAATGATGGAAGGTACCAGCATTCTTCTCCTTCCTTTAGTGGAGGTGCAGGTTCTGCATGATCTCTCTCAAAAACCTTCTGCATGAAACCTACAAAGTGTTTCTCCATCTCTGGTTTCCTCTTGAGGGTACGTTTTAAAGAGGAAAATCTAGAAACTGCTTGCTTCAGATTGTTTGGTAGTTTTGATCTCGGGGAGCGGAAAGGTAAGGGTGCTACCCAGCTGTTGGAATCATCTTGAATGAATTCCTTGTCCATAAGTTTGAGAAATTCTTTATCAGCTATAGCCGGTGCCAGCTTGTTGTCATCACTTGTTGTATTGAAAACTGTTAATCCAAGGGTGTCGTCCCCAGGCAGGAAAGTATTCACGTTGTCTCGGTGATTATGCAGCCACTTACTGTTGCTTATCTTCTCTTTCACTTGGTAGTGATGTGGACATGGCTGAAAACAAGTGCTGCAACCATTTGGTAACATATGCGTCTTAAATGAAGAAATATTGGTGGGCCTTTTCATCCTACCTATGCAGACGTTGCCAATGATAACCCATCCTAGATCGAGGCGCTGGGCAAATGGTGCATCATGTGGTCCATTAATTTGCTGGCGTATTTTGTGCAGTCTGAGAATGTCTCTACCTAGCAGAACTAGAATGTCTGCATTTTTGTCAAGGGATGGTATTTCACTGGCTATAGCCCTTAGATGAGGGTGCTGGAAAGCCGCCTCTGGTGTGGGTATCTCTTCTCTGTTTGATGGTATCTGGTTGCACTCAACAAGTGTGGGCAAAGGTATCTCCAAATTGCCCTTGAGAGAAGCTATTACGAGACCACTGGCCCTTCTTCCAGAAACCTCTGATATGCCACTACAAGTACCCAAGGTATACGGATAAGTATCACCCTTTAAGTTAAACACATCATAGAGTTCTGACCTTGCAAGTGAGTGGTTGCTCTGGTCGTCCAAGATGGCGTACACCCTCAGAGCCCTTTCTGGTTGGCCCTTGGGGTATATATTGACTAGGCATATCCTTGCACAGGACTTGTCACAAAGGTCTTCTCCGCAGACTTCTGTACATGAGGAAGATACTGTGGTAGTATTTGCTGATTGATCTGTGTTCTCCCCGCCATGCTTAGTTGGGGGAGGGGAACCTCTAGGTGGTGTGGCACTAGGCTGGGCTGGATGAAGAGCTTGTACATGGTCCTCACTGCCACACTCTATACACTTAATAGCAATTTTACAGTCTCTAGCAACATGTTCAGTAGAGGAACAACATTTGAAACATATCCCTAGTTTCTTTAGAAGCTCTCTACGTTCCTGGATTGGTTTCCTCCTGAAGCCAATACACTTCTTGAGGGGATGAGGCTTCTTGTGAATAGGACACAGACGGTTAGGATTTCCTACCTTTTCGTCTTGGTTGTTGTTGCAACTGCTTTCTTCTGGTGCTGATGTAGGTGTAGGAAGAATATCAGTCTTTTTCACCGAAACTGGGCCTCTGCGGTTTCTGTAGTTAGAATGTGAGCTGTCATACTTAATAGGAGGTGAACCAGGAACACTGGGATCCCCATAGGAAAAGCTTGGGTCATTCTTAGATTCTGCAATGTTCTTGATAAACTCACAGAAGTAGGAAAATGGAGGAAAGGAGACTTGATTCTCATTTTTGTATCTTGACCCTACTGTGGTCCACCTTTCTTGAATATTATATGGCAACTTGGAGACTATCTGGTTTACCCCACGAGCAGTGTCCAGGTAACTGAGGCCTGGTAGGAGAGTGTCCGCCTTAGCCAGTAGGAGCTCCATGAGTAGGTCACTAAGTTCTTGAAATTTCTGATGATCCTTACCAGATATCTTTGGAAACCCTTGCAATCGTTTGAACAGAGCATTCTCTATTGCTTCAGGACTGCCATAGGTTTTCTCCAGTCTTTCCCAAGCAGCGGTAAGGCCTGCTGTGGGGTTGTAAATGTGGACGGATCTGAGTCTTTTAGCACGTTCTGTGGACTGTGGGCCAAGCCACCGGATAAGCAAGTCTAGTTCTTCAGCTGCAGTAATGCCAAGGTCACTAATTGCAGTTTTGAAGGCACATTTCCAGCCTCTGTAGTTCTCAGGTTGGTCATCGAACCTTGTGAGTCCAGTCTTAGTAAGCTCACGGCGAACCATGTACCTTGCAAATTCTAACATGTCTGTTCTCTCTGACTTTAAATATTGAGTTGCTGGCTGAGTAGCGGTGATTACGTTGTTAGTCGGGTTCTGGTTAACAGAGGTAGGTAGCGTAGGGGCTGTGTAGGCATTCAGCCTAGGAGCTAGCTTAAAGTCCATAGGTTTAGGCACATATGGATGTGAGACTGGACGGTTGTTTGCAGTCTGGTGGTATGGTGTCACATTGGTGTTTACCTGAGTATCAGTATATTGCATTTGCTGAGGCGCAAGGCTTTGGGAATCCATGAAGGAAGAAGAAACTAGATTCTGGACAGGCAGGGCATTGTACTGACCTTGAATGCGGTGTGCTGCAGAAGATACTGTGCACTGTTGCTCTGGAGAAATGTCGTCCCTGACAGGAACATTTGTGGCAAATAGGGATTCACTGCTTTGGCTTAGTACATAGTCTCTTGTGCGCTTGAGGGGATCCTCTGCTTCCACATCACACAAACTGGTGCTGTCGCTTTCACTTCCACTTATGGCCTGTTCTAAAATGCTTAACCTTGCCATGGCTGCAGCGTGCTCATACTGTTTCTCTAGAGCTTCTAGTTCTGCCCTTTTTTGAGCTGCATTAGCTTCCATTGCTGCTGCATTAGCTTCCATTTCTGCTTTCTGTTGAGCTGCCTTAGCTTCCATCGCTGCTTTCTGTTGTGCAAAGGCTGCCTGTATCTTATTAGCTTCCGCCTCTACACGTGCTTTTATAAGTTGCTCACTGAGTGTGGAAGATTTTGAGGAACGTGACTTAGATGTACGCTTTGAACGCTTGGTAGACTCAGAAACGTGGGATGCCATTTCCTGCAGTTGCGCAATTCTTGCCTCTGTCTTTAACTTAGTTTCATTTACTAAGCTGTCTCGTTCTGAATTGAGATGCTGGAAGCTTTGCAATTCAGCTAAAGAATCGTCTGTATGAAGTTTTCTCAATATGCTTTCATAGTCCTCAGCTTTCATTTTATAATGTCCATGCATAGCACAAAGCTGTCGCAGAGCTCCCTCTAGTGGTGATACATGGTATGCAGGCAAGCACATGGCAGATATCTTAGTCTGTATTTTCTGCCACCATTTTGAGAGTTCACAGGAAAGTTCATGCTTTAAACCTTCTAGATTGTCTCTAACCTTCCACGTAGGTTTAATCAAGCGTCTAGCCTTCTCACTGGGCTGCAGACTGAGGTCCATGCTACCTTGTGCTTCAGGGTGCCCTTCAGCCATGATGCAACACAAACAGGATAAATATAACTTTGCTGGAGTGAGATGGCTGCTTGATAGAATCTTCTATGCTGAGGGGTCTGAGCTGCAGATGCAACTTACAAAATGCTGATTCCTTCTGGCTTCAGGTAACTTGCTGTGACTGACTGTATGTCAGAAGTTGGTGAACTGTCTTACAGCCGTATCTGGCAGTCTTTATGCATCATTTTTCACTGTTCTGACTCAATAGCCTGGCTGCAAATGTGAGGTTGTGAGAGAGTCCTGTAGTCTCTATGCTAACCAGCAATTTACACCAAGATATTTATCAGATAGTGTTCAACTCAACTGAGGAGGCGTAGATAAGATTCCAGATGCTTTAATCCAGGTAAATCTTGTAAAACCTCATACAGCAGTAGGTGAAAAATGATGAATCACCAGGAGCTGAGCAGACATGTTGCTTACAAAGAAGTGAAACTAAACTGAGGGAGAGAGAGGAGGAGCTACAGCATCACAGCTAAGGATACAGAGAGAGAGAGGGGACAAACTACAAAGACAAACACAGTATCACAGATATATGTCAGTGAATTAAACCAAGTCCTGGGACATGACAAACGGGGATCGGTAAGTGAGGCCACGGGCCCATTTAGCCCATCATATACTACTACTATTACACTCTGGAGTCTTTTCAGACCCCCAAGTATAATGATCGGAGGGCCAGGGGAGGTGACGGAACATAAAAATCAGTGTTACTCACCTCTCCGGGGATCCGGCATGACTCCAAGTCGTCTTTGGTGACGTCCCAGACGTCACGTGGGCCAGGTCCGTGTCATTATGCGTTGTGACGACAGCCTGGCCCATGTGACGTCTGTACCAACATTGAAGAGGGCCGAAAGTAGCAGGGAGTGTGCCGGAGCCCAAGAGAAGTAAGTAACATTGTTTTTTTTATGTTTGTCACCTCTGCTGGGTCTCTGATCATTATTATACTCTGGGGTCTTTTCAGACCCCAGTGTATAATAATTGTTCATGGGTGGTCCACTATGGGGCACAATAGTGTGTGGAGGGGCCACTGTGGGACATTATACTGTGTGAAGGGGCTGATATGGGACATTATACTATCTAAAGGCCACTAAGGGACATTATAGTGTGTGTAAATGGGGCATTATACTGTGTGGGGGCCAGGAAAGGGGATGCTATGTCATGGGGGGGCCCAAGTCAAAAGTTTGCTGGGGGGCCCAGTCTTTGCTAGTTACGCCCCTGCATTTAAAGTTGAACCACGGACCTGGCACATGCACATAGTCGTATGCAAGTACCCTTAGGCTCATGCTGCAGATAAATAGGAACTTACTAGGAACACCCCTTTATGCGTGTCCTCTTCCTGAGTGAGGGAGAGAAAAATGAGTGCAACTCCGTGTGTCTGCGTGTGTGTGTTTTGTTTTGTTTTTTTATGATTTTTACATTCAATTATGTAAATGAAAAATAATTGTACTTTACTTTTATGAACAAAAGACCTCCATATACCACAATGAAAGTTTCCAGAAGGAAACAAATGTGTTCTAGATACAAGTGTAATGTTCTGGAAAACATTCATCTGCACTTGTTATCTGATTCTAGCATTGCACATCCCTTACTCAGCTCCAGCCCAATAATAGAGCCCTATTATGCCAACGATTCCCTCGCCTGCTGTGTTCAGCTCACATTTTTCAGTCCTTTAATGTACAATACATATCACACCTATGTTATTTTTAATTCTTGCATTTCCATTTAAATCCTTAAACATCTCCAGCTCTTATCACCTATAAAAATATTAAATTGCCCATTACCTAATGTGCCCTGATCTATTTATCTATCTGTGTTTTTCAATTGCAGTGTCCTTCCTTGCCATGGACACTCATTACTTAAAAGGGCATTTATATGTGAACTTGTAGCTTTGTGCCGAACACCGGAATTGCTTTTGCTTCATTTAAATGCAGTATGTGTCTAGGAGCATGGCAAGAAGGTGATAAGATATCCATACTTTGGCCTGCTTTTTTGTTGTTGTTGATGATGATGATGATGATGATGATGATGATGATGATAATAGTAATATTACAGGTAGTACTCGGGTTACGACGGTCTCGAGTTACGTCGTTTCGTGGTTATGACGCTTTATTACGACGCCTTATTCCGACTTACGCGGTTTTGCGTCGTAACGTGAATTACGTGCAGCGGCGGAAGAATACAGTACGGTACTGTACTGTACTCAGTTACGTGGTTCTAGACCGAGGAAGACTAGTCTCCTGCACGCCATAACGCCCTTTATTATTGCTCCCAAACGTAAGCCAGACTCTTCTGATGCCAGTGCATCAAAGAAAAGGAAGGCCATCACCATGGAGGTGAAATTGGATATCATAAAGTGATTTGATAAGGGGGAAACAGCGACAGACATTGACCGGTCATTAGGACTTAGTCGTTCGACTGTTGCTACGATTATCAAGGATAAAGATCGTATCCTTGAACATGTGAAAGGATCTGCTCCTATGAAAGCGACAGTGATAACAAAGCAGCGTAGTGGGCTTATTATTGAGATGGAAAGATTATTAGTGCTTTGGTTGGAAGACCAAAATCAACACCGTATCCCTGTGAGCCTTATGGTTATTCAGGAAAAGGCTAGGCAATTGTTTGAGGCGTTGAAAAGAGAAAAGGGGGAAGGAAGTGAAAATGAAGAGTTTGTGGCGAGTAGGGGTTGGTTTATGAGGTTTAAGAATCGTGCCAATTTCCATAACATTAAAGTGCAAGGTGAAGCTGCTAGTGGTGATGAGAAAGCAGCAAGTGAGTTTCCTAAAGCATTGGCTGAGATAATTACGGAGGGGGGTTACTGTGCTCAACAAGTGTTCAACTTGGATGAGACAGGCTTGTTTTGGAAACGTTTGCCTAACCGTACGTACATCGCCAAGGAGGAGAAATCAGCACCAGGTCATAAAGTCAGCAAGGAGAGACTGACTTTGCTTCTTGGGGGCAATGCTGCTGGCGACTACAAACTGAAGTCCATGCTGGTGTATCAGGCTGAGAATCCAAGGGCACTCAAGGGCATTTTGAAGGGTCAACTACAAGTCATCTGGAAGTCTAATAGGAAGGCATGGGTGACACTTTAAGTGTTTGAGGACTGGTTCACCAACCATTTTGTGCCAGGCGTGGAGCGGTACTGTACCTCCAAGGATATCCCCTTTAAGGTGTTGCAAATTCTGGACAATGCCCCTGGACACCCTGCCCATCTGGATGACTTTCACCCTAATGTCAAGGTGGTTTACCTTCCACCTAATACCACTGCCCTAATACAGCCTGTGGACCAAGGAGTCATTGCTACATTCAAGGCCTACTGCCTCCGAAGGGTCATTGGTAATGCTTTAGGAGCAACTGAAAAGAATAAGGACTTGACTCTAAAGGACTTTGGGAAAACATTCAACATCCTTGATGCTGTGAAGAACATTGCTGATTCCTGGGATGAGGTTAAGCAGACCAGTATGAATGGTGTGTGGAAAAAACTGTGTCCCCAGTTTGTGAATGATTTCACAGGGGTTCAAGAGTCAGTGACTAGTGTCATAAAGAACGTTGTTGCTATGAGTAAGACAATGAATCTGGAGGTGGAGGATGATGATGTCCCAGAGCTACTGGCATCTCATGGAGAGGAGTTATCTGCTGAGGACCTTATTCAACTGGAGAAGCAGATGATACAGGAAGAGGAAGACATACCAACCCCAGAACCCAAGAGATTTACAAGGCAGGGCTTGGCAGGAGGTTTTGCCCTGATAGAGGAAGGGTTGTCAAGGTTTGAGGCTGAGGATCCCAACATGGAGAGGTACACTAGTGTTGCCAGAGAAGTCATGGATTCCCTTAGATGTTACAAGGAGATCTTGGAGGAGAAGAAGATGGTCTCCTTCCAGACTAACCTGCAGCAGTACTTCAAGAAGGTAGAGAGGCCTGCAACAGATCCTGTACCTGTATCCTCTTGACTCAGCTGCCCCTCTTGACCCAGCTGCCCCTCTTGACTCAGCTGCCCCTCTTGACTCAGCTGCCCCTCTTGACTCAGCTGCCCCTCTCCCTTGACTCAGCTGCCCCTCTTGACTCACCTGCCCCAGTATCTCCAGCACCTTCTGAAGCTTCCTCCCAATAAGCCTGTTCTCTCTTTGGAATTGTTCTCTTTGTTTGTTACAGTACAGTACAGTACGTACTGTTTTTTTTTTATTACAGTACACTGTTTCTTACTGTTACAGTACTTACAGTACAGTATTTCATTATTAAACGTACTGCGCAATATTTTACTGTACCTATGTGTTTATTGATGATTATGTAGGATACTGTGTTAGGATAGACTAAGTGTTTACAGTATAGTACTGTTATTATGGTACAGTACTCTATGAACGTATGATCCGACTTACGTCGAAATTCGGTTTACGACGCCGCGTAAGAACGGATCAACGTCGTAAGTCGAGGACTACCTGTATTAGTATTATTATTAGTAGTAGTAGTAGTATTATTGTTGTTGCAGCCTGGTTTAATAGAATGTGAGGTTTCTAAAACTTCTATGCTTGCTTCAAGCATTATGTACTTAAAGGTGTATTCTGATAATAACAAGTTATCCCCTATTCACTGAGTAGAGGATAAATGCTAGGTCAAAGGGATCTGGCTGTAACTGGGGTTCTGAGTCCTATTGTCTGAATGGAGTGGCATGGACACTACTGCTTCATTCAGTTGTAGGGTTCTGCTGGAGATAGCTAAGTCATGTACTCTGTTACTCTTCATCAGTCCCCACTCTGTTCATATAGAGAGAAATTCTGGACCCTTGTTCTCATGACTGGTGGTGACAATCAAAACTCTGGGCCACCAATCTGCATTTTTTTTTTTTTTTTTTTCTCCCCACAATGTGTGGATGAGTTTAAAGAGCGTCTGTGACTGCCCAAAGCTACTTTAAATCGCTTCCTTAGTGCTGTAGATGCAGAATAAAAACCATACCTTTTCGTAAGTTTCAGAGCCCCAGGGATGCAGAGAAAAAGCACTTTTTATTCTTTATTCAAATGAGAACCTTGGAGCACAGGGGGAGTTTTCTTCTATTATTGAGAATTGCTGCATCATTGCTAAACGCTCCCATCCTGCATTCAGCTCAGTGGGAGGATTAACTCCCACTGCCCAGGGGTACAAGCTGAATGCAGGATGGGTGTGTTTAGTGATGATGCAGCAGTGCTCAGTAATAGAAGAAAACTCCCCCTGTGCTCAAAGATCCTCATTTGAATAAATAAAAGTGCTTTTTCTACGCATCCCTGGGGCTCTGAAACATAAAAAAGGTATAGTTTTTATTCTGCTAACAGAATCTACAGCACTATGGGAGCGGTATAAAGTTGTTGGAGGCAGTGAGACTCCCTTTAAGCAAAATCTCATTTACATTACCAGTACTATAAAATGCAGTGTTTCATTCTGTTTTTCAGAGCAGTCACAAGCTGGATTTTCACAACTTGGTTCCTTTAGCCTTTACCTGTTTTCTAAAGACCCTTTCTGGTATGATTCCAGTGTCCGATTTGCTATCTTTGTAGTTACTCTATAAATGGCCATATTTTTAATTTACTGTTTTTAAACTCCAGCATGACTTGCAGTGTTATAGAGACCGTCATCGCTCACACCACTACTTCTCCTAAAAATAAGCAAAAATGGGGGAGACTAGAGGAAGCTAACTCGCACAGAGAGAACATACAAACTCCATGTAAATGTTGTGCTTGGTCAAATTTGAACTCAGGGCTGCAGAACAGCATTGTGTGAATGGTATAAAATGACTTTCATACATAACTGCCTGACTTAGTGAAGTGGTAAAGAATGTTTATATTTGGGGTTTTAGGACTGTAATTAAACAAGATGCTACTTACCAAGTATCCAGCACAATCTTTGCTAAATAAGTATTGCCATGGGTCTATAAGAACACTTAGCTGCTTTCTTTGCCTTTTACTGTCGAGTTAATCAAGGTTTTCTACCAGCATGCCACCCATTAAATGGCCTTGTTAATAGAGCTTTACGGTCATAGACATGCACTGCATACACAGCTCCCTAAGAATATAAATTATTTGCTTGTAGTGTACAGAGCTATAGCAAAATGTTTATTCTATGTAAAGAGTTAAGTGTGTCGAGACTGTAACAATGTATAGCCCTCCTTACAGAAATGGTGAATCTGTGTATTGTGCACCATAGCCTGATGGATAGATGATGGTGAGGTGAATTTTTTACTCTTTTAGTTTTTTAACCTACCATAAGCCCTTGTTAAATTTTGCAGTACACAATTTGGCTATTCCTATAGGGAGGCCTACATTTCTAGTTGCTAACTTTTGTTTTACAGCTTTAGTAAAAATAAAAACTTTTTTTAGGCAGGAGATGTAGAACTAACTGTAAAATCTTTTCCCTCTTTCATACAGAATATTGTGGCTGTGGGCGCCGGCTTTTGTGATGGTCTCAAGTGTGGCGATAACACGAAAGCTGCTGTCATTCGTCTCGGACTCATGGAAATGATTGCATTCGCCAAGGTTTTCTGTAAAGGCCAAGTTTCCACCGCTACATTCTTGGAGAGCTGTGGAGTCGCCGATCTTATTACCACTTGCTATGGAGGGCGTAATCGAAAAGTGGCTGAGGCGTTTGTTAACACTGGCAAGGTACTGAATTGGTTGTTTATGCATCCTTTGCATTTTAATTCGTCTTTACTTAGTTATTCTGCAAAGTGTTGTAGAGTTAAAGGGTTGTGACAGAGATGCGATAAAAGATATAGGGGGGTATTCATCACTTTTGTAGCCTAAAATAGACGCACATCTGTTATTTGTGGTTAAACATAGCCACAAGTGTCATTTTTGTGTCAGCTTCGCCATTTTTCTGAATATTTACACTACAAAAATGGTGTAAATGGGGCTACTGTAGATTTGCACCTAAGTGTATGGGCACCAGAGGGAAGCGTAGAATTTATGATGAGACCCAGCCTCATCATTAATTAAAAATACCCTCTGCTGTTCTAGGGGACTATGACTTAATAACATACAGCCCCCCCCCCCAAAAAAAAATAAAAAAATAAAAAATAAAAAACAGCAGGAAAGATGACCTGTTTTGTGAACATAGGAAGCTGTGTTCTATTTATCACCTGAACTAGGATCACCCTGCACTGTCAAAATGGCTTTCAAAGATCAAGATATGTTATTCACAAAACCTCTGAAGGTCCGCTGTGGTATCTGGCACACACATTGTGTTTTCTGACACCTTTCTCTGATGGCGAGCATGAACTTTTTCATGGATGTGTACTACAGTAACTCCTATGTAGGAAACAAACATATGTTTTTTAGCTTCATTTAGAAATGGGAACACATGGATGTAATTGTTGTGTAATGGAGCTCTCTTAGACTTCTTATTAGAGACATCCCCTTTTATACTTGGTGCATGAAAACTTGGAGAGGAGCAAGGTTGAGCCTTTGAGGTTTGACAGAGCTACACACAAGTCCTCTCCACAACACTCTCTTACTTGTATTTAATCATAGAATTTAGTTTTGTTGCGGTCTTCAATGGCGAATCCTGTTTAGAACATCAGTCGCTCTTTATACCTTTTTGAGGTATTTGTTTTGTTCACTTTCTTTGAAGCTGCTGATCCTTTGTGTCCCAAGGCGGCATTCAGCTCGAGGTCACAGGTTTGGCATTCATACATTTATTACATGGTGGTGAAGAAATTGACATGTGGGAGGTCGCTGTTTGATATGATGAGGCAGGTTGTGTTGAGTGGTTAAATGACTCAAGTCGCTATTTCACAGCACATGGCTTCTTTTAAGTCATATGGCATAATTTGAACAATATAAACTTTTTGCCGTAGTTCACAAATTTGTCCAAGCACCGGAATGGTTTGTTTTTTAGCAAAGCCTTCTGAATGTTGCCTGTAAGCCACCTACGCTCCATGTTGGTAGACTCACAGCTTGCCTTGTATAATCAGTTTGCATATCTCTGCATGTGTTACTAGACTTTCAAGTACAGAAGAGATTCATTTCATCTCTGTGCTGAAGCGGCATTTTCTCCCTGTGATCATACATTTCTGTTAGTTTGAGTCTTATCAAAGCTTTCCAGCTGTGAAACGGCTTGGGAATAGAAAAAAAAAAAAAAGTAAAGCCCTCGGATATAGCACCACACCTTGTGTATAATGAAACAAATATTTCTGCCTCTTTAAAGTGAGATTTCGTCTGTATGCCGCTCTTTGCGTCCCTATGTAACCTGCAGCTATATTATTCATTACAGGTATGGATTTAATGAACCCACATTGAGTGCTTTATGGAATTGACAATAATTGTGTTCTTGTGCGTAGAGTATAGAAGAACTTGAAAAGGAGATGCTGAATGGACAGAAGCTACAAGGACCTCAAACCTCTGCGGAAGTGTACCGTATCCTGCAGCAGAAAGGCATGGTAGACAAGTAAGTGACAAGCTTCGCAGGGGAAGCTAAGCACTCATTAGTGAATGTACAATGCATGACAGTTGATTTAGACGTTAACATTTGTCCTAGCCTGTGGCTGCTGCTCCACAGCATGCTAGGAAGTCGTAAAATGGCTTAATTTCTTTGAAGGGCTGACAAGGAAGCTGCCAGTGGCTTCTCTACTTTTCAAGTGGAACTGATCCAACAACAAGAGGGGCAAAGGTGGCCATACATGTTAAGATTTTCTGCTGACAACAGATCAAACAGACAACTGTCTGCAGAGAAGTGCTTTAGAGTACCCATACACTTTACATGCCTGTCAACTCATGCATAGTCCTTAGATATCCAACAAAATCCATTGTTTCAACTAACCTTTATCTAATCTGCTTGGTCATCATATTCATTGATGACGTATTCTTAGGATAAGTAATCAGTAGAAGATTGGCAGTGGGTTGACATCAGGCCCAGGTGTCAATCAGCTGTTGGCAGAGACCTTCAAGTTCGGATGAGTGCTATGGCCTCTTCACTGAAAGCAAAGCACAGCATCATACATTGTGTAACAGTTGATCCGTGGGGGTTTTGGGTGTCAGACGCGTGCTGATCTTCAATTGATGGCCTATCCCAAGGAGAGGTCCTCAATGTGTTTGTGTTTAGGCCTGGAAAACCCCTTTAGGCTAAGGCCCCACATTGCAGAAATGCAGCGTCTTGTTTTTGGGGCGTTTTTTTTGCCTGCTGCAGAAATGCAGCAGAAAAAAATGCTGCAATTTACAACACCAGCAAAGTGAATGAGATACTGGTTAATCTTAACCACACATTGTAGAAAAAAGAGCTTTAGAAAAGCTGCATTTTTGAAAAAACACAGCATGTCCATTTTAGCTGCGGAAACGCGAGAGTTTTCTTTAGCTGCGGTTCGCTATATGCAGCCTTAGCCTTAAGGTGTTCATGAATATTTAGAGAATTGTCAGCCAAAGCAAGAGGTAATTTGACAGCAGCACTGTTGTCTGGAGCTTAAGAAGTCTTTGATCCTAGTAGTCAAAGCACTAAGATGCTGAATGTGGATTAACAATGTCAGCGTATTGGCTCTTTGTGAATCTCTACATGACAATTTACAGCTTTTACTTTTTATTATACATGCAATCTGGAATGCCATCAGGAATTTTGGGTCCCCATACTGGCAATATGACATGCCTCTTCCCAGCCCCCCCCCCCCCTTCCTTCCCAGTGTATACTACAACTTACTGTCCTGTGGCCCCCACACACAGTATAATGCTCCCCACTCAGTATCTATCATGTTCCCCAGTAGCCCCTGCACATAAAATGCGCCCCCCCAATATAATGCCCCACACAGTAAAAAATGCACCCCAGTGGCTCCACACACCATATGTTGTTCCCAGAGACTGAAAGTCTAAAGTCGCTTTATTTAGTATTTACTGATGTTGGTGAATGCTAATGAATCGGGCAGCACGTCCTTTTGCTGCCAGTGCCACTTCAACCAAACATTTCTCTGGTATAGAAGTTTGGGCAGAAGACAGCAAGGTACAGCACTGCACCCTTAAAGAGGACCTTTCATGTCCTCTGGCATATGCGGTTTTATATACCACTAGAAAG
The DNA here is from genome assembly GCA_947044405.1 of Leptodactylus fallax. Classification (NCBI taxonomy): domain Eukaryota; kingdom Metazoa; phylum Chordata; class Amphibia; order Anura; family Leptodactylidae; genus Leptodactylus; species Leptodactylus fallax. Next base: position 64,530 of record CAMRHE010000186.1, on the reverse strand, counting down.
TCGACAGCGCGCTGAATTCAGCGCGTTGTCGGCTTTCCCGTTATATGTCCTGGGTCTGGAGATATCGGTGAGTTACCGATCTCAGCCCACTTTCAGAAAAGCGTTCCTGACAGTCTAGCCAGGCTGTGAGGAACGACCCCTCTGTACTCGTCGCATTCCTCACAGCCCGGCTAGACTGTCAGGAACGCCCTTCTGACAGTGGGCTGAGATCGGTAACTCACCGATATCGCCAGTCCCAGGACATATAATGGGAAAGCGTGATGTCGGCTTTCTAGCAGTATATAAAACCGCATATACATGAGGATATGAAAGGTCCTCTTTAATGTCAGTGAATACTAATAAAGCGGCGTGGCCAGGAGGTGCCACTGCTCTGCTATAGTAGTAAAAGTCTGTTTTTAAAAAAAAAAAAAAAAAAGTAAGCTTGTGACCTTCAGAAAATAAATTTAGATATTTTTATAGACTTTTAAATCAAGATTTGTGACTTTTACACCCAATAGAAAAACATTGCTCTTGTGCCTACTAGCTCAGTGGATGCATTTCTAAATTTCTTTCTTTTGTTGCACCATAGATTTCCACTTTTCACTGCTGTGTATCAAATCTGCTATGAAGGTAAACCTGTGGAAGAAGTTATCTCCTGTCTGCAGAGCCATCCTGAGCATTTGTAGTATATACATATTTTTTTTAAAATGAATTATTTTATGCTGCAAAATTCTGGAACCTAGTCTCCACTAACGCACAAAAGTAAGAATGTGTAATCTATCAGTTGTGGAATCACTGCAACTTCTTGGTACTTAAAACATTTTTTGCCTGGACAGTGGGAAAAAAAAAAACCGTCTCTGTGAAGACATGTTTACATATGACAATTTTTCTCTGCAGAAAATCTTAGTTTATGAATTCGAATGGAGTTCTTGAAAATTTTCCTCTGTCTTTAGAAACAACCCCATTCATGCCAATTTCACTCTTTAATATTTTGGCCACAATTTTGCATCCGCATTTGTTAGCTAAAACCAGAAGTGGGTCCAAAAGATGGTAGAGGTGCAACCCTTTTTTCTATGGCCCTTGTGTATAGGGCTATGAGACTCAGGCAAAACTCAGGACAGAACCTATTCCTGTCCGGTTTACTTCCTGAGCAAATTGAAGGAAATCCATGGATCCGTGGAGGCACAAGCAGCACAATGATATCATTCATGTGCTATTTTACCATTGATTTGGCACAAGTTCATGTAGTCTAATACTAAGCAAATACTAACCATGTGAGAGTGGCCTTACACAAACAAGTTCTGCCACATTTTTCTGCGATTAATTTGCCACAGGTAAACATGCCATTAAAGAGATCATTCACTAGGTTAATGAAAACTGGATGCAGATTATCTTGGAGCACATGTATGTTGTATGACCTTGCCATAGCTCTGGCTCCTCATGTTGTATTCTACAGGATATTGCATACTGTAACTGCTTATAAATCTCTCTAAAGTATATATCAGAGCTGTTGTTCCTCCAACAGTGATGATGGTTAGATTGTGTTAGTGCATGTGTCCCTTTACTTGCCTGCTCCTGAACAATACAAATATCCATAGTGGCTATTATATTGGTTTGTTTTTTTGCAGCATTTTATTCCTACAACACAATTATTAGGGTATTTTGATCGTAGATTTTATTACACTATATTTGCATATGGAAATGTGTTCATATTCAGGGCCAGATTATCTGAGGGATCATATTTTAGGTTTGTTCATCTTTTTAACACGTACTGTATTCCATATCTTAAAACTTTTTAGTATTGATGCATATTTTACAAGGGCATTCTGTCTGTTACAACATTGAGCATCCTGTGCTTTGTTATGGGAGAAAGTGCCATTCCTTTACATACACTGTGCAACATGGTGATGCTCTTGCACTACTATTAAATCATATAAAAGAAACTGAGTATGCTTTCTGTGTTTATTTTACCTGCATCAAGCCCCTGCTTTCCACCATGACTACTTATACCATATTTTACTTGCTTAGACCTACAGTTGGTTTATTTCCCTTTTTAAAACCCTACAATTTCAACATCACTACAGCAATGTCACTTCCTCCTTTTACAGTATTGTTTACACAGTGTAATGCAGGTTTTATAGCTTATGTTCACCTTTTAAATAAACTCTTTTATGGCATGTTTGTTTTGTTTTCTACACATTTGGTTTATTACAACTACATATACATTGAAATACTTACTGTGTCAATCCTGAGTTGAGCTAAGTTTTGCACTACCGATGTTAATGTCCATTACTGTCATTCAAGTTGGATAATAGTAACGGACATTAATTGTTGCAGGATAACGGACACAGAACCCTCACTCTGTATCCGTTCCCGTTGACCCTAATGTAAACAATATGATCAATGCGGTGTTCCATCATGTTGGTTTACAAATCCTGCATGAACAACTTTTTCTACCGTCAGAAAAGTAAAATAACATGACTAAAGAAAGCTTCCATCACGTTTCTCTACATTGGGGTTAATGCAGACGGACACTCTGTCTTCATCAGTCATTTAATGTCAGTTGCTCTCATCCTGTGACAGATGGGAGCAATGGACAATGAACAATGGTATTGTGAACTTAGCCTTAGTCTGTATTACAGCCCTTTCCTGTTTTTACATTTCATGACACCAGCTGAAATCTATCAAAAATTAGAAAGCAATCGTACCACTTAGTGAAAAATATCAGCTGGTTCAACTGATGGCCTATAGAAAGGTCTCTCATTACTATGGTGCCACACAAGAAATGTCTCATGATGGGTAAAACCAGTGAGCTGTCTCATGACTTTTGCAACCTTATTGTTGCAAAACATACTGATGGCATTGGTTACAAAAGAATTTCTAAACTACTGAGGGTTCCAGTGAGCACTGTTAGGACCATAGCCCAGAAGTGGAAAGAACATCATTTCACCATAAGTCGGTCATAACCAGGTGCTCCCTGCAAGACTTCATACAGAGGAGTAAAAAGAATTAGTTGTCCAAGAGCCAAGGACCACTTGTAGAGAGCTACAGAAAGATCTAGAATCAACAGGTACAATTGTTTCCAAGGAAACAATAAGTAATGCACTCCACTTCCGTGGCCTGTATACACACAAAAAGTGTGTTTAAAGTTTTCTCAACAACATTTAGACAAGCCTGTGATACTTGGGAGAATATAGTCTAGTCAGATGAGACCAAAATTGAACTCTTTGGATGCCATAATACACACCATGTTTGGAGGCCAAAAGGCACTGCATATCACCGCAAAATCACCAGACCAACAGTGACGTTTGTAGGTGGGAACATCATGGTGTGGGGCTGTATTTCAGCATACGGCACTGGCAAACTTCATATAATGGTAGGAAGCATGAATGGACAAATGTACTGAGACATTCTTAATAAAAATCTCCTGCCAACTACCAGGATAATGACTATGAAACAAGGGCGTACATTTCAGCAAAACAATGATCCAAAAAACAAAGCCAAGGAAACTCTCAATTGGTTTCAGCGAGAGAAAATAAAGCTGCTAGAATGGCCCAGCCAATCACCTGACCTGAATCCAATAGACAGTCTATGGAAGGAACTAAAGCTCATGGAAGGAGCCCACCGAACCTTCAGGATTTGAAGAGTGTGTGGAGCAATGTGCCAAAATCACACCTGAGCAATGCATGTGACTAGTTTCTCCGTACAGGAGGCATCTTTAAGCTGTCATCACCAGCAAAGGCTTTTGTACGAAATATTAAATAAATTTCAGTAAGTATGTTCAATAGTTTTTCCTTGTGTAATTTCTCATTATTATATATAACTTAGTTTCTGGACATCTATGGTTTGATTTCTTTGCCTGTGTGGATTGGATGGGTTGTTATTGACATCTGGTGATAATTTCATGTCAATAGCACCTTTTAGAAATATATTTTTTTTTTTTTTTTTTGGGGTTCTTTCCTCCTCTATAAACTTAATTTCTTTCCCTTCCTTTACACTTTTCTCCCCCCCCCTATATATAAAACTCCTCCCTCACAAGCTCGACCACCCACTCCACACTTTATGGGGGATCAAACAGGGTTCTAAACAAAACTATTTTAAATCAACTAACTTATTATTTATGAAATATAATAAAAGGGGGTGGTGTATATCACATTTGAGGAGTTTTTTGGTTGGTTTTTTTTCGCCACAAAGGTTTTTTGGGGGCTTTTAAAGATAAAAATTTTTTTCCAAATTCCACAGTATAAAAATATTATAACGTGTATTTTTAGAAATTTATACCATACATACCTGACAAACCTTTCAGATGTAAAAGAATTTGTTGATGTGCAGAAAATCCTGGGATCCAGGGAGTACCAGGAAAGGTACCCGTCCTATAGGTGAAGACCACACACATATGTCAACTTGAATCTGAAAAGAAAAATCAGGTCAGACATAGCAAAATAAAGTGTAGAAATGCAGTATTGTGTAGAATAGAAAATAGGCATACAGAATAGATAATATGGAAAAGTAAGTGAGATGTTAATGCAACTTTGCCTAAAATTTTAGCAACTGGGTTAAACATTATTTCTACCAACAATGGTAGAAAACTCACCTGTTTTGGAGATGGATAGGACGACTAAAGGGGTTATGGAGGAGGTCGTATTTTTTTTTTTTTAATAGGTGAGGTTTAATCCAAATTGCTAACAATTAGGATGCACTAAAGGATCACATGCAAGGGTATATGACGCATTTGGAGAAGATTTCTAAATGGGATGGCTTTGTATGCCCCACAATGGTGTTTGGGGAGCGATTGGTAAGGTTTAGAAATTCATTGCCTCCATATTCCACGGGGGGGGGGGGGGCGGGGGGGCCACCCCCGCTGGCCCAGTGTAAGAATATTTTCGAAACTTTTATTTTTTATTTTAGTAAATTATACCATACATACCTGACAAACCTTTCTAGATGCTTTAAACAGAATCTATGTTGATGTGTTCAGAAAATCCTGGGATCCAGGGAGTACCAGGAAAGGTAACCCATCCTATAGGTGAAGACCACACACATATGTCAACTTGCATCTGAAAAGAAAAATCAGGTGTCACGCCACAAAAAAAAAAAAAATGTAAAAAAAGAATATTTTGTAAAATAGAAAAAAAGCATACAGAAAAGATAATATGGAAAAGTAAGTGAGATGTTCATGCAACTTTGCCTAAAATTCCCTTAGCAACTGGGTTAAACAGTATGTCTACCAACAATGGTAGAAAGTCACGCTGTTTTGGAGATGGATAGGACGACTGAAGGGGATGGAGAATGAATGTTTCAAAGATATTCTAATTTATTGAGATGCACCTGTGTGTGTGTGTGCCACAGGTACCCCCACAAACAAAAGGATTTGCTCTGCATGCTATGTGTCAGTTTTTCTTCCCCACTTGAGAGAGGTGACAAATCTTCCTTCCAGACGGACACCACATTGTCCATTGGTACTTGGTTGGAACTTTTTTTTCACAAGGGTATACTTCGCTTGAAAAAGTTGAGAAACGCTGCCATAGAGGATGAATGAAGTGGCAGTGCATGCTCATCCTGCTGCTTCATTTGGACAGGGGAACTGGACTCCCCTTATCCCATTCTTTTCTACTGATCATCATGTTATATCCTATGCTGTGGACAAGGGATAACTTCAAAGCTTGGGCCAGGCCCTTTTCTTTCTGCAGGAATTAGAGTGCCACCTACAGGTAGCCAAGTTGAAAGGTTTTGGTACTCCTTGTGGCATCTTCAATGACCTGCAACTAAAGCTGGGCATACACATTACATTTTTGTAATATTCGAGCAGCTGTGAGAATAGCCTAAGCATTTATTCACAAGGCATGATCAGCTACTTTTTGGCTTATCAGCCAACTTGCGCAGACTCCATTGTGCTTTCTGTTTTTGTTTTTTTTTTTAATATCGAGATCGACCCCCTGAACACCCCATTTAGTTGTTAAGCGTGAGACTAGTCACACAAACAGTCCCATCAATTGGACATCTACTTTAATAGCTATCCATAATCTAATGTGTATGGACAGTTTAAAGGGGTTGTGCCATAATGGATAAGTGTGACATTGCTATGAGACCAACCACCGGATCTCCTAGCGATCATAAAAATGGGGTACCAAAATCCCCCATTGCCTTCTTGTGAATGGAGCACCAGTGCACTTGTGTGACCGTTGTTCCATTCACTGCTTTGGGGTTGCTGGGACTACTCTCCAGCAGTGCTGTTAGCTCCACAGCAGTGAATGGAGAGTCGGTCATGCAAGTGCATTGACGCTCCATTCACAAGAAGGAGGCATGGGGGACTTTCGGTCATCATTAATGGGACTCCGACCACTGTGGATGTGTGTCATTAAAGTGTTTTAGCCAACGAACCAGAACCCTGTTCTCAGTGGTGAACCTAGCCTCTTTGCTGCCTGAGGCGGACTATAGAAAGAAGCCGCCCCTTCCCAAAAAAAAAATAAAAAATTGAGTTTCCATGCTACTAGTTTAACACTGTAATCGTCGCCCAATATACACAATACACAAAGTTATAAAACAGTTTTTAAGAATTCTTCCTGTATTACTTCAGTATCAGATCATCAACATGGCATTAACAATGAAAGTGACTTCACACATCTTCTTATTGGTGGATGGACGAGCCCACGTGGCCCCCATTCTCTATAATAGGAGCCCCGCAGATAGCTGAGTACTGGACTTCGGGCATCTTTGGCACTCCCATCGAAGTGAATGAGAGCCACGCAGGTTCATCCATCCACCAAGTGACACACCTATATATATGGCTGCGGTCAGGCTGAATTCCCACCCAGTGGGGTGAAAAACCCAATTCTTAGGCTCAGTGGGGGTCTCAGCTGACAGACCCCCATCACTCAGGTATTTATCCTCTATCATTTAGGTGAATACAGGACAGTAACATTTTGAGACTTACAGGTGATGTCTCTGACTAATTGGTCACATTTCCCTTCTCTTCCCTTTAGACCGCCATGACCACTTCTTCCAGCTGTGACTTGTCTCTGTAAAGTTTGCAACACAGACATCTTTGGTTCCTCACTTTTCCAGACACCTGACCCACATTGTCCTCACCTACACAAAGCCCCCATTCTGCTGCTACCCCCAATTATAAAATATATGATATAACCCCCCATAATGAAAAATACCCCCAAGTGCATATTTATATTAATAATGTCCGTGTGTACGCTGTATAAATAGTGCCCCTTATTAATAATACCCCAGGTGTTAACTAATTCAAAGGTTTTCCAGGTCATTAATAAACTAATCAGTGGGGCTCAAAAACTCTGGACCCCCACTGATCAGCTGTTTGAATGGTACCTGTGTAAGCACAATGACCGCTTCTCTGTTTACATAATGTCATTAATCTCATAGCAGCCATGTAATGTAACTACAGCCTCGTCCTGTACATGTCTACAGTATGTGACAAGGCTGGAATTACATCACACGGCCACTATAAACAGACAGCGTATAATATATACAGGTGCCATAGCCCCTGTTTATAGCGCCCCATTTACACACACTATAATGTTCCACAGCAGCCCCTGCACACAGTATTACACAGTATTATGGCCCGCAGCGGCCCCTGCACACTGTATTATGCCTCGCAGTGGCCCCTGCACACGGTCTTATGCTCCATAGTGGCCCCTGCACACGGTATTATGCCCCGCAGTGGCCACTGCACACGGTATTATGTTCCACAGCAACTCCTGCAAACAGTTTTATGCTCCCTAGTGACCCCTGCAGACGGTATTATGCCCCATATTGGTCTCTGCACACGGTATTATGCTCCATATTGGCCCCTGCACATGGTATTATGCTCCACAGTGGCCCCTGCACCCGATATTATGCTCTATAGTGGCCCCGGCACTCGGTATTATGCTCCATAGTGGCCCCTGCACTCGGTATTATGCTCCATAGTGGCCCCTGCATTGGTATTATGCTCTACAGTGGCCCCTGCACACGGTATTATGCCCCATAGTGGGCCACCCATGAACTATTATTATACTCGGTTCTTTTCAGACCCCAGAGTATAATGATTGGAGACCCAGGGGAGGATACAAACATAAAAACCAGTGTTACTTACCTACCTGGACACCGGTGCACTCCTTGCAGCTTTCGGCCCTGTTTAATTGCGCACAGACGGTACATGATCAGGCCGGCGACGTGACCTGATGACGTCACCAGAGGCCTCAAGCCTGCTCAGAGTTACATCGGATCGCAGGAGGTGAGTAACACTGGTTTTTATGTTCCCTCACCAACCCTAGTCCTCCGATTATTATACTCCGGGGTCTGAAAAGACCCCGGAGTATAATAATAGTAGTATTTGAGGCCCACGGCCTCACTTACCGATGCCTGCAGCCACTAACAGCGGCATCCACTTCCCTTTCTGCGTCCCATAGCAGAAGGGGAAGCGGAGGCGGCCACGAGCAGACGCGGGGTAGGTAAATAAATAGGCCGTGACCTGCTGGGGATACTCCAACAGGTTACGGCCTATTTATATATGTAAAAAAGTTATACTCACCTGCGATGCCTTGATGCAGCCAGTTTTAGACAAAGTGGGGCCCCAAATGCTGATATGCAAACAACACCATTGTCTTCCAGTGACAGCCCCTATAATAACGCCTCCTTTCTGCCAACAAAAAAGTAATAACAAGCCCCATTTTACCACACACAATTCAAATGAGCACCTTTGTACCACCTAATAGATTTTTGCACCCAGTCATCAGTTATTATCGTGCCTCCTTATAAATATTACACCTTTTATCAGTAATAGCTCCCTTATAAATGATAAATAGTGCCCTGTATCAGTAATATTCCCCCTTATCAGTAACAGACACCCCGTAAAAATAATACTGCTCCCTTATAAATAATAGCTCCCTCATAAATAATAGTTACCCTTATAAATAATAGTCCCCATTATCACTAATAGCCCCCTTTATAAATAAGCCCACTTAACAATTATACCCCCTTATAAATAGTTCCCCTCTTATAAATAACTCCCCCCTTATAAGGGATGCCTTATATATAATAGTTCCCCCCTTATAAATAATAGCCCATCTTATAAATAATAGTTCCTCCTTATAATAGCCCCCTCATACTTAAGTTTCCCAATTATATATAGTAACCCATCCTTATATATAATAGTTCCTCCCTTATAAATAAGAGCCCCCTTATATATAATAGTTCTCCGTTATACAGTGTCAGACTGAAGGGCTTAGGCCCACCAGAGGATCTTGTTCTGGGGCCCCACCCAACAGCTCCCTGATAATAGCCAACACCCCGGCTCCTTCACTGAAGTCTTACATATGTGCTGACTATCCGGTGTTACTGAGTATGTTCCCAGTATAGTCAGCCCCTATAGTACTGTGCAGGCCCCAATAACTCCATGGCCAGTCCATGCACAGTACTGTATGGGGAATGACATGGCCATGGAGCACTACACGTATGTGCAGGATTATAGTGAGGGATCTGTGATGCAGACATAGCACACAGGGCTGCCAGCAGGAATTGTGAGCCCCCTCCCCCACAGTATAATGCTCCATATGGTATATAATGCTCCACAGTATAAAATGTTCTCCTGAGCCCTCCAGTTTCCCCACATGGTATATAATGCTCCACAGTGACCCCACACAGTATAAAATGCTCTCCTGAGCCCCCCCATAATGGCCCCACATGGTGTGTAAGGCTCCACACAGTATAATACTCCACAGTGGCCCACACAATATACTACCCCTTAGTGGCCCCAGACAGTGCAATATGCTTCCCAGCAGCCCCACACAATATAATATGCGCCATACAGTATAATATGCACCCCACAATGCCCCCCCAGTATAATGCTCCAGTGGCCTAACACAGTATAACATGCTCCATAATGACCTCCACACAGTATAATATACTCCCCAGAGGGGTTCCCCCAGTATAATGCTCCACAGTGGTCCCCCACAGTATAATATGTTCCCCACAGTCCCCCCCAGTATAATGCTCTACAATGGCCCCACAGAGTATCATATGCTCTCGAAAAGCCCCAAACAATATAATACACGCCACAGTGGCCCCACACAGTATAACAGGCTCCCCACACTGTCCCTTCCCCCAGTATAAAGCTCCACAGTGGCCCATAGTATAATATGCTCCCCAGAGGGCCCCCGCTAGTATAATGCTCCACAGTGGCCCCACACAATATATTATGCTCCCCCAGAGCGTCCCCCCCAGTATAATGTTCCACAGTAGGCCCCACGCAGTATAATATGCTCCCCAGTGGGCCCCCTAGTATAATGCTCATTAGTCCCCCCCGAATAATGCCCCACAGTGGCGCCACGCAATATAATATGCTCTGCTGATGGCCCCCCCAGAATAATGCTCCACAGTGACCCCACTCAGTATAACATGCTTCAGAAATGGCCTCCACACAGTATAATATACTACCCAGAGAGGTTTCCCCAGTATAATACTCCACAGCGGCCCAAAACAGTATAATATGCTCTCCAGAGGCCCCCCCAGTATAATGTTCCACAGTGGCCCAAAACAGTATAACATGCTCTCCAGAACCCCCCCCCCCCCCAGTATAATGCTCGACAGTGGGTGGCCCTGCACAGTATAATATACGGGGGGCCCCTCTGGAGAGCATATTATACTGTGTGTGGAAACTGTGGAGCATTATACTGGGGGGGCTCTGGAGAGCATATTATACTGTGTGGGGCCACCGTGGAGCATTATACTGGGGGGGGGCTCTGGAGAGCATATTATACTGTGTGGGGCCATCGTGGAGCATTATACTGGGGGGGCTCTGGAGAGAATATTATACTGTGTGGGGCCACTCTGGAGCATTATACTGGGGAGGGGGCCCACTGGAGAACATGTTATATTCTGTGGGGCCTCTATGGAGTATTATAAAGTGGGGGGGCTCTGGAGAGCATGTTATATTCTGTGGGGCCACTTTGGAGCATTATACTGGGGGGCCCCTCTGGAGAGCATAATGCTCCAAAGTGGCCCCACATAATATAACATTATCTCCAGAGCCCCCCCCCCACCCACACATTTTCCCACAGAGGCCCCACAGAGTATAACATGCTATCCAGAGGGCCCCTTCCCCAGTATAATGCTCCACAGTGGCCCCCACACAGTATAATATGCTATCCAGAGGGGCCCTACAGTGCTATTGTTATATTATAGTCTGTGGTCGCTTCAGACCCCAGAGTATAATAATCGAAGGCCCGGGGGAGGTGAGGGAAAATAACAAACAGTTATACTCACCTTGTCTTACCTCTGCTGGGCCTCCTCGCGCTGCTCCGCTATCCCCGCCGGCGACCGCTTCTTCTTCTCTGCGGCTGACGTCAATCCCTTTACTGCCAACTGCATCTGTATATTATCACACTTGGTAGCTGAGAAACTGTATTCACATTCGAGACATAATTGAGAAGTTATTTAGGACAAATCAAGAAAAAAAATGACGTTTGTATTCCCCCTGCCTCTCCCTTTCTGTTATAAAGGTAATTGGGGAAAATTTATCAAACCCTGCACTCCAAATTTCTGGTGTAAAATAGGAATTTGCAACTTTAACATATTTGCAACTTTTTGCATTTTTATGGCACTCACTCTACTTCAGAAAAAATGGAAGGGAAGAAAGCAAGGTGAGTATGATTACACCGTTTAGCGGACTGTACAGGACAGGCTCAGACTGACCAACCTGGGCCCCACAACTTTAGGGGGGCCTATGGACCCTTTGCTGCCTTTTTAATAAGTTGTTACTGCTGGATTAGTCCAGCCCGTAACGGCCGCTATTAACTTACCTATTTCCCGTTCCTGCCCATGGCTGCCTCCACCTCCTCTTCAGTTTCCAGTGGATCCCGTGAACCACACATTATGTCATTGGGGCAGAATATGATGTTCACACAGGGCCCCCTGATGGGTGAAGGGGAGGTGGAGGAGGCCCTAGACAAGAACGGGGGATCAGTAAGTGAATGCAGCCTGTTCTCCCAATTTAAAGAGTATATCCACCTTAGGATAGACCATCATTATTACATCTGGTGGGGTCTGACAGCAGGGACATATGTAGATCTGCTTGTTCAGGACAGCTCAGCTACCAGTAATGTTAATTCCAGGAGCCATGCTGCTTGCTTGCCTGCCTTAAAATGTGTAGCAGTGGGTTTAGGTATTACAGTGGTACACATCATATGATGAGTGAGCAGAAAATAGGCATAAATTATGATAAAATAATAATTGACTTGCAAAAATGAAGTAACAAATGTTATATTTGGAGCACCTATAAGTCTATCAATCATCACGCAACATTTGATAAGTTTGGTGCAAATCGCAGAAACACATACTGTGGAAAAACGGACTTTAAAAATACCCCTCATAATAAATTTGCACTTTGTGATAAATTGAAGTGAATGACATTGAGTCAGTGTACATAGTCTTACCTAAAAGCATTGCCTCTAAGTAAGAATAGGTGTCCTACAAACACACCATATCGCAGCACACACAGTGCCCATGGGTCCATGTTGCTCTCTGCCACACATTTGATGCAAGAAAGGGCCTTTCATCACAATATCATCCCTCTATTCCAGAAAACTGATGCGGAGGGATTGATAAATTCCCCTCAGTTTCTTTTGGAGCTCAAAATATTCAAATCTGTGTTGCATTCTCCGGCTCCTCTCTAGTTTATTTTAGTCTTATACATACTACCTGCTAACATAAGTTGTACTTTTAGATAGCATATTCAAGATAATTTTACAGTATTTAAGTTTCAGGGAAAATTGCAGTCCTTATGTATGCACACGTGGACAAAATTGTTGGTACCCCTCGTTTAGTGAAAGAAAAACCCACAATGGTCACAGAAATAACTTGAATCTGACAAAAGTAATAATATATAAAAATTCTATGAAAATGAGCAAATGAATGTCAGACATTGATTTTCAACCATGCTTCAACAGAATTTTTTAAAAAAGGAAAACTCATGAAACAGGCCTGGACAGAAATGATGGTTCCCTTAACTTAATATTTTGTTGCACAACCTTTTGAGGCAATCACTGCAATCAAACGATTCCTGTAACTGTCAATGAGACTTCTGCACCTCTCAACATGTATTTTGGCCCACTCCTCATGAGCAAACTGCTCCAGTTGTCTCGGGTTTGAAGGGTGCCTTTTCCAGACGGCATGTTTCAGATCCTTCCAAAGATGCTCAATAGGATTTAAGTTAAGGCTTATTGAAGGCCACTTCAGAATAGTCCAATGTTTTGCCATTCTTGGGTGTTTTTAGCAGTGTGTTTTGGGTCATTATCCTGCTGCAAGACCCATGACCTGCGACTGAGACCAAGCTTTCTGTCACTGGGCGGCACATTTCTCTCTAGAGTCCCTTGATAGTCTTGAGATTTCATTGTACCCTGCACAGATTCAAGACACCTTGTGCCAGATGCAGCAAAGCAGCCCCAGAACATAACAGGGCCTCCTCCATGTTTCACAGTAGGGACAGTGTTCTTTTCAAGATATGCTTCATTTTTCTGTCTGTGAACATAGAGCTGATGTGCCTTGCCAAAAATTTCGATTTTTGTCTCATCTGTCCATAGGACATTCTCCCAGAAGCTTTGTGGCTTGTCAACATGTAGTTTGGCAAATTACTTTTGTCAGATTCAAGTTATTTCTGTGACCATTGTGGGTTTTTCTTTCATTAAACGAGGGGTACCAACAATTTTGTCCACGTGTGTATTATGCTCTTTAATCATCCATTATATGAAAACCACATTCCTAACATTGTGCAGGTCTTCCTTGGATGACCAAAACGGCTCATACACAAGGCATGGATTATACAAGAATGTATCCTGTTATGTCTGGCACCGATACATCTCCAGTAGATTCCTTAGGGTATGTTTACATGTAGGAATTTGCCGCGGATTTGGGGGTGGATTCCGTTTCGGAATCTGCTTCCCATTGTTTTCAATGGGAGGCAGAGATCACAGCAGGACGCTGAAAAAATAAGGGGCCTGCTCGATCTTGCTGTGGATTCCGCAGCTCAAGAATGCCTGCTGATTTGGGCTCATTCATCTGGCTGCAGACGAATACGGTGGCAGAAAATGTAGAATTTCGCTTCATTTTCCACTGTTTGAATGTACCCTTAAAGAGAACCTTTAATATCCTGTAAGGTAGAGAGTGTTATATACCAAGTTCCTCATACCAAGGCTTGACAAAGGCTCACTAGAGCTGAAACGTTGCCTACACATGGAATAAACTAAACAATTTTTTTCTTGTAACTACTGGAGTGCTGCCTTTTTCCTTGGATATATGCAACAAGAGTAGATACCAGCAAAGTATTGCTATGGCATATAACACTCCCTACCTTAGAGAATATTAAAGGTCCTCTTTAAGTCCTGAAAATTGCAAGGTGGTTTTGTAATGTGAATTATTCTGCTGAAATAAGCCTCTGCCTTTGGGTTGTACCATTACTATGAAAGGGAGTACTTTCTGTCTAAGTAACATTTATATGAATGCCAGGACCCAAGGTTTTATAGCAGAGCATTGCTCTGAGTGCTATGCTGCCTTTGCCACCTTGACTTGTTTGTGTAGTGCATCCTGGTGCTTTTTCTTTCCCAGGTAAATAATGCGCAAACCTGGTGCTCCACATAATGTAAAATAAAGGATGTTTCATAAGGCCAGACCACATCCTTCCATGGTCAAGTTAGGATGTTAATTGCCTATTTTAAGTGCTTTAGCTGGTGGACAGGTGTCAGCATGGGCACTCTGGCTGGTCTGTGGCTATGCAGCTCCATATGCTGCAAAAGGAACAGTTGGCACAATGCAGTCAGTCAATAGGTAAGTTTCTCCTGGTATTCGCCAAAGCCAGATTCGTCCATCAGACTGCCAGATAGAAGCTTCATTTGTCAGTCCACAGAACATGTTTCCATTTCTCCAGAGTCCAGTAGTAGCATGGTTTCAAACAGCTGCTCGGTCATGGAAACCCACGACATGAAGCTCCTGATGCACAGTTTGTGTGCTGATGTTAATGCCAGAAGAGGTTTGGAGCTCTGCAGGTTTTCAGTCAGTCTACAGTCATGGCCAAAAGTTTTGAGAATGACACAAATATTATATTTTCACATGATCTGCTGCCCTCTGGTTTTTATGTGTGTTTGTCAGATGTTTTTATCACATACAGAAATATAATTGCATTCATATTATGAGTAACAGAAGCTTATATTGACAGTAGAATGAGTTAATGCAGCAAGTCAATATTTGCAGTGTTGACCCTTCTTCTTCTTGACCTCTGCAATTCTCCCTGGCATGCTCTCAATCAACTTCTGGACCAAATCCTGACTGATAGCAGTCCATTCTTGCAGAATCAATGCTTTAATTTTGTCTGAATTTGTTGGTTTTTGTTTGTCCACCCGTCTCTTGATGATTGACCACAAGTTCTCAATGGGATTAAGATCTGGGGATTTTCCAGGCCATGGACCCAAAATCTCTATGTTTTGTTCCCTGAGCCATTTAGTTATCACCTTTGCTTTATGGCAAGGTGCTCCATCATGCTGGAAAAGGCATTGTTGAGCGCCAAACTGCTCTTGGACGGTTGGGAGAAGTTGCTCTTGGAGGACATTCTGGTACCATTCTTTATTCATGGCTGTGTTTTTAGGCAAGACTGTGAGAGAGCCGATTCCCTTGGCTGAGAAGCAACCCCACACATGAATGGTTTCAGGATACTTTACAGTTGGCATGAGACAAGACTGGTGGTAGCGCTCACCTCTTCTTCTCTGAATAAGCTGTTTTCCAGATGTTCCAAACAATCGAAAAGGGGATTCATCAGAGAAAATGACTTTACCCCCAGTCCTCAGCAGTCCACTCCCTGTACCTTTTGCAGAATATCAGTCTGTCCCTGATGTTTTTTCTGGAGAGAAGTGGCTTCTTTGCTGCCCTCCTTGAGACCAGGCCTTGCTCCAAGAGTCTCCGCCTCACAGTGCGTGCAGATGCACTCACACCTGCCTGCTGCCATTCCTCAGCAAGCTCTGCACTGCTGGTAGCCCGATCCCGCAGCTGAAACACTTTTAAGAGACGGTCCTGCCGCTTGCTGGTCTTTCTTGGGCGCCCTGGAGCCTTTTTGGCACCAATGGAACCTCTCTCCTTGAAGTTCTTGATGATGCGATAGATTGTTGACTGAGGTGCAATCTTTCTAGCTGCAATACTCTTCCCAGTTAGGCCATTTTTGTGCAGTGCAATGAT
Organism: Leptodactylus fallax; assembly: GCA_947044405.1. Taxonomy (NCBI): domain Eukaryota; kingdom Metazoa; phylum Chordata; class Amphibia; order Anura; family Leptodactylidae; genus Leptodactylus; species Leptodactylus fallax. The sequence goes on along the minus strand of CAMRHE010000186.1, from coordinate 48,327 downwards.
GACTGCACGTGTTTCTTTAGAGATAACCATGGTTAACAGAAGAGAAACAATGATGGCAAGCACCAGCCTCCTTTTAAAGTGTCCAGTGGTGTCATTCTTACTTAATCATGACAGATTGATCTCCAGCCCTGTCCTCATCAACACCCACACCTGTGTTAATGGAGCAATCACTGAAACGATGTTAGGTGGTCCTTTTAAGGCAGGACTGCAATGATGTTGAAATGTGTTTTGGGGGATAAAGTTCATTTTCTAGGCAAATATTGACTTTGCAAGTAATTGCTGTTAAGCTGATCACTCTTTATAACATTCTGGAGTATATGCAAATTGCCATTAGAAAAACTGAAGCAGTAGACTTTGTAAAAATTAATATTTGTATCATTCTCAAAACTTTTGGCCATGACTGTATAAGCCTTCTCAGAAACTATATGGTCTGCACTTTGTGGCTAAGTATTTGCGGTTCCTAAATAGGATGGTCGAATCTCTAAAGATCTGTTTCGGGTTTGGACGAGAACCTCCCTCAGGTCTATTTCAGTCCGAACTAGTTCGGATAGAACCGGAAGTGAAATTATTATATTCTGGGTTCTCTTGGGACCTTCCCTCACCTCTTCCGGGCCTGTAATTGGGCCTCATGGTGACATGGGGCACGCTGAAATTTTTGGAAAATTTGGGGAGAATCTGGTTCCATCTGAACCGGTCACTAATCTCTATTCCCAAACATTTCCTCTTCTCAATAATACCACTCAGTCGATCATTGAATATTTAGAAGGGAAGAAATTTCAGGAACTGACTTGTTGCAATGGTGGAATCATTTTAAAGTACCATGCTGGAATTCTGTGAGCTCTGTAGAACGACCCATTCTCTGACAAATGTTTGTAAGGGCAGACACCATGGCTGTGTTATGGTTTTATACACCTGTGGAAAAGGGAATTAAAAAATGCCAGTGACTAAGTGCGGTGTTCCAATACTTTTCTTCATGTATTTCAGCTACTTTGGATTGTAAAAGGCATAGATAATGCATGTTTATTACAAGACCATATAATAGCCTAGTTTGCAGAGAATAGGAGGGACTAAATGCTCTAATCCCACTAGAGGGCACTCTGCACTATTGTTTGGTTGTTTAGACTACTTACATTATATGTTAAATGTATTAGGCTTCTTTCACACCTCCTGTTTTTTTTACTCTTATGAAAATACTGTTTTGTCTTTTTGTTTAGTAAAGTATCCCATTATTTTCTACAGGTCAAACATCATCAAGTTTACTATTTGCCCTACATTTTTGGACAGTGTTCCAAGTATACCTTTTATTTACTTATTTAATTACAGCATATTTAATAATATAAAATTTATCACTATAGTTACACTAAAAAGAGCATAAGCATGCTGTGAAGCCTGTACTTTTTATGTTTAATGTATAAGGCTCCTTTCACACCTAACTTTGCAAAACACAGATGGTGGGCCCATGGTTATAGATTAACATCATAGTCATAGCATGCAACTTTGTACGTAAAATTACTGTTTAACCCAAAACAAAAAGGAATTACATAAAAACTGAGGGTCGCTGACGTGAATAGTGACCATAAAAGAGGGGCCTTTATTGCAGTTTTTAACTAACTTTAAATTACCTAAAGTTGAAAATTTCACCATGACAAGTCATATTAGACAGTCTTAGGGAGTAGTTCTGTTGGAAATAAAATAGTCATAGAAATTAGATAGCTGTTGGCAAGTTGATCTACTATCAGCCACAAATCCTCCATCAACATCCTTGTCTTGGTTGGCTGAACACAGCTGCTATTTCAATACAGGGAAAGATAAGTAACTGCCAGGTACCTCTAACACTACTTATCTCTAGGGAAAACTAAGTATATGACAGGCAAAATCCAACATTTCAGACGCTTCCTTCCCTTGATGACATATGTCAAAGGACAGTGCCAGGTCCCATAAACCTTAAATTGCAGATTACATCAAGATCTGTCTACTAAAACCTAATGTCCAAACCAGTGATTTAATATCAGGTAGGTTATTTTCATCCTGATCACTTCTGATGACCATACAAATAAGGTAATTGTTGTCTGAACACGTCTTTCCCCAACCTCCACCTAAAAATGTTGAGTAAATAAGCCGAGCATGCATATTTAATAGAGAAAAAGAGCTATCTGACACTTGCTTGCAATGGCTTATCTCTTGACACAATAAAGTATAAGTTATATGATGAAATCTAACATTGACCCCCCATACACATTACATTAATTAGATTTTACTTATAAATATGAATCAGGTAATACATAGCCATGCTCAGAGACAAATAGCATTACAGTTTTATTTACCCCATCCCAACTCAGCCATTTTTAATTTTGTACAAATTCTACCTCATAATGACACCATTAAATATTCTGTGCAATGTGCTGGGACGCTGTAGATCAATTCAAAATGGGGTGGAATTGAAAGAAAATGCAGTTGTGCCATTTTGTTACAGGTTTTGTTTTTATGTTGTTCACAGTGAGGTAAAAATTAGACACTCTATATTCTGCAAGTCAGTTTGATCAGAACGATACCAAATAGATATAGTTTTTTCTTGATTTAATATATTTACAAAATAAAAAAAACTTTGAAAGAAACAAAAATTTGTTTGCTTTGCCATTTATATTTCCATGTATGGAGTTGTGTACCATTTTGGTGGAATTTGTGACATTTAGATAACTTTTTATTTAATTTTTTAGGAAGTGAAAAGAAAAAAAAATGGTGATTTGAATATTTTGAATTTTTTTGCCACACTGACATAATAATAATAATAATAATAATAATAATAATAATAATACATTTTATTTATATAGCACCAACATATTCCGCAGCACTGTACAATTTGTTAATCAGATGGCATATAGTTTTATATTTTCACAGTCTGGACATTTTGTGATGTGGGGATGACTAATGTTTTTAAGTTTATTTTTTATTGTAGAAAAAGGCAGGGTGCTTTGAATTTTTTTACTTTTATTACATTTACTTTTTATATTAAAAAAAAATAAACCTTTTTTTGCCACCTGTGAGGCCTTTTAACTTACAATCAGTTGACCATTCATACCATAGATTGCAATACTACTGTATTGCAGTCTATGGTAAAATCTCTGTATTACTAATAAGGCCTGCTACAGACAGGCCTCAATAGTAATATTGCTATGGCAGGCTTGGCAGCCTCTCTGGATGCCATATCAGCCAAATGGCTAGTGAAAGTGTGCTCAACCTCTCAGATGGCATGGTCGCATCTGAGCACAGCATTTGAGGATTTAAGTGCTTGCAATCAGCAGTGTAAAAGCATAGACACTGCTTCTGAGCAGGCACCATATTTAAGTACCCGACATCTGCTGTACTACTAAATGAGATGTCAGGAAGGGGTTAAAGTAGAAATGGAAAGGCACAAGAGATACACACTCCCTAGGGCTATGTTGTCTGTTGATCCAGAAAAATAATGAGCCATGAATAGAACAACTAACCTAGAGCAACACAACACAATACTATTCACATTTTAGAGCAGTGACTAGTCTGTAAACTATCAGCTGCTGCCCTTGCTCAAAGCACCTTTCTTTCTTGTGGAATTGACCAGTAGAAGAGGTAAAACACTGCAGAGAATAGTAGAAAATAGGCACTGGTGGGTAATGTAATACATGTCCACACCATGTGGATGTTTTAAATTAAATCTTCCATTAGATATTGGGGCAGATTTATTATGGTGCTTGTGCGGTGACCAGATGGAAGGTAACGCTGCAGTTGGGATTGCGGGGTGCAAACAGCGCAGACTTGTCACGGTCTCTGGGCACGAGGGCGCAGCGCTGGTGCTGTCCCACGTTACCACCACTGGTACCGGTGATAAGGGGGCTGCACAAATGTTGGTGGTGATTGTTCCCCCGGGGCGCTTCCCCTATACTGTGCCGACTGCTGGTGTTTGGGGCACCCTGATGTTGTCGGTGCAGAGTCAGACACAGAAACGCTTGTAAAGTTGAACTTTTACTTCCATGGGTGTGGAGGCACAAATGCTTAAACAGTTTCTTCAATACAAAACAACGGGGTACGCCTGGTGACACAGCAAAGTCCTGGGGTGCAGGGTAGACTTGATGAAAGGTGTTCCTAGCCCCTTATACTTCAGTGTTACAGCCCTGAGGTGCATCTGGGCTCCTATTTGGCTCATAGGAGGATGCCCACCATGATACTAGCACATAATATTCCCCACTCACGTTATGTGGTCCTGATAGCTCAGAGTTTCGGGGTGCAATAGTCAGGGTGGCAGGATATTCCACAGGTCTGGCCTTGGCCCCTGGATCCTGTGATACTTGCTATGGAGCACGTGTTCCAGAATGTTCTCTCCACAGTCTCAAGCTGACAAGATAATGATGCTTGACTTCCTTCAGGGCGATGGCTAGGCAGACAGGGGACAGGATCTTCTGAATAGCTGGAGTATGTCAGCTCTCCAACCTTCCTGGGCCTGTCTAGGACTTGAGATTCCTGCACTAAACTCACAGCTTTCTTCACAGGACATCACACTTATCTCCTCACCTCCTCCTCCTAACACTCCACACTTCTAACTCCTCACACGCAGGACCTTCCTGCAGGGGTGTTACCATGGGGACCCAGTGATCAGCTGACTCCTCCCCTTTTCCCAGGCGATGTCCTCCCATTGGACATTTGGTTACTATTCAATCCTATGGGAGGTGTAATGCATGTGTGAGGCTCACTAGGTGGCGCTGTGTTGTGTGAGACTCAGGACCCCCTGCTATGTCACACAGGCTATGAAGCAACAGGAAATAATACAATGCACAGAGATCACCCTCAGCCCAGCCATAGCCAGCTCTGGGATGCCACATACTCCCCCTCTTTCACTGAGCCGACCTCGGCGACGGGCTGGGGTGAAGGTGAGAAATGTAACATAACGTTAATAAATACGAATAAAGTGCAAATGTCACTAACAGTTTAGAAAAATATAATACCTAGAAACTTGAGGTTAGACCTCCCGGCATAGTCCTGGAATGTCCATGAGAAGTCTGAAGGGTAACGGAAAGATAATTAAACTCAGACTTATGGAACCTTTTGGCGGTACCATCAGACAGTCCATATAGAAACAACAGTAGTGCAAATGGGTCCAGAGGCTCTCTGGCACAAATTTCGTGAGTGTCCATTATCATGAGAGTCTCTCTGAGAAATAATAAACATTCCTTTCTGTAAGGAGTAGGCACTCTAGCACGAATGTCCATACCGCAATGGGGTAACAGAATTTCCTTGGCTCGGTGAGCCAGGCACTATGGCTTGGATTGTTGCATATAAATGTAAATACTATATTACATGGCAAGATATTATATATATACTGTATATACACACAGGAAAAACATTAATGTAATCAGAGCAGGAATAACATATATACAGAAGCAGAGACAGTTAACCTCTTTTACCCAAGGACAGCCATGGCATCACTATAGCGTGTTGGAGGTATGCCTTTTGTGGTACGCTCAGAACGCCTAAGTGGAACGAGATTTGAATCAGGAACAGAGTCACTGAAATCAATTAAATCATCTGTCGAAGGGTTCTCTTGCACTAGAGCAATTGGTGGATAGCAGCTAAATGGTAGTAGTTTAGGCGCCCACATAAGCTCAGTTAACGTTGGGGGTCTCTCTTTCGCTTCAGAAGGTGACAAGATCTCTGTACTCGTTGTCTCAGCTGGGGGCACCTCTGTGGGTAGTCCTTCTTTAAGGCAGAGCTTCAGACGGTTTCGGTGTACTACTTGGGGCTGTCTCCCAGGTTTAGAGATCTCATACACGTCGGATTCAGGATATGGTATGGAGATGACACTGTATGGTTCTTTCTCCCAGAATGGATCCAATTTCCCATTCCGATGGTTATTCCTTAACCATACACGGTCGCCAACTTTCAGGGGCGCTGCATGGGCGCGATGGTTGTAATCCTCCTGTTGTCTCCTACGAACCTCATCCATGCGCGTTTCAACTATCTCTTTAGCTTCCTCCATACGTCGGCGGTGTTCAACAACCCAGTCTGTTATGGGTAGTGGATTGATGGTGTCAGGGACCTTCACACCAAGGGTTAAGTCTGAAGGAAGTTGACCTTGTCTTCCAAACATTAGATAAAATGGTGCGTATCCCGTAGATGTTTGGGGTGTGTTGTTGTAAATATAGGCCAAGTCCTTGATACGCTCAGGCCACTCAACACCAGGTGTAACTGCGGCTGTTCTTAGCATGCCGATGATCACTTGATTTGCCTTCTCGCACATACCATTCCCTTGAGGGTGATACGCTGTGGTTCGCAACTTCTTGCAGTCTTGGAACTGACACAGCTCACAGAACAATTGGGATTCAAACGCTGATCCACGGTCGGTAAGGATATGCTCAGGACAACCGTAATGGCGGACAAACTCTGCGTAGAAGGTCTCAGCCGTAGTTCTTGCTGTAAGATCTCTGACAGGCACGATGACAAGGAACTTGGAGTAATGATCCACCATTGTCAGAGCGTAGCTGTAGCCGGAACGTGTGGGACCCAACTTCACATGGTCCAGAGCAACAATTTCACACGGCTTTTGAGTCTTAATTGGATGTAGAGGGGCCTTCTGATCTCTTCGACCTTCTTTGGTGATACTACAGGCGGGACACTCTCGGCACCAACTCTCAATGTCACTCCTCATCCCAACCCAATAGAAGCGACGACGGATGGTAGCTTCGGTCTTTTGTACCCCGAAGTGACCGGATCTGTCATGATACGCCTCAAGTATCATCTGTGCGTCTCTTCTTGGTACGAGGATCTGATGAAGCCTTTCACCTGTGACAGGATCAAGAGTGTTTCTATGTAGAAGGCCTCGTTGGACAAACAGGCGCTTCCTCTGTCGCCAAAGGCGTTTTAATTCCACGTCATGAAGACCTCTCTTTACACGGGTTGGTATTCTTCCTGTAAGCAGGAAATCTGACAATTCTCCTAAAACTCTGCTCTCTTCTTGGAACGTTTTCCACAGAGATGGCTCCTGGAGGGATTCGGCAGCTGTTTTCGCCAGAGATTCTCCTTCTACAGGGACACCAATAGCAACCTGATGGGCAAACTTGTTGTAGAATGGTGGCATCTCCACCTCTTCCCAGATGTCTTCTCGGGGTGGTTCTTCTCCCACAGGCAACCTTGAGAGTGCATCAGCGTTAGCGTTGGACTTGCCACTGCGATACTTGACAGAGAACTTGTAATTCGCGAGTCTTGAGGCCCACCGTTGTTCAAGGGCTCCCAGTCGAGCAGTGTCCAGATGCGCCAACGGATTGTTATCTGTGTACACGGTAAAGGGTGTGGCAGCCAGGTAGTCTTTAAACTTCTCTGTCACGGCCCAGACAAGCGCCAGAAGTTCGAGTTTGAAAGAACTATAGTTCTGGTCGTTCTTCTCCGCGCCTCTCAGACTCCTGCTGGCGTAGGCGATGACTCGCTCTTTGTTGTCCTGAACCTGGGACAACACTGCACCCAAACCTTGGTGACTTGCATCTGTGTACAAGCGGAATGGCTGACTGTAGTCGGGATAGGCTAGAATTGGTGGTTGCGTCAGAAGTGCTTTAAGCGCTTGAAAGGCTTCCTCTTGACGCGCTGTCCAGTCTACCGGAAGCTTTCGGTTGTAGTTTTCTCTGGGACAACCGCGCAACAACTCGTTCAGAGGCTCGGCTACTTGGGCGAAGTGTGGTATGAAACGCCGGTAGTAACCTGCGAATCCAAGGAAGCTTCGGACTTCTTTGACGGTAGTTGGTCTTCGCCAGTTCTGGACTGCAGTGATCTTTTCAGGATCAGGTTGGACGCCTTGTGCGCTCACGACATGCCCAAGGTAGTGAACTTGGGGTTTCAACAGGTAGCACTTGGAGGGCTTCAACTTTAGGCCGTGCTGTATAAGTACCTTGAATACCTCGGACAGGTGACGAAGGTGTTCTTGGTATGTCCGGGAGAATACAATAACATCGTCCAGGTACAGTAGCACACTCTGGAAATTCTCATGGCCGAGGCACCTCTCCATAAGCCGTTGGAATGTGGCTGGGGCATTACATAGCCCAAATGGCATACTATTGAATTCAAAGAGTCCCATCGGGGTCGTAAACGCAGTCTTTTCACGATCTTCAGGCGCCATAGGGACTTGCCAGTATCCACTGGTTAAGTCCAGGGTCGAGAAACAGGTAGCTGATCCCAAAGCCGTTAGAGATTCCTCAATCCGCGGCAATGGGTATGCGTCTTTGTGCGTGACGTTGTTGAGTTTACGATAGTCCACACAAAATCGTAGGGTTCCGTCTTTCTTCTTGACAAGGACTAGCGGGGCTGCCCAGGGGCTATTACTCTCCCGGATGACATCAGCATCTCGCATCTCTTGGATCAACTTTTTCACCGGTTGGTACATCGCTGGTGGTATTGGACGGTGACGCTCCTTGATTGGATGGTGGTCGCTAGTCAGAATGCAATGTTGTATGGTTGTGGTCTTACCAAAGTCCAATGGGTGTTTGCTGAATGCCTGTTGGTAACGCTTGGCCACATTGCGAACCCCATTGATGTGCTCTATAGGGGTATTGGCGTCTCCCACGTTCAATTCATCCCACCAGGACTTCGTGGCTCCATTCTGAATGTTCTCAGCAGCTTGGGTGGAACGCTGTGTGGCGGTAGAATCACCAGAGAGAATGTCTTCTGGTGCTAACCGGTGTAGCAGGGCCACAGAGTGGAACTTGTGGAGGTTCACGGGAGCATCGCCCAAGTTGACTAAGCGGACAGGAACACGTCCATTGGAAACTGTGACAAGGCTGCGGGCAGCCATGACAAGTGGTTGGCCATCTACCTGTATGGGTTGTAGCAAGGCCTCGTAGTCCTGATTTTCTATGCCCGGACGGGCACGGCACCACACCATAGTTTCTGTTCCAGGCTGTAGGGTTACTGGACGGGTATCGTGGATCCGGACTCGACCAATTTCACCTTGTTTGTTGGCGAACTTGTGCTGGGCATTGAGTACACGAATGGCCCGCTGAATGGTCTGCTGGTCACTGGGAGAAGCTGTAAGGAGAGAGGCATGCAAGGCATCCAACACTTCTGCAAAGCAATGGCGTAAAACATTCATGCCTAATATTACAACTGCAAACCTATCATCCTCTACATCAGTGACAATTACACCCTGTCTAGGCAGTTTCAAGTCCCCAATCTGGATAGTGGGTTCCCAATAACCCTGCCGTGGTATGGGCTGTCCATTGCTGGCACACAGATTTATCCATGTGTCAGGTGTTCTATTCAACACACCTAAGTCCCAATGTTCAAGGAACACCTGCTTGCGCAGGGTTGTTACCTGAGATCCAGTGTCCACCAACGCTGTCAGAGGGACGCCGTTCACCCGGATTGTGATGTGTGGGCAGGCTGAGACGAAGCGTGACAATGGCACTGAAGATTCACCTGGGCCCTTCTTCTTTCCTCCCGAGGGGCGGCCCGCTGCCTCGGGGGTGGCCCGTTTAACTGAAAACACTGAGGCCTGGTGTGTCCATATCTATTGCAATAGGTACAGTATGGCCTCTCACTCTGCGGAGGTTTCACTGAAGACGGACGTCTGGGTGGCGACTCAGGTGAGATGTTGAGACTTCGCAAAGGATCACTGGACGATGAAGACGGCTGGGTCAGACGATCTAGACGGACGGTGATCTGTTCCATGGCACGGGTCAGATGATCCACTCGGGCCAGAAGGTCATCTCTGGAGTCTGCTGGTGTAGTCTGCGCAGTTTGGGCAGCAGGTGAGGTACCCAGAGGTAGTGACAGGACAACTGGAGCAATGCTTGTTGAGGGTCCAGGTGAGGGAGCACAGATGACTGGGCTCGGCTGGGGCTGCTCCTGTCCCAAGACCTGGATGGCAAGGGCCTTGAAGTCAGCAAACGTGATGCTGGGATGTTGTGCAGCAAGCATTCGCAACTGACTCTGGAGCAATGTGGTACCTGCCCCTTCTATGAAGCGGTCAAGCAAGATTTTATCAGAGTCCACATTTTCACGTGGATCCACTTGCACCACAGCTCTGAACGCCTCTTGGAGGGATAAAGCATAGTCCCGCAGGGTCTCACCAGGTAGTTGTCGTCTGGAAAAGAAGCGCATCTTTACCTCGGAGACAGATCGCATGTCAAAGTTCACCTGGAGTTTGTCCAGAATTTGCCCAGGGGTTCTTTTGTCAGAGGCAGGCCAGGATTTGACCTCCCTATCTGCAGCACCCTCAAGCTGGCCCAGCAGGATCTGTATCTGCTGTTCTGTATTCAGAGGATAGAACTGGAAGAGAGACAGCATCTTCTCACGAAAGTCCCTGAGGGTATGCGCCTCCCCTTTGTAGCACGGCAGCCATGGTGCGCCAGGGTAAAATGGCATGGAGAATGGTAGGCTGCTCGCCATGGGCACTGCTGGATCACTAGAAACAGATGGCACAATGTCACTTTGCTCAGTCATGTTGTTTGCAGGTATGACTGAAATTAGGTCGCCGTCTCTTTAAGAAACTCAACTGCTTGCTGGCAGGGAATGGAGACTACAACTTGGAATGCTGTCCCTTTAAGAATGCTGTAGCTATTAACAGAGTCACTGTGATGCAGGCTGACGGTGTGCTCCCCCTCTTTAATGGTGGCACTCCCCACGGACACTGTACATGGAAAACACTCGCTGGGGCCGTGGGAGGACTGAAGACAAGGACAGGGAGGCACAGTACTCACTGACAGCAACTGCAGCGTGGACCAGAGATCAGCGGTGCACAGCAGGGACGGTGATGCGGCACCGGAGAGTCAGAAATGGCGCTGGCACGTTCGCCTTTCACTTTCTTGTATGGGTGTGCTGGAGCATTGCGCTCAGCATTCTGGGCTCTCCTAAGATGGCGGCAGATGGGTCTCCTGGCCTCATGGGCAGTGCTAAAAATCTCCCGCACTTTTGCAAGGTACAGTTAACCCTTTGTGGGCGTTCTTACACAGCGATGTGGCGCAGCAAACAAGTCCTGGGCGTTTTAACTCTTCCAGGGCTGTAACACACTGAGAGGACAGTCTTTAGGGCTTACTTCAGGGGTTTAGGGCTCCCCCTCTTTGTGGCAAGCACTCTCAGGGAATAAACTTGATCTTAGCAAAGTCCACAATAAAGACCGATGCTCTGGAGACAATTTGGCGCACTTTTCGTGGCGACTTTCTCAAAATGGCACACACCCGTATCCTGTTCGTGACGCCAGTTTTTCTTGCGGTGACCAGATGGAAGGTAACGCTGCAGTTGGGATTGCGGGGTGCAAACAGCGCAGACTTGTCACGGTCTCTGGGCACGAGGGCGCAGCGCTGGTGCTGTCCCACGTTACCACCACTGGTACCGGTGATAAGGGGGCTGCACAAATGTTGGTGGTGATTGTTCCCCCGGGGCGCTTCCCCTATACTGTGCCGACTGCTGGTGTTTGGGGCGCCCTGATGTTGTCGGTGCAGAGTCAGACACAGAAACGCTTGTAAAGTTGAACTTTTACTTCCATGGGTGTGGAGGCACAAATGCTTAAACAGTTTCTTCAATACAAAACAACGGGGTACGCCTGGTGACACAGCAAAGTCCTGGGGTGCAGGGTAGACTTGATGAAAGGTGTTCCTAGCCCCTTATACTTCAGTGTTACAGCCCTGAGGTGCATCTGGGCTCCTATTTGGCTCATAGGAGGATGCCCACCATGATACTAGCACATAATATTCCCCACTCACGTTATGTGGTCCTGATAGCTCAGAGTTTCGGGGTGCAATAGTCAGGGTGGCAGGATATTCCACAGGTCTGGCCTTGGCCCCTGGATCCTGTGATACTTGCTATGGAGCACGTGTTCCAGAATGTTCTCTCCACAGTCTCAGGCTGACAAGATAATGATGCTTGACTTCCTTCAGGGCGATGGCTAGACAGACAGGGGACAGGATCTTCTGAATAGCTGGAGTATGTCAGCTCTCCAACCTTCCTGGGCCTGTCTAGGACTTGAGATTCCTGCACTAAACTCACTGCTTTCTTCACAGGACATCACACTTATCTCCTCACCTCCTCCTCCTAACACTCCACACTTCTAACTCCTCACAGGCAGGACCTTCCTGCAGGGGTGTTACCATGGGGACCCAGTGATCAGCTGACTCCTCCCCTTTTCCCAGGCGATGTCCTCCCATTGGACATTTGGTTACTATTCAATCCTATGGGAGGTGTAATGCATGTGTGAGGCTCACTAGGTGGCGCTGTGTTGTGTGAGACTCAGGACCCCCTGCTATGTCACACAGGCTATGAAGCAACAGGAAATAATACAATGCACAGAGATCACCCTCAGCCCAGCCATAGCCAGCTCTGGGATGCCACACTTGCACCTTGTTGTAAAATGTATTATGTATCAAGTGTATCATATAGCACAAGCCAGTTGTGATAAATTTAGCATTTTGACTGCCTAGTCTAATCTATCAGTATCAAGATGAATTGGTGTGTAAGTGGTCAATTGATCTGTCACAAAACTGATCTGTCATTGGAAAATAAAGATTTACACATCTCAATGATTGTAGCTTGTAAATGGCATCTGAAAGATTGCCTGGCACACAACTCCATTACACAGAATAGAAGGGAAGATTATAAAAGATCGTAACAGATTAGGAAGATAAGAATAGGATTGCCTACACTAGAAAGGATAGTATATTTGCCCTATTGTATGCAAACTGTCTCTATAATGTCACTTATAGGTACCTACCTTGTAAATCAACGTTTGATCTTCCGTTTCAATCTCATGTTGGAAAAGAGTGACAAGACTAGTTTGGAAAGGGTTAGCCATCACCTACCATACTGGGCTGGTGTTCATCTGGTCTGTGGCCAGAATTACAGACTTTGTCATGTTTTGTATACACAGACCTTGTCTCTACATACAGCTATAGTGTTATGAATGCAAGTAATGCAATTAAATTGTGTACAAGAATAAAGGGAATTGCCACTATATCTGTTACGGATTAACAAAATTTACTGTTTTTATTATTCCGAAAGTCATTTATACTAATTTAGATAACTAGAAATAGACTCCAGTCATTTTGCCCTTTCCTGTGAAGTCATCCATGTTTAGGACCAAATCCAAGAAGTCTGAAAGTCAAACAAAGCCTGTTTCACTGGCTCATGAGAATGATGTCTACACAATGGGAGCTACTATCATTAAACAAACAGGATCTGTTTGTAAGTACAACAAGCTAAGTTAAGACTCACTAAAAATGCATTTACAGAATAATGTTTTGGTTTCAAACAGAACAGTGGCAGAAGGAACTGGCCTGACACACAGAAAGTCCTTGTGACTATACAGAATACCATTGTAGTGTCTACATAAACCACAAAGTACGGGTCATGCTGGCATCCTACTTGAAGGAAATCGTCTAAAACAAATCTATTGTATATTGTATTGCAATGGTGGTATATAAATAGGGTATTGAGATATTCTTTGTTATAGATTCCCTTTTGTTTCCTCAGATTTCCTGAGAGTAATTATACTGAATACAATTGAAGACTGACAGGTACTTGGTTTCTTGTTTGCAAATAGTATGACTCTTCTAGATATTAAATTATACTTTTAATACATTATGGCAGGGATACTCAATGTAGACTTGCTGTCAAAGATATACTGAAAAGGAATAGTGTCTCCTCCAATTCATCTATGACAGCAGGTCTGCCATTAGGCTGAACTACCGTCATAGCCCAGCACACACGGTCATGACATTAACCAGTATCAGGACACTGTGTGCAGTGGTGCCTGTAAGTGATAGTATTCATTTTTCTCTGGCCTGGTCTTGGTTAATTTTAGTGAACAGGGTATGAATAGTTATAGTCCAAGGATTAAATTCATTGTAAGGGTCTGGTTTACAGTCTGGAATAATTTTAGCGGTCTGGGGTCTGAATTACTGTAATTTTAGCAGCCTGAGTTTAGAAGTCTGGGGTCTTGGTTAGAGATAAAACAAGTCAACCTCCTTACAGAAGGTGGACATCTCTATTTGAGTAATGTACCATACTGTGCTATATTAAATAAAGCAGTGTGCCATACGTAATGTTGGCACTTGCTACATCTATAATAAGCCTTTGGTATGATTTTCTACTAAAAATTACTATTAAATTGTGATGTAAATAATTGTTCTGCAAAGTTTGTGAAACAGTAGTAAGACAATATTTCTACTGACGGTGTTCAGTTTAGAAGTACAGACCACCCCATACCCAAGTTACCAGAACTTTACTAAAATAATTTGAGTTATACATTTTTTTCCATGTTTGTGCAGCTTTTTTCTGGTGTCTTGCTTTCCACCCACATGTCAAGATTTTGCTAATCTCAATTGTCTTTGTTTGAATTTTGCTCTTGTATGTGCCTGATGCTACTCTGCATCCTTACCTACTGGCTTGACACATTCAGATGTATCAAAAAATGTTGAGCAGGGCTTCATAAGTATGACATATGATTCAAAGTTATACTGTATCTCTCAATATATTTATGCCAGGACACTGGCAAAAATACATTGATAAATCTCCCCAGTGGACCTGCTTATTTATATCATCCAATGTGGGTAGAATGCCAGACATCGCTCTTATATATACGAGGGTGAGTCAAAAATAATCCACATTCGAGATGTAGAATTTACTTTAATCAACATTCAGAAAAGATAAATATGTAATTTTTCAGCATAATCTCCCTGCTTTGTCCATCTGTCTACAAGCTGTCATATTCATTCATTAAAAAATGTTTTAGACTGAGCTGCGAGCCACCGCACGATGCCCTCCTTTTGTGCAAATCATAAGTGGTGCAGCCATTTTTCTCTCAGTACAGTCACAACTGACAAAACATGTGTAAACCAACGAGCATTGACTGTGGAAAAAGAGACCTTGTACAGAAAGTGCTGATAAGGCCAACAGACATTTTAATATAGCGGAAGGGTAATTTTTGATTCACCCACAACCCTGAAAACTAAGGAAGAAAAAAAAAAAGCGTGATATAGTTCATCACTAGTTATGTCTACAGGATTATCTGCTAAACTGTTGAGCAGTTTAGTAGAAATCTTGCAGGCATAGTGTGCTTATAATAAAGACCTCTCAAGCCAAAGCTACCTAAGGCTAAGGCCCCACTGTAACATCCACGCCCGTTCGGACTTTGATGCCATCCTCCGGCCACATGCTAAGGCACAAGAGGCGTGTCCAGCTATGATTCCTTGCTTTAGGTTTTTGTGCACCCTGTCTGAACACTGTCCTACTCTTGCACCTCTGTAATTGATTTTCCACCACACCCATCTCTCGCACCTTTTGTTTCCCTTTGCTCCTCTAAGGGTTTGTTTACATGGAGGAATTTGCCACGGATTTGGGGGCAGTTTTTGTTTTCAATGGGAGGCAGAGATCGCATCAGGATGCAGAAAAAAGAAGCATTCTGCTCGATCTTGCTGCGGATTCCACGACTGATTCAGCCATGGGGTCCGCGGCTCGAGACTCCCTCCTGATTAGGCCCATTCATCCCAGCCTAATCAGGAGCGGGATGCCGCGACAGAATGCCGATGCACTGCATCAGCATCCCATCGCGGCTAGACCACAGCGAAAAAGCCGGCGGTGGAAAATGAAGAGGAATTCCTCTTCATTTTCCACCATGTGAACATACCCTTATAGTTAATCTCAGCCTTGCCTTGTGATTGACAGCCTACAGTATCTGCCCACAGGTTGCTGGCTATTGTGACTCTGTCCTCGCTAAGTGTTTCTCTTGCTGTTATATATTATTACTGACCTTTGGCTTTTCTTGTGACTACTCTTTTGGATTGCGATTTGGTACTTCTTTGTCTCTCTGGCTTTAACCCTTGGCTTGCTGACTCCTCTTCTGTGTTGTTTGTCTTGTCCGCCTTTTGTATTGTCACTTATCTAAGAAGGGACTGGTGCCCAGTTGTCCCCTGTCACTTAGGACAGTTGAGGCAAGTAGGCAGGGACAGGGGATGGGTACAGCTTCGGACTCACTGTCTTGTCGTTCCCCTCCTCCAAGGGTTCACCAGCAGCACTGGGGAATTGCTCAACTGGCAATTCCCTTACACCCACATTGCGAAAACGCTGCTTTTTTGTTGCAGATTCTGCTGCGGTTTTTTGAGACAAAGTCAGGAGTGGATAGAGAAGAACGCAGAAGCAAAATATAGCTTCCTAGATATTTCCCATTCCTTCTGTAGCCACTACTAGGTTTGGCTCAAAAAACACAGCAAAATCTGCAACAAAAGTAGCAGTGTTTCTACAATGTGGGGACTCAGCCTAAATAAACCCCCCTCCTTACTCTGTAATTGTGTCATGCCAGATTTCCATTTCTGGATTCTTGGAAAGCTGAGTAATATACATGGTACTGGTGTAATAGGAACTGCTGAGTACTAAACATACATGAGTAAACTCTCCTCCTTGCTGCATAATTGTTCCTTAATTTGACAGATATATCTTTCAGGGTCCCAAGAAAGCTGGGTAACATGCCAGTCAGTGCTGTAATGCAGACTGCTGAAGCTAAATCTACCTACATAAACCTCTTTCACCTCTTTCTAAGTTATGCCTTTTAGTAACCTGAGAAAGCTAGTTCATTTGCATAAAGTAGATGAAAACCACACACACCCAGGGTTATAACTGAGATCTGTGATTGGGGCTCAGTGGTGACATGGGCACACCAAATGTCGTGACGCTCAGCATGTGTATGTCACTGCTGAGACTTAATCACAGGGCTCAGTGATGACAGGTGCGTGACTTCACAAAAGAACGTCAGACACCAGCTCTGGCGCACTTCTGAGACGTCACGTGCACGGAGGTGGAAGACAGAGATCCCCGGATTCCACAAGGAGCCCTGAAAGAAATGAGGGAAGGTAAGTATAATTTTTTTTTTCTATTTTTTACACCTCCCTTGGGCCTACACTTATTATACTCTGGGGTCTGACGATATCCCATAGTATAATAATTTACCATATCATGATGCGGCAGCCATTTTACTTCGCCCGAGATGTTGCGAGCCGATTCGCCCATAACATGTGAATGAGACCAAGCTTTCTGACACTGGGCGGCACATTTTGCTTTAGAGTTCCTTGATAGTCTTGAGATTTCATTATATCCTGCAGAGATTCCTCCATGTTCATAGTAAGTACAATGTTCTTTTCTTTGTATGCTTCATTTTTGCATCTGTGAATATAGAGATGATGTGACTTGCCATAAAGTTCCAGTTTTGTCTCTTCTGTGCCAGAAGCTTTGTGTCTTGTCAATATGCATTTTGGCAAATTCCATTCTCTCTTTTTTATGATTTACTTTGAACATTGGTTTCCTCCTCAGTTGTCTTCCATTAAATCCACTTAGTCAAAGACAGCAACAGATGATGTGATCTGACACTGATGTAGTTTGACCTTGGAGTTCATCTCTAATCTCTTTGGAAGTTGTTCTGGGATCTTTAGTTATCATTTGTATTATCAATCTCTTCAAATTGTCATCAATTTTTCTCTTGTGGCCACGTTCAAGGAAGTCGGATACATTCCCGTAGACCTTAAACTTCTAAATAATATGTGCATCTGTAGTAACCAGAACAACAAGTTTATAATTTTCTTTCTAATGTCCTGAGACAACTCCCTCCTTAGCTTTCTTTGGTCCATGTTGAGTGCAATACACACCATCGTACCAGACAGCACTGTGACTATTTATCACCCATTAAATATGAAGGCTGATGACAAGCATGAAGACACCTGTGATGCTCATTACAGGACACCCCTTAGTTTAACATGTCTCTATGGTCAAATTAATTTCAATCTTTTCTAGGGGTACCATCATTTTTGTCCATGTCAATTTCAATAGTTTGTTTTATAAATTTATTCTGTTGAACCTCAAATCAAAAGCAATGTCTGATTTTCATTAGTTGATTTTCAGTAAAGTTAAATTTATTAAGTATTTTCTCAGTTTCAAGTTATTTCAGTGACCATTGTGGGTTCGACAACATTGTGTGGTCTCAACGACTAAAGGGAGTGACAAAATTGTAGACATGTTGGGCTGACAGCTATTCCTTCTGACCCCAATATACAAATATGCACTTGATTTGGCTAAGTGTACATGTGTTCTGCATGTGGAGAGGGGAGTAAGTTGCAGCTGGACACTTTTGGCAGGAGTTTACCTTCCTTGAAAATAAAATGATTTGACTTGAAATTTAACATGTCTGATCTTTCTTTCCCTAACATCGTCTGCTAGGTGGGAGTTGGGGTGCCACAGACCTAAAATAGTCTGCTAGTTCCACCTAAATCAGGTAGACTGGTCAACTTTTCTCTAATGTGCATAAGAGCCTTCTACCTTGTGAACAAACTGCCCAATCCTGCTCTCCCCCGACAGCTGTCATTGGGGAGTCAGATAACACCGATACACATTAGATAGTTGGCTTGTCCCACCAAATTCAGTGTGTTCATCTGACATTAATGTAATGTGTATAACAAATTTAATAGCTGTATCACATGGCTCACATGGAAAACTGTCCATGGATTTGTCAGATTTACTGGTCCCAATGCAGCTCATCTGAACTGAACTTAGCATGTCAACTCAGTTCAGCTTAGCCATATTCAGACTGGTAAGAATAATACACAAACCATTTTTCCCTGCCCAAACTCAGACGTATAAAGCCACCCTTAGTCATAAATGTACAGCCTTTAAAAAAAATAATAATAAATAAATTCTTATACTGTTTTGCTCTTTTTGTAAAGAGCCCTCTCCTGTGTTGGTGATGGAAGAGTCTTTCTTCTACATGTAAATTATGTAAGGTCTAGCACAGGGGTAGGCAACCTTTTTTGTTCGGCGTGCCGATTTTAATAAAAAAAATCAAAGATGAGGTACTCGGAGTGCCGGTCAATAATTGTAAGTCTGACGACCTCTAAACTAAAGTCATATACCACAAACCATAACACAGAAGTGCTGCCACTAGATGCTTTAGGACACATGCGTTTACTGCTATTTCCTGAGACGCTCCTGTACTTTCTGATTAGAAGCAATGAAAGTCCATGTGCAGCCCCTGGACACATTTACCACTATTTGGATACCATAAGGATACCGTCATACGGTGCAAACACACTATGTATCTGGATGCAGCTATATTCTTAGGCCACTGGAACTTTTTCATTTGATGTAAAACTGGTGCATTTTTGTGCAACAAAAAAACAAAGCCTGAGTTTTCTGTGCAAAAACACATCCTTAATATAGAAAACACACCGTTATACAGAATTATGTCCCATAGTGGTCCAAGCACACGGCATTATGTCCCATAGCGGCCCCTGCAACATGGTATATGTCCCATAGCGGCCACTGCACACGGTATATGTCCCATAGCTGCCTCTGCACACGGTATTATGTCCCATAGCTGCCTCTGCACACGGTATTTGTCCCATAGCGGTCCCTGCACACGGTATTATGTCCCATAGCGGCCTCTGCACACAGTATTTGTGCCATAGCTGCCTCTGCACACAGTATTTGTCCCATAGCGGCCTCTGCACACAGTATTTGTCCCATAGCAGTCCCGGCACATGGTATTATCTCCCATAGCTGCCTCTGCACACGGTATTATGTCCCATAGCTGCCTCTGCACACGGTATTATGTCCCATAGCGGCCTCTGCACACAGTATTTGTGCCATAGCTGCCTCTGCACACAGTATTTGTCCCATAGCGGCCTCTGCACACAGTATTTGTCCCATAGCAGTCCCGGCACATGGTATTATCTCCCATAGCTGCCTCTGCACACGGTATTATGTCCCATAGCTGCCTCTGCACACGGTATTATGTCCCATAGCGGCCTCTGCACACAGTATTTGTGCCATAGCTGCCTCTGCACACAGTATTTGTCCCATAGCGGCCTCTGCACACAGTATTTGTCCCATAGCGGTCCCTGCACACGGTATTATGTCCATAGCGGCGTCTGCACACAGTATTTGTCCCATAGCTGCCTCTGCACACGGTATTTGTCCCATAGCAGCCTCTGCACACGGTATTTGTCCCATAGCGGCCTCTGCACACGATATTTGTCCCATAGCGGCCCCTGCAACATGGTATATGTCCCATAGCGGCCTCTGCACACAGTATTTGTCCCATAGCGGCCCCTGCACACAGCAATATGTCCCATAGCTGCGCCTGCACATGGTATTATGTCCCATAGCGGCCCCTGCACACAGCAGTATGTCCCATAGCGGCCTCTGCACACGGTATATGTCCCATAGCTGCCTCTGCACACAGTATTTGTCCCATAGCGGTCCCTGCACACGGTATTATGTCCCATAGCGGCCTCTGCACACAGTATTTGTCCCATAGCTGCCTCTGCTCACAGTATTTGTCCCATAGCGGTCCCTGCACACGGTATTATGTCCCATAGCGGCCTCTGCACACGGTATTTGTCCCATAGCGGTCCCTGCACACAGTATTTGCCCCATAGCGGCCCCTGCACACAGCAATATGTCCCATAGCGGCGCCTGCACACGGTATTATGTCCCATAGCAGCCCCTGCACACGGTATTTGTCCTATAGCGGCCCCTGCACACAGCAATATGTCCCATAGCGGCCCCTACACACGGTATATGTCCCATAGCAGCCCCTGCACACGGTATATGTCCCATAGCGGCCCCAGCACACTGTGTTATCCTCCATAGTAGCCCCTGCACACGGTATAATATTCTAACTTTTACAATATTCCAATTTGTGCCACTCACTAGCTATTATTATAGTGTGGGGTCTTTTCAGACCACAGAGTATAATAAGTGGAGGGCAAAGAGAGGTGATGAAACATAAAAAACAATGTTACTCACCATTCCACGCTCCACAGCCGCTCTGTATCTTCGGGCGCTTCTGCCTGTAGTCAGCGACCGCTCATTGAGTCTCAGGGGTCACGTCGCGTCATTATGCGTAATGACATCAGACGCAGACGTGACACCTGAGGCCCTGTCAGCTGACTTCAGGCAGAAGCGCCTGAAGAGTACACAGCGGCTGCGGAGCGTGGAATAGTGAGTAACATTATTTTTTATGTTTGATCATCTCCCTGGGGGCTCCGCTTATTATACTCGGGGGTCTGAAGAGACCCCACAGTATAATAATAGCAGTTTCGTTTCGGCCGTGTTTGGTCCGATCGAAACTGCTGGGTGAGAGTCCGCTCTTGTGCCAGGGAAATATGCCTCGCGTGCCAAGAGTGGCACGCGTGCCAGAGGTTGGCGACCCCTGGTCTAGCACAATGTTACTAGGTTACTAAGGCACAATGCTAGAGCAGAGTTTACACTGGAAGCTTGTCTTTCCCTACTAGAATCTTTCAAAGTCAAGTTTTTAATTGAGATTGGGGCGAGAGCTAACAGAATCTTCACCCAAAGTGAAGGAAAGACATGCTATATCTTTTGAAGCATTCTTTTTTTTCTGTAAGTTTTTGAAAGTTTATTATACTGATTAGAGATGAGCGAATCGATTCTGCAGAAGTGGAATTCGATCCGAATTTCAGGAAATCTTCGATTCACCATGATTCCAGATTTGCTGATGCTTCGCGGTAACGAATATTTAGTAAGGACCTTTGTGACATCAGACGGTCACAAGATATTCTCTAGTGATGTGATTGGGTGGGCGTGTCTTTGCTTGTTAGTAGATCCTTCCACATGATTAAAACTTGTCCGTGCTGGAGAGAGAGAGAGACATGATTGTGGCATCCAAGGGCTTCCGCCATTTTTCCGCCCACCCCGGCTCTCTGAAGACCGGAAATAGCTGTTTATTCGCCGCGAAGTAATTCGGATCGAAGCAAATTTTTTGGAAACTTCGAATAGAACTGCCGAATCGAAACTTTGGAGAAATTTGCTCATCTCTAATACTGATCCATATTTTTTTCCTTTGATCATGGTCTGTAGAACATATTAGTGCATCATAAGTCACTCTTGGAATATTCTTACATTCATAGAAGTAGAATTCATCACAAGCAGTATTATTAGAGATATAATGGCACTGTAAATATGCTAAAATAATTTAGCCCCAAAAATTATACTTCTAATATAAGGTGAGCTGAGAAGGCTGAGATTCACAGTGAAAGCTAATTGTATAAATTCAATATATTTATCTCATTGGTCAGTATTTGACTAAATGTTTTTATCCAGTATGAATAGAAATACCTTGTGATCTGTTCCATCCAGTATAAAACATGGTCCCAGTGTTCATGACATGCCTGGATAAATGATTTGGCAGGTGTGTAGAGAAATGCAGATTAAGACAATAAATATAATGAAGCTGTCCCCACCTTGTAAACTGATTATATCTAGGGAGTTTCCATAAATTGACTGACACAGCTCCTAAGAACTCCATGGAAAGAATAATAATGTGTTTTTAATAGTAACTGCCTATAGTAAGGGGCAGAAGTGGCACATTTACATAATAAAGAATGACCAGCACGGGCATAGCTATAGGGGGTGCAGGACCTGGGGGCCTCAATGGTCACTCTGCCACATGAAATATACCACTATTCTCAGTACCACAATGAAGGTAGGGGCCCCATAATAAATTTTGGGGGCTTAGGAGTTTCAAGTTACTCCTCTGATGACCAGTATGGGTACCATTACACATCTGCATTTTTACTTACGTGTAACGCATGCCTTTCTTGAAACCACACGTTTTGCATTTTTGATCAATGTTAATCATTTTCATTGATATAGAAAAAACAGCATATACATATACTTTAGATGGATGGCCGTCATGGGGCATTAACAACGAAACTTCCACATCAAAGGGGCAGTTTAGTTGTTAAAAAAAAATTAAGTGCAGAGAGTCAGTGCAAGTCGGCAGATGATGGGCCAAACGCTAGTGTTTTCGGCTGGCAGCCGACTGTTTGCACCATTTGCATGTCAGATAGCTGGCCATTCATTGGCCAAAATGGCCAAATTGACCATTTCAGCTGACATAAACCTAATGAGTATGGCCAACTTTACTGTAAGCTAAAACAGCACATGTAATACTAACCTAAGGGTGCCCTTTCACAATGCGTTTTCAGCTGTGTTTAAAAACGCATCAAAAACACATTTGAAAAATTCATGTAAAAAGACATGGTTTTAAAAGGGCACACATTGTGGAAAAAAGAGCTGTGGAAAGGCTGCACTGTCAAAAACACAGCATGTTAATTTTAGCTGCGGAATCGTGTGTGTTCATGTGAGCCTCTCTGCTTCTGCATGTGTTCCAGTATGGGAGGGAAAGGAGATCAGAACTGGAAAATGGACTGCCAGGGTCTTTTTTGTTTGTTTGTTTTACACCCACCCTGGTAGCCCCTGAATTTGCTCCAATTCCTGGACAACCTTGTTCTTTAAATAGCTACATAAGTGCTAAGGTCCCACATATCGAAATGCAGCAAGAAAATTCTGCAGAAAAATACGCAGCAAAAATGCACTGTTGGAGTGGCCAGCCTCACAACTCAGCATCATTGCAGGGTGGTGATATCAGTAGCCAAAACTTACGACACCAACCCCTCTGCAATGGGGGAAGATACCAGCAAAGCTGAAAGTACACTGAATTCAGTTCACCATCAGCTTTGCTATGGTATATAACACTCCCTACTTTAGAGGACATGCCATGTGTATACAATAGATAGCTGTTAGATGAACACTTGTTTGACCAATAGATGCCCCGCATATATACATGATTTACTTGGCTAAAAAGTGCGCATGTTCTAAACAGGTAGAGAAGAGAAAGACACTGCCAGACATCAGTGGCGTAACTAAAGTCTTGTGGGCCCTGGAGCAAACCTTTGTCCGGGGCCCCCTACCTCATCCCTACAGCGAATTCTTGATAGTAATGGTTACGGGTGCTAAGGAGTGTAATCAACCGTAGTGTGGTTAGGGTAATCTGTGGGTCTCCTTGGCTTATGGGACAGATGGAAGCTGCAATCTCATTACTGATGCCAGTGCTTATGGGCCCTGTGATGATTCTGCTTAAATATGGCTATAACTCAAAGCTGTATTTTGATCTCTGGGTAGCGTACCTCTCTCTTACTTCCATTTATTCATAATGTGCGCAGCTCTAATCCTAGATGTATGTTATCAGTAGGGCAACCTTGTAACAATAGGGCTTTGTATCCATCCCAGGATAGCTCTATTGAATTCCTACATAGCCCTGAGTGATCAAACACACCTGCATTGTTCAGTCTGGGCTGTTAGATCAGACATGGTTGATAACATTGTATCCTTTCACTTGGTCTCAGCTCCTTACAAAGCATCTGGACTTGAGTGCATTAATCAATCAGACTTGCCGTCGCCGGGGACCTCATTCTGGGTGGTGTAATCAAGGGTATAAAAGATGAGGTAAGAGGTCAGTGGGAGGAGATTGGGCTGAGACTACAAGGAGAATACTTTGATGAGACTACAGACAGACTACTGGACTATACTGTGAGGAGCATGCAGGCTGGAATACTGTGTTGATGCCACATGCTAGAAGCCTCCACTGGTTATTCACACATATCAGAGCATGTGTGAATGTTGGACTACAGAACCACATCAAGGAGATGTGTGGTAAAGTAATTATTTCACTTTTATTCCCTTTTATTTTATTGCACTGTATCTTGTAACTAGTAACTGTTAATGCTTGTATATATCTACATATCTGTTCTGAACTGCATGTGTTAGATGTTAATACCGACCCATTTAGGGGTTAATAAATATATAAAATTTAGAAAGCTTGTCTTGTATTTATCTTGTGGACCCAGCACTCACTGGCGGTGAGTGTGGTTTTTATGAAAGAAGACTCAGGTGTGGGCCAACGCGGTGTTGGCGCACTGAGGATCTTTCACATTGGTGGCAGAGCAGTGGGATCTTAGGATAAACAGCGTGTGTTGGTGACCTTTATCACTCAGACGCTGGGGATTATGGTAATCCTATGAGACAAGCTCGGTATTAAAGCAAGCATTAAGATACAGTGAAAGTTTGATACAGTGCTGTTCCCCTCCCTTACTCTTTGTATTCTATCCTATCTTTTATTTGGCAAATACCAGTGGATGGCTAGTGGGCTCAGAAGCAGAGCTCAAGAATTGCTGAACCAGGCTTTTGGAGATCCTGAGCGTATGGCTGAAATGGAGGCAGCCACAGCCATGCAGAGAATCGAGCAGAGTCCTGATTTTGGGGCTAGGCCAGGAAGTGCGGCAGGCAGCCCGGTCCCAAGGATTACTTCACCAGGAGGGACCAGTAGCCCCAGCCTTGTGGGGGGAATGGTTTCATACTGGCAAATGGCCCTGCAGCAAGTAGGCACCAATGACCCTAACACATACCTGCAGGTGTTGTACCATTTTCAGGAAGCTGTAGAACAAGAATGGCAGGCAGCAGAACGGCAGGCTGATCGTGAGGCTGCTGAGCGACAGGCAGAGAGAGAGAGGAAGGCTGCTGAGCGACAGGCAGAGAGAGAGAGAGGAAGGCTGCTGAACGACAGGCTGCTGAGCGACAGGCCGAGAGGGAGTATCAGCTTGAGTTGAAGAGGCTGGAAATCTCCCAGCAGGCGCAAACTCCAACAACCCTGCAGAGACCCTCAAGTTGGAAGGAGAAGCCAGGCCGGAGTTCACCACAGCCGTCTGTCGTCAGGTCGGGTGAGACAAACTATGCCCCGGGTGGTCCCTCCCCTGTCCCAAGAACTCTGGGCGCCCGGGTGACCTTCCCCAAACCCCAAGGGGAGGTGCGGCGGGGCCATGCCTGTAACCAGACAGGACATTTCAAGGACGAGTGCCCCAACCGCCCTGAGAACTTCCCTGCTTCCCAAGCCACAGCAGGTGGCCCATCTGTGTATCTGGACTGGGGTGCAGGAAAAGGAATGTGGACTGTGGGACTATTGACTGATTTGCCGGCTAATGTACTGTTGGGAACTGATTTAGGACCTATGATGTCCCAATATGGGGTGGGGAGCACCCCAATTTACTGTGATAAACTGTCTATGAGTAATGTTGATAATGTGTCTGTCATATTTGCAGAGAGGGCCCGTAACCCCCCCTCTGAGATACTTCCCATGGCAGTAAGTGTAAATGCTAATGAGCTTCCTTCAGCTGAGAGCAGGGAAGATGCAAATGAGCTTCCTGCAACCCAGCTCAGCAAAAATGTTATTGATGCTTTGTTCACCCCCGTGCTAGGAACCAGTGAGACCTTGTCTGTAGACACATCCACATCTGCAGGGGTGTCTCCCTCCCAGCTTGTTAATATGTCTACCACAGATCTCATTGAGGCACGGTGTGAATTAACAATTGCTAATGAAGGTACTGTCAATGTAATTGCCAATGCTTGTTGTGAAAGTGTACAGGGTAGCTCTTCTGAGGCACTGGAAGCGACTTCTGCTATTTCGCCCAGTGCATCCAATAAGCACCCAACTGCTGACCATGTGCCAGGTGGTCAGGTAGGCTATGGGGATCTCATGGCTGATCCAGGTGAGGGACGGACTGCTGGTAGTGCGGTGTTAGCCCGCAGCCAGAGTGCTACAAGGGTGGAGGGCGTTCCAACCCTTGAACCGTTGCCTACACCACCTGGAGTCGATGCTGAGACTGCCATGACTAGCCTCACTCCCTTGAAGCCGGAGGAGTCCGGCCGGTATGAGACATACACGTCTCTTCTGTCCAGTTCTATTCCAGGAGTGCCCATGGCCCAAGTGCAGATGGCATGGGGTACTGGAGGTGTGATCCAAGAAGGGGGTATATCCAATGTATTACCTGTCAATGTATTGTGGGGGGGATGGTTTGGGGAAGCATGATCTCAGTCATTTGCCCAAGGTATCACCATCACCCACCCAAGTACAGGAGGAACAGGGTGTAGGCCCAAAGGGGCAAGGCGTCTGGGAGGGAGGACAGGGTCCAAACATACCTGTGCCAGAACCAGAGGTGCCCCTAGGTTTGGATGCAAAGGGGGAGGTGCAGAATCCCCTAGAACTCTCCCAACTAGCGGCTAGTGTGGGAGAGACCCTGAGAGACCGCCAGGATGGGGTCTCTGAACTGGTATCCCAAAGACCTGGGGTTATGAGTGTGGCTCCACAGGATGCCAGTACTCAGAAAGCGGACCCAGAACAGGCGGGAGGTAGCCAAGTGTACGTGGCTCAGGCCCTGAGCCTTAGAAGAGTCCCTAGTCAGACTAGAGAGCCAGAAGGGTCCGGCAGCTATGTAACATGCACCTCTCTTTTGTCTCACTCCAGCCAAGAGTTCAGAGATGCTGTCCAAGCTGACCCTAGTCTGGACATATTGAAGGCGCGTGCCGCTCAACCACCCTCGGAGTCTGACAAGGCCCGAGTCTGCTGGGACCCCGGGAGGGGGTGAGGAAGCCTTGGGGCCAGAGCTTGAGGAGCTGAAGCGGCAGAGGTGCTCTCAGAAGAGGGGCACAGGCCCCTACTTCCTACAAGCCCCATCTAAAAGGGGGAAGTGTGATGATTCCGCTTAAATATGGCTATAACTCAAAGCTGTATTTTGATCTATGGGTAGCGTACCTCTCTCTTACTTCCATTTATTCATAATGTGCGCAGCTCTAATCCTAGATGTATGTTATCAGTAGGGCAACCTTGTAACAATAGGGCTTTGTATCCATCCCAGGATAGCTCTATTGAATTCCTACATAGCCCTGAGTGATCAAACACACCTGCATTGTTCAGTCTGGGCTGTTAGATCAGACATGGTTGATAACATTGTATCCTTTCACTTGGTCTCAGCTCCTTACAAAGCATCTGGACTTGAGTGCATTAATCAATCAGACTTGCCGTCGCCGGGGGGGGGGGGGGGGGGGGGGGGGGGGGTTTTTTTTTTTTTTTTTTTTTTTGTTGTTTGTTGTTTTTCTTTTTCTGCCTAACCCCTAAATGGTTAATAAATATATAAAATTTAGAAAGCTTGTCTTGTATTTATCTTGTGGACCCAGCACTCACTGGCGGTGAGTGTGGTTTTTATGAAAGAAGACTCAGGTGTGGGCCAACGCGGTGTTGGCGCACTGAGGATCTTTCACAGGCCCCCTAAGGCTCCTGGGCCCCGGTGTGACTGCACCCTCTGCACCCCCTCAAGTTACGCCCTGCCAGACATGTCTGGCATTGGCTTATCTCTCCAAGAACAAATGGATGGGGCAATTGAAATCAATCTATCTCATTCGTCTCTGCCCTGATTTCTTCCACCAAGGTAGGCTTCCATATACAATAGATGGTCAGCTTCATTTTATAATGTATATATATTATAGCAGCTGTTCAGTAATATGATGGCTCTTTTGAAGTTCAGCATTGTTTGGCTATGAGGAGGATGGATGGGGTAGAGGGACAACAGCATCTTATTAAATATGACATCCAACTGTACCAACCTCTGCTGCTACCCAAGCCAGTGATGACTAACAACAAATCCAAGATGCATCTAGGACACCAGTTGGTGAAAAATCAAGTACATCACTAGTACACCCTGTAGATTTTTCTGGTTAATCTTTATTATTCCAATATTGCTTACTGGTTCTTCTATGATTAAAGATTTTTGGTTGTTTATTGTTGTTTTACCTGTAGCTGCTCCCGGACCAATTATTATGTGTTTAGATTATATCATTGTAGCTTAAGCAACTTTTACACTTGCGGATGCAGGTATGATCCTTCCCCCCATTCACCTGCAACATGCTAATACCCCATATGTGGTTGTAAACTGTATGGGTAGATGGTGGGACCTGGACAGATAAAGTGTTACTTGACTTTTGGAGGACTGGAATAGTTTTCAGGTGTCATGTCTCATTTGCAAAGCCCCTAAAGTAACAGTACAATGATAAACCCCAAAAAGTTATCAATTTTGTTTTTCAGTTTTACATCCACATGTTTATAAAATCTATACTTCTTTTCCAATAAAACGTTGCTTTAGCTCCAAATTTTTAATTTTCAAAAGGGTTAAATGAAAAAAGCCTCCCACAATTCATGAACGTGGCTATAGCCTATGAACGTTGTAATACCCCATGTGTGGTTGGAAGTGAGAGCACTATTTCGCTTTTGGAGGGGAAAGAACTACATGTTTTTTTTAAATTGCAGTAATGTGTAGCACAAAATGTCAGCTGTGAGCTAATGGACATTATACTGCAAATATCTGCTTAGTGGCATAAAGAGATGTACTACTGAGCTGAAATGCGTAATAAAAGGTTCTACACATAACTACAATTTTAGAAAAACTCCCAGCCCTGGGTGGGATCTGAGAGACTTTTGTCTCCAGGAAACTGTTGGGGCCTCAGTTTAGTTGTCTAGCAATTTGCAGTGGACAGTGAGAGTCAACACTGTCAACGCTGAGCCCTGTGGTTCTCCATATAGCCCCTGAGGGAGAAGATTCAAGACCAAGGCTTATATCAAGACAGCCCTGAGAAAGGGATAAAAGCTGTCAAGTCTTCTGACACAGTGCCAAGAGGAGAGAAGGAGTCCTGCCTGGCAGGAGGTGTTATCCGGCACCCGCCTCAAAAGGTAACCAGGCCCAGAAAGGACATCCTTAATTACAGCCCCCAGAACTACTTACTGGCTAAGTTCCCGAAAGAGTGATTGGAGTGAAGTACACGGCATTGAAAGTCTTATCTGATCTTGGAATCCCTCAATATCAAGTCTGGGCATACTGAATATTGGAAACACTACTACCCCCATCAGGAAGCTGCAAGGTTACAGTTTACAGTTGCCAAGTAAAGTTCAACCTGTTTCATTGCATTACTACTTCCTGAGTCATTCCTGCTGTAACATCAGGGCCCTTCCGAACACCATCACACCGGCTCAGGGTAAGAGAGAACCCCTTTCCAACTGGAAGCGCCTTGGGAGAACTACTACCACCACCATCCGGTAGCACAGCAGGCCCCCCTTGTCAGTGTCCAGTCTAGGAGGTGTGCTGAGGAGATTGGTTGAGGACACTCAGCCTATCCGGTGACGCTGTTACCGCCACTACTACTCCTATCCTCCATTTCCCTCCATCTGGGCTGCAGCATGACCTCAGCTTTATTCTACATATACTGCAAGCGGCAGAATTAGACAGGACAGAGGCATAGCTAGCGGGGGGGGGGGGGGGGCAGAGGAAAGGGAAAAGGACAAGCTACAATTTCATTTGTATCTGTGTCTGTAGGACATTCAAAATACATGATGCAGGAGGAAGTTGCTGGATTTCTGCTCTACCATTCTTATTTTGTAGGCCGCAGACCACATCAGGCCTGCAGACTACAAGGTGGCATAACGACAATACATTTACATCCTGGTGCAGACATGTATGATTGCATCACTGCACTGGGAAGCAGTGTTATGGGCCGCAGGTCTGAAGTGGCTTGTGGCCTACAGATTAGAACAAGAAGAGGTGCCACTTTGAGGGACACTAATATGTTGTGTGGGGGTAAAATTGATTTAAGGGGATATTAATAATAAGGGGGACATCAGGAGACAGTAACAATTTAAAGTGGCATATTTTATATAATGGGGCATTAGGAGGCAATATTAAAGGGGTTCTGTGGGATTTTGATTTATGCAGGCAGCAGGACAGGTGCAAAAAACTAACACTGCATTTATACTTACCTGCATCCTCTCTTCAATTCCTGCACTGGGACATTCGTATCTTCTGCTGCTTTGTTTGTATGCAGAGTGGCTGCAGCAGTGATGTTACATCGACAAGATCGCTGCAGCGAATCAGCATAGTATACCGCCCCCCCCTTTCACAGGTAAAACCCGCCCACATAAGTAATAGCATTACTTAAGTGGGGGGAACTATGGAGGAGCACTATTACAGTAATCCCCCCCCACACACACACACATGAGTAATAGTATTACTTGGTGGGGGGGCACTATTATCTGGGGAGGCACTATTACCTATGTGGGAAGGGACTATTACCTGTGGATGGGGCACTATTACAGTAATATCCCTCCCTACATAAGTAATAGTAATACTTTGGGGGAACTATTACCTCAGGAGGCATTATTACCTCTGTGGGAAGGGACAATTACCTGTCGAGAAGCATTAAGTAATAGTATTATTTAGGTGGGGGGAATAATTACCTGGGGAGGCACTATTACCTCTGTGAGCGGGGACTATTACCAGCACTATTAGGGCACTATCACAGTAACCAACTGCCTCATTTGCCCAAGAATTCAAAATCTACAAACATGACATACATATAAAGGTATGTTATTTATCATTGTAATGTGTTCTGTAAAACGGTGGTGAATATGCTTGTAGGAGGTGATAGAGTCCCATTAACTTTCATTTGTGGATTGCACAGCAAACTGTGTTCATAGACAATATTTTTTGGAAGTATTCCTGAGCCCATGCAGTAATTTGCATTATCGATTCATACCTATTTTTATGCAGTGCCTCCTGAGGGCTCATAGATCACAAGCTTCTATTAGTGACCATTGGACATGTCCCTTTTGCATATGGATTTCTTTAGAGATTCCTATTTAAAGTCTTTTTTTTTTTTTTTTTTTTTTTTTATAAATTCTTTATTTTAGATATTATACAGAAATAACAACAAACAATGATGGCGTGAGCCAAACAAGCGCTTGGCCTCAAGGAACGAGGCATACATCAGCGTCAATACATAGTAACATGGTAACATGAAATAGATATATTAGAACATCAGCTGCTGCTGATCATAACAGTTGTCAGGGGGACAAAAGGAACAAAGAGGGGGGAGGAAATGGGAGGGGAAGGGAGAAGGAGGGAGAGAAAGAAAGACAGGGAGAGAACAAATGTGGGAACAACAAGTTAACACACAAATGACAGACAGGCAAGGACCCCGACCTCTCCAAGTCAGCAGCGTAAACCATAAATCAAGGTCTACCCGTCAGGTCTCTATAGGCCTGGGATCCCTGAAAGAGAATCCACGGCGTCCAGGCCGCCATGAAGGATTCCCTCTTATCACGAAGGGATGCCGTTAGATCCTCCATGTACTGGATGTCCTCCACTTTGCGGATCCAGTGCAGGAGAGAAGGGGGATTAGACGATTTCCATAGCGCTGGGATACACGCCCTAGCGGCATTGACCATATGTCGTAGAGAGGATTTGCGATAGGTACACAGGGGGAAATCTGAGAGGTGTAGCAGAAAGAAGGCTGGCGTGTTAGGAATGGAAGTTTGGAATATCTGACCTAGCACTCTGTGTACTCCCTCCCAAAAATCTCTCAATTTCGAACATTCCCAGAAGATATGTAAAAGCATCCCCTCCTCCGAGCAACAGCGCCAACAAGCAGGAGAGGAGGACGGGAAGAGTCTGTGTAGTTTAGACGGAACATGGTACCAACTAGTCAGGATTTTATATCCCGCCTCCTGATAACTGCTAGCCATCGAACTCTTGTGGGTAAACTCAAAGATTCTGGAGCACTGTTGGTCAGAGAAGGTCATGGCCAGATCGGCCTCCCATCTGGCTAAGTAGGAGGGCCTGTGGCCCGGAGGAGGGGACACCAGGAGCAAATAGAAGTCGGAAAGTGAGTGTCATAGCAGGCCCCTTCCCATACAGGTCTCCTCAAACCTCGTGGGCTGTCTGTCATACCCCGGGGAGTTAGGTAATGAAGAAAGAAAGTGCGTGTGTTGAAAGACCCGTCATGGGCCAAGCGCCGGAAGGTCCGGCGTGGAAGGTAGTTCCCAGTGAGACACCCAGTCGCCTTCAGATCGAAAGTGTAGGGCCCTCAGTCTACCCGCCACTCGCCACTGCCGGAATGGTCCTTGAGACAAACCCGCCATAAAGGCAGGGTTTCCTAGGATGGGAAGTAAAGGTGAAGGGGAGGGGGAGATCCGCTCCCTGCAGAAGAGCGGTCTACATACCCGGAGAGTGGGTCCTATGGTAGGGTGGTGTCTCAGGGCCCCGGGGCATAGCGAGTCTAACCAGGGGAGCGAGTCCAGGGGGGCGTCAACAAATACGTGGACCCCGGGAAACAGCTATGGTATACGTCGGGAAATCTTGGGGAGGAAAAGGTAGGGACTGCCCCCCTCCCGAAAGTGTGTCTCCTGGATAAAGGCCACCTGGGCCCTCTTACCCCATAAAAGGCGGAGAAGGGATGATCTCTTCTCGGGAGTGTTGAGACCATTAGTGTTGATGGAGGAAAACACCAAAGAGTCCATGGCGAAGGGCCGGGGTCTTGCAAAGGGAGAAGACAAAAACAGACAAACAACACACACAGGACTCACAGAGAGAAACGAGAAAGGGAAAGAAGAAAAAAAAAAAAAAAAAAAGGGGGAAGAAAGCGAGGGGACGGGAGAGTGCAAAGGAAGGGATAAGAGACCAAGAAAGACAACAATTAATTCCACTCAAGGCTAATCCAAGAGCAGTAAACAGAAAACAGTGGGATAACCCACTTAAGCAGGTCTCAGGAGCACACCGCAGTATACGCCCAGAGAGCTGCTAAGCTAGAATATCGGGGGAAAAGTAAAAACTCAAATCTAGTTGCCACCCTTTCCCCGAGCATGAGAATGGAAAGAGTAATCAATACCTCTCTACTAAGGTGGAAGAGAGAGGGGGGCTGAACCCTTACTAAAAAGTAATCCCAGCCGATCAGACGGAGGGGGTAACCCCCTGCGAGGGTATGCCTTACAACTGGGTAGGGGGAGCTAAGGCACAAGAAGCTCAACCACTTAAGTAGGGAAGTGGGGAAGAACTTAGGATAAAGGCCTCTAACCGCCCTCCGTTGGATTGAGAACCCTTATGAATCCCCCCAGGGGGAGATAAAGCCAGAGACCCGCAAGGCGCCCCCTCCCGCACAAAGCATACCAGGTGCCCTGTTCGTCAGTAACCAGAATGTGTGTTAAAGGGGAACACCCTAGAATCCTATTTAAAGTCTTAACAATTTTACATTGAGCAACATTTTTTTAAAACTGTTCCACAGTTTTTCACATTAGTGAACCTCTGACCATCTTTGCTTCTGAGAGACTATGGCTATCTAACATGCGCTTTATATACAGTCATGTGAAAATTGCCCCTACTTTTCCAGTCTTTTGTTAACCCTGTCCCAACTTTTTTGAGATTTGTTACTGTGGCATCCCAGAGCTGGCTATGGCTGGGCTGAGGGTGATCTCTGTGCATTGTATTATTTCCTGTTGCTTCCTAGCCTGTGTGACATAGCAGGGGGTCCTGAGTCTCACACAACACAGCGCCACCTAGTGAGCCTCACACATGCATTACACCTCCCATAGGATTGAATAGTAACCAAATGTCCAATGGGAGGACATCGCCTGGGAAAAGGGGAGGAGTCAGCTGATCACTGGGTCCCCATGGTAACACCCCTGCAGGAAGGTCCTGCGTGTGAGGAGTTAGAAGTGTGGAGTGTTAGGAGGAGGAGGTGAGGAGATAAGTGTGATGTCCTGTGAAGAAAGCAGTGAGTTTAGTGCAGGAATCTCAAGTCCTAGACAGGCCCAGGAAGGTTGGAGAGCTGACATACTCCAGCTATTCAGAAGATCCTGTCCCCTGTCTGCCTAGCCATCGCCCTGAAGGAAGTCAAGCATCATTATCTTGTCAGCCTGAGACTGTGGAGAGAACATTCTGGAACACGTGCTCCATAGCCAGTATCACAGGATCCAGGGGCCAAGGCCAGACCTGTGGAATATCCTGCCACCCTGACTATTGCACCCCGAAACTCTGAACTATCAGGACCACATAACGTGAGTGGGGAATATTATGTACTAGTATCATGGTGGGCATCCTCCTATGAGCCAAATAGGAGCCCAGACGCACCTTAGGGCTGTAACACTGAAGTATAAGGGGCTAGGAACACCTTTCATCAAGTCTACCCTGCACCCCAGGACTTTGCTGTGTCACCAGGCGTACCCCGTTGTTTTGTATGGAAGAAACTGTTTAAGCATTTGTGCCTCCACACCCATGGAAGTAAAAGTTCAACTTTACAACCGTTTCTGTGTCTGACTCTGCACCGACAACATCAGGGCGCCCCAAACACCACCAGTCGGCACAGTATAGGGGAAGCGCCCCGGGGGAACAATCACCACCAACATTTGTGCAGCCCCCTCATCACCGGTACCAGTGGTGGTAACGTGGGACAGCACCAGCGCTGCGCCCTCGTGCCCAGAGACCGTGACAAGTCTGCGCTGTTTGCACCCCGCAATCCCAACTGCAGCGTTACCTTCCATCTGGTCACCGCATTACCATCAATTTCTAAACGAGGTAATTTTGTCAAATAAAATGTAAAAATTTCTAACTTTCAACTTCTGATATGCATATGATGTTCTATTGTGAATAAAATATGGTTATATAAGATTTCCAAATCATTGCATTCTTGTTTTCTTTACATTTTACAAATCTCCCAAACTTTTTTGGAATTGGGGTTAATGGTCTAAAATTCATTATCGGCTCAGGCTGCTGCTCTGTCATTAGCAATGGCAGCTCTGCTGGTTCCCATTGGCTGCAGTGTGTAAGCACAGTCCTGCCACAAGCTCACCAAGTAGTAAATGCATGGAGAGATGATTTCCATTACAGAAAATAAACTACACCTAAGAAAAAAAGACAATTAGGCAGTGACCACACATATACTAAGGTTTTATTCGCATAAATGAGTTTCTCAGCCAAATGCTGTCTGTGATCCATGAAAAAGTAGTGCATGCACTATTTTTCATGGATCACGGACAGTACACTGCAAAGCAACTCGTCTATGTGAATAAAGCCTAAGGCAACTCAAAATCAGTATGTCGGATCTGCTTTTGTTTTCTCCTGTGATGCCAAGTTAGACTTCATGAATCATCATTTTTTGACAGTAGAGAATACCTACAGTAATATACAGTATACCTAATTTAATAATGTTTACCGCTGCTCACTGGTTTCTTCTATTCTCTACCACCATGGGATACATGCCAAAATGAAAACAGCGACTGCCCATTATGTAAGGACAATCTAAAATGAGTGCTAATAATGGTGTTGTTTAATACTGACACCCATAGTTCATGTAATGGATGGTTTGCATCTGTGGTAGGTACCCATCCTACCTAATTCAAAGAACTGCAGTTTGGATCTTTTGCAGTTAAAGAAACTAGATAGGAACCTGCTTGTCATTGTGACCCACACATACATGTGGATCTGGCTCCCTTCATACACTGGTTCCCACTTTCTCTGGCGCTTACAAAGTTGGCCGAAGAAAGCACACACACAATTGTAGGTCTGGTTATCACCAGCACTTATTTAGGTAGTAGTTCAGCACAGAAGAAGTTAATGGTAGTTTCTCAGACACAGCAAGAGTTATTGACAGTTGCCTAAGTACAGCAAAGTTCCACAGTTTCTCATGATCTAGTGCAGGGATCAGCAACCTTCGGCACGCCTTCTGCTGTGAAACTACAACTCCCAGCATGCTCCATTCACTTCCATGGGCGTTCTAAGAACAGTAGAGCAAGTATGCATGCTGGGAGTGACGAAGGTTGCCTACCCCTGATCTAGTGGTTTGTTAACAAACCTCTAACAATGAGAGAGAAGAATCCCCATGGCAATACACAGCAGTCTCAATGTTAATAGGTATCATACTTAGCTCACAGGAGTTCTACTGCTCTAGCTACACACCATGGTGCTTGTTTTCGAGTAAAGCCCAAGCTCCAGTTCTGGACTGACACGAGCCCTCTGACCTGATGGATGGCCAGGTCAAAATGGTCGAAGTCAGAACTATGAACAGAAGACCCAAAAACTATGGGAAAACCTCCTTCTACTAGAGACTTTTCCCCACAGTGTGTCTACAAAGTGTCAGGTTGTAGAGTGAGAAGTCTGTACTTCAAGCAATGCAAAAACATAAATACAATCCCAGCTGTTCATACCTTCACACTGCAATTACAGTGATGGCCAAAAGTATTGGCACCCCTGCAATTCTGTCAGATAATACTCAATTTCTTCCAGAAAATGATTGCAATCACAAATGCTTTGGTAATAATATCTTCATTTATTTTGCTTGCAATGAAAAAACACAAAAGAGAATGAAAAAAAAGTCAAATCATTGATCATTTTACACAAAACTCCAAAAATGGTCCGGACAAAAGTATTGGCACCCTCAGCCTAATACTTGGTAGCACAACCTTTAGACAAAATAACTGCGAACAACCGCTTCCGGTAACCATCAATGAGTTTCTTACAATGCTCTGCTGGAATTTTAGACCATTCTTCTTTGTCAAATTTCTCCAGGTCCCTGAGATTTGAAGGGTGCCTTCTCCAAACTGCCATTTTGAGATCTCTCCACAGGTGTTCTATGGGATTCAGGTCTGGACTCATTGCTGGCCACTTTAGAAGTCTCCAGTGCTTTCTCTCAAACCATTTTCTAGTGCTTTTTGAAGTGTGTTTTGGGTCATTGTCCTGCTGGAAGACCCATGACCTCTGAGGGAGACCCAGCTTTCTCACACTGGGCCCTACATTATGCTGCAAAATTTGTTGGTAGTCTTCAGACTTCATAATGCCATGCACACGGTCAAGCAGTCCAGTGCCAGAGGCAGCAAAGCAACCCCAAAACATCAGGGAACCTACGCCATGTTTGACTGTAGGGACCGTGTTCTTTTCTTTGAAGGCCTCTTTTTTTTTCCTGTAAACTCTATTTTGATGCCTTTTCCCAAAAAGCTCCACTTTTGTCTCATCTGACCAGACAACATTCTTCCAAAAAGTTTTTGGCTTTCTCAGGTAAGTTTTGGCAAACTCCAGTCTGGCTTTTTTATGTCTCTGGGTCGGAAGTGGGGTCTTCCTGGGTATCCTACCATAGAGTCCCTTTTCATTCAGAATCCGACGGATAGTACGGGTTGACACTGTTGTACCCTCGGACTGCAGGGCAGCTAGAACTTGTTTGGATGTTAGTCGAGGTTCTTTAGCCACCATCCGCACAATCTTTCGTTGAAATCTCTTGTCAATTTTTCTTTTCCGTCCACATCTAGGGAGGTTAGCCACAGTGCCATGGGCTTTAAACTTCTTGATGACATTGAGCACGGTAGACACAGGAACATTCAGGTCTTTGGAGATGGACTTTTAGCCTTGAGATTGCTCATGCTTCCTCACAATTTTGCTTCTCAAGTCCTCAGACAGTTCTTTGGTCTTCTTTCTTTTCTCCATGCTCAATGTGGTACACACAAGGACACAGGACAGAGGTTGAGTCAACTTTAATCCATTGCAACTGGCTGCAAGTGTGATTTAGTTATTGCCACCACCTGTTATGTGCCACAGGAAAGTAACAGGTGCTGTTAATTACACAAATTAGAGAAGCATCACATGATTTTTCAAAGGGTGCCAATACTTTTGTCCACCCCTTTTTTTTATGTTTGGTGTGGAATTATATCCAATTTGGCTTTTTGACAATTCTTTTTGTGGTTTTCCATTGAAGACAAATTAAATGAAGATATTATTACCAAAGCATTTGTGATTGCAATAATTTTCTGGAAGAAATTGAGTATTATCTGACAGAATTGCAGGGGTGCCAATACTTTTGGCCATCACTGTATAACTAAGAAATATACAGTGACTTGCGAAAGTATTCGGCCCCCTTGAACTTTTCAACCGTTTGCCACATTTCAGGCTTCAAACATAAGGATATAAAATTTTAATTTTTTGCTGAACAATCAACAACAAGTGGGACACAATTGTGAAGTGGAATGAAATTTATTGGTTATTTTAAACTTTTGTAAAAAATAAAAAACTGAAAAGTGGGGCGTGCAATATTATTATTCGGCCCCTTTACTTTCAGTGCAGTAAACTCACTTCAGAAGTTCAGTGAGGATCTCTGAATGATCCAATGTTGTCCTAAATGACTGATGATGATAAATATAATCCACCTGTGTGTAATCAAGTCTCCGTATAAATGCACCTGCTCTGTGATAGTCTCAGGGTTCTGTTTAAAGTGTAGAGAGCATCATGAAGACCAAGGAACACAACAGGCAGGTCCGTGATACTGTTGTGGAGAAGTTTAAAGCTGGATTTGGATACAAAAAGATTTCCCAAACTTTAAACATCCCAAGGAGCACTGTGCAAGCGATCATATTGAAATGGAAGGAGTATCAGACCACTGCAAATCTACTAAGACCCGGCTGTCCCTCTAAACCACAGGTGTCAAACACAAGGCCCGCGGGCCGAATCCGGCCCGCTGCCTTCTGTTATCCGGCCCGGCACTTATCTGTCCCGCAGGGCCACGGCATTTTTTATT
This sequence comes from Leptodactylus fallax, assembly GCA_947044405.1. Taxonomy (NCBI): domain Eukaryota; kingdom Metazoa; phylum Chordata; class Amphibia; order Anura; family Leptodactylidae; genus Leptodactylus; species Leptodactylus fallax. Next base: position 9,273 of record CAMRHE010000186.1, on the reverse strand, counting down.
GTCTATGTACATTATGTACTGTAAAACAGCCCAGGACAGGCCGCTTAAAAAAAAAAAAAAACAAAGCTACGCGATACCTGTCCTGGGCTGGTTTACAAGACCTCTGCATGTCAGCGCAGGCGGCGATACAGTGACGTCATCGCGCATCCTACGCTGACACGCAGAGAAGAAGAGGAGGCGGCGGCTGCATGAAGGCATGAAGGTAGGTGAAGATAAGTTTTTTTTTATATATATATAAATAGGCCGTTGCCTGCTGGAGTATCCCCGGCACGTAACGGCCTATTTACTTACCGATCCCCGCTGCTGGTCGTGGCCGCCCCCGCTTCCCCTTCTGCTATGGGACGCAGAAGTGGCCGTGTGCACTAGCGGGGATGGTAAATGAGGCCGCGGCCGGTGAACCCCATCAAATACTACTATTATTATACTCCGGGGGCTTTTCAGACCCCGGAGTATAATAATCGGAGACCCCGGGGGAGGTGATAAACATAAAAACCTGTGTTACTCACCTCTCCGGCGATCCGATGTTGCTCCCAGCCGGCTTCAGCCTTCTTTGGTGACGTCCCAGGCGTCACGTGAGCCAGGCCGACGTCATTATGTCGCGACGCCGGTCTGTGCGACATTGAAGAAGGCCGAACGCAGGGAGCGCATCAGGGCCCAGGTAAGTAACACTGATTTTTATGTTTGTCACCACCTGGGTCTCCGATCATTATACTCTGGGGTCTGAAAAGACCCCAGAGTATAATAATAGTTCATGGGTGGGGGGGGTCACTATGGGGCATAATACCATGTGCAGGGGCCACTATGGACTATAATACCGTTTGCAGGGGCCACTATGGGGCATAATACCAATGCAGGGGCCACTAAGGAGCATAATACCGATTGCAGGGGCCACTATGGAGCATAATAACGTGTGCAGGGGCCACTATGGAGCATAATACCGTGTGCAGGGGCCACTATGGAGCATAATAACGTGTGCAGGGGCCACTATTGAGCATAATACCGTGTGCAGTGGCAACTATTGAGCATAATACCGTGTGCAGGGGCAACTATGGAGCATAATACCGTGTGCAGGGGCCACTGTGGGGCGTAATACCGTGTGCAGAGGCAACTATAGAGCATAATACCGTTTGCAGGGGTAAACAGTATTTGTATAGTGCTTAATTTTTGATATATTCAGAAAAGGATGAGGATAGTATGTAACATGCCAATGTCTTAGGTTTTAACAATACATTATGTTCTTCCTGGTTGACCTCAAAGGGCTGATTGTAACAGTAGTAATGTACAAATGTAACTACTGCTTAATAGCTCGCTTATCTGTTAAGGAGAAGTTACTGTTATACATGTGTAAAATAATCTTGGCCCTTCAAGGTACCCCGTGAGGCTGAAGTGGCCCCCGGAGAAAATGAGTTTGACACCCCTGCTCTAAACTTTCATCTCAAACAAGGAGAAGACTGATCAGAGATGCAGCCAAGAGGCCCATGATCACTCTGGATGAACTGCAGAGATCTAAAGCTGAGGTGGGAGAGTCTGTCCATAGGACAACAATAAGTCGTACACTGCACAAATCTGGCCTTTATGGAAGCGTGGCAAGAAGAAAGCCATTTCTCAATGATATCCATAAAAAGTCTCGTTTAAAGTTTGCCACAAGCCACCAGGGAGACACACCAAACATGTGGAAGAAGGTGCTCTGGTCAGATGAAACCAAAATCAAACTTTTTGGCCACAATGCAAAACGATATGCTTGGCGTAAAAGCAACACAGCTCATCACCCTGAACACACCATCCCCACTGTCAAACATGGTGGTGGCAGCATCATGGTTTGGGCCTGCTTTTCTTCAGCAGGGCCAGGGAAGATGGTTAAAATTGATGGGAAGATGGATGGAGCCAAATACAGGACCATTCTGGAAGAAAACCTGTTGGAGTCTGCGAAAGACCTGAGACTGGGACAGAGATTTATCTTCCAACAAGACAATGATCCCAAACATAAAGCAAAATCTACAATGGAATGGTTCACAAATAAACGTATCCAGGTGTTAGAATGGCCAAGTCAAAGTCCAGGCCTGAATCCAATCGAGAATCTGTGGAAAGAGCTGAAAACTGCTGTTCACAAACGCTCTCCATCCAACCTCACTGAGCTCCAGCTGTTTTCCAAGGAAGAAAGGGCAAGAATTTCAGTCTCTCGATGTGCAAAACTGATAGAGACATACCCCAAGCAACTTGAAGCTGTAATCGCAGCAAAAGGTGGCGCTACAAAGTATTAACTTAAGGGGGCCGAATAATATTGCACGCCCCACTTTTCAGTTTTTTATTTTTTACAAAAGTTTAAAATATCCAATAAATTTCGTTCCACTTCACGATTGTGTCCCACTTGTTGTTGATTCTTCACCAAAAAATTAAAATTTTATATCCTTATGCTTGAAGCCTGAAATGTGGCAAAAGGTTGAAAAGTTCAAGGGGGCCGAATACTTTCGCAAGGCACTGTATAAAGAAACCTAACACCCTGCAAACCTGGGGAAGTGCCAGGGCCCACACTGCCTGGAGGCCCACTCAGCTTCCTGCGGTGACCAGATGGAAGGTAACGCTGCAGTTGGGATTGCGGGGGTGCAAACAGCGCAGACTTGTCACGGTCTCTGGGCACGAGGGCGCAGCGCTGGTGCTGTCCCACGTTACCACCACTGATACCGGTGATGAGGGGGCTGCACAAATGTTGGTGGTGATTGTTCCCCCCGGGGCGCTTCCCCTATACTGTGCCGACTGGTGGTGTTTGGGGCGCCCTGATGTTGTCGGTGCAGAGTCAGACACAGAAACGGTTGTAAAGTTGAACTTTTACTTCCATGGGTGTGGAGGCACAAATGCTTAAACAGTTTCTTCAATACAAAACAACGGGGTACGCCTGGTGACACAGCAAAGTCCTGGGGTGCAGGGTAGACTTGATGAAAGGTGTTCCTAGCCCCTTATACTTCAGTGTTACAGCCCTAAGGTGCGTCTGGGCTCCTATTTGGCTCATAGGAGGATGCCCACCATGATACTAGTACATAATATTCCCCACTCACGTTATGTGGTCCTGATAGCTCAGAGTTTTGGGGTGCAATAGTCAGGGTGGCAGGATATTCCACAGGTCTGGCCCCCCCCCCCCCCCCCCCCCAAACAAACCAAAGAAGACACCGCGCAAAAAATTCCCCCCCACAAAAAAACAAAAAAAAAAAAAAAAGGTAGGCTTCCTTAACGGGGGGGGGGGGGGGGCCGGGGGGGGGGGGGGCTTCTATTTAGTGGGGGGTTGTCCGCCCTCCCCCCCCCCCGGGCCCGTCTTGGGCTTGAGATTCCTGCACTAAACTCACTGCTTTCTTCACAGGACATCACACTTATCTCCTCACCTCCTCCTCCTAACACTCCACACTTCTAACTCCTCACACGCAGGACCTTCCTGCAGGGGTGTTACCATGGGATCCCAGTGATCAGCTGACTCCTCCCCTTTTCCCAGGCGATGTCCTCCCATTGGACATTTGGTTACTATTCAATCCTATGGGAGGTGTAATGCATGTGTGAGGCTCACTAGGTGGCACTGTGTTGTGTGAGACTCAGGACCCCCTGCTATGTCACACAGGCTATGAAGCAACAGGAAATAATACAATGACTACAGAGATCACCCTCAGCCCAGCCATAGCTAGCTCTGGGATGCCACATACTCCCCCTCTTTCACTGAGCCGACCTCGGCGACGGGCTGGGGTGAAGGTGAGAAATGTAACATAACGTTAATAAATACGAATAAAGTGCAAATGTCACTAACAGTTTAGAAAAATATAATACTTAGAAACTTGAGGTAAGACCTCCCGGCATAGTCCTGGAATGTCCATGAGAAGTCTGAAGGGTAACTGAGAGATAATTAAACGTAGACTTATGGAACCTTTTGGCGGTACCATCAGACAGTCCATATAGAAACAACAGTAGTGCAAATGGGTCCAGAGGCTCTCTGGCACAAATTTCGTGAGTGTCCATTATCATGAGAGTCTCTCTGAGAAACAATAAACATTCCTTTCTGTAAGGAAGAGTAGGCACTCTAGCACCAATGTCCATACCGCAATGGGGTAACAGAACTTCCTTGGCTCGGTGAGCCAGGCACTATGGCTTGGATTGTTGCATATAAATGTAAATACTATATTACATGGCAAGATATTATATATATACTGTATATACACACAGGAAAAACATTAATGTAATCAGAGCAGGAATAACATATATACAGAAGCAGAGACAGTTAACCTCTTTTACCCAAGGACAGCCATGGCATCACTATAGCGTGTTGGAGGTATGCCTTTTGTGGTACGCTCAGAACGCCTAAGTGGAACGAGATTTGAATCAGGAACAGAGTCACTGAAATCAATTAAATCATCTGTCGAAGGGTTCTCTTGCACTAGAGCAATTGGTGGATAGCAGCTAAATGGTAGTAGTTTAGGCGCCCACATAAGCTCAGTTAACGTTGGGGGTCTCTCTTTCGCTTCAGAAGGTGACAAGATCTCTGTACTCGTTGTCTCAGATGGGGGCACCTCTGTGGGTAGTCCTTCTTTAAGGCACAGCTTCAGACGGTTTCGGTGTACTACTTGGGGCTGTCTCCCAGGTTTAGAGATCTCATACACGTCGGATTCAGGATATGGTATGGAGATGACACTGTATGGTTCTTTCTCCCAGAATGGATCCAATTTACCATTCCGATGGTTATTCCTTAACCATACACGGTCGCCAACTTTCAGGGGCGCTGCATGGGCGTGATGGTTGTAATCCTCCTGTTGTCTCCTACGAACCTCATCCATGCGCGTTTCAACTATCTCTTTAGCTTCCTCCATACGTCGGCGGTGTTCAACAACCCAGTCTGTTATGGGTAGTGGATTGATGGTGTCAGGGACCTTCACACCAAGGGTTAAGTCTGAAGGAAGTTGACCTTGTCTTCCAAACATTAGATAAAATGGTGCGTATCCCGTAGATGTTTGGGGTGTGTTGTTGTAAATATAGGCCAAGTCCTTGATACGCTCAGGCCACTCAACACCAGGTGTAACTGCGGCTGTTCTTAGCATGCCGATGATCACTTGATTTGCCTTCTCGCACATACCATTCCCTTGAGGGTGATACGCTGTGGTTCGCAACTTCTTGCAGTCTTGGAACTGACACAGCTCACGGAACAATTGGGATTCAAACGCCGATCCACGGTCGGTGAGGATATGCTCAGGACAACCGTAATGGCGGACAAACTCTGCGTAGAAGGTCTCAGCCGTAGTTCTTGCTGTAAGATCTCTGACAGGCACGATGACAAGGAACTTGGAGTAATGATCCACCATCGTCAGAGCGTAGCTGTAGCCGGAACGTGTGGGACCCAACTTCACATGGTCCAGAGCAACAATTTCACACGGCTTTTGAGTCTTAATTGGATGTAGAGGGGCCTTCTGATCTCTTCGACCTTCCTTGGTGATACTACAGGCGGGACACTCTCGGCACCAACTCTCAATGTCACTCCTCATCCCAACCCAATAGAAGCGACGACGGATGGTAGCTTCGGTCTTTTGTACCCCGAAGTGACCGGATCTGTCATGATACGCCTCAAGTATCATCTGTGCGTCTCTTCTTGGTACGAGGATCTGATGAAGCCTTTCACCTGTGACAGGATCAAGAGTGTTTCTAAGTAGAAGGCCTCGTTGGACAAACAGGCGCTTCCTCTGTCGCCAAAGGCGTTTTAATTCCACGTCATGAAGACCTCTCTTTACACGGGTTGGTATTCTTCCTGTAAGCAGGAAATCTGACAATTCTCCTAAAACTCTGCTCTCTTCTTGGAACGTTTTCCACAGAGATGGCTCCTGGAGGGATTCGGCAGCTGTTTTCGCCAGAGATTCTCCTTCTACAGGGACACCAATAGCAACCTGTTGGGCAAACTTGTTGTAGAATGGTGGCATCTCCACCTCTTCCCAAATGTCTTCTCGGGGTGGTTCTTCTCCCACAGGCAACCTTGAGAGTGCATCAGCGTTAGCGTTGGACTTGCCACTGCGATACTTGACAGAGAACTTGTAATTCGCGAGTCTTGAGGCCCACCGTTGTTCAAGGGCTCCCAGTCAAGCAGTGTCCAGATGCGCCAACGGATTGTTATCTGTGTACACGGTAAAGGGTGTGGCAGCCAGGTAGTCTTTAAAATTCTCTGTCACGGCCCAGACAAGCGCCAGAAGTTCGAGTTTGAAAGAACTATAGTTCTGGTCGTTCTTCTCCGCACCTCTCAGACTCCTGCTGGCGTAGGCGATGACTCGCTCTTTCTTGTCCTGAACCTGGGACAACACTGCACCCAAACCTTGGTGACTTGCATCTGTGTACAAGCGGAATGGCTGACTGTAGTCGGGATAGGCTAGAATTGGTGGTTGCGTCAGAAGTGCTTTAAGTGCTTGAAAGGCTTCCTCTTGACGCGCTGTCCAGTCTACCGGAAGCTTTCGGGTGTAGTTTTCTCTGGGACAACCGCGCAACAACTCGTTCAGAGGCTCGGCTACTTGGGCGAAGTGTGGTATGAAACGCCGGTAGTAACCTGCGAATCCAAGGAAGCTTCGGACTTCTTTGACGGTAGTCGGTCTTCGCCAGTTCTGGACGGCAGTGATCTTTTCAGGATCAGGTTGGACGCCTTGTGCGCTCACGACATGCCCAAGGTAGTGAACTTGGGGTTTCAACAGGTAGCACTTGGAGGGCTTCAACTTTAGGCCGTGCTGTATAAGTACCTTGAATACCTCGGACAGGTGACGAAGGTGTTCTTGGTATGTCCGGGAGAATACAATAACATCGTCCAGGTACAGTAGTACACTCTGGAAATTCTCATGGCCGAGGCACCTCTCCATAAGCCGTTGGAATGTGGCTGGGGCATTACATAGCCCAAATGGCATACTATTGAATTCAAAGAGTCCCATCGGGGTCGTAAACGCAGTCTTTTCACGATCTTCAGGCGCCATAGGGACTTGCCAGTATCCACTGGTTAAGTCCAGGGTCGAGAAACAGGTAGCTGATCCCAAAGCCGTTAGAGATTCCTCAATCCGCGGCAATGGGTATGCGTCTTTGTGCGTGACGTTGTTGAGTTTACGATAGTCCACACAAAATCGTAGGGTTCCGTCTTTCTTCTTGACAAGGACTAGCGGGGCTGCCCAGGGGCTGTTACTCTCCCGGATGACATCAGCATCTCGCATCTCTTGGATCAACTTTTTCACCGGTTGGTACATCGCTGGTGGTATTGGACGGTGACGCTCCTTGATTGGATGGTGGTCGCCAGTCAGAATGCGATGTTGTATGGTCGTGGTCTTACCAAAGTCCAATGGGTGTTTGCTGAATGCCTGTTGGTAACGCTTGGCCACATTGCGAACCCCATTGATGTGCTCTATAGGGGTATTGGCGTCTCCCACGTTCAATTCATCCCACCAGGACTTCGTGGCTCCATTCTGAATGTTCTCAGCAGCTTGGGTGGAACGCTGTGTGGCGGTAGAATCACCAGAGAGAATGTCTTCTGGTGCTAACCGGTGTAGCAGGGCCACAGAGTGGAACTTGTGGAGGTTCACGGGAGCATCGCCCAAGTTGACTAAGCGGACAGGAACACGTCCATTGGAAACTGTGACAAGGCTGCGGGCAGCCATGACAAGTGGTTGGCCATCTACCTGTATGGGTTGTAGCAAGGCCTCGTAGTCCTGATTTTCTATGCCCGGACGGGCACGGCACCACACCATAGTTTCTGTTCCAGGCTGTAGGGTTACTGGACGGGTATCTTGGATCCGGACTCGACCAATTTCACCTTGTTTGTTGGCGAACTTGTGCTGGGCATTGAGTACACGAATGGCCCGCTGAATGGTCTGCTGGTCACTGGGAGAAGCTGTAAGGAGAGAGGCATGCAAGGCATCCAACACTTCTGCAAAGCAATGGCGTAAAACATTCATGCCTAATATTACAACTGCAAACCTATCATCCTCTACATCAGTGACAATTACACCCTGTCTAGGCAGTTTCAAGTCCCCAATCTGGATAGTGGGTTCCCAATAACCCTGCTGTGGTATGGGCTGTCCATTGCTGGCACACAGATTTATCCATGTGTCAGGTGTTCTATTCAACACACCTAAGTCCCAATGTTCAAGGAACACCTGCTTGCGCAGGGTTGTTACCTGAGATCCAGTGTCCACCAACGCTGTCAGAGGGACGCCATTCACCCGGATTGTGATGTGTGGGCAGGCTGAGACGAAGCGAGACAATGGCACTGAAGATTCACCTGGGCCCTTCTTCTTTCCTCCCGAGGGGCGGCCCGCTGCCTCGGGGGTGGCCCGTTTAACTGAAAACACTGAGGCCTGGTGTGTCCATATCTATGGCAATAGGTACAGTATGGCCTCTCACTCTGCGGAGGTTTCACTGAAGACGGACGTCTGGGTGGCGACTCAGGTGAGATGTTGAGACTTCGCAAAGGATCACTGGACGATGAAGACGGCTGGGTCAGACGATCTAGACGGACGGTGATCTGTTCCATGGCACGGGTCAGATGATCCACTCGGGCCAGAAGGTCATCTCTGGAGTCTGCTGGTGTAGTCTGCGCAGTTTGGGCAGCAGGTGAGGTACCCAGAGGTAGTGACAGGACAACTGGAGTGATGCTTGTTGAGGGTCCAGGTGAGGGAGCACAGATGACTGGGCTCGGCTGGGGCTGCTCCTGTCCCAAGACCTGGATGGCAAGGGCCTTGAAGTCAGCAAACGTGATGCTGGGATGTTGTGCAGCAAGCATTCGCAACTGACTCTGGAGCAATGTGGTACCTGCCCCTTCTATGAAGCGGTCAAGCAAGATTTTATCAGAGTCCACATTTTCACGTGGATCCACTTGCACCACAGCTCTGAACGCCTCTTGGAGGGATAAAGCATAGTCCCGCAGGGTCTCACCCAGGTAGTTGTCGTCTGGAAAAGAAGCGCATCTTTACCTCGGAGACAGATCGCACGTCAAAGTTCACCTGGAGTTTGTCCAGAATTTGCCCAGGGGTTCTTTTGTCAGAGGCAGGCCAGGATTTGACCTCCCTAGCTGCAGCACCCTGAAGCTGGCCCAGCAGGATCTGTATCTGCCGTTCTGTATTCAGAGGATAGAACTGGAAGAGAGACAGCATCTTCTCACGAAAGTCCCTGAGGGTATGCGCCTCCCCTTTGTAGCACGGCAGCCATGGTGCGCCAGGGTAAAATGGCATGGAGAATGGTAGGCTGCTCGCCATGGGCACTGCTGGATCACTAGAAACAGACGGCACAATG